>OY977937.1:18876314-20136306 GCA_963854355.1 Epinotia brunnichana | reverse complement strand
GATAAAAATCCTTTTACTCTTGGTATTTTTCTTCCTAATTACAGAAAATCAACATTCAGAATAATTTCTGTAAATATCGGCTGCCCGCCATAATGCCATGAAACTTTTTTTTCCCCTCACTGCCTCGGAAAGCCGTCTTTTATCCTTTAAACCAGTGAGCAAAATCGCATTTTATCCACTAGTAGGCAAAGTAATTTGACCTTGGAGCGTATTTCATGTATCTCATGAAAGTCATGAACCGTGATAGTTAGACAGTTGAAATTTTCACAGATGATGTAATTTTGTTGCCGCTATAATAACAAATATCTACTAAAAAACAGAATAAAATAAATATTAAAGGGGGCTCCCATACAAAACAATTTTGCAGAATTGCTTGTTTCCTTTATCAGGCGATGGGTCTCAAAATGTATGGGAAAACTAAAATCCGACTACCGACTTTTTTGGGAACATTGTGTTAAGTTTGTGTCTACGTCAACAAGACATGTAAACGTTGGAACAGAGTGTACTGAAAGAATGTTACCGATTACCACAAATTGCACACAAAGTTACGTAACTGTTCCTAAAATATGTTGACAATGTGAAATCAAACAAAATATGATATTGAGTCAAGGGTTCTCAAAGCGTTAAATACGATCCCGGTACGCTTACATATAATGATATTGCGATAAGGCCCTGGGTTTTCTGACCACCCGTGAACCCTCTGAGGGCCTACCGCGAACGGCATTCGAAGTTTTCCCTCTCTGTCGCACTTAGGTACGAACTGGTAAGTATGACAGAGAGGGGAAACTTTTTTTATTTTTTTATTTATTTAATACAATTATGTTTACATAGTTACTGTGTTACACATAAAGCCACTATTTAAAACCTGGAAGGTTTAGGCAATATTTGGCGAGATCGCGCGGTTCATCCCGCGTTCCATAATTTAGTTAAGTATAATATAATATAACAAAATGCTAATATGGACTCCAATTTACTACTTACCTTCATCTAAACTTAGGTAGTACTTTTTAAGTAGCTTCTTACATTTTTCGAATGCCTTTCGCGGTAGGCCCTCTGAACGCCGCGACCTACCCGCCGCCGGCGGCGTTTCAGAGAAACCACCCTCAATCATGCCCGAACAAAACATCCGAACGTCGTCGGCGGCGTACACGCGTCGGTCGCCGGCCGTCGGCGACGGGTGGTCAGAAAACACAGGGCCTAACAAGGTTATAACTTGAGAGTTAGCTATAAACTTGGTAGATATATATATGTACATACCAGATACCTTATCGCGTGCGCCCCTTCCGGATTAATACGGTAAATTTATCAGTTAATTAGCAATGTACAGATGTCAGAATTGCAAATTGATATTGGTCAGTGATGAAACGGCAAAGATAAAGTTATGTGTCAGCTAAAATAATATTTTTGATGTTCTGGAACAATTGAGACCATATTGGTCATCTAAAGATGAGTTACAATATTATCTCCGGTGTAATTTTTAAAAACGGGCTTGTTATTATCCTGACGTCTTTACGAAACCAAATGCTAAATGTAATTCACAATGGTCATGATGGTCATCATTGATCGCTGTAAGAGTCGCGGGCGAGAAGTGTTGTTCTGGCCAGGCATAACGCAAGATATTGAGTGAAGATACGTGAGGCGCTGTGACGCTTGTCGGGAATGTCAGAATCTGGACCATTCTTACATTCCCGGGATATTTAAGGGTGTCGATGTTGCCTATACCAATCCCAGAATTGCTGTGGTATGAAGTGGTAACCGACACATTTGAATACAGAAAACAATATTTTCTAATACTGATCGACTATGATTCTAGTTTCATTGAAGTGGCACAGTTAAAAAATATAACTTCGATGGCAGTTATTAGTGTTATGAAGGAAAATTTTGCAAGATACGGAATACCGCAAACAGTAGATAATTAGTGATTGCGGTACTTAATACACAAGTAGGGAATCAAACGGAAAAAAGTGAACTAAGCAGTGCAAATCATAAAAAAGCTGCCAAGTGCGAGTCGTACTCGCCCATCAAGGGTTTCGTAAAATAAATTTCGGTTTACGCTTTATGACGTATTAAAAAAAAACTACTCGCTAGATCTCGTTCAAACCAATTTTCGGTGGAAGTTTGCATGCTAATGTACTTACATTATATATTTATATTAGTTTTATCATTCTCTTATTTTAGAAGTTACGGGTGTCTCTCGCGCAAACTATTAAGTTTCAAAAAAATATATTAGAAACCTCAATATCATTTTTGAAGACCTATCCAATATACGCGACACGTATGGGTTAGATGAAAAAAATATATTTAAGTTTTAGTTCTTAGTATGGGGAACCCCCAAAATTTATTGGTTTTTATTCTATTTTTGTGTGAAAATCTTAATGCGGTTCACAGAACACATCTACTTACCAAGTTTCAACAGTAAAGTTCTTATAGTTTCGGAAAAAAGTGGCTGTGACATACGGACGGACAGACAGACAGACCGACATGACGAATCCATAAGGGTTCCGTTTTTGTGCCATTTGGCTACGGAACCCTAAAAAGATGTTGATAAAATCAATAAATAGTGGTACAGTCGCCATCACATACATCGGAGCAAACAAGCACGTCACAAACATCGGAACACACCTCTATTTTCAAGGCTTTAGGGTGCATGTGCCGATATTTTTGAACACCTATAGTGTACCTATGTATGTGATGGCGACTGTACCTACTGACCGCGAGCAATCTTTGCTGCGAGGAAACATAGGTTCTCCTGCGCAATTGTTTATGGGCCGTAGACTTAATTGTAGGCTGCCTGTTTATCATACTTTGTGAAAACCGGTTAGTCATGACAAACAATATTATAAGGAACTCATTAAGCAACAAAATAAGACCAAAATAAAATAGGATAAACATTGCAGAAATCTATCTAAATAACGTAAGTAATCCATGCTAATAAATATTTAGCTATTTACTATAGTTAATTGAGTCGCTTAACTTCAAACTCGGGTAAATCCAAAATTCTGACATTTTTTAAGATTTTGGTATGAAATAAAAGGGTAAAAAACTTGTTTTGTTACAATTTAATCAGGTTAGTATAATTTTGTCTGGTTTTTGAGAAAAATACAGTTAAAATCATAATATTTTATCAAAATCAGGTAATTCCATATGACAGTTTTATTCAAATGTAGGTAAGTCCATCCAAGCCAATCAGCAAAAGAAGTTTGTTCAACATGGCTGACAATTGCTAATTGTATTTTTTTCAAATTTAGATAAATCAAGGTCTGTTTAATCAAAATTATACAAATCCACACAGAGTTTTTTCAAATAAAGATAGACAAATTACAATCCATTATATCAAATGAAGGTAAATCCAATCAAATTTTGAATTTTTGTAAAGAATGGATGGTTTTAATGCTGAATTTGCCGAACAGGGATGGCTTTATTTAATGTTCTAGCCATAATAAAAAAATACTGCCTTTCAAATCACCGGATCAACGTTATTATCATTTTTTCTCAATTATCTCGGAAGTGGTTAGAGTGGATTTATCTGAGTTTGAAGTTAAGCGACACAATTGGGTAAAAATGTTTGTGGACCCAGTTATTTCAATACAGACTTTGTTGTACCTACTTTCAATCATTACAAATTATAGTTTAAAAAAACCGGCCAAGTGCGAGTCGGACTTGCGCACGAAGGGTTCCGTAGCATTATCTAAGAAAACGGCAAAAAAATCACGTTTGTTGTATGGGAGCCCCCTGTAGCCTAGTTGGTAGTGACCTCCCTACGAAGCCGGAGTTCCCGGGTTCGAATCCCGGTAAGGGCATTTATTTGTGTGATGAGCACAAATATTTGTTCCTGAGTCATGGATGTTTTCTATGTCATCATCATCATCATATCAGCCGAAAGACGTCCACTGCTGGACATAGGCCTCCCCCAAAGAGTGCCAAAATGACCGGTCCTGCGTCACCCGCATCCATCGGGCTCCCGCGACCTTTACCAGGTCCTTGTGGGGGGCATACCCACGCCTCGCCTTCCGGTACGTGGTCGCCACTCGAGAAACTTTCCGCCCCAACGGCCATCCGTTCTACGTGCAATGTGCTCCGCCCACTGCCATTTAAGTTTAGCGATTCGGAGGGCTATATCGGTTACCTTGGTTCTGCTGCGGATAGCCTCATTTCTGATGCGATCACGCAGAGAAACTCCCAACATAGCCCTCTCCATTGCCCTTTGGGTGACTTTGAGCCTTCTTATGAGGCCCATTGTAAGCGACCACGTTTCAGTGCCATATGTCATCACTGGCAATACTGGTTTTCTATGTATTTAAGTCTTTATGTATCTAAGTATGTGTATCGTCTTGTAGTACCTACCCATAGTACAACCTTTGCTTAGTTTGGGACTAGTTCGATTTGTGTAAGATTGTAAAAGAAAAAAAAACTGTTCTTTAGTATTTGTTGTTATAGCGGCAACAGAAATACATTATCTGTGAAAATTTCAACTGTCTAACTATCAAGTTTCATGATTCATGAGATACGGCCTGGTGACAGACGGACAGACAGACGGACAGCGGAGTAATAGGGTCCTGTATTATCCTTTGTGTACGGAACCCTAAAAAGATATAAGTAAATTTGACACGGTACCAGCTACACTTACAGGAAGGCACAGCGTGGGTAGACCACCATTCACAAAGAGGACTGATGGCCTGGCAAAATTCCCGGGGGTCCGCTGGATGCGTGTGCACCGGTCATTGTGGCACTCTTTAGGGGAGGCCTATGTTCAGCAGTGGACGTCTTTCGGCTGATATGGTGATGATGATGTCATTAATTAAGTGATATTGTGGAACTGAGAAAAATAAGCACATTAATAAAATTTGTATGTATCTGTTACCGTCAGATTATAAACACTGTCACTTTATAATCTTACTCGCAATATTTTAGATAAGACTATCAAAAAACTTTAATGATGCGTAAAATTTTGAACAGTTTTGGCAGTTGTAAATTTTTCGACGGTTTGTAATATCGCGAGTAAGATAATAAACTCACAATGTTACTATTTTGTGGTGAAATATCTATTGCCACATTAGCCAACAGTTAATATATCCTAACGCTCGTACGAAAAGTTACGAAATTTTCCCTCAGTTTAAATAGGATATATCAACGGTTCCCTTCCACACCTTTTTTTTATTTATTTATTTTATTTTCTTAAGAGCCTGTTGTGTCCCACTGCTGGGCAAAGGCCTCCCCCCTCCGTTTCCAGACTTCGCGTTCCTGAGCAGTCTCTGGCCAATCCTTTAAAAAGGAGTCTAGCTCGTCTCACCATCGCTGACGAGGTCTGCCGCGTCTCCGTTTTGAGCTGTCAGGCTGCCAGTCAGTGGCAATCTTAGCCCAAAGCTCGCTCGGCATGCGGGTGACATGGCCAGCCCAGTCCCACTTCAACTTAGCCACTTTCCGAGATACGTCTACTATTTGGGTCTTGGAGCGCAGCGTGGTGTTCCGGATACGATCCATCAATTTTACACCTAATATGCTGCGCTCCATGGCTCGCTGGCAAACCCCGAGTTTGGACTTCTGAGATAGTGTCAAAGACCAAGTCTTTGCACCGTAGGAGAGGATCGGTAGTATGCACATGTCCATCAGTCTCCGCTTGAGTGATAGTGGAAGATCACCCTTCATCAGGTGTTTCATTCTTCCACACCTACAACAAATTAAATTTAGATCTACGTAAAGTACGAAACATCACGCAATCAACCAGCAGGGCTGGGCCTAATCCATTGTATAAGATCTGTTCACTCACGAAGTCGCGCCCCTCCACAGCACAATGCACTGCTTACATGTGGAGAGCTGTGGAGGGGCGCGACTTCGTGAGTGAACAGCGGCGCTACCACGAACTTCGAATCTCGATCTTCGTACATCTCCGTTTCGGTCGCTCGAGTACCATAAACCATAAGTGCGATAGAGACGGAGATATACGATGTTCGAGATTCGAAGTTCGTGGTACCGCCGCTGTTCAGACTGTTCATTTATTCAACGTAGGTAGAGGGAGTAAAATGACAGGTAGAAATGTCACAATAAATAATGATACCAGCTTATCCTCCTGGCCCACCATACGACACAAACTGACATTGAAATTTGAATCAACCAACGTAAGAAATATATAGAGTTGAATTTCGTTTGTTCCAAAAAAGACCAAAACAAAACAAATGCAACTCTATTCCAACCCAAAATGGTTTAAATTCCTTTAAGAGAATATGTCCTTCCAGTAGGTCCATGGGCCTTACGAGGATATAACAAACAGTGCGGTACTATGGCTACGGTTTCTGTAGCCCTAGTATAGGTTTTATCGTTACAATACTTTTTCGAACGCGTTAGCGTTGAGTTTCAATTTGTATGACAACGCGTAGTTCCTAATATTGCTAATAGTTACCACCAGAGGCGCTGTTCGCGTTGCCATACATATTGAAACTAAACGCAAACGCGTTCGAAAACGTATTGTATCGTTAAAACTTATACTAGAGCCTCTGGTTAAATTCTCAATAATTTAGTAATAATTTAAAAAGGGATACAAATTCCATAGATTTTGTATATAATAATATGATGCTTTTTCGAACGAGCGAGCGAACGGAACGAAGTTCTGTGCTTCAGCTTGGGCCGAAAATCGTTCGTATTCCCGTTCGCTGTCACGATGCCACGATGTCCGTCTGTCCGTCTGTTCTCCTCATTTCTCAATCGATTCTCGTGAGATTTTGTGAGTAGGTTCGTACGGAATAAATAAAAGACGGCGTAAACTTAATGATGAATAAAATCAAATTAACATAGGTAGGATACCTGAGGCAAACCTATTAAACCGATAATTACCGAAAAGTTTAAAGGGGTAAGTATTACCTACCCCTTGAAACTTTTCTGTCATTATCGGTTCTAGCACATCACTATTTAAGAGGTGTAAAAACATTTTTCTCCGTTGAATAAACGAACAGGCTTTAGGTAGGTACATTGGATCTGGAGCAAACAAGCCGTTATGATTTAAGAAATGTTTCCAAAAATAGCACATCCCACTTTACTGTTCAAAACAAAACAATAAATTCTCACAAGAGATTGCGGTAATATCCTACCATTTGCAAAAGTACTAAAACCGTGAAATTAGTATTCTAGAATTTGTAAGAAAGGTCACAAGTACGATTTAACCAGCGACACGTTTAAATTATACCAGCAAGTACTTACGATTGCAGCTAGCTGAGCTAGCAAGAAAATTGTCAAAAACAGCGTCCTTCATCATCATATAGACGCGGAATTATTTCATTGGCCGAAAAAAACAATAGTATATCCCGTATATCACATCTGAATGTTCTGATTTATATGCTAACCACACATACTTAAAATTTATTTTTGTATTTCACGGGAACTTACTTACAATTAGTTATAATCAACTCATACAAGAACTTCATTATGCAAAGTTTCGCAATCTATCTTTGTATTTATGTAAGTACAAACAAAAACAAACACGAATTTATAAATAAATAAATTTCATAGTCGCTGATAAAAGCTGTTTTGTCAACCTAATATTCACAAAAGTTTTTTTTACTGTCCGTATTAATCTTTACCAGGCCAGCAGTCCACCTTGTACTGCTGCTGCTTTAGCGGCCAGTACCCACGCCGCGCCTTCTGGTACGTGGTCACCACTCGAGAACCTTTCCGCCCCAACGGCCATGGGTTCTACGTGCAATGTGCCCCGCCCATTGCCACTAAAGTTTAGCAAGTCGGAGGGCTATATAGGTTATCTTGGTTCTGCTGCGGATAGCCTCATTTCTGATGCGACCTGGTAAAGGTCGCGGGAGTCCGCTGGATGCGGGTGGCGCAGGACCGGCCATTGTGGCACTCTTTGGGGGAGGCCTGTGTCCAGGCAGTTAACGTCTTTTGGCTGATATGATGATGATGATTAATCTTTAAATTGTATGTTAAACTTAATACTTTGATTCGTTAATGTTAAACTTGACAAAAAAGGCACTTCAGTCGTTTTTAATTACAAGAACGCAAAATGGCACAAATACGAATTAAACAACCAAACACTTTTATGAACTACATAGTACGAGGGTCAAACTGAAAGTTCTTAGAAAATCAAAAACTGAGCAATCAAGCAACTTATTACTTTTATTATATCTTTTCAAAATAGCCTCCCTTCACATCAATACATCGCTGCATTCGATAGAACCACTGAGAAAAGCACTTTGCCCACTCGTCCTTAGGGGTCTCTTCGACGGCCTTTTGAAACGCAGCCACTGCTTCGTCGGCGTCCATAAAACGTTTTCCTCGAAGTTTTTCTTTAATTTTTGGGAATAAATAAAAATCACAAGGTGCAAGGTCGGGGCTATAAGGTGGGTGACCCAGTAATTCCACGTTTGCCGACGCCAAATAGTCGATCGTTTGCTTGGCGGTGTGCGATGAGGCGTTGTCGTGGTGAAGCAGGATCCTACTGCGAGGCCGTTTTTCTCGAACTTTTTCCAAGACAAGTGGTAAACAATTGTTAGTGTACCACTTCGCAGTAACTGTTTTTTGATCCTCTAAAATAATTGTTGCGTAATGACCAGTCCTTCCGAAGAACGAGGCCACCATCTTTTTTCCCACACTTCGACCTCTCTTCACTTTAGTAGGCAACTCCTCGGAAGGAAACACCCACTCAGCAGACTGTCTTTTAGTTTCAGGATCATAACAGTAAATCCAGCTTTCGTCACCCGTAACTACGTCGAACACAGCATTTGAGTCACCTCCGTTGAATCTTTGACCCATTTCACGGCACCAATCAACACGACGGACTTTTTGGGCTTCTGTCAAATTATGAGGTATCCACCGGGCACAAAGCTTCCTCACCGCTAAATGTTCATGGAGGATTTTGTGGACTTGACTCATACCAATGGCTAAGCTTGTACGAATCTGCTGATAGGTTACTCTTTTGTCAGTCTCTATCATACGCCGCACAACACTGATGTTATCTTCAGTAGTCGCCGTAGAAGGCCGGCCCTCACGCAGATCATCAGTGAGATCAGTGCGGCCACGTTTAAATTCATTAAACCAGTTGTAAATAGTAGCACGAGATGGGGCTTCATCGTGAAAGGCCAATCGAAGTCTATCATAACTTTCTTGTTGACTTAAATTACATCGAAAGTCGTAAAAAATCATTGCTCGAAAATTTTCTCGCGTTAAATTCATGCTCACGTAGTACACACAATTTTCAATTTGCCGCCAAATCGTAAAACAAATGACAATCGAGTGGAATTCGTACACAAAAATATTAAGAAAGAGTTCCATTTTCAAATTTTGAACTTATTTTTTTATTATATTTATTACAAGTGGCCAGTTCTAAAGACTTTCAGTGTCGCCCTCGTATAAAACAAAGTCGCTTCCCGCTGTCTGTCTGTCTGTCCTTATATATGCTTCGATCTCTAAAATTACGCAAAGGATTTTGATGCGGTTTCTTTTAATAGCGAGCGTGATTCAAGAGGAAGGTTTATATGTATAATACATGCAAGTACTATTATACATATATGAGTAAACCCGTGCGAAGCCGGGGCGGGTCGCTAGTATAAAATAAATCTTAAAACTGTGAGAATAAGTTCAACACCATCCAGCAGAAGCTAGGATATGTATTCGGAGATTTTAAAGTTGACACCCTACACCCTACACACACACCCTACACACACACCCTACACACACCCCTACACATAAACACCCTAGTTAGGTTAATCATTAAAGCTGAAAACGCACTGAAAGCGGTAGCGAGCGGCGGGGCCCGGTGCGGTGTGGAGGCGGTACCGGTCGTAATGTTCGAGCTAATATGAAAGCGGTAGCGAGCGGCGGGGCCCGGTGCGATGTGGAGGCGGTACCGGTCGTAATGTTCGAGCTAATATGAAAGCGGTAGCGAGCGGCGGGGCCCGGTGCGGTGTGGAGGCGGTACCGGTCGTAATGTTCGAGCTAATATGAAAGCGGTAGCGAGCGGCGGGGCCCGGTGCGGTGTGGAGGCGGTACCGGTCGTAATGTTCGAGCTAATATGAAAGCGGTAGCGAGCGGCGGGGCCCGGTGCGGTGTGGAGGCGGTACCGGTCGTAATGTTCGAGCTAATATGAAAGCGGTAGCGAGCGGCGGGGCCCGGTGCGGTGTGGAGGCGGTACCGGTCGTAATGTTCGAGCTAATATGAAAGCGGTAGCGAGCGGCGGGGCCCGGTGCGGTGTGGAGGCGGTACCGGTCGTAATGTTCGAGCTAATATGAAAGCGGTAGCGAGCGGCGGGGCCCGGTGCGGTGTGGAGGCGGTACCGGTCGTAATGTTCGAGCTAATATGAAAGCGTCCCGCCGCCGCCGCGGTATTCTGTGCGGACCCTTTCGCATTAGTTCGAACATTACAACCGGGTACCGACACCGCACCGCGCCGCGCCGCACCGCCACCGCTTTCAGTGCGTTTCAACCTTAATATATCATCGAAATCGAAATAGCACAAAATGTTTTTCATCACACATGCGAGGAAACAAATACATTTGAAACAAAAGTAATACTAATCGCAATAAAAAATGTCAGACATCCATTTTGTTGAATTTGCTGTTCGGCATACTGCCACGATTTAAAATCACTGTTAATCTAATCAACATTTTACAGGGACTAAATTAAAACATTTAAGTGTTTAAATCTTTAAATAATTTAATAAATAGGTTTTCAAAAATCGTATTTTATTTTAAACTGCCTTGCTTCATAACTTACTAAAGCAAGGCAAGGCAAGTGTGATGAAAATACATTTTTGATCTAGTTACACTTTCACTGGGAATTTATGTAAACGTGCCCAGACCCCGTCTCCCCTAAGCCCCTAGCGACAATCGAGTTAGTTTACATATATGCGTCGCGGAGGCAGGGCGCTACTCCAGTTCTGATAAGCCCGAAATAAAAATATTATCTGAGCCGCATCGTAATTGTGGACGCTTATTGTAGGAACTGTGTGTGTATGTGTCACGTGACCTGAATAAATAAGTGTGTTTGTAGTTAAATAAATGATCATAATAAAATAAAATTAACATTTCAGACAGAAAATAATGATTAGGGCTCAGGGTTAACATGTGTAACGCTAAGAAGATTTTTTGGTGAACATCTATTTACATAGGTAATACTTATTTACCTACTGAATACATTATTTACATTTGAATTATCGTAAATACGTCGTACTGACTTTAACATATTATTGAGAGTTTTACCTAATTAATATCATAAAACTTGAACTTAGCCGTAGTATATTTGACATTGAAAATGTGACATGTTCCCTGTCATAAGGATAAACCCACCACCACGGCTCTGTAGTTCAAAATTATAATCATAGACACATGAAACACGGGACATGACGAGAACACGTCGAATGTTGTGGCAAATAATAACCCTGATATGAGATATCGCAAATCATGGCCACATGGCTGCTAAGCCGACCCGACCCGATCTGACATTGAACTCGGTCGAATTTATTACTTGATCTTTATAATGCTGGCTTGTCTTGCTCAGACATTATTTTAACTAAACTGGATTACTTACAAGTAAGTTCCGCTGGATGCGGATGGCGCAGGACCGGTCACTTTGGCACTCTTTGGGGGAGGCCTATGTCCAGCAGTGGACGTCTTTCGGCTGATATGGTGATGATGATGATGAATACAAGTTAACTTATTTTATTTGTTGATTTACTATTTTATGTGTTGAGTAATTAAAATTTACAATATTTTGCAGGCCACCAGGAAAAACCGAAGTAACTCCCAGCCAGACACTCATTCTTAATAGGGGACTATTGAATCAATTCTCACTCCTTCAAGGCCGCTTTTATTATATTGGCTGAGCAACTCGCTAAGCCAAATTTCCATGCCTATATTATTTAGAAACGAAGTACCTAATAAAATAAATGTTAAAAGAGCGCAAAATCCAGCAACACGAACAAAATCTTTAGCAATACCTAAAAAGAAGGTGACTAACAGTATTTCTTTGTAAATCTTAAAATTAATATGAACGCAGGTGATGTCATTCGGAGACGAATTTTGTCGAAATTTACGCTACGTTAGTGCCTATTTTAGTTAATTTTTCCCTGTTGTGGAGTAGTGAGCGCGACCATGCGATACGTAGTGGCTGTTTTGTTGTTAGCAAGATTGCGAGCTGCCAGTGAGGATGTCCCACGCCCCTGCTGCCGTCAAAATTCAAGCTGTGAATTCAATACAACAACAGGCAAAAATAATGTACACCACTATAACGTCACCGGTAAAGTATATAAAATAAATATTAGTCATAGTCTGACCAGAGTCGTGTCACAAAGAAAGGCGGCAAAAACTAAAAAAGAAAAACACAAAATGTATGGCGTAAAGCCCGGTTTAGACGAAGCCAGTGCTGAATTGTTATTGTAAGTATGTAAACCACTGGCTATGGCTGCCAGCACTGGCGGGAATAGAGCGCCGGCCTATTTTTCAAGCCAGTGAGCCTGCACTGGCTTCGTCTAAACCTAGCTTAAGTCCTGAATCAGACTGGCGCGGCCTGCCATGGCGGTCAATAGTAAATTTGAGAGTAACATTACTGTCAAGACATTAACTGTCAAGTTTACTATCGAACGCTACCGCTGGGCGCGTCAGTGTGATGCAATGCAAGCCTCATAGGTATAACGTATAACATACGTAAAATTGTTGCCATATAAATAATTTGAAAAAAAATTCTTTTACCACGACTCACTGGGCAAAATCTAATAGAGTCTGGCCAGGCAAAGATAAGCCTGAGATTTATTTCAAACTTTTTATATGGCAACAGTAATATCATTGTCAATTGTGTCAAACGTCTTAAATTAGTATGATGTCTCCTAATCTTGATACTTGATATGCTAACTAACTAAGAAAGTAATAACTGTGCCATAGTAAATTAAATTAAAATTAAAAAAAGTTTTTAATATTTGATGTAAACCACCCTTTAATCTCAAAGGGTGGTTTGCAGCAGATATAATCCACATTAAAGAATATCATGAAAACTTCAATTATTATGTCTCGTCAAAATTGAAATTTTGGAGAGTGGTTTTGATTATTCTTCTTACTCGTAAATATAAAGTAGAATGAAGTTAAAAAGTTTTATTTAATAGGTTTAATTTTACTTCATTCTGCTTGATCAGTTGCATTGTGTGAATTAAAAGAAAAAAGTAATTGACTTTAAACTTTTAGGCCAATCAAATTAGAATTTTTCGAAGAATTAATTCCCATAAAGCTGGAAATCGTTTTAATACCTTTATTTGGTCCTAAATGCGTGTAATCTGAGTTTGCCCATTCCCAGGAGGTGTGCATAGTTTTTTGCTCTTTTTTCATGTAGCTCAAAAACGGTAGGTACTTCGGACAGAAAATTTATCCAATTGAATATTAAAGAGGGCCAAATTCTGCGTCGAATGAATATCTAAACCTCAAATTCGGTTCAGTCAGTGGTATAGTCGAAATCAAAGGTTAGAAACTGGGAAAATTTTGTCATTTAGGTGCAAACTTCTATTTTGCGACTTTTCAAGACCATATCTTTGAAAAAAATATACCTTCTGAAAAATTGCCTGCTGAATGATTGTTTTTTTTTTGATGGGAATTAATTCCTCAAAACGTTTTTTTGGATCTTATTTGCTTAGCCTATTTCATGAAACATGTCAAAATAATGCTAATGATTACACGATTCAACTCACGTACTAAATGTCACTACGGGTGACATGTTTCGAACTCTTCGGGAGTTCTTCTTCAGGATGAGTGTTTTCGCGGCGGTGTTTCTTGAATCACTGCCCGCGCTGGCGCCCGTTCCGATCGCTGCACCGCCTGTGACGACCGACAGGGCAGTGGAGGGGGGCAGTTTTGCCATAGAATAAGTTATAGTTCTTGCGGTGGAGTTAATGTGTGAGCTGCGGCAGGATATCGTCTCCTCCCCCCCGACGTGCTGTCACCTTGTTGTGGCTTGCGTGTTCCTAGGATCCCCGAGGCTATACCGGACAGGGCCACCCATAACGTGAAGGTGAGGGGGGAGGGACCAGACGAAGAACAGCACACGAGGAGTCGCTCTAGTTCCTCTGTTACAGCATACTCCAGAGATGACTAAGGAGAGAGGGACCCCATATAGGGGATGAAGAGCAAGGAGGGTAGTTCTGGCCGAACTACCAATAGGGGAGCCTACGCCAGCTCCCCTTGAATCCCGGAACCCGCAGAACTCTCCCAACGACCCCAATCAGTGTGTGTGGGCGGTATGGGGTACGGGAGATGCCAGCATTTTGCATGCGGACCTGAGGGCTTGCCTTAAGTGGCTGGCCCGCGGGATCCTAAAACCCTATAAAACCCGACAGTGAAGTCGTAAAACCCTCTGGATACCGGGCGACCTCCAGAGTATATAGTCACACCCGCGGCATAGGCGTCACCCGGGGGTCTAGCATAATTCGACACTACTCGTGGAAAAAAAAGTCAACTAACAATAATACAAATTCAGAAACTGGGATGGCTCAACACGACGACAACGGCAACGTAATCATGGACAGTGACATGCACAGTGAAGAAATGGTGGAGGTGGACGCCACATTGGCGTGCCCCGAAACACCAACCAAAGTAGGGAAACGGACCGGACTAAGGAGTCAAGGACAGCTATCGGACGTCCGGGGGGATCTCACCCGTTGCGACCACTGTGATATTAGATCAAATTGGTGGAGGGTTATGGTCCGGAGTCAATAAGTAGACAGGTGAAGAGTGGCTTATAGAATCCTTTATTTAATATATTACCTATCTATTTATACACGTTAGGTTGCGCTGAACAAGCAATATGCGTTTATGTAGCAGTAAACTATTGTGTTACTGCTAAACACTAAATGTGGCCAATCGCCATACTACACCTCCCCCGAAAGTTCCCTTCACCCCCGGGGTGGCAGAAAAAAAACTAAACGCATGTTACTTGCTTACAATGTTTGTTAGAATCCTAAAAAAAAAATATCAGGGGAACAACTTGTATATTATAATTACTTATATTAAGTTTAAACATTTCATTAAAAATCCAAAAATAAAAAATAAAGTTGATTCCCTGTATGAAATATTTCCTAGTGTCACCGTTGCAAAATAAAAATATATTGATATTATAATTGTAACCTTGTCTTTAAAATTAAAATATTATTTGTGTTGTAATTAATTGTTAATTTATTCTTGAATTCATAGTACGCATTGTTCTATATTTTATTTATCCTTATCTTTGCGTTATACGTATAGTTTTTGCGATTGCGGTATCGGTACTCAATATTCTAATAATCTAATGCCGTTGGAGTCACAGCTCCTAATAATATAAATATTAAGCCTTTCACGGACACCTGCGAAGGTCGACTATGATCAAGGGCATAACTTGGCTATGCTTCTGCGCATGCCTCAAATCTATATAAATGGGGATGGGTACCCAAGGGCATGGTCACCCTTAAACAATATGGCATATCAGGTCTCGCTCGCCGGTCACCTGTCCTTAGAGTCACAAATACATTAAGACATTTTAAGTCTCCAAAAATTTTCACGGTGGGCACGGTAGTCCAGGCACCATGATCAAATCTAAGGACTAGTGCTCTAACATAACTTCCTATCAATCAACTATTAATGTACCGTACCATACCTAAGTACTTGCTTCTACAGATATTAAAAAAAATTAAACGTGGCATTCTAAATTATCACTCACTAAGTTGTTTAATGGGTCTAAAATAATCTTAGCCTTCCTGCAGAGAAGGAAAGATACATACAAATTATCAATTAAACTCTCGCTAATCATCAGGTGATCAATCCAATAACTAGCTAAAGTATTAATTGCATCTTGGTATAAAAAAAATTTAAGTGTGAGAATCAAATTTCATTCATGGTTAATTAAAAGCTGCTATGAGTCGGCATACACGCGCGACCTATATATTATTTCGCTGACGCGCGGAATGTGTCGCGTCGGCACCGAATGCTTGCGAAATATAAAAATTATGTAAACTAATTGAATTATAGTGACAGTAGAATTAGGAATTTAAAGCCTATTTTGAAAATTAAAAGATATGAATGCTAAATTTTCAGCGACAACCTTTTCATACTAAATTATCTAAATATACGTTCAAATGAAAATTTATAAGTAAAGATGGATTAAAAATATGTCACTATTACGTGACCTGTCGGCGTCCTGCTGTCACCGTCCTATTCGTCGTCTTGGCGGCTGTGGTGGCGGCAGTTCGTCCGTGGTGCGCCATCGCCTCTTGCTTTGCGACGTGCCGTGACGTGGCTGGGTGGGCTGCTGCTGGGCCGGGATAACCCTGGACACCTCTTGAGTTGCGAGCCGGGAAACCCTGGACAACGCTCTTCTGTCTTCTAATTTTTCTATATTAGTTTTCTTGTTTCTTCTTAATGTTCTTGAGTCTTCTTAATTTTTGGATCTTCTTTCTTCAAAAGGTGTAAGTAAAATCTTCAATATTAATCTTCTATATTTTTCTTGTTCTTCTTTTCTTCATTCTTCGAGTTCTTCATTTTAATTACTTTAATTTTGTGTCTTCTTTCGTTTTTTCTTCATTTTTCTTGATGTTTTATAGGTTCAGAGGTTCGCCTTGAGATATTAGATTCGTCGTCGGTTCGCTCAGGCCAAGGTCGCCATGTGATATTAGAGGTTTTTAGGTGGAAGGTGTGGTACGTTGCCAATGAGTAGTCAGGTGAAGAGAGGCTTATAGAGACCTTTATTTAATATATTACCTATCTATTTATACACGTTAGGTTGCGCTGAACAAGCAATATGCGTTTATGTAGCAGTAAACTATTGTGTTACTGATAAACACTAAATGTGGCCAATCGCCATACTACACCACAAGCAGCTATCTCGAGCGCCAACACCGACGAGCAGCAGGAAGGTGTCAGAGTCGGAAGACAACGACAGCCTGGCCACTGAGTGGTCGCGCTCGTTGTCATCACTGGGGCGCTTATGGCAGTCAAATGACTCTGACAAGAAACGAAGAAAGCTATTAGTGGCCGGATCTGACAGTGAAGATGAGCAGGTGGAGATGGTAGAACCCGTGTCTCCTTTAGTACAGAGACCGAGAGCGAAACCGCGAACCAAGGTGGATTTCATGAGCAGAGCAGATAGATAGAATAGATTTATTGTTTCTCCTTTTTGTTACAAGTTTTGTCCGCTTAGCGGGTGTAGTACTTAGTAGTTACATATGTCTTAAAGATCTAATAACTTTATTTATGTGCCGTAATTTGAATTAAAGTTATGACTTTGAATTAAATTCAAAACAGGGAGTCCCTAGGCGGGACACGGCGCTGACTGACATGTCTACGCCTCTCTAGTTTATTGACGTACTGCACTTCCCCGACTCTTGTGCTATGCAGCATTGGGTTGTATTGCCCATATCTTGTATATGAAGGACCTGAGATGATAGATCCTTGAGGCACTCCATTTAGTAAATTGTTTTCTGCTCATATAACTGTTCTGAATTTACCCCTTATTCTCCTGTTTGTTAGGTAGTTTTCAATAAGTTTGATAACGTTATTAGGTGTGTCAGCGTCTTGCAGTTTACGTATATGTCCTTTATGATTAATAGAGTCAAAGGCTTGTAACATTTACCTTTTTACGAACGATTTGCGATCCTCCTTCTTTTAAGGGCCGCAAATGCGCACGCGCGCTTGGTTGCACGCCCGCCTGCGCGCACGCTTGGTTGCGCGCCCGCTTGCACGTGCGCTTGGTTGCACGCTCGCCTGCGCGCACGCTTGGTTGCGCGCCCACCTACACGCGCCCGCCTGCCTGTGCCCTTGGTTGCGCACTCACCTACACGCGCCCTTGATTGCGCGCCTGCCTGCACGAGGCCCGGGCTGCGCGCTCACTTGCACGCTCCCTTGGTTACGCGCCCGCCTGCTCGAACACCCTTCAACCTAACACAGAACCCCTTGGAAATCTCCGGAACCTTTACCTTTTCTAAATTACTTTGTACTGCGTGCCATCTTACCCTATATACTATTGTAACCTCTGTCAAAAATAAGAAATGAATCCCAGACCTAATTATTCTCTTTTCCTTCTTTAGTTATTACTTTTGTAGCTGTTCCGTGGGCTATCAATATCTTGGTAGTCCACGTAACGTGACAGGCTTTACTTAGATCGGTTGATATCATTGCGACACTGTGACCCTCAGCTAGTGCGTCAGAGATGAACTTGCATGACCTTAAAATTTGAGTACTGGTTCCTTTACTAGTCATGAACCCGTGTTGGAAATCGGGAATTACTGAACCACATGCACTTATTATCCTTTTGTGCATAAATCTCTCGCAATTTTTTTCCCATTATGTTCAGTAATGTTATGGGTCTGTAAGGTCTCTAAAGTCTTTACAGAGCAGCTGCGCAGGCGCAATACAACGCCAAACTGCGCGAGACGGCTAAGTTGAGGGCGGAGGAAGAGGTCGACAAAGTGACCATCCATACCCGCCAATCTCTTAGCGATGTTTCAGGAGACGAAGTGAAACCAATGCCTGCTGCTGTGCTCCGCAAGCAGACGATGGACAGCCTGTCTGTCATCAAAATGGTGCAGAAGACGTCTAGCAACCTCAAAGGTGGTCACCAACGCAAGTTGAAGGTTGCTTGTGGAGCCATCAGGAATGCCTTTGGTATCCTGGAGAAGCGCACGTCATCGGAGGAGGTCAGGCACCAGGAAGCGTGCAACTCACGGCTGCAAGCGGGAGTGGCCGAAATTAAGGAGAAACTGGACCGGCCTGAGACCGAAATAAGAGCAGTGCCTAAGGCACCCTCTCAGTTTGAGGCCCAGCCGAGTACGCTCCCTCGTGTGAAGCATATGGAGCCACCTTCAGACCGAGCAACAACCGCTGCTATGATGAATGCCCGATTCGAAGCGCTGGAGATGGAAGGGCGGCTGTTGCCCGCTAAGAACCTGCGGCCTTGACTGAAGGCTGATGGAAGGCGGGTGAATGTAGATCCACCATTCACCGTTGCCCGAAAAGGCACAAGCAGCAAAAACAGAAACATCACCATGTAAGACGCCTCCCACGGCCACGGCCAAAGGTGCCTAACCCGGGGGCAAAAAGAAACCCAGAAGAAAGAAGGGCAAAATGAGCTATCAGGCTGCTGGAGCTGCTGCTGCGCTACCGCGACCACTGCCTCCTGCGCCAGCAGCAATAACTGAGCGGTGGAACAAGGTTGCTGTGTCGTACGTAAGGAATATTTTGAGAAAATAACTAAGTTGCCCTTTCTGAATAATATAAGTGACCGTGGCAGTTGTTAGTATTAAATTATCATTTGTGTTTCAGTTCAACAAGTTAAGAATATGTTAGCAACAAGGCACTGCGTTGCATTACTGCTGTTGTATCATACGGTACGGCCGAACCTAGATGCAATGTCAGTAATTGTGGCCGTGATTAAGAAATAATTGCAAATAGCGCTATAGCTTAGCTTGCAACCTAGTAAGTTTGTACAATTAACCTACTTTTTATTGATGATATTTTAGTGTAATTTTGATTTAGTATTATTGCCGGATGAGCAAATTTTGTAATATACAGGATGTGGCCTATAATATAGGCAATAAATTAAACGGTATAGATTATTAAGCTTGTGAACAATTATTTCCACGTGGTTTTATTTTAAATAAATATATATATTTTTTATATATTTTTTTTAAATAAGTTTACTTCTGAAGTACTACAAGTAACTTTTTCTTTTAAAAACAGTAAAAAAATTAAATAAAAAATTTAAAAAAACACAAAAATATCTTTTGAAAACTATAACGACTCATTACATGATGTTACCTCAAAATCTGCATTGACTGCTGTGCTAAGTATGATGTGGTGGTGCCAAGATACATTACTTGGAGGACATAACTTTCGGACAAAATTACTCCGATTCCAAAAAAAAAAAATTAATGGGACACAAATACTGCAAATGATCTGAGGAAGCGTCCTTTTGAATATTTGCTCCTATTACAGGCCACACCCCATATAAAAGAGCGGTAAGCGACAGTGCGTAACAGTTACTCCCGGAAATCAGCGGAAACACCGCAAGTGTATATTTTTTTTATTGCATAATTTTAAGTTGTCATTATTTGTATCGTATGTACGATGATATTGGGATCAAATAAAGATGATAAGTCCCAAAATAGTAATATCGCCATCGCCCAGGTGCAGTCACTCTCCGGGCAAGTCGAACCTAAACTTAATTACCTACGCCGGAATGGGACTACTAGTAGTCGGAGTGGTCATATTAATAATGTTTTTGTACGTGTTGCGCGCCAAATGCAAGCGCCATGTTAACAGCTGGTTACGCAAGACAGTCGAATCGCTGCCGCCGCCTACTGCCATCCGAGTCAACAATGTGCAGCCGCAGGCCGCAGCAAATGCAGGCTGCACTTTTGGTGTAGTGTATGACTAGATCAAGCGATTGTTGTGTAAGGTAAAGGTCCCAAAAAAACACCAATGTAGGTATTGTTTTAAAATTTTATATACTTTTTTTAAAAAGTGTGGGGAATATACTGTGGGAACACAGTTGCAAATCGTTTTCACAACGCTGCACATTCCTGCCATCCTCGACGCAGGATGAGGTGGGCTGTGAGCCCACCTCAGTGGGGCGGCGCGTAAGAATTTTCACTAGACAACCCGGAAAACAGCTGTTTTTTGATGATCCAAGAGTTCCATAATATATAGCAAGGAATTTTAGGCAAGCCACTGCCACCAAGCCTCCACAGTTCTTGTAAAACATTTCAATCGAACACATCTCAATATATTTATTATAATTATTGGAGTCAGAATTTCATTTCATCAGGGCCACCACAATAGGATAACTTTGTATCTAAGGACAGTTGCGACCAGATTTGGTCACGTTACGTGGACTACCAAGATAATGATAGCCCACGGAACAGTTAAAAAAATTAAATGCTACAGAAAGGAAAAAGGTTATACGGGTCGGGGTTATTTATTTATTCCTTTTCTTTTGACAAGTGCAGGGGGTTACTATGGCACACCGTACATGATTCGAATGTTAAGAGTAAAAGAGGTAATAATGCGAGGTACGTAGAAGCGTGGCGCGAGGCGGTAGTCAGTGGCGCGCAATTAACGCGCAGTCAAGACGCGTGCTGAGAGGTAGGCACGCAACCCAAGGCGCGTGGACGCGCGTGGAGGCACGTAGATGTGAGGCTTAGAGGCGGGATAGGCAAACGTGCAAGCCAAAGCACGGAGAGGGATCCTCTTGAGTTGCGGGGGGACCTGAAAAGCTTGTTAGCAGTTTATTAAATGTGCGGAGAACGAGAAAATACGGCATAGTAGCACGACTGAGGTGTGGCACGCGTATTTGCCTCCATTTGAAGAAGAACAGGTAAATGCTACAATTCGCACATCCCGTACCAGCAGTCTCGCCTTATCGAATCTAATGAAATGGGACGCGCCTGTATTGCACGCATATTCCGCTACCGCCGAGTTCCTAACATCCATCTTCTTCACGCTGTGTATGTGTTCCAACAATCTCGTGGAGACGTTTCGCCCAGTTTCCCCATACGTACGCCTTACCGCAACCACAGGGAATCTAGTACACCTCTGGGCTACCCAGCGGACCTCGGTCCTTGGGAGAGCGCAACACCTGCCTCAGCTTGGTTCATACCAAGCTGAGGCAGGTGTTGCCTATTACGCCGGAGGTTGAGCATTAGGACAATTTTCCGCCCTCATGGGCGGAAAATTGTCCTAATGCTTAACCTCCGGCGTAATAGGCGTCCAAGTAACACCTTTGTAACCATGGTTTCTGCATTAAATAAACATAAACATAAATTGTATCTGTCACCCCCTAATGTACGGCAAGTACGCAGGAGCCCTCTCCACCGTGTGCGCGCGTTGCAAAGTGCAACTACTTGCTACCCGCTGACTCTATCTCATACCATATCCATTCCTCTCTAGGCAGGTGTCTTACATGCTGCAGCTCCTCTTGCACAAATTGCGGGTCAGAGAGCCGCAGAGTCCTGTTGATAAGCGCGCGTGGGACCGAAGACAGATGTGCGGGGTGGTGATGTGAGTCAGCTTGCAAGTATCGATCTGTGTGTGTAGGTTTCCGGTACACTTTACTAGACAATCACCCGCGCTGATCTCGCTGGACCAAGACATCAAGAAATGCGAGTGCACCACCGCACTCTTTCTCACATAACCTCACCAAAACCTGAGTCTATGTGGGCAGCCCTCTAATGCCTTCCGTTCGTAATCCTCCATGAAGATGTCGGCCACCACAGGTGCTATTGGAGAACCCATTGCCACTTCCTCAATTTGCCTTTAGATAATTTGTATGGCGAGGTGAACCGCCATACAAAGTATCCACACGTCAGGCAAAACTCGACGTAAGTCAAACTCATGTACTCGTTAGGTAAATCGTTCTGAATGGCCATCTGGTCCATCAAGGTTTATCTGTCAGTGCTGATTATTACATTAAATAAATATAAATATATTTTTATATATTTGACGGAGGAGTGAGGTCGAGCCCATGATCGGACATCCATTTAAGGTGTAAGCACAGTAGAAATTAAACTCAAGGAATTAACACAGTATTCGATTTACTCTTGAAATAATTACAATTAGGCACAAAACCGAATAATCAAATGAAACAGGTAGGTAGTAACGAAACGCGGTACAGTTCCCAAGAGACTAGCGCACTTTGCTACAGTCAGACGCAGAATGATCGTCATCCAAGTTCACGCTACCACTCCTAGACTCCGTACAGCGCCACAGATGGCGCTGGCGTTCCGCTGCAGCTCAAACGAGTCATTAGTACGGACTCAGTAAAACTTCCGTACTCATGACCAGGATGCGACACGGCCATCCTACGTGTACACGTCCTCGTGTTAATCTGGAACAATAAAAATCAAGAACAGTATCTCCATCGTTCGGTCACTCCTGACCAAATATTTTGACTTTTCATGATTCAGTTTGGAACAATCAAACTCTGAAGTCTCTTTTCCTGTTTATTATCCCCCAACGATTTCATTTGTACGCTCTACATGCCTATACAAGTAATAACAATAACATAGCAAAATCCACCCCAACCAACTAAAATATTTGCCATGGGCCAGGCACACAAAACCGATCAAAGATTTCACATTACCAAGCCATGAAATGTGTGCCTCTTTTTTTTCCGGCTATCCCTGTAGCCTAATCAACCATCCCTGCGGATAATTTACGTAGAACCATCCCTGTGGTTACTTTACGTACAATTATCCCTGTGGTTACTGCACATACAACCATCCCTGTGGTTACTGTACATACAACCATCCCTGTGGTTACTGTACATACAACCATCCCTGTGGTTATACGTAAACGTATGAGATCATCCCTGTGATCTCAATCATAGATCGCTAACCAACTTAAATAATTGCCAAGGGCCAAGTACACAAAACCAATCAAAGATTTAACATTTTTTTTTTTTTTTTTCCCAAGTGGGTACTACTTTACTAGTTTTACACTACCCTTTAACTTTAACGAAATAGGGACCTAGATTATGTAACACGTGAGTGCTCTGCTCCATAATCCCAATGAAACGATATAACGGATGATGATAACGGTATTAGACTTGATAACGGCCTCAGACTTGATAATGGCCTCAGACTTGATAATGGCCTCAGACTTGATAATGGCCTCAGACTTGATAACGGTCTCAGACTTGATAACGCCAAGCTCATGGGTAATTTATCTTTATGGGATTTGGATTTCAATATTAACAAAACTTCGGTGCCTACGTACGTGCCAGTCCATCGGTAAACTAGTTAACCATCGTCAGAAGTTAACCATCTCAGCCGCGTAAGTGCTACTCCTCGCAAAGAGCATACTGCACAGAAAAAGCAGTCACTATGCACCTCTTACATGCTCCGGAACCTCTGACGCGGTAACTGTAATACCCAGTCCATCGGGTGTGCAATCTATTTAAGTACCCTTTCCATCGGGCTTGCTCTCAGTCCATCGAAAGCATTATTGTGTCAAAAGTGAAATCCAGCAGTAAAACAGAGTGTCATCATAATCACATTTATACACTGGCACTATCAATGTCATCACAAACAATATCTCATTCGGGGGAACCTATCATTAAAAGTGATATTAACAAATAACTGTCTTCATCTAAAAATTCAATAACCTTGAAGGGTCCTCTAAACTATGGGTCCAATTTAAAATTGGCTCCGTTCTTCGTTCTCGAACAAAACATAATCACCTACTTTGCAACTTTGAATATTAGATTTTTTTTGTTTTAACTATCAAAACTTTTTTTTTGCCCTTCAATCTACCTACATGTTTATGAGAGTAGCGGCAATCTCGATTAAACCATAATGAATGACAAGATTAAAGAAGTAATTCTACAGATTCAATTTAGAATGTCAGTGACAATATGATCAAGTTGTATCATTAGTTGCTTATTCCAAATCCATAAAATTCCAACAAAATAGATTCTATAGCACGTGAACACTGCTCAAAAATCCCAATGAAATATGAACTGCTCACCGGATAAACTGAAAGTACACCATGGTGTGTTGCCCCGATGCACACGGTCACCAGGGAAGAGGGTCTTCTGTTACTTCATCACCCACTGCCAAGCCGCCAGCCTGCTCGCTGATGTTCACCGCGAAAAGGACGAAACCTCCACTGCGACGAAGTACCTGATTTCATTCTGTAAACGGCAATTTGTATGGTATCAGTTTTATCATACAGACCATGATGACGTCTACATCAAGATATTTTTCAAGGAATAAATTTGGCTTAAATTCAATTTTAAACTAAAGTGAATGTTTTATTCAGGAAATGACACCAATGACGTGGTCTACTACATAATAAAAGCAATAAGCTTCTCATCAATAATGATTGAAACACTAATTATCGTTTCTTGGTTCTAATTTTGCATAAAATTAATTGGAACGAAACCTGTCCTTTTATTTCCGTTGCTCCAATACAGTAGTTGCCAGCAGTGTCCGCAGCTAGCGTCAGCACTTGTCCTCTGATAGTCCGACGTCCGAGAACCACCGATCCTGCACGTTCTTGAGTCTGCCATGGTCCACGCTTACTGGACGAGGCGTTCGCTGTCAAGAGTACTGTAGCCCGCACGGATTTATGAGCACGTGGTTCCTTAGAAGTCATCATTCTTTTTCTTCATTAAAATCGGTCCACGTCATTCAGGTGGTTTTTAATTTGCTGCTGCATGAGCATTTTTCACATGTCCACGTCTTTATTCACATCCTGTGGGCGCTGATTACATCCCACTTCTGATGACGGAGGAGTGAGGTCGAGCCCATGATCGGACATCCATTTAAGGTGTAAGCACAGTAGAAATTAAACTCAAGGAATTAACACAGTATTCGATTTACTCTTGAAATAATTACAATTAGGCACAAAACCGAATAATCAAATGAAACAGGTAGGTAGTAACGAAACGCGGTACAGTTCCCAAGAGACTAGCGCACTTTGCTACGGTCAGACGCAGAATGATCGTCATCCAAGTTCACGCTACCACTCCTAGACTCCGTACAGCGCCACAGATGGCGCTGGCGTTCCGCTGCAGCTCAAACGAGTCATTAGTACGGACTCAGTAAAACTTCCGTACTCATGACCAGGATGCGATATATTTATATTTATTTAATGATACTGGTACATTGAATCAATTGAATCATGGTCGGTGATTGAATTGGGCGTGGGCTGTGATTCAAGCGACACCGGCGCGAAAACACTCATCCTGAAGAAGAACTCCCGAAGAGTTCGAAACATATCGCTCGTAGTGACATTTAATACGCGAGTTGAACCGTGTTAATATTAGCATTAAAATCAGAATTGTTCAAGAAATTATCATCATTATTTTATCGCGTTTAATCGGGGTGTTGCAACATGCTGTTATTTTTTATTAATTTGCCGCTCTTTTCTAAGCTCATCTGTCCCTGGCTGGGCTCTAGTTTCTGCCACATGGAGAAAGTGTATATAAAATTATTGCTATTAGGCTGCGCTTCCACCACACATGGGACACCACAGCTATCAAGGTGTCACATGTTTAAAAAAGAATTCTAGGGATCATTATCATTATCATCTTGTAAATGCGCTAACATTTAAATAGCAAGATAAATGCATGAATGAAAAAAGTATTGATCAGGCCTAACTTTGTGTAGGTACCCTAAAACACTGTATAATATAATATGTTTTGGTGAAAGCGACGTTTTTGGGCAAAACAACCAACGGCTTAAATATATACACCTATTTCGATGGAAAGAAGGTAGGCAAAGTTAAACTTCTTAGGCAATATTTAAGCATTAAATTTGATATGAATTTCCATGAACTTGTAATAACTGTCAGTTTCAGGAATCATAGTCAGTGTCAAATATGAAGCCGGGAAATCATTTCAGCTGAAGTGCGAGGGTAATTTATCCGTGTACAGTCCTGACCTCCCAGCAATGAAGCAGCCAGAAAAAGTGGAAGATGTCAGGATTATCGGCTGCTCAGCCCCTTGGAATGCCTCATATGCCAAGGCATTAGACGTATTGAATGTCACAGTGACTGAGACACTTATACTAGATGATCTGCCCGGGAAACCTACATTAAAACGCCACCACTTTACTGGTCTGCCAATAAGAAACCTCGAAATCTCTGGCAAACCTGGAGATCGACAGCAGCCAACGCAAAATTACCTTGGGGAAGGAAGGGAAGATGATACTGATGTAAAGTTGAGCTCATTGAAGCTTCGCAATATCGTCCCGGAGAATGAAGCATTGATGCGATTTCCTAAGATGCTTGAAAACCTAGAATTAAAGTACACATTACTGCCGAAAGCGGAAAGTGAGTTGGGCAATGGCAGCGCCTGGCTCGAGCGGCTGTCTTCACTGCGCAATCTAGTCCTTACTGAATTGAATCGAGAAGCAGATTTAACCAAGAAGCTGATTTTTCCAAAATTAGAATTGTTACCTAATCTGACGAATTTATATCTGCTCTACATACCACTAGATTCCGGCAATTTAGCGGGTAAACTAAAAGGTTCATCTATTAAGAAGCTGGTGATGCGGGCATGCGAACTGAATAACCTGCCAATGAAGCTGTTTGAAGGAGCAAATTTGACTACACTTGATCTGTCCTACAACAACCTCATCGTGCACAAGTACGTGTACCCAATATGCTTTAACGAGCCGAGGTTCATTGTTTTTACTATAACCAAGGATCGGACAAAAGCCCGTAATTTTCAAAACATAAGCCTGTTCCGTACAGCAGAGACTTCCTTAGGTATATTGTTAAAAATTATAATGGGGTATTTTATAGATTTATAATTATACTATAATTTATATGTATTCAACGACAATTTTAGTAATGATTGAAATTCTGCTGGTCGATCACGAAACGCATTGTACGTTGTACGCACGTTAAAATAAATAAATAAATAAAAAAGCTTTATTAAATTCCATTTTAGCATTAATGATAAAAAAAACATTTAAATTAATTACAAAGATTGCTGAATGGACCCCTCGCGGGTAAAAGCCTCCTCCAAGGCTTGCCAAATCGGTCTGTCTCGTGCGGTTTTTAACCATTTTTTTCCTGCGACTAAGGCTATTTCGTCTTGCCATCTACTATTAGGTCTTCCTCGCTTCCTTGAACAACACGACCCCTTCCATTTCGTGGTGTTCAAGGTCCACCTGTCATCGGTATATCTCGATACGTGGCCTGCCCATTTCCACTTTAGCCTTTTTGAAAAGAATAGAGCGTCAATAACTTTAGTTTTTTTGCGTATTTTAGTGACTCTCACTTTATTTCTCAGTTTGATATTCAGGCAGCTTCAATCCATTGCTCTCTGAGCCGACTGAATTTTTATTTTTGCGGGTCTTTCGAACAACCATGTTTGACAACCATATCTAAGTTACTTCTATGCTTTTAGAATTTCTTTATGAGCCCAAAACTTTTTCCAGGTTACTGAGATCCTTCTGGATATTTCTTCTATGTTCCTCTTTTTGTCAAATGTCAGTCGCTTCGCTAGGTAGATGGATTTCTGCACGTAATCCAGGGTGTTGGCGTCTAGTAGGATGGGTGTCTCTTTGTCGTTGGTAATGATTTTTGTCTTTTCTAGGTTCATTTCTAGTCCAATACGTGTACTTACTATATGTAATTGGTTTATCATGGTGTTCAGTTTTACAGGACTTTCCGATAAAAGGACGATATCGTCTGCAAACCGCAGGCGGCTTAAAAATTTACCATCAATATTGATACCTTGCGTTGACCACAGTAGATCTTTCATAATATTCTGTAAAACCGCTATGAACAACTTTGGAGATATTGGGTCGCCTTGCCTTACTCCTCTGTTCATATTGATATTTTGACCTGTTTTTCTAGCCGGACGCTTTTTTCGTGAATGTATCTTATGATGTTAATGTATTTATTATTTATATTTATACCAGCTAAAGCTTCCCAAATGATATTGTTTGAGATAGAGTCAAAAACCTTTTTATAGTCTATGAAGGCTAAGTAGAGAGGTCTGCGGAATTCTTAATACTTTTCGATTACTTGTTCTAACGTATGGATATGGTCAATCGTATTGAAGCCTCACCTGAAGCCGGCTTGTTCATAGGGTTGGTGGTTGTCGATGTCCGGGGATATCCTGTTTAATAGGCATGCGGCGAACAGCTTGTAGAAACATGGCATGAGGCTTATGCGTCTGTAATTCCCTATATCGGTTGGGTCACCTTTTTTGTACAGTAGTATAATCTCTGATATAGTCCAGTTCTCTGGGACCCTTTCTTCTATAAGGATTTTATTGAAAAGTTGTGTGAGTGTCCAAAACATGCTTGATATGTTCATTCGTGATACCATCAGGCCCTGGGCATTTTTCAGGTTCGAGTTTTATAATTTGTTTCAGGATTTCAGGTTCTTCAAACATTTTTACGCTTGACTGTGTTGTGTTGTCTTTCTTTGAGTGAGTTTCGTCATATCTTGCTCAGAGTTAGGTTGACTTAAATGCACGTTAGGTAGATCTAAATGTCAAATTTTATATGAAAAAAATAAAGTTGGATTGTCCTAACGCGCGTTCGAAACGTTACGTGATTACCCCTCTGGTGTCAGTGTTCGAGAAAAAATCACTTTCGTAAAATAGACTAATTAAATTTTTTCCAACTCACTTACTATATATTTTGTGTAAACGTGTTAATAAATAAATAATATAATAGTATATTTAACAAGGGGCGTATGAGGAATATTGCAAACGAGAATCTTACAGAAGCCCGACGCCGTGAGACGGAGGGCTTTTGATGACTCGAGTTTGCAATATTCTTACACCCGTGTTATACACAATGTTTTTCATCACATTTGCGAGGAAATAAATAACTACAAAATACAGAAAAATCTATGTTTTATACAAGCGCACCAATCAAATGTTGACGAAATTGACAACTTCACTTCCAGATCAGTGCGAGTGGGGGGCGTAGTTTAAATATTTCAACCAATCACAGAGCATGGAGCATGTGGTTCTTGCAGGGCATGGCCTGCTCGATTACCAATCACAGAGCCAGAATTCTTGTCGTACGCGGCCGTCAAGATTTGCTTAACCAATCAGAGGGCCTACCGCGAAAGGCGTTCGAAGTTTCCCCTCTCTGTCAGACTTACGAGTTCGTACGTAAGTGCAACAGAGAGGGATAACGTCGAATGCCGTTCGCGGTAGGCCCTCAGATCACACACAAGCTCATTACTTCCCTTGGGACCATTATTTCCCGCGGGAACAATTTAGGCCATTGTCCGTCCGTATACAGGCATAGAATAACACCATTTATGAGCAAGTGTGATGAAAAATATTATATCGTACCATCATAAGGAAGTCTCTGCTGTACGGAACAGGGTTATGTTTTGAAAATGACAGGTGTTTGTCCGATCCTTGACTATAAACTTTGTATACAGGCCGTGATTTCGGGGTCGTGATCCAGAATGACCAAAAGCGTATAAGATGGTCACACTGAACAACTTTTCCAATGGGACCGACCACGAATTCCCAAAAAAAAAACCGCTGTTCCATACATTAACTGTGAGTTAATTGAGAGTTTCGTGGGTGGTCCCATGGTAATAGCTAGTTGTTCAGTATGACCATCTTATTCGCTTTTGGTCTTCTTGCTCCACGATCCCGAAATCATCCACTATTCATGTTATTGCTTTTACAAGCACTAACGATATTTGAACTTATCCTCAATCCGTTTTTCAATAAAGGGTTTCGTATGTATATACAGGGGTGCCTGTATACGAACTTCGAGTTTCGTCTTTCGTGGTAGCGCCGCAGAACTACAGCGCCGTAGTTCTGCGGCGCTACCACGAAAGACGAAACTCGAAGTTCGTATACATGCACCCCTGCCACTCGAGTACAGTAAGTGCGATAGAGATGAAGATACCCGAACTTCGAATTTCGAAGTTCGTGGTTATAGCTCTGTTTGTATGTGATAAGCAAACGGAAAAATTTGACTTGGAGATTCTAAGGTCAATATGAAGGAATATATTCATCTCATTTCTATAGCAACATGGTATTTTAGGTATACTTCAAATTTAAAAAATAGGAGACTGCAGCTATAAAGATCCATATCTTCGTCAGAGCACTTCTCATATTTGAATGCGACAAGCCATTCAAGTGTCTAATTGTCTATGCCTAATTTTAGAAAGTGTGCCGATTAGAAGGAATTCTTGATCCATCATTAATTGCTTGATCTGTTGGTACAAGTGTACCATTGTCATGTTTTTTAGCTTTTGACAAATCAGATTTTTGTTTTATGTATTTCAGAGGCGTGTTTTCTTCGCTGCAGTCTTTAACTATTTTGGATCTAGAGGGAACCCAGGTGAACTCTACTGACCTCAAGAACATCGTATCTTCTCTGCCACATCTAGAAAAATTGACAGCCAGCAATAACCCCCTGGGCTCGCTGCGCGATGATGCTAATATCTGTTCAAATCGTGAGTTCTCCCATACAAAATTCGCAGTAACTAACCATAAAGATCAAATATTATATGTATTACCATGATACATAAATAATATTCATAAATTGAAACCTTACAGTGTCGTGGCCAAAATCGTTGAGCAGCTTAGATCTACGCAAAACGAATATAAATCGAATCTGCCCAGACTGGATTCGCAACGATGCGCTCTTGGATGTGAATCTTAGCCACAACGACATCAGATATGTTAATGTAAGTAGATTAGGGTAGCAAAAGGGATAAAGTAAAATTAATTTATAGTCCTTTGCGCTTGGTACGTTTAAATATACCTATATCCGGTAACACCTCGATATTTATGTTGGTTAGGTTAGGTTATGCTGGAGTACAAGAGCACGGATGTCTCATCCTCAGTAATAAGTTATAAAATGGTACAACCATCATGCGCCTCCGCGTCACACTAAAAACATGTGGCTTGGAGACGGCTCACAATGGGGAATGGATGAAAAATTTAGAATTGCCTGATTTTTATTTTGGTTAGGAATAACCTTCCTTAATACCATAAAAAAATTGCAAACTTTTCAGGTGCGTCAATTATTTTTGAAAAATATAAACAGTTTGTGATGAGAATGTGAATGAGACATTTTCCTTGATTCGTCTTATATTACAAAAAATATCTTAAAAATCCGTGGTAAACTGACACTAGTAATGACATTGACAGCTGCAGCAGCCATATTTGTCATAGCCAGGGTCAGATATTCAAAATATTTTTTGTAATGTGAGACGGATCAAAGAAAATGTCTCATTCGCCGTCCTAACCCCAAAACGTAAGTGAAGAAACTGTTTATATTTTTCAAAAATAATTGACGCCGCTGAAAAATCTGCAACTTTTTTCTGGTGCTAAGGAAGGCTATTTCTATTACCAAAAAAAAATTCAGGCATTTCTAAAATTTTCATCCATTCCCCAATGTACTCCATATTGCATAATTACATCACTCCGTCCCTTGACCGTGCGGAGTGGATGCGGTAACTGCGGTATCAGTAAGCAGTACCGAGTCATTACTTATTACTGCGCGCCTATATTTCAAGGAGTATTTATTGATTGGCGTGGGATACGTGAAAGCAGGGCGGTACGCATGCAGTACATGCAGTACTGTATGCGTACCGCCCCTGCATACTGTCTCATATTATTCCAATGCGACAACTTGCGTACACATCATTCAAAATTAACATAGAGACATACATGATAATCCGACAGGTGATAACTGATAACCGACGAGGGCCGGTGCCCTAAACACAACGAAGTCTGTTGTATTGTTGGGTCGCCAAATGATAAATATCTAGAGTTATTAGTATGCAGTTATATTTAAATCAACGTGTTCGTCACTAAGCAATCGTATGCCGCGGCATTTTCTTCAAATAGTTTCCTAGTTCGCGGATCCGCGTTCCGGTGGCATACGGAAGGTTAAGAGATTAATCCTACATGATTTTTCATACACTACTTAGCAGCAGAGAGGGTGTTGCATTATTTACTGGTCGTTCGAAGAGGTTCATGCAACGAGTGCAGAATGCATGCGCTCGTCTTTGTTTCCGAGTCCCTTCCCGGTCCCACATCACTCCATACTTAAACGCCGCTAACTTGCTGAACATTGCCTGCACGCGGGCGCCTGCTCCTGGCTACTCTACTGTTCGGGGTGGTAAAGCACAAAACCCCATCTTACCTTTTTCGAAAGCTGGTATGGTTCAAAAGTGCCATGATAACCGCTGCTTTCCGAGGAAGCTCGAAGTTCGCAACGTCAAAGTGCTGAATGATATGCCTCTCCCTATCCAAGGGGCGCTTAGCAGATACACATATAAGTGTATGCTTAATTAAGGGTTATTTGTTGACGTTTCAGAAATATGTAGTATATCATTTAGTATGTAGTTTATATTATTTTAATGATTGTATATGAACTATATGTGGTTCGAAATAAACAAATTAAATAAATAAATAAATAAATATATATTAAAATTGTATGACGTTTCCGTGAATCACCGACGGTGCTGGCTGAAAATCAGCGCTGTAGGTGTCTGACATCTCAGCATAATGCTGAGCCAGTTCACTGCCGCAGAGACACACTTGTTTCATGTTTTGTATGTACATATTCTTGTTTAATTTATTGTTTAATATGTGTGTCTTGTGTGTTTGTGAATAAATGTATTATCTTTCTTTCTTTCTTTCTGTAGCTGATAGTTAAGCACTTTGGAGCATAGAATAGTTGAATACCCGAATGGGTCCGAATGTGGGAATGGTCTGTATTAAAATGGTGTGAATACACCATTTTAATACAGACCAAAACTTAGTCGAGATCGTTACATGCGTAAACACTTCGAAGACCGATATGGGGCTCCTGTGTACGTTACTTTCATGGACAGGATTGACATTAAATGTTCATCTCATCACCTTATGTTTAACCCATTTTTAATCTGCAGTACCAAGACTTGAAGTTTAAAAGTGCTGTTCTCGGCACGAATGCGGAGATGACAATAAATCTAACCAACAACCCAAATCTGCGCATCATCAATGTATCCAGCATCGATATTATGCAGTGCCACAATGATTTTACCTCTTCTGTGGACTCCAATAAACTAATGGTAATAAACATTTTCTTTAAAACTAGACGAAGTAAAATATTTGAGACATGCGGATTAAGGTGGTTCGATTGCCATACAAAACGTTATTTGACATTCGCAGGCTAACGGCGTGATATTTTAAGAAACTTATGTAACAAACTTTCATATATTGGCTTCCCATATGCGCCAAATTCCCCCTTTCCTAGAATAAACTTGTATAAACTAGATTGATTTGAGAAATTGGTTTGGGACGTGATATTTTGGGAAAACTTTTTTTCTCGAATTATCTAGTTTATACAAGTTTATTCTACGATAGGGGGAATTTGGCGCAAATGGGAAGCCAATTGATGAAAGTTTGTTACATTAAGTTTCTTAAAATATCACACCGTTAGCCTGCGAATGTCAAATAACGCTTTGTATGGCAATCGAACCACCTGTTCGCGCCATCGGCGCGACGATATAGGTAACTCGTTCAATCATTCATCGATTCACTCGTTGACGTGCCGACGCAAGCGACGCGCCGCGAGAGTAGCCATTTGACCGCCGTCGCGCACTGACGTGTATCTCAATCCCAGCGTTCCGTGCTCACCTGAACCTACGAAAGTGTCGTGATTATACCGGCCGGTACCCTTATTGTAGTGACTGTGACGTTACGTGGCTCATCAGCTCAAAACTAGGCGCGCGAGTGAATTATAACCCTCAGTGTGCGTGAAGACTTTCATCAGCTCAAGGTCGGCTCGAAACCAGAAGAAGACTCCTACTCAGCCCATCCATCATATCAGCACGGCAAGCCGCTTAAGTCGTCGCGGCCCAGTACACAGAACAACCTTACCTACATATTCAAGTAAGCCAGTTCCCATTTCTCACTCCCATTCTCCATCTCATTCAGCTCACGTCGCGTGTTATTGCCCCCAGCGATAACATTCTTTGTTCCTTCGAACCGGTATTCTTTGGTCCTTCGAAAAACCCCACCCACACCAGCCCTTTGGATAAGCAGTCTTTCTTTTGCTCGAAAAAGCACACCCAGTTAGGTAAAAAATCCACCCACATTTCAAAAAAAAAAAATTAATTCTTTCGCCCAAATTATTCAACTCATAACGTAATATATAACATTACATGTAAACTCAGCCCATTTCAAACAAAGGTACATTACCAAAAAGTACCACATCTCATTTATTTGCCTACGAAATTCTGCACATTCGAGAACATTCCGTCCGTTCTGTAGGTAGCTACCCTGAGTTACCGATCACTTACAGCGGTCTTCAGCCCTTTATAAGCTATTTTCTAAAAGCAAACATTCTCGAAACGTAATCAGACAGTGTGTAGAATAACCTATAGATATAACTTACGAAACCGCTCATTTCAAAAAGACACGTTTGATTGCATCATTATTCTAAAGCAAAATTTTTAAAGCGCCGTCATAATTACGAATACCTCATAGGTACTAAATTCATTCTCCAGCTCATACATGTAACAGATACATATAACTAGGCATAAATAAACGTTTAATTTTTGTAAACAATTGAACAGCTCGCAGATCTAAAATAATACATTAAAAAGCAACCTTACTGCTCAGAGGATAAGGCTCAAAATTCAATAACCGTATAATATCTGCCCGATGACAAGTACCTATTAGAGACAAGCCACAACTTGGTAACACTCCACATTGGTTAGTGGTTAATATAGTTTCTTATTTCCCTCACTCAAATTAGTACCTACTCATTAGGTAACTTACATCGTGAAACACAGGGTGTCCAGGGAGAAATTTTTTTTTTGTGCAACAATTTTTTTTGGTTTTTTATCTTTTGTTGACAAATTCACATTGGTGTAACAGTCAATTGTTAGTCAGCTCATCACAAGTCATCATACAGGGTGTCATATTTTTTAAATTATTATTATTTATTTTTTTTTTATTTTTTTTGTCTCTCAACTCATTTAAGTACACATAAACAACACCATGCCGTCCAAATCGCAAGCAGCCATCTTCCGAGAGGCAACAAAGGCAATTACTCTGCTCAAGGAGATTGCGGAGGCAGCACTAGCAAAGGATACGAAAAAATATACATTGTCGGATTTCACGGCTCGGTACACAAAAGTAGACCTCTATAAATCCAAGCTAGAGGACGTCTATTATGAAATACTAGACGACGAGGAACTCACTGACGAGACCGAAGCCGTCTACACAAAACATTATGACACCGCGGTAACGGACTACAATTACATCCTAGTCGCGTTCGACAAATTGAGCGTGACTGCGGCCCTCCCAGAGACTTCTCACCCCTCCACGTCTGCCACGCCTACAACTGTGCTACCCAAAATCACGCTCCCAAAGTTCAGCTCAAAGGTTGAAGACTGGCCGTCCTTCATTACCATCTTCAGGAGCTTAACGGACGACATGACCATCATTTCGGATGCCGTAAAGCTCCACTACCTGCTCTCGTGCCTGACAGGCGAGGCACGCAGTATGGTATCCCACCTCCAGCTCACCAACGACAATTTCGCCGTAGCGATGAATATCCTAACTCGGCGCTATGAAAATCGTCGGGTCTTGATCGACCGGTTTGTAGATATCATCATTGAACTGCCCAACATTCACGTGCGCTCCGATATACGCACGCTCTTTTTAACTCCGCTCATTTCCGCGCAATGCGCCCTCAATAACCTCGATCTGCCCATGCAAGAAAGTGACTATGTTTTTGTGTCTATAGTAGTGCGAAAACTTAAAGGTGAACTTCGGACACTTTTTGAACGAAAGTACGGATCACGCCAGTCTCTGCCCACCCTCAAGAACCTGATCACCTTCTTGGAAGAGCACGCGCGTTGTGTAGAGACCGAATGGTCCAGCTCACCCAAGCCCAGCACCTCCCAACTCACTCAGCATTCGCCACAACCAGCTCAGTACCGCAGGCAGTCTCCCGTAAACTTTCCTCGAGGCCCGCCCCGACAGCCTGCGTATCATGAATCACGTCCCATGACCCCGGTTAGGAGCCGGTCAGACTATTCAGCTCAGCACAGGCCGACTTACTCAGCTCAACCGTCACCTCAAGACGCAAACACCACCAACACCATGCCCTGCCCATACTGCGGAGAAAGAGGGCACAAGCTCATCGCCTGCCCACGGTACAACGACCAACCAATACAAGGCCGTTGGGACTTTGTTCAGGCCCGCAACCGCTGCCGACGCTGCCTAGGCCCCCATTATGAGAATGAGTGCAAGTCCACGAAGGCTTGCAAAGAGTGTGGGAATGACAGACACCACACATCTCTTCACCGCCCCGGTGCTTCTTCTCCAACTCATTCGTCCGCTCATCTCCTACCTCCACATCTGAGAGAACAGCCCAGGACGCGTCCAGCTAATGAGTACCAACCGTTCTCGGCACACGCCTCACAGGCGAAACCCACGTCTCAGGACCACCCTCGCTCGCCCAGTACGTCCCGAGCAGGTGGTCAATCGTGACTACCTACAATAACTGAACACTGTGAAGAGGAAGACAATCAGCACACACACTCACACCCAGAACACACACACTCACACGCAGACCACACACACTCAGCCCATACCCAGACATCTCAAGCTCGCTCACCGCGATCAGCTCCACCAACAGCGAATCATTCCTCTTGTGATTACCCACGACAGGATGAGCACGCAATCAATCAGCCCATATTATTGCCTACCGTCACGCTAAAAATAGCAGACGTAAATGGCCAGTTTCACACAGCACGAGCCCTGCTAGATTGCGGTAGTATGCTCACACTTATCACTCAGCGCATGGCTCGTAATTTAAAGTTACCACAAAACTCAACATCACTCAAAATCACAGGAGTGGGCAACCACCACACACAGGAATCAAAGGCATCAATCACAATAATCTGTCGACCTACACATCATGACACACCCACGATTACGGCTACTGCGCATATTTTAAAACACGTTACCGGTTATCTACCGTTACAAAAGGTCCCACACATAGCACAAGTGAGAGGCCAGCCAAATATTCCCTTAGCAGATCAAGGATATAACACACCCGCTCCAATCGATCTCTTGTTAGGTTCTGATGTTCTCGGCCAAGTTCTGGACGGGACTAAGGTCTCCTTAGGCCGAGGGAAGCCCATAGCCTTCGGCACGATTTTCGACTTCGCATTGATAGGACCCATTGAGGACTTATATGCAACACCTGCAAACCAGGCCAACTCAGCTCATATTACCAGCTCTCAGCCAGAATCTGACGTACCCACACATGACATTTACAAGAACCTTGAGAGGTTCTGGGAGACAGAAGAACCACAACCTCATGTACAGACCAGCCCATTACAAGAGCAGTGCGAGGAAATTTTCCGTACTACAACCACCCGAGATCCATCAGGCCGCTATATGGTAACACTGCCGTTTCTACCAAATGCGCCGGCCTTAGGCAACACTCATGCCATTGCACTACGCAGGTTTCTTACACTGGAAAGGAAACTACAAGCAAATCCGCCCCTACGCTCTAAATATGTTGAATTTATGAGCGACTATCTCAACCTAGGACACATGTCACCATGCCACCCAAGTACCTTCGCGAACAAGCCTCATTTCTACATTCCTCATCACGGCATCTTCAAATCGGGATCCGACAAGTTACGCACTGTCTTTGATGGGTCCAGTAAAAGCTCAAATGGCGTCAGTCTTAATGATTGCCTGCACACAGGTCCAGCTCTCCAGCAAGATATAGTTGACATTATCATGTCTTTCAGGATACACCCCATAGTTTTCAGTACTGACATCAGAATGATGTTCAGAAACATACTCATCCAACCAGACCAACGACAGTATCAGCTCATTCTCTGGCGGTCTTCACCGGACCAGCCCCTGCTCACTTACGCACTAAATACCGTCTCCTATGGATTACGCTCAAGCCCGTACCACGCCCTCCGTACTCTGCTCCAATTGGCGGATGACGAAGGTCATCACTACCCGCACGCTGCTCAGGTCCTACGCAATTCAGTTTTCGTCGATGATATACTCTGTGGTCATGACTCTGTGGAGTCTGCTCAAGCGCTCCAAACAGAGTTGATTAACTTACTGGCCCTAGGTAGTTTTCAGCTCAGTAAATGGACCTCCAACTCTTCTCAGCTCCTTAATCGGTTCCCAGATGACCAATGTGACATGCCTAAAGACTTCGACATCAGCCCAGAATCGAATTCCATTAAAGTATTAGGTATACAATGGATTCCTCAATCGGATGAGTTCACTTATCGCATCTCTCTCCCCTCACTGACCCAAGTCACAAAACGCTCAATCCTCAGCACAGTAGCTTCGCTGTACGACCCCAATGGTTGGGTTACACCCGTCATACTCCGCGCAAAGCTACTTTTACAGAAGTTATGGCTTCTGAAACTGGGATGGGACGAGCCCACCCCCGATGAAGTTCACACAGAATGGCAGCACATCTCACAAGACCTTCCTCAACTCTCAAATCTCCGCTTACCTCGGCACATCTGCAAATACAAGCCCACGTCCACTTACTCACTTCACGGGTTCGCGGACGCCTCAGAAGCCGGTTATGGTGCTGTCACTTATCTGCACGAGCTCGATGCCAATGGACTTGTCAATGTGCATCTGGTCATTGCCAAGTCGAAGGTCGCTCCTATCAAGAATCGCCTCTCAATTCCCAAAATGGAACTCTCAGCTGCAGCTCTTTTATCACAGCTCATGACACGACTGTCAGCTAAATTGTCAGCTCACATTGCTATAGAACAACATACCTGTTGGTCAGATAGCACAATAGTGTTAGCATGGCTCAACACGCCCCCTCACCGACTCCAGACATTTGAAGCCAACCGAGTGGCTAAAATAACGTCTAGCCCGATCAGCCCTAGGTGGAGGCATGTCCCTACGAACCTCAACCCTGCAGACTGTGCAAGCAGGGGTATGTCAGCCCAATCTCTATCAACCCATGACCTCTGGTGGTCTCCCAGCTGGCTCAAAGAGCCTCCTCATACCTGGCCCCAGATGCCAGCCGCTCTGGGTCATCACGCTTTACCAGGCCTTAAGCCAAAAGGTGTGCCAGCTCATATAGCAGTTCCTGATCTGGATCATGATCTGCTTACCCGCTTCAGCTCTTTTGACAAGCTCGTCGGAGTGACGGCTTGTATCAAGCGCTTCATTTATAATTGTAAGCACGGCCCAGATGTACGTCGCTCTGGACCGTTGACAGCCTGTGAACGGAGAGAAGCTCTGTTATTCTGGGTCCGCTCTGTTCAGCGGAATGAGTTTGCAGAAGACATTCATCGTCTCCACACTAATAAACTCTGCAGCAATCGACTCCAGCGTCTCTCCCCATTCTTGAAAGATGGGCTCTTGAGAGTCGGTGGTCGTCTCTCTCATGCGTCACTTAGGTACAACGCTCAACACCCACTCATTCTTCCCAGCTCAAGCCCGCTCGTTGACCTCATCATTGACCATTACCACAGAGTGCACTGCCATCCTGGCGCTGACACTCTACACGCAATGCTCCGCCAGCAATACTGGATACTATCCGCTCGCCGTGCGATCCGACACCGTGTGTTCAAATGTATTAGATGTTTCCGAACTCGCGCTCAACCAGCAGCCCCGTTTATGGCTGACCTTCCAGCAGATAGGGTTAACCCACAACCTGTATTTAGCCAAGTCACGACTGACTTTGCCGGCCCATTTCTCGTTAAGTCTAGCACGTTACGGAACGCTAAACTGTTAAAGGCGTACTTTTGTATATTTGTGTGCCTTTCAACGAAGGCAGTTCATTTGGAGGCAGTCTCCGCTCTTACCACGGAAGCCTTTCTTGCAGCGTTGCAAAGATTTGTCTCGCGTCGCGGTACACCAGTTCTAATTAGATCGGATTGCGGCACGAATTATGTAGGCGCTAGAAATCATCTCAAAGAAGTTCAAAACTTCCTCGCTGAAAATAATGATGCAATCACACACCAGCTCGCCAACCAGCAGGTAACCTGGTTGCTGAACCCCCCCAAGGGGCCTTGGTTCGGTGCCTTACATGAAATTAACGTCAAATCTACGAAACAGTTGTTCTATCGTGTAGTTGGTGAACAGCACCTTACTTTTGAGGAATTCTCCACACTCCTGACACGAATCGAGGCTGTACTCAACTCTAGACCTCTCTGCCCACTTTCATCCGACCCTACGGACATTGAACCCTTAACCGCTGGACATTTTATCATAGGCCGTCCACTCACTACTCTGCCCGAGCCGTCCTTTGATGACAGGCCGTTATCTGCTCTTAAACGCTTTCAGCTCATACAAGCTCTCTCTCAACGCTTTTGGACTCTGTGGACTAGATCTTACCTCCATACTCTCCAAACCCGCTCAAAATGGCTTTCCCCTTCATCGCCTCCTCAAGTTGGCGAACTCGTGCTCATCAAGGAAGATAACTTGCCACCGCTGCAATGGAGACTGGGTCGAATTACCCGCACAATACCTGGCAAGGATGGAGTGATCCGAGTTGTGGATCTGGACACCGCCAGTGGACATCTGCGCAGACCTGTGCTAAAGATAGCCAGGTTTCCATTGGATTCAGCTCAGGAAGAGGCTCTACTACGGGCCCCCCAGGATGTTCGCGCCATCGGCGCGACGATATAGGTAACTCGTTCAATCATTCATCGATTCACTCGTTGACGTGCCGACGCAAGCGACGCGCCGCGAGAGTAGCCATTTGACCGCCGTCGCGCACTGACGTGTATCTCAATCCCAGCGTTCCGTGCTCACCTGAACCTACGAAAGTGTCGTGATTATACCGGCCGGTACCCTTATTGTAGTGACTGTGACGTTACGTGGCTCATCAGCTCAAAACTAGGCGCGCGAGTGAATTATAACCCTCAGTGTGCGTGAAGACTTTCATCAGCTCAAGGTCGGCTCGAAACCAGAAGAAGACTCCTACTCAGCCCATCCATCATATCAGCACGGCAAGCCGCTTAAGTCGTCGCGGCCCAGTACACAGAACAACCTTACCTACATATTCAAGTAAGCCAGTTCCCATTTCTCACTCCCATTCTCCATCTCATTCAGCTCACGTCGCGTGTTATTGCCCCCAGCGATAACACCACCTACACCTTAATAATAAGCAGTTAATGGTGAATGTAGTCGAGCTAAGACGTTAACAGTACGGGAATTTCGTAAATAAGGATAATAGAAGTTTCCGTTATTCGGGGCCACTGTGCTGCTATTCATAAATATTAATATCAAGGTGGAATTAACGACGGAAACGACAGCGTGAACTTTCCATACAAACGTTTTTCGGGCTACATTAATGAATTACAAATAATTTAATGTTGTTACTGTTTAGTTTTGTCAATCAAATCACCTAATTCCCACAAAATTTATAAAGTTCTTAAAATTGCAAGCAAATTAAAACAAAAATAAAGCCAACCATGTAAAATACTATTGTAATACAGTAATGAATGTACACCAAAAAACCGTGGTATGGAAAATTCACGTTGTCATTCCCCCTTTAAGGCCTGGGCCGACCCCTTACGTGCTGCACACGAATGCGTTGTGGCTCGGCGTTAAATGCTAAATTAACCATGGCTGTTTCTTTATTAAACTGAATACACTGAACGTCTCTAAACTCTCTTTCTATGACTTATAGTTTGGATCACAGTTTAGAAGTAAGGGTAACTATTACCGGTTTTACGCGAATAAATTGCGAGAAAGAATCTGGGAGGACGGATGTCAACGATTAAAAGTTTTTCAAAATGGATGTGTGTGTGTTACAAATCTTGATAATAAAATAAAATTTCAATGTTCTACCTATGTTACAGCAAGCGAATGTTAAACTAACACTGAGTTTGCTGAGCGATGTCCAGTGCGACGTTGACGCGTCTATGCTTCACGAGGCTGTGCGCAACTGCTCGTGGCTTCAGATTGACGAGGGCATCTTCAAGTACTTAATCTCTCCTTCGAAACCCGACGAAATCGTTTGCCATACCAGCTCTTGCTTACCAGAAATAAAAGGTAATATATTTTACGTCATACCTGGCCATAAAGTAGGGATTACCGCACGCTATGCGTGCGGAAAACCCCACTTCCTGGCCAGATAGAGACGTAAAATGTTGTACTCACCGCGGGCGGTAATAAAGAAAGCCTCAGAGCGCATATTTATCGCCCTTGCCTTCGGCTCGGGCGTCAAATACCTGCGATCTGAGACATTCTTTGTTTAACCGCCCTAGGTAAGTAATGTACTATTACAATGCATGTGCTCGAAAGACCGTTTTCCAAGCAGCCAAATCGTGCGGAAACTGCCACTTTTTCGCACTAGGCTGTTTACTTTTGAGTTTTTATTTTAATTTTTAACTCCGCCTTGAGCCCGTAGAAAGAGTTTTTATTACTTGAGAAAGGTGTAACAAATCTTTCAATTACACTTTTTCTTTTATAAATATAAATGGTACATACCTAAATACTTATAATTTGTATAACCTTAAAATTGTTATTTTAAACTTTGAGTTTGATCAATAATAGTATTTTTCACAATCGTGTCTTAATAGAGAGCTTTTTAATCGAGTACCGTGTTTAGGCCACGAAGCTTGCTGAGTGGCCTAAGTAAGGTACGAGATTAAAAAGCTTGATAAAAACACTATTGTGAACAATACTTTTTGTACGAGTTCATTAAAATTAATTTTCTACGAGTCAACTGAACTAATTAAACAAACTCGATACTGTTGAAACGAAGTGCAGCCTATCGCTCGTACGTTCGTTGATATCTTAAAAGACATCAACGAGTAAACTCAATAATCAAAGCGATTCTATTGGTCCAATTCATTACAGTTCGGTAAAGCAGCCACGTGATTGGTCGAATTTATTTTCGTTTTATTTTCAATTTTTCGGTTGTCTGGAGCGTATCGAAACAGTTATTTCGATTTTTTCGACAGTAACATGGACTACTATGAAAAGAGTGACGTTGCAGTATTCTCTATGAAATCTTAATACACAGATTTTAATCGACGAGTACAAAAATAAATAATAGTAGGTATTAGGTACCTACATTACTGCAGACGCCGGGAGTAGGTATAGACAGCCGACCGTAGGGAGGCTGGATAGTGATACGAAGCCGGCAAGCCCTTTTCACGGCCAGGCATGTATAGTGCGTTTCTCAAACATGCAATGAAATAATTAAAAAATATTTCAAGAAATCAAACAAATTTTCATGACTGACGCCGTGATGCTGTGCCACAAATTGTGGAATGAAAATTAAAAAAAAAATTTTGCAACCATCCTCATTTGAAGGGGCCATTTTTGGTATTTTTGAAATAGCACTTTCATTGTTTCTTCTAGGACAAAAATATCTATCGCAAGTTTAAAGACGATTAAATTCCTTACAAGTTTGTCATAGAGCATTTAACTGTAAGTCTAACAGAAAAAAAATTGCGAGGGGCAGAATTTTTTTTATTTGATCAGCATTAATAAATATCACCAAATTAATAAAACTAGATGAAATAGAAGCCAATTATTATTTAAAAACGTATCGAACCATTAAATTACTTGGCAGTATGAAGTACCTAAGTCTAACATCACGTGTCGTAAATTAAACATAAAAACTTTAAAAAGGTAAGTGACGGGAATGAGCTATGATTTAATTTAATTATGCAATTATTTGTTAGTGTCTCGCAATCGAAGTGAAAAGCAGTGTGTAAGTAACTCGAGCATAAATTAGCCATTTAACACCTCGACTTAACTATCCACCCTCGCCGGTGGCTCGGGTGGATATAAACGTCTCAGGTTAAATGGCTCGTTTTATGCGCTTGTTGTACAATCTACTATTACGTTTAATTTTCATACAAATGTATTTCGTTCTCTTGTGTATGTAGACTACCTAGGGACGATTGCTAAGATTTCCTTCAGAAAACAAGAGCCTGCCAAACATCATTCATCATATTTGTGCGATGAGTATGAATATTTGTTTCTAAATCTTGGATGAAGTTTTCTATGTATTCAAGAATTTATATCTATTAAATATATCGTCCTCTAGTAGTAGTAGTTAAACTCTCGCGCTTTGTACACATATTTAAATTCTGTTTAATATTTAAATTTATTTTTCTTTATTCTTTCTTTGGTCAAATTTAGTAATTAAAATTTGACCCACTTCCCGTTTTCCGATTGGGCTGAAATTTTGCATGCATATGTATATCGCATGACAATGCAATATTGTGATGACATGGAGCCATAGGAACTCTGCAATAAAACGACACAACCCCATCGAGTTTGGGTTCTTTAGAATCGTCTCAATGAGTAGTTGATGATGGTACGCAGAAAAGTACAGTCGGCAATAAAAGCTTGTACCAAAAATGAAATTTTTGATAGAAACTTGTTTAAGTATTTATATTCTATCATTATCTACTTATTTCCAATGAAAGATTAAATTAAAAAATGTCAGTCACCAACAGGTTAATTACATTATTTGACCTTTTAACCATTATAGTATTTTTCACAATCGTGTTATAATAGAGAGCTTTTTAGTCGAGTACCGTGTTTAGGCCACGAAGCTTGCTGAGTGGCCTAAGTAAGGTACGAGATTAAAAAGCTTGATTATAACACTATTGTGAACAATACTTTTTGTACGAGTTCATTAAAATTAATTTTCTACGAGTCAACTGAACTAATTAAACAAACTCGATACTGTTGAAACGAAGTGCAGCTCATCGCTCGTACGCTTGTTGATATCTTAAAAGACATCAACGAGCGTACGACATCAAAGCGATTCTATTGGTCCAATTCATTACAGTTCAGTAAAGCAGCCACGTGATTGGTCGAATTTATTTTAGTTGTCTGGAGCGTATCGAAAAGTAGTTATTTCGATTGTTTCGACAGTAACATGGACTACAACTATGAAAAGAGTGACGTTGCAGTATTCTATATGAAATCTTAATACACATATTTTAATCGTCGAGTACAAAAAAATAATTATTTTATTCCATTTATTAACATTGTTATATTATATTATCATGTCATAAAGTACTTACATAGTGTGCGGTTTTCCTTACAGAGTGTCAGTGTTCGAATCGTCCCCGTGACAACGCGACATTGATGCGGTGCTCGGGCGCGCTGCCGCAATTCCCGCCCTGGCCGCCGGCGGCGCCCGAGTACCCGTTGGCGCTATTTGTGGCGAACGGTACGTTGGACCACGTGCCGCGCGTCTCGCTCGTCGAGCTACACGCTCCCTACAACAACATCACTAATCTAAATGAAGAAGACTTACCCGATACCCTACTAGTAAGTAGCAAGATACTCTACTAGAAGCTAGAAGGAAGCGTAGGCGCGCTGCCGCTTACGGCGCCCGAGTACCGAATACCCGTTAGCGCTACGTGTGGTGCCCAGAAACCAACATCACCAACCAAAAAGAAGAAAGCGTCCCTTGCGCTTATACTTATACTCGTATGATAAGAATATAGGCACGACCTTCACTCATCCGTTTTTATGGATGAAAAGTATTTTATACTGAATTTAGTAAATTAGTAGTAGTTTACAATGCACTTGCTCTAAATGTGCCCCTTTATACAGGGTGACTGGTAATTCGACCTATTCCTTGAAAAGGGTTATACAAGAGCTAATTTGCAACAATTTATGTCCAGTCAACCAGGGGTCGAAAGTCGCTGGTTTCCGAAATATTCGAGTTTTTAGTTTGTATGAAAAAAAATCTCCTTGCAGCCTTAAGCTGGTGATTGTGACAAAAGTACTTCCATTTGGATGGTAAAAAAACATTTTTGTCACAATCAGCACTTTAAGGCTGCAAGGCGATTTTTTTTCAAACAAACTAAAAACTCAAAAAATTAAAAAAAAAATCGTGTTTTGACCCCTGATTGACTGGACATAAATTGTTGCAAATTAGCTCTAGTACAACCCCTTTCAAGGAATAGGTCGAATTACCAGTCACCCTGTATGGTTCAACATAAACACGGGAATTGGTCGATGCCAGCACGGCGTCGCCGTCGCCGAGCGGGACCTGCCCGTGCGGGAATGGATTTCAGGCCAAAATTCCCGCATACTGTGCGATAATAAAATTTTGCGTTTCTTAAAATTTCACCTTTTATACATATTTTTTATTTCCTCGCATGATGCATTGTAAAATGTTGTATGATACTCGTGGGGAGAGGTAATTGCCAACTCGTGTCGATCAAAAACACTCCCTAACGGTCGTGTTTTTGGTCATCGCCACTCGTTGGGAATTACCTACTTTCTGCACTTGTATCATAAATAACTATTGTACAACAAGTGCATAAAAGGAGCTATTTTGTGAAAAACATATTTCGCGAGGTGGCATATAATTTCTGCCCAGAATCAAAAAAAGCAAACATGACTTTTTTTAAATATTCATCATGGTAAGTTGCAGCGCCGATGAATTACTCACAGTATCAGCAATCGTAATTTTAACTTCATATTTAAATAGAGAAATTAACAATATTATTAAGCTTCGATGACAGGAAAGAGGGATATAGCCTGATTTTTTTTTTGGTTATAGCACAGAACAAGTAATATAGGAATAAGCTTCCTTAAGGAAGATTATTCTGATGTTAACACCAGAATAAAGTTGCAGACTTTTCAGCTGCGTCGATTATTAAAAAAAAAAAAAGTTTCCTCACTTACGTTTTCGGTTTAGGACGGCGAATGAGACACTTTCCTTGATCCGTCTCATATTACTTTTTTTTTAATATCTGACCCTGGCAATGACAAATATAGCTTCTGCAGCTGTCAACATCATTGCCAGTGTCAGTTTATCACGGATTTTTAAGATATTTTTGTACCTAATATGAGACAGATCAAGCAAAGTGTCTTATTCGTTGTCCTAAACCCAAAACGTAAGTGAGGAAACTGTATTTTTTTTTCAAAAATAATTGACGCAGCTGAAAAATATGCAACTTTTTTTCTGGTGCTAAGGAAGGTAAGTTATCACCAAAAAAATAATCAGGCACGTCTAAAATTTTCATCCATTCCCAATTGTATGTTTTCTCCTTTATTTGTATCTAATTTATCAAATATCATTATACTAGTGGTGATGGCTCTGTGAGCTGCAGAACTCGTGAAATAGTTAATATTATTATTTTTTGTTTGAAAACTGCATTCAGGCCCCGTAGCATGGATGGCCTTATCACGCGACAAGTGCAGGATAGAGCATCCGTCCCTGGCTGACACCGTTCGATAGAACGAGACGACGCGCTTATCCTATCACTTATCGCGTGATAACGACGCCATCCATGCTACGGGGCCAGTTTTCGTCAATAAAAATCTATATAATTATCGAAAGTGCCTACAAAATTTTACGAGAATCTGTTAAGAAATGCGACCTGTAGAGGAGAACAGCCGAACATCCGGACATACGAAAGAACTTTGGCCCAAGTTGAAAACGAGTACTTCGTTCTTTTATGATGAGGAGAAAAAAATGAATCTGAGCTCAGTGTCTGAAAAATTTTGTTTTATTTCCAGGAATTGGACGTCCGTTATAACAACATCAGCCACATATCGGAGGCAGTAGCTCGAAAGCTGAATTCCATCGGGACAAATCGCTCTGTATATCTCGAGGGCAATCGACTCGCATGCAGTTGCTCTGATGCGTCAGCTTTGGAACTGCTCAAGCATGTGGTATGTGTATCCAGTTATTAATCAATCTTAAAAAAAAATAAGTTTCTTTGCTTTTGGATTATCTAACCTATCTTTTCATTTTATTGCAGGTACGAGATTTGAACAAAATCCAGTGCGCAGATGGCATTGAAGTTTTGCAAAAGATCCAGATCCTTAGTGACATGTGTGCCTTCCCTTGGACGCCCATATTATTTAGCCTATTGCCCATTGTGCTGGTTCTGTTAGTGATATGGCTGTTGGTCCACAGATTTAAGTCGCAAATTAGACAAGTTCTTTTCAAGCTAAACTGGGGCCGCCGCTTTATCTTTAGCGTTAAAGATGACGATGCGGAAAAGACGGTTGATGTGTTCTTGTCGTATGCACACCGCGATCTTGAGGTCCTTAAAGAATTGAAAAATGGTCTAGAGGCTCGTGGGTATACTACTTTAGAGCATAATCGTGACTGGCAGCCAGGTGTTCCTATTATAGATCAGATCGCCCTCTCGGTGAAATGTGCACGACGGACGCTTCTTCTCGTTTCGGATAATTACGCAGATTCTCAATGGGCAGTGGAAGAGTTCCGCGTTGCTCACGCACATGCGATGAAGCGTCAAACAACGAGGCTGCTGGTTGTCCGACTCCAAGACAACTTGCATCAACCGGAAAGACTGCCGCCTAACCTGCAGTTGTACCTTAAATACAACACTTACCTTGATTGGACAGATGTCAAATTTTGGGAAAAGTTGTGCAAGGCCATGCCCATACACTTTCAGATTAGCAACTAGTAGAAAGGAGTAGATACAGTCAGCCAAAAATGTGGTCTACCACTCTACGGTCGACGTTCATTTGAACGTCACGAAACAACAAGGTCGATTTCTTTTTGCAATAATATTATGACAGTAACTTAGCGACAATCAGATTTCACAGAAACTTTTGTCAAAACTGGTAGACCATTTTTTTGGCCGACCGTACCTATTAAATGTCAATACCTCCTATTTTGATAAAGGTCACGGGAGTCCGCTGGATGCGGGTGGCACAGGACCGGTCAATTTGGCACTCTTTGGGGGAGGCCTATGTCCAGCAGTGGACGTCTTTCACTAATATGATGATGATGAAATATTAATACAGTTCGCAGCATGAACATAATGTATTAAGTTGTACGAGTATTGTCTATGCGAATAATTCTAAGAAGCCGCGGCCGTCTTGTGATACCCGTGCAGAAGACGCGAATAACGTGACTCAGCTCGGTTAGCAAAAGACGACGCGCAGCGCAGCGCAAGCTGTGTCGCGGCGAGATAGACTATCCGTCTCTTCCTAATTAGAACACTTAGAAAGAAACGGATACTCACCGCGAGACAGCTTGCGCTGCGCTGCGCGTCGTCTTTTGCTAACCGAGCTGAGTCACGTTATTCGCCGAGTTGATATATGTAGGTCCACAATGAATTTTATTACGTAGAGATCTGAAGAATAGTACGATTATTTATCATTATCACATTGAAAATATGTATTTTTACACAATGCCGCCATTCATGATCGTGTTAGTAACTGCGTTTTTAACCGCAGCATACCTTTCGCGAATCACCTTATTTATTAATTGTATTGACAATAACTGATAATTAAATCGCAAATGTTGTTTATGGTTTTAAATTCTAAACCGGGCTCAACAAATAATTTCAATGCTATCTCGTCTCAAATTGCCATATTTGAGAAAAGTGGTGATCTCATACATATTATATGATGCGAATTCTCAAATTTTGTTATTCACTGTGCATTTAGAAAGTCGGAGAAGAGTAGGTAGACTTTGCACTAACTATATTGGCAGCCCTGTGCTAACTCGGGGCTCGTTCTAGGGATTTGATATCGATAAAAAAGATGTCGATATATACACACGTGCTCATTGAAATTTCTTGATTACTCTAAAAAGTTTCGATATCACATCTGAACACATATCATATATGTTTAATTTTGACTCAAAATCAATATAAATATTTTAAGAATGCCCCGTTGACCACTGTGGACGTTAAGAGAACGTATAGTAATTTAAAGTGGATATTTTCATCTAGTCGGCAATCTTTTTTACCGACGAATATGGCAAAAATATAAATTGTATACCTAGTGCAGCAAAACTACGGTGTAGAGAAAATAAACATTTTCTAAACGGAACATACTTAAAAGAAACATTAACACAACACGATATTAATTTAATTCATTTTCCTGAACAGAACTCGATTGAAAGGAACGTTGTAGGATTTAACACTTAGTTTTGCCAGGGAATATTAATGGGATTTCCCCCTTTCGTTAGTGGCCTACGATAAAACCCTTAAAACGCTAAACAGGTCAAAGGAAAACAATTACATCGTCGTACGGCTAGCTGTGACGTAAAACATTAAGAGTAGGACATATATACAGAACTCTATATGCAACAATAGGTAGGGGTTTCAAGCCGCCAATACGCTTGGTCGTAGACCGCGAGCACGGAACGCCACGAAGAATAGGCGCACAGGTTTTTTTTAAATGAGATAAATGTGGAGGGTGAGTTTATGAGGAATACGTGGTATGGACCAGGATGATAAAAAAAAACCTAAGGCATATGACAAAAATAAATAGACGGTGGCGAGGGAAATGCCTTTTTAAATTTTGGGGAATATGATAAGTCCGGAAAATTATTTACTGGCGGGATACGGAAGCAGAGCGCGTTAGTGGGTTGCGACCCTACGTTAAAGGTGTAAGGCCTGTAGATACAACGCTATGCCGAAACGCTACGCAGAAATATTCAAAAGGAAAAAAACCTAAATGTTGCGGTAATTAAATAAATAATAATTAAGGATGGAAAAATATCACTTCTTCTGGCGTTCCACAGCGGAGATCTGCATCCGAAGTGGAGAATGCGTGCGGTGCGGGTCCTTGCACTCAGACGCCGGTGTGGATATGTTTCAGGTAAACGACCAGCGCACTTCACCGATTCCCCTGTGCTCCGGCACTGGCAGTATCAAAGTCAAACGCGGTGCACGACGTGGCAGGATAACTCGTGGCCCGTCCCCGAAGACTACGAAGTAAATACAGAAAAAGTAAGAACCCAGGCGCGGTTGACGTAACTACAAGCCAAATCCGTAAATAAACGAGCACAACTTACCCAGAACGCTATCAGGCGCCTGGCCTTTCAAGAAATAAATCCAGTAAAGCTGACAACAATCACAAAAAAGCCTCTTGTGGCGTCCAAACAGTCGCTATGCATTTGGCGACTAGGGCTCCAATAAAATAGTTTGCAGCTGAAAACAAACTCTGCACAACTCGACTATCGCGCACTGGATTATAGAACTTGCACCAAACTGTAATAAGTGGGCTGCTTCTTCAAATCAGGGAAAGCCTCCGATACCAAAATGCAAGCTAACACTAGGGCTTCTATATCGAGAATGACCCGTCACCAATTTGTTTACAAGAATTGACAAGATTCTGGAAAAATCTTCTATGAAATTCAAATTTGAATAATTTAAAAAGGTAATAGCCAACAATCAGCCAGAGTCTCACACAAGGATATAGACGTGAAGCAAAGAGATTTGATACGGCAAAAAATAAAACGAACCAGTAAACGCCATCTACGAGAAAAACCTGAAATCACGTAGACAACTGAGAACGTATCTAAGTACAACAATCGCAATGAAGCTCACCAATAAAAGGATGGCAACCCTTGCCACAAAGTACTTTGTTATATACTGAAATAGAGAACAATCTCTGGGCCTAAAAACGGTAACCCTGTAATTGATGCGCCATCTAGAATCGTTAGTTGAAATACTCCACTTCAATGTTAAAACATACAAAAAGTGCGTCGGTCGCAGGGTTTGAACCCCGGCTCATCGACTCCAAATACCTCCGTCTGTACCCCTAGGCTACTGATGTCTTATGACAACATGGCGAATTTTGAAATACCTTGACAGCCTCTAGTTGACTTATTATGCTGTCATTACCGCGCAACTAGTACTAAGATTGGCCGCCCTGACCCTTGCCATGTAAACATTGGAAACAAGTTCTTGCGCTATTTTTAATTGATATAAATAGTTTAAAATGAGGTAAGAAGTGAAAAATTGTGTAGAAGTTGTGTACTGGAATACCTGCATTGATATCCTCACAATAGGCACTTAATGGATGATGCACAGGACATTCACTTTTACACGGTGAGACTAATATTTAACCGTTTTTGTTTCGATTTTGAATCGACATCTATACTTGCTCGACTTTCACCGTGGATCTCCGAAAAACTAACGGTATAACCCGGTATAACCGAACAGCCGATTGGCTTCACGACGACATTGACAGAAGGTCTAGTGTTGCCATACCAAATTATTGCTAAGCTGCGTTCAGTAATTGAGGAGGATTACGTTTGAGTAGACAGCGAGTTACAAGTTGGTTTTCGGCGACGTCCGCCAGAGGACAATACCATCGGCTATTACTGCAAAATACTTTTTGCCATTATAAGATGTCGTCTCCTGCCCCGAGAAGTTGTGGTGGGTGTTTGAGCGTTATCGAAGAGACTAGTTTTTTGATTTGCTGCTTATGCAGTAAAAGTTATGATTTGATTTGTGCTAATGTGCCCGAACTGGCTTTTGGCAATATGACGACGGAGCATAAAAGTTCGTGGAAATGCCAAATATGTAGATGCAAGGAGCCTAAAATCGACAACACTAACACGCCCATTCGGACAGCACGCACTGAGTTACAAGATTCTTCTCATTTAGGAGAGGAAAATCTCAACGTGTCCCTCTCAACTACATTTGAGCCTAACGAGTCCATCGAATTGGTGCAAACAGACAGGTCAATGTCTGAGAATGTAACGCAACGGCGACGGCGTTCTCAAAATAACACCCTTCATGAAGACATGTTGTACCTCGACAATATACGATTCATAATCAGAGAGGAACTACAAGACATCATTAATAAACGCCTCACCACTACTATTGGCAAGGCAGTGGCAGAGCAGGTGTCTAATACAATAAGCCCGACCTTGAACAGACTCTCGGATAGAATCTCAGATCTTGAGGACGAGGTTTTCAAGCTTAAGGCCTTAGCAAATAAACAGGAGAACGGGCCTATTAGTATTGATCGCCGGCTGCCAGCTCAGGGTCTGCCGACGAAACCTGAAATCAGATCGTCCAAAGTACTACCGAATCCACCCGTAGCGAAACAGATTGTAGAACCTTCAGTGAGCGGGTGCAACCGTGACAAGTCTCTGACATATAGTCAAGCTACTGACGGGCAGCGTCAGCAGCTTCAGCGGGATCAAGGACGAAAAGCAAATAAACCTGTCAAGGCAGGCAAATTCCCTCCAGTCGGCGATGAGAGTACGAGTCAGGCCCAGGACAAAATGGCACCAAGAGCAGCCGTGCTTACACAACAAATTGCAGGCGCAGTTGTGGGTAAGAATATGGATGACAAAACGGTATCGAGTAACGCTGGTGTCGCTCCGGCAGGACAAACGCCAGGTGAGGCGACTGGTGAATCGTTGAATGAAATTACGACTCAAAGTCCACCAAGTCCACGAACTCCTGAGGCAGGCGAAGCCATTTTGATGACCGAACACGCCATCGATCCAGTACCTGGTTCAGATACCCATCAAATAAGCAAGATTGATGTCAAGAGAAAGAGCATACGCACCTCACTTCCAAACGTCCGACGTGGAACAGCTGCTCCCGGGACAAGATGCTCGCTGGAGGCTGCAGAGCGATGGACGTCCTTACACCTATACTATGTCAAGCTTGGCACCACGAAGGAACAGGTTCATAAGCACTTGACCGACATCTGCGATGGTAATGAGTGCACAGTTGAGGAGCTCAAGGCACGGGGAAAATACGCATCTTTCAAGTTGGAGGTGCCATCGAACCTAGCTGAACGAGTGATGGAGACTGACAACTGGGCCAGAGATATTTGCATCAAGCCGTGGCGAAATAATTTTCGCAACTTTCGCGACAATGGTAAAATCAAATAAAAGTGTGAAGTTAAAGAGTGAAGTTAAAGAGTGTATCCGTTTTTTATCAGAATGTACGGGGTTTACGCTCAAAAACTAGCACTTTTTATAATAATCTACTTGCATGCCCGTCGGAAATAGTCGCCCTAACCGAGACATTTCTGACTAGCTCTGTAGGCAATGCGGAACTCTTTCCTGCTGGGTATGTCGTGCTGAGGCGCGACCGCACTAACGACGTCGGGTGGGGAGGGGTTCTGCTTGCTGTACGAGATTGCTATTCTGTACGCTTAGTCGATAATGTAGTGTAGACGGACAAACAAATGATATGGAACTGTTAACAGCCATAATAGAATGGAAGAATTTAAAATTTCTTTGCTCTGTAGTATATTTACCTCCTAGTTGTAAAGATGATAAATATTTGCAGGTCTTAAATTGTTTAGAAAATATTCTCTGTAGATATTCTGATTTAGATGTACTAATCGTAGGTGACTTTAATTTAAATTCATGCAGTGCAACTGTCAGGACACAGTTTCAGTGTTTTCTGGAATTCGGCAATCTGTCTCAGCATAATAACGTAGCCAACGAGCATGGTGGAGTCTTAGACCTGGTGCTGAGCGGTCTGGGACCGCAGAGTGTAAGTGTTACGGGAGAAGTAGAAGGTCTGGTGCCCCCAGACACGTATCATCCGCCACTCGAAGCAACATTAGCTCTGCGACGAGGCAAGTATGAGCACCAGCCATCCTCGCCTCTACCGGAAAGTGTTCACGTGAATCCCGCATGGAATTTTCGTAGGGCTGATTTTAGTGCACTGTATTCTGCTATAGCAAATATTGAATGGAGTGAGGTCCTGAAAGTGCAGTGTGTGGATGAGGCTACTGAAATCTTTTATACAAAGTTAAATAAATGTATCAGTAACTGTGTACCGCTGAAAAAGCAGACAACTGACAAGCGGTATGTTTATCCAGCTTGGTATACGCCGGAAATAATCCGCAATATACAAAATAAATACTTTCATTTCCAAAAGTTCAAAGAGTTGGAACTGGATTTCAACCGAGAGCTATACCGCTACTATAGAAGACGGGTGAAATACCTGGTTGACAAGGCTCACCGAGACTACCGGCGAAAACTTGAGCAGGACATTACTGACGATCCTTCGAGGTTCTGGGACTATGTGAAGAGTAAGCGGAAAGATAACAGAGAGTCTACTGAATTCTACTATAAGGGCGAGATGGTTTCCGGGCAGAGTGCCGCAAATGCCTTTGCTGAATACTTCAGTTCGGTGTTCCAGTCTCAAGAGCCGCGACTCGATGTCGAAGAAGCGATGCGTGTGGTGGATGAGGCAGGGACTCAGGCGCCACTTGTCACTGTAAATAGTGTGGACTCGGCAGAGCTGCGTGGGGCTGCTAAGCGGCTTAAATCGCGCAGTTCGGCAGGCCTTGATGCTATTCCTCCATATCTTGTGAAAGACTGCATATCCGCTTTAGAGGATCCGTTGTTGCATATTTATAACCTAGCACTTAAATGCGCAGTTTATCCTAGTCAATGGAAAAAATCTAGAGTCTCTCCCGTACCTAAGAGTGGGTCAAGTACGGAAGTAGAAACGTATAGACCCATAGCGGTTCTTTCTGTCTTCGGCAAGCTGTTTGAGTCGATGATAGATTATCGAATCAGGCATCAGATTTCTATCCAGCTTGCTGACGGGCAACATGGTTTCCGCCGTGGTCGATCGACTTCCACCAACCACACTGTTTTTGTGGACTATGCCACAGTGGAGATGGACGCTGGTCGTCAAGTTGACGCGGCGTATTTTGATTTTAAGAAGGCCTTCGACCTCGTTGACAACGACATACTTTTAAAAAAATGTGCCTCTATGGGATTCTCACCAAGTCTTCTTAGATTCTTCGCAAGTTACTTGAAGGATCGTTGTCAGGTCGTCAGGATCTCAGGATGCGAATCAAAGCCGTTTTACACACGTTCCGGGGTGAGCCAAGGGAGTACCCTCGGTCCAGCACAATTCATCATAATGATAAATGACTTACCGAGGGTTGTTGGCACTGCCAAGTGTTTGCTGTTCGCAGACGACCTTAAGCTTTTCCTGGGAGTGGGCGCAATAAGCGACTGTGAGGCGCTGCAGCGGGATATAGATGCGGTGGTTGAATGGAGTAAGATCAATAAGTTGCATTTCAACGTCTCCAAATGCAAAACGATCACTTTCAATCGAATCCGTAAGCCGATAAGGGCATCGTACACTCTGGACGGCGTCCCGTTGGAGCGCGTCACAGAGATTTGCGACCTGGGACTAACACTTGACAGAGAACTAAACTTCCGCCAGCATGTGACTACCATATGTCGGAAGTCGAGCAAAACACTGGGATTTATCATGAGGATGGCGACTAAGTTTCAAAGTACCAATGTCGCCTTAATGTTGTACAATGCATACGTTCGCAGTAAACTCGAATTTGGCGCTGTAGTTTGGGATCCCCACGAGGTAAAATATACCCTAAATATAGAAAAAATACAGCGCAAATTTGCTAGGTTCCTGTACAGACGGAAATACGGGTACTACCCATATATGTATCCGTCCCTATTTGTGTCGGGGATGGTAGGATTGGATACGTTGGAGTTGAGGAGAAAGCTTTTGCTTATGGTGCATTATTATCAGCTTCTCAATTATAAAGTTGACAATCCGTGTGTGTTGGAGCAGATAGGACTTCACGTCCCGGCGCCGCGTATGAGCGTGCCGGGGCGCGGAGGCGGCGGTGCGGCGGCGCCGCGACGGCGCCCGCGCCCGTTTACGTGGAGCGTGGCGCGCACGAGACGGGGGGACAATGCTCCTACGCGTAGGGCACTTTTCCTCTTTAATGATTTATATAAGCGAGTGGCTGATGCCGATATATTCCATGACAGCTTAGGTGTTTTCGTGAGGCGGGCTAGGCTGTGTCTTGACAATTGCAGTGCAATATGAATAAATTTGAAAAGATGTGCCCTTTACGTATTTTTTTTTCCTTGATATTTGACGGTATGTAATAGTTGGCATGAATGTTTTATTTTTATTAATTTTGACATGAATGTTTTATTTTTTATTAATTTTGACATGAATGTTTTAGTATTATTAGTTGTTGTAATTTATTGTATAATGTATGTTTGGAATGTTTGGAATAATTAGTACCTATTGATCAAAATCGAATGACTTATTGTAATATTGTAGTATGTAAGTGTTATGGTTGTGTACTGTAAACTTGCATATGTTTGGAATAATAAATAATAATAAATAATCAAACGACCTAACTACCAATAAGGAACACAGATGGCAGCAAAACATAATAGCCAGCAGTGAGTTTTCACTGCACTAGGTACTATGAAAACTATTTTAAAATAAATAAATAAATACTTACACGTTTATAGTATTTTATGCAACTGTTGTATAAGAAGGGTCTTAAAACACGAGTGGCGTGGGTTGCGATGCGTATCCTTGGAGAGCATCGCAATTAAAGACGCCACGATCGTTTTAGACTAGTTATACACCGTTGCATATAATACTTTTTCTACGACAAATTTTAAATAATTAGCAGACTACAGAATAGTTAGACTTTTCAGGCAGCAAGTTTTCTATTCTTACTTTTGCTACTCACGCAATTTCTTCAGGAGTGCAGTTATTTATTTCTTCGGCCATTTTAAAAGGAACGTACACCTTTGTCTTCACAAACACGACTTAAATCTTAATAGTATAGGACTAATAGTTTATCATCTTTCGTCTTTTTATTTTGAACTGTATTTTAGTGGGAAATCGGAATCCTCTTGTTTATGGTTTGTTTTGTTTTTAATTTGTTTGCACTTGCCATCCAAACCGAACCACACCAAATTCGGACCCGGACCAAATTCGACTGTTTATTTTTATAAATAATACCAAGAATTTATAAAACATGTAATTTAAATCACAATAGTAAATATATTTTTAAATCGTAAATAAATACTTTTATTTCGAAATATTTGTTTATAAAGTTGGCACCACTGCAATATACCTAGCGGCCGATTAATAAAAAAGTTAAACAGTGCTTTTATGAAAAATTTATTTTTTGGGCCATAGAGCATAGAGTTTTTCGACGACTTATTAGTGGTGACATTGTATTTGAGCTGCAGCCTCTATAAATGACAGATAATGGTACAGGAGTAGAAAAAATTGTTTATTGTTGTATTTTAAAATGAAGAGAAAATTAATACTATTTATTTATGTTGAATAACATTTAGATGTTGATAGTAACATCGGTATATTTTTTGTCGATAAAATATTTTACTACATCACTTTAGTATAGGTGCCCCGAGTAAGCACACCTGCCACGAGCTGTTAAAAACCATTGTTTTGAATCCCTGATTTTAATGAATACATTCTTGTCAATTGTTACACAGACCAGATAAAACATACCTACACATTTAACTACTTACCTACCTCTCAATAATCGGGTTCGTTGAAACTACCTCACGTGCTAAATTAGCATTAAATCCTAATCAACCCATTTCCTGTTTTATACTAGTCAATTCAAGTAAGTGTTATAAGTATCTACCTAGTGAGTGTAATGTTTAGTCGTGTATATCTGGTATGCGCACTGTAGTTAGTCCTGACTGTGTCGTCCTCCTAGCGTTATCATTATTCCCGGCTGTGCCCCAAAGGGGCCCGTGAGATTGGAGTTAATGAAATGCGGGTAATTTGAAACAAGCTTAATAACTCCTAGACTATTATTGATAGCGGCGGGGTCTGCATGAAGGCAATTATCGGCTATACTGTAGGAACTTTTTTTTGTATAGGTATTTGTTAAAAACTAATTATCTTTTATCTATTGAGTAAAGTACAAATATAGTTAATTTAGTTAATTGTTAGTAGGTAACTTACTCGTCCCCAGAGTCGTATTTTTAGCTACGTAGCTAAAAAATAGCTATGCCCATCATTTGGAGAGGTTTGAAGTTGCTGGTGTCAGTTTGTTTCATTTTAATTTATTGATTTGAGATTATTTTTATTGGACTCTATATACGGTACTAGGTACAGTCACCACAGCATTAATATCTGCCATAACAAAGCCGGCATAAATATCTGACACGTCCCAACGGCGTTAGAAATAGAGTCGTTTCAGATATTTATGCGCGCTTTGTTGTAGCAGATATTAATGGTGGTGACTGTACCTAATTTATTTTGTTACCCTGTTACTGGCTATTGTTTAGTATTAAAGATAAACGGGCATTTTTTTTTCAAAGTGTACCATTTTATTTGAAGTGATGATTTTTCTGTTTAGTTAATTGTTAGATTTTGATTTGCTTAGGGGGTGAATTGTAGCCTTACTTAGGTATCCTAATTAAGCAATCGTTTTGTAAAATACGCACTAGTTTAATAAATATAGCGTTTTTAATGCAGCTTGACCCAATTTTCCATTCCGTTACAACATATATTTGTTTAATTATACGAAAACTTAGTTATCATGTATTTGTGTATTATTCACTCACATACCCTGTTAAACTCTTATAATGACTAATGTTTTTATGGGAGTAATATCAATATCTAGAGAAAATTGAGTTATTTCAACCATTCCGTTACTAAATGGGAAAAACGACTTACAATTTTCACTTCTAATCAAATAATATAAGGTCTGGCACCTCAAGTATTATTATCTCACAAACTTAACTAATAATTGTCCTTATAAGCAGATTTTCACAATTTTTTAATAATGAATTAAAGAAAAAATAAACGCTGATTCACAAAAATGGAAAGTAACGGAAAATACGGTAACGAAATCATAAAGCTGCGGCTATAATGTTCATTAAGTTACAAAATAAGTTAAGTCAAAAGAAGGTAACCCTTCTTTGACGAATTAGTAACTGAGTACTACTTTATTACGGGGACATATTCAGTGAAAAAGAGGTGTAATAAAAAAACAATGTAATTATGAAGGTTTAATGTGTTATATACATGTGTATGTATCGTCGGGTGACAAGCAAAACTCACTAAGTAACAAATACCTACCTAAATCAAAGGTCGTATCTCGATATGGACTACGTACCGAGATACGAGGTTTTGAAGAGCAGTGAAAGTTTTGGTAGTGACTTTTGCTTGTCACCCGACGCTATGATAAAAACATAATCGTAATAAAAAAAAACAGCATTTTTTTGCTAAATTATTATACTATTGTCATTAAGAGGCTGCAGTAAGATCGGCCGAATTTCACCTCCCCATACAAACGGAGTTTTGTACTTATTTTAAAACTACGTGTTGGATTGTAACGAAACTTTGCATACCTATATTATGACATGGAGATCCACTGTCTCCTACTCTATTTATAACCGTCTTACAACACGTCCTGAAACACCTTGACTGGTCGGGAAGTGGCATAAATGTACAGAATAGATGATATATTACTTATTTCAGAGGAATTAAAAAGCCTACAATTTATGTTGGACACTCAAACATTGCCAGTAGAAATATCGGTTTAGAAATAAATTTGCAAAAAACAAAGGTTATGGCAAATGTAGAAATCTCCGACACATATATATATAACAGAAAACAAAATAATTGAAAAAGTACAAGACTTTGTGTACCTTGGCAAACAACTTTCATTTAAGCAGACCAATAATTTAGAAGAAATAGCCCGATGAATCTAAAGAAAAAAGTACAAGATTCATGTTTACTTCCTACACTTAAATACGGAAGCCAGTCTTGGAAATACACATATAAGGCTAAACAAAAAATAGTTTCATGTCAAAGTGCCATGGAAAGAATAGTATTTTATGCAACTGCTGTATAATAAGGGTCTTAAAAGTCTTAAATTAAAGACGCCACGAGCGTTTTTAGACCAGTTATACACCGATGCATACAATACTTTTTCTACGACAAATTTTAAATAAATAGCAGACTACAGAATAGTTAAACTTTTCAGGTAGCAAGTTTTCTATTCGTACTTTTGCCACTCACGCAACTTCTTCAGGAGTGCAGATATTAATTTCTTCGACCATTTTAAAAGGAACGTACACTTTTGTCTTCACAAACACGAGTAAAATCTTAATAGTTTAGGACTAAGTAATAGTTTATCATCTTTCGTCTTTTCATTTTGAACTGTATTTTGTTGGGAAATCGGAAATGTGACAGCTCTTGCTTATGGTTTGTTTTGTTTTTAATTTGTTTGTACTTGCCATCCAAACCAATTCGAACTGTTTATTTTTATAAACAATACCAAGAATTTATAAAACATGTAATTTAACACACAATAGATGATGATTTATTATTATTGTAGTAAATAATTTATAATATACAAATGTTAAATCGTAAAAAAATACTTTTATTTCGAAATATTTGTTTATGAAGTTGGCACCACTGCATTATAGCGGCCAATTCAAAAAAAAGTTAAACAGTGCTTTTATGAAAAATGTATGAACCAAAAAAGTACGCTAAACAGTGCGTTTTTGGGCCATAGAGCATATAGTTTTTCGACGACTTATTAGTGGTGTCATTGTATTTGAGCTACAGCCTATATAAATGACAGATAACGGTACAGGAATAGAAACATATATTTAATACAAAATTATTCCAAAAAATACGACATGAAAACATACGTCAAAAAACAAAATGCACCGATGCCTTAATATGCGTATGCGTTTAAATCTAAATGGAAGTGGGCTGGGCATGTGGCAAGAATACACGAAGAAAAATGGACAAAGCTCGTTACGCTATGGACCGGACCAAAAGGAAAGAGAAGACTTGGTCGACCAAATGCACGGTGGACGGACGACATACAAAAAATAGTAAGAAACTGGCATCAAACTGCGCAGGATAGGGAAAAATGGCATAAACTGGAGGAGGCCTTTACCCAAGAGGGGTCCAAACCTATTAGGTAATTAGTCGTGTGAAAAATACATCGAAAATCTTGAAAAGGCAATCACAGATAGCTTGGATATGCATGCTCCGCTAGCAGAACACAGCAGAAGAGACTTCCTTCCAAATGAAATAAACAAACTGATCGATCGAAGGAACCAAGCCAAGACAAAAGCCTGGATGAAAAGAAATCATGCAAACTCCGAGGTAACTCGACTCGCACGCTACGAGTACAACAGACTTAAAAAAGAGACAAAAGATGCACTCATGAAACTCAAAGAGCAGAGTTGGCTGTGTACCCTTGAAGATCCCACGGATAGCCGAGCGAAGATGTGGAAAATTCAGAGAAGTATGAAAGCCCCTAATATGAAACTTCCCAATATCGAAGGATGTGCGAACGAAAAGGAAACCATAGAAGCCCTCGTAGACGCAGCTATAGTAAAAGAAGCCAATATACACCCGGCAGACGAAGGTTCTGAAAAGACGACGCCTTTTGAACCCCTGGATAAGACGTCGACAAGAGAGCTACGTCTCGAACTGAGAAAATTTAAAAACAAAAAGGCCCCGGGACCAGACAACATCAGAGCTGATGCACTGAAACTGGGAGGAGACGTCTTTCTTGAAGCTTATAAAACTATAGCGGACTACGTACTCACCACGGGTTACTTCCCGAGACAATGGAAGCACGGCGAATGCATCTTCTTACATAAACCCGGCAAAGATCACAAACTGGCAACCTCTTATAGGCCCATTACGCTGCTCAACATAATGGGAAAGTTATGCGAAAGATTAATACTCTCAAGGATTCAGGGCACGGTAAATAAAATGCAACCACCATTTCAACACGGTTTTACCAGATTCAGAGGGACGGCCACGCAGATTCTTCGCACTGGTAAAATAATAACGGATACGCTGGCGCTTGGAGATAGTGTCTCTATGATATGCACGGACCTCAGTAGAGCATTTGACTCAATTAACCATAAAGGGCTGATCAAAAAACTCCAGAACTCAGACGCTCCTAATAACGTCATCAAAATAATAGAAAACTATCTGGAATACCGATCGCTAAAAGGAAGGTTTCGGACAATGAATGGAGAAGAAAAGAATATACCGCACGGAGTGCCTCAGGGATCAATCCTTGGCCCGGTTATTTTTAATTTATACGTCTATGATATATGGGATAGTCACGACAAAATACGAGGGCTGAAGCTGTCTCAATATGCGGATGATTTATGCATCCTTAACAGAGCTACAACCCCTGACCACGCTACCATGAGAGCGGAGTGGGCAGCCGAAACTATTGTGGACTATTATAGCAGATGGGGACTTAACTGTAACGTAGAAAAAACCGAGTGTATTATGTTCACAAAAAAGAAAAAATTTAAACCGACCGTCAAAATTAAGAACCAGATGTTCTTATATAAAAAAGTTGTGAAATATCTAGGAGTCTATTTCGACAAGACCCTGAAAATGAACCCACATACTGACAAAGAAACTGAAACAAGTAAGAGGTGCTCTAGGATCCATCATTGGTTTCAACGCTAAGACGGAACTCGAAGTTAAACTGGCCATTATCCAAGCCTGCATCCTTCCTATAATGGACTATGGAGTGGTACAGCTGCTATCAAGATACAGTAACACGAATCTGAAAAAGATCGAGAGACAGTACAGAATGGCGCTGAAAAATGCTGGCCAGCTCCCAAAACGTTTACATACAGAGACGCTATGGGAAATATCGGACCTTGAGGCGTGGCACCTCCGAGCTGCCGACCTGAATAATAAAATGCTGGACAAAATCGCGACACTGGGCATAGAAGACCTCGACACTCCCGGGGACGCGTACCTGGCGCACGGCGAATTTAACCCTTTACTAAAAAACAATAGAATAGGCGAAATCTTGTACACTTCGAATAAAGACATGAGACGTTGGCCCCGAGGGGCTGCGGCGCCTCGCCCGCTTAGAATAAAATAGTATTACGAGTAGATAAATGCAAAGTTTGAAACATAGCAATAATATATTCTAACCACATCTTACTTATCATCTGTGACTCAATACCTTCAGCTTACACAGATCTTTTTTAGACATAAGTTAGCTGACACAATCCTGCGGGAACTCAAAGATGTACCACACTAATAGGCAATAAATGTATTCTCATTCATAGGTAATTAGTGGAATATTATTTACTTTTTTATATTAGCTAAGTTGGTCATGGAATAAATGGCCCTTTTATTTATTTATTTACAATGACATGAGGTATATCTAGGTCTGTAATTAGTTTATATGGCTCCAGTTTATAAAACAAACGAAATACAGCAAAAACAAGTTTTGTATGAAAAACGTAAATTTGCTGTATATGTTATACTATGGTATCTAGACACGGGGCAGCGTGTCAATCCAAGTTCAAGCAAAGGAACTGGCTAGCCAGCGCCGAGTGTAATATTACACGAACCACTTGGTGCCACTTTTTACCCTTCTATAACTCAAAACCTCTTCAACGTAAACACATAAAACTACGTGTGTTTAATTATATTCATAAGGACATCTAGGAGCCCAAATTTCATGAAGCTAGCTCAAACGGTTATAAAGATAAAAAGGTCAAAAAGTCTTAAATTTTAGCACTGACTGACTGACTGACATAAGTATGTATGTAGTACAGTAGTTCCCAAACTTATTTTTCTCGTGGACCCCTTCCAAAATTTTACTGGTTTCGGTGGACCCTCTGCTGCTACATTTCTACCACATTCTTAAAGTCACCAAAAAATAAAAATTGTGTCGCTTCTGAGTTCTGTCCCTTTATTCCGATAGGTAAAATAAAAACGAAAAATGGTACATTTTATAACACTTTATTTATTAAAAGAATATAATTACAAGAAAAAAATAATAAGGTAATATACTAATATACCTAGGTTCAGGTCATAATTTTAATTAATGGGAAGGATGTATTTGATGGAGTGTCAGCAAACGATCAATGTTTGGCTTTATTTTTGTGAGCAATAACCGCAAATCCCCCCGTTCTGTGATGTTTAATTTGCTCCTTTTTTTTGTTAAGAGGTTTGTAACTGCACTAAAACTCCTTTCGACAAGGTATGACGAGGGAAAAGCTATTAAAAATTTCCTTGCGATTTCCCACAGTCCAGGATATTTTTCGGGTATTTCTGCTTGCAGCCAAAATGTTTGGTAGCCTTTTCTAAATTTCACCTTCAGCTCCTCATTGGTGCTTAGCTCGAGCAGCTCCTCTTGTAATACAACATTAGCCACTTCCGTTTCATCAAATGGATTTATGATCCATGGTGGTATATCCATCGTCAGCATATCTTCAAACCTGGTTTCAAAGTCATCATGCAGGGCACTTAAATGTTGACTGTAGGTATGGTTATCCTCATCAATACATTCTACCTGCGACAAGTTTGGAAATTGAGAGAATTCACGCCGACTAATGTTTTGCTTCATAAATTTCAATTTCCCAAGAAAAGCCGAAATTATCCCCTTTGTTTTAATTAAATTCAGGCTGTCCCCTTGTAACTGCAAGTTAATATGATTAAATTTTTTAAACAAATCTGTCAAATACGCAATGTCTGCTTTAAATTTGATCAAGTTTTCTTTTAAATCTGGATCTCTACTTTCTAGGAACTCTAATACGGAATCGAAAACAGAGTAAAATCTCGTTAAACATGCACCTTTTGACAACCAGCGTACTTCAGTATGTAAGAGCAGTCGTTTGAAGTCTTCATCATTTTCGTCGCACAATTGAGCAAATAAACGCGTATTCAATGCATTGCTTCTGATTTTGTTGACAGCTTTTATTACAAAATGAAGAGATTGGTTCAACCTGTCACTTAAATGTTTTGCCACAAGATGTTGTCGGTGGATTACGCAATGAATAGCTGTAAGTCCTGGTATAATTCTTTTGAGATGACTTATAAACCCACGATATCGACCGACCATTGCAGGAGCTCCGTCTGTTGCCGCTGAAATAATGTTTGTAAATGGAATCGATTTTTCCGTAAAAAAATTACTCAGGACATTAAATATTGATTCGCCTTTAGTGTCAGTCTCCAAAGTTCTGGCAAATAGCAATTCTTCGTGAATTTCTTCCTCCATAATAAATCGAACATATGCTAATAATAATGCTTCATTACCGGGTAACGTTGACTCGTCCAGTTGTATAGAAAAATGAGTTTTTTGCAGATGATTGCACAAAAAACTTTCGGTATCAGAGCTCATTTCATCAATGCGTCTTTGAACAGTATTGTTACTTAATGGAATTCTTTTTAGTACGTCAAATGGAGATTTGTGCAAAACAGTTTTTAAAACCTCTTCAACAGCGGGTAAAATTAATTGTTCTCCGATAGTGTGCGGTTTTCCAGATTTTGCTATTAGTAATGAGATATTGTAAGATGCCCGCAAGCCATCATCGTTACTTTGAGATGTTGAAGCGAACATACTGTGCATGGTGGGTCTCTTTTCATATTTTTCCTTCAATGTTTGAAAATATTTCAAATCTTTACCTATTTTATCAGTATGACACCTTTTTAGATGATCTTCGAGCTTTGATGGTTTCATAGAGTCATTGCTCAAAACTTTGTTGCATAATAGGCACATGGGCAATTGTTTGTCTGCCTCTGATGGAACAAAAGCATATTTCAAATAATCGACACTATATTGTCGACATTTTTTCTTTGCTGTAGCCATGTTTCGTGTCAGTTACCTTACCTGTAAAAAAAAATGTTTTAGTAACCAAGTTTTTTTCTGAATATAGGTATCACACCGCAGCCTTTGTCACCACGCGGTAATAGAATTACGGCTTGTAAAGGGACCAACTAATAAACCGATAAGACAAATACAGACGTTTTCACAAAACGGTATCAATTTTAAAGTACCTAATTTACCACAAATTTTTAATAGTACAAATAAAAATTGGTGTACTCAGTATCAAATACTGATCATATTTGTGTAGAAAAAAATAAAAGTCGAAATCCCAAAATTGTCCATAAAAGCGATAACGAACATTTCATCAAATCAATGAGTTCACGCGCTCCGTGTATTTGCGTATTTTTTGTCTGCGGCTTCATTGTTAAAACGTGACAAACTGGCATCGAAGCTCAAGCCCTGCTCTTTCCAAAAAGAAATAGTTTTGATAAAATAGTTACTTCAAAATCAATTTAAAATGATTGTGAAATTACTGTTTTATAAAATTAGTAGTCATTTGCAAGAAAAATTACAAAATTAATTGCTCTGCAATATTGCTTATTCGGCCTTTTTAGAAAGGCAGTGCTTCTGTCGTGAAAAAACAATTGAATAAAACGTGCTCTTTGTCTTCAAATCAAAAGAGGACAATTAAAATATCTGTAAGTTACGAAGTTACCTATCTACAAGGTGTTTTTTTAACCGTCTTACACCAAAAGCCCATTTAATGTATCCATTATAAGAAATTGAAAGGTATACCTATTTATTAAATTTTAACTCTTTTTTCATAAAATAACGTATTTAATAAATAACAATTTTAATTTGAATCACTTGTTTAGTTTCAGTCAATAGGTGATAGTACCTAGCAATCGAGCCTGCTAATCAATATCCAATAAAAATAAGTCCACGTGGACTACCGTCCAATAACGTGCGAGCGGCACCTTTCAACCCCGCGCGTAATCCCTATTCTAAGGCGCTCGCGCTTCCCTTTGTGAAATGCCGCCTCAGTGACCTCAGTCACATTTTGGTTTTCGGCTAATGCACATTATGCACAAGTGCTGCTTTGTTATTGGCAAGTGTCCGATCGCGTGTGACGATGAGTGATAGCTGTGGTGATAAGTGATAGTGATAATCTGGATTATTTACAAATGGTTGATTCCAATCTTTTAAATACGCCTGAAATCCCTTACTTTGTTAAATACGTATCTACCACTAATGTTTTACATCGGAAAATTGTGTCAGACAGTCCTAAGCCTGTTTAAGTATGAAGGAAAGATTGGAATTAATCTCTTCCGACCGTCGCAGTGTTAGTGATACCTACCTATTCGGTTTAGAGTGCGTTGCCCTCACCGTTTGCGCCTGCATATTATATACCTACCACTTCCCGATTTTTTAAAAGCACACATGACACATGCCAAAAAATACATTGTCCGAAAGTGCACTTGATAGGTAGGTACCTACACTACCTACGCGCCATATGATCGCGGCCGCTATCTTTGTAGATAGGTAAGAACTCTAATCACGCGCAATTCAGGATGTTTCAAACATAATTTTTCGAATATTACTTTTTATGCTTTTTATGCACTTTAAAACTCAACTAATAGGTACCGTTTATATTTTGCGAATGATAAGTACGATACGGATACATTAAGTGGGCTTCGGGTCTAAGACGGGTAAAGAAACACCGTGTATAGTTGTATACAAACAGTTGTGATCAACCGACTGGTACACGTAAACAAAATACTTAAGTACTATAAAACAAAAAAAAGGTAGGTACTTACTTTTCTCCGGCACTAGCAAACACTGATATAAATTTTCTCACACCTTCTTTTCGTAATTCCGGAAACAAATGAATGAGTTTGCCTTTGGCATCAAGTATTTATAGTGGTGATCAAATTCATGTCTGAACAAGCATTAAGCATTGTCGGGCGGATAGCGCTTTGCAAGTCTGTACACGAAATTGTACCTACGTAATATCGAATACGCAAGTTTGAACAAGTAACAGTCGCTTGCCTTATTAAAATATAATCTGCTTAGTTAGGTACTAAAAACAATGTAGGTAGGTAGTAGGCCCTTTTAAAAACTATGCTTACATTTTTGCTCTTTACTATCAAAACCAGATAAATTTTCGTGGACCCCCATTAACATTTTATGGACCCCCATTTTTTGTTCACGCCTACGTAGACCCCCAGCCAAGTCTCCCGTGGACCCCTGGGGGTCCACCTGGACCACTTTGGGAATCACTGATGTAGTACATTCACCTAGAAGGATGAAATTTGAAATCCAGCTCGGTAATTGTATGTAAGCGTAGGAAAAAGTCTAAAAATAAAAAAAGTTAAAAATAGGGGGGTCCCCATACAATTTTTTTTTTATAATAATAGCGTTGGAACCGTTACAGGCAGATATTTGAAACTATCCCAATATATGTATGTATTATTATATTTGCTATATAACAGAAATATAAAAATAAAGTTAGGTCAAAAAATAAGTGATGTCCCCATACAAAAAACTTAAATACGCGCTAAACAAACGGTGTGTCGTCGGCGGCGCGCGGCGCGCGGCACCACATATAATTCTTAAAATATAAAACCATGCAGCGGAAACGCAATTAAAATCTTTAAATCTCAATACCTGCCTAGTTTTCTTTACAAAAAGTAATGATTTCCCACCAAAAACATAAATGTAAAAAAGGAGAGCCAAGTTCAATACAAAAATTTTGCTTGGCTGTGGGCTTCGCCGCAAAAAGAATGGAGATCTAAATGAGTGCTTGGAGATCTTAAAGAATGACTGATTTAATGAAAACTGGCTTAGTCAAATCTAACCTTCTTTAAGATCTCACATTTTTAAATAACAACAATCATTATAGGTATTCAATTAAGCAAATAAATAGAGTTTAATATTTGTTCATAATGTTATTTTGTTCCTATAAATACATATTTGGATTTTGCATATTACTTGGCACTCATTTAGATCTCCATTCTTTTTGCGGCGAAGCCAACAGCCAAGCATAATTTTTGTATTGAACTTGGCTCTACTTTTTTACATTTATGTTTTTGGTAGGATTTGAAGCTACATTAACTAATTACAGACCTGGATGGTACTTACCTTATTCTAAGTACAAAGTTTCAGTGCTAGTCGTTTCAAAATGAGAACGTAACTACGTTTGTATGGAGAATCAAACTTACCGTGGACTCTTAAGGCACTTTTTTAAGAATTTGAAGTCACGCTCAGGCTTAAATAGGACTTTAGTAAAAAAAACACAGTTTCTTGGATCATTAAGATCGTGAAAAGTTATTATTAAGTTGTAGTTAAACTAACTCAAATAAACCAAAAAAATAAGAATCCCATTAAAAACATTCCAGGTAAAAAATAGGCCAAGTGTTGAAATTCTTCTACAGTAAAAAGTGGTGAGATATTTCGTAGAACCAAGTCCGATTCTTATTAATCTTTATTTGTTTTTATGGAATCTCATTTCTTTTTGTAGACTTTGTATGGAAATGTTTTTTTACCAACCGCAAATAACGTTTGTATAGTTTTGCAGGAAGGAACTGCAAAAGTAACTTTGTAATCACATGTATTTGTATAGGATTTCTTTAATTTGTGATAATTTTCGATCGGATCTACGGTAACTCTTGACGGAATAATACGATATCACGGGCCATTTTGCAAGTGAAATAGTAAACTACAGTCGCGACGGTATTCTTCGATTCGAAATGTCTCACACTACCGATTGGTAGTACGAATCGAACGTTAAATTACGCATCGAAAACTAAACTAACGTTTTGCAGTTGGTTTCGTAGTTCAACGGCAGTGTGAGTTACAAGTTTGACGGGTCGAATCGAAGAATACCGAAGCGAGATCGAAATCTATTCGAAGCGCGTTTATTCGATCTCGTATGTAGTTACGTATCGTAAGGTTACGATTGAAACTTACGTTAGCCGTACTGTACGTGAAGACACAAATGGACTTTAATAGAACGTGGCATTAATTTAGCTTCGAATTACCTAGTTGTGGTTGGCGGTGTCTACGTTCTATTACGTTTGTTATAAGCTAGGTTGTCATACTTACTTCTCATATATATATATATGCAAGTTGAATGCATTATTTTATGAATCATCGCCACAACAACGAGCAGCGTAGTGATTTGTCACTGTTCCTTGGTCGTAATTCCATGCGACACAGCATGACAGCATCCTCAATATCCTCATATCTACACTTAATTGTTTCTGTCATTGAAAACGGTGAAGGATAGATTTTATAGCTACCATGCTTCCCATGGTTACAAAGGTTTGTTTCTTGGTTAATTTCCTAGTTAGACGACTTAGTTACAATTAGTGTAACTGTTACCGTCGACCCAACCTACACAAGGTTGGGTCGATGTCGGAATATGAGTTGGGCTTGGGGTAACTGATATAAATGGGCATCAACTAGAATAAACTAAACGTTTTGTTATACATTTTACAAAAGTGGGTTTAAAATGTTATTATGATCTATTCCGGGGGCCAAAAGTGGTTGAATCTCATTTTGTTACCCTGGTAAGTAAAGAAAAAAAAACTATTCAAAACTGGTTGCGAATCGGGTAAGTTGCATCACATAATTTGGTTAAAATTTCAAAGATGGTTTATTTGGTGATTGGATGTTTAGTTAGAGGGTCAACTGGGCCACGCTGCACGCTGTTCGCTCACGTTTTCACCAATGTTTGGGGTAAGTGGTAGGTACAGGCAAAAACTACCTACATCGGGAGCGCTGTAGGAATATTATTACTCTATCTATAGATTATTCAATCCGGTGTAGCTTTATTTCCAGCCTTAGACTGCACATATGGAACGGCTATTAACTCGTTCACTGTTATTATAAGATTTATAAGCTGCGCTCGTCGCGCTACGTCGTCGTCCGTAAAAGCTTAATCTCCATATGTAGCGAACACTGCTCGTTAAAGACCTCCACACACCGGTCGCGGGCGCGGGTCGGGCGCGAGCCCGCGCAAGTTGTAAAACATTGAAACTACACTTCAAACACACATCGAACGCGGGCCCGGGCTTTTAGTGTAAGAGTATATACCAACTAACGAGCAGTTAGCTGACTTGTTTACCAAGGGGTTAGGTAAATACCAATTCCAGAAATTATGTTTTAAAATTGGTCTGAACGTTGCATAACCAATCGTTGTACGTGTCTGTTGTTAGAATAGTGTCGTAGGTAGCAGATGTACCTCATTGTTGACATGTTTTGATTAAAATTATGTGATTATGTTTCTTAATATCTTAACCGTTAGTTTTCGTTGAGGAAGGGTGTTAAAGTATGCAACTAAACTAACCTTATTGGTTAATCTTACTGGCTTGTTGTCTTTGGTCTTTTTAAGATGTCATAATGTTTTGAATAGCTTATGTCATTAAAATAAAACCCATTCGGTACGTATATAATTAGTTTTATCTTTTTCCCCTAGTGTCCTATAATCCTAATAATATACTTAGAGCATTAAACCATCGTTTAATGCTCTAAGTAAATATATGTCCGATTAGTGTGCTAGCCGGGCTGTAACTGCAAAAGAGAACCCTATTATTACTTTATTTGATGATTTGCTGTTATTTTACGTATTTTCTTATATAATAGACCAAACCCGGCCCAAGTTAAAATCAGGCCCCGTAGCATGGATGGCCTCACGCGATAAGTGACAGGATAGAGTTTCCGTCCCTGGCTGACACCGTTCGATAGAATGAGACGACGCGCTTATCCTATCACTTATCGCGTGATAAATCCATGCTACGGGGCCATTGAAATGGGTATCAAATCGTAGTTTGCATTTATTTACAAAATAACCTTATCAACAAATGTCAATTCAACACGCTCACGCATGAAGGGAAATAATACATATTCACTACACACATGCCACAGTCACGCAGACACGCCGCGCCACATGCTGCTGTCTGCTGTCTATTAGTGTACTCGTAGTACTCGTACCCGCCGGACCGTTTGGCCGTCGGCGAACCGCTCCACCCAGTCGTGGGGGAAAACCAAACAGCTTTAAGGAAAGAGAGCCCTAATAACAAAGAAGTCCGTTGTAGACTGGCCAATACAGTGTGTTTTATGTGTATGTGACTTGTTGGTATCGCGATGCGTTACGTGTTTGGATTTCTAGCATTGCTTGCGAGCACAGGAGCCGCGGTCATAGAAACTCACTCCGATGATCGCCTGCGCCCCATCTGTCGGCCCTCCACCAGGTGTGCGGAGAAAGACTTTGTAGCCAGGAACACATACAGATATGAAGTTAATGGTAAGAGTCGGTTATTTTTAAACCAGTCTGTTATCAGTGAGTATCGGCAATCGGCACAGAATAATAAAATTAATAGTACCTATGGACCGGTTAGCACGAGCGCTTTTTCAAACGTGTTTTTACAAATTTATTAGATTTATTATTTACTAGCTGTTGCCCGCGACTTCGTCCGCGTAGAACTTTTTATCGTCTTAGAAAATGATTTCTCTCAATACAAAATTTGAACCCTCTTTTAGGGGATAATTAAAAAAAAAGTTGATGTTCATTTTCTAGTTTGTGAACAAACAGTCTAAAACCAAAGTTAAAAATCTCATACTTTAAAAATGCCTTGAAATACTCAAACTTTGAACCAATTTTAACACTCTTAGGGGATGAATTTGGAAAAACTCTGAAATCAGTTTTGTTGTCTTTTAACGTACAGAATAAGACCGAAGTTAAAAATCTCTTACTCACACTTTAAAATTTTATTGCTCGCCATTTAAAATTTGAACCCCCTTTTAAACCCCCTTAGAGGTTGAATTTTTCTAATCGCTGAAATAACTTTTTTCGTAAACTTTTAAGTCTCTAGCTCAAAAAAAGTGTTGCCCATACAAAGCTTTCTTAACCCCCTTAGGGGTGGAATTTTCTAAAACTCTGAAAGTAATTTATTATTAATTTTAATAAGTAACATTTTGAATAGTTCTAAGTCTAGTAAAAAAAAAAGTTTTTCCCACACAACACTGGCTACCCTTCTTAAGGATCTTAAGGATCCCCTTAGGGATGGAGTTTTCTAAAACGCTGAAAGTTCTTTTTTAGTATTCTAATGAGTAATCTTTTTGCAAAGTTTTAAGTCTAACTCAAAAAAAAGTGTTGCCCATGCAAAGCTTGCTCTCCTTTTTAACCCTATTAGGGGTGGAATTTTCTAAAACGATTTGTGTTCTTTTTTTGTATTTTAATAAGTAATCTTTCTACAAAGTTTCAAGTCTCTAACTCAAAAACATAAACTTTCCCTGATAAAAACTTTACACCCCTTTTTATCCCCCTTAGGGATAGATTTTTTCAAAACGCTGAAAGTCTTTTTTTTTGTATTTTTATAAGTAATCTTTCTACAAAGTTTTAAGTGTCTAGCTCAGAAAAAGTGTTCCCCATACAAACCTTGCACCCTTTTTTAACCCCCTTAGGGAATGATTTTTGTAAAACGCCGAATGTAGTATTTTTCATGTTCTAATAAGTAATTTTTCGTCAAAATTTTAAGTCTCTATTAAAAAAAAATATGTTTTTCCCATACAAACTTTGCACCCTATTTTACCCCCTTAGGGGTGAAATTTTCCAAAACGCTGAAAGTACTTTCTTTGTATTTAAATAATCTTTTTTTTCCCACATACAAACTTTGCACCTATTTTAGCCCCCTATTTTTAGGGGTAGAATTTTCTAAAACGCTGAAAGTACTTTATTTGTATTCTGATGACTAATCTTTCTACAAAGTTTTAAGTCTCTATTTAAAAAAAATATTGTTTCCCCCATACAAAATTTGCACCCCTATTTTACCCCCTTAGGGGTAGATTTTTTTTAAACACTGAAAGTCTTTTTTTTTTGTATTTTTATAAGTAATCTTTCTACAAAGTTTTAAGTGTCTAGCTCAGAAAAAGTGTTCCCCATACAAACCTTGCACCCTTTTTTAACCCCCTTAGGGAATGATCTTTGTAAAACGCCGAATGTAGTATTTTTCATGTTCTAATAAGTAATTTTTCGTCAAAATTTAATATAATTTTTTTTTTAATAAATAATTTCTCTACAAAGTTTTGAGTCTCTATTTAAAAAAAAGATGTTTTTCCCATAAAAACTTTGCACTCTATTTTACCCCTTTAGGGGTAGAATTTTCTAAAACCCTGAAAGTTCTTTATTTGTATTCTAATGACTGATCTTTCTACAAAGTTTTAAGTCTCTATTTAAAAAAAAATGTTTCCCCCATACAAACCTTGCACCCCTATTTTACCCCCGTAGGGGTGGAATTTTCCAAAACGCTGAAAGTGTTTCATTTGTATTCTAATAACTAATTTTTCTACAAATTTTAAGTCTATAGCTCAAAAAAAAAAGGTTCTCCCATACAAACTTTGCACCCCCATTTTACCCCCTTAGGGGTAGAATTTTCAAAAATCCCTTTTTATCCCTAGCCCACGTTATAAAAGCAACATACTGTGCAAAAATCAACTCTCTAAGATTAGTAGTTTCGGCTGTGCGTTGATGAGTGAGTGAGTGAGTGAGTGAGTGAATAAGTCAGTCAGGAAATAGGCATTTATTATGTATAAATAGATAGAAGATAATGAAACTCCCATTCAAATATCTCAAAAAATTATGAAGCTACATCCGTTTTAATGTCGCTTGTTAGAGTGAGAAAACGATGAGGGACTGTGACGTCAATATACTCGAGCGTCATAGTAAAAAACAATAGTTTCATATGAAGGTGCGTTTTGCGGAAAAGGGACAGAACATCCCCCTCTTAAAACTTTGGACTCTTATAACTTAATCATTACCTATATAACCTCTTGCTTTGTTTTTTTCTCCATTTGACTATATTTATTTTAAATTCTTTTTCGAGAAAATACATTATGATTATTTACCATATTTTCGATTCCTGAGCTATAACCACGAACTTCGGAATTCGAAAATATTCGGGTATCTCTATCTCTATCGCACTAACCATACTCGAGTGACAGGGATGCAAATATATGAACAGGTACTTTGGCTGAATGCGCCGAGCGCGTGCCATTGTCATTAAAAAAAAACAAATTCGTGTTAATTATATTGTTCAAATTTGTTGATTTCATTTATTGAAATTACGACATAAAACGACATTTGCGCATATAAGTTCTCATATCAGAATCGAATATTTTTTTATGGTTTATATTTTAGCATTTGTCTCGTAAAGGTCTATCGTAGACGGGATTTAAATTATTATTAAGTGAAAGGCAAAGCAATTCCGCCATTTTGACGAAAATTTGACGGTTCTTATAGCTGACAGTTGGAGCAGCGTTTGATTTCAATAAAAATAAATGAAAAATTAAATGAAGTCGTATATTTCGGAAAATTAATTAACTGTCGCAGTCGGATAAAAACTATCCTAAGTTGCAGCTAAAATAATAATGTACCTATATAAAATGTTTCATATTTTTCCGTTCATGGGATGCTGAGAACATTCGAACCGCGCAAAGCTTAGTTTCAAACTGGCTGATTCTTTTTTTAATTTAGAGATTTATTATAAGTGGAGATTATGTGTATACAATAATTATGTGTTTATCAATGGTCTTATATTGTGTTGCATTCCGTGGGTCACGTACGGTGCTGTCTGAAAATGAGCGCTGTAGGTGTCTGTCTGACACCTCGGCATACCTAATGCTGAGACAGCGACCGATACACTGCCGCGAAGACACACACAATATGTGTTAAATTGTAATGTATGCCTACTCCCTTTGACTCTGTGTGTCTTTTGTGTAGTAAATAAATGTCTTCTTTCTTTCTTTCTTTTTAACGCCCGTTGAAAATGCGCTCGTGCGAACCGGGCCTAAAGGTACAGAAGGTCCCGTTAGCTCTATAATTTTTTGGCTATAGACAATCAGAGAGTGGGATAGGGTTGTCAACGGATCACATAACTGAACATCCAAAATTATAATTGTTTTAGTTTCTATGTTTATTATCGAAATATTCATCCATTTTGAAAATTATAATATGATATGATAAGAAAAAAAATTGATAGCCGGAAAGTCAAGATTAGGAAAAAAAATACATGAAAATGAATATTTTGCTAGGAATTACCCCTTTCGTAATGTAAGCAAAATGTTTGAAAATAAAAATTCGGATAATGATGTCCGATCAATGAAATTATGTTGTTACTACGTACATCGGAACGTAGACGCTACACTGGCCGATATCGGCCGGACTGCATGCCGACGCGTGATTCGGCTCGTGTGGTTACATACAGGGTTGTAACTGGCTTTTTTCAAAAACCTCGAATTAACCACTTAACTCGAACTATTTTATACTTCATACGTAGGACTCAGTTGTGTTTTGAGGTAACGAGTGCGTATTATTAGATTGCCCAATTAGAAAATGAAATAAACAAAGAACGAAAAAAACCGGTTACAGTTCCCATACAAAAAATAACCGGTTACAATCCCTGGTACATATCGGAACTGTCGGAAGCACGGCGGCCGGCCAAATCAAGGTCACTCCATACTAGATTTTCTGTGACCTTGCTCCTCCGATTGGGTGCGATACGCTGTACAGCCCTATGCCTCTACAAGAGGTGACCATAGATAAGCGTCTTTTCGCGCCTAAATGACAGTGGCTCCGTTTTAATGCTCTACCAACTTTCCTTAAGTCTTGCAGTTCTGAGAAAAATGATTCAAAAATATGTGTTATTGGAATGAAACGTGAATGTAACGTCAGTGGCCCCTTATTACCTTTAATATCTTATAAAAACCAGAAAGGTATAGTCTGATTTTTATTCGCACGGAAAAAATGTAAACAAAGTTACGTCAATGTCAAAGTGACATTGCAGGGGATGTTAAAGTATGGGCCAGCAAAAAATATTAATTTATAGTAAGTAGTTAGGATGTTCATATATCTTACCAGATTTCTTTGGAGGAGTAAGATTTTCGTTTTCTTTATACTCTTTGAGTACCTACTGAGTATAATGTGGAATCAGTTATTCCCAATATTTGAACCGCTTGTTTCGCACAGTCCACTTTCGACCAATATTTATCGGCCGGCCAATTATGGTAAACGTGTTTATATACGTTTAACACCATATTTTTTTCCATCTCCGATAAAGGCCCACGACGTGGTCTATTTTTCACTGGAGACAACGATACGGGCAATAGCCTTCCTTTGACCGAGAAGTACTCGGACCGGGCTCCATCCTTCCAGACGATTATTAACAAAAACACAACGAAAAACGTAACTATGAACAACGTCACAACACCGTAAAACAATAAAAACTCAACAATAACACAAATTTAACAGAACAGAATCACTAGAAAGCGCACGGGAGTAATTCAATCTAGAAGTGAGTCACGTCACAACAAGATTAATACACAAGCGGCCCACAGATTAATAACCCGGGCTTGTCAAAACAGTGATACCAGTGCAATAAATAAATTTTGCTAAGGAAACCAATTTTCTCCTTTTAAATCCTTATGATGAACTGTTAATGTCTTAATTAAGTTAGTAATCAACAAATTACACAATTTGATCATGAATAAAATATAAAGATTCATTTTTAAAAGAAGATTTCTTTGAAAAAAATATATTTTAAATATCCCATATGCTGTTAATGTTTTTCGTTAGCGGCCACACCTTTGTTTACATTTATTCTGTGCGAATAAAAATCAGACAATAGGTAGTTGCTTTTTGTATATTCCTACATATTTGTTTATGAATTTGTCACTGCAATAGAGCGGCCGATTAAATAAAAAGTTAGATGATTTACATCGTGGTAAACGGTGCTTTTATGAAACATGTGTGAACCATAAAAGTACGCTAAACAGTAACTGTCATTATATTTGAGCTACAGCCTATATTTATAAATGACCGATAACGGTACAGGGGTAGACAATTGTTTATCTATCCAAATATCATAAACCCTCCATGATGCGTTCAAGAACCGCATATTATGACCACCATAAAAATAGACTGTTTTGTTAGAATAAATTTCTTATCTGTGAAAATGTTAGGTATTATTGCTAAATGATAACATTCGACCGTCTCTGAAAAACAAAGAAATTTGATTTAACCTCTATTCTAATATTTCTAATATCAGTCGAGATGACGTTAAGTTCGAAATGAATTGTCAATTAGCATACAAATTTGACAAATGTCGCACGTAAGTAAGATATCGAACGATATGATAGTTGGATCTGACTCTAGTTTGTCCATGAATTAAAAAAAAAAACTATGACAGCTGCCAGAAAACAACGCCGCGCTGCCGGTCATAATATGCGGCTCCTGAATGCATCATGGAGGCTTATGATGGGTAGAGTCTGGCAAACGAAAGTTGAACTAGGTTCAATTACGCGGCAACATTGTTGGTCAAAATGTATGCATATGATGTTTAGTGTTGCCGCGTTATTGAATCTAGTGAGTTCAACTTTTGTTTGCCAGACTCCACGTATCACAATGTCTAAAATTAAATTAACTAACGTTAAATAACCTATTACGTTCAAAATCCCTAAAATATAAATTTAGGGTTTTAAATACCTAAGCAACTAACACCTACCTACGAATTACCTAAGTTTAAAATACCGATTGGACGAAATATCTAATGTTTAAAATATCAAAAGCTATTACACCTAAGTTTGATACACCAACATTTAAAATACCAAAACTTTTAATTTTAGACATTGTGATTCGTACCCCTTATGATATGTGGATAGATAAAGTAGTGTATGTAACTGTACATTAAAAGTTTTAATTTAAAACACTCGTGTTGTGATGGCTCGTTTCATAAACCCACACTAGTGTTTAATGTCCTTTATTATGCACAGTCACATAAACTACTATTTCATCGTCAGCCAGTCATGATGAGTCATGACTTATTCGATGATTCCATTCAATGATTTGCCTTGCCCATTCTTATAAAAAAAAGATGTTCGGGTTGTGTGGTTTTAACCTAATTTGTATCTCTCGTATAGAAAATTAGTAATAAATTACCTATTTACTAAAGACAATAAAATATAAAATGCCAGCAACAGCTTTTCAGTCATTAATCATTATTTTGCAATTAAAATGAAAAACAAAACTAACTACATATACACAATATACAGTAACTAAAGGTATTAAACCTATCCTTTATTTTATGACAATGCCTTCGTCACTTTGCAAGAACCTTTTGTAGCCAGCTTGTAGTGACCGTCAGGACGTTGTAATGACATAGTAGATATCAGGAAATTGATAGTAACAAATTACAAATTAAATAAAAGTATTGAATATCACCCTATTTTATCAACTCAAACGCTTATTTATTAATTTTATTATAAATTGTTACGCCCAAAGCAGTCTAATCAGCCACCGTTTCCAACTTATACAATTAAAAATACAAATAAAAACCGCGAACTTCGTATCGTAACTTACAAAGTGTATGAGAAAATCAATTTGTACGTAATATTTTTTTCGTCACCTAGTCTTTTTTTTAATTAAGTTATTGTGGTATTTGGAGCGGAGACAAATCCAACAAATCAAACATCATAAAAATCGGTCCAGCCGTTCTTGAGCTGTAATGGGTGAGCGGTGTAAGTAAATGCACTTTGGTTGATGAAGATAATATAAATTAAAAAATAAAAAATATTAGGGGACAATCTTACACAAATCGAACTAGCCCCATGGTAGGCTCAACAAGGCTCAATTATGGGCAGGTACTAGACGGCGATATAGATAATAGATATATACCTATTATATAAATCCTTAAACCCCAACTACTTTGAAATCACCCAAATATAAAAAAGAATTCACCAACGTGGTGTGACTGAGGATTTGTTTAGCTTAAAATATTTTTTTACCTTAATAGGGGACACTACTGCAATGTTCTGCCGCCAGAGGCAGCACTACCACTAATAGTAAACCAGTATAGGAATATAGGGATTCACACACACATGTACAATTTTTTTGTCTAATGAGTGACAAGGATGCTTGCATAGACAATACTGCAAGTGGGAACGAGATACAATGGCAACGCTGCTAGTGTCGCCACCTACGAAGAGCTTTGCGTAATGTTCCCTATTGTTTCAATGAAACATAAGAAATATCCTAAAATACACAAGACCATTTAAAATTAGATATTATGGTTTCAAATCCACTCGCATAAAAATAATCTTCTTCTTCTTATTTGAGAGTTAGGCTCTTGTCGGTGGAGTAATATCCAACTTGTTCTACATTCTGCCTTTCTTTTTATTTCTATATACGATGAAGCGTTTATTTTTACTTTTATTTGCTCCATCCTCTTCATCATCCTCGGCCTTCCCTAAAAATAATACCTAACCTAAAATCTAAAACGAAATCTTACGAAGAGTATACGTCCTAATTAGTAGAACATAAAAAATATCACTCAAATAAAAATTCAGTGGAATCACTGCTTGATGTTGTTTAGATTGGTGTGGGCAAAACCCCCACGAGGGAATGACGCACTTATCTTTAAAAATAAACGTCTGCATGAGATCATGGAGGAATCCGCGTAAACACTTGTTTAAGATATCCATTGATTCACATCTGGAGTTATAAATATCAATGTGAAATAAGAATTTGTTTATTGTTTATACTTATCAAACCACATACAAGGTACAATGTACAATGCACTGAAGGCGTCCAATGTCACCTTGTCCAACGTAAGTATTTCGGCTGCATTTGTCTGCTGCGGGCCTAATATGGTTGCCTTTTTAGTGTATTTTTATCACTTAGCGTCGTGGATAAGATATCCCTCACACTGGCATACCAAGTAGGTAGGTCAGAACGTAACGAATGTCAACTGAGGGGATAATAAAAAGTAATATCATATTATATTAAAAAAAAACATTCCATAGCTATGTTAAGACTTGGGAATGCATACCGGGCAAATTTCACTACCGGTAAATTACCGACTTGAGTGAGGCAAAACCGGTTGACCGGTAAATTACTGGTAAATTCAATTTGGCTAATAAGTATCGTTATTTGACGTTTATTTATCGTAAGAATAAGCTATGATACAAAGAGTTATCATGTGCCGTAAATGCCGTAATAATCAGATTCTTTAATATTTAAAACTTGCTCAGAGGTAGGAGGGCAAAAACCACAACTGAAAACGTTCCTTGGGGATTAGCAGGTAGGTAGGAATTGTCCCCAGTTCTACAAAAACTATCTACAAGCCCAGTTAGTAGTCTAAAATAATATTTCACTAAATTGATGTTTCTACGGGCTTCAATTCAAGACACGTATATATCGATACCTGCAGGCTCAAAATGCGTAACCGCCATTACAACAACAGGCTGTCTGCAGGTTTGAGTCTGCAGGTATATAACCAACCATACGTAGAAAGTAGTTGGATAGAGAAAAGGGTAGTAACAATACATTTTACTTAAGACCGTTTTATAACTTTTTCTAGGAGGAATTGCGGCATTGGTTTAGCGATTCGGAGGGCTATATCTGTTACCTTAGTTCTGCTTCGGATAGCCTCATTTCTAATGCGATCACGCAGGTAAACTCCCAGCATAGCCTTCTATTGAGGCCCATAGTGAGCGACTACATGTCAGGTGCCATATATTATGTCATCACTGGCAACACACACTGGTCAAACCGAGCCGACAGGACTGGAACTGGACAGTCTGTCATAGGTATATATCATCATCATCATATCAGCCGAAAGACGTCCACTGCTGGACATAGACCTCCCCCAAAGAGTGCCACAATGGCCGGTCCTGCGCCACCCGCATCCAGCGGACTCCCGCGTACCTGACCTGATGATTGATGGTAAAGGTACCAGGTCATCAGTCCACCATGCGGGGGACCTACCCACGCCGCGCTTCCGGTACGTGGTCGCCACTCGAGAACCTTTCCGCCCCAATGGCCATCCATTATACGTGCAATGTGCCCCGCCCACTGCCACTTAAGTTTAGCAATTCGGAGAGTTATATCGGTTATATAGGTATATATAATCGTCTACAACTGTGAGCGTAAAGCGTCTGATTGTAATGACAGTTGGCACTCGCTCGGAGGCTTTACTGAGGTCATCGAGCATCAAACTAAAGTCCTCCAATGGTCTCAGCCAATACTACTAAATCGTCAGAAATCCAGAGGTGAGTGATGTACTTTTCGTTGATGTCTGCCTTCTCCAGTGCAGAGGAGCAGGTTATACTCCTCAGTCTTCTGTATAACCTGACGGAGCGTATGGATGTGGTATACGGTGCTAAATCCTCTCCGGGAACCGTCTTGTCCGGGCGGCTTGAAGTCATCTAGCCTGCGTACGAGACGATTTGTAATGACTGTCGAAAACAGTTTATAGACATGGCTCAAAAGTCTGATGGGTTGGTAGTTCTTCAGCAGGGTGTTGTCACCCTTTTTGAAGAAAAGCACCACCACACCTCTGTTCCTTGCCTTTGGCTTTCTCCCTCGCTGTAAGACGAAGAGAGGTATTTCTTTGGATTGTTATGATGAGTACACCTCTAAAGTATGTTAAATAAGGCGTCTCTATTGTACTTATTCAAACTGATCATTATTCATATTTTATAGGACGGAACCGGGAACGTGTTTATATTTTAAGAAACTTCTACAAACGATTGCATTAATTTGATACTATATACATGAGGTAAGATAACGCTGCGAAGTTTATTCAATTGACATTTTTATTTTTACATGATAAAAGGAGGGTTATTGAGGTATAATCATGACGATGAAGTATTAACAATCGTTAAAATGTAGTACTTTACTAATAATAAGTGTTTCGGTAAATTACCGGTTTTGATTTTAATTTACCGGTAATTTACCGGCCTCATATTTAGTCAATTTACCGGTTAACCGGCTTGCATTCCCTAGTTAAGTTAAGACTATCATTTTTAGGGTTCCGTACCGAAAAGGTAAGAAAGGAACCGTTTTTATGGTGCGCGACTCTGTCCGTCTATCAATTCGATATTTGGAACCACTGTTAAGACACGTGTATGGAAAATGATCAATTTAAATTTATATTTTTATTTTCTGTATAAATGACGAATATGAGGGGTTAAAAAATCAAAGTCTAGTAAATAGATCAAGTGGGATGTGGGGTATCATATGAAAGGGCTTAAGTTGCACTTTCTAAAACCGTTTTTATTTCTCTAGTGGTTAAATTTTGATTTATTAAGGAAAATGTAGAAAAAAATACCATTCCCCCCCCTTATCTCCGAAGTTTACCAAGGGAAAATTCTGAAATAATTAAATATGATTAGGAGTAATATCTCTATCTAGCGTATTTTTTTTATTTATCAAAGATAATTTCATAATTATATTTGTAATTTACCTACTTACGTAACGTACCTACGTATGTAATTTTATGTATTCAAATTCCTATCAGATTATTTTTAAAGTCCCTTCTTTCAAATAAAAAACTAACTGTGACCGGCGGGACAGCCTCCGAGTGATCGCATAAGTGTTCCGTTGGACCAATTTTGGTACAGAACACCAATTAATAATCGAAACCGGTACGCGTGATATAAAGCTATCGCTGATAAACAAACATACTAGGTTGTAAGTTGTTAGTACCAAAATGCAGATGGCGCTTTGCAACGGTAACTTCTACTATGAGCGGTTTCAGATTGTTCAAGAATGACATGACGGGTATGGTGTATGAAAGTTTGTACGGAACCCTCGGTGCGCGAGTCAGACTCGTACTTGACCTATTTTTTTATTTCATCAGAGCACAGTAACAATAACTGAATATACAATATATGTATTTACAAAAGGCGGTTAGTAAATACAATAAGGCATTAAGCAGTCAACTTATAATCGAAACAAAAAGTTGACCTAACACATGGTAGTTGCAAAAAAAAACAATGCGTAGTTGGAAAAGATTCCATAATTACTTTAAATAGGTAATAAATATTTTGGGGACAGAATCTTGCACAAATCGACCTAGTCCCAAACTTTAGCAAAGTACAAGATGACGATATACATACTTATATAGATAAACAGGCATCGGAGTATTTGTAGCGCGGTAAGAGTAAGTATGCTATGGAGTCGTTGTAAGCATTAAAATTAAATTTATACTCATACTCATCCACATCATCATTTATTGAATTCATTAAATAAATGAAACCTATAAAAATACACCACTATAGATTTTCACGTATGGGTTTGATGAATTTTTTTTTGAGTTTCAGTTCTGAGTATGGAGTCCCCTAAAACTTAATGTTTTTTTTCGATTTTTGTGTAAAAATCTTAATGCGGTTCACAGAATACATCTACTTACTAAGTTTCAAAGGTATAGCTCTTATAGTTTCGGAAAAAAGTGGCTGTAACATACGGACGGACAGACAGACAGACAGACAGACATGACGAATCTATAAGGGTTCCGTTTTTTGCCATTCGGCTACGGAACCCTAAAAACCACTAACGATCTTCATTGACGAATATAAAATAATATGAGGGTCCATGGAAAGAACATGTCTAGTCACTTTTTTTTTCAAAATGAGATTTTGTTGTCAAAATGTTGCGCTCGTTATGAACTATTGCGTGACATTAAAACCTCATTTTGAAAATCTATAGTGGTGTATTTTTATAGGTTTTATTTATTTAATGAATTCAATAAATGATGATGTGGATGAGTATGAGTATAAATTTAATTTTAATGCTTACAACGACTCCATAGCATACTTTAGTCTTACCGCGCTACAAATACTCCGAGGCCTGTAGATAAATTAGCAGTGGATGATAGATAGATAAATAAATACTTAAATACATATAAAACATATGACTCAGGAACAAATATTTGTGCTCATCACACAAATAAATGCCCTTACCGGGATTCGAACCCGGGACCTCCGGCTTCGTAGGCCCCTGCCTACGAAGCCGGAGGTCCCGGGTCGGTGACCCTCACTACCAACGAGACTGCAGAGGTGGTCAAACTAACATTGATTATTTTAAAAGATTGCCAAGTTGTAAAATTACGTACAGTTGACGTCAAAGATATGTTAACACTTTGGCACCTTGTTCCATTGTATTAAGGCAAAAAATGTAACGACTGTACACCAAACAAGACCTAATCTCAGTACATCATTACCTAAAGTTATTGATCTAGTTACAATAAGTTGTGTATTATCTGTTACAGGTCATGAGCTAATCGTGGAATTCCAGGATGGGGAATATTTTTCACTGTGGTGCAACAATAACAGAAAGGAGGCTTTGCTGTTGTCAGACGACTCCGAAATGCCAACGATGTCACAGCCTGTGACCGTAGAGAAAGCAGTATTCAACAACTGCATTATTCCGCAAAGCACATATTTCGATACGCTAAAAGCGTTCAATGTCACCGTGTCCAAAATATTCCTGCTGGCCAATTTGCCTGCAGAGCCTAAAATGGAAGTTCGTCACCTGCGGGGTCTGCAAATAACCGACCTCGAGATGATTGGTGTTAACTCCTCAAACCCACCGCACCCTTCGTTTGACTTCCTAGACGAGCTACCATCAGGACTGCGCTCGCTGAAACTTACCGACATAGTTCTAGAGCCAGAAGCGCTTAGCCGGTTACCTATCTCACTTGAAATCCTAAACATGGTGAATGCGAGGCTTCCTGCTGCAGAAAGCGAGCTGAACAAAGCCAGCAATGAAATGACGAGTTGGATTGAGCGTCTGAAGTCACTACGTTCTTTGCATCTAGTTGAATCCTCGAAGTTTGTGAGAAATAATCCAGGGGCGGTTCTTAGACTACCACAACTAGCCTCGCTACCTAACCTAGTTAGCACGAGTTTTCACCACATGCCCGTGGATGAAAACGGGCTGTCCAGTTGGCTTATGGGCTCGTCTGTAAAGCAGCTTATAATGAAATCATGTGGACTGACAACGCTTCCAAAGTCCATGTTTCAGGATGTGAACCTTTCAAAAATTACACTCAGCAACAACAGACTTACAAAATTAGAACCGTAAGTGTGGTTAAATTTTACTGTGGTAAAATAATTTCGCCTTACAGAAAATGTAGATGTAAGATGGGAGAATGGCCGTCAGCGGGCAATGCCGGTCAGGTCAAAATCTAAAACTTCCAAGAACATTTCACTATCACTACTAGTGCAGCCATCTAGTATACGACCGAGTATACTAACATACCTATCTTTGTATAGCGTGCAGTGAGTTTGACAGCTGTCTAAACGTTAGTACCTGTTTTCTTATAAACATTTTGAAAATTCGATGAAAGGTAAGCTTAAAGTTATTTATAAATACCAGTCAATATCTTTCTAAAGTCAAAAGTCAATCATTAGATCATTTCACATGGATTAGTGTATCCCATGTGCGTGTTGGATTTAATGAAAGTTATTCACGTTTTAGTGATTAACCAAAGAATATATCTTTGTATATTGGGGTTATGGCAATCATTCTAAGGGGTTACCGGTCTAGAACGAAGTATGGTATAGATGTCGAAGTTATGGGCGGTGGTCTCATGAAGAGTGCAGTGATGCGACCTATTGATGCGATTATTTTGAGAGCTAGCGGAGTCTTGATTATTATAAAAAAAAATTTTTGGTTAATTTTGGTTAAAATTAAAAGATGTATGGTTTAAATTAAAATAAAATGTCGAAGTGCATCCGAAAGGGCCCTCACCTAGATTAGATAAGATAAGATAAGATAAAATAAAATGTTTTTTTAGTACATTTTAGAAGCAAAACTGTGTTCATTTCGGATGACTGCTATTACCCGCCCCGCACCCTGCAAATTAAGGGTTTTGAAAAATGATTAAAAAATAACAACCCCGTAATATATTGATAATGTGTATGTATCATACAAATCATCAGTCCACTAAATAAGCTATGTAAAAAGTAAGCTTGTGATTCTTCTGGGGTCACAAGTGTACCAGCTTAACATGTTTGCCGCCGTCGTTGGATAAAAAAAAGCGGCCAAGTGCGACTCCGCACATGAAGGGTTCCCCGTAAAATAAATTGCGGTTTACGATTTATGACATATTAAAAAAAACTACTTACTAGATCTCGTTCAAACCAATTTTCGGTGGAAGTTAGCATCGTAATGTACATCATATATTTTTTTTAGTTTTATCATTCTCTTATTTTAGAAGTAACAAGGGGGGGGGACACACATTTTACCACGTTGGAAGTGTCTCTCGCGCAAACTATTCAGTTTAGAAAAAAACTATATTAGAAACCTCAATATCATTTTTAAAGACCTATCCATAGATACCCCACACGTATGGGCTTGATGATTTTTTTTTTGAGTTTCATTTCTGAGTGTTTCAACTCCAAAATTTTCTGTTTTTATTCGATTTTTGTGTAATAATCTTAATGCGGTTCACCAAATAAATAAATAAATAAATATTACGGGCAATCTTACACAAATCAACCTAGGCCCACGGTAAGCTCAATAGGGCTTGTGTTGTGGGTACTAGGCGATGATTTATATAATAGATACATACATATAGATACTTATATACATATATGACATTCATAACTCAGGAACAAATATTCGTGATAAACACACAAATAAATGCCCTGACCGGGATTCGAACCCGGGACCTCCAGCTTCGTAGGCAGAGTCACTACCCACTGGGCTACTTGGGCTAGGCCAAATACATCTACTTACCAAGTTTCGGAAAAAAGTAGCTGTGACATACGGACGGACATACAGACAGACATGACGAATCTATAAGGGTTCCGTTTTTTGCCATTTGGCTACGGAACCCTAAAAAAATATGTGTTAATAAGCTAAACATTTCGTTTCAGCGGGCTATTCACTCCGCTGCGAAACAGCTTGACCGAGTTGGACATGTCAAACAACAACCTAAAAGCCCTCACAGTCGCGGTGAATCCGTTGAAGCAGCTGAAAACGCTGAAGGCCAATAACAACAACCTGGGCTCCCTGTGCGGTGATCCCAGCTTCATTAAGACTCGAAGTAATATGATTAAAATAAATAACTGTTTTACACGGGTCTAACGTGATACCCATTAATTAACCTTTATTATTAACGTGTAAAACAGTAATTTAAATATGTGTACAAAGCGCGAGAGTTTAAAGTGTTAAGATAAATAAATTAAATTAGTATTTAAGTTTTCCATGGCGTAATTAGAGGGCAAATAAATCATCAGAACTGACCAAAATTCAGCTCAGTAGGTTAAACTTAAAGCGATCGTCAGTCTGCCAAAAAAGGAGGTTTACCGCTCGTAGCACTAAGTATTACCCCGATTATTCAGCGTTTGGTATTAAGGTCCGTGACGGAATTAGAAATCAGAAAACCGGACAAATGCGAGTCGGGCTCGCCGCCCGAGGGTTCCATATAAAACTACAAATGTATAGTTTTCAGATTTTTCCCTGTGGGTATTTGTAGTATAAGACGATATCACTTGCCAAATTTCATAGTTCTAGGTCAAAAGAAAGGACCCTATAAATTTTGATTCCCTTAAGAGTGTCGAAATCAAAATATACGTTTTTTGCGCCATAAACGGCCGTTTTTTTTTTCGTTAAGGTAGTACTCGCACTTGGCCGGTTTTTTTTTCCTTTTGAGGTACGGAAACCTAAAAATTAAAACAAGTAAGTAGGTTGTAACCATAAAAATAACACTTAGTGATCCCCATATTGGCTCGTATATTCAATGAAAATATAATGACGATTTTGTGTGCACAAATGAGAAAATATGTTTCTTTTATTATAAAATGATGTATTAAAATACACTAAAAATATATGTTATGTTACAGGAAACTCAGATTTACCAGACTCACTAGAGTCGCTAGAGCTAAGGAATACAGGGGCAAATCGCATCTGCTCAGATTGGATCACGAATAAGCTTACGAACATAGACCTCAGTAACAACAATATTACGGAACTCGAAGTGAGTATCAACAATCAGATCTGTTATTGATGTTTGATAAATTGAAATCATCTCTTAAGACCGGAAAGAATCACACTACGCTTTATTTAGTTTGAAATGTTTGAATTAGAGCTAAAGAGACTATACGCACACTTATCGCCTTGTCTAGTGATGTGCCGTTCCCGGGAATATTCCCATACAAGCGAATATACGGGAATATTGAAATTGCGTATTTTTATATATTTTGATATCAGGGTTTCCATGAATACTTGGGCCCTTGATTTTTTTACCAGAGATTAACCGGTGTAATTTATCCGCAAAAGTGAATTCCCAATGTTCCTGGGAATATTCCCGGTTAAAAAAACAAATCTTACAAAAGTACTTCTATACAGGTGCCATCGAATTAGGTACCAATATTTTAAGAGGTGTTACATTACATCAAAATAATTAACTATAAGTAGAAATGAAGATAACTTTTTATATGATATTTTTGTTTTAATTTTCAGTACAAAATTAATAATTTAAAATTTCGTTCAAAAATAACCATCCAGTAATGTTGTTTCCTTATTTATCTTCAAAAATTAACACAATCTATTAAATATTTCTTATATAAATAGACTCCTAGAGACGAGTACTATCAACTCTAAAAGTATTGGTGCCTAATTTGATGGCACCTATACTATGTAAAAAATCACAAAAATATGAATAAATACAAATTATGAAAATATTCACATATTAAATTGTATAATGGAGGTAAAAAGTCAAAATTTGTACAAAAACACAGTTTTTGGCGAATGGCATTTTATTTGTCGGGGCACAATAATTAATTGTAATAACTTTTATTACAATTTTTATATTCCTAATTTGTATTTCAATATTCATCTGTTTGGGGAATATTCCCCGCCACATCACTAGCCTTGTCACCCGATCAGATCCGACTCGCCTCATCCACCCGTAGTCCATACGGCGTCAACTCAACGTAAACACTAAACTTAACAACACCGTAAAACAACGCTGATGGTGACGGCGGAGCGTCCACTGGCAGCTTGCATTATGGGGTTTCATACAAAGAATACTGAACAGCTCGAGTTGAGGCGGAGGCGATCCGGTGCCGAGTTGATAGGTGTGCGTTAATCTTACATAATACTATATTATAGTCGTTTTAAAACTTCCAAACATGAAAGCGGTATTTCATCGTCATCCATTACTTTACTCTGGCTAATTATGAGTAGGTACACACACGTACTAACATTTACCTATTGATTTCCTCAGTACGGTGACTTGGAGATGCAGCGGATGTCGTTCAACGGGAAAGTGACGATCAACCTGACTAAAAACAAATTGCGCAAGATTAACGTCACACGCGAAAATTACTCTCTATGTCTCAAACAGGCGCCGTCTGCCAAGCCAGACCAGTCAGTCATGACGGTAGTATTTTTAACGAATTTATTGTTATATAATTATGTAAGTTATAACTGATGGGTTTATTCAAAGGATAGGCACTGATTCATGGTACAGACTTGAATCCAGCAAGCTACATAACAGACTACTGAAGACTAAGCCTTATTCATAAAACTTAAAATGCCTCTGCTAAATAAAATGTGCTTTGTACCTTTCTTACGAACACAAATGTCAAAGTGACAGATAAAGACAAACGATATTTAACGCAATTTTAGTTAAAATAGGCTTGTAGAACGTTTATGAATACGGCCGTAAGACAAGACAAACCTAACTCAAATGACAGATTCTAAAACAAAATACAAAATAATAAATAATACAAAAAGGTATAAAAAGATAAAAAGCTTCCAAAAAAGTGCGTCGTGCACATAAATATTATACAATGGAACGTATTTAAGTAGAAAAACAAGTCTAAAGGTACCTTTAAGTATCATACCTAACCGAAGTTTAAGGTAATTTTACGCTTGCGTTACTCTGGCAGTTTCGTTCCAACTATACTAGAATATATATAAATTTAATAAATCGGAATTTGATTCTAACTTCATCATTACATTTAACAGAAAGAACAATCAAGCGTCTCCAACAATTAAACGCCGCAATCGTTTCTATGTTGCTTATTAGAGAAATAAATAAATAGGTACTGAAAGTAAACTCTCAGGCATTATTTCACTGTTAGAGATACTTTTTTCATCATCTCCACTTATAATAAATCTCTAAATTAAAAAAAGAATCAGCCAGTTTGAAACTAAGCTTTGCGCGGTTCGAATGTTCTCAGCATCCCATGAACGGAAAAATATGAAACATTTTATATAGGTACATTATTATTCTAGCTGCAACTTAGGATAGTTTTTATCCGACTGCGACAATTAATTAATTTTCCGTAATATACGACTTCATTCAATTTTTCATTTACTTTTATTGAAATCAAACGCTGCTCCAACTGTCAGCTATAGGAAACGTCAAATTTTCGTCAAAATGGCGGAATTGCTTTGTCTTTCACTTAATTTAAATCCAGTCCACGATAGACCTTTACGATACACATGCCAAAAGTTAAACCATAAAAAAATATTCGATTGTGATATGAGAACTTATATGCGCAAATGTCGCATTATGGCGTAATTTCTATAAATGTAAAAACAAATTTGAACAATATAATTAACACGAATTTGTTTTTTTTGAATGGCGAACACACGCGCTCTTTGCGCATTCTGCCAAAGTGCCTGCGGCGCTACCACGAAAACCGAAACTCGAAGTTCGTATAACTGCATCCCTGTCACTCGAGTATTGTTATTGTTAGTGCGATAGAAATAAAGATACCCGAATATTTTCGAATTCCAAAGTTCGTGGTTATAGCTCAGGAATCGAAACTACACCCCAAACGCCGCGTCCGCTGCGCCATGTTTTCGTGATTTTTAAACGTCAAACATGTTTTGCCAATCAAAACAAAACCCTATTTGTTTGCCGAACCTGACGGAAAACATGTTAGATGTTTAAAAACATGGAAAACATTGGTGCAGCGGACCCGGCTGTAGGTAGACACTAAATAAAATAATCATAATGTATTTTCTCGAAAAAAAGATAATAGAGAAAAAATCAACGCAAGAGGTTATATGTATAGGTAATCACTAAGTTCCAAAGTTTTATGTTCTGTCCCTTTTCCACAAAACGCACCTTCATATGAAACGATTGTTTTTTACTATGACGCTCGAGGATCTTGACGTCACAGTCCCTGATCGTTTTCTCACTCTAACAAGCGACATTAAAACGGTTTTGAGATATTTGAATCGGATTTTCGTCATCTATCTATACCTACATATATTATAAATGCCTACTCGTATGTCCTGACTGACTCACCCACTCACTCATCATCGCACAGCCGAAACTACTGGGGCTAGAGAGTTGAAATTTACACCAGAACTACCTTTTACAACGTAGGCAACGGATAAGAAGGGATTTTTGGAAATTCTATCCCTAAAGGGGTCAAATAGGGGTGCAAAGTTTGTATGGGGGAAACTTTATTTTTTGAGCTAGAGACTTAAAATTTTGTATAAATATTACTTATTAGAATACAAATAAAGTACTTTCAACGTTTAAGAAAATTCTGCCCCTAAGAAACAAGGGGTGTAATTTTGTATAAGGGAAACTTTATTATTTTAGCAAGAATTTCAATACATTGTAGAAAGCTTACTTATTAGAATACAAATAAAGTACTGTCAGCGTTATGGAAAATTCAGCCTCTAAGGGGCTTAAAAAGGGTTGCAAAGTTTGTATGAGCGAAACTTCTTTTAGAGATAGAAGCTTAAAAGTTTGTAGAAAGATTACTTATTACAATACAAATAAAAAAACAGCGGATTTGAAAATTCCACCCCTAAGGGTATGAAAAAGGGGTACAATGTTGGTAAAGGGGATTTTTTCGAGCTAGAATCTCAAACCTTTTTAAAAAGATTACATAATAAAATAAAATAAAATACTTTCAGCGTTTTAGAAAATTCCACCCCTTAGGGGTGTATAAGGGGATGACGTTTGTAAATATATTTTTTTAGCAAGCAACAAACCTTTGTTGTAAAATTACTTATTACAATACAAATAAAGAAATTTCAGCGTTTTGGAAAATTCCACCCCTAAGGGTGATTAAAACGGTGAAAATTTGTATGGAGGATTTTTTTTTAGCTAGGGACTTGAAATTGTGTAGAAAGATTATTTATTAGAATATAAATATAAAGGTAAATTACTTTCAGTGGTTTGAAAATTTCCACCCGCTAAGAGGGGGATAAAGAGGTGCAATGTTTGTATAGGAAAACTTTTTTTAGGTAGAAACTTAAAACTCTGTAGAAAAATTAAGTACCTACTTATTAAAATACAAAAAAATACCTACTGCCAGCGTTTTGGAAAATTTCACCCCTTAAGAGGTTAAAAAGGGGTGCAAGGTTCGTATGGGAAACACTTTTTTTAGCTAGAGACTTGATAGTCTGTAGAAAAAATACTTACCTATTACAATAAAAAAACCGAGTGTTTTATTTTTAATTTTTCCCTGAATTGGTATGGAGAGCAAGAAAAATTTAAAGTATGATATTTGTAACTTCGATCTTAGCGTGTTTAGACTACAAAACTTATTTTAGCATTCTTTTTAAATATATTCCCTAAAGGGGATAAGGGTGTTCAAAGTTTGTATGGAGAGCAAGATATTTTTAAATTAAGGCATTTGTAACTTCGGTTTTAGACTGTTTGCTAAAATACTACAAAACTTATTTCAGCGTGTTTTTAATTCATCCCCTAAGAAGGTTACAAGGGGGTTCGAACTTTGTATAGAGAGCAAGACATTTTTAAAGTAAGATATTTGTACTACGGTTTCAGACTGTTTTCTATGAGGGTTCAGATAGGGTTCTTAGTTTCTATAGAGAGCAAGAGATTTGTAACTTCGGTTTTAGATTGTTTTCTAAAAGACTAGGTACAAAATTTATTTTCATGCTTTTTTTTAATTCATTCCTTTAACAAACATTTAGACGATAACATGTTATACGCGGACGAAGTCGCGGGCAACAGCTAGTTTTACTATATAGGTAGTATTCTTTTAAGAAAAATGGAAATGAATAATATAATCGATATCAAGTAGTGAGTTATTCCACTAGGTAGGTACATAGTAAATATAATGTACATAATGTATAGTAGAATGTACATAATCACCTAATTTGCAGCAACGAGCGATTGTTTAATTGCTACTTTTTATTAATTTTGAAATCCTTGAAAACGGTTTAATATGGCATATCCCTTGATGTATTAAATGATAGTGGAGCAATGCCGCGATTCCATTTATCTTGTTGACAGAAGATGTCTCAAGGTTATTTTTAATGTTTGTGTAATTCTGTTTTTGTAAGACAGATAAACAAAAGTGGGGAACTGATTTTTGCAGACTTTTGCTGCTACTGCGAACTTTTGGCAGACTGTGCCGAACACACTTAAGCTGTGGGCGTAGCATGGTTGCTATTATACCTAACACTTATCCTTATTTCACATAAGGTTATCCCTACGTTTATGTATCTGTCTTGTATCTGCTGGAAATGTTACATTCATACGCTGGTTATACTGAGTCGTATTTCCAATACCTAAAACACGGAACGCAGGAAGTATGACTCATTAAGTAGGTCAGCAGTGTTTGCCTTGGTTGCTCACTATTGACTCTTTTCTAATCCGAGAATCTTTTCCACTCCATTCGTCTTAATGAGATTCGTCCAGTTCGAGTATCTGGTCAATTCACGTGACCTCAGAGGAACTCATCTTTTGGCTATAGTTGAATGACTCCAACTGAGTACAGTGTATTGTGCATTGTAAGTGAGTCATAAATGACGACAGAATATAGTTTATACAAATGGTAATCATTATCGGCTGCATCCATACTAATAAGTATTATAAATGTGAAAGTAACTGTCTGGCAGTCTGTTTGTCACCTTTTCACGCTTAAAATTCAGAGGAAATTTGGTATGGAGATAGTTTGGATCCCGGGGAATATGAACATATGATGGTTTTTCTCCCGGAAATCATCCCTTAAGGGGAGTGAAATGGGAGGCGAAAGTTGGAGCTACGATGTTAACGATTTCCACGCGGACGAATTTGCGGGCAGAAGCTAGCAAAGACATAAACATGTAACGTTCTCATGTATGTTACAGCGAGTACCGGTTGAGCTAACGTTGGACTCGTTACCGTGTAACTGCGACGCCTACTGGCTGCGGGAGGTGCTGCGCGACTGCAAGCTGCTGAGAATTAGCGGCGACGTGGCTTGCGTGCCAAAACTCGCACACGACACGCTACTGGAATACGGTCCTCACGAGATCTCCTGTCCGTATAGCGGCGGCTTTTGCATGCCAGGTAAATAATCGCCATATTTGTGACTGTAGTCGAGTGAATGCAGTAGAAATGAGAGCGTTGAGAAGTATGTGTGGAGTGAAATTGAGTGATAGAGTCCTGTTTCTGACTCTGTGATAAGAGATAAGTGTGGAATGGATGGAGATATAGTCACGAACATTGAGAAGGGTATGTTAAGGTGGTTTGGGCATGTAGAGAGGATGGATGAAAGAAGATTAACTAAGAGAGTGTATATAAAAATAGTGGAATGGGAAGACCTAGGCGAACTTTCTCCGATCAAATTGGAGAAATCTTACAAAAAGGCCAGGTCAAAAAAACCCTAAACCGACGAGCATGTATGGGAAATGTTATGAAAGTGAGTGAAGCGAAAGTGGTTTGTCAGGATCGTAGCAAATGGAGATCCGTGATCTCTGCCTACCCCTCTGGGAAAGAGGCGTGATTATATGTATGTATGTATGTTATGACTGTAGACCGCTTTGTCTGTGTACCTATACCACTATACCTACCAACTCAACGCACCCATTTAGCGCGATTTTCTAAAACTGGGAACAGTACAAATAACATTTTAGAATAAATTGAAGTAAACAAAGGTTGATTGTCACGAAGAAATCAGACAATAGTTGGGGCCTTTGCCGTAAAATTGGCCTTATTTCGTTACATACAAAACGTGCTCAGAGTGTTCATATAAACTATTCATTCTAGCTTGATGCCTGTCTTTGTATCTTATGATGAGAAATTGATGATGGTATACAGAAAAGTACAGTCAGCAATAAAAGCTTGTACCAAAATTAAAAACTTTTCTGAATTGAAATCCTCCAATTACTTGGAAGAAATCGTCGCTTAGTCATCCTATAATATGTACACGGGATTTGGTGATTTTACTGTCAAGTTTGCATATGAATACAGATGTCATAGTAGTTTCATGTTTGATGAATGCTAATAGCCTGGCAGCGTAGCTATATCATCATTAAACTTTCTTTAAAACAATTGTACCGGCTTAGAGCGCGTGCGCCCCAGTTGTACGTAACTATATAATTAACTATACAACATGTTACTTTATAAAATTTTAAATTCTTCTGGAAATACCTTACAGTTCTCACGACACAGGCTCGACCTAGTGTGAGGACTATAGCCACTCTAATGTTAAAAATCTTAAGCTAAACTCTTTGTAATTCTTCCTGTAATTCTTCTTCCTGATAAATAAAAAATATTGTATTGTAAAATATTGTAAATATTGTATAAAAGGTATCATATGCAACGTTACTCATTAGTGTAAAAAGCTACATCAATACGCGACAGACATATATAGGCCACTTTAGTATCTTACTATCTATGCGTGTCTCGCGTGAACACCAAAAACTAACCGTATTATTGTTGAAATACTGCTCCCGTCACCGATTTAATTAATTCATAATATCTAGTTACTTTTGAAAAATATTCACGACTTTAGCGCTAGAAAGAGTCTAGGGTACCTACTTGCTTATTTAATTAACATAAGCATTTCTGTGTCTCGCGTGCACATCAAAAACGAGTGGTTGGTAGGTAGCAAAGTGATACTTTTCTGTTCAAGCTACTTTTTTAATTTATTCATTGGCATGTAGCATTTACGCAATGTGCCAATTGAACACAGATGTTAATAAAATAATCGATTGTAATTTCATAATAATCGATTAAAAGCGAACATATTATATTTTATTTTTCCTTTTTTAGGGTTCCGTACTCAAAGAGTAAAACAGGTTTTTAATTTTTTTTTCCTCATAGTCGGTGTGAAAAGTTGCATGTGTCACTCAGGAGCAAAATTATCTTCGTCTTGAGCGTTAACACTTGAATCCCTCACTACGCTCAGTATTCAATACACCGCCCTCGCCGTAAATTATACTTGCTCCCTTGTGACATTTAAATAATGATTGCTCACTCACGCATCAAAATAATAATGCTTGTTCAAGCTGCTGAGGTGAACAAAGTATGGCCACTTCTGTTCACGAAAGTACAGTAACTGCTGAATTTCTGATTGTAGTGTAGGTATGTATAGGTATACTACTTGTTAGGAGCAGCATTGCTATCACAATTCAGAACGCAGGGCGAGAGAAGGCGCAAAAAGAAATATTTGTATACCTAGAGGTATGCATATCGTGCCTTTTCTCGCGCTAATTAATAATTAAATCTAACTGCGCAGGAAAGACAAATGAACTTACATTACCTACATATCGGCAATATAATCATGTAATTTACTTACAGAGTGTTCATGTGAGAAGCGGCTATTGGATAACGCTACAGTAATGAAGTGCGCGACTGCGCCGTCACAGCCGCTGCAATGGCCGCCAGCGACGCACGAATACCCACTGGCGCTGCACGTTGCACCAGGAACGCTTGACCAAGTTCCAAACATCACGCTTGTCGAGCTATACGCGCCAAACAACAACATCACCAGACTGGACAACATACCCGAAACCCTGCGTGTTAGTATTCTTTTTTATACAAATTGACTAACAATCGTATGAGCCGCCTGATGGTCAGCGGTCGACCCCCAAAGAGTTCCAAAGTGACTGGTCCTGCGCCACCCGCATCCAGCGGACTCCCGCGACCTTTACCAGGTCATGAGTCCACCTTGTGGGAGGCCTACCAACGCCGCGCCTTCCGGTACGTGGTCGCCAACCGAGAACCTTTCCGCCCCAACGGCCATCAGTTCTACGTGCAATGTGCCCGCCCACTGCCACTTAAGTTTAGCGATTCGGAGGGCTATATCGGTTACCTTGGTTCTGCTGCGGATAGCCTCATTTCTGATGCGATCACGCAGAGAAACTCCCAGCATAGCCCTCTCCATTGCCCTTTGGGTGACTTTGAGCCTTCTTATGAGGCCCATTGTAAGCGACCACGTTTCAGTGCCATATGTCATGTCATCAGCGGTCATCTGTACATTAATATTACTTAAATTTTAGAGATGTCATGTGTCCCTTTATATGCCTTGATGAGAGTTAACCAAACGCCCCTGCAAGAGTCTTGCTTATTATGACTTGTGCGCACAAGAAAACGACATGCGGCACTCTTTGAGAATAGCTTTTTTGAACAAATTTCGATAAAGACGCGTATCGATCGTGTTTGAGTAGGCTGAGGTCTTAGAATAATAACGCATAGAAACGCAGTTCACGCGCAACGGTGAGGCCACCTAAACTCGGCCATAAATGGCCCAGTACGCCGATCGGTGGAACAAAATTGGTGCGTTTGTGTGCGTATTGGCGCGTGTGAATACGAGTTGATCACAACTACATGAATCCATTTTATGCCTCACGCTTTGGCGCGTCGGCCGTATGAAACTATCCTTCTATGCGTTATTATTCTAAGGCTGAGGTAAAAAAGGAAAATAAAGACCTAACTTTGGTTTAACAATAATAAAGTCCAGCAACATATAAACCTGAAAACCAGTCCTCATTGTTTCCTAATCTGGACCGAATGGCGTTTCAAAGAACGCGATAGTTTTCAATTCACCCCCTTAACAACCTATTCACTTGAACCTTGAACCCCATGCTGTACCAACTAGACCTGTAGAAAAACTTCGGCATCAACAGAGAGCTCAGGACTTACATCAAATCATGCATGTAATCAATCTCCAAGTTTTGCTTTCCAGTCCTTCTTTCTTCTACAGTCTCATATTTCAATTGAAATTGAAAAAAAAGAGTTTGGAACCAAGAAAAACTCTCAATAATTTTTATTAAAGACTTATATGTGACTTATATATGATTGATCCAAGTAAGAGTAAATTAAACTCCCATTATACAATTTATTATAGTAACATGCTCTAGATACAGAATCTGTTATCATGTTAAATGTTAAAAAAAAAGGACTACGTACTAGACTTATAAATAAACTAAATATAAAATACCCCACCCAGTTCACCCGCTTGAGGCATGGTCCCTAGGACGCTGGCTGAATTGCCCCTTTGCACTGCTAGGCTTAGACGCTGGGCAAAGAAAGAACCAGCCCTGTGGTCGCCTGAAACGCCAATGAGTCGGACCGACACCTCTTTCATAAATTTTTTGGTGTCGGACGACCAAGGGCCCAGAGTCTCCACCGCAAGTGCCGCGAATTCATATTCATTGGTGAGAAATGCGTACTTGCGGCGTTTGGACATTTGGGCTTGGTCTACGGCAGTTCCAGGCTTCCGAGCCGACCCTTCGACGTGGGACGGAGCCAGCGTGTCGACACAGGTAGCGTCCCACGCTAAAGGGCGGCCTAGGCTCCAGGGTACGAGAGTGCAACCGTCGGGTCTCTTCCCGTCAGTAGCAGAAAGGCCCGTTGGTTCCAGAGTTGCAGGGAGAGCTGCAGTGCTTAGTGAACGGCGAATGAGGTCGTTTATGGTTGCGTGCCTGAATAAACGACCGGCGCTCTTAGAGCAGTGCAAGCCATGGCGACCCAGTGAGTCTACGGGTTGGGAACAGCGGCTGCAAGCGTGAGGCTCACATAATTTGAGGCCCAGGCGAAGGCACACTGCTATTCGCAGTGCAGAGGGGTCTAGAACAGAACCAAGGTTACGTGACGGAAGCGCATGCAACCAGTGCCCCGATTCTTTTTCTGAAACCGCCATTAGTCTGGCTCGTTCGTAGTTATTGACGGAATCGTCGAGTAGGGACTGGAAGGTGTTTTTAATTTTTAAAGAATCCCAAGCAGCCTGGTTAGATCTTTCGTTCGGCATTCGCTCGTCAGGATTTTCAGCTCTCCAAGCACATTCTGCGTCCGTCAGACACGTCACCGTGACATTGATGGTTGAAGGTACGTTAAGAATACCACCAATGAGGGTGAGCGTGCGTTGACAGACGCAAGAAATGCCGGGAGATCCAAGTTGGTCTTTGAATAATTAAATTATTATTCCCTTTATTTAAATGTCATCTTAAGTTAGGTTTTTACAATAATCATATAAAAAGTAAAATATAAAACAATACATACAAAACATAAAATCATTATAAAAACCTAACCTAGGGTGCCGCCGGCAGCGAGGCGGGGCCTAAGCTACCGGTGGTCAGGGCGACAGAGACAGGAATCTCCTGACTATCCGCGCAGTATCCAGGAGTACCGCCTTCTGCATCTGACCCTTGATCCAGCCATCTAGCGAGAGTCTCTTAAGGTGGCGGTCGAGACTCTTCGCTATTAAACCATTCGCCGAAACGACTATCGGGACGATGATCGTCGAATCAACATCCCACATGGCGGTTACCTCGTGAGCCAGGTCTAGGTACTTACTGGCTTTGTCCTTCTCGGCCTTCACGAGGTTCTCGTCATGGGGGATGGTGATGTCGACGAGCACTGCCTGGCGTTTCGATCGATCTGTCAGCACGATATCAGGCCTATTGGCAAGAATAGTCCTGTCCGTGATGACAGATCGATCCCAATAGAGCGTGGCACGACCATTTTCGAGAACTGGCGCAGGTGTGTACTTATAGTAAGGCACTTCGGAGACCACAAGACCATATAGCAGAGCAAGTTGCTGGTGAATAATTCTGGCTACAAGGTTATGTCTGTGCAAGTACTCGCCGTTAGCAAGATGACCACAACCGGAGATAATATGCCTGAGTGACTCCCCGGGACGGCGGCATGCCCGACAAATGTCGACCGTACCGTCCTTCAGGATATACCTCCGGTAATTGTTCGTCATGATAACCTCGTCCGCAATTGCACATACAAAACCTTCGGTTTCCCCGAAGAGATCCCCGAAACGTAGCCAGTTCACCGACGCGAGCAGATCCACATCGGGCCCTGTGAGGGCCTTGCAGAACCGCCCGTGAAGCTCCTTGCTCCTCCATACCGCCCTGCGGTCCTCGGCGCTCATCACTTTAAGTCTGCGCCAGTTCATGTTTGCCAAGGAGAGCGGGGTGAAGTTTCCGTCCACTTATTATTATTATATCTTGTAACAAGAGATAAAAAAACCCGGTCAAGCGCGAGTCTGACTCGCGCACCGAGTGTTCCGTGCAAACGTTCATACACCATACCCGTCACGTCACGACCCCATTCATTCTTGAACAATCTTAACAGCTCATTGTAGAGCATTACCGTTGAAAAGCGCCATCTGCATTTTGGTACTAATAACTTGCAACTAGTATATGTTTGTTTATCAGCGATATTTTTTTATCACGCGTACCGATTACGATTATAATTTTTTTATTTGAAAGTAGGGACGATACGATAATTTCATAGGAATTTGAAGACATAAAATTTCATACAAAAGTAATTAAATTAAAAACTTACAAAAATACGCTGGATGGTATCATTAAATTTTCCAGTATTATTTATGTTAGGTACTCTTAATCATATGAAATAATTTCAGAATTTTTGCTTGGTAAACTTCGGAGATAAGGGAGGGGAGGGAATGGTATAGTGTATTTTTTTTAAAGCGCAACTCATCCCTTTCATATGATACCCAACTTGATCTATTAACTAGACTTTGATTTTTTAACTCCCCTCATATTTGTCATTTACACAGAAAATCAAAATGTATATTTAAATTTTTCATTCTCCATACACGTGTCCTTCTTAATCGTTATTCCAAATTTCAAATTGATAGCTCAAGTAGTTCCTGAGATATTTAACGTTGTGACAGACGGACAAAGTCGCACCACCATAAGGGTTCCTTTTTTACCTTTTTGGTACGGAACCCTAATCACGTCAAGAAAACATGTGTTGACATGTCTTATTTGATTCCAGGTGCTAAACGTGAGCAACAACCGCATCTCGCACATATCACTGGCCACAGCTCGCGCCTTTAGGAAGCACAACTCACAAGTGGACATTTCCGGCAACCAGCTTGCCTGCGAATGCGCCGACGCAGATGCCTTCGGTGTTCTTAAACATGTGGTAAATATAGTTATTTAGACGGAACACCTTCTTTTCGCAACTAACGTTTGGCAAACTGATTCATTTCACAACTTTTCATTTCCCAAACTCTGAAACTGTAAATATTTCAGCATTTATTTCATGGCCATCGTGTAGAACCCTATAGGTTAGGTAAGGTTAGTTTATAAAAATCCTGAAATATTTAACAGTTTAAGAAATATTAAGAAGTTGGGAAATGAAAAGATGCGAAATGAATCAGGTTGCCAAACGTAAGTTGGGAAACATTAGTGATCCTATTTAGACGTTTGTCAATAGTTCTATACAATTTACATAAATAATTACTTTAAAAACAAAGTTTAAACCGACTTCAATTCAGTACTTCGCCAAGCCACAAAGGTACATGAACATTTCCACTTTTCCTTTACAGTTTACCACATGCACTGCTTTCAGAGAGCAAATGCCTTGATTATTACAGAAAAACCCCAAGTCGCTATGTGTGGGCTGATAATATTTGAGGAGTTCCGTCGATTCCTAAAGGATTACCACTTCATGAGCTGCTACTTCAACGGAATCATGTCAGAATATTTGACGATCTTTGAGGAGTTCCATAAGTCATCTGTGGTCTTCAGTATCAGTTCCACTTCACCAAAATTGCGATTTCCGAAGATAAATACACGAATTATAATAGAAAATACCGAAATCACTACATGCGTGCCTATAAAATTTGAGGCTCAATTTCCCTGGGATCCCGTCATCAGATAAAAATTTGGTGACAACGGGACCACCTCGGAAGTAGGTATACTCTTTCGAATAAAAAAGGAATCTTGGAAATCGGTCCACAATTGACGGAGAAATCGGCGAACATACATAAAAAAATAAAAAAACACATACAGTGGAACATATAACTTCCTCCTTTTTTGAAGTCGGTTAATAAAGTTGGCAATATCTAAGTAGGTACCTAATCATTATTTTGTATGTGTATGAGTTTTCTTTCTGTTTAGCCTAATAGTCGATAGCATGCTACATGCCTCATGGCATTGAGTCTGTCATTTGTATTATATATTTGCATTCAAGGTATTATTTTTAAAGCGGCTCATGCACCACATAAGCCTTGAAAAGAATTATCCAATCATCTCGGAACCAGGTCGGATTAATGGGACTTTTTAGTAGCCATAAAGTTATTATTTAATTTAGTTGTTTATCAAGCAGGATACATTTTTTTGATTTTAATATACTCGCAATTACTAAAATAATACGACAACTAAACTGAAAATAAATTGATTTCCTGAATCCTCTTAAAGCCGCAAAGAGTAATGCGATTGAAGAAATTGTTACTACGAGAAGGTAGGATCTGTCTTGAGCAGTTGAGAAAGTGATTCGTTTCGGATTCAATCAAACCCCGCTCGAGCCTAATTTATCATTTTTCATTTTAATTTAATCTTGTTGCAATACTTATTCGCCGTTTGTCGTTGTTCGAAGGTACTTGATTGGAATTCAACGCAGTGCATGGACCAGACCTTAGTTTCAGAGAAAACCGAAAGTGAACTATGCTACGATCCTTTGTTGCCAATACTATTCGGTATAGCAGTTCCATTGCTGCTGTTGGTGGTAGCGGTTCTGTTAATACAACGTATGTTGCCACGCGTAAAACAATTTCTATTCAGACATGACTTATGCCACCGCTGGATTGACAGCGCCAATGACAATATCGACGACCCGAACAAAACACATGATGTGTTCCTTTCATATGCCCATCCTGATCTTGGCCGACTTCTAGAACTGAAATCTGGTTTGGAAAAACTCGGCTATTCTACAATAGACCATCAAATTGATTGGAGCCCAGGAGTGCATGTGATGGACCAGATCGCCGACTCTGTTTTGAAAGCCCGACGCACGCTTCTGCTCGTTTCGGACAACTATGCTAATTCGGAGTGGACGAAAGGAGAGTTTCATGCCGCGCATCAGCATGCGATGCAGTGTCAAACAGCGCGGGTGCTGATCGTCCGTTGTGGCTTGCATAATCCGAAAGCACTGCCAAAGGATCTGCAACATTACTTGTATAATCACACCTACCTCGATTGGGACGCCGATAAATTCTGGGTTAAGCTATGCCGGGTCATGCCGCCGTTGCGACAAAAATCGCTATTCGGGCCCCTCGACTTAGATCCGCCCTCGCCGTTACCGAAACCGGACCATGAAAAGAAAAATCCGCTGCTGCAGGTTTTACTGGAACCCAATTCGCATGTCAAATACTAAACAAGCTCACAATATAACTTGAATAATTTTGAAGGTGATGTGCCATTGCCCAGTACATTGGGTTTGTTGCCCAGATTCACCAAAATCGTTTATGTTACATGGGTGAAACGCTTCTAGTCGATCGATTTATTGTTTTTATACAGATATGCTTAGCTTTAGATTAAGGCACGAATTTTACCCCCAGTACGATACTTAATGATGGTCGCGTTGGTCATTTATCGCTTTTTATTTAAAGAAATCGACAAAAAATCCGCCATGTGGCTGGGATTCCATGCGAAAACTTCTAGGATGTTGTTTTTATTTCTTTTGTTAATCATTCTGGTTTGAGCGATAAACAATATAGGTGACCATCATAGGCCCCTTTGTAATTGTGGCCGCTTGACCAGGGCTGGATCTCACCGTTTGCCGACAGCTCGCTAATCCGACTTAAGATTAGTAGTTACCACAGATGTATGAATATAAGGAGATCGGACATGGCGGCCGATTTGTATAGAGTGAGCCTGTCGCAAGTACAATAACCCACACAACGCCCAAGTAATTGACAAGACAAAGCACGCACACATCTAAAACACACACTCTTGTATACCTACACGCTTATTTGACAATAAACGCGCATCATATCAGGCATTTTGGGAAAAAACGTAATATTCTCTGCGATCAGCACGCGTGCAAAGTATGGCAGTGTATGCCCATTGAGCATACAGCTGCGACACGGCCGCCGGCGGCTTGTCCTCTCTCTAGTATTCTATGCTCTGAGGTAGTTACGAATCTTTTGGACAAGTTATACCGACTGGACTAGGTTATGGACTAGGGTTAAGTGGCGAGTAGTTGAGAAGACTGCTTTCGGTTCGTTTCATAAACCCACACTCGTATTTAATGCCCTTAATTATGTACAGTCACATAAACTACTATAATGAACCAGTTGATGCGACAGGCACTTTATGTCAATTTTATATCACTGTTAATGAATGAATGAATATATTTTATTTCAGGTCTTCACCGACCCATATAAGAGGTGTTAGTTACATTTTAATTATAAGGTTAGATTACAAAGCTTACATACAATTTAACACTATACTATATCCCAAAGTGCCATGACCTATCATTAATTGTTATGTAATATAATAGCTGGATGTAAAAGACGAGGTAGGCCAAGGAAAAGGTGGATGGACTGTGTGAGAGACGATATGAAGAGAAAAGAAGTGAATGATGATATGACGGCTGACAGAGAAGTATGGAAGAAAAAGACATGCTGCGCCGACCCCAAGTAAATGGGATAAGGGCAAGGAAATGATGATGATGACGTCTTGCGGCTGATATGATGATGATGATGATGACTTGTGTCTGCACCTACTAGCAAGGCGTAACGGTATATAGGTACGCGCAATTACACGGTGCTTTCTATAGGTATTCGACAAACACAAAGCGCATAAAAAAAGAAAAGTTGCCATTAATCCATTCCATTGTCCAAAATATTGAACTTGTGGAGTAAAGAAAAGCTATACTTATATTTATAGTTTTTCTTAGCCACCACTGGAAATACTTGTAACATGTTTCCATCCGAGCTAAAGCTTATTCTAGCCTAAGCGCCCTATACAAATGTCATCTAATGAAATGTATTTTTAATCGCAAATACGTTGAAAAACGGCGTATGTTCTATATACGTGAGTTTTGATCATTAAATTAGACTCTCTAATAATTCCGCCTCAAATGTAATGACAGACCTAGCAAGTGCTACTATAGTCCACCGCGGCTATGAAGTCAATCCTGAGACATGCCTCTAGGGTTGAATATGTAATTTTTTCCTATGGTTGACATTGCCATTATTCAGAAACTTCATAGTTGCGCAATGTGTCAGGATTGACTTCATAGCCGCGGGGGACTGTAGTAACACGCGCTCTCATATTTCACATGATAATAATACTCATAGGAATTAAATATTTTACTCCGAAAACGAGGAGATTCTATTACTAGTTTATGTTCGTGTATGTATGTATTATAATTGGTAATTTTTTAAATGTATCATCGATTAATTTTGTGTCGTTCGCTAGGAAAAGGGACTGAAGTAAGTGCGGTAGGAGTTAACGTCCCTTTTGAAAATATTGCTGTAATATAACTGTTATTATAATTCACGACGTAATAATAGCTTAAGCACGCACAAAGGTAAAAGACACATTTTATATTCGAATGCAAAGCACTTATATTTTTCAAATAATATTTTCAAGGTGTACATTTGAGCCCTTCGGGTCAGTAAAAGTCCGTTTTTAGAGTTCCGTGGGCAAAATGACCCCTTACAATGTCGTCATGTTCGTTTGTGTGTCATGTCACATCTTCCCGACGCTGTTTAATTGAGTCGCCCGTGAGTATCTTTTTAAAGGAATGAATATAGATCAGATAAATTCTTCAATCGGTATCGAAATACCTAAACTTAATGAGAATTATAGTTAAAAAAATATAGTTTTTTTCGGATCTCAGGTTTGAGTTTTCCATAATATCATTAAAAAGCAACTCGTGCGTAAGATACTTAGGTATGTACAATTGCCACAGCCGCCGAGGCATAATAATATACGAGTCTAGTTCTTTTCTCCAACAACGCGACGAAATCTAACAGTATTTTTAATAATATCAAAGCATAATCAATTTCGTTGAGAATTATTCTCAACAAAGCCACTTTTATTTCATAGACAATTTGAAAATGAAGCCTTTCCTATTTTTACAATTAACGTAACCAAAATGCATTTTTTGCTAATAATAAACGTGATAATAATAGGGTAACTTTTGAAGAATTGGTCCGAGAAAGGTTTTGCATTTTGTATACTTACGTTACTAATTTTCATATCCTAATTTAATGCAATCGGTTTTTCGCTTCTACTCAGAATACTCAAATAGGTACCTAGTTTATTTTATAATAGTGTATGTAAATTAAAATGATAACCATAAAATATTTTTTTATACTTTTGGCAATTTTTGTAGGATTCTTTTAAAAAAATCGCTTTAAGTTAGGAACAAGTTGATAATTATGTACCTAAACATGCAACATCGACGACAGTATTAATTTTATGTCCATTCGTGGACTAACTATCAACGAGATGCGTTTTGTTTGTAAACATATTCTTTTTTTCATTCATTGTACATCAAATTTATGGAAAAAAAATCTGACCCACGGCGTTTGCCAAATTAGGTATTGTCTTCCAATGTAACTACACTGGCGGCTTGCTACATTTTAAGGAAAATGTATTTTTATAAAAAAATGTGAAAATAAAAACCTTTTTGTATTACACGAAGTTGTCCATAAAATGTTTTAATTTTACTAATCCTAACCCGTATCTTATTAGTATTACCTACAACTATACTATGTCACAATTTCCAATTGCGTAGTGGGACACGATAGGATAAACTAATAGTAGCATGTCAAGATAATTATGTAGGTACTAGGTACTATGACCGGAACTCAGGCATAGCATGACTAGTACCTATGTTAATGACACTTTAGTGACGTATGTAGGTAACCTTACTTCTGTAACATCAATTTATAAAGCCCAACGCTAGTTTAATTAAACTATCAATTTACTTCAGATACTACTAGTATACATTTGGTCTTAAATATCATAGGCACAAAGGCACATCGAATGAACATTACAGCATTGATTACACAGCAATGTTGGTTCACACCCAAGGAAGTATCATAAGAGTTGGGCCACAACAACGAGCGGCGGCGGCAGCGGTAACAGTGCGCCATACGTGGGAGCGCGGACTCTCGCACCCACGTGCACCGATGCCGCTTGGAGGCATGGCCGAGCCTGACAGATACATATTGTATTTATAATTGAACCTACCTGTATCAGTATGCTTGCCCACGTTGCCGAGGCCGGCCGCCGCTCACTTTGTTTCGAAACGGTAAAAAACCGATCTTGCTACGAGGAAAATCACCCGCATAACCAGCCTCGGTTATTAGTGATATGTGCTAAACAAGTTTGTGGTTAGTGTATTAGCTTATCAAAACAAGTATGACTGGGTTTAATTGAAAAAAGGCGCGTAGTGATTGAGACAAAGCTATTCTGCTTTGTTTGTATGCTGTGACCACTATGTTCTTGGATGTACCATGTTATTGTGTTTTCGGGCTGCTGGCAATATTGGAAAGTGCTGGAGCCGCGAGCGTTTTAGGCTCTCGGGACAACAGGGAAGGAGCTGTATGCCGTCCTTTTACTAGATGTAATGGGACAGGACACGGAATCGAGGGCTCCCTTTATACAGTAAACGGTAAGTTCAGCTTTTCGTCAAAAGTCCTCTGCTAAATAAGTAAAGATATGTACATACTCGTATAAACAAAAACCGGTTAAGAGCGTGGTGGTCCACGCTTAACGAGGGGTCCCGAAACATAAGATCCTATCTTCATAGGAAATTCACTGCACTTTACGTCCACGTACTAGTTCTTTAGGAAAAATAGTTTTTCTGCGTTTAATTAAATTCAAGGAAAGCCACCCATTTCAGACTCGAACTTATTATTGGAAATAAATATCCCGTCGGAAATGGGTGGGCGTTGTATGAATCCTTTAGGTAGTTTAGGTGATTAACGATGTTAAGTGCGGGGCTAAAGCTAGTAAGTAATAATAATAATAGTACGTTCCTTCTGCAATACAAGGCGGAGCCGGAACTCGTTGGTGGTTTTAGACTACCGTCTAAAACCACCAACCTAGTCCAGCTTTGGTTAGTCCGTCATACCCGTTCTGCCTCCCCGGACAGGACGGGATGCGTAAAGGCATTTCCCCACAGGGCCGTAGCTAGGGGGGGGGGGGGGGGGCATTATGGGGCATCATTCAAATTCAAATTCAAAATTTATTTATTCAGATAACATGATCCATTTTGTTAGTAAAACATTACAATTACAGCTATGTGTTAGTATTGGATTAGATACATTAAAACACATTAAGATACATTCAAAACTTAAATTCTAAATTCGATTTGACAGTTTTAATCAAACCGAATTGTATTGGGCACTCAAAACAGCCGGCTATCATTTTAAGGAAGGCATTGTTGCTGCCTCGCAGTCTGCTTAAGAGTGATGCTGCTTTCTTTCGCAGGATGGCGTGAAAACCATCCGTGCGGGCTTCCGCAAACATCGCTGACGCGCTGCAGAAGCGTGGCAACCCCAATAGCGCTCTAAACCCATTGTTATATTGGACCCGCAGAGCATTGTACGATTTTTGGCTATATTTGACCCATAGGCTGCCCGCGTACATAGAATTACAGTACGCTTTGAAAAGTGTTATTTTGACAGCGTCCGAGCACTTGGCAAACCTACGAGTCAACATATTAGCTTTAACGGACAATGCTCTGCGTTCCCTCTCTATGTCCAAATCGTCCTTAAGGTCCTCTGTAACATAGTCAATGCTCTACCTTAAAATACCATTGCCCTACCTTAAGGAACTGCCTCACACTGATTAGATCAAGTTAAATTTTGACTTGTGCCCTACCTGTAATTACGGCTGCCCTATTTTAAATTCAACTCAGGCTACAGCCCCGTTTCCCCAACGTTAAAAAAAAGTTTCCTTCTGCAAATTTCACCTGGCGCTCTTTTTTTATCATGAAATAAATAATCTAATCTAATCTATGCTCCATGTGACTTATTGGCGTATTCAAATTAAACGGCAAACATGGACTCGCTTCCGAGCGCTCACTGGGCAATTGGGAGGAATCATCTCCTTATCCACTACTTCTACCTTATCGGTTTTATATATACCATTCCTTCGTTGTTTTAGACTTTTAGAGTAATGACAAGAAGCCAAGTATGGCCAAAATAAAGTGCTACTCCTGTGCTTCTTTATTAGTGGTAGTAATCTTTTCTGTAAGCACTCGTCACTGTATACTTGTATACCGTAGCGTTGAAAGTCCCCGTAGTAAAGAAGTATTGCGATCGCATACCGCATTGAAAAATCGCTTGCCACACTAATACTTTTTTGCCGAATTTCTCGATGTTGATGGCCTTATGTTTTCAAGTAACCTATAAGCCAGCACCGTAATAAATTGAGGTCCTGGTAAGGCTTTAAAGTCCAATTTGCAATAGGTCTCGTCATCCATTATAATGCACTGATTTTTCTTGGTCAATATACGGTCGTATTTATAATTTCCTTGCCAGTTTTCTGACAGCTATTGTTTGATTTTCATCTCGTTTTGGTTGTTTTAGTTTTTTATAGGCCTTTAGGTTGCATTTTCGTTTGATTCTTTGTATCATAGCCGAAGAAGTTTGGGCTTTTTTTGCCGCATCTCGAATTGAAAGGGCGGATTTTGTTTAAACATTCTTACGACTTTCTTTTCTCATGCCAAGTCGGTTGTCCCCGGTTTTCTTCCAGATTTAGGCAAATTTTGGAGAGTACAGAAGTCACCAAATTTATTTATTATCTTTTGCACGCCCGCGGGACTCAACTCGTACTTCTAATCGTCATACCTTTTATTTTGCACCAATCGTCCAAAATATTTTTACGAACGTGTAAGCTAATTCGTCCCATGTTGACAGTTTGACAAAAGTAGTATTTGCTTTTTGTTGCAATTAAAAGAAAAGGATATAGTTCGTTATTTAAAAAAATAATTATGCCGATTTTATGTACGTACCAGTTTTTAGAGATGCCTAAATTTGTCTACTTTCTTTCCGATACGGTCCTTAGGTAGTGCCTGCCCTTGCGCTTCGCTTGGCTCGTCTTGGCGGGGGCACTACCGTGATCCAGATAAACAAAAAATTAAGTTAGAAAATCGGAATCTCCTCTCATATTCTAAAACGTTAACGAAGCATTTTTTAACTGCCTTAAGGTAGGTAGGTAGGTAGGAATAAACGGTATAAAACAAACTTTTTAATAATAAAAATACACATCAAAGCAAAGTTAAAACTGATTTTAAATTTATGGTGCGCTTCATTAAAAAAAAAATTTGAACACCTCTATATTATTAAAAATGACGAAACTAGTATAAGTAAGTACTAAGTAGGTTAATTTCTTTGCTTAATTAGGTAAGTACCATTAAGTCTAAGGAAATTGCATCATTTTAATGCTGGTGACACATTATCTAATTGATGACTTGCCTACAATTTAAAAAATCATAACAAGTTTTTCTAATGCACATTGGCATTAGAAAAACTTGAGGAAGTGTCTCTACACATGTTTCCATTATTCCTTGTTTCCTTGTATAAGGATAAATCCCTTAGCGAGCCGTAAAGTGCATCACAGTATTTTTTTCATAGATAGACAACTCATGCAGGCTCTTAGATTTTTTTCTGTTACGAATGTTTATGTCGTATGTAACCGATGTTTATACCAATCAACATACAAGTCAATCAAATTTGTAAACCTCAACTAACTGAAAGGTTTTCTAAATTGCCATGGTTTTATAAAATCTTTCGGTACGATGTATTCTCTTTTTTTTCCCGAACATCAACCTTCATAACCCTGTGAAACAAAATTGTCTGTTGCAGGTCATAAAATAGTTTTGAACTTCGTTAATGGTAAACGTTTTAGCCTGAGATGCGACCTCAACAATAGCGGTGCCCAGTTGTTATCGGATGACCCCGAAATGCCGGCGTTTTCACAGCACGTGACATTAGAGGAAGCAGTATTTAACCAGTGCGTGATTCCAAATGGCACATACTACGACGCATTAAAAGCGTTCAATGTCACGGTATCTAAAAAACTGCTACTGCAGCTGCCTGCTCAGCCGAAATTGGAAATCCACCACTTGCGCGGTCTGCAAATAACCCACCTAGAAATAACAGCATTTGATTCTGCAAAGCCGCCGCATCCTTCACCTGATTTCCTAGACGAAGTGCCTGGATTGCGCACGCTGAAGCTTGCCGATGTTGTGCTGGGGCCAGATGTGCTTCACCGGTTACCTCCGTCGCTTGAGATCCTGAACATTGTGAATGCGAGACTACCTGCCGCTGAAAACGCACTGCGCAATGGTAGTAACAGAACAAAGAGTTGGTTCGAACGACTGCAGTCTTTACGAGCTGTTTATCTGTCGGAATCTTCGGCGAGCCTAGCAGAGTCTCCTGGTGCCGTGTTCACTCCACCGCAACTGGCCTCGCTATCTAACCTGACAAACGTAGTTCTAAACAACGTGCCACTGGATCCAAGGCCTGAGCATGGGCTATCTAGTTGGCTTAATGGCTCTACTCTAAAGGAGCTTCGGCTGCAATCCTGTGGACTAACGGAATTGCCAAGCTCGATGTTTGAAGGCGTAAATTTAACAAAAGTTATCCTCACGTACAATCACCTCACGTCTTTACCCAGGTTAGTAAATCCGCAACAAGGGTGAATCTTTCATACAAGTTTTTATTTAATTTACCGTTCCGGTGTTTATCTGTAACCATTTTCGTCGTAGCTCTTTCCTCTGAGTATCACTTAAAACCCTCCCAAGCTATATTAAGGCCAATTGTTAGTACTGCCCAGTGTCCTAAAAATAGGTCATAAATGAAATAAAAAAATGAATTTTCCGTCCCAAAAATAGGGTTAAATTTAAACATGTTTTCTGAATAGATCTGGCATAACGTCCCTTAAGGGGAAATACGGCTGGCGCGAGTTCCAAATAAAAACTTGAATTTCGAGCCGCGGTTAGTCTTCTAATTTCTTCATAAAGTTTTAACATTTGTAAATACTTTTTCTAGCATAAATTAGCGTTTTATAAGCGCCTCTAGTTCATTAAAAAAACAATAATCAATTAAAACATAAGTAACATAACATAGGCACACATAAACTGATTTTTTTTTAATTTGGCGCCGGAAATTAGGGTACCTACTACCTAATCTCGAAATTCAAGTATTTGTGTGGACCGCGCGCCAATGCCTATTTCCTCTCAAGCGCTGTTAAAACAGAAAATCATAATATTTCAGTGACGTGTTCTTTCCGCTGCAGTGGTTGCGCGAGCTTGACATATCTAACAACAAACTTGACGGAGTATCGCTTGCGCACTCTGTATCTACAGTATCTACACTTTCGAGACTTGTGACGTTGAAGGCCAGTAACAACCCCCTGGGCTCGCTGTGTGGTGGAGCTACAAACGCGGTTGTACGATGTAAGTTGCCGATCTGGAAGGATAATTTGTAATCTCCACTTATAATAAATCTCTAAATTAAAAAAAGAATCAGCCAGTTTGAAACTAAGCTTTGCGCGGTTCGAATGTTCTCAGCATCCCATGAACGGAAAAATATGAAACATTTTATATAGGTACATTATTATTCTAGCTGCAACTTAGGATAGTTTTTATCCGACTGCGACAGTTAATTAATTTTCCGAAATATACGACTTCATTTAATTTTTCATTTATTTTTATTGAAATCAAACGCTGCTCCAACTGTCAGCTATAAGAACCGTCAATTTTTCGTCAAAATGGCGGAATTGCTTTGCCTTTCACTTATTAATAATTTAAATCCCGTCTACGATAGACCTTTACGAGACAAATGCTAAAATATAAACCATAAAAAAATATTCGATTCTGATATGAGAACTTATATGCGCAAATGTCGTTTTATGTCGTAATTTCAATAAATGAAATCAACAAATTTGAACAATATAATTAACACGAATTTGTTTTTTTTGAATGACAATGGCACGCGCTCGGCGCATTCAGCCAAAGTACCTGCGGCGCTACCACGAAAACCGATACTCAATGTTCATATATTTGCATCCCTGTCACTCGAGTATGGTTAGTGCGATAGAGATAGAGATACCCGAATATTTTCGAATGTCCTGACTGACTTATTCACTCAATCACTCACTCACTCACTCATCAACGCACAGCCGAAACTACTAATCTTAGAGAGTTGATTTTTGCACAGTATGTTTCTTTTATAACGTAGGCTAGGGATAAAAAGGGATTTTTGAAAATTCTACCCCTAAGGGGGTAAAATGGGGGTGCAAAGTTTGTATGGGAGAACCTTTTTTTTTTGAGCTATAGACTTAAACTTTGTAGAAAAATTAGTTATTAGAATACAAATGAAACTCTTTCAGCGTTTTGGAAAATTCCACCCCTAAGGGGGTAAAATAGGGGTGCAAGGTTTGTATGGGGGAAAGATTTTTTTTTAAATAGAGACTTAAAACTTTGTAGAAAGATCAGTCATTAGAATACAAATAAAGAACTTTCAGGGTTTTAGAAGATTCTACCCCTAAAGGGGTAAAATAGAGTGCAAAGTTTGTATGGGAAAAACTACTTTTTTTTAAATAGAGACTTAAAACTTTGTAGAGAAATTATTCATTAGAATACAAATAAAGTACCTAGATTCAGTGTTTTAAAAAAATCTACCCCTAAGGGGGTAAAATAGGGGTGCAAATTTTGTATGGGGGAAACAATATTTTTTTTAAATAGAGACTTAAAACTTTGTAGAAAGATTAGTCATCAGAATACAAATTAAGTACTTTCAGCGTTTTAGAAAATTCTACCCCTAAAAATAGGGGGCTAAAATAGGGGGCTAAAATAGGGGTGCAAAGTTTGTATGTGGGAAACTATTTTTTTTTAGCTAGAGTCCTAAAACTTTGTAGAAAGATTATTTAAATACAAAGAAAGTACTTTCAGCGTTTTGGAAAATTTCACCCCTAAGGGGGTAAAATAGGGTGCAAAGTTTGTATGGGAAAAACATATTTTTTTTGAATAGAGACTTAAAATTTTGACAAAAAATTACTTATTAGAACATGAAAAATACTACAATCGGCGTTTTACAAAAATCATTCCCTAAGGGGGTTAAAAAAGGGTGCAAGGTTTGTATGGGGAACACTTTTTCTGAGCTAGACACTTAAAACTTTGTAGAAAGATTACTTATAAAATACAAAAAAAAAGACTCAGCGTTTTGAAAAAATCTATCCCTTAGGGAGATAAAAAGGGGTGCAAAGTTTTTATCAGGGAAAGCTTATGTTTTTGAGTTAGAGACTTGAAACTTTGTAGAAAGATTACTTATTAAAATACAAAAAAAGAACACAAATCGTTTTAGAAAATTCCACCCCTAATAGGGTTAAAAAGGAGAGCAAGCTTTGCATGGGCAACACTTTTTTTTGAGTTAGACTTAAAACATTGCAAAAAGATTACTTATTAGAATACTAAAAAAGAACTTTCAGCGTTTTAGAAAACTCCATCCCTAAGGGGATCCTTAAGATCCTTAAGAAGGGTAGCCAGTGTTGTGTGGGAAAAACTTTTTTTTTTACTAGACTTAAAACTATTCAAAATGTTACTTATTAAAATTAATAATAAAGTACTTTCAGAGTTTTAGAAAATTCCACCCCTAAGGGGGTTAAGAAAGCTTTGTATGGGCAACACTTTTTTTGAGCTAGAGACTTAAAAGTTTACGAAAAAAGTTCTTTCAGCGATTAGAAAAATTCAACCTCTAAGGGGGTTTAAAAGGGGGTTCAAATTTTAAATGGCGAGCAATAAAATGTTAAAGTGTGAGTAAGAGATTTTTAACTTCGGTCTTATTCTGTACGTTAAAAGACTACAAAACTGATTTCAGAGTTTTTCCAAATTCATCCCCTAAGAGTGTTAAAATTGGTTCAAAGTTTGAGTATTTCAAGGCATTTTTAAAGTATGAGATTTTTAACTTTGGTTTTAGACTGTTTGTTCACAAACTAGAAAATGAACATCAAATTTTTTTTTAATTATCCCCTAAAAGAGGGTTCAAATTTTGTATTGAGAGAAATCATTTTCTAAGACGATAAAAAGTTCTACGCGGACGAAGTCGCGGGCAACAGCTAGTTAATAATATATGTTGCAGAATGCCCTTAAAAGCAAGTTTCTCAATTTACATCCGCAACGAAGGTAATTTCCATTCTGTATATAAGTATGCTGTACTATTTTGTAGGAGTAGGTATCTGAAATGTTTATAATATATTCTGCATTACAAGCAGTAATAATTCGAGTAACCTTGTAGTACATATAAAAATAACAAATAGGTAGGTACATCTATGCTAATATTTAAAAAACAGTATTCTAAACAGTAGTCCCTCAGTAAGCTGAATTTTACTTGCCCTAAAAACTTTTTTGTGTTGAACAGTTAAAAACAAGTTATTATCGAAAAAAACATCGTTTTTATAAGTATAATTACAATACTACGAGTAAAATGGGTCAAATGTTTCCACGAAATATAAAGTACAAACAATTGTAAATATTGTAGGTTAAAGGAAGTTAATTCATTGTGAACTGTTTTTCTGGCAGTAAATGCCAACTTGCCGCCATCGCTGCGTCATCTGGAGCTACGGAACACGCGCGCAACTCGCATCTGCTACGATTGGATCTCCAACAACGAACTTATGCACATAGATCTTAGTAATAACGACATTGGAGACCTTACTGTAAGTAAAGGCATTATAGTAAGATCCTTATTTTATAATACAGTTACATAATATGAACACACGATTTTTTTTAAGTTGGACTGTAATCTGCGGTCCAACTTAATAGAGTCTGGCCAGCGAAAGGTGCAACAAGCATTTTTTTTTTTAATTCTTTCCCTCTGGGTGGTTGGTCCTTTATGTCTGAAGATCGTGGTCATGGTATGCAAGTATGAAAATGAAAAATAGTTTATTGGGTTACTTACACATGTTGAAACAAAGGCAAGGTTGGAACCTTACAGTAAGCATAGAGATGATTGTGTCGTAAGTATGGAACGGACGAACTATGTCTCCATCGGCTCTTGTCAGTTGCAATGTTAGCAACAGTGTAAGATTTCGGTGTGTCAAGATTCTTTAGTTGGTCCGACCATCTAGTTGCTGAGCGACAAATTTTCCCATCAAATAAGCTGTCAGTTATAATCTATTAAACCGCTATGCATTTCGTGATAATGGCACATTTTTGTGACACGACTCGCTGCGGTCAGACTCTACCTTACATATATCAAAACAATCTTAATTCCTAAAATTAGACGCACTAAGTAAGAAGAAGTAAGTGCATGGAGTAATAGGGACTTCCTTGTTAAACTTGTATTATGACGTAATAATGCAAAGAGGTTTCTGTTACGATCTCTTAATTGCCGTTAATAGTTGGTTCAATCGTTTGTAGAGAAAGAAACATGAAAGTTACCAAGCAGCATTACATGTGTGCATTCAGTTTAACTGTTTGTTACCAGGTAATTGGCAGTTTTCTCCCTTGATCATGAAAATTGACCCTATATAAATAAGGTATGGACGATGGACGTCGGTTTTTACGTCAGTTAGTACCTACTTTTCAAAAGCATAGTCAGACTGGCATGACTTTTCATGATGCGGGGCGATATACATATTCCGCATGCATTAGATAGATACATACTACATATTTTTACGCGTTTCTTTTACCAGCAAAACATTCCATTATATTACTCCATCAGACAATACATGAGTACCGCAAAGTCGAGCAACCATGCTCCACATTCCACATTTGTTTCTAATGGTACTAAATATAAGTATTTTTTAATTCTGCTACTCAATCACCTTTAGCAGCAAAAGTAAAAAATACGATAAAAATAGTATGATAGAAACTTAATAGGTACATATTAATAAACCGGGGCATTCGAAGTTTGGATCGTATATATACGTGTTCGTTGCCCGAGTTTACAGCATGAAGGTAACTATCTACCTTGGTACCTTGTGAATATCCAAACGATTTCTAAAAATATATACGATAGCGAGTAAGTACATGTTAGAATTACATTTTTACGGGTCATTCCCATCTTTAAGGTCGAATATAGCTCGACAAGTTATGAATCGTTCTGATGACCACGGCGTCTCGCAGAATTTTCGAGCGATAATCGACCTTAAAGACATGAGTGACCCCCGTTCAATCACAATTCTAATGTCTGAAACTCACGAGAGTTTTCCTTTAAAAATATACACATGTATCCTCTATTCATGCAGCTGCTGCATGTGTACGTCTTTTAATAGTTTGCCCACGATCTGGTTTTCCCAATCGCCTTGTATATGTACCTACGTGTATTTTATTTTAATCACAACTTATATTTATTTCCAGTACCAAGAACTGGAAATGAAGAGAAACTTGCACAAGTCGGAGGGAGCACCCGTGTGGCTCGACCTGAGCAACAACTTGTTGCGAGTGATCGAAGTATCACCCGGTAACTTTAAGCAGTGCCTCGAAGACTCGTCGTCCAAGCCCCAAGACGAAGTTCTGACGGTAATTATTTATTTACATAGGTAGGTATCAATTTGTGTATATAGTAGTACAAAAGTTAACTCTACAAATCAACCGCAGCATTATTGTTACTTATAATAATATACTAATAATCAGGCACGACTTTATTGAATTAAAAACCGGCCAAGTGTGAGTTGGACTCGCGCACGAAGGGTTCCGTACCATTATCTATAAAATCGGCAAAAAAAAAACAAGTTTGATGTATGGGAGCCCCCTTAAATATTTTTTTTTTGTTATAGCGGCAACAGAAATACATCCTCTGTGAAAATATCAACTGCCTTAGTCTCACAGTTCATGAGATACAGCCTGGTGACAGACAGACAGGCAGACAGACGGATAAACAGCGGAGTCTTAGTACTAGGGTCCCATTTTACCCTTTGGGTACGGAACCCTAAAAACACAATTTATACCTATACCTGAGAATAGTTTTTTGCTGAATAACTTATAGTCACAACCATAAGCAGTAATCATGTACAAGAGTCTTCATACCCTGTTTTAATGTAGGTAACATACTAGCTGCCCGCCCGTGTATTACACAGAACGCAAGCGAAGCCGTGAAATCAAATATAGCCAACTTTTCGGAGTCCATTGCATTCGGAGATTACTTCCTTTACAAACATCCAAGCTGCAACATCTACTCTGCGAAATTAGGTAGGTAATCTACACTAAATATAATCAAACTGATGAGCTTACACCCCCAGAAAGTTACACACTCACAAACTGTGCCTCTTTTTAGGGTTCCGTAGCCAAATAGCAAAAAACGGAACCCTTATAGATTCGTCATGTCTGTCTGTCCGTCCGTATGTCACAGCCACTTTTTTCCGAAACTATAAGAGCTATACTGTTGAAACTTGGTAAGTAGATGTATTCTGTGAACCGCATTAAGATTTTCACACAAAAATGGAAAAAAACATTAAGTTTTGGGGGTTCCCCATACACAGAACTAAAACCCAAAAAAATTTTTTTCATCAAACTTATACGTGTCGGGTATCTATGGATAGGTCTTAAAAAATTATATTGAGGTTTCTAATATTTTTTTTCTAAACTGAATAGTTAGCGCGAGAGACACTTCCAAAGTGGTAAAATGTGTCCCCCCCCCCCCCTGTAACTTCTAAAATAAGAGAATGATAAACGTCTAGCTTTATAATGTTAATCAAATCGTTTCAAGCATAATTAATACTAGCTACCCGCGCGGCTCCGCCGCGTATACAAAGCATCTAGGCGGAGCGAAGATATAAAATATAGCACATACTTAATCCCGTAGGGCCATTCTACATATCCCTTATATTCCCCCCGAGATCCCTTATAGGGATAAGTTCGCCTTTGTACCTACTTTAATCTTACATAAGTATCATGTTTATGTTTTAACCTGTTTTGTGTACAATAAAGTGCTTACATACATACATACATACATATAACCTACCTACTGAACAAAGGGTTTTTAAAATAGGATGGGTATAGTTTCTGAGATTACCCCCAACATACAAACTTACATTTGTAATGTGTAAAACAACATGTGTAATGTCTGTACACCTGTTTATTATTAGTATCGGCACATTCTATTTATAGGTACCGTGAATTGGGGTTACTTTAATTCCTGGGTTTACATTGATCAAATCTTCTCTTTATGTTTAAACTCTAATTTATACGATTTCTGAACGCATCGTTTGGTTTTTTTTTTTACGATTCGAAGCATTGAACGTCACTTTCAGTGTGTCTTTACCAGTCGTGGGATCGGGCACGCCGATCGATGAAAAAAAAATTAAAATACGTGCGTACTCATTTTACGGACTTTTAATAGCTTGTTTAACTTCTAAGGTAAAACTTTCAGTATAGTAAATACATTAATTTTATCTAGTTCACTAAATCAGGCATGTATCTGGCTGCTGGACATAGGCCTTCCCCAGAGAGTGCCACAATGAGCGGTCCTGCGCCACCCGCATCCAGCGGACTCCCACGACCTTTACCAGGTCATCACTCCACCTTGTGGGGGACCTACCCATGCTGCGCCTTCCGGTACGTGGTCGCCACTCGAGAACCTTTCCGCCCCAATGGCCATCGGTTCTACGTGCAATGTGCAATGTTATCCTTATGTGAATGATAGCCTTATTTAATATAAAATAAATACCCTTTTTTTTCTTTGTCAAAGTCCCCAGAGGCACATAAACCTTTATAAATCCTAAGCCTCTGAACGGATTTTTTTTTATGTTCTAGTGTTTTTAGGGTTCCGTACTCAAAGAGTAAAATGGGACCCTATTACTAAGACTCCGCTGTCCGTTCGTTTCTCTGTCACCAGGCTGTATCTCACTGATACCGTGATAGTTCCAGCTGAAATTTTCACAGATGATGTATTTCTGTTGCCGCTATAACAACAAATACTAAAAACAAAGAATAAAATAGTTTTTTTATAGATAATGGTACGAAACCCTTCGTGCGCGAGTCCGACTCGCACTTGGCCGGTTTTTTTCCTTATTGCTGTCACTATCAGAATCCGTTAAAAATAAGGGGGGTTTTAAAGTAACCCCGATGTGAGTATAAAGTTGATCACAGACTTAATATATTTTTTCTAAGAGATACATTAATAATCTTTTTTTTTGTCGGTGCAATCGATAGAGGACCAAAAACCGATTTTTGCATTTTTTTCCTTATTTTTTTGGATTAACGTTTAGGGTGGTACCTACAGACGTTTTAATTCTGAAATTGATCAAATTAACCCCATTTCACGGTACCGCTAAATAGTTTAATATCTACTAATTTATGTTTTCCATTATTAAGTCATATCGTTTTGACAAATTACAATTTAGTCCCTGGGCGACCGAAATGGAGAAAATACGGAGAAAACGAATTTTCCCGGACATGAGACCTGTCTAGATCGATATCTCGCCCCCGTAAACCCCTGTATTCCAAATTTAATCGAAATCGTTAGAGCCGTTTCCGAGAACGTGATTGCAAATATATATATATGTACAAGTATTGCTCGTTTAATTACAAAATTTATATAACCAACCTCCTACCTGTAATCAAAATATAATTATCTGAACCTGAAATAATTTTGATGGTATTCAAGTCAGCGGCGCTACCACGAACTTCGAATCTCGAACTTCGTATATCTCCGTTTCGGTCGCTCGAGTACCATAAACCATAAGTGCGATAGAGACGGAGATATACGATTACGAAGTTCGAGATTCGAAGTTCGTGGTAGCGCCGCAGGTCAACAAAGTCACCAATGGGAGTCCCCGGCCATCCGAAAAGAAAATTTTGTAATCGGGTTTCGTTTTCTACATCTTTATACTGGAAATTAGGCGGAACCTATCGGCGCCTATACGGCATTGTACTAAGTAAGGTTAACAAAGCCGTCTATGAGGTCCACGACAATGAATGGATTAAATTAAACCTCATTCTTCTCCCAACATCTCGAATATGAAAAAAAAAGTTTGTATATAAACTTATCTGAAGTAAAAAAGAACATGGCAAGTAATACTGACGTCTCTGTGAATAAAAAAAAACCACATTTGACACAATACGTCTGTCAGTTTATGTAAATAAACAATATTTACAAAAGGCCGTTTACTTTCTATTTTTCTTACTTTTCTTAGTGTTGTATCCATATGTGGCCGACTCAACATTTATAATTTTTCATGCTGAAGAACTTAGTACAGGTTTGAGTTTAATTCTTGTTTATAATTTTATATTGTCATCTCGAGTCAAAACAGAAGTTACGCCACGTGACGTCACGCAGTCAAAGTCACGTGGTCAACGCACAGTAGTTTCTTTAAATTTATATTTTAGTAACTTACCGATAAAAAATGAAAAAACGAAGACCTTATTGCAAATATGCAGCATGAGATGAATCCAGTGACATATCATTTATCAAAATCGGACCATAACTGTAGAACTGATGGCATGTACAAAAATCGGGCTCGCGTAATAATAATAAATAAAATAAAATAAATAAAAAATTAAAAAATAAAAAAGCCTTATAATTCCACACCTTAACACTTTAACACTATATATGTATAAGTTAATCTGGTTATTCTATTAATTTAAAAAAACATAATTTATCTTATCTTATTAACTATTTTGGTGGACCTCTTCGCGAGTAAAGGCCTCCCCCAGCTTCTGCCACTCTGACCGGTCCTGCGCCACGCCTTGCCATTTATTGGTGGTGTTGGTGATGTCGTCGACCCACCTCCTTTGCGGTCTACCACGTTTCCTGACACCAAATGGTCCTTTCCAGAGTGTCACCCTTTTTGTCCATTTTTTGTCTTCCATCCGCGCTACGTGTCCCGCCCACTGCCATTTCATTTTCAAACAGTGTTCTAGTGCGTCGATAACTCTTGTTTTTTCTCTTATTTGTTGTGTTTCTTACTTTGTTTAGTCTTTTCAAGTTTAATATACTTCTTTCTTGGGCCCTTTGGCAAGTTCTTATCTTTTGCTTTATTTCGTTGGTGTACACCCAAGTCTGGCAGCCGTAGCTTAAGCACGGTAGTAGGCACGTATCTAGAACTCTTTTTTTTAGTTTTATGGGAATATGGCTTTTTAAAACCTCCTTTAAACTCCAAAATTTACTCCATGTTTTTATTACTCTTCTGTCCAATTCTATAGCGCCTCGGTCTTTTCCGAATGACATTTGTTTGCCCAAATATATGTAGCTTTGTACGTACTCTATTTCTTCCGAATCAATATAAATTTTAGTTCTCTGGCCGTTGCTCAGGATTTTTGTCTTACCAAGATTAATTTCGAGCCCGATTTGCTTACTGTTCATATGAAGTTCCTGTATAATTTTTTGTAGTTCTTCAGGTTTATTAGAAAATATAGCAATGTCGTCCGCAAAGCATAGATATTTAAGGCGTTTGCCGTCGATATTCACGCCTTTATTATTCCAGCTGATGGTCTTCATTACATTATGTAGCACAGTGATAAATAGAGTTGGCGATAGTGATAAATAGACCCGCTATCACCCGCGTAATAATAATATAGATAATTATCGCCCTACTTGAGTGACACAGATGAATGTTAAAAAGATGACGTATTTCCATCCGATCAAGATGCGATCAATTACTAATAAGAGGTCTTATTTTACCTATGTCGGTGTACGGTAAGCAACATATAGAGATACCTATTAGCAGCCAAAGTAGCAGTAGTAGTAAGTATGCCTGTTACCTTTTCAGTTTTAACGTTTAAACCGATAAACCGGTTGAAATGAAATATACTATGAAGATAGTTTTAATACTGGGAAAGGACATTATGACAGTTTTTTATTCCGAATAAAATGAACCCCTAAGGGGGCGAAATGGGAGTTGAAAGTTTGTATCGAGCTAAGAGGATAAGCGAGTTCCTGCGGACAGAGTTGCGGGAAGAAGCTAGTATGTAATAATAATAATAATATATATAGTAACACATCCTTACTCCTGCAGTAATAAAGACGTGTTGCGCTATATGCGATATTATATATTTCGTTTTAGAACACCGATTGAGAGAGTTAGAGGACCGTATCACATCACAAACACAAAAAATACCTTTGAACAAATATTTACCTAGATATTCTCGAACCTAGAAATGAATTAGGAAGATGTTAAATTATCTAGAATTAAGAGAAATTATCTCGAGCCAATATTTATTTCCCTTGGTGGAAGAGATTTTCTTGATTCAAGCTTTTTTGCGCTCCTTGGATCCCAAAAATGTTTCACGGGAACTGATTCAGGAACCTGGCCTATGTATCGAGTCGTACGTCGGCCACGTCTGTGACCGGCGGGCGGGCACCATACGAGGGAGCAATAAGATAAGATAAGATAAGATAATTTATTGATAAAACATAAAGTACATATGTATCAGTATTTACTTACTATAGACCAGGAGCTTAAGGGGCTACCCGAGGTTTTCATCGTTTATTGACTAGTTTTGAATCGATACAAATATTTTTGCACCATAGATAGAACTAGCTGTTGCCCGCGACTTCGTCCGCGTAGAACTTGTTATCGCCTTAGAAAAAATATTGCAAACAAACTTCTACCATCTTAAGGGATGACTTCCGAGGCAAAAACTATTCTATATCCTTCGAAGGGTCTCAAATTATCTCTATACCAAATTTAATCTAGGAACATGGGTTTTATCCAAACTTCACCCCCTATTTCATCCCCTTAGAGAATGATTTTCGGAATAAAAATCGAATGTCATTCTTCGGGAACTTCGGGAGCTACCTTTATACCAAATTTCATCTAAACGGGATCCATCCGAATTTTCACCCCTAATTTAACCCCTTTAGGGGATGATTTCTGGGATAAAAACTATCCCATGTCCTTTCCCAGGACGTAACCTATATCTACACCAAATTTCATCAAAATAGATTAAATACAAATTATCACCCCGCCTTTTCACCCCCTTAGGGGATGATTTCCAAGATTAAACCTATTCTATGTCCTTTCCCGGGACTTAAACTATTTAGATACAAAATTTCATCTAAATCGGTGCAGCGGTTTAAGTAGCTCCATACACATTTCCACCCCCAATTTCAGCCCCTCAGGGGTTGATTTCCGGGATAAAAAACTACCCTATGTCCTTCCCCGGGGCTCAAACTATCTGTATACCAAATTTCATCTAAATCGGTCACTTTCGCATTTATAATATTAGTATGGATGGATATGGATTCTTTCCGCGTGTCTTCCAAATAAAAGTGTAGCTGTAGACTCACTTCAAAAGAAAGAAGAAACGAAAAACTCATTCAAATATCTCAAAAAAATACGAAGCAACAACCGTTTTAATGTCGCTTGTTAGAGTGAGAAAACGATCGGGGACCCTGACGTCACGATCCTCGAGCGTCATAGTAAAAAACAATCGTTTCATTATAAAGATGCGTTTTGCGGAAAAGAGACACAACAAACCCCCTCTTAAAACTTTGGACACCTTATAAATTAGTGATAACTTAGTGACCTATTAGCCTCTTGCGTTGTTTTTTTTCTCCATTTGAATACTTTTAAATCCTTTTTCGAGAAAATACAACATTATGATTATTTTATTTAGTGTCTACATCCCTATTTTCGGTAAGATATGATAAAATAAGATTTCTTTATTTTAAAATAAAATAAATAACTTTATTGGTAAGGAACAAGACTTACTACTACTTACACTGTAAACACTTTTATAAGTTAAGCATACGCAAGTATTGACTGCTGATAGTGTAGGTAATCAACTACGTATGTAAATACATTTTTTTTGTAATACTACGAGTAAGCTTCCTCTGTTCCCCGTACTAGTAATTATACTGTATCACGGTGGAACAGGATTCGCCATCATCGCTGTTTAAATGTTGTTTAACTTAAATAACTACATACTAAACATGAGATTTATTTGACAAATTTAAGGACACTAACAATAAGTAAGGAATGCGGGTGAGTTGACAAAATCATATCGGCAATTGTCAGAACTGTGTTCATTTTCATTTCATTTTCATTTGTGTACATTTAGTGGTTTTGGGTAAAATAAAGTCCAACAGCTTGCCCATTTTGGACGCACAATATTAAACTTAAAGCTAGTCAAATATACTAAAACAATAACAACAATAGCATTTCCAAATAATTTTAACCATATTAACACATAAAATATTCATTTAGATCTATCCGTATTTTCTTTTAAATCACGAACTTCGGAATTCGAAAATATTCGGGTATCTCTATCTCTATCGCACTAACAAGTGACAGGAATGCAGATATACGAACTTCGAGTTTCGGTTTTCGTGGTTTGGCTAAATACGCAAAGAGCGCGCGCGCGTGCCATTCAAAAAAACCATGTTTATATTGTTCGAATTTGTTGATACATTTGTTGAAATTACGCCTTAATACGACATTTGCGCATATAAGTTCGCATATCAAAATCGATTAATTTTATATTTGCTTTTGGTATGTGTCTCGTGAAGGTCTATCGTAGACGGGATTAAAATTATTAATAGGCGAAAGAAAGGCAAAGCAATTCTGCCATTTTGTTCGTAGTATCTCTTATTAGTCTGTGATTTTGACGTTTCTTACAGCTGACAGATGTGGCGGCGATATACTTTAAGAATAATAAATGAAAAATTAAATGAAGTCGTATATTACGGAAAATTAATTAATTGTCGCAGTCGGTTAAAAACTATCCTAAGTTACAGCTAGAATAATATTGTACCTATAAAAAATGTTTTATATTTTTCCGTTCATGGGATGCTGAGAACATTCGTAACAACACAAAGCTTAGTTTCAAACTGGCTGATTCTTTTTTTAATTTAGAGATTTATTATGAGTGGAAATTATAAGGCAAACGGCTATCTATTCTTCAATCTTTAATCTCCATTTTGGTGTACCATATTATTTTGAAAGAAATGAATAGTTATTTTTTTTTTAATTTTTTAAACATTGTCTTAAAAACACCTTTTTTGTTATAAGATTGCTGTGAAAGATCTAACATTTACGAAATCTACATATATGTGTTTGTCTTTGATGTCTCTATAAACGTGTGTAGGGTTTTGATTTTAAACTGATTAACACAAAAGCTATGGCCAGAAAACCTGGTTTTTGGTCTATAATTGTTCTACTTTGATGCCAAATATCTTTAAGACAGTGATGTTTGAAGTAAATATGGGATACTATATTGCTTAAAGCTGTTGTTGTTAATATGATAAGCTACAAAAAACATTAGAAAACTAAGGGATTCAGATCAAAGGTCATTGGCGTATGGGATCCCCTTAATATTAGAGGCAAATAACACGTGCCTGAGCTAGGATACCCTGTGTTTCAGGCAAAAAAGGAAATTGAATATGTTATTCACATACAATATCATTCTTATTGACTAGTACAAAATAATTAGTAAGTTGTAACCTATGCAGTATAAAAGATAGAACAATATTATTTTAAAACAATGAATACCTTCTCTGTATCGTCATAGGACATATTATTTAGGTGCGAGTCTGCGATCGTACGTATTTTTTAAAAAATAAATATTAAAGTGTATAGTTTAAGGCCAGATCAAAATTAAAAAATAAAAAACATTGCAGGCCGCCTGGAATGTTACATATAAATTCCTTCATTTGTCGAGTACCAAACTTTAAAAAAAAGTAGAAACTGGCATATAAAGGACGGCACAGGTCGTATTTAGCCAAATCAAGTCGTATTTTTCTGTTGCAAACGCGACCTTTTTGTATGTGTCATAAAAATATTGCGTTTTTCGGTGGAAAAATACACTTATGATTCTGTTTAAAAAAAATATGACGTTTAATTTTATGTAATTTGCAGTATCCTCAACTTGTATTTAATAATAACGTTTGATTTCAATTTAGTCTTTTTTATTCCCCATTTTTGAGAAAAGCACTATATTAGCCTCAGCCGGAATGGCAATTGCAGGCTTCGTATTATAATTAAACGGACTAGCAAGCTCGTCCGTTTAAACAAAATACTCAGCCTGCAATTGCCTCCTTCCCGGCCACGGCAATAATGTACCTACTATTATAGCAATAGATCGGATCCTGGCCTCTCATTTCCACGCGAAGGCGCGCCGCTGCCACTCCAAATCGTGGCCGAGTCGTTAGGATGGACAATGTATGATCCCCCACCTTCGCCTGTTCCAGCGTGTACCAGTTCAGCTGAAGCTGACCGCGATAGCGTGCGACTGTGGCGCGTACTGGCTGCGCGAGATCCTGCGCGACTGCTCGCTGCTGGAGCTAGACGACGACGTGACGTGTGATCCAAAACCATCGCACGCACACACCACGCTGCTCGCACATGGCCCCGATCAAATCCTTTGCCCGTATGACGGCTTTTGTTTACCAGGTAATATCTTTATTACCAAATAATGGGTCTAGTTTCCCCTCCGGGTTGAAAGGGTAATTCGTACTACGCCAAATCATGGGATTCACTGCCAAAAGGGGACCCGGGCTCCTTTAGCACGACCGGGAAAAACGGCGGGCGAGCCCTGCAGCGCCGGCAATATCCTATACAAATCACTTTACCGACCTGTAAATAGGGAACATTACTGTAATGTTCTGCCGCCAGAGGCAGCACTACCACTAATAGTAAACCAGTATAGGAATATAGGGATTCACACACACATGCACAATTGATTGTCAAATGAGTGACAAGGAAGCTTGCATAGACAATACCGCAAGTGGGAACGAGATACAATGTCAACGCTGCTTGTGTCGCCACCTACGAAGAGTTTTGCGTAATGTTCCCTATTCGTGACACTCGTGAGCTCGTGACACCGGCAGTTCGATCACGTAACGCATTGTACGAACGTCGGGTAGGTCTAAATGTCACTTTTTTATATGGAAAATTGACAGTTAAATTGTACCGATGCGCGTTCGGAACGTTACGTGATTGCCCCCCAGGTTTTTTGGACGCAGTGTTAAAGGATTTCAGTGATAATTATGACAGCAAGAGATCTGATTGAATAAGTAATTCTTACAGAAATATTTTATATTTACTAGCTGTTGCCCGCGACTTCGTCCGCGTAGAACATGTTATCGTCTAAATGTTTGTTTAAGGAATTAATTTTTAAAATCATTGAAATTAGCTTTGTAGTCTTGTAGTAAACAGTCTAAAACTGAAGTTACAAATCCCTTACTTTAAAAATGTTTTGCTCTCCATACAAACTTTGAACACCCTTATAATACCTTTTAGGGGATGAATTTCAAAAAACGCTGAAATGAGTTTTGTAGTCTTTTAACAAACACACTAAGATCGAAGTTACAATTCTCATACTTAAAAATTTTCTTGCTAAGATAGTCTGCATACAAACTTTTAACCTTTGAATTAACGCTTTTCGGGGAAAAATTGAAAAGAAAACACTAAGTGTTTTTATTGTAATAAGTATTTTTTTCTACAAAATATCAAGTCTCTAGCTCAAAAAATGGGTTTCCCATACGAACCTTGCACCCCTTTTTATTCTCATTAGGGGTCGAATTTTTCAAAACGCTAAAAGTACTTGATTTTTATTGTAATAAGTAATCTTTCAACAAAGTTTTAAGTCCCTCGCTAAAAAAATATTTTCTTCATTCAAACGTTCTTATAAACCCCTAAAGATCGAAGTTTCTAAAATGCTGAAAGTATTTAATTTTATTTTTAATTAGTAAGCATTCTACACAATTGTAAATCGGCCAAAAAAATGTTTCCTCCACACAAATGTTGCACCCACTTTTAACCCCCTTAGGAGTGGAATTTACTAAAACGCTGAATATCCTTTTTTTTGTATTTCAATAACTAATCGTCCTACAAACTGTTAAGCTCCTATCCCAAAAAGAGTTTCCCCATATAAACTTTGCAGCCCTTTTTAACCCTCTTAGGGGTGGAATTTTCCAAAACGCTGAAAGCACTTTGTTTGTACTCAAATAAGTAATGTTTCTACAAAGTTTTAAGAACCCCCTCAGGAGATGATTTTCGGGATAAAAACTATGCGTCTTCCCTGGGACTCTTACTATCTCTATACCAAATTTCATCTAAATGGGTTTTATCCAAATTTTCACCCCCTATTTCATTACCTTGGGAACTATTTTCGGGATAAAAACTATCCGCTTTCATTCTCCGAGACTTAAACTATCTCTATACCAAATTTCATCTAAACGGGTTCCATCAAAAGTTTCATCCTCCATTTCACTCCCTTAGGGGGTGATTTCCGGAATTGAAACTATCCTATGCCCTTTCCCAGGACTTAAACTATCTCTAAACTAAATTTCATCTAAATGAGTTCATCCAAATTTTCACCCCCATTTCACCCGCTTAGGGGATGATTTCCGAAATAAAAAATATTCTATTTCCTTCCCTAGGACTCTAACTATCTCTATACCAAATTTCATCTAAATGGGTTCCATCAACATTTTCACGCCTAATGTCACCCCCTCAGGAGCTGATTTTCGGGATAAAAACTATGCATTGTGCTTCCCTGGGACTCCTACTATACCAAATTTCATCTCCATGGGATTTATCCAAATTTTCAAAACTATCTAATGTCATTCTCCGGGAATCAAACTATCTCTATACCAAATTTTATCTAAACGGGTTCCATCCAAAGTTCAACCCCCCATTTCACCCCTTAGGGGTGATTTCCGGAGTTAAAACAGTCCTATGTTTCATCCAAATCAGTGCAGCGGTTTAAGTAGCTCCATACAAATTTTCACCCCCAATTTCATCCCCTTAGGGATGGATTTCCGGGATAAAAACTACTCTATGTCCTTTCCTAGGACTCAAACTATATCTAAACCAAATTGTATTCAAATGGGTTCCATCCGAATTTTCACCCCTTATTTCACCCCCTTAGGGGATGACTTCCGAAATAAATACTATCCTATGTCCTTTCCTAGGATTTAAACTATCTCCAAACCAAATTTCATCAAAATTGGTTACCTCCAAATTTTCACCCCCTCATTTCACCCCCTTAGGGGAAGATTTACGGGATCAAACCTATCCTTTGTCCTTCCCCGGGACTCAAACTATTTAAATGTCAAATTTCATCCAAATCGGTGCAGCGGTTTAAGTAGCTCCATACAAATTTTCACCCCCAATTTCATCCCCTTAGGGGTAGATTTCCGGGATAAAAACTACCCTATGTCCTTTCCTAGGACTCAAACTATCTCTATACCAAATTTCATCTAAATCGGTTCAGCGGTTTAGGCGTGAAGAGGTAACAGACAGACAGACAGACAGACAGACAGACAGATAGACAGACACACTTTCGCATTTATAATATTAGTATGGATAAATAGATAGAAGATAATGAAACTCCCATTCAAATATCTCAAAAAATTATGAAGCTACATCCGTTTTAATGTCGCTTGTTAGAGTGAGAAAACGATGAGGGACTGTGACGTCAATATACTCGAGCGCCATAGTAAAAAACAATCGTTTCATATGAAGGTGTGTTTTGCGGAAAAGGGACAGAACATACCCCCTCTTAAAACTTTGGACTCTTATAACTTAATCATTACCTATATAACCTCTTGCTTTGTTTTTTTCTCCATTTGACTATATTTATTTTAAATTCTTTTTCGAGAAAATACATTATGATTATTTACCATATTTTCGATTCCTGAGCTATAACCACGAACTTCGGAATTCGAAAATATTCGGGTATCTCTATCTCTATCGCACTAACCATACTCGAGTGACAGGGATGCAAATATATGAACATTGAGTATCGGTTTTCGTGGTAGCGCCGCAGGTACTTTGGCTGAATGCGCCGAGCGCGTGCCATTGTCATTCAAAAAAAACAAATTCGTGTTAATTATATTGTTTAAATTTGTTGATTTCATTTATTGAAATTACGACATAAAACGACATTTGCGCATATAAGTTCTCATATCAGAATCGAATATTTTTTTATGGTTTATATTTTAGCATTTGTCTCGTAAAGGTCTATCGTAGACGGGATTTAAATTATTAATAAGTGAAAGGCAAAGCAATTCCGCCATTTTGACGAAAATTTGACGGTTCTTATAGCTGACAGTTGGAGCAGCGTTTGATTTCAATAAAAATAAATGAAAAATTAAATGAAGTCGTATATTTCGGAAAATTAATTAAATGTCGCAGTCGGATAAAAACTATCCTAAGTTGCAGCTAGAATAATAATGTACCTATATAAAATGTTTCATATTTTTCCGTTCATGGGATGCTGAGAACATTCGAACCGCGCAAAGCTTAGTTTCAAACTGGCTGATTCTTTTTTTAATTTAGAGATTTATTATAAGTGGAGATTATTATTTATTTTATTTATATTATCTATACGTCTATCATTACAGTCTCCCAATGCGATAGCGTAGCAAATTATTAACATAACATATATTTATAGGGTATTACATAATTCTAAGTTTCACAATAACATAACACATACAAAGTAACTTTGGTGAATTCATTCAAAGAGCAGTGTAATACATCAACCCTCGTATATAGAGCAATGCAGTACTTGTTTATTAATGAAACTAGTAACACTGTGTAACATAAGGTCTACACTTCTGAGCAAGTTTGAGAAAAAATATTGTTTAATATTAGATTTTATTGCCTACTGTAGTTTTATTTTGCACCGTAAACATAAATAAATAAATATTATAAATCAAGGATTCTAATGAAGTCAAGATTGCGTGTTTATCTCGTATTTAGGAGATACCATGGACACCGTCGGCCTCCATCGTCAGAACTGCTTGATGGTACCACAATAGTCATCTGATTTCCACACATTTCACATAAATTGTAAATAGGTACATCGGGAAGTTGATCAGATTTGACTTTCAGGATTTTTTCTAGTAGATAAATATATTCACATACAAAGAAACATTGCAAGTAACAATTTATTTTCGACGTGTTTATCTTGTGTAGTTTAGGAGTTACCATGGCCACCTTCTGTCTTAATTTTAGCCAGTCCTTCTACTCGAGCAGCCTGTGTGTTTAATATACCAAAAGAGCCTATAATGCCCTGCGCGTGCACTATAACAACGCATCCAGAGTGCTGATGGGACTACCCCGGGGCCCGGTGGTGTAGCGCCTCGCTTATGTTCGCCGAGGCCCACACCGACGGTTTTGGATGCTAAGCCGGTTAAGGGAAAGTTCCAACAGAGTCTGAGTGTCATTGCCGACAGATACGACCGCCCTATGTTGGCGCATTGGATCGGTCAAATTAAAGCGGTCGCAAAATTTAGATCTAAGTAACTATAGATTGTATCCTTAGAGGCTAATACTAATATACCTTATATATACAATATATGTATATATAAGGTTAAGATTACACTAACAATAAATGGATGTACAAAAAAAATGTCTGAAATAAATTAATCTATTGTAATTATCAGATCAGCTCGGTGGTGCCATAATTTTGCTTTGTCACCGAATTTACATAAGTATGTTAAATGTCAGCTCAATCGTATGAATGTGACTGAGAAATGGGAGATATGTCGCAGTCATATAGCCGCTGTATTACATTACAACTAGCTGTTTTACAAAGCAGGGCTGTTTTGTAAATTAGGGCCGTTTTGTAAATTAGGTACATTACAGCTAGCTGTTTTACAAAACATACCGTTTTGTATTGCGGCGGGTCGACGATTAGCGGGATTGGCGAAGGCTCCCGTTGGGTACGACGACGAGCGAAGCGAGGAGTAGTGTTAGGCAGAACTGCGTCCCTACAGCGTGCGATATGACTGCGACAGATGCGTATACAAAAGGACTACTTGTTTTATACTTTATTTACATACGAATGATATTGGACAGTCTATGGTCGTCAACAATAAAACTCCCGATGTATGGTATTTAACAAGCTATTTGACGACCGCTTTAGCCTAGTTGGTAGTGACCCTGCCTACGAAGTAATAGGTCCCGGGTTCGAATCCCGGTAAGGACATTTATTTGTGTGATGAGCACGAATATTTGTTCCTGAGTCATGGATGTTTTCTATATATTTAAGTTTTTATTTATCTACACCGTGAATTTTTTTATTTCCGTTAATTTCGACACGATGTTCGGTTCATTAACAGAAGCTACCTTGGTATGTTGCTTTTTGTAAAATTCGAAAAAACATTTTTTTTTCATTTTTCATACAAACTAAATCAATATTACAGTGTGGGAGGGCTCTAACACTTAATCTCAATTAACACAAAGTTTATTTTCACCTACGACAGCACTTGTCAACACGTAAATAAAATAAAGAACCATTCACACTGATTCGGTCATTAAATTGATTTATTGAATATCTGAAAAATATTAAGAGTTAAGACACTAGTTTCTTAAAGAAATTAATTCCATTTAACCTGAGGAATCTTCCCTTAAAGTTAACGGAAATCAAAAAAAACACGGTGTATATACTTATACTACTATTAGGTACTTACCTATCTATATCGTCGTCTAGTACCAATAGTACAAGCTTTGCTTTGTTTGGGACTAGGTTGATTTGTGTAAGATTGTCCGCAAATATTTATTTATTTATTTAAGCTTCAATAATAATTATTAGACTTTGCAGAATGTTCCTGTCAGAAGCGGCCCCGCGATAACGCGACAATAGTGCGGTGCTTGGGTGCCTTGCCGCACGCGCCGCGCTGGCCGCCGGCAGCACCCACGTACCCGCTAGCACTACATGTAGCGCCGCGGACGTTGGACCGCGTACCTCGCCTCACGCTCGTCGAGCTACACGCGCCTAACAACAACATCACCAAAGTGGATGAAAAGGATATACCAGATACCCTACGCGTTAGTACATGTGCATATTCACCATAGACAAAAGAGCCACCAAAGTAAGCCAAAAACTAAGAATTTGCGAATGTTCAAAAAAAAAGCTTGCTGTTAAGTGGTGTCATTATACGAGGAGAATCTCTGCTTAACACAATAACCGCCACAAGATTTATGTAGGTATACCAATGAAAATGCTCCTTTAAATGATGTTAATGGGCGTTTTCACTTTTACGCGGTAAGTGGAAATTTTTGGTTTTTCCTTTCCTGCTCAGAATATTAATTAATAAATAAATTAATTAATTATTAAAGAAAAAAATTGTCGCCATATTTATATTCTACTTCGTAACGTTCTTTCATGCACTGTCGCGTAGTGGAAACTACAAAAATATGGGAAATTAGGGTATTCTGAGCAGGAAAAACCAAAATTATCAAATTCTGGGAAAAAGTAAAAACTCCGTGATGTGGGGTTTCGGAATATAATGGTAAAACAAAACGGATTTTATATAGGTCGTCAGGTCGATCACCTAACGTCTTGTACGCGCGTCAGGTAGATCTAAATGTCACTTTTTATATGGAAAAAAATTACAGTTAAATTACCCTAACGCGCGTTCGAAACGTTACGTTATCACCCCTCGTGACTAAACACAGACGGTTCTGAAAATTATCACAAAAACGCACTGTGTTAATGTCTAAACATTTAAATAATCAATGTATTAAGAGCTCGTAAGATATACCAAATGTTTACGAGATTTTTTCTAAAAATCTAGTTCTTTGCAGAAAATGTGTGTCGTAATAATGCTTTATTTACAGCTACTAGACGTGCGAAACAACAGCATCGCGCACGTCTCTCTGTCTGCAGCGCAGCTGCTTGGCGGGAGTGCTGAGGGGAAGAACCGGTCTGTACTCCTCGCTGGCAACCGGCTCGCCTGCAGTTGCGCTGACGCACCTGCGTTCAATCTCTTAAAACGAGTGGTAGGTACAATTGGACTTTGATGTAGATACTACCAAGCTTGAACTAACAATTCAAGACGACTACTATATACGTATAACGCCACAATCCACAATACAATACATATATTATTTATTGCACACCTCACACAGATAAAGCAGGTATATAAGAAAACACAGTGAAACAGGGAGGCAGTAGAAGTAAAACAAAAGGCAGTTTTATCGCTAAAGAGCGATCTATTCCAGACAATATTTGGGTAGTGGAGGAATGAAAGGAAAATGAAAGTGTGATTTTTTGCAGCGCTTAGGAGCTAATGGATTGCCGCATCTACGTTGGTGGCTATACAGGGTAGAAAGTTAAAACGGGGCAGTAAGGGCAGCTACTAGATCCCTTGCTGCCACGCAAAAATGGCATTAGGATTTCATTCCTTACTTTTTAAATGAAGTTATCTCCGTCTTCATACAATTTGATGATCGTCTAACTAAAGGACTACTTGCACTTTGGGATGGGAACTGTGTGAACTTGGGAACTGTATGGAAAAAGTTTTCTTTGATTTCTGGGCGTTCTAGTAGTCAAACCTTAATCGGTCCCAAAAAGTATTTTGATCCTTAATAGGAATGGGATTGAATGGCATTAAAAAAAATTCGTCGAAATTGACGATTTTCTCGCTGACTGTACTCTTTTTCAAAAATCTGTGAATGTAGATTGTCATCACTTAAAAAGTTAGGAATGAAATCCTTATGCCATTTTTGCGTAGCGGCAAGGGATCTTTGAGTAGCTGCCCTTACTGCCCCGTTTTAACTTTCCACCCTGTATAGTCCTATAGCAGCGCGGCATGTCTTCCCACATCGATTGCAGACGAATTGTGAATCTGTAGGAGGTGATAAAGCACGGCGAAGTCTTTTCTGCTTGAGGTTCACGAGCCAATCTTCGTCTACTATAATATAATGGCGCCATTCAGGTCTCATGTTGGCGCGTTCTGTCTTAATCCCAAAACTGATATCTCGCTTGCAAGAGTCCCCCCAACAGGGGCGTCCACCATCTGTCCCAGCATGACTTGACGAGGTAGGGCGATTGTGCACTACACTGTCCAGTCCGATAAGTATGGCATGCCATTAAATTTACATAGTAGTTTATGCACTATACGTAATTTTACCGTCCAACATTCAATACAAAAAATATCGGACCGTAAAATATCGGACTGCCGGACAGTAAAATTCATTGTAGTGCACAATCGGCCGTTGTCTCTCGGGGTCTATGCAAAGTTTTAACCGACTTCAATTCAGTACTCCGACAAGCCACGTGAAAATTTCCACTTTTATTTTCCAATTTACCACATGAACTGATTTCCGAGAGCTGCGTTGATTATTAGAGAAAAAAACCAAATAGTAACTAAGTTGTAATGTGTTGATGAATAATCACAACTTATTAATATACATACACATGTACACACAATAAAACCAGCATCTCACTACCACCTTACTTACGTTCTGACCTACTTATTTATTACTGGGAGCTGTTTAGTAGTATTTCGGATTGCGAAAAGCACGTACGGTAATTTCCCATCAGTCTGCACTTGCGTAACGCCTAGGGTGCGAACAACTGAGTTAATTGCAAAATAAAATTAAGTAGGTACATTCCAAAACAATATGTCCTGCTACTTGAATATTCCGTTTAATTGACTTACAAAAAAAACGTATTACTACTCCCATACACATTGCACGGTGTGTCGGGTGTCCTCTGTTTACCGAAGTGGTAATCAATAAATTATGACTTTGATTTAAAAAACTCTAACCACGATATTATGGTTTTAGGGTTTTAAATACATCTGGAAAAAAATTATCAGGTCTCTTGAACGAAAATATTAAAATATCAAAATCTTATACTCAGTCAGCTGTGTAACGCTATAGTTATTTCGAATTTTAACGTAGATACGAGTATATTGAATGTATCCGTAACAGCTTTATCTTCTGCTTACAATTGACAACATTTCATTTTGCCATTCGTTGTTAATCACAAAATGTTATTTAGTTTATGTGGCGGACATGAAAATTATGCTGAAATGACCGCCATTTTCAATGCATCGCGAGTCAAATGAGCTACGTCAGTCAATGTTGCCATATATACCGATTTATCTGTACTAGATACAGATTTGAGTGATAATTCAGATATATATTTTACAGGTACAGCCAACAAAGAAGTATCCACTTAAACTTAATTAACGGTTGTATCTCCGACACAACCCGCTTCTTTTCATATGACAGTCGTAGTATTGACGTCACACACGGCTTAAACCACATTTATACCATGCTATGGGAACTTTAGAACTTATGCAAATCCAGTTTCTTATTGAAAACAGTGCCACCTTCTTGATAGATGGCGAACTCTCTGAAGCTGTAGCGATTGCTAGGCTAGGCTGTCAAGGTATTTCAAAATTCGCCGGGGTACATACGGCGGTATTTGGAGTCGATGAGCCGGGGTTCAAACCCTGTGACCGACGATCTTTTTTGTATGTTTTGACATTCAAAGAAAAGTTTTTAGTAAGTATCGGAAGAAGAGATGGCGCCTTGCGTACAGGCATTAAATGCCTTCTCAATTTGGTCGAGTTGCCTGTCTATCTCAGTATGTATATTGTAGTCTTTGATTTATACAACTTCGCGATTTTCTTAAAAACGGGTGAGAAATGAAATCTGAAAACTACTTTATTACGTTCAGGTAACATAATTACCGAAATGGTTTTCGAATTAGGCATTATTACATAGTTTGAAATGTTGTCAATTAGTCTACTACAAACAAAAACGCATGCGCAATAACTTAATTAGTTTTTATGTTGTGGTTTTATTGACGAAAAAATCAATTTTGAGTTTTTGGGTTGTGAAATAATTAAATAATCGTCTAGGCATATTTGAGGGGTCTCCCTTGTTAGACCTAACGACTTTAGCCCTAATGTTTCATTAGCTTAATGTTTTACTAGACCTAATGCACTTTCCTTCGAACTTTTCGGGTTTTCTTTGAATATCATCAAATACTTAGAAGTCATTAAAGGTTTGGTTTATTTTGCAATAGTCCTATAAAGTTTACTATTTAAGAAAAAATGCAGAAGGTCTGTAGTGAAACATTAGGTCTATTGAAACATTAGGGCTAAAGTTGTTAGGTCAACACAACAACAAGGGAGAACCATAATATTTGAGTATTAAAATTGCTTCCGGTTATTTGTCTATTTGCCCTCCAACCCCAGTTTAACTTCCTTTGTGTGACGCTTGTGGTATTACACAAAAAGGTTAGTAAATACCCTTTATGCCCAACCAATGTCTGTTTTGTAGCTTTATTTTTTATACCACACCACATTCCGGTATGTGGGTGTTAACGAATGAAAAAAAAAACATTATCAGCAGACGTCTTAAATTTTACTGCAATTTTATTGAAGCGTATTTAAAACTTTCGATCACAACTTCATATCACCTTGACATTAATAATTTACTTTAAAAACAAAGTTTCAACCGACTTCAATTCAGTACTTCGCCAAGTACATGAAAATTTCCAATTCACCACATGAACTGCTTTCCGAGAGCAAATGCATTGATTATTAAAGAAAAAAACCCAAGTCGCTATCTGTGGGCTGATAATATTTGAGGAGTTCCATCGATTCTTCAAGTATTCCAGAATTGACACTTCATTGGCTTCTTCAACGGAATCATGTCAGAATCTTTGGCGTACTTTACATCTTTGAGGAGTTCCATAAGTCATCTGTGGTCTTCATCATAAGTTCCACTTCACCAAAATTGTGAATTCCGAGGGTAAATACACGAGTTACGAGTATAACAGAAAATAGCGTAATCACTACACGCGTGCCTATAAAATTTGAGGGTTGTTCTCAATTTCCCTGAGATCCCATCATCAGATCTTGGATTGGTGACAATGGGATCACCTCTTGCGAATAAAAAAATAATTTTGGAAATCGGTCCACAATTGACGGAAAAATCGGCGATCATACATAAAAAAAAATACATACAGTGGAACATATAACCTCCTCCTTTTTTCAAGTCGGTTAAAAAAGAAAACAAAATTGTTAACTGACTGTTATTAACAACACCTAGTTATTCATTTTGGTTGATTTCTTTGTTCGAATTCCATGTCACCCCTATGCTACAATAAAAATAATAGTAAATTTACGATGTCTGGTTATATCAGCCATAATTTTTTTTTTTTTTATTGAGAAACAAACAGTCTTAAAAAACACATAAGTAACTTAGCTATGGCTATGTGAGTAATGCTATAATAGACCTATAGTTTCATAAATGTTTACAAAGTTACAAGTTATATTAAAAATTGGAAAATATGTTTAATATAAGACCAAATGTCATAAATATATATATACATATTTGTGTTGTAAATACACTTATGACAGTTAAGTACATTTTAAAACTTAGGTACACCATTATACAATGCAAAAAAAGAAAGAAAAAGTTAATGAAAAGGTTAAGGTAACTGCGTTTTAACATTCTTAGATTAAAGAAAAAACTAATCTTTTAAATATACTATATGAGTTGCCAAACAAATCTGCGTCCATACATTTTTCATTATACAATAATACCATTATACAATTATACAATATAATGATTGTTTTCCTAAAATATACCCAACTTGGTTTTTCTTTTTCCAGGTCCTTGATTGGGATGCGACGCAGTGTGAGGATCAGACCTATGTTTCATTAAAAAGTAAAAGCGACCTGTGTGCTAGTTTACTGTTACCGGTACTATTTGGTATAGCACTTCCATTACTGATGTTGATAGTGGCGGGTCTGATGTTGCAACGTCTATTGCCACATGTCAAGCAATTTCTCTTCCAACGCAACTTGTGCCTCCGCTGGATTCTCAGTGCCAATGATAAAGTTAACGACCCGGACAAGACTCATGATGTATTCTTGTCATATGCGTATGACGATCTTGAGAGACTTAATGAACTAAAAAGCGGTTTGGAGAAGCTCGGGTATGCTACCATAGAACATTGTCGTGACTGGCAACCAGGGGACGCTGTGATGGAACAGATCGCTCGCTCGGTGCTGTGTGCGCGTCGTACACTTCTGCTTGTTTCAGATAATTACGCCAAGTCTAAGTGGGCACTGGAGGAGTTCCACGCTGCGCACGCCCATGCGATGGAGCGTCGAACAGCACGGGTGCTTATAGTCCGTTGTGGTTTAAATAAACCTGAATCACTGCCTTCGGATTTGCAGCTTTACCTCTATAACAATACGTACCTCGCTTGGGACGATCCCAAATTTTGGCACAAGCTGTGCCGCGTCATGCCACCTCTGCGCCAAGAACACAAATCCATACTGCCAGTGCCTTGTGACATAGACCCACCGTCGCCAGTTTTGCTTCAAGAATCCGATATGAACAAGGTCACGTCATTTCCTCAAAAAATACCGCTGGAACCTCAATTGGCGATCATTCAAAGCTCTGATACTGTCCCATGTGCCAGTTAAAAACTATGGAGTCAAGACGTAAATTGAAAAGAATATATGATCGAAGGTCCTATGTATTAAAATGGGCTCCTATGTATTTATAATGTCTTTGGTATGAGACTACGGCGAACAATGGGCCAATGGAATGATGCGTTAACACATGATAGCTCAACTATGTATAAATATTGGCTAGACTATTGCTCGGCCAAGCCATCGTTATCAACCAGACTCACTTTCCTCGCTTGCCAAATTATTTATAGAGCGTTTAAAAAAAAGCGCAGCTCAAAAATGCCAAGTACTTAGTCGTACATATTTAGTGTCACACTTAGTAAAATTTCGTGTGCGCCATACCCAATCGGCAGCAATTTTCATTTTACTTATAGTTAATAGAAAAAGGTGGATGAACAATGAATCACCAGTACGGAACGGGCTAAAATATTCATAAACATTTCAGATATTGTTTAATCTTAAGAATTAAATGCCTAACAGTGCGGCGAGACTTTCCCCTCAGAGCAGTTGATTCTATATGAACGAAGTTTCCAATCTCTAACTCGGAAAAGGGCGAGTACATTCCGTACCGTACCTAACTTAATTTTGTTATGAATTTCTTTACATTGTTGTATAAATTATGGTTGAAAATGTTAGACCACATGAATATGTCACACTTTGAAAAGTGTTAAATGTGATTATTCAGTCGATTAGGTATAAGTTCAAATAATTTCGTGAATTCAATGACATTGTATAGTTTAAATCCAAAATATGATCGAATTTTGTAATTTCTGCATGCTACATGCACATTTTCACATTTACTTACAACTTCACCATATGCACTAGTTTCCGAGTAGCTATTGCTACGTCATCGAAATCTTGTAGTAATTTGTGAAGTGCAGAAATTGAGAAGTTCCATAGGCGGTCATCGTTATCAGAATTACGTCACCAAATTTATGGTTTCCGGGAGTAAAAAAATGCATCATTTACTTTAGAAAACACCAAAATCGCCCTAAATTATTATCGCTGAACAGACATAAAAAACATGACCGATAACTTCCTGCCTTCTAATAAAGTAAGTCAGTTAAAAATATTCCTTTATCGATGGCACGAACATAAAGCGCGCGTTAGACCTAGCTAAATGCAGTGCACTACTGATAAACGATCTCGCTCTAATCAGTGCAAAACTACTAACAATACCTACTTGATATTATTTGAGTTGGCCGAATTGCATCAAAGCAGTCCATTCAAAAAGCAACCCTACGGTCCAAGGTAGAACATTCCAATACCAACAATGACAGGTTAATTAATCTCAAACATCATCATCATCATCATCATCCTATCAGACGAAAGACGTCCACTGCTGGACATAGGCCTCCCCCAAACCTGCGCTGTACAACCTCTGAACCTATGGGCCCTTATCGCCAGTGCCCTACGTTCCCGTTCAATATCCGCGTCGTCGCGCAAATTATCAGTTACAATGTAACCCAGATATTTAACACATTTAACTTGTTTAAGAACCGTGCCGTTCAGATATAATGGAGGTACATACGACGGACTCTTAGTACCCCACTTAAACAGCATAAGCTCGCTCTTAAGGGCGTTGTATCTGAGGCCGTGTTCACTTGCATATTTCTCACAAACATTTAATAATATCTCGAGGCCCCCCGGCGAGGGACTCAGCAGCACCATATCGTCCGCATAGCTTATATTATTCAGGCATACACCGCCAATATGACAGCCGATATGAATGCTGCGAAGTTCCTCGATCAGCGCGGTGATGTACAGATTGAAGAGCCTAGGAGACGTTCTCCCTCCCTGTCTCACTCCGCACCCCAATCTGTACTCCTCTGACACTTCCTTGCCCCATCTGACAACGTTAACTTGACACATGTACCAACTCCTAAGTATATGAATGAGATCCATTGGAATCCCAGCTTCTTCCAATTTAATCCACAAGAGCTCGTAGTTCACCAGGTCGAAAGCTTTCGAGAGGTCCAGGAAGCATGCATATATAGGCGTCTTCCTCTGTGTGTAGTACTCAACGGTGTGCTTGAGGCTCAGTATGGCGCTCTCAGTCGATAGTTTGGGTCGAAACCCAAACTGCGCATCACTAATTTGAATGTATTTATTTAGCTGAGCGTCAAGCACCGCGTCAAAAACCTTAGCCACAACCGTTGCCAGCAATATTGGCCGATAGTTGACTAATTTCGTTATATCACCCGTCTTATTTTTTACAATAGGCATCACCACCGTGCGAATCATATCCGGCGGCAGATAAGCATGTGGCTGAGCTGATGCAAAGAGAGAAAAACATGGCAAGCACCCTGGGCAGATGGCTAATATGTTCCCTCAATTCCTCATGGTTTACATCATCCAACTGGAGATAAAAAAAAACAATGGGGTCAATGTGAAGCTTTCAATTAAAATAAGAATTGTACAAATCGGTTCATAATTGACCAAGTTCTGAGGTAGGTAACAAACATTAAAAAAAAAAATACAACCGATTTGAGATCCTGCTCCTTTTTTTGAAGTCGGTTAATAAAGTTAGTTTCTAATTATCAAATAACTTGACTGACAGTGTAGTAAAATTCTGTCGGTTTCATGGCGATATTAATAATGTTATACTGTATTTACAGAAAAAAAGAAATTATGTATATTTTTGTTACCAATAAAATATTGTTAAAAAATAAGTTTGTCTTTTTTGACGGGTGGTACCGTGACGTTTCCTATTTTCTTTATATTGCGGTATGCTGTGCAAGTTGTAATTGTATATAGGCAGATTTTTTTTTCATCACACTTGCTCAAGTACTTTGTGGCGCAGGCATACTAAGCCAAAGAGAATATAAACACTACGTTATAAGAGACGGAACTTCATACATTTATTTTATTTTATGGGATTCTCTGAAGTCTCCTACCAACGTAAAGAAAAATGAGTGTTGACATTACATTTTATCCCACTCTTTCTACCCATAATGAGACTCTGTCTCTGGAATATTCTAACTCAACACGTTTACGAATAGGTTCACGAAGAGATCAAATACACTAATTAAAACGAAAAAGCTGATAAACAGATCGAAATCGCAAGAGAAATCCGTATTTTTTCTGACTTTTCAATCAAACTTCAAACGGTGCCGGTTAATGTACGGCCCGATAATACACGTCCATCTATCGTTATCTCTCTCTTTTTGTATAAGTTAAAAAGAGACATAGATATAGAGGATGCCAATTATTGGGCCGTACATTAACCGGCACCCTTCAAACATTTGAATTCAAATTTCATCTTGACATCTTGGTTGTTGCCACTACTGTGTGTTTTGTTAGGTTGGCAATAGTGCTTCTAGGTCGCCATACATATTTTCATTATAAGAGAGTTTCGGCGGACTGTACTAAGCTACAATAGCTTCTATTACGACTGTTTTTTTTTTTCATAAAATTGTTTCTGTTACTCATGCGTCAGTTATAAAGCAAGGAGGTTTTAACTCAAATAGGATGTTTGAAAACGTATTTATAAATAAATCTAAACATACAATCACAAATAAAACATGAAAACATCAATTATTTCAAGATTTAAAAATGTAAATAAAATAATTTAGTGTCTGTGTAAAATGTTTTTATCTAATGGTAATTTTAAATCCTGTCTGCTTGCCGAAGGGGCTTTGCCTCACGTGCGTCAATTAAATTTAACAAAATGGACGATTGACTATTGCGATTCTTTTTTTTTTTTTTTTTATTGAAGGATTTCCAACGGAGTTCAAAATGTAACATTTTATGAAAAAAAACAAGCACTTATGTGTCTATAATTAATGATTAAGTCTTTTTTAAGTACCACTTTTGTAAATTGGTACAATGCGTATATTTTAATGCGTAATTAGTATTTGTTTTGTTACAAATGCATTTATTTCCTCACAAATGTGATGAAAAATATTGTGCTCAAAGTTTGAAGTGTTTATTGCCAGAACATAGTTATAAAACAGATCTTGATAAAATAATGTGTGGACACGGATCGTAAGGTCTATTTTATTACAAACTCGAGCAATCAAAGCCCTCCTCCGCCGGCGTCGGGCTTCAAATTGACTCTCGTTCGTAAAAATCCACTTACCAACCTCGTGGCACAATATACTATATCTTGGCTGTATGCCGAAGGGTCTTTTGCCTTACGTCAAATTCAACAAAATGGACGACTGATATTTTGTATTTTTTATTGCGATTAGAATTATTTTTGTTTCAAATGTATTTGTTTCTTCGCTAATGTGATGAAAAACATTGTGTGGGATGCGACACGTACGCTAAACATTTAACAAACTCGAGTCGAGGCGTCGGGCTTCTAATATACTCTCGTTCGTAAAACATCTCTTAGCATACTTGTGGTCCAATGTACTATCGTGTGTGTAAATTGGCTACCTATAAAGCTAAGAAAAAATAAATCACAACAATTTTTTGGCGTCTGTGCAAGACGGTGGACTGTAACAAAACTGGGAGCCTAATTGCATGGCTGAGCAGTGAAATGAGTGACGTCATGGTTGGATAATAGTAATACATTCAAATAAAAAAGTGCTTACTTATATAGCAATCGACCAAATTAGTATCTTAAATATCCTATATCAACTTGTAAAAACATACTAGGACCAGTTTTTTGCGATAAGTATATTATTATGTACCAATTTAACATAAATATATTATTATTACGACTACCAATGAGTAAGTCACTATCGCTCCCCACTCTTGCACTACTAACTTTATACATAATAAGGAAAACGGCATCAAAATTAAAAAAATTATGCGAGTTATAATTAAATTATAGTCGAATCGAGATAAATCAACAGCCTAGAGACCATTGGTTTAACGTCACACAAGCAGACTTATCTGAAACTGATGTGGCTGACTAAGACCAACTAAGACTAAGTTCTTCGTTTAAAAATCTAACGTGAGATTTTTTTTACGTGGTTAAAAACTGTAGATTGTTATATCAGCAGGTCTATCACGTAACGCATTGGACGTACGTTAGGTAGATCCAAATTTCGAGTTTATATGGAAATTCAAACACTTCAGGCACATTACGCTCATTATATGGAATCTCAAATACTTCGGGCACATTGCTCGAAACCAAACCTCCACGACTCGTTGTCCAGGGACGGGTAGAGGCCTAGAGGGAAAGCGATCGCGCGGTCGTTCTCCTACGCGCTGGACGGACTCGATACAAGCTGCGACACAATCCACCATTTTCCAGTGTTCCCGTGATGCTGACGACCGTAACAAGTGGAGGAGCATAGCGGGGGCTGCTTTGAAAAAAATGAAAAAATGAAAAATGATTTATTCAATAGCTCAAACACTTTACAAATATTTAGGCTGGTGCCTCTTTTTAAGCAATCAAGATGCCTGTGGCCCTCAAGACCGCATTCATGCATACAGTTTGCGCACAGACAACAGGTCACTCAATACACATACTCGTACATACATATAAAGGATGACTCTCGCTAAAGCAGCCGTTTTCTAAGAAAAACGACGGCGTTTTTACGCGGCCGAGCCACACCCAGGCCCGGCTGAGCCACGGCCGGGCCGTACCGACACCGGGCCGCTTCCGAGCCTCGGCCGTGGCTCAGCTGGGGGCTCGATAAAAATACAATAATCCTCATACATTTTTAAAGACATCTCCACGTAAAAAACAAGTAAGTCGAGAGATACTTGTTTTTACGTGGGGATTTCTTTAAAAATTCGACGTAATTTCTACGCAGAAAACATTTTCCCCAATTCTGGCTCAGCCGCGCAAAAACGCCGTCGTTTTTCTTAGAAATCGGCCCGGGCCGGACACCGCCCGTACTAGCGTGAGTCATCCTTAAGCTTTATCCATTTATCATCATGAAACTACGACTACTCTGTCAAGAGTGAACGATTGAAGAGAGAGATGGAAATTACAGTTGAATGGGGAATGGATGACAATTTTAGAAGTGCCTGATTTTTTTTTGGTGTTAGGAATAATCGTCCTTTTCCAGAAAAACATTGCAGACTTTTCAGGTGCGTCAAATATGCTTGAAAAATATAAACAGTTTCCTCACTTACGTTTTGGGTTTAGGACGGCGAATGAGAAACATTCCTTGCTGCAGCTGTCAATATCATTGCCAGTGTCAGTTTACCACGGATTTTTAAGATATTTTTTTGTAATATGAGATAAATCAAGGAAAACGTCTCATTCGCCGTTCTAAACCCAAAACGTAAGTGAAGAAACTGTTTATATTTTTCAAAAATAATTGATGCCCCTGAAAAGTCTGCAATTTTTCTGGTGTTAAGAAAGGTTATTCCTAAAACCAAAAAAAAAATCAGGCACTTCTAAAATTTTCATCCATTCCCCATTGTCCTAACGCGCGTTCGATAAGTTACTTCGTTTTAAGCGGACTTATATACCTATGTTGTGATGAAGTATGTATTATAGTAGCTTTGATAGCCAAACAGCTATCTATCCTCCTCCTCCTCAATCGGTCCCTCATTGTTGAGGATCGTGACGCTACCGACGTAGCATAAGCCAGTATTCTTCTCCAGGACTTCCGGTTGCCTGCTCCGACTCCTGATTGAGCCAGCATGCAGCGTTTGGGGCTTCGGTCTAAGCCACTTGCAGCTTATGATCACGTCTCTTATTATTTCAGTATGCATTTACTGTGTTCACTTTTGTTACAGGTGAGGTGAGATTTTTTCCTTGATTTTATTTAGACATTGATTTTCATTGCACAACATTGTATACATGTGCCCTATGGACCAGCTGTTCGCAAAGGGCGCTGAGTGCTCTCCGCGTCCAGTATAATAACGCGTTCAGGGCGCTGTTGCGGCTGCCACGCTGGTGTAGCGCGTCCGGTATGTTCGCGCACGCGCGCGTGGATGGTTTCCCGGCCATCATGCGTGCGCGAAGCGCAGCCGCACTCCGGCGCCTGCGGGACAGCCGCAACAGCCTCCTGGCCGTTATAGCTGACAGGATGGACAGTCAGCTTGTCATACATTGGACCAGAGTACACTCTATAGTCACCTCGTACACGTGAGTGTTTTTACTTTGAAATAACTAACACTAGTAATTAAGTAGGTAAACCTAGATAATAATTTTAACATGTATGGACCCGTGGTTGTCTGAATTAAACAAATTTTATTTTTATTGACTTAAACCTAACCTGTGGATAAGTGTTTTTTGTTTTTTATAGCTACCCGTAATTAATTTTAACCTGGAATGTCGTCATCTAGCTGCAAGGTCAGACAGTTTTTATGTGTAGGCACTTATTTATGTACCTGAATACCAAGGCATTTCAATTAATTGGCTAAGTGCTGCGATGCCTGCGACACACCCTTTCTAGTTTTTAACCGACTTCAAAAAAGGAGGAGGTTCTCAATTCGTCTGTATGTTTTTTTTGTGTTTGTGACGCGATAACTCGGTAATTTATGAACCGATTTGAAAATTTTATTCTTTGTTTCGAAGCATATACTTCCAGATTGGTCCCGTTGTCACCAAAATCCAGTTCTGATGATGGGATCCTGGAGAAATCGAGGGAACTCTTCAAATTTTATAGACAAACTTGAAGCATATTGGATTTGAAGTCTGTTAAAACTTTGTTTTGAAAAGTAAATTATTTAGTACCTACCTAATTTAATTTAAAATAACAGTTTGTTAAGTATTTAAAATAAGTCATTTTAGTTAAAGTACAAACAGTAACACACTAACACACCATCTGTCAATCTTAGTCGTATAGGTATACGGACTATACGGCTGACATATGAACAGTTAAGTGTGTCTTCAATGGCACAGTCGCCATCAGATATATAGAAGCGGGCAAAGTGCTCACAACACAAGTATCTGAACCTGAACACGTCACTAATGCCTCGACAATAGAGACGTGCTCAGATATTTGTGAGCACTTTGACCGCTCCGATATATCTAATGGCAACTGTACCTACAAGTATGAATGACAGATTCAGAATTGCTGTGCTAGCGAATAGTTTTCAGTGAAAACTGATAATTAATTAAAAAATTTAACGACCATGTTTTATATTAGGGTTGTTTTCAAAAAAAGTGTACCCTAGTTAAGGTAAAATTAAGAAACGTTAACTTTTACAGGTGAGTCACGAAAATTTGCCATACATTTATACAGCTAATAATACTTATTGTTGATTATTTTCCCGGAAGAATTTTCAAAATATAGTTTAAATACAGGGTGACTGGTAATTCGACCTATTCCTTGAAAGGGGTTATACTAGAGCTAATTTGCAACAATTTACGCCTAGTCAACCAGGGGTCAAAACTCGCTGGTTTCCGAGTAATTCGAGTTTTTAGTTTTTTTGAAAAAAATCCGCCTTGCAGTCTTAAACTGGTGATTATGACAAATGGGTATCCATTTGGATGGTAAAAAAACATTGGCCTGAGAGCCTATGAACAGACGATTACTTTGAACCAAAATTAGCGTCCTGAATTTCCAAAAACTTTGGAATAAAAAGTGATGAAATCAAAAGTTTTGACTTTTTTTCCCCCAAGTCGTCTCGATCAAGGAGAATTACTCGAAAAAAATGTATGACATTTGGCGTAAAACCTATTGAAATAAGTTCACCAATTCATAAGCTTTCTAAAAAGATACAATTGTAATTTTATTTATTTAAATTTCAGGTAATTATAACAATAATAGCAGAGCAGGTAGTAGATTTGCTACAAGCGTGCCTGACCGGGAACCGACTTGTTTATGACACTTTTGTTTGTTAATGTACTTTGTTTACCTTCGGTATCTTATCTTGTCATTTCCAGGGGGCAGGGTCAACACATGATGCCTTTGGTAATAATAATCAGGGTGATTGGGGGAATTTAGGCTTTGAACCGCGGCGGTTGAACCGCTCAAGCGTGCTTTTAGAACGGCCGTAACACGCATTGATAGCGCAGGTGCTCTTGGGGAGCACTAATCCCGCAGACTGAGCTGCACTGTTGAAGGACGGGGGTGATTTCTCGGGATATGATTTCAATAGTAAACTTATTAAACATATAAAGTTTCAATTGCATAGCTCTTATACTTTAGATTCTATTGATATCTAAAAAACGCCGATTTCGTCACTGACTCACTCACGTTGATCATCAAAACCTCTAGGGTACTACTTCCTGAAGTCCTAGAAAGCTGAAATTTGGTATGTAAGCTAGTATTAGTACATGGCGCATATTCAGCGTTTTTGAGGCGTTTTTTTTCGTCATTGTCGTCTCCAGGAAATACTATTAAAAGAGACGAATATCAGAGTCCACTTTTGATGAAGACGTAAGCCAATACCGGTGCTGAGTCTTTCTTGATTTAAGTTTCCGCGGTATGTTTTACCTCTGCTGAAATAATCTTGAGCCGACAATGACTTTAGAACCGAGCGGTTCAAGCGCTCGGAGATTGGCCTCACACAATCAAAAGCCAAGATGTAGAATTTTTAGAGCGTGGTTGGTAGTGGTAGGTTACGCCGTGTGGAGTAGGAAGCTTGGCGCTCCTTATGATCTGATATCTTTTTAATGCTGAAAGCTATACGAGCTAGCGAGTCTTGGCAGTCACTTTACATGTAATGTTTTTGATGGGATAGATTATTACGGTATACAATATTAAGGTCAGAGACACGCAGTATATATATTGGTATAAAATATAAATGCTATGAGATTGCAAACGTCGAGAGATCAGCGTTATACTGGTCCGCCAATCACACAACGCATCCAGCTTTGTGAATTGTGACCCTGAGTATAAACATGATTCATGTCAGTATTCGTGTGCGCTCCGACCAAAGATGTAGTCTTTGTCGTTGACTAGCTGTACAGGAAAACCGCGAGCGTATCTACCTAAATTACAAAAACAGGAAAGTTAAGTATGTAATAATGTGTGATCTGTTTGCGTCGCGATGCAACACGTATTGGAAGCAGGTCTTTTTAGTGATTTTGACATGCTTGGTAGGATCACAGTGTGAAATATTGCGTAAACACCCAGAATGCAGGCCCACCACCAACTGCAGAAGAGATGTGACGTTATCAGACATTGAGTTTATTTACTTTGTCAACGGAACAGGGAGAACAAAAGGTATACAGGACTTACAGGATTTAACCCTCCATCGATCCGTGTTACATAGTATGTGTTGAAAGTGCTAACAAACTAATTTACCGTATTACTCTGTAGTCCTAGGCTTTAGAAGCACAGTGTTTTTTTATACTGATATGATATGACTGATATCTATATTTTTTACAGTTTAGGTAGGTAGTAGGTAACAACCATTTTAGTTATTATGGCCCTGATTTGCTGAGGGACCCATAAAGATCTGTGGTGTATTTAGGGATCATTCAACAATTACGTGATCACCGGAAGGGGGGGGGGGGGGGGTCGGGTGCTTGTATATACATCGGATTATTGGGGGGGGGGGGGGGGGGGGGAAGAATCCATGATTACGTCATCTGCGCTTCGTTTCCGAAAATAAATTATATTTAAATATTTACGTCCAATTTCGAAGTGAATTACTGGTAACACTAAGTATTAGATAGATGAAACGGGATTTCCCCTGCTGTGAGCAGCAAACTGTGGAGCAGTGTGACCAGATTCAGTATTTTTATACTTTTTCGGCATATTTTATCGACTAATGAAAGTATCTATTTTATTGATTTAACTTTATAGTTCTTAGCTTATGCATTTTGACAAAATGAAACCCCCTCTTCCCAAATTTAGGTCATTTAAGACCACACAGAAACAAGATATACGTGTCAGTCAGTGCTAATAAACAGCAAAAATTTTAAGCACGGACGAAGATTACGTAATCAAGGCGAGGGGGGGGGGGGTAAAAACAAAAGATTACGCTGTGATCACATAGAGGGGGGGGGGGGGGGGGGGGTTAAAAAAACGGCCAAAAATGATCACGTAATTGTTGAACGATCCCTTAAGGGACATTTGTTTCTAGTTATTGTTTATACCTACATATTTTATAATTACACCAATTGAAAGAGCGGACAATTTTGAACAAAAGTATTTATCTACTCAACTCATACACGGACAAATCCCTTACTTAGTTATATCTATGTCGGCGATAGATACCTACTCTATAGCCACAATGACAACATTTCACTGTGGGCCATTTTATGATGAAGTTCGTTAGAATATGAAATAATGAGACACTCATCATCATCATCATCATATCAGCCGAAAGACGTCCACTGCTGGACATAGGCCTCCCCCAAAGAGTGCCAAAACGGCACATTTTTTTACAGGCCAGACCATGGCCTCTCCTGCTCCTCGGGCGCCGGCCGCCTGTCCCGCCACGCCGCTCTCAACGACATTCTCAGAAGAGCGCTCGTCAGTGCCAACGTTCCCGCTGCTCTGGAGCCCCAGATTGTGCGGAGCGATGGCAAGCGCCCTGACGGGATGTCGTTGATACCCTGGAAGACGGGCCGTGCGCTGGTGTGGGACGCCACCTGTACAGACACCCTGGCAGCGTCCTACCTACCAGCGACTACCAAACGCGCGGGGGCGGCGGCAGACGCCCGGGAACGCCTCAAGGTCTCAAAGTACAGCTGTCTCGGCGCCCAATATCAGTTCTTTGCTTTCGGCGTCGAGACACTAGGTCCTTGGGGTAAGGGTGCGCTGGATCTCCACAGGGAGCTCAGCAAAAGGTTGAGGGAGGCAACGGGTGACCCTCGCGCCGGCAGCTTTCTCGCGCAAAGGATCGCAATCGCAGTTCAGCGCGGGAATGCTGCCTGCGTGATGGGCACCCTGCCAAGAGGCCCAGGCCTCTTATTTAATTAGTTATTTTATTTTATTTTTTCTAAGTTTAAGGTTTAGTTTTAGTTATTTTAATTTAATAATAGTTTAGTTTTGTAAAAGTTTTATACATGTTTTTACTATTTTATCCATTAAACTTATTTGTACACATTTTTTTTCGTCCAATATTCTGCAGTGTCTCAATATGAAAGTCTTTGACCAGTGTGTGTTGCCAGTGATGACATATGGCACTGAAGCGTGGTCGCTTACAATGGGCCTCATAAGACGAGACACAATTAGTTATTATTTCACCCTAAATTGTAATTTTCATTCGAAAATATCAAATTTAAGAGCGAATTTCAAAAGATCGTGAGTGGATAAGTTAAGACGCAATTACGGTGGCTCTGTGTGTGACACCTTTGCAAACATTTACTTTTTCAGGCATAGTAATGTCGTCACAAACTGTTTATGGTTGAGATTATTTGATTTAGCCGGTTTTCTATAAAACTACTATTCGAATTTGAATTTTCAACCTTGGACGCTATAGTTGTTTTTTGAATTGACTACTTTTATGCAATTTGGCCAACTTAAATAATTTCATTTATACACCGCGTTTTATATACATTTTCGTGATGTCCTTAAAAACGAATGAGAAAAAAAAATCGGTAAACTACTTTAATATGTTCAGGTAACATACATAAACATACCTACTTACCGAGATGGTTTATCCATTTGGGCATCATTTACATAATGGAAATGTTGTCAATTCAAAGAAAAATCATTGTGAGTCACAGGTGACTTTGCAGATATAAGTATTAAGTATATATAAAATGTTTTATTTACAGTTAATTTAAAACACGAAATAGGTAGCTACCGACTAGTGGCACTAATTATAAGGATAAAACATAATGAAAACACATTATGAACGCCAACGTTCACCTTGTCGAGGAATTCTTAGAATAGCCTGAATACCTAATATTTAATAACATATTTTGTCACCAGGACTAGACGATATTTCCAAACAACTTTTGCAGAAATACATATTCATAAACAGGCCATTGCATGCATTCGATTTCACACGTAGGCTTGGCGTAAGTGGAAGAAAGCCCACACAAACATTTTAACGTAGGCAATATCATATGGGCATATTTTACAACCTCGCCAGCTCGCCACACATCCTCGCACCGCTTATCTGCAGACATTTCACAGCTTCGCTACGCATTCTCGTTCCGCTCGTTTTCCTCGAACGGCTCTAGTAGATACGGCCACACCGTTTCACAGCTTCGCTACGCATTCTCGCTCCACTCATTTTACTTGCACGGCTCTAGTAGATTCGGCCACACCGTTTCACAGCTTCGCTATTCATACCTGTTCCGCTCCGCACAGCTCTGGTAGATATCCACCCTTATGCTGGTGAAGTTAATCTTGTCAAAGGGTCCCTCGATGTAATTAAAGGTGTCTAGGCACATAGCCTGGTTTTTACTTAAATTTTAGTGACCACCGCATGCCATGTGGATTTTGATGGTTTAACTATGGCATACTGCTTGTATAGTCTGTAATAGACTTAAAGGCCATTGATAATGATGACTGATTCGGATGGTACGGATGCATATCTAGATTTGGTATGAAGACCACTTTGACTTCTCTCCATTGTCCTGGCGCCAAACATGTGTGCCAGACAACCGCCTTACTAACTCACCGGAGGAAACAGAGAGAGTGCGTATAAGCCTACCTGCCCTGCCCCCAAATTTGCCCCAGAGTTTTGGAAGAGTTGTTGAAGAGAAGCTTCCTTACCCTGTTAGCCTGTGTGGAGGTCTCAATCTCGTGCTTCTATATTTGAGTAGTTTTTTGTACCTGGACAGATACAGAGCCACCGCTTTTTAACTGTCCCAGGCCTGGTCTGCTTCGGTATTCAATGCTCTGTTGAGTTACTTCCTCATTATCCTCCTGAGTATCTCCAGTTGAGGTTCCCACTAGTTGACTGCTCCCACTGTCTATTAGGGGAGTAGATACATGTAGAGGGCCTGTCGAATGGTAAAATGGAAACCAATTTATGGTAGTGGTGAGCTGTAGAACTCGCTAGCCTCAAATCCATTTTTTGTTTCGAAAGTGTGTATCGACTAGAAAAATTTAATAATTAACGAACCTGTTTACAAAATTTCCTGTAGGGGAGAACAGCGGGACAAAGGGACATCCGGACATGCAAACGATTTTCGGCCCAAGCTGAAGCATATAACTATGTTCGCTTTGCTCGCTCGTTCGAGGAAGGGAAGCGGATTTTTTTCTTAAGAAATATCCACATTTATTCAAGGCCTCCAATAAAAATATAAATTGATGTTGCTCAATTTTAACCAAGATATCTATTGAAATGGTCCTCACTATAAATCTATCCGCATAGTAAACAAAATCTCGAAGTTTATTTAAAAGATAGTTTCAGAGTGCAATGTCTCAAAATTCAATTCAAATGGCATTCTCAAGGAAGCATAGTGGCACCATTACTTTTTCTTCTTTACCTACAGTGATGATTTATCGAACGCAACAGTACATGAAACAGTCATGTCCGCTGATGATACAACACTGATAGTAAAATATTGCAATAAAATTAACTTTTGAGTATGACATTAACATACAAGATCAATAGTAAACCATGGTGGGACGATAGTTGCTTTCCACTTTTCAAAAGGCTAAACATTCTTCGTCTGGCGTCTTTATATAAGAGAAATGTGTATTTTTGTTAGAGCACAACAATCATATTTCAAAACGCGAGGTGAAGTTATAAATAGACAGTCCAGAGCAAATATTATGAAGTTTTTGTATCATCCTCGATGTCGGAAAATTATACATAAAGGCACCTATCCACGTGAAGAAGGAAGAACGTGTTTGATATGTGCATTGTGATTTACATCAGTAAACTTGAATGGTGAAAGCTTACCTTGATTATTATTTAATTATTGAATTCATTCGTAAAATTAAAAGTTTATGACTTCGTCCCAATTGCGGTGGAATGAAAACAGGTGGCCCCTGGTGCTTTGAGACGAAAATCTGTGTTAATAAGTTAAGTCGGCGTTTGAGGGAGAGAGGTTGCGATTCCAGGTCTGGCTCATATATACCTGGTCCAGCATTTCGTTAGCAGTTCAGCGAAGTAATGCCGCGAGGGTATTGGGCACATTTGCGTCAGGTACCTGCCGTCCAGGGGATCTGTTAGATGCGCCAACTTAAGAGCACTTAATAGCTTGTTGCGGATTATATTATTTATATGCTATTGACGATGCCTGCCGGCTGATTATTTGCTTGTTTGAGTTTTTTGACGAGGTTGCGGTTTCTCACTGTGTTAAATGTCTTGAATGTCACTAAATCACTGATAAGTCCGCACAATAATCTCCACTTATAATAAATCTCTAAATTAAAAAAAGAATCAGCCAGTTTGAAACTAAGCTTTGCGCGGTTCGAATGTTCTCAGCATCCCATGAACGGAAAAATATGAAACATTTTATATAGGTACATTATTATTCTAGCTGCAACTTAGGATAGTTTTTATCCGACTGCGACAGTTAATTAATTTTCCGAAATATACGACTTCATTTAATATTTCATTTATTTTTATTGAAATCAAACGCTGCTCCAACTGTCAGCTATAAGAACCGTCAAATTTTCGTCAAAATGGCGGAATTGCTTTGCCTTTCACTTATTAATAATTTAAATCCCGTCTACGATAGACCTTTACGAGACAAATGCTAAAATATAAACCATAAAAAAATATTCGATTCTGATATGAGAACTTATATGCGCAAATGTCGTTTTATGTCGTAATTTCAATAAATGAAATCAACAAATTTGAACAATATAATTAACACGAATTTGTTTTTTTTGAATGACAATGGCACGCGCTCGGCGCATTCAGCCAAAGTACCTGCGGCGCTACCACGAAAACCGATACTCAATGTTCATATATTTGCATCCCTGTCACTCGAGTATGGTTAGTGCGATAGAGATAGAGATACCCGAACATTTTCGAATTCCGAAGTTCGTGGTTATAGCTCAGGAATCGAAAATATGGTAAATAATCATAATGTATTTTCTCGAAAAAGAATTTAAAATAAATATAGTCAAATGGAGAAAAAAACAAAGCAAGAGGTTATATAGGTAATGATTAAGTTATAAGAGTCCAAAGTTTTAAGAGGGGGTATGTTCTGTCCCTTTTCCGCAAAACGCACCTTCATATGAAACGATTGTTTTTTACTATGACGCTCGAGTATATTGACGTCACAGTCCCTCATCGTTTTCTCACTCTAACAAGCGACATTAAAACGGATGTAGCTTCATAATTTTTTGAGATATTTGAATGGGAGTTTCATTATCTTCTATTTATTTATACATAATAAATGCCTATGTCCTGACTGACTTATTCACTCAATCACTCACTCACTCACTCATCAACGCACAGCCGAAACTACAAATCTTAGAGAGTAGATTTTTGCACAGTATGTTGCTTTTATAACGTGGGCTAGGGATAAAAAGGGATTTTTGAAAATTCTACCCCTAAGGGGGTAAAATGGGGGTGCAAAGTTTGTATGGGAGAACCTTTTTGTTTTGAGCTATAGACTTAAACTTTGTAGAAAAATTAGTTATTAGAATACAAATGAAACACTTTCAGCGTTTTGGAAAATTCCATCCCTACGGGGGTAAAATAGGGGTGCAAGGTTTGTATGGGGGAAACATTTTTTTTTAAATAGAGACTTAAAACTTTGTAGAAAGATCAGTCATTAGAATACAAATAAAGAACTTTCAGGGTTTTAGAAAATTCTACCCCTAAAGGGGTAAAATAGAGTGCAAAGTTTGTATGGGAAAAACTACTTTTTTTTAAATAGAGACTTAAAACTTTGTAGAGAAATTATTCATTAGAATACAAATAAAGTACCTAGATTCAGTGTTTTAAAAAAATCTACCCCTAAGGGGGTAAAATAGGGGTGCAAATTTTGTATGGGGGAAACAATATTTTTTTTAAATAGAGACTTAAAACTTTGTAGAAAGATTAGTCATCAGAATACAAATTAAGTGCTTTCAGCGTTTTAGAAAATTCTACCCCTAAAAATATGGGGCTAAAATAGGGGTGCAAAGTTTGTATGTGGGAAATTTTTTTTTTTTTTTAGCTAGAGTCCTAAAACTTTGTAGAAAGATTATTTAAATACAAAGAAAGTACTTTCAGCGTTTTGGAAAATAGGGTGCAAAGTTTGTATGGGAAAAACATATTTTTTTTTTAATAGAGACTTAAAATTTTGACGAAAAATTACTTATTAGAACATGAAAAATACTACATTCGGCGTTTTACAAAAATCATTCCCTAAGGGGGTTAAAAAAGGGTGCAAGGTTTGTATGGGGAACACTTTTTCTGAGATAGACACTTGAAACTTTGTAGAAAGATTACTTATAAAAATACAAAAAAAGAACACAAATCGTTTTAGAAAATTCCACCCCTAATAGGGTTAAAAAGGAGAGCAAGCTTTGCATGAGCAACACTTTTTTTTGAGTTAGACTTAAAACTTTGCAAAAAGATTACTTATTAGAATACTAAAAAAGAACTTTCAGCGTTTTAGAAAACTCCATCCCTAAGGGGATCCTTAAGATCCTTAAGAAGGGTAGCCAGTGTTGTGTGGGAAAAACTTTTTTTTTTACTAGACTTAAAACTATTCAAAATGTTACTTATTAAAATTAATAATAAAGTACTTTCAGAGTTTTAGAAAATTCCACCCCTAAGGGGGTTAAGAAAGCTTTGTATGGGCAACACTTTTTTTGAGCTAGAGACTTAAAAGTTTACGAAAAAAGTTCTTTCAGCGATTAGAAAAATTCAACCTCTAAGGGGGTTTAAAAGGGGGTTCAAATTTTAAATGGCGAGCAATAAAATTTTAAAGTGTGAGTAAGAGATTTTTAACTTCGGTCTTATTCTGTACGTTAAAAGACTACAAAACTGATTTCAGAGTTTTTCCAAATTCATCCCCTAAGAGTGTTAAAATTGGTTCAAAGTTTGAGTATTTCAAGGCATTTTTAAAGTATGAGATTTTTAACTTTGGTTTTAGACTGTTTGTTCACAAACTAGAAAATGAACATCAACTTTTTTTTTAATTATCCCCTAAAAGAGGGTTCAAATTTTGTATCGAGAGAAATCATTTTCTAAGACGATAAAAAGTTCTACGCGGACGAAGTCGCGGGCAACAGCTAGTCAATTAATAATTTTTTGAATTATTCCGACACATGGACACAACCATAGCATGATTATCACTAAGTAGAGCGATAATCTTCGTAGGGGAGAAGTGAGGGGCTGGGGTGAATACTGAATTCAGTGCCATGAGAAAGGTCTATGCGCAGCAATGGCTGATGATTACGTCGATGATAAATTAACAAATAAATATAAGAGGTCACTCGTATTACAGAAACAAACCATTTGCCTTTACGGACCGTCAGCTTCATAGACAATGTTACTTCCCACTAGGTTAAATAAACCGTCAAACATTTATTATACTCGTATTTCAGAAGATAATACTTTTGTCAATCACGAACTATAACATTGCCACCTTTGATCTAACTCCCCCCCCCGTAAACCCCCGTATATTGTAAATCATATCGCAATCGTCAGAGGTGTTTATTAATAATAATATATATTTTTTATTGAATTTACAGAACAGCAAATAATTGTAGAGTACGATGAAAGGAAGAAGTCATATCTAATGAAGTGCAACAATGATCCTGCCAACGTCGAACTCGCGGCCGACGATCCCGCGCTTCCAGCAATGCCCACACTCACGATCGTAAAAACAATAGAATTCCAAGGTTGTGTAGTTCCGAATGTAACTTATGCGTCCGTATTAGACGCTCTTAACATCAAATTTTCATCGAATCTCAAGGATGGTGTCCTTAATTTATGGGAGTTACCTGCGACGCCGCAGCTAGAAGGTTACCATTTGAAAGGACTGCCAATAAGAGAGTTGTTAATTACCGCTGCTATTAATGACCCACCCACGCGTCCCAAGTCAGATTTTTTAGACCATTTGCCAGAACTAAAAAATCTAGAGCTGAAACAATTCGTGGAACCAGAGAAGGAAGCAATTACACACCTACCGGAATCGCTTGAGGAACTATCGTTGAGAAAAACCAAGCTAACTCTTGATGGAGACTCACAGAACGGCAGTTCCTGGCTGGAGAGACTAAACTCGCTGAACTCTCTCACTCTAGAAGAAGATGGGTTAGTTATACTACCACCATTGGCTCTTTTGCGCAATCTGACTAAAGTGGCACTGAATATCGCGGCTCAGTCACTGTCTCATAACGCGACATGGCTGCAGGGTGCAACGCTACAGAGCCTGACAATAAAATATTGTAAACTAGAAGAGCTCCCGAATGCATTGTTCGTGGATGCCAATATAACCGAAATCAACCTCTCCAACAACAAACTAAAATCTCTTAAGTAAGTATTATTTTGTAATAGGTAGACACTTATAGATCTACTCTCATAACACCGTTACTGATAGACTACGAAATAAATGTGTTTCCTGTATAATTAACAACAAATTTGTATTTAAGAAATGGCATAGGTTCTAAGGTAAATGTCCCTAAGTTTGACAACTTTATCTCAAATATTGTCACTCTGCTCACCTTTAAGGATGACTCACACTAGAACGGGCCGTTTTCTAAGAAAAATGATGGCATTTTTTCGCGGCCGAGCCGTACCCAAGCCCGGCCGAGCCACGGCCGAGGCTCTGAAGCGTCTCGGTGTCAGCACGGCCCAGTCGTGGCTCGGCCGGGCTTGGGTATGGCTCGGCCGCGCAAAAACGCCGTCGTTTTTCTTAGAAAACGGCCCGGGCCGGACACGGCCCGTTTTAGGGTCAGTCATCCTTTAACTATGCCATGAGCCTATATGAATTAAGATTGAAGGTGTGAACTATTGGGGCAGTGTCGACTGACATATACCTTAGTCAAGACGAAATTTATCACTCCCTGAGGCCTTAGCACGATAAGTTTTATCGTCATGTTTTACGTGACGTTTAAGTTCAATTTCGCCGTAAGATGTGTCGATAAAACCTATCGTGCTAGCCGGTTTGATGGTGGTAAAATATGCTACCCTATTCCATATTATCCAAATTTCAAAGCTTATTGAGCATGTTTTTAACGAACTGTTACAATGTACCAACACGGGTATTAAATCAACATTTAATTCGTAACAAAAATACTTCCGCTACCATACCACCAAACATGCTTGTAACTTAAAACATGCAAAGTTGCTAGTATGTGGTACCTACATTCTGTTGTATGTTTTCAACCACGTAGCGAATTAATTTTTGCCGATTCGTAAAAAAATTTTTTTATGCCGAGTTGGAGGCAAACAAGAACTTTGGGGGACGCCGATGTCCAGCCCAGCAGGCTGGTCTTTCGGCTGATATGACGATGATGATGATGAAATACGTTGATAAATCAAATTAAAATTAATCAGCTTGTCGATCAGCGCAATAACCCCGCTACGGCACTGTCTGTGATGTATGCCTTATTCATAAACGTTAATTAAGATTAAATTCAATTAAATAGCCTATTATATGTAAAACAATTATATCATTATAATTAAACCTATTATATCTAAAACTCCGTAAAAAATCGTTCGTCTCTATTTTGTCACTTTCATTTGCGTTGCTGAAAATGAGACGATATTCTAGCTAAGAAAGGTTTGTCAAATTTTATAAATAAGGGGATTATATCTTCCACAAGGACAGCTCAATTCCCAAGTATGCTGAACGTGTCATTTCATTATTATACCAATGATCTTTAGTTTAAGCATCGACAGTGGAGGATAATGTATGTTTCGTCTTCAACTGGTCGATTGCGTAAAGCTTTGTTTGTTAAGTAGATCTAATAGTACTACTACAAAGGCCGGAAAATAAGGGATTACCTGCCGAGTGTGATTTAGACGGCCGAGCATAGCGGGGCCGGATAATAGTACGAGGCGGGCAATCCCTAGTTCTGGCCGAGGTATAGTGCTTTAGTCAAACAGGCTGAACGCCATGATGTTGCGTCACCAATTGAAGATGAAACAAACGAATATCACTTTGCAGGCCTAGACCTCCATTTTGTATTTTTCATTATTGGCCTCTCGTCTTGCCGCACCTGAAACCTGATAGGTACCTTGCAGCCTATTAAAAGGAATGTAACGTAAATATCTCAGTGCATGTTTGAGAGATTGTTATTGTTTTGTATGAGGAAATGACAGTTGAATTTTCCTAACGGGCATTCGAAAACTTACGTACGTAATCAACTAATCATCCCTCTGGTCTTACTAGAATATTACCTGTTTCAGTGATGCGTTCGCTCCGCTGCGGTCTAGCTTGCGGAGTTTAAACCTGTCGAACAATAAGTTGGACGGCACTGAACTCGTTAACGCCGTCGCGATGCTAGAGAAGCTTGATAAGCTTGTCGTCAACAACAACCCTCTTTCACTTTGCCCAACTGACGGTAATATCCTGTATTAGTTTTAACTTTAATGACAATTTGCAAAATATTAAAACAATACCAAGCAAGAACCGAAATAAGACAAGAAACGAAAACAAAAAAAAACAACTTTTATCTATAAACTGCGGCTCAGCTCTAGTTCAAGAGTTCTTAAGAGTCCGCTGTAAGCTCGATTCTCCACATAAACGTAGTTACGCCACAGAATAAGTAATAGTTCTACGTACAGAAGGTTCTCTGTTAACAAATTCCCTGTTTAGGTACGCCAAACGTGCCTAAATGTGTCCATCCCGTTCCATCGCATGCAACCCGCTGCGACCCGTGCGAGCGTCCTGTACCAACACGTGGCAGCCACTGAATAGACCCCTTCGAAGGGGCGACCGGCATGTACTTGTAGCGATAAACACAAATCGCGAGTGAGCCGCGCCAGGTTACGCTCTCATTTTGAAACAAATAGCTAGTTTGCTCTGAAACTTTGTACTTAGAATAAGTTAAGTACCATCCAGGTCTGTAATTAGTTTATGTAGCTCCAGATACCATAGTAAAAAAATACGGTAAAAAGTTTTTCATACAAAACTTGTTTTTGCTGTATTTTGTTTATTTTATAAACTGGAGGCATATAAACTAATTACAGACCTAGATATACCTTCCTACTGTCATTGTATATGCAAAGTTTCGTTACAATCCAACACGTAGTTTTAAAATGAGAACGAAACTCCGTTTGTATGGGAAGGTGACATTCGGCCGAGCTTACTGCGGACTCTTAAGGCCTCCACACACCGGTCGCGGGCGCGGGTCGGGCGCGGGCCCGCGCAAGTTGTAAAACATTGAAACTACACTTCAAACACACATCGAACGCAAGCCCGCGGGCCCGCGGCGGGCCCGCGTTCGATGTGTGTTTGAAGACTTTGAAGTGTAGTTTCAATGTTTTCGACGCGACCAACGCGACCGGTGTGTGGAGGCCTTTAATTCACCAGTGTCTCATCACCACACATCGTTCATTTTGTAGCATTTTGTTAACAACAGTTAACGGAATTAGTATAAACTATTTCAATCTATTATTTATTTAGCGTTAATAAATGTCAATATTTACCCTAATTAACAATTTTGGTTGATATAATCCATGCCACTTCCGATAACAGTACTACACTGCACGAAAAATGCTACAAAATTAACGATGTCTGGTCATCACGTATACAGTCTTAACGGGAGTAAAGATATAGCAAGAAGGGCGCAGATTGCGGTGTATTCAAACTAAAATCATGAAAAGAAGCATGGTAATTTTTTTACTATCCACAGAGCGTCGACGCAAGAAGGTTAACCAAGTGTTCCATTATGTCCATTTGTGCAATGACAATCACGGCATAGTACCTACCGAGAAGTGAAATGACATCGCACCCTAAGTTTAATATGTTTCGTATATGTGGCTGTTCTTTTAAATAATAATGACATCATAATAATTAAGACAAGTAATTAGGTAGTAATTTACTAATTATTTGCCTTAATTAATAATTATTTGTCTCCATTCCGCAGTGTCATCACAATTGCCGACGAGGGTACAAGGGGACGGGGGGACGAGCTTACGCCACTTGGAGCTCAAGAACACAAAGACAACACGTATCTGCTCTGATTGGGTCGAAAACGACTCCCTCTTGTACCTTAATCTAGACAACAACGAGATCCGCAACCTTTGGGTCAGTATCGGCAGAAAACATAAAAATAGTACATTACTGTAGAGGCCGGGAAAATAGGGATTGCCGGCCTAGATACGAGACTGGCAATCCCTTTTCACGGCCAGGTACGTATATCTAGTGCTTTTCTCAAACATGCAATGAATTATAACTACGACTTAGAAAAACTTAAAATAGAAAACTCCTGACATTTTCATTTCAAATTTCAATATCTCAAAAACGGCTAAACCGATTTTGTTACCATTTAAATAGATATGTTTTTATGGGTACTAATAGTTAAGGACAGTGAATCCTGATCCACCGTTATACAGTTCACACTAGTACGGGGATCAGTTGAAGCTTACTTGGCTCATACTTAGTTACCTTCTTGTAATAATATTAAAATGTAAGCATAACTATGTACACGTATTACTTTAATAAACGTTGTTTGTTTGTTGTTGTTGTTGTTGAAACGTAGCTAAGAACCATTTCGATCACGTCAGAAAAAATAAAAAAAAAACCGCATTCAAATCGGTCCATTCGTTTAGGAGCTACGATGCTACAGACAGACACACACACACACAGACACACAGACACGTCAATCTAATAACACTCCTCTTTTTTCGTCGGAGCTTAAAAACAAAAACTAAAAGTTTTTTTAATGACCGAGTGCTACGATGTTGGGTCACGAATTGATTGAACCGAAAACAAAGAAGGTCGCTTTGCCTCCAATTTTGTATGAAATTCCATTACGGATCTCTCGTCTCGCCGTGCCTGAAACGCAATACTACGAAACCTACTATAAAGAACACAACCTGAACATTCTATTGTATGTTTCAGAAATAGTACTTTGCTGCAAACGCCGGGAAAAAAGGGCTTGCCGGGTGAGTAGGCCGACCGTAGGGAGGCCGGATAGTGATACGAAGCCGGCAAGCCCTTTTCACGGTCAGGCATGTATAGTGCTTTTCTCAAACATGATGCCGTGATGCTGTGCCACAAATTTGTTGAATGAAATTAAAAATAAAATTTCTTCCCGGCCTAGGCCTTCAGTTTCGTATGAAATTCCTTACCAGTTCTCTCGATTTGATCCACCCGAAACGTGATACGTTGAAGCCTGATATAACCCACGTAATGACCACATTTCATTCCATGTTTGAGAATAGTACGAGTACATTGTGCATTAACGGTCGTAAGAAGGGGATTTTGCTGCAAACGCCGGGAAAGAAGGGCTTGCCGGGTGAGTAGGCCGACCGTAGGGAGGCCGGATAGTGATACGAAGCCGGCAAGCCCTTTTCACGGCCAGGCATGTATAGTGCTTTTCTCAAACATGATGCCGTGATGCTGTGCCACAAATTTGTGGAATGAAATTAAAAATAAAATTTCTTCCCGGCCTAGGCCTTCAGTTTCGTATGAAATTCCTTACCAGTTCTCTCGATTTGATCCACCCGAAACGTGATACGTTGAAGCCTGATATAACCCACGTAATGACCACATTTCATTCCATGTTTGAAAATAGGACGAGTACATTGTGCATTAACGGTCGTAAGAAGGGGATTACTAACGAGAGTCTATTAGAAACCCGACGCCAAAGGCGGAGGGCTTTTAATGAGTCGAGTTTGTAATCCCCTTACTGTCCGTGATACACACAATGTTTTTCATCACATTTGCGAGGAAATAAATAACTACAAAAGACAGAAAATTTTAAGTTTCATACAACCGGCACTCAAAAATTTACGAAATTGACAACTTCACTTACAGATTGGAGGAGGGCGAGGGGGCGTGGCGCCGCATGGCCTGCTAAATTTTTTTCAACCAATCACAGATAATAATTCCTGTAACGCGCGGCCAACTAGATTTGCCAACCAATTTGTTTGATTTGTTTTTAACCAATCAGATCACACACAAGCACAAAACTCCCTAGGGAGTTATAAATCCATAACTCCCGCGGGAGGTATATCGGGTATAGCTGCTCTATAAACTTGCCTATAATAACCCATTTACGAGCAAGTGTGATGAAAAAAGATATTGTAGTACAGTCACGGACTTTAATTGTTGATTTAGGTGTCAACTAATTTTGGTTTTCATAGTAAGCTTTGAATGGTCCAGTATAAAGTGCGCTCTAAATGGCTCAACAATTAAAGTCGGTGACTGTACCTAGCCATATGAAACTTTCTTGTACTTGTAGTTCAGTCGTTATATATTTTGACCCGTGAATAATTAGTTCTCGGATTTTTTTTGTAGGTCCCTCGGGGGGTCACTGGGAGTGTAAATTCAAAAAGTAGACTGAATCAAGCTCCTGCGTATATTCGAAAAACGGTTTTTCTTGAATAACTCGGGCATTTTTTATTTTACAGTAAAACCGTAAGAACAAAAATTGTGGGAAATTTGATTATCTACAAGTGTGGTCTTTACAATTTTTCTTCTAGGATCGATATTTTGGAAATTAAATTTGAAAAGAAAAAACCGCTCCTCCTTACTATACATAATAGGTACAAATTAACGCCTCTGCATTCTAGCAAGTTACTCGAGATGTTTACTTTGGATCGATGGATAAATAAGCTGGATATGTCTAAAGTTATTAAGCTCAACATCACGTCAATTAATAAATCGATGCGTGCGTTTAATAAAATCGTTCTAAAAACTACAGTAGATGAGTTTTTGCAATCACAGTATTTCGGTCTTTATTGTATATACACAGATGGTTCTAAAGAAAAAAGCGCCTTAGGTGCTGCGTTTTACGATCCACAGTCGAACATATCACTTAAGTTACACATAAATAGTGACATTTATATCATGCATGCAGAGTTAATTGCAATCGCCGAGGCCCTATCCTACATTCAATCAATAGGCTGCGATAAGTTTGTTATATTATCGGACTCCATGAGTGCGCTCCAACACTTGGCTCGGTGCACCTCGAATTTTCGAGGTCTCCCGATTGCCTAAATCATTTTTTAAAACTTTACAGCAAATCACAATCAGAGGTTAAGAACATAGTACTGCAATAGATTCCCTCTCATGTGGGTATACGCGGAAATTAAGCCGTGGACACCTTAGCCAGGCAAGCTTGTTGTGAGGGTGTTGAATGTAACATGTTACCTTTTTACTCTGACTGTATCGCTTTAGTAAAACGGCAAACATATTCTTTGTGGAAAGAATACTTTGATAAGAGATCAAAAGAAAAAGGCATTTGGTATAAGACGATCCAACCTCGTCCTCAGATAACTTCATGGATAATAGAGTTTTCGTTAAGTAGACACGACTTGGTATTGATGATGAGATTGCGATCCGGACATATACCATTAAACAAGTTTAGATATTTGATGGGAAAAGTGGCATCTCCAAATTGTGATGAATGTGAAGTACCAGAAGATGTATACCATGTTATGATGGAATGTGTCCGAAACGAAGCTCTCAGGAGAAGTCTGCCTTTTAACACCAGTTATGATGTCGGGACCTGCAATGTTGCCCTGGCCACCCCGTTGTCAGACGCGGCCACAGCACTATTGCAGTTAGCTCGAAAGTGTGTTAGTAATAGAATTACTCGTCATTAGAATAATATGTTATGTTGACTATAACGGATCGACATGTTCACCTGTGTGACAAGCTCCTTAAATAAAGAGAAAAAAAAAATTGAAAAAAAGCGACAAATTCAAAATATTTTCATCATTTCGTTTATTTTCAACTTTACGGTATAAATGAATAGGACTAAACTTGGAAAGGATCAAATTCTGAACAATTTTGGTTCCCACCTTTTTTGTCACTTTTTTCAAATTTAATTTCCAAAAAGAAAAATTGTCAAGACCAAACTTGTAGAAAATCAAATTTTCTGCAATTTTAGTCCTCACGGTTTTACTGTAAAATAAAAAATGGCCGAGTTATTCAAGAAAAACCGTTTTTCGAATATACGCAGGAGCCTGATTCAGTCTTCTTTTTGAATTTACACTGCCAGTGACCCCCCCGAAGGACCTACGAAAAAAAAATCCAAGAACTAATTATTCACGGGTAGGGTCGGTTTTTTGGATATATTTACTGAACTATTGCGATCGGTCCATAGGGTTTTAAATAGGATACTAGCTTTCCACGGGGCTTCGCCCGCATATTGCAAAGAACGCATGCAACACCGCGGGATAAAATATAGCCTTTAACCATCCAGAAAGTCCATTCTAAATGCAGGTGAAAGAGTTTTTGAAATGGTATAAGTTGTTCCGGAGATTACCCAAAACATACAAACTTACATTTTACATAGCTACAATCTTACAGACTTTCTCTTTATAATATTATAGTATAGGTAGACTACTCAGAAACTAATATATGCACTTCCCTGTTGCAAGATTTATTTGTCATAAACTGGGTTAGGAAAAATCGTTATGTAATCTGGCGACGTTTTAAAATACAAATTTAGGTTAAAATAATTGCTGAGTCGCAACGTAAGTATCTAATCTATACACGCGGCAGCGTGTCCAGCCAAGTTCAAAGCCAAAAGGAACTGGCGACACAGCAGCAGTGTGTTATATCAATCATCAATTTATCCTAAGTTATCTGCTTTGTGTAAATAAGTAATTAGAGTGTTCAAATTTAAAAGTTAAGTATACTTTTATATAGCAAACTTAAATCTAGAAAAAAAGGAAATTGTTACTATGTTCTTAAGAATATATTTTTACGATTATCTACTGAACTTGGCACCCATTTAGAACTCAATTCTTTAGTCAGTGAAGTTGTCAACCACGCATATTCTTAATAGGTATTGAACTTGGCGCCCATTTTCACAGTTATGTTTTTGGTGGGATTTGTTCTAGCAAAGTACCTAAACAATCTCCACTTATAATAAATCTCTAAATTAAAAAAAGAATCAGCCAGTTTGAAACTAAGCTTTGCGCGGTTCGAATGTTCTCAGCATCCCATGAACGGAAAAATATGAAACATTTTATATAGGTACATTATTATTTTAGCTGCAACTTAGGATAGTTTTTATCCGACTGCGACAGTTAATTAATTTTCCGAAATATACGACTTCATTTAATTTTTCATTTATTTTTATTGAAATCAAACGCTGCTCCAACTGTCAGCTATAAGAACCGTCAAATTTTCGTCAAAATGGCGGAATTGCTTTGCCTTTCACTTATTAATAATTTAAATCCCGTCTACGATAGACCTTTACGAGACAAATGCTAAAATATAAACCATAAAAAAATATTCGATTCTGATATGATAACTTATATGCGCAAATGTCGTTTTATGTCGTAATTTCAATAAATGAAATCAACAAATTTGAACAATATAATTAACACGAATTTGTTTTTTTTGAATGACAATGGCACGCGCTCGGCGCATTCAGCCAAAGTACCTGCGGCGCTACCACGAAAACCGATACTCAATGTTCATATATTTGCATCCCTGTCACTCGAGTATGGTTAGTGCGATAGAGATAGAGATACCCGAATATTTTCGAATTCCGAAGTTCGTGGTTATAGCTCAGGAATCGAAAATATGGTAAATAATCATAATGTATTTTCTCGAAAAAGAATTTAAAATAAATATAGTCAAATGGAGAAAAAAACAAAGCAAGAAGTTATATAGGTAATGATTAAGTTATAAGAGTCCAAAGTTTTAAGAGGGGGTATGTTCTGTCCCTTTTCCGCAAAACGCACCTTCATATGAAACTATTGTTTTTTACTATGACGCTCGAGTATATTGACGTCACAGTCCCTCAACGTTTTCTCACTCTAACAAGCGACATTAAAACGGATGTAGCTTCATAATTTTTTGAGATATTTGAATGGGAGTTTCATTATCTTCTATCTATTTATACATAATAAATGCCTATGTCCTGACTGACTTATTCACTCAATCACTCACTCACTCACTCATCAACGCACAGCCGAAACTACTAATCTTAGAGAGTTGATTTTTGCACAGTATGTTGCTTTAATAACGTGGGCTAGGGATAAAAAGGGATTTTTGAAAATTCTACCCCTAAGGGGGTAAAATGGAGGTGCAAAGTTTGTATGGGAGAACCTTTTTTTTTTGAGCTATAGACTTAAACTTTGTAGAAAAATTAGTTATTAGAATACAAATGAAACACTTTCAGCGTTTTGGAAAATTCCACCCCTACGGGGGTAAAATAGGGGTGCAAGGTTTGTATGGGGGAAACATTTTTTTTTAAATAGGGACTTAAAACTTTTTAGAAAGATCAGTCATTAGAATACAAATAAAGAACTTTCAGGGTTTTAGAAAATTCTACCCCTAAAGGGGTAAAATAGAGTGCAAAGTTTGTATGGGAAAAACTACTTTTTTTTAAATAGAGACTTAAAACTTTGTAGAGAAATTATTCATTAGAATACAAATAAAGTACCTAGATTCAGTGTTTTAAAAAAATCTACCCCTAAGGGGGTAAAATAGGAGTGCAAATTTTGTATGGGGGAAACAATATTTATTTTAAATAGAGACTTAAAACTTTGTAGAAAGATTAGTCATCAGAATACAAATTAAGTACTTTCAGCGTTTTAGAAAATTTGACCCCTAAAAATAGGGGGCTAAAATAGGGGTGCAAAGTTTGTATGTGGGAAACTATTTTTTTTAGCTAGAGTCCTAAAACTTTGTAGAAAGATTATTTAAATACAAAGAAAGTACTTTCAGCGTTTTGGAAAATTTCACCCCTAAGGGGGTAAAATAGGGTGCAAAGTTTGTATGGGAAAAGCATATTTTTTTTTAATAGAGACTTAAAATTTTGACGAAAAATTACTTATTAGAACATGAAAAATACTACATTCGGCGTTTTACAAAAATCATTCCCTAAGGGGGTTAAAAAAGGGTGCAAGGTTTGTATGGGGAACACTTTTTCTGAGCTAGACACTTAAAACTTTGTAGAAAGATTACTTATAAAAATACAAAAAAAAGACTTTCAGCGTTTTGAAAAAATCTATCCCTAAGGGGGATAAAAAGGGGTGCAAAGTTTTTATCAGGGAAAGTTTATGTTTTTGAGTTAGAGACTTGAAACTTTGTAGAAAGATTACTTATTAAAATACAAAAACGAACACAAATCGTTTTAGAAAATTCCACCCCTAATAGGGTTAAAAAGGAGAGCAAGCTTTGCATGGGCAACACTTTTTTTTGAGTTAGACTTAAAACTTTGCAAAAATATTACTTATTAGAATACTAAAAAAGAACTTTCAGCGTTTTAGAAAACTCCATCCCTAAGGGGATCCTTAAGATCCTTAAGAAGGGTAGCCAGTGTTGTGTGGGAATAACTTTTTTTTTTACTAGACTTAAAACTATTCAAAATGTTACTTATTAAAATTAATAATAAAGTACTTTCAGAGTTTTAGAAAATTCCACCCCTAAGGGGGTTAAGAAAGCTTTTTATGGGCAACACTTTTTTTGAGCTAGAGACTTAAAAGTTTACGAAAAAAGTTCTTTCAGCGATTAGAAAAATTCAACCTCTAAGGGGGTTTAAAAGGGGGTTCAAATTTTAAATGGCGAGCAATAAAATTTTAAAGTGTGAGTAAGAGATTTTTAACTTCGGTCTTATTCTGTACGTTAAAAGACTACAAAACTGATTTCAGAGTTTTTCCAAATTCATCCCCTAAGAGTGTTAAAATTGGTTCAAAGTTTGAGTATTTCAAGGCATTTTTAAAGTATGAGATTTTTAACTTTGGTTTTAGACTGTTTGTTCACAAACTAGATAATGAACATCAACTTTTTTTTAATTATCCCCTAAAAGAGGGTTCAAATTTTGTATTGAGAGAAATCATTTTCTAAGACGATAAAAAGTTCTACGCGGACGAAGTCGCGGGCAACAGCTAGTAGTTATAATAAGTACCTAAGTATTTCTTTCCTAATTACAGTTCTCCGATTTGAAGATGAGGCGGGCCAAGAATGAAACAGTGACACTGAGCCTGAAAAATAATCAAATACAAATCAAGGACGATTACAAAAACTTCATCAAAGACTGCTCATCCAAAAACGATGGTGGTTATACAGTACGTAGTATTTAATATCATATTGTTTAGCTTTTATCGTAACGATACGAGTATGGTAATTGGGTACGAAAGAAGGAAACTTAAACACATATCTTTTATTCCTTTTTGACATAGTGGTAAGGAGAAAAAAGGTTGCGGAATAAATTTCCTTAATCGTACTTTCGTTAATAAGCAATTACTTTCAAGTAAATTAACTATTAAAGGCAACGACAACTTATATGACGTTTGAAATTAATTTCCAGCGTGTACAGGTTAACCTAAAACTAGATTTGTTATGCGGTTGTAACGCGTACTGGCTTCAAAAAATGCTACGGGAATGTCCTCTACTGAAGGCGGTCGACGTGAGATGTCCTTGGGGAACCTCCTTGCTAGACATCCGCAGCCAAAACTTTACCTGCGAATACCGTGGCAATTGCACTACAGGTAGCCAAAACTTTACCTGCGAAAACCGTGGCAATTGCACTACAGGTACCTATTTGTTTGTATTTTATCTTTTATATATTCAGATATATCGATGGTAGGCATGGTAGTGGTCCTGTGTACATAGGTACATAAGAGGATAAGAGTAGAATCAATGAGAAAAAATAAGAGTAGCATCGATAAGGTAAATAAATTATGTATTAAACGTATTGCTTAAAATAAATAATGTACATCCAATAAATTGTATTGCATGTAATTTAAATATAATTGAAGAGTTATTCATATCAAGTCAGCATTCTGATGGTTCCTAGTGTTCCTACCGCTATTCCGCAGTTAGATTTCTCATGTTTGTACTGGACATGGCGTGTCGCTAGCAATTTGTGTATTACTAGCTGTTGCCCGCGACTTCGTCCGCGTAGAAAATGTTATCGTCTAAATGTTTGTTTAAGGAATGAATTTTTAAAAACATTGAAATTAGTTTTGTAGTCTTTTAGTATACCTAGTCTAAAACCAAAGTTACAAATCTCTTACTTTCAAAATGTCTTGCTCTCTATACGAACTTAGAACCCCATTTGAACCCTCATAGTAAACAGTCTGAAACCGTAGTTACACATTTTTTTACTTTTAAATGTCTTGCTCTCTATACAAACTTCGAAGCCCCTTTTAACCTTTTTAGGCGATGAACTAAAAAAAACGCCGATATACGTTTTGTAGTCTTTTAGCAAACAGTCTAAAACCGAAGTTGCAAATCCCTTACTTTAAAAATGTCTTTCTCTCCATACAAACTTTGAACACCCTTATAATCCCCTTTAGGGGATGAATTTCAAAAAAACGCTTAAATGAGTTTTGTAGTCTTTTAACAAACAGGCTAAGATCGAAGTTACAAATCTCATACTTTAAAATTTTCTTGCTCTGCATACAAACTTTTAACCCCCTTTCGATTAACGCTTTTCGGGGGAAAATTTAAAAGAAAACACTAAGTTTTTTATTGTAATAAGTATTTTTTTTACAAACTATCAAGTCTCTAGCTCAAAAAAAGTGTTTCCCATACGAACCTTGCACCCCTTTTCAACCCCTTAAGGGCTGGAATTTTCCAAAACGCTTAAATACTTTTTTCTATTTTAATAACTCATCTTTCTACAAAGTTTTAAGTCAAAAACAAAAGGTTCTCCATACAAACTTTGCACCCCTATTTTACCCCCTTAGGGGTGGAATTTTCAAAAATCCCTCCTTATCCCTAGCTTCCGTTATAAAAGCAACTTACTGTGCAAAACTCAACTCTCTAGCCCCAGTAGTTTCACCTGTGCGTTGATGAGTGAGTGAGTGAGTGAGTGAGTGAATAAGTCAGTCAGGACATAGGCATTTATATGTATAGATTTTGTAACGATACACGATTTACTGTGATAGCAGCTCTGGTAATCCTAACTAACACCTATCTATAGGTATATTTGTGAGATTCTCAAACACAAGTGAATTTGACTCTTGTTATATATAACCTTAAAGTTGAATTTTGATAACCGGCAGTGTCGGATTCACCCCATCAAATACTGTAGGCAAATTAATTAATTGCTTAGAGCAAGTACAGTTTAATCCTAAAGCATAAATGTATGATTCATAATTTATTTATTTATTGAATTTTTATTGTACAAAAGAACGACTTAACGTAAAAAAGGCGGACTTAATCCTGCCATAAGCATTCTCTACCAGTCAACCTTAGGGCAAAGCAGACGGGCGGCGCCACTTTAGAAATAACACACAATGGGTATAAGGTATGTTGGGGTAACATCGGACTAATTTTCGACACTTTGGTAAGCCCTTATTGGGTTTATTTTTTTTGACATACTTATCTAACGATTCCTTGAATTATAATCGTTTGTTATAAATAAGTTTGAAATATATTTTTAATTCTCTGATATATATGTCTTAAGTTAGGACTTGTATTTTTTTTCAACGTGAAACATCGGATGCATGTACTCGGGGTAACAACGGACTATGTTCAAAAATTAACTCTGTGCAGTAACACTTATGGTTCATAAAAATAAATATCCGTTCTTTTACTGTCAAAACGACAAGCTCAGAATGTTTTTTGAATACTTGTAAAACAAGCGAGAAATATTTTTAAAAAGGGCCACCACGGCTGATCTTTCCCATGGCAAAATAAAAGTAAATCCACGTTTCTCAAACATTTTTAAGAAATAATGAATGTATGAACAACAAACAATTTGAATAAGTACTTACTCACTTCTTTTTCACTTTTCAATACTTAAACACACACACACACACATTTATTCAATCTCTATCATTTCATTAAACGCTTATTAAAAAAAACTGGCTTGCGGCATTAAATTAACTTTGAGAACCGCTGCTTTTTTCCATACACTCATAAACGGATCAACATCGATTGAATTTAGTACGATCTTGACCCGCAAGACGAAGATCGGATTAAATCGTACAGCTTAATCTAGCAGCCGTTATTCGTAGTTCTAGCTTACATAAAACAAGAATCATAACAATAATATGCACAAATAACACACAAAAATAGGTCAAACTTACGTGGTTGTGGAGATACGTAGCCACGAGAAAGTTCGGATTTCCTGATCACTCGTCAAATAATACTGTTTCGATTTTTCTCGCTGCTGCACATAACCTGTCGCTTTAAAGCCACGCAGCTGATTGAGGTGTGGGGCGCAACAAGTTGGCGTATGCAGGTGGGTTGCCAGCAAAAGAAAATCTCTTCTAGTTTAGTTGAAAATTGAATTAACCGTTCTTGACCCGATCCGTTCTTACCCCAACATACCTTACATACATAATAAATAACGAAAATAGACATATAAATATGGCTATCTTCGACTTAATAAAAATAGTAACAGAAAATGTCGATAAAAGAACACCAGTTTTTGCTGTGTTTACGGATATGACCAAAGCTTTTGACTACGTTGATCACAGGTTACTGCTGCACAAATTATATAGGTATGGAATAAGAAGTAATGTGTTAGCTCTTATTGAATCTTATCTCAAAAATCGACCACAATGTACTGAAAAAACAAGAATCTGTCGAAAGAGTAAATTTGAGAAAAAATATATCTCCAGTGAACAACTGGTACAATATGGCGTACCACAGGGTAGCGTACTTGGGCCCCTCTTATTCTTGTTGTATATCAATGACTTGCCTAGAAATGTTCATCGTCCAATGATAATGTTCACCCACGACAGTACCTCAGTTGTGCGTTTTAATAATAGTATTGATTATGAATATGACATAAATTTAGTATTAAATGAAATGATAACATGGCTTTATGATAATATTATACTAATTATTTGAATAAAACCAATATTATGCATTTTTACCAAAGAAAAGCAGTACCTGATGTGAATATCAATTATAATGGCAATACAAATGAAAGAGTAGGCGTAACTAAATTTTTAGAACTCATAATTTTATTGATGATCAATTGACGTGGGAAAATCATATTGAATACATTTGCAAGAGGTTAAATAAATCGGCTTCGAAATAAATGTTTCTTTTTAAGTAGAAATTTGTACGCCTAATAGGCAAAAACACGGAATAAGTACTTTGTTATTAAAATAAGACCCTATTTGTGACCTGTGTTTTACAAATAAATATATTCTTTCTTTCTTTCTTTCAAAACAAATACACAAATATATATACCTACATATTAATAATACAGACGAAAATAGGGAACAGAAACACTAACCCCCTTATCCATAAAACTTAAAATGCCTCTGCTAAATAAAATGTGCTTTGTCTCTTTCTTACGAACACAAATAGCAAAGTGATAGATACAAACGAATTTTAACGCCTTAGTTAAAAAAGGCTTATAGAACAACGTTTGTAAATACGGCTGTAAGAATATTTATGATCCTTTTTGATTCGCACTGCTTCAATTTGGAATTCTCTTCCGGCCGCTATATTTCCGGAATCATACAACCTTGATTAAGGCAACCACTAACCAGTGAACAGAGGCTCTAGTATAAGTTTTAGCGATACAATACGTTTTCGAACGCGTTTGCGTTTAGTCTCAATTTGTATGGCAACGCGAACAGCGCCTCTGGTGGTAACTATTAGGAACTACGCGTTGCCATACAAATTGAAACTAAACGCAAACGCGTTCGAAAACGTATTTGTACCGATAAAACTTGTACTAGAGCTACAGGCATTTTCAGGGTGTGCGTAACTTTCGATCAGGTTAGATAAAGGTCAATACAATAAATAAAAAATAAAAATGAAAATTTACTGGCGCGCCACGTACAGCAAAATACTAATATCGCGTGTACTCTAGGGCTAAATAATATTTTTTCAGGGTGTACGTGCGTTAAACGGCCATATGACAACGCTACAGTTGTGCGGTGTTGGGGCGCGCTGCCAGAGACGCCGTCCTGGCCGCCGGCGACGCAGGAGTACCCTCTGGCGCTGCACGTAGACCCCGGAATGTTGAACAGCGTGCCGCGTCTAATGCTCGTAGAGCTGCACGCCCCCAACAACAACATCACCAAGCTAGTCGGAACGGACTTACCCGACACTCTACGGGTTAGTAGAAATGTGTCCAATTCATTACGTGCCGTATCATTTATAGACCTAACATAAACTGCTGCTTCATTGTGGGAAGAGCCTATACCACGCCAAACTTGGCTGTGGCCAACCTATGCTCTACAGCACAGGTTTGCTATTCCTATTGCTTTCCCACACGCAACAATATTTCCGTAGGTTTTCAACCCTTCAAGTAATAGGTAGTGTTGCTCCTTGGTCTCTGGTTCACACTGTGGACGGTACATTACAGCGTTACGCCATACGCGGCGGCGTCAGAATGCCTTAGTATGATCATGTACCAAAATGAGACGGTTTTACGCGACGTTATAAGTGTTGCAGCGTAATCGACGTGACGAGCGTCAGTGCTAAATAATCCAATTTAAGTCAGCGACTAGTTTTGGAGTTGAGCTGGATCGATACGCTGCGTCTCGCGTTTGCACTCAACGTAAATTAACACTACTTACGTTGTACTGCAATTTATACTATGTAACTAATTCTTGTTGTACTACCGTCGCTTGTTGTACTACGGTCGTTGCGCTTCATGTTCCATTCCATTAAAATTTAGAATGAAATACTTAACACAGGTGCTCGACGTCCGCAACAACAGCATTGCGCACATCACGTTTGCGGCAGCACAGCAGCTGCTGCACCTGAGCAGGACTAAGGGCTACAATGTGACGCTTGCTGGCAACCCACTCGCCTGCGGCTGCGAGGATGAAGCCGCTATCGATAAGCTTCAACATGCCAAGGTAATAAATATACCGAACCAAAACTACACTAAATTGAAGATTACTTCCTTCGTTGTCTAATTTGATTTGATGTGTTCTAGTGAATAAGCTCTGATATACTAAAAGTTAACGCATTTAAATAAACGTATACAAATCTTTAATTAAACACGAGATAAGAGTAAATAAGTAATTTCCTGATAACCTTCGAACAATATCAATTTAACTCGTACCTATGTCAGAGCCCAACGTTTTGTTTGATACATCAAACATTTTATAGATATTATTCGCCAAATATTGATCAACACATACCTTCTTCTTGGTCACAGATATGGGATTGGAATACGACGCAGTGTGCAGATCACCAGTTGATATTCGGAAAGACGAAATTGTGCCACGATATAAATGATATAATACTTCCGATATTGTTGAGCGTGACGGGCGTATTGCTTATACTGACATTATCAACGCTGGTTTTACTATACTTACGACCGCAAATTAGACAATTCTTCTTCAATCACAACTGGTGTTCGCAATGTTTATTCAGCTTTAAAGATGACCCTCATGATTCTTCGAAAACCCACGATCTGTTCATATCATATTCGTTCAACGATCACGAGTGCGCAAAAAAATTGATTGAAAAACTGGAAGGGGCCGGGCATTCCACTATAGAACATTGTCGGGATTGGCTGCCGGGAAGATCTATAACGCAGCAGATCACTGACTCCGTACTCAGCGCGCGCCGCACCTTGCTGCTTGTGTCAGATAATTACGCTAACTCTCAGTGGGGACTAGAAGAATTTCATGCTGCACATGCACATGCTATTGAACGCGGCTCGGCGTGTGTGATAGTTATACTTTGTAATTTACTCGCACCAGATAAACTGCCTAAGGACCTTCAACTCTATATTTCTAAGAATACATACCTCGATTGGAACGATCATTATTTCTGGGAGAAACTATTTAAAGTCATGCCGAGGCCGCAAGCTACACAGCCAGTTTCTACAATATCACTTCCACAAGATAAAATGGTGCAACCTCCTGCTGGGATCCAATTTGTTCCGCCACCGCTCTCACGGTCTTTAGATAAAGAGCTACCGCTCTCTGAGCTGGTGCTTGTCGCACCTACACAGCAACCCAAGAATGGTACCCAGCAGTCGTCAGGGCAGGCCTCGCCTGTAACGCCCATGGTCCGAGAACCACCAAAAGCTGACGAAAATAAGTCGCCCCTGACGTTGGATGTTCAGCGGGACCCAGTTATGACACTGCGGATGCCCGCCGCCGTTGCGTAAGGCTCAAACTGCATGTATCCGGAATTTCCACTTTGATACAAGGTGGTAGTGACGAGGTGATGAATGTAGTCGGAGCCAATACTTGGTTCCTTTTACAAAAACTCTGAAAAAGCATTTATTAAGTGATAAGTTTTATTGAATAACTTGATAATAACATTTGTTAGATATATACTGTAGGTAATAGTATATTGGGTAGTGGACGTTTTTACAGCCTTCAGCTACAGCTTCTCCTGCTTTTCGCCTGAATTTACTGCTCATTTTGATAAAACTTTATACTTATGTACCTATAGATAGCCATTCTTTAAAAAGTTAACAGTATCGCTGTGTACTGTAACAGTCGCGTCAAAGATATGTTTCCATTTTTGGCCATTCTATTGTAAATAATTTACTTTCCAAAACAGAGTTTTAACCGACTTCAAATCAGTAGCCAAATCGCTTCAAGTTTGCCTATAAATACCGAGTTATCGCGTAACAAACACACAAAAAAAATACAGAAGAGTTGAGAACCTCCTCCTTTTTTTTTGAAGTCGGTTAAAAATAGCAATACAGATGTAAATATATTAACATAATAAGGTGCAAAAGTATTTAAACATATTTTTAATGTTGACCGCACAACGCACAAAGGAATCATTTAACTAACGTTGTTCGATATTCAGTGGTCTATAAATAAAATCTCATTATGCTTATCACTCGCGGCTCGACATTCAACAATAAATAGTGTGCTAAATACATTACTTTATTTCTTAGTGGTATACAACTTTAGCTACAAGATATTTGAATTGCTCGACAATGAAAAACATCTTTTCGTGAAAAAGTGGACTGACTCTAAATTTTATAAAGTTTTAATAACAATTGGAAATAGATACCCATGTAACGTAAAATAAATTAATAGTATACTGATGAAGTCTAGAACAAGCCGGACTGTGCCGAAAAACGGTAATTTCGGATTTTGAGTCACAGTACACTGCACCGAGTACAGGCCGTGCGCCGGCCAGAGTACGGTTACCGTGTTTTTATAAACTCCTCCGTGCCGGCCGTGCCGCGTCCGTGCGCAGGCCGCTAAACGTCACCTGTCAAAATAGCGTAGGAAACAGAATGTCAATAATTAATAGGTCCAATATGTGCCTGTGAAAAACACTAAGTATTTTGTCAGATCATATGTTGCGGCGTAAGCCTTGTGGGTTCGACACGGTTCACTGTGAGTCATCCTTAAAGATTAGTTGTAGTTTAATATTTTTTCATCACACTTGCTCGTAAATGGTGAAGCTGCGCGCTCCACTCGCACTGATCTGGAAGTGAAGTTGTCAATTTCGTAATTAGGGTTCCGTAGCCAAATGGCAAAAAACGGAACCCTTATAGATTCGTCATGTCTGTCTGTCTGTCTCTCTGTCTGTCTGTCCGTCCGTATGTCACAGCCACTTTTTTCCGAAACTATAAGAGCTATACTGTTGAAACTTAGTAAGTAGATGTATTCTGTAAACCGCATTAAGATTTTCACACAAAAATAGAAAAAAAACAATAAATTTTGGGGTTCCCCATACTAAGAACTGAAACTCAAATTTTTTTTTTATCAAACCCATACCTGTGGGGTGGGGTATCTATGGATAGGGCTTCAAAAATGATATTGAGGTTTCTAACATAATTTTTTTCTAAACTGAAGAGTTTGCGCAAGGAGACACTTCCAAAGTGGTAAAATGTGTGTGGGCTTATAATATGGGGGGGCCCCTGTAACTTCTAAAATAAGAGAATGATAAAACTAAAAAAAATATATAATGTACATTAACCATGCAAACTTCCAACGAAAATTGGTTTAAACGAGATCTAGTAAGTAGTTTTTTTTTAATACGTCATAAATCGTAGAAAGCAATTTATTTAACGGAACCCTTCATGTGCGAGTCCGATTCGCACTTGGCCGCTTTTTTTTTTATTGGTGCGCTTGTATGAAACATAGATTTTTCTGTCTTTTGTAGTTATTTATTTCCTCGCAAATGTGACGAAAATCATTGTGTAAGAATTTTGCAAACTCGAGTCACCAAAAGCCCTCGGCCTTCGGCGTCGGGCTTCCTGATAGACTCTTGTTCGCAATATTCCACTTACGCCCCTCGTTAAACAATGTACTATTAATTGACTACAACTAATCTTTAAAGATGACTCAAAAATATTAAACGTTGAGCACGTCCAATTAAATCTTTTGTAAAAGGGCTTGTCCATATCCATATCATCATCCTGTCATCGTCTTGTCATCGTTTTTGTCGATTTTTGACCCCCCCCTCTATCATCATCCTGTTAATTCCTTAAATGAACCATCCCCGCCTAGTAAAATGACTACCGTACCGTCATCCAATGGTCAGACACCCCCATCCCCATCCTCGTAATTTAGAAATGACGTAATATAAATGGATAGCCCAAAAGTGACAAAGCTGCAAAGGCAGAAGTTATTTATAAGGTCGTAATTAGGGTTCCGTAGCCAAATGGCAAAAAACGGAACCCTTATAGATTCGTCATGTCTGTCTGTCTGTCTGTCTGTCTGTATCTGTCCGTCCGTATGTCACAGCCACTTTTTTCCGAAACTATAAGAGCTATACCTACTGTTGAAACTTGGTAAGTAGATGTATTCTGTAAACCGCATTAAGATTTTCACATAAAAATATAAAAAAAAAACTATAAATTTTTGGGGTTCCCCATACTTAGAACTGAAACTCAAACTTTTTTTTTCATCAAACGTATACGTATCTATGGACAGGTCTTTAAAAATGACATTGAGGTTTCTAATATATTTTTTTTCTAAACTGAATAGTTTGCGCGAGAGACACTTCCAAAGTGGTAAAATGTGTGTCCCCCCCCCCCTGTAACTTCTAAAATAAGAGAATGATAAAACTAAAAAAAAATATGATGTACATTACCATGCAAACTTCCACCGAAAATTGGTTTGAACGAGATCTAGTAAGTAGTTTTTTTTTAATATGTCATAAATCGTAAACCGCAATTTATTTAACGGAACCCTTCATGTGCGAGTCCGACTCGCACTTGGCGCTTTTTTTGTTCATTTTTACCACTACTACTTACACTAGAATATTTTTTTTCAGTAGTTTTTGTTTTCATTTGGGGTTGTGACTAGTAGTAGTAGAATAGTTAAGAGGTACAATATATGCCGTGATTAGATTATAAATCCTATATTGCAAAAGGTGGGTGCATTAGATTTAATTTCTTTAAATTGTGACAATGTAAGTATAGTGTAACAAAAGACGATCAATTTGTACCCAAACGAAAAGTTACTATTTAACCGTGTTGTTTGTGTTTGTGATGTTAATACAAATAAATATTAATTTCTCAAACTTGCAATGAAATGTTGACATGACTTAATACTTCAAATAAGGTCCAGAAAAAGTACGTATCCGGTGCTAGTGAAGATGATATGTTAAGGAATTTCATACAACCTTACACACCTAGGCCTGCAAAGTAACCGTCTTTTATTTATAAACGTCAAATTGTGACAGAACGTCTTGGCATTCAATCAGCAAAAAATATAAGATTAGGACTAATGTTAATGTCACCGGGTAAAACGTTAAGTACTTCAAACAGGTTAAAAAAAATTTTGGCGTGTAAATTGAAAAATGTTTTCTTTTCTCGTTGGCCTGATTTGTCAACAGTTCGCAATTATTTTGAAACTTTCTAATAAAAACCATCGATTTTGAAATGAGTTCGGACGAAAATGACATGGAATTGAAATGTACGCCTCCGGAATTACGAGCAGAAGTAGCTATGAATAATTTACTGCCCCCGAAATCAAAAGTTAGGTACGAGTACATGACGGCGTATGAAAATTTCATAAAAATTATATATGTTTTCTTTGTTGTAGTGCCTCGTCTATATAGTTAGATATAAGTTCATGTAACTGTAAACTAATACTCAATTTAGGGAATAAGCGAAATAATTGTTAGTAAGAAATGTGGGACACACAATTATAGGTTATGATGTGACAGCACTGACAGCTGTCAGAAACGTATTATTTAGTTGTGTTAACCTACGAATAAAACAAATTGACTACTTTTTATTTCATTGCAAGTTTGAGAAAAGCACTAGGTATACAAATCTCGGCGAGAAACGGGGTTGCCGGCCGCGTATCCCTATCCAGCCTCGCTACTTGGCCTGCAACCCTTCGTTTCCCGGCCTCTATAGTAATGTACTATTACTTATGTTCTGTGCATCATGTTCCACGCCTACGAATATAACTTTTCCTTTATATTTACCTGTCGAGTGTGCTAATAATACCAGACAATGTGAAAAATACAAGGCTGGCGCCCGGCTATATTGCCGGCCTAGGCTCGAAATGTTGTATGAAAATTCGTTGCAGGCTTTCAATCCAGGCCTACGACTAGGGAACTACGGCACTAGAGGACTAGAGGCAATACTTCGTCGACTAATATATGGACATTTTATGGACGATATTTCCAAATGTTCTAAAACTAATGTGTGGTGTGTTTATTGTGATGTTATCGCCGGTAGGGAATGCAAACCGGTTAACCGGTTAACCGGTAAATTGACTAACTATGAGGCTAGTAAATTACCGGTAAATTAAAATCAAAACCGGTAATTTACCGGAACACAAATGATTAGTAAAATACTACATTTTAACGATTGTTAATGCTTCACCGTCATGATTATACCTCAATAATCCTCCTTTTATCATGTAAAAATGTCAATTGAATGAACTTGTTAGCGTTATATTACCTCATGTAGGATCAAATTAATGCAATCGTTTGTAGAAGATAAATCAAAGTAAAATATAAACACGTTCCTGGTCCCGTTCTATAAAATATGAATAATGATCAGTTTGAATAAGTACAGTAGAGACGCCTTATTTAACATACTTTAGATATACTCATGATTACAATCCAAAGAAATACCTCTCTTCGTCTTACTGGGAGGGAGAAAGCCAAAGGCAAGGAACAGAGGTGTAGTGGTGCTTTTCTTCAAAAAGGGTGACAACACCCTGCTGAAGAACTACCAACTCATCTGACTTTTGAGCCATGTCTCTAAACTGTTTTCGAGAGTCATTAGAAATCGTCTCGTACACAGGCTAGATGACTTCAAGCCTCCCGGAGAAGCCGGTTCCCGGAGAGGCTTTAGCACCGTAGACCACATCCATACGCTCCGTCAGGTTATACAGAAGACTGAGGAGTATAACCTGCCCCTCTGCTTAGCGTTCGCGAACCACGAGAAAGCCTTCGATTTGATCGAAACATGGGCTGGGTCCAGCGGTGCCAAGTTGACTAGCGCTATATCGAAGTATTGAAGTGTTTGTACTAAAACGCCACTGTGTCAGTCCGACTCCAGGATTTGAACGTGAAACCTATTCTGCTAGTCTCCTTGACTGACTAGTCAAGGAAATGTTATTTCCCCAAAACTTTTCACCTGCCCTGGAGGATTTTTTCAAGACTCTGGACTGGAGAAGGCAGACATCAACGACGAGTACATCACTCACCTGCGGATTTCTGACGATTTAGTAGGCTTGGCTGAGACCATGGAGGACTTTAGTACGATGCTCGATGACCTCAGTAAAGCCTCCGAGCGAGTCGGTCTAAAGATGAACATGGATAAGACGAAGATCATATCAAATGCCCATGTAGTGCCAACTCCTATTACAATCGGACGCTTTACGCTCAGAGTTGTAGACGATTATTATATACCTATGATATGACAGACTGTCTAGTTCCAGTCCTGTTGGCTAGGTTTGACCAGTATGTGTTGCCACTTGCCAGTGATGACATAATATATGGCACCTGAAATGTAGTCGCTCACTATTGGCCTCAATAGAAGGCTAGAAGTCACCCAAAGGGCAATGAAGCCAATGAAGATGGCTATGCTGGGAGTTTATCTGCGTGATCGCATTAGAAATGAGGCTATCCGCAACAGAACTAAGGTAACAGATATAGCCCTCCGAATCGCTAACCCAATGCCGCAATTTGGAACCCTCATGAGCTCCACACCTAGAAAAAGTTATAAAACCTTTTGTACGAACGCTATTAGGTAAAATGTTTTGTTACTATTACTACCCTTTTCTTTATTCAACTCTTTTCGATCTAGATATGGTTTGTTATATATCGTCTCTTGAACCCCGTAGAAACATCTATTTAGTGAAATATTATTTTAGACTACTAAGTGGGCTTGTAGTTAGTTTCTGTAGAGCTGGGGACAATTCCTACCTACCTGCTAATCCCCAAGGAACGTTTTTAGTTGTGGTTTTGCCCTCCTACCACTGAGCAAGTTTTAAATATTAAAGAATCTGATTATTACGGCATTTAGGGCACATGATAACTCTTTATACTATATCATAGCTTATTTTTACGATAAATAAACGTCAAATAACGCTACTTATTATCCAAATTGAATTTACCGGTAATTTACCGGTTAACCGGTTTTGCCTCACTCAAGTCGGTAATTTACCGGTATTGAAATTTGCCCGGTAATTGCATTCCCTAATCGCCGGGCCGCCAATTTTACCCTATTTGCTTGATATTTACAGCGTTAATAATTTTATTAACACCCATAGGCAATGTGTCGATTCTCCATACTAGTGATACAGTAGATTTTTTCAGGACAGACGTCATGGCATTGGCCTAGGTACAAGGTAGACATACTATTTGATCTTATAACCTAGTATAGATATTGAGGCAGTTAGGCATAGCTTTCATTTTCGATTCTTATACTGATATTTGACTGATATGAATCAATGGATTCGTCATGAATTGATCTGAATCTTGGGCGTTAAAGGTGACGGATGAGAAGAGACTGCATGTAACGGAGATGAGAATGTTAAGATGGATGTGTGGTGTGACGAGGATGGACAGAATAAGAAATGAGTATATCAGAGGAAGCCTGAAAGTAGTACCTATCATCGACAAATTGAGATCTCATCGCCTTTGCGTGGTATGGGCATAGTGCGGAGGGATAACAGTCATGTGACCAAAAGAGTGTTAGGTATGAAGTGACGCGATGACGTGTGACAGGGAGGTATGAAAGAAAAGGACATGCTTCGTCGACTCCAAGTAAAGGATGACTCACGCTAGAACGGGGCCGTGTCCGGCACGGGCCGTGTCCGGCCCTGGCCGTTTACTCAGAAAAACGACGGCGTTTTTTCGCGGCTGAGCCATATCTAAGCCCGGCTGAGCCACGGGCGTTCCGTTCTAGCGTGAGTCATCCTTTAAAGGGATAAGGGCAAGGAAATGGTGATACTGATATGAATTAATTAAATAGGATAATAATATTCGGTTGTGTTTGGTAGTTATATTACTAGTGGCTCTGTGAGCTGTAGAACTCGGCAATCTGATTTGGAAAAATAAAATATTTTGGAAATATTCTAAGATCTGAAACGACAAAAAAAGGTAATTATTGACTGCTCACAAAATTTCATGACAATCGGTTGAGAAATGCGACCAGTAGAGGAGAACAGCCGGACAGCGGACATCTGGACGTCCGGACATACGATTTTTTTTTGCCTAAGCTGAAACGGATAACTTTGTTACTTTGTTGGCTTCGCTCGCTCGTTCAATAATACTACGTAACACGGTATGGAGATTCCATTTGATTGTTAATTAATTAGGTATTTGTCAAATCCTGAAGAACATTATCATTTATAATTTATTGATATTAAATACCTAGTCAAATTTGGTTTTTAACACTATGAATCATAGTCTAATAGTACATAAGGCTGACTTAATGCTATAAGTAAAGCATTCTCTACCAGACAGACAACCTTAAGGCTAATCACTAACTCTTTGGGGGAAGCTTGTCTCCAGCAGTGGACGTCTTTGGGCTGATTTGAATATTTTTTTTTCAATATTTTTTTTTGCAGGCGTGGCAAAGATGGATGTTAATTAAATTAGGGTGTCAAACTATGGAACGTTTTGTATGAACATCGTAATTTATACGATAAGCCGCCTACAGGCACAAAACTAACGCCTTATTATCACAATTTTATGTTCCTGTGACAAGGAATAAATTTTTGTAACAGTTTATTTTTATTTTTTGTGTGTTTATTATTGTAAGTTGGAATGTAAATTTGTGCCACCCGGTATAAAAACGACGTTATCTCTTCCGGCCACATAGGTTTGTAAGTTTTTCGATATTTCCATTGTAAATAAATAGGTTAGGTAACATTATTATTTTATCGTTAGTAGGTAGCAGTTGTTAATTTTTGACGTAACATTTGTAATTTAATTTAATTTGAAATTTAAACGTTTTTTTTTCAAAACACAACTTAACTTTAAGTAGGTACCTATTATACATTTCCTGTTTCGCCAAACTGAGGCAAGTTTGTCGGCGAATGTGCGCTCCTTTCTAACATTAAAACATGGTTGTGTTAAATACCTACCTACTTACAAAATGACTTAATTTAATAACACCGAACTTAGTGTAAGTACCATCGACGACACACTCAACCGACTATCTGTAAACCTTATTACAACAGCGTAACCAATAGTCTGTTAAGTGCGTTGTCGTTAGACAGTACGTGACAGGAGCATCAAAAGTAGCTACGCAAATGAAGACGTCAAAAGTCTTTATTAAAAGTGAATAAGAACTTTTGAGACTTTTGAATAAGAACACGTCCGCCGAATGCACGCAGAACGATGGGCCAAATTAGCCACCGAATGGACCCCACAAGATGGCTTTCGAAGTAGAGGCAGACCGAAAACTCCGAAAAGGCGATTGCGGGACGACCTTGACACATTTTGTACAGATTGGCGAACACTAGCACTGGACCGAGACAAGTGGCGGAAAAAAGGGGACGCCTTTGCCCAGCAGTGGGACACAATATAGGCTACAAAAAAAAAAGAACTTTTGACGTTTTCGTTTGCGTAGCTACTTTTGATGCTGACTGTACAAAATAATGTTTATTTATAAATCTACGTCAAAATTAACTTAATCTTAAAATATTGTTTTTAGTCTTTGTTTAAACTAGTACTTTGTTCCAAAGCTAGGCTTAACTGGTTAAAAATCTCAGGTACCATGTAAACGAGTGCTTTGTCCGAAGTAGTTCTTAGTTTTATAATATTCTAATTATCTACTCTTTGTGCTTTCCCTAAAGTTACGTAACAATTTGTTAGCCGGCTACCCACGCTAGGTAACAAGTGTTTAACCTACGGTTATGCCTGCACAGTTCACTTGTGCAGACATAGGCTACGGTACCTATACCTGCTTAACATCAAGCAGGTCGTAAGCTTGTTTGCCACCGTCGTTGTATAAAATAGTAGCTTATGTGACTGTACATAATGAAGGGCATCAAACACGAGTGTGGGTTTATGAAACGAGCCGAAGGCGAGTTTCATAATAACATCACACGTATATTAATGCCTAATTAATGCCTAATTATGTATGTTACATACACTACTTTATCTATCCACATATTATAAGCCTCCATGATGCATTCAGGAGCCGCATATTATAGTCCAGGCAATGAACTGACAACTTGTATGGAAAAAATGTCAAATTTGGAAATAATTTATAATAGCTGATTGTTTCTTTGTAATGGATATATTATCAATGAAATAGTTACCTAGCGACAAAATCCAACAAAATCTCAGATATCAAAAAAATGATAACTTAACTAGCTTTAGAAAAGTCAGAAAAAATATTAATAAATGGTTTCATGTTTATTTTGGTTCATTTACATTTGCTCTATAATATTCCAGATAAATAATAAAAAAAAACTATTCATGCTTTATTTAAATCTATTTAAATACTTCCGGATGGAAAGTTTGTTGGATTCTTGAATAAAGCATCTTAGAATAATGTTTTAAAATGATATAAAGAAAAAAAACGCTATTATAAATTAATGTTTTTCAAAACCGTATTTTGCCTGGAGTATTATGACCGGCATCGCGGCGTTGTTTTCTGGCAGCTGTCATAGCTCTTTTTTAATTCAGAGACAAGCTAGAGTCGGATCCAACTGTCATATCGTTCGATATCTTACATATTTGTCAAATTTGTATGCAAATTGACAATTCATTTCGAACTAAACGTCATCTCGACTGATATTAGAATAGAGGTTAAATCAAATTTCTTTGTTTTTGAGACGTTCGAAATTTGAATGAAATAATATTATCGAAATCGATGTTATTATTTAGATGTAATTTCTTATCTGTATAAGAAATTTGTTCTAACAAAACAGTCTATTTTTATGGTGGTCATAATGTGCGGTTCTTGAACGCATCATGGAGGGTTTATGATATTTGGATAGATAAAAAATATTACACGACTCAGTCAGTCAGTCAGTCACAACACACAGTTAAAAACCACTTACCTACAGACGTAAATTACCTACTCGTATTCTGCAGTTGTTACTTTGCTCGAAGCATTTTGATATTTTGAATATGCGTGCCGATACGAGTATTTCTTAGAGTCAGTTACTTACTTAAAATAAGAAAAATGAATTTAAAAAATCTTGTTTTACTTAGCTGACTCTAAAGCCGGGGTTATATTAAGGCCTCCACACACCGGTCGCCGGCGCGGTTCGGGCCCGCGCCCGCGACCGGTGTGTGGAAGCCACAGGCCTCGCCGCGTGTCGCAACGCGTACTTTGTTTTGAACGTGGCGACACGCAGGACTGAGCTAATGTAACCACGATCATACAAAATGTATGTAAACGATTGCGTTGCGACACGTGGCGTGGCTCTAATATAACCCCGGTTATATAGTCCGGTACGCGAACACTTTAATTGGTCGTCAAACTAACATGATTCACAAGTTAGTTTTTTTTTGTTATCATCGAGAGTAGGTACATTAAATACTAACAGCGAAAAATATTTTTAATATTTTCTAACGTTGATTAACAAATAATATTTTTTTTTGTTAGGAACACGTGTACAACTTTGAAAAGATTATACAAGTCATTGTTTTCTCCAATAATGCAACGCATTTAATTATTCTAAATATTACCAATCGTTTTCTAATTAGTTTTGTTAATCGATTACGTCAGCAAAACCGGATACGATTTAAAAAATTATAAATCTCCTCAAAGAATATTTAAGTGACTAGTGGCTACTAAAGTGTATTCAAAACTATCAAAAGAAATGGCAGCATTAATTTCTAACAGATTTATCAATAGTGTTTTTATTTATTAGGAATGATATCTTGAAACCATTATCCTTCCCATAAAAGAAATCTCATAATTCTCAAGTCGGCGTAATTCATTGCAGTTCTATAGATGAATTTATGAACACAAATTCTAACGGATTCATCAATAGCTCAAAATTTTATTAGCTTATCAGTTATGTCCCAAATTTAAATATTTCGCGCGCGGCTCACGCGATTGGCGTGCAGCGTGCTGGCAGCAGCAGCTGAGGCCCTAGCACAATAGGTTTTATGTTGTCGGCGATCTATTGAATATACGAAATGTATTGAAACGTCACGTAAAACGCGACATAAAACCTAGTGTGCTAGGGCCCCAGCGGGGCTAGCACAACTCACACAACAAGCGCGACGCGAGTCGAGCGAATCCACCCGCCTCTTTCTAATTTGCATAATACGAGTGAGACAGGAGTCGCTGAGTCGCGCGCGACACGACTTAGCAGCAAGTTGTGCTAGACGTAGTGCGTAGACAAACTGTTGAAACAGTTTTGCAGGAAAATTGTGTAGGTACTTAGATTAAGTTTTTTGTTACATTATTTCACTAGTAATAAAAAAATAGTTAGGTAAACTTAAGCAAAATAGTCTAACTGATCTCGATTTTAGTAGCAAAGTATCACAGTAGTAGGTATCTCTAAATGCGTAGAATGTTTGTGTGGCAAAGACGGATCAACGGTTAGGTACCTACCGACCTGCGGCGCTACCACGAACTTCGAATCTCGAACTTTGTATATCTCCGTCTCTGTCGCTCGAGTACAGTAAACCATAAGTGCGATAGAGACGGAGATATACGAAGTTCGAGATTCGAAGTTCGTGGTAGCGCCGCTGAATGTAGGTAAGCATTGTATCGTCTAATCGTCTTAGCTGATTATTAAGTAATAGTAAATAAAAAATTGGGTGTTTATAATCGTGATCAGTCAGTTTATGTATTTAAAATGCATGTGAAATAAATCGTTGTCCTAATTGACATTGTGTTTCTTTCCCCCGACCCCCCTTCCGCAGTGAGGAGATACCCGGTCGACGGTCGCGTGTCGCGACGGTCGAGATACTCGTGAACTTGACACATCAATGTGTCTTCTCGCTCACTCGCTTGAAGGCGTTAGACATGCCGTACCAGTACCAAGTTATATGGTGCTGGTGGCTAACTGCGGTACTACGTTATTGGAGCTGCACTGGCGTTCTGGTGGCGCCACCTACAATAAACCCTGCATATCCGTGACCCCTCTCGCGCCCCATTCCCCACCAGTGGCACCAACCAAGTTCAACCAACCAGATCAGACCAGTACCGCTCTGACGCTGATCAATACACGACGTATGTCTGTACGCGGTCCGTCGTGTTATCTACGACAGTAAAAACTTTGTGCATTGTTTGCATGCGAGCGGAATTTCAATTGATGGCGATCTCTTCCTACGTGCCTTGTATCCTGATTGTGATTGAAGACTCATGAACCTGCCAGTGACAAGTGTGAAACGGGAGAGCGTGACCAGCTCTAGAGGCCACTTGCTCCGGCGCAGCAGCCGATTGCGATATTCGCGTGAAAAGATTGGCGCACTCGAACGTAGAAACTGTAGAAAGGTGGGTTTTACACATTGTCGTAATAATAGCTCACGCAACAATCTATTGTGCGTGTTGTTACTATTTGTTTCTTCTAAGTGTTGTTGCAGCGGATGTTTACTTAAGGGGACGTAGGTTCGTGGTCTTCTCTCCCTCTCACTGAGTTTAAGCGTGAGCGAGATGGAAGTGCGTGTTTGGTAGCGCGGATATCATGTTTTTCAATTTTAATTTTTTGTGCATTTTAATAAATAAAAAAGTAATAGCTGATTTGCCTCAAACATGACATTGCCGATTTTTAGAACCTATTTTAATATGTTTAGCTATTGTGCATAATTTGTTACGATTTTTTTAAGTGTATTTTAGACCTATGTTCGTGATTTTTTTCTATCGAGCAAAAGTCAAAAACTCAGGATTCGAATAGCTGATTTCCCTCGAGAAAGGCATCACGATTGCTAATTAAATTTAAGGCAGCCGTAGTATAACCAAACAAGAGCTACGATTTTTTTTAAATCAGTTTTTGGAGCTCACGTCGCCTTAAACCCGTTCTTATAAAGTCTAAATAAGGCGGTTCGACTGAACCAGTTGTGCGATATCGCGTTCTATTGTAAATATCTCGCCGAGAGAGCCCCACCTAACCTAGAATAGTGCGTGGTATTTTGTTTTTACGGACGAGCTTGTTTGTGAGCGCGGTTCTCGGAACCGGTCGCGTGACGTGACGATAGGTCTATGGAGCCCATTCCCATTACAATACCAGACGCGATTCTATATATAGATCCGTCTATCTATAGTATCCGCAAAACTATCTGGCCGGTCGGGCAATAAAAGTAACAATGAAACCTTTTTGTGTGTAATAATAGCATGCTTCTAATATTTTACGACCTGACCGGCCAGATAGTTTTGCGGATACTATAAACCTTCCCGGCCTCGTAAAAAGAATCCCTGGGCGGACGAGTAGGTACTATAAATTACGCAGTAACTAAAGCTAGAGCTGAATTATAAATTCGAGACACAAGAGTTGATTCTACCTACGTGTAAGCAGGTACAGTAGACATCTCTACTTTGTTTATACTGAATGAAACACCTCTACTGTGTTGTGATAAAGAATAAAAATAAACACGTTCACGTTAGGTAGGTACCTACGAAAAAAATACTCGCCAAGAGCATTTTATTTTTAAATTGTAAATAAGGTACCGGCTTATAGGTTCTACAATAAACATTCTTTCTCTGATAGATAACACGTGGTAATTCGTACAAATGTTCGGCTCTGGGTTCATCTTCATTATTTAATGACTACCTAGGTCAGGTATCACATTCCTAAGATACTAATAACCTACGTAGGTGGGCATTTTTAAAAATTCGTGCACCCAATTAGCGTGAATTGTTAAATAAAAATTAACTCTGTGTCAGTTTAGTAACGAAAGTTAAGCATACAAATGATGTCAAACTGAAATTTTTTCGCATTTAAATAAGGTCTATATGCATATGATTTATATATTGAAAACAAAAAAGTAAATTTTTATACAAACGAAATACTTAATTAAATAAAATAAATATTTATGGGACAATCTTACACAAATCAACCTAGGCCCACGGTAAGCTCAGTAAGGCTTGAGTTGTGGGTACTAGGCGATGATATGCATAATAGATAAATACATATAGATACTTATATACATATATAACATCCATAACTCAGGAACAAATATTCGTGATAAACACACAAATAAATGCCCTGACCGGGATTCGAACCCGGGACCTCCAGCTTCGTTAGTTAGTTAATTTTTGTTTAACAAATTATGCTAATTGGGTGCACGAATTATTGAAAATGCCCAGGTACAAAGTTACAAACGTTATCTTTTGATTGGCCAGTCGTATTTTTATATTTTCGTTCGTGTTTATCGTCCGCCCACCCGGAGGCACGATGAATAGACCAATCAAATTAGCTAAACCCGGACATAATTCGATAACTGTAATTTTCTTTTTCTATGATGTAAAGTATTGTTAGTTATAGTTAAAATAAAAAGAATTAAACATTTTAGGGTTCCGCGTCATTGTAAAAAAACCAAAAATCTAATTTTTTAACAAATTCTGATTTCATAAGTGCAGCATAATATGTAACTTTGTAAAAGTGCCTTTATTATGATATGACGGTTGCATTCCAGTTAAAGAAATCAAAATTAAACTAATTAATCAACCGGGACTATCATTAATAAAGAAAGTTCAGTAAGTTACACATATTCTGGCTTATCTTACCAGAAATTATAGATAACTGCAATTTAACAATTTATTCTGAATAGTATATTATGTGTGTTGATAAATTATTAAAAATTAAACAGATTCTCTTTGCGGATTTCTAAAGTCACAAATATTGGTAGTTTTTGGAAAACCAAAATACATAACTACTTGTAAAGTGTTTGATTTATGCTGTCAACATATTATTAGTACGATAAGAAACAAATTAAACAAAAAATTTCCACGCTTATTAATTAATTCATATTTTTTCTTACTTAAGTTTTAATACGAACGTTATCTCTTGCAGAATAAGGCCGTCATTGCTTTGTGCCTCAATTACCGACCGTGCTGTCGCGAGTCGCAGGCATTCAAGGCCGAAACGCACTCACAGCGGGGGCGAAGCTGCGCGGGGCGGAGCGGAGGCGGTACTTGTAATGTTCGAGCTAATATGAAAGGATCCGAACGCTTTTTTCCCGGCCGGTATTCTGTGCGGACCCTTTCGTATTAGATCGGACATTACAGCTGGTACCACCTCCACCCTGCGCCGCTTCGCCACCGCTGTCAATGCGTTTCGGCCTTAATTTATTATGGGTAGGTCAATGATTGTCAAACATTTATAAACACGAACGTGTCGTGCACCACGGTTCGGCTAGGGTGGACATTTATTTAAATATTAGGTTCATTATATCGGTAATAACTAAATTGTTCAGCATGAGACATATATAGTTGTCGTGGGATCTCGATTACCTAATTATAAGCGCTCAGTATTCTGTACGGAATTATTTAATTAAAATATGTTACTTATGTGGGTGCAGAACGGGAATTCGAATATTATTCTAATATATTTATTCGAATAATTATTCGATTGAACATTTATTCGTCAGATTTATTCGCGAATAATTTATTCGTCTTCACTTTCGAATGACTAATGATTTATTCTCATTTCATTCAAATAAATCCTCGAACAATCCACGAATAATATTTAAGGATGCGGTTGCTCGTTACAACACGTACAAGAATTTAACACGATCACTACATGTACCTATTTTCAAGTATTAATACCCTTTTCTACCAATTAACAATATTTTTTGAGTTAAATGAGTCGCTTCATTGGGCATTTAACAGGTTTGTTTCATTATGTCATGTGTGTGGGCTTGTCCATATATTACGTCATCGTTTTTAGGGTTCCGTACTCAAAGAGTAAAATGGAACCCTATTACTAAGATTCCGCTGGCCGTCTGTCTGTATGTCTGTCCGTCTGTCACCAGGCTGTATCTCACGAATCGTGATAGTTAGACAGTTGAAATTTTCACAGGTGATGTATTTCTGTTGCTGCTATAACAATAAGTACTAAAAAAAAGTTTTTTTTTTCTTTTACAATCTTACGTAAATCGATCTAGTCCCAAACTAAGCAAAGCTTGTACTATGGGTACTAGACGACGATAAACATATAGATAAATACATAATTAAATACATATAAGACATCCATGAACAAATATTTGTGCTCATCACACAAATAAATGCCCTTACCGGGATTCGAACCCGGGACCTCCGGCTACGTAGGCAGGGTCACTACGAGGGTCAAACTGAAAATTTCGGGAATAGTAAAAAATGCAGTTACATTGAATATAAGTATTTTTGTTGTTTTTCAAAGTATTCTCTTTTATATTTTATGCACTTTTCCATGCGTTCAAACCAGTCGTTAAAACACTTATTGAACGCTGAAAAAGGGTCGACAAAATGGCCATTTTAAAAACCTTCACTGCTTCTGCCGGTGTCTGAAACCGCTGACCACGCAACTTATCCTTGATTTTGGGGAATGTGAAAAAGTCGTTGGGACTTAGGTCGGGGCTGTATGGAGGATGGTCCAGTAGTTCCACTTTTTCACCTTCCAGGTACTCATTTGTTTTACGAGCGGTGTGAGGGCTGGCATTGTCGTGGTGAAGGATGATGCAGCGACTAGGGCTTGTTTTCCTAAGTTCAGCAAAGACACTCGGCAAACAAATACTTGTATACCAATTGGCTTTGACCGTTCTACGATCTTCAAGAGGAATAGTAGCCACGTGACCCGATTTGGAGACGTTACGTACCCACCATCTTCTTGGCCTTGCTGCGAAAGCGAATAACTTTTGTTGGCTTGAGCTCGTCTTCGTAAACCCATACTTGAGATTGGTTTTAGATTCAGGCTCATATGCGTATATATATCCACGACTCGTCACCTGATACGACACTAAAAACTGCATTTGAGCTTCCTCCGTTGAATTTATTCAATGTTTTGCGGCACCAATTGACACGAGTCGTTTTCTGCTCGTCAGACAATAAGCGAGGGATCCAACGGGAAAACAACTTTCGCACGCCTAATTCTTCCTGTAAAATAATTTGAATCTGACTTATTCCAATCCCCAAAGACTCCTGAATTTCCCGATATGTCACATGCCTGTCTTTTTTTATCAGCTGACGCTGACTTTTTTTATCAGGTGGACGTTTTCTTGCGTCGTCCGTGAGGGATACTCGTTGAAATTCTGAATACCACCTGTATATTGTCGTCTTTGAAGGTGCTTCATTTTTACTAAAAGCAGCAATCACCCGGTCTCCACATTGTATTTGTGTCAATCCAAATTCATATATATATGGTTCATAGCTCTTAAATTTTCACGGGACAATTCCATCTTCAGCGGCGACTCAACAACTCGAAAATAGAATTGAAACCGAACCATTGTTTTTTTTTCTTTGTAGCCAGTGCGTTATTTATTTATTGGTTATTATGATGAAACTTCAGAGATTATTTTTTTTAAAAGGTATTTTTTAAAAGAAATTAAATTTTAAAAAAATTAAATTTTTATTTATTAAAAGGTATAAATATGTGTCAAAAATAAGTTCTTAAGTATGAGATTCCCGATACTTTCAGTGCAGCCCTTGTACCAACTAGGCTACAGGGGGCTCCCATACAACAAACCGCACTTGGCCGGTTGTTTTTTGTCAATTCTTGACCTATTTGTTAATGGACCCTCCCCGCCTCATAAACTGACTACCGTACCAATAGACCCCCCCCCCCCCCCTGTTTTGAAATGACGTAATATATGGAAAGCCACTGTCTATAATTGCATCAATGTTATGTTATTCGAGACGATTACGCATGTAAGATTGTTCAATTATATACCTTTAATTGTACATTGTATGTACTTAATCATGTTATATTATGTCTGTGTGATTTTAGGGTTCCGTGTCTCGAAAGGAAAAAACGGAACCCTTATATGATCACTTTGTTGTCCGTCCGTCCGTCTATCAATACCCTTCTTCTCAGGAACGCGTGGTATCAATCATTTAAAGTTTGAATTCCTATGCATATAATAGTGTGTTGCATGAATTATGTTAGAATTAATATTTTTTTATATTAATGTTGCTGTGCTATACAGTTCCTGCTAAACAGGGTTATGCTGGATTCCAGCATAACCCTGTTTAGCTGGAACTGTATTTATATGTTACATCTTGTAAGACTTATACTGCAACAAATAAATGAATTAAGCTGAGATTTATATCAAATACTGAGGTTTACTGTCGCTTGGAGCTGTGAAAAAATCAAACTTCTAAGCTAACGCAATCAAAAGATACAGCCGTTTATGCCGCAAATTTCCGCAAGTTTTCGAAACCCGCAAGGGAATCTAAACCTACAGAGTACTTTCCGTAAACTCAGAAACTTAAATTTGGTGCGAAGCAGATAAAGGAAAAATTGCGAAAACCGTAAATTTTATGTCCAGTATAAACGAAAACGCACTAAGTATGTGAATACATACTGAGTGAGTGTCAGTTTATAGTGGACTTATTTCTATTGTACGGGGTGGTCCGGAACCCTCGGTGCGCGAATCTGACTCGCACTTGACCGGGTTTTTTTTGTCACCCGTGGTAAAACCGAAATAGAAAAAATAAAACAGTTGAAATAATTACAATTAATATCCGTTTCACCTTGCACGGCGATGTTAATTGGTACCCTTGATGAAGCGGTCAACTCTTCCTTACAAAATTTAAAACTAGGTATCACTTTTCTGTCGGTAGGAATATACAACGTTTTTGAGATATATTCCATTAAAAAGCATTCCTACAATATTCGTTCAGATATTATCCCTGAAAAGCATTATACGAATGATTATGCGAATGAAGAAGTTGTTCACTAATAAATATTGGCGAATAATTATTTGAAACATTTATTCGTCATTCGCGAATAATCCTATGTATTCTTAAACGTTATTCGTATTGGAATACATTTTGCCCATCTCTGGGTGGGTGACAATAAGCATATCGACTACCGTAGGCTCAAAGGGCGTAAGGGACAAAATATCGAAAAGCAGCTAAAATGCAGTCATACTCAGTTTTTTGGTATAGATAACGTCCCGATAGCTTGAAAAAAATGTCCGTTACAACCATGAAAAATATTGCGTTGATACTCAATTTCACCGAGCATTTTTGTCGTACCCAATGAAATAAGAAACGTCCTGATACATTTTGTTGTAACTCTCAGTTCATTTCATTGTACGATACGCCATTTTGCATTGTGAACTTTTACACAAATGTGTCTGTTACGCCAAAATACTCTTGTTTTAAATATTAAATAAGTCTGATACGCTAATTTTTAATTTAATAAATCGAATAATTCTTAGCTTTTAATTATTAGGGTTCCGTACCTCGAAAGGAAAAAAACGGAACACTTATAGGATCACTTAGTTGTCCGTCCGTCCGTCCATCCGTCTGTCAAGCCCCTTTTTCTCAGGAACGCGTCGAGGTATCCAGCTGAAATTTATATCAAATACTCAAGTCTACTGTTTCTTGGAGCTGTGAAAAAAACAAACTGCTAAGCCAACGAAATCAAAAGATACAGCCGTTTAAGCCGCAAATTTTCGAAACTTGCAAGGGAATCAAAACCTGTAGTACTTCCCGTGAACTCTGAATCTTGAAATTTGGTACGAAGCATTTATAGCACAAATAAATGATAAATTACGAAAACCATAAATTCTTAGTTACAACACTTAAATTTTGATGTCCAGTATGACTGTACTGACACGCACTAAGTATGTGAATTCATACTTAATGAGTGTCAGTTTACAGTGGACCTGTTTCTATTGTATGGGGTGGTCCAGAACCCTCGGTGCGCGAGTCAGACTCGCACTTGACCAGTTTTTTTAAGCTAACCACGATCATGGCATCATCTCTTTCATTTAGGTACCTACCAGTTAAGAATTAACTTATGTTTTCGATGATATAAACAAATCAATCGTCCCTTACGCCCTTTGGACCAAAGTTTTCAAAGGGCGTAAGGGACAAACTGTGAATTTTTCATGAGAGCTAAAAATCCTACAATTAGGATATTCCATTATATTTGTTTTATTTGTACACGGCGCGGTCGGTGCAAAACACGTAATTGAAATAAACTCGTTATGACGTGTTCGCCGTGCGCTCGCCCGCTGGCGCCCCACTCTCTCCCCGCCTCGCGCCCACCGCATGCATCTGGCTCCACGACAAGGTCGCGAGTATTTTCAATTAAATTTTCAATTTCTTAAGCGTGAAATTAACATGGTTAATTTTGATGAAAACATGATTATCGTACGCAAAAAGCTATTAGTAAACAAAAATTTCTTAGTTACTATTTATAACTACTGAGAAATACATTATTATTAAAACGTTAAAAATAAATGTTTAATTTTTGTCTTAAATGTCTAAAAAGACGCAATATAGCTTCAACAGATAAAAACATCATAGTTACTATTTTGGCTTGTCTAGATAATGAGATCAGAGGAAAACTGTGAAAAAAAACGTATATGCGAATTTGATTTCAGTTTAATTTTGCTATTAAGTGATCGCATTTGAATGCACCTCAAAGTTATACTAACAAGGTATTTGGTTACCTTTTTTACTTTTAGGAAAAAGTTAGGTAGTGTACGTTAACTCGTGTTTTTTTTAAATACGGTTACGATCGCAGATTTTTTACTCAATATATTTCATTAATATTTGATACCGAATAGTAATATCCGATAAAACAATAAAAACAACGAGTTTACGAATTATGTCCAGGGTAAGCTAATTTGATTGGTCTAGAAGGTTCATGGCCCATTAGTGTCGGTTTGGAATACTTACAAGTAGGTACCTACCTATATTAGATAAGGAGATAGATTAGTAAATAGGTACCTACTGATGAAAAAACGTGAGAAACCTAAAAAGGTTATTCTCCAAAAGTCTTCAAAAATGGGCTACTTAATAGGAGATAGGTATTGCCAAATTACGTGGGTATTCTTTGCAGACAGTAAATGTTGTCATTGTCACTGAATGGTTGACTATTCCATTTGTCTTAGGCGACTATTACAGTACGCGGCACAAAAGTTTGCGTGTCTGAAGTTAGTCTCGAGTCGCCTCCCGCATACCCGTCCGACCCCTCTGACACCTTTGCGGCGCTACTAGTAGCTAACATTAGACGCGCGAACTTTTGTGCCGGATACTGTACCTAATTTAACAGTGCAGAGGCGGTACGATATAAGTAAGTCGATGTCAGTCGAGTCAGTACCGATTCTTTACTGTGCAGTGCAACTGACATTTTCAATGAGTGCTTCCTGACTGGGGCGGGATGCACGGAAGCGGGGCGGTACGCTTGTAGTACAGTCAGCATCAAAAGCAACTACGCAATCGAAAACGTCAAAAGCTCTTATTCCCTTTTAATAAAAACTTTTGACGTCTTTGTTCGCGTAGCTACTTTTGATGCTGACTGTACCATAGAATAAATAATAGTACTATTAGAGTCTGGCTAATGAAAGTTGAGCCTAGAAAATAGCGGCAAATTTAAAAAATTTGTTTAAATTAACATATAAAAGCCGTATACAAATACCTAATTAGCCTGATATTGAATTATTTCCAAAAAAACCGTATTTTCTCAGGGTATACGTGGCCGGCCCAGTTCCACTTGAGCCTGGCTGTTTTCGATATCTGATAATTATAAATAGTGAATATGATGATTGATAATGATTTAAGACCGAGGCCTTTAGTAAAACCGGTCCTTTTTCTTAACTTGGCATCATACAACCCACCGGCAACTACTTAGGTAGGTACTTTACTAACAAACTACATAATTCGGTTACAGGAAAGACATTTATGGCACTTCAGCACGCCATTCAACCATTGTTATGTAAAATTTAGTCTTTCCCTAATTGTCTATGAATTTCCCCCGCAGAGCACCCTCAATTACAAGGAATTCTCTTTTAATTAATCTGTAAAAAAAACACTTTATTCTTGAATTTATATTTACAGGCAAATCTTAAATTGCAGTGTTTAAAATCGAAAATATGTAGATTCCTAAAATGTATTCGAGATTGATTATGATTATAGGTATACAGTCAAAACCGTTTACGACAACATCGCTTAGAACCACATATCGGTTATATTGACCAAAATCATAGGTCCCGGCTGAATTCTATTAGACCGCCTTATAAAAAATACTGCTTTTTACGACATTACATAGTACGACATATCTCTTTGTGCGACTACATTTAACTGATATTTTCGGAGAATTATATTTGTTAGAACGACCAGCTGTTTTGTAAACATTTGAATATGTAACAGTAGGTATCCACATCTGGCGCAGTAAAATGGTCAATGGCCATTAAGATCGCAAAAGTAAAAACGAATTTAGGGTCTTTTGTAGGTAAGTAATTCTCAGAAAAAAAATACACGTGCATGCAGTATAATGAAAGCCCAAAGCCCGCTTTCTCATAACTCATCAGTCAGTTTGTTACTTATCTGTGAGTTATCTGTACACAAGACGCTCCAAGACATATTGTTGAGTTAGTTGTGAAACTTTTAACATGTCGCAAAGAAAACGAAAACAAATTAATATCGAAGAAAAGTCGCGTATTATATCAAAGCTTGAGAGTCGAACTCCAAATAAAGTCTTGGCAGAGGAATATGGTGTATCACACTCAACAATTTCAACCATTTGGAAAGAGCGAGAAAAAATTCAAATACTTTTTGAGAACATTTTTTTGAAAATGAAACGTGTAATAACAACGAAGCATACGAAGATTCAGGAAGCTTTTTTAAAGTGATTTAAATATCAGAGGACAAATAATGTGCCTATAAATGGACCAATTTTTCAACAAAAAGCAAACGATTTTGCTCAGCGTTTTGGTGAAGATTTCGTTTGCTCGTCTTGTCTAGTTGGATTCAACGTTTCCGGGCTCGACACGGTATCGTCGGCGGGAAGATGAGTGGTGAAGCTGCCAGTGTTGATAGAGGAGTAGTAGAAGAATGGATGTTGCAAAAGTGGCCTAAGTTATACGAAGACTACGGACCGGATGACGTTTTTAACGCAGACGAAACCGGACTTTTTTATAATATGACACCAGACAGGACTTTAAAGTTCAAAGGAGAGAATTATTCTGGTGGAAATTTGTCTAAGACGAGACTGTCGATCATGGTTGCAGCAAATATGACAGGATCCTGTAAAAGCAGTAAAAGCAAGTTTTTAGTTATTGGCAAGTCTAAGAAACCAAGGTGCTTTAAAACATACGCTCACTGCCGGTAACGTATGAAAACAATGTGAAGTCATGAATGACAACGAAAATTCTTGAAAGATGGTTACAAAACTGGGACGCTGAATGAAAAGCACACAATAAGAAAACTTTTGGTTGATAATTGTCCTGATCATCCGGATGTTACTAATCTGAAGTGCATTAAACTTGTGTTTTTACCACCAAATGTTACATCTGTACTGCAACCAGTGGACCAAGGTGTAATAAGACGTTTAAAATCTCATTATAGAAAAGTGCAAGTGTTTAAGTTAATATTAAAAAAAATATACCTCGATAACGTTACCGGTTTTTACAACTATCGGTTTTTACGGCCAAATATGAGTAGTCCCTTCGATGTTGTTATAGCAGGTTTTGACTGTATATAATACCCCAAAATTGTAATGCGTCACTACTATTATTTAAATTTTAAACTATCGTGAAACAACTGAACAATTATGGGACAATGCTCAAAAACCTTCTTAAATGTTCTCTAATTATGCTGCTGATCGAAATCTATTAAACGTTACCCCACAACAAGGCCACCGCCGTCAGAATTATACCTAACGCCAAAAGATGTTTAGGAAATATAGGCCTCGCCCTGGCCCCGTAGCATGGCTCACACCGTTCGATTGAACGAGACGACGCGCTTATCCTATCACTTATCGCGTGATAACGCCATCCATGCTACGGGGCCTGAGCGCAGCCGTACATCTTGCTTTATATCGTCTCGGCTAGCATTGGAGAGCAGACCATCAAACGGCGTTATGCCCCCCGGACGTGCGGCGCGCCGACAGGGACGACGATACACGCTAAACAAAGCTAACAACATATTTTTGCGCTTTTATTATTTGCTACATAAACAAACAGTCGGATCGAAGCGTGCGCGAGTGACAAAGTTTGCCAAGTTTATGGATAACGCTAGACTATGCCCTATAGCTATGCCCTATGACGCGTCTAGATGCATCTTTTATTCGTCTGGTTCCTGTAAAGACACGTAGCGAATCTGAACACCATATGCAGTGGTTATACTTTAACAAAAGGTTCTTAAGTAGGTATTATTCGGAGAAGCATATTTTATTCTGTATTAGGTACGTGTTATCAAAATGTATTCAGATATCAATAATAATATTACCTTACATGTGTAGCCTAGCGTTCTTGTTTATGTCTATAAAAGTCAAATCAGCTTCTTTTTATCATAAACGCTCCGTTAGTATGGAATTTGTTAGGGATGGCGTTGTGACGTCACACATGTCACAATCAAACAATGTCCTTATTGTTAGTTTTTATGAATTTAAAATTTGCAACACTGTGTATAACGCGATAAAATAATAATGATACTTGAACAATTATTATTTTTCTTCAATTCACACAATGCAACTGTACAAGCAGAAGGAAGTAAAGTTATATGAAGTAAAACTCTTAACTTCATTCTACTTTATATTTAAGAAGAATAATCAAAACCACTCTCAAATTTTTTAATTCTGACGAGACTTAATAATTGAACTTTTTATAATATTCTTCAATGTGAATAATATTAGCAGTAAGCCATCCCTTAATTATCTTAAAAAGCAAAAACGATCCTATTTATTATCGAACAGTTACTTTCTTAGTTACCATCTCAAGTATCAAGATTAAGACATCATACTAATTTTAGGCGTTTGACACATTTAACAACGATATTACTTTTATTATAAAAAGTTTAATTTAAAACTTAGGCTCAACTTTCATTAGCCAGACTCTAGTACTGTACTGCATTCGTATCGCACATATTTGACTATACCGACAAAAGAGGAAATCTGTCACATCACATGCATAAGTAAGCTCACGTCAAGGTTTAAAATACCGCATACCGATCCCGCCCTGCCAAGTCGGGAATTCGCTTTTATTGGCAGAAGGGGACATTCCTAGGAACCTTTGTTATAACTATATATAACTAACTTAATGACTATTTCTCTGTCATTCCGTTGTTGAAACACACGTTTTAATTTTGACATTTAAAAGCGGCTGATTATTAGTGTCATTTGTCGTAATTGACAGAAGGGAAACCTTAAAATTGAATTCCTGTCATTTTATTTTTTTAGAAAGTGGGGATACATATAGATCTTCATAATACATGGAGCCAGAAATCGACGTCAAGCCGTAAACGGATGATAGATCAAGTCATAACAGTTATCATAAAAATACAAAAAAAAATACAACTCGTGTTGTTTTTTTTTTAATTTATTCTTTGTATGGTCAATCGTCGTAAATTTAAAATTTTTAAAGTGACCATAATTTTAAAAGAACACGAGTTGGATTTTTTTTTGTATTTTTCTGATAACTGTTATGACTCTTCCCGTCTCTATCAAACTAAGAAACGGCGTTGAGCAAAGCTTTAGGTAAGCTAAAGTCATTTTAAGGAATTTGTGAAAAACTGGGGTTATTTACAAAAAAAAGTTGACCAATTATTTAAAACGTAATCTAGCAAGTGTTATACCATTTTGGAATCCTTATTAAACGCGTCAGTTTTTAACGTTACTTGCTACACTAGCGTAATACTTTTTTTTTCAGTACAGTCAGTTAAAGTTGGGCGAAACAGTAAGTTTAAATAATTTTGTTTTGTAAAAGTGTACTTTTCTTCCAAGTAGGAGCAGTTGGCTTTCAATTTTAGGCAAAAATCTACAGAAGCATTATTCAAGATTACATAATAATGAAAAAAATAGAATAAATTATGGAATTTGCAGTAACAAGAGTTAAAGAACCATTACAGGGTGAGGATTTTTTAGTGAATTTTTAAAGTGAACATAATTTTTAAAGAACATGAGTTAGATTTTCTTTTGTGTTTTTATGATAACTGTTATGACTTGGTCTATCATCCGTTTTCGGCTTGACGTCGATTTCTGGGACACCCTGTATATGCCGACGATATCTGATTTGTCATCTCGAATAAGGCGGGCCTCTGTACAAGTCTTTATGATTGGTTTTGTTCTGGCAGATACGGTCAACTAATCTAACGAACCTGATCCTCCGTTTATACCTAGTCCAAAGTTGATTTTTAGTGTTCTGTACCAAAAAGGTAAAAAAGGAACCCTTATGGACTCAGTCCGTCTGTCACAACGTTAAATATCTCAAGAACTACTTAAGCTATCAATTTGAAATTTTGAGCAACTGTTAAGAAGCTTAAAACACGTGTATGGAAAACGTTTTTTTTTTCTATGTAAATGACGACTAAGTATATTAAGTCTAGTTAATAGATCAAGTGGGGTATCACATGAAAGAGCTTGAGTTGCGCTTTCTAAAACTATTTTTTTCTACAGTGATTAAATTTTGATGTATTTATAATATGTAGCGTATTGACATTCCTCTATGAAAATGAGAATCCATACTACAGGGTGACTGGTAATTCGACCTATTCCTTGAAAGGTAATTTGCAACAATTTATGTCCAGTCAACCAGGGGTCAAAACACGATTTTTTTTAATTTTTCGAGTTTTTAGTTTGTTTGAAAAAAAAATCGCCTTGCAGCCTTAAAGTGCTGATTGTGACAATTTTTTTTTTTACCATCCAAATGGAAGTACTTTTGTCACACTCACCAGCTTAAGGCTGCCAGGAGAGAATTTTTTTCATACAAACTAAAAACTCGAATATCTCGGAAACCAGCGAGTTTCGACCCCTGGTTGACTGGACATGAATTGTTGCAAATTAGCTCTAGTATAACCCCTTTCAAGGAATAGGTCGAATTACCAGTCACCCTGTATATACGTACATATTTGTAATTGCAGTAATATAATATCTCTTGGGAATTCAATTCGTCACACATATTTTAACGGCAGTACTAAGACTCGTGAAACCTTGGAATTAGTGTTGGTACACGGATAAATACACCAACAACATTGTTATCTTTAACTAATTAAGGAAAATGGGGATACACTTCACTAAATTATTGATACAGGATTAATTAATTTCAAATTTTAATAATATTTTAATTATGATAAATACCACTAAAGGAAAACGAGTATATGTATTAACTACCGGATTCTATAACAATATACTCGTATATACGTTAATGTCCCAGTTCATTGACATGGCCGTAGGATCTTTCAACGAACGCTTTGACGGGTAGGTATATCCCACAACCCACAAGAGTTAACTTGAGACTCGAGCGTGTACTAAACGTCATACGAACGAGGTCTCAAGTTAACTCTTGCGGGATATACCTAACTGCTCCGCTTATATTTTTGACGTATGTCAAAAAACGTTTGCGCCGATCAGGCGAGTTTGTCCCTCCACATGGTAGGTATACTTATCTAAGTTCATACATAACCTACTGCTCTATTTAGATATTATTTAGCACTTGTTGTACATTGAATTTAAAACAGCTTTAACGTTATTTTCCAGGAGCACGTAACTATTACGGTCGAAACATGAGAAAAGCAGGATAATGATTATGAAGTTAAGGAGGAGCGTGGTATGTGTGGCGGCGTTGTTGGCGCTGATGGCGAGCGACAGCGCAGAGCCATGCCCCGCTGCCATATCAAGTGGCGCGGAAGTCGACCTGACGTGCCTCCTGCCAAGTGGCACCACGATTGATCTCAACTGGCATGCGCGCGAGTACGTCACGCTCAAGTGTGACGGCAATGGGACCTTTACTTGCGCGGAATTACCGAAAGTGTCACCTACATCCGCGCCTCCATCCAGCTCCATGCTCCAAAATTGCGCACTGCCTGTCAACGAGTCACTCACTTGCACATTGCAAGCACTCGGCGCACCATCTGCTACCTCACTCACACTGCGCGGCGTGCCTGGCGGCGCCACTACTCTTCTCACACCTGAAAATGTCCATGGCCTCGTAAACATTACCGCGCTCAAGTTAGTTGGTAAAGGTTCTGATGGCGCTTATACGCATTTACCGACAGCCGCTTTAGCGAATCTACCCTCATTACGAAGTCTCAGAGTGAATGAAGCGCACTTACACCTGATGCCTAATTGTCTGGCAGGTGTTACAGGCCTAGACTATCTGGAACTATCTTCGAGTGATATTAAAGAGCTCAACGCGAATGTCTTTCACGGGTTGGGGTCATTACGCACTCTAAATTTGTGGGGTAATGCTTTACGCGAGTTGCAAAATGGGACTTTGGAAGGACTACACGCCTTGGATACCTTGGATCTAAGCTCTAACCCTTTGCAATCATTGGGTGAAGGTGTATTAGCGGCAGCCAGTAACTTGCGTGTGCTACGACTCGTAAATACAGAATTAAGCAAGCTGGATGAGCCAGCATTGCGCAATCTGACCGCACTTGAGGAATTGATACTATTGGATGGAAGAAAACCTTTGACGGTGGGTTCGCGGTCACTGGCGTTGCCGAAGTTGCGCCTGGTGAAACTAGAGCGCTGCAGTTTGAAACTGTTACCTGGTGACACACTGGCAGGCGCACGATCCCTACGATCGCTATCACTGTCATACAACGCGTTAGAGACGCTGCCGTCAGAACTGCTGCATGATTCCGGGGACTTGCGCAGACTAGATCTCAGCCACAACGCCCTACAAGCGCTGACTCCTGGCTTGCTCCAGCCCCTATGGCACCTCGAGCAGCTTAACCTCGACAACAATCATCTCGAAGAATTCTCTGAGTGCGTATAAAGTTGTAATTCATTTAGCTATCTTCATGCCTTAATTAAATATTCTGCTTCCCGTTACTCCCAAATTTCCGTTGTATAACCTACTAAATTATAAACATTATACATAAAACACTGTAAACATTTAAAACAATACATAATCATGGATAAGTCCGTTTTCAGATTTTATCGTTTACATCAAATCGACATATACACTTGAACATATCTTGATACAAGCGGAATGTTGCTAGAAAAGATACTTTATTGTAAAAACATGAGGAAAGTCACTAGTTATAATGACCGTTGTTTTATTTTCAGTGACCTGTTCCAGTCACTTGGTGCATTAAATTCCCTGTCAGCGCGCAACAACCGACTGCGCGTCCTATCACCGACCGCCTTCCAAGGTGCGCGTGCGCTGCGCTCGCTGGACCTATCTCACAATGAGCTCAATTTGCGTCCGGCTGAGGACACTGTGATAAACGTGGAAGATGGAGGAGGATATAATGATTTCATGGACGGACATATGTCGCCCATGAATCTGCTGACTGGGCTGCGGCATTTGGACCTTAGCCACAACCTCATTAAAGAAGTCTACAATGACTGGCGTCTCATGCTAAATCTAGAGCTGTTGAATTTGTCGAACAACCGCATTGAGGGCCTCATGGTAAGGAAGCAGGGTTTAATTATGTTTTGCTGCTTTTATTCTTCTTGTGGTCATATTTTATAGTTTATATCTTTAAATCAAAAACGTTCGTAATATTGCTAAGTACAATAAATTTAAGTCAATTAAAAGCACTTTGCAATGTTATACTTACTTAATACTCATCTAAAGGCTATCTAGCCCGCGAGCTAGCAACTGATTTTCGTGACCATTTTCCCCCGTGCGATGACTTGTAGGAGGCTTCAGAAAGTTGTATCATGAATCCCCATGGACAGGGCCGTCTCTAGCCAATGGAGCGCCCGAGTGCAAGCACCCTCTAGCATGCCTCCCCCAAAGTAATAAAATAAAAAAAAATACGTCAGTTCCCCTAGATTGATCATATCATCAAATGATAGCTAATCCAATATCTTGACGAAAAATAAAACGTCACCTGGCAGTTCTTAACTAAACTTTATTATGACTTATGACCATTCGAAATACAAAATATAGCCCGACAAGTTTCTATTTGACTCTAACCACGTATACACACTATCTCATATTTATAGTATTTGACACTATCTCAGGGTCAAATAGCGAATAAACTATTCCTATAAAACTGTCTAATGTTTTTTTTTAATCATTTCAGGATCCAGATGTTATCTTCTTAAGTAAAAACGTGACAGTGGACATCAAGTACAACAAAATAGCCACAGTCCACATCACTGAAGGGCTGCAGTTTGGTCGCATAGATGACGATGAAGTCGTCGCGGGAAGCGGCCGTTTGTTACTCGATGGCAATCCTTTCCATTGCGACTGTCTCACGTATTGGATGTTGCGACTCATTAACAACCCGAGCTACGCGCGCATCTCCCCGACTCTAAAACTTGATGGTGCCGTTTGTGCTTCACCACCCGCGCTTGCGAACATTACACTGCTGTCAGCACCTGTCGATAAACTTACGTGCGAGTTACCTGCATCCGAATGCCCCGAAAATTGCAGCTGCACCTTACATCCTTCGGCATATGCTATGGAGCTTGACTGCATCAAACCACCGGATACTGTCCCCCCGTTGATAGACTTTGGACTCAACCGCACAGTTCTACGTTTACGTCATGCGCCACCGACACTCAATCTATCGCTGCCAGTGCACGAACTTGTACTAGCCGGGCTTGGCCTGAAGATGCCTCCCCCAGGCCCTGCGCCACCCGAACTGGAACTGCTTGATCTCACCAACAATCAGCTATCCGATGTGCCACCAGCGTTGGGTCCAATAGGTGTCTACGGTTTGCGCTTAGCTCGTAATCCGCTCGTGTGCGACTGTGCACATTCCGCGGCGTTAAAGGCGGTACAGAGATCGGCAGCCCGCGTAAACGACTGGGATAACGTAACATGCGTGAATGGCGACCTCTTGCGGCTCAAGGATGTGGCTGGATTATGTGCCGGTGCTCGCGCGGCGTGGGCGGCAGGTATCGGTGGTACATTGGCACTGCTAGGGCTGCTCGCAACTTTTTTGGCAATATTATGGTTGCGCTACCAAAACGAGATAAAGGTGTGGCTTTTCGCACGCGGTTGGTGTGGCTGTCTCACGCGATCGGGTAAAGAAGCGCCTGCCAAGTACGACGCGTTTTTGTCATTTTCACATAAGGACGATGAACTGGTGGTGCATAAGTTAGTGCCGGAGCTGGAGCGACGGGGCTACCGGCTTTGCGTGCACTACCGAGACTGGGCTCCAGGCGAGTCAATCGCAGAGCACGTGTCACGTTCGGTGCACGAAGCGCGCCGCACTTTGGTTGTGGCATCGCCTGGTTTCTTGAGCTCCGAATGGGCTCGAGCCGAGTTCCGCGCAGCACATGCGCGTGCGCTAAAAGAGGGCAGAGCTCGTGTGATCGTTGTGCTGCTGGGGGAATTACCAGCACCTGATGCCAATGCACAAGACGATGATTTGCGCTCCTACCTCCGCACAAATACCTACGTCAAATGGGGAGATCCGTGGTTCTGGGAGAAGCTGCAGTACGCGTTGCCGCATCGACCTCTTGGAGAATACAAGGAAGTTTTGCCTCTTGTGCCTATAGCACCCGGGACGCTTTCAGCAGATGCTTTACGTGCTGCTTTGGCAGTTCACTTAGAACCTAAAGACAAGTTAAATAACGGGCTCGAGCCACGCCTCTTGCCCCCACCTCCTGCGCTGTAATGACGAGTGTCGCCAAGTGATTGCGAGAATAAATAGTGCCTCAGTTGGTGTCACGAAATTAACTGTTAAATGGTTTCAACAAAACGCTCTACTTATATAAAACATTGTTTAATTGGTGAACTTCTGATGAAAGTGATATAATTGTTATATCGGTAGGTATATAAACATTTAACAGTAATCTCAAGTTACGGGTGTAATTGTAGCTAAAAATCAGACATTCTAGTCAAGAATCTGTTTATATAAAAAATGTAAATATTTTTATTCCTAATTATATTAGAATATATTATCTTTTTCTGTATACCTACGTATTTTCTTTTCATAAAATTACTTTCTGTCAAAGATTAGAATCAAGGATATTCACAAATGATTTTATAAACACTGATTAATTTATGTTTATGACTTCTACGATTAATGGGTGGAACTCAAATGGCTATGGGTAGAACTCAAAGGCAATGGGTAGAAATCAAATGGCAATGGGTAGAACTTAAATGCCAATGGGTAGATATTAATGTCAGCTTATTTTTCATCACTCTTGCTCGTAAACTTAATAGTCTATAGGCAATATCACAAAAAGTCGTCTCCTTCACGATGTTCGTGGACACGTCTTCTATATGGCTAAAACTGGTATGGATGTGTTCCGTGTTGTCTCCGGAGTACGAATCTACCGGTTTTAGTTAAGGCAGATGGGCAGGGGCATAGCTGTGACGTCACAAAGATGGCGGCCGACGGTCATCGATTTTTGTTATTACATATTTATTATTGTACGACAACAAATTTCATATTTTTGGCAAGCTAATGAAATGTTTAATATTTTTTATAATCACAATAATCACGCTAAAGCATCTCTTTCTCGAATTATGCTGGTAAGTAGGTAAACTTCGAAGGTAAAAAAATCTCATTTTACTAATTATTTTACAAACGGTTATTCGTATGCTATAGAGTTCCAAGACACAATTATAGTACCTACATTTATTATGCTTTCAAATGACACCTTACACGAACCGATCAGTAAAATAGAACCCGAGATGTGAACAAAAATCGATGACCGTCGGCCGCCATCTTTGTGACGTCACAGCTATGCCCCTGCTCCTCTGCCTTAACTAAAACCGGTAGATTCGTACTCCGGAGACAACACGGAACACATCCATATCAGTTTTAGCCATATAGAAGACGTGTCCACGACTTTTTTCAATATTGGCCAATTTCCGCCGTACTATAATCGCCTAGGGACTGCAATACGGCCTCGTCCAAAAAAATTAGATTTCTGAAATCATGGCAGAATTGTGTTCAGGCTCGTATTATAACGAACCTAGCTAGTATTTGGTTAGGCATTTAACTAAAAGTAAACGAAAAAAATCACGTGACTTGGTCATTCAACTAATCATAGGAACCTTCTGTATTATGGCTGAATGACCAAGTCACGTGGTTCTTTTTGTTTACATTTAGTTAAATACCTAACCAAATAGGGTATACAATAGGGCTTGCATTCCGGAATTCTTGCATTTTATGTATTTTCAGAATTTTGTGTCCGTTTATTTTCATTGTTTACCATAAAACTAGATATTTAAAGTGGAATTATCATACGTCAAGCTCAGCTCAGGTATCAGTTTGTATTTTTAAGCATTAATCTTGCTCGCAAATCGCCTGACTCTTGAGAATGACGAGAATCAATGCAATTATCGTTTTACCATCATCTATTAGAGTATTGTGCCTAGCCCAGTTACAGTTAAATAGTAGTGACATTAGATATTACTTACTGATATTAGTAAATGAATTTTGTCATAGTTATATATTACTCCACAAACCTAGTATCCTATATACTATTATAAATGTGAAAGTTTGGATGTCTGAATGATTGTTACTCAATCACGCTTAAACGGCTAAACCGATTTGGATCAAATTTTGCACGAAGATAGTTTATAGCCTAGATTAAAATATAGGATAGTTTTTATCCCGGGTTTACGCAGACGAAGTCGCGTGTGGAAACTAGTATATATATACAGGGTGGAATTTCATAAACTGTACAAAATAAAAGGAGAAAAATTTCAGCCAATTTCATCGGTGAAACGGTGTTTTTTTTTTTTTTCTAGTTATTAGTTTTTTTTTTACAGAATTTTGAAAATTTTTGTAAAAACCCGGGTAATACACCTAATTCAGACGGTATAACTTTTGATCCAATGGTCCTAAAATGAAAATATAAAATGCAGAGTATTACCAAGGGACAGGTTAATAATTCTTAATAACAATAAAAAACCAACTAGAAGAGAAAATCCGCAAAAAAAATTATTGTTTTTGAAAAATGGCTACAAAAATTACGAAATTTAAAAGAAAAACACAATTATCTGAAAAAAACGCAGATTTAGTTACCATTTTTTTTGCTTAGTATTAAACCTCACTTAATGCCGATTCTAAAACCGTTTTTAAACTGTCTCAGACTTTGAAAAATACCACGCTAATGGGTACGTAAATCAAACCATAATTTTATTAATTTTAATCCTCTTAAAATCCTTAATGACCGCTTGTTCCCAGGTAGTTGAAGGGTGTTTTTGGGTTGAAGGTGGAGATAACATGAGGGGTATAAAGGCATTGGGCAATAGGTCAACTATTCAGTCGCTCGCAAATCGCAATTGCTTGTCTTTGCTCGCCACTTCTTTGATTACTCCAGTACTTGTTCAGTTTGAATCATCATGCCCCGCTTACGAGAGTTTTCGCCGTTACAAATAGCCAACATGCACTATTATTATGGATTGTGCCATGGATCTGCAAGAGCTGCGTGTATCGCCTATTTGGAGCAGTATCCTAATGACGTTCCAAGACCTGCTGCTCGCCACTTTCAAGAAGTTCATCGCCGGTTGTGCAATATTGGCCTGGGATACGGTGGCCGAGATCGCCGAGAGCCAGGAAACATAATTGATGTTGCCATAGAAGAAGCAGTTCTCAGAGACTTGTACGCGGACCCAACCACGAGTCTAAGACGCTTGGCATTGAGGCACGGAATCTCAAAATTCTCTGTCTGGAAAATTTTGAAGAAGGAAGGACTGCATCCATTTGCCAGCTTGAATTTGTTGCGTAGCCCGTCGAATCATTCCCGGATTATTTTTTATTTCTTGTGCTGCATTTAAAATTCTGTCGTGCAATTCTGCTTCGGTATTGACGATTCTGTGATATACCCGTTGCTTCATATCACCCCAAAGAAAATAATCCAACGGCGTCATATCAGGCGATCTTGCAGGCCATCCAACGGGGCCGTCTCGGCCGATCGATAGGGATATTGCTCATTTAAAAAATGTCGAACTCTTAATGCCCAATGAGCTGGGCATCCATCCATTTGGAGAAACAGGCGTTGTCTCACATCTAACATCACATCTTCCAAAAGCTCTGGGAGCTCGTCTCTCAGTAACAGTAAAAATCTGTCGGCGTTCAAAGTATTCGGTAAGAAGACTGGTACAATAATTGATCGTCGAGTACCGCTGCCCAAACGTTTATGGAGAATTGGTCTTGAAAATTAGATGGTCTTACTAGGTTTGGATTATCGTGAGCCCATGTGTGTAAATTTCTGAAGTTAGTTATTCCCGTATGAGTAAATCTTGCTTCGTCCTTCTGATATTGCCAAGTATCCAAGTCGACATAACACACCTCACGCGGGCATCGCCAATTTGCAAATTTTGTACCCGTTGATAATGAAATGGATGCAGTCCTTCCTTCTTCAAAATTTTCCAGACAGAATTTTGAGATTCCGTGCCTCAATGCCAAGCGTCTTAGACTCGTGGTTGGGTTCGCGTACAAGTCTCTGAGAACTGCTTCTTCTATGGCAACATCAATTATGTTTCCTGGCTCTCGGCGATCTCGGCCACCGTATCCCAGGCCAATATTGCACAACCGGCGATGAACTTCTTGAAAGTGGCGAGCAGCAGGTCTTGGAACGTCATTAGGATACTGCTCCAAATAGGCGATACACGCAGCTCTTGCAGATCCATGGCACAATCCATAATAATAGTGCATGTTGGCTATTTGTAACGGCGAAAACTCTCGTAAGCGGGGCATGATGATTCAAACTGAACAAGTACTGGAGTAATCAAAGAAGTGGCGAGCAAAGACAAGCAATTGCGATTTGCGAGCGACTAAATAGTTGACCTATTGCCCAATGCCTTTATACCCCTCATGTTATCTCCACCTTCAACCCAAAAACACCCTTCAACTACCTGGGAACAAGCGGTCATTAAGGATTTTAAGAGGATTAAAATTAATAAAATTATGGTTTGATTTACGTACCCATTAGCGTGGTATTTTTCAAAGTCTGAGACAGTTTAAAAACGGTTTTAGAATCGGCATTAAGTGAGGTTTAATACTAAGCAAAAAAAATGGTAACTAAATCTGCGTTTTTTTCAGAAAATTGTGTTTTTCTTTTAAAATTCGTAATTTTTGTAGCCATTTTTCAAAAACAATATTTTTTTTTGCGGATTTTCTCTTTTAGTTGGTTTTCTATTGTTATTAAGAATTATTAACCTGTCCCTTGGTAATACTCTGCATTTTTTATTTTCATTTTAGGACCATTGGATCAAAAGTTATACCGTCTGAATTAGGTGTATTACCCGAGTTTTTACAAAATTTTTCAAAATTCTGTAAAAAAAAAACTAATGACTAGAAAAAAAAAAAAAACACCGTTTCACCGATGAAATTGGCTGAAATTTTTCTCCTTTTATTTTGTACAGTTTATGAAATTCCACCCTGTATATGTGTGGGGTCAAGCTGGGGAGGCTGAACTTTAGTGCTATGAAAGTATTCAGATAATAATGGTTGCCCTTTTTTAAAGTTAAATATTTTACTTTAGTTTCTGGTCTGACTGACCATCCTGTGATCATCGTCTCAAAGTTAACACAAACGTGATTTACAATAGTAAATTATAGATGTAGACATTTCTTTCTGCGAAATCTTTTATATTATTCCGAAAAGTGGTGCCTCTATCGCAAACATACAATTTACTTATTAGATTTCCATTTTAGATGCCTCCGTGACTTTATGGGGATTCACTGATTTGACCGTGTCAGGAACACGGAAATTCTCAGGCGAGTTAATGTCACTGGTATAGAGGAGGCCTATCTAATGAGGCGAAAGATGCGTTGGCGTAGTCATCATGACTTCTGCGTTTGATACCAGGGTAACGGAGCGCATTATTCACTGCGAACTCCAGAATGACAACAGAAAACAAGATGGTCAGTATTTGCGGTACAAAGATGTGTTGAGACGTCACATGAAAAGGGCCAATTTAGATCCATCCACCTGGGAGGCATTAGCTGATGGTGATGGCCGATCAGAATGGAGGCAAACTTTGATCACACGCGTGAACGATTTTGAAGCCAAGTGGCGCGCAGAACTCGACGTTAAGATCACCAGCGAACATACGATATTACCATGTCGGCGGGGTGGTGTGGCACCACATTTGCCGCGAAAATTGTCTACCTATGTCAGTCACCTCAGGGCACCTGTGACGCTCTCAGCAGTAAAAAGTAGTCTCTGCGGCCGAATAAAGCTAAAAGATGATGATTCATAATTAGTCCGTATAACAAAATCCACTCAACCAAATCTCACTCCCCACTGCACCATGCCTTGACTCTTCTCAATGATATACTGGACAGCGACAACAAACTGGATATGTTCCACAGCACGGAATCTCAATTTTTCTCGACTAGCAGCCGATATTTGGAGTCTATAACGGCTTCAAGTTCCATACTTTTTTGATACTGACAATTCCCAATGCTCTAAACTAGTCTAAACCTAAGTACCTTATTGTATAATATCCTCCAGTCTGTTAGTGTTAATTTAAGGAATGAACAAATAAAATAAAATAAATTGACGTCAGTAGGTAAATCTTTTTCGGGTGCTGTTAAGTGAAGAAGAAGATAACGAATGAAATCCATAATCAACTTTTTTTATATACCTATCTAACATAATTTATTATCATTCATTACACACTACCTGTTATAAAATAACAAAGCAGCATATAATAAGGTGTCAAGCTACGCTCTGCTTACAGCGCAGCGCATTCTATGCAGAAGTTATTGTACCATGACGCGAAGTTGTCTCCTCGATGATATTTGCATTCAGCGCCATCTTATGTCAATCTAGCGAAGCAGTATGGAACTATGTGGACATCGTCGGTCAGATACCACCCACTATACATACACACGTATTGTAGTATCACATTTCTTCACAAAATGGCGCTATTATTAAAAAAAAATACGTAACCAATGTTGATTACACTCCTCTTTTACTAACTAGAGGGTGCTACTAGAAATGAAATCTAAACAAAATGTAGAATATTTTACTGGTGGCTTCATTGTAAAATACTTAACTACTGTGTTTATTGAACCCTACTAGTCAAGGTCACCAATATGTATATACCCAAAGTTGCAAAAAAATGTATACAACAACCTTACTTCCGTAGTAATAAGGTCTGTGTATACATATGTCTGTAACATATTGGTGACCTTGACTGTACAATAGGGAACATTACTGCAATGTTCTGCCACCAGAGGCAGCACTACCACTAATAGTAAACCAGTATAGGAATATAGAGATTCACACACACATGCACAATTGATTGTCAAATGAGTGACAAGGATGCTTGCATAGACAATACCGCAAGTGGGAACGAGATACTATGTCAACGCTGCTAGTGTCGCCACCTACGAAGAGTTTTGCGTAATGTTCCCTATTAAAACAAGTTTTGAAACCATTACAGTCAATTTTTCGCTGCAATGCGTTTAACTACATAGCACCTTAGTAGGTTACAACTTAGTAGGTATTTAATTTATATTATTTTGTTTAGTAGGTGATGATGAATAAATGATTATTCTAATTGAGTACATACAGTACTACAACTTAAAAAAGTTGAAAATCCCAAAAAACGAAGAGTTTTGCGTAATGTTCCCTATTGACAACATTTCATAACTTTTAGCCCTTAGTTCGATTAGCTCATTGTATTCTACTCGAAAAGAGGAACACTCTGGTAGTTTTATATTTCCAGTATTATTTATGTTCAATATTTTACGATTTAAAAAAAATGCATTTATAGCAAATCCGATTCTACTGCAGAATAGTCACCTTGCTTTAGTCCCGTTTCGACAAAACCGTTTATAAAGTTTAAATGTCATTTTCGGGTGGGTTACATTGACGCCATCTTGACAATGTTTGTTTTTAATTTGGTATATGTAAACAAGACTAAAGCAAGGTGCCCATTCTGCAGTAGAATTGGATTTGCTATGGGTGCATTTTAAAAAATTCGTAAAAAATTGGACATAAATAATACTTACTGAAAGGGAAGTATAAAACTACCACCATGTTCCTCTTTTCGAGTAGAATACAAGGAGCTAGTCAAATCAATGGACTTAGAATTATGAAATGTTGTTAATTAACTGATAACTGAGTGGTTATCTTCATTAGGTCTTACAGGGTATATAATTATTATTTACAATACTTAGGTAAGTAATTAAGAGAACCCTAGAATAGTTACCAAAGTATCAATTATTTATCTTGCTTTATTAAGTAATGCTTACCTAAGTAAGTAAGTACTTACTTACAAAATAGTAACTTGTAGGAGTACTTACTAAAATAGAAAATTTAGGAAATTATAAGTTTTTTTTTATTTCCTACCTACCTTTTTATAATATTATAGTTCAAAGTGAACGATACCTATAAATAAATATTAGAAAATCGTTCTCTTCTAAACTTCAATTAAAAATAGTACCTACCTAAGTAGTAACTAATAAAAAAAATATGCCAAGAGCTCAATTTTTTACAACTCATTCATATTAATTTCTGACTAATCTTTGCATCCTTTTCCAGATTTCCATAATTATACAACAAACACGTGGCGAATCCGTGGGACCTCCACTTGAGAGCTAAATATTCTTGTCGATATGTTATCATAGTTATCTATACCGGTGAAGACTGGGCGCTCCTGTCAACATAAGGAACTACACCATAACGGGTCATGTACCCCAATCTTAACCTTAATAACAAATGCATTAAGGCTCACATAAGAAGCACAGGTTAATCGCGTAAACGTAATATCTGACTCGGCTAATAGGTATCAGTGAAATATTCGGGTTAGTGGGGCTTTTTGCATAGGTATCTACCTATCAATTTTTTTTTTATGAATTCTTCATAACTAATCTAATCTTGTAGACGTGCCTTATTTGTATACAATTAGGTAATTTAGGTATGTCTACCATTCCATAATAAAAATGATAAGGAATGTGATAATACAATCGGATTTCTCCCGTAATTATATCAATAATTTTTTTTAAAAAAACAGCTGCGCATAAGATAGGTACCAAGTTAATTAAAAATCTTAAAATCCTAAAGAGGTGCGCTTGCATTCCATTTCAAAATACCTTTGTCAATCATGTGAACGGTGGCATGTTTTAATATGTAATTATTCTAATTCGTCCAATTAAAATAATAATAGAGAATAATAATCCAAAAACGTTTTAGGAACCACGCCGACATGTTGGAGTTAACATACAAGTGTCGGGCGCCGAGCTTGGTTGAAAATAAAACAGTTTTGCTTTCGAGATAGTGAGTGCCTAATAATTAAAAGGGACGTCATCTGAGTAGAGTTGCCTTGGAGGTCAGTGAATTGCGGAGATGCTTTGTTTAAGTTCATTATTTTGTTTTGACTTATAAGTAGGTATGTAAGTAGGATTGTATTTTAGAACACTTCGACAAAAAGAAAGACACATGAAACACCGCATTATCACATTTTGAAAGACATTGTACAATTTCCAAACATTTGTTTTCTCGAATAAGATTGCGCATTTGCCTGAAATGTGCTAACCAGGTAATCAAGTAACGTTCCGAACGCGCGTCGGTACAATTTAACTGTCAGTCCTCCATATAAAAAGTGACATTTAGACCTACCCCGACGTTCGTACAATGCGTTACGTGATCGACCTGCAGTTTTTCTATACAAGTGGCACTAGCACTTAAACAAGCTAAGTGTCAAATGTATGAAAACATAGTTTATGCACATCTGTGGTCTTACAATAAAATTCCCTATTAGATTATATTAGGTATGGTCATAAAGTCCATGATGTGTAGTTCAACCATTTTGAAAGAACAATTACATTACGTTATTGTTAACTATGTTTGAAAAGCACATTAAGTACAATGAAAATAAGTAAAACTAGAATGCAATGACTTAACGAATTTTGTACCTACCTATACATGCATTATAACCACGTACCTAAGTATAATCATAAAAATAACATGTGTCAACTTTAAGAAGGAATTAAAGAAAATACTTAATTTTTCATAATTTGCACCTACAGTTAGAGTTACTTATTATCATTGGGGATATAATACTTGTCTTGATATTCGTGCCCATCTTCTCCGCTCCCTTCCGCCCATGCGGCGGCCACGGCCACACTTTATCGCATTATACACGGTGTGTCTTACGAACATGTGGACACATGTCTCCCTTTTTATTCCTACACGATTATGTCCACGGCGAGTTCAAAGAGTTTTTTAATTTGACACACTTTATGGCTTTGTCTCGCCACTCGGGACATTTTGATGGCTGTGGAATATTAAAATACGTCCTGAGTGGATAGAAGTTATTAATTAAGCTACAAAATAGTAGTCAGTGGTGTTCAGTGCGCAGTGCTACTGGTTATAGGAGGGATGGGTGAGGGGCGTTTTATGTTCCATGGGAAATATAGGATTCCATAATTACGAACTCTTATTTGTTTCAACTTCAGAGGAGGGAACAAATCATGTGTTGAAATGGCAATTTTTAAACAACTTGTCCTGCAATCTAGCCAAAATGGCAAAAACAACTACCCATTACCTACCTACGGTCTCTTCATGTCCGTCAGTTCGTTTGTCTGAACTCTGAACGTACGGTCAACCAATTTGATTCCTAGGCCACCATAGAACCTTGCCGTTGTAAATGCTATGTCACTAGGATTTAGGGTTAGGGTAGAGGAACCAAAAGATGAACGTTTAAGCGACTATCCCAACTTTACAATTTTTTTTCGAGGAGTGGTGATTTAGTTTGTTTACATTTAATTTTTTTATACGATTTCGTATATAGTCGAGATTGGATATGACTATTTTAAAACATCCTATTACAATACAGTATTTTATTAAAAATGGTTTTATGCTGAAGTATGTCATTTTGCCCAGAAGATGAACACTGTGCCTAATAGTTGAACATTTTGACACCAATAGTTGAACGAAGAAAAACGTAACACCGCGCAGCCTCTGACTTTTGGTCAAGTTATTATATAATCATTGTTATAGCAATTTATACTAGTTAACAATCACAATATTGATACTAAACACAGAATAAAACAGTTCAAATGTACCCTTTTCATATGGTTACAATTATAAGAGATTATTATTTACATAATAATCATTAAAACATTTTTTTATTAATTTATCATTAGATTAAAATAGATAAATTGTTGGTTTTTATATGTATAAGTCAGATTTCATTTTTATTACGTATCTTTGTTATTAAGATGTTCATTGTACTAACCCTTGCCTAAAACTTGAACGAATACATTTTGTTCGTTCATGTATTGGGCACGATGGCAAAGGAATGAACGGACTAAATTTAACAGAGCATTCACTTATTGGAATCGAAGCCAAAAGTTGAACGAACTAATTTTATTCGTTCATCTTCTGGGCAGCGGTTCTTTGTTGAACAATCGTGCTTTTCATAGTAAAACAAAGCCCAAAATAACCGTGTTACGAATGGATACTCACGTTCAACTTTTGGTTCAAAAATCAACAGTTAAAAAACGATTCATTTGAGCCATAAAAGTTTTATGTACCTTTTCAATAAGAATTTATATAAGCATTTGAAAAAACTATACCTTGCCCAGTAGATGAACACCGTTCATCTATTGGCTCAGGTACAAAAAGTTGGAACCGTTAGTTGAACGCTAAATATCTCTTAAATTAACAATAAATACGCAATTTGTGATAGATAATCCATTAAAGGCATTAATCAAGAATCTATATCACGCAAAACAATCCATGTAGACGTTTTATTCAATTTTATACATAATTTAGAGCTTAAATTTAAGAGCGCTTTCCTTAAGTAAATCTCCATACAAACGGTAATTTTGGCGCGAGACCTCGACGCAACAACCGCTCACAGCCGTGTGTGTGTGGAAACTGTATGGGAGTTTAAATGCCAGCCTTGGCAAAGGGATGATGCGTTAGGAAAAAAATATCCCGAAGGCGTAAAATGTGTCGCGATTTTTTTATTTCAATTTTACGACAAAACGTTCAACTATTGGGTGGTGTTCATCTTTTGGTTCCTCTACCCTACTAGGATTATTGCGTCGCTATGTAGCAGTTAAAATGACAGGGCTCTACGGTGGCCTAGGAATCAAATTTGTTGACTGTACATTTGCTACAGGCATTTTAATCAAAACTTATTAACTTAGGTATATTGACGAAATTTTAAAAATAGGTTTGAAAACAATTTTGAGGCTACTAGGGTAGAGGAACCAAAAGATGAACACCACCCAATAGTTGAACGTTTTGTCGTAAAATTTAAATAAAAAAATCGCGATACATTTTACGCCTTCGGGATATTTTTTTCCTAACGCATCATCCCTTTGCCGAGGCTGGTATTTAAACTCCCATACAGTTCCCACACACACACGGCTGTGAGCGGTTGTCGCGTCGAGGTCTCGCGCCAAAATCACCGTTTGTATGGAGATTTACTTAAGGAAAGCGCTCTTAAATTTAAGGTCTAAATTATGTATAAAATTGAATAAAACGTCTACATGGATTGTTTTGCGTGATATAGATTCTTGATTAATGCCTTTAATGGATTATCTATCACAAATTGCGTATTTATTGTTAATTTAAGAGATATTTAGCGTTCAACTAACGGTTCCAACTTTTTGTACCTGAGCCAATAGATGAACGGCGTTCATCTACTGGGCAAGGTATAGTTTTTTCAAATGCTTATATAAATTCTTATTGAAAAGGTACATAAAACTTTTATGGCTCAAATTAATCGTTTTATAACCGTTGATTTTTGAACCAAAAGTTGAACGTGAGTATCCATTCGCAACACGGTTATTTTGGGCTTTGTTTTACTATGAAAAGCACGATTGTTCAACAAAGAACCGCTGCCCAGAAGATGAACGAATAAAATTAGTTCGTTCAACTTTTGGCTTCGATTCCAATAAGAGAACGCTCTGTTAAATTTAGTCCGTTCATTCCTTTGCCATCGTGCCCAATACATGAACGAACAAAATTTATTAGTTCAAGTTTTAGGCAAGGGTTAGTACAATAAACATCTTAATAACAAAGATACGTAATAAATATGAAATCTGACTTAATACATATAAAACCCAACAATTTATCTATTTTAATCTAATGATAAATTAATAAAACAATGTTTTAATGATTAATATTTAAAAAATAATCTCTTATAATTGTAACCATATGAAAAGGGTGCATTTGAACTGTTTTATTCTGTGTTTAGTATCAATATTGTGATTGTTAACTAGTATAAATTGCTATAATAATGATTATATAATAACTAGACCAAAAGTCAGAGGCTACGCGGTGTGACGATTTTCTTCGTTCAACTATTGGTGTCAAAATGTTCAACTATTGGGCACAGTGTTCATCTTCTGGGCAAAATGACATACTTCAGCATAAAACCATTTTTAATAAAATACTGTATTGTAATAGGATGGTTTAAAATAGTCATATCCAATCTCGACTATATACGAAATCGTATAAAAAAATTAAATGTAAACAAACTAAATCACCACTCCTCGAAAAAAAATTGTAAAGTTGGGATAGTCGCTTAAACGTTCATCTTTTGGTTCCTCTACCCTACGACTGTTTTTTGATTAAGTAAATGCATATTTATCACCCTTGCCTTCGGCTTGGGCGTCAAATACCTGCGATCTGGGAAATTGTTAGTTTTACCGGCCTAGGTAAGTAATGTACTATTTCGGTTCAGTCGTAGCTGTACCTACCTACCAATAATATTATTGGTCTATTGATATATAATTGTGTCAAATTCGTTTCAATAGTTTATCATTTAAGTACCTAATAAAAATCATCTGACAGATGAACGGAAAACAGGCCGACAGACAAACACAAATGAGAGTGATGCATAAGGATATGTGCTTTCTGTTACAGGTTTCTAGGGAAATGATTATACCCAAGTAAGTAGATACATCCATACATAGATAACATTAATCTCAATCATTGTTTGACGTACGATTATTTAATATGTATTTATACTATTTACGTATCAAATTTTACGTAAAAGGTTCAGTAAACATTGAGTAATCTACCGATAGCAATAATCCTACCATACTTAATTGAACCGGAACCGTCCCATTGTGCTGGGACTTTACAACGTACCTACTTATTCCAGTAGTTTTTCTAAATAAACTGTATACTGTATCGACTTCAGCATTCCTTACATTTTAATAGGCGATAAAGTTACTTTATTATAATCGCGTTCCCGAACGATAATGTTTACGATGCTTTGTGCTAGCGAAGGAAGTTACGAACACATCGCTACTCGGGTTTCGGCGTAGCTCAATCAATGAAGACTTTTCTTGAATCGAATGTGACCCAGAGCCCAATATCACGCAAATTCTTTTGCTTGTGATATAACATAATATTATCGTAATGTGGTATAAAAACACAGCTCCATAATTCACTGATCTCGCATTCACTTTTCTCTGGACTTAGTTTTATGTCTACAGAAAACACGTAAAATGTTTTCTTATTTGAGGGAATTATGAAATCGGCGATTTTCTTCATTGATTGAAGTAGGATAAAGCATCGCACATAAACACGCCTGGGTATGCTAGTAATAAATTAAGTAGGCACCCTGTGACATATCAAAAGTAGGAGCTACTTTGTATGTTAAATAGGTTTTTAAAAACTAACAGCATACTTAAAGGTGATAAATAATATTGTTAATTGTAATTAAAGCAAACAATCTATGTACTTATAGATTTTTTGCTTTTTAGGGTTCCGTACCCAAAGGGTAAAACGGAACCTTATTACTACGACTCCGCTGGCCGTCCGTCTGTCTGTCCGTCTGTCACCGGGTTGTATCTCATGAACCGTGATAGTTAGACAGTCGAAATTTGCACAGATGATGTATTTCTGTTGGCGCTATAACAACAAATACAAAAAAAAAAACAGAATAAAATTAATATTTGCTCTTTGGGGGCTCCCATACATACAACAAACGTCATTTTTTTTGCCGTTTTTATAGATAATGGTACCTACGGAATCCTTCGTGCGCGAGTCCGACTCGCTATTGGCCGGTTTTTACACTGAGAGAAATTTACCTAGGGCGCATACGGAAAATACGTAGAAAAATGATACAGCATGCCGCTTATAGCCGGCACCATGTTGCGTACGTAGCTAAGCGTAAGTAGCCGCCCTACTGATAAAAATCATTGGTCGGGCTACGTAATTTCCCGCTGTATCATTTTCCTACGTAAATTAAGTAGGTGTGTCGTTTGCTACTTATGTAAGTAGCCGTCGATACACACAAAATTTCCCATTAAATCATGGTGTATGTGTACGTATGTGTAGCTGTGGTTAGGGTCAGGTCCAATATATAATTGTGGGTCCTACGTATGTACGTATGCCGGCCAGGTATCGCACTGGCCTAGGGCCAGTACATAATGGGCCATCCTACGTATGTACGTATGCCGGACAAGTACCATACTAGCTCAGGGCCCGTACATAATGGCTCATTCTACGTATGTACGTATGCCGGACAAGTACCATACTAGCTCAGGTCCAGTATATAATCGTGCGTCCTAGGTATGTACGTATGCCGAACAGGTAGCGTACTAGCCAAGGTCCAGTATATATTTGTGCATCCTACGTATGTACGTATGCCGAACAGGTAGCGTACTAGCCCAGGTCCAGTATATAATTGTGCATCCTACGTATGTACGTATGCCGAACAGGTAGCGTACTAGCCCAGGTCCAGTATATAATTGTGCATCCTACGTATGTACGTATGCCGAACAGGTAGCGTACTAGCCCAGGTCCAGTATATAATTGTGCATGCTACGTATGTACGTATGCTGGACAGGTACCGTACTTGCTTAGGGCCAGTATATAATCGTGCGTCCTACGTATGTACGTATGCCGGACAAGTACCATACTAGCTCCGGGCCAGTACATAATGGGCCATTCTACGTATGTACGTATGCTGGACAGGTATCTTACTAGCGCAGGTCCAGTATATAATTGTGCGTCCTAGGTATGTACGTATGCTGGACAGGTAACGTACTAGCTGAGGGCCAGTACATAATGGCAAATCCTACGTATGTACGTATGCCGGACAGGTAGCGTACTAGCCCAGGTCTAGTATATAATTGTGTATCCTACGTATGTACGTATGCCGAACAGGTAGCGTACTAGCCCAGGTCCAGTATATAATCATGCGTCCTACGTATGTACGTATGCCGGACAAGTACCATACTAGCTCAGGGCCAGTACATAATGGGCCATCCTACGTATGTACGTATGCTGGACAAGTACCATACTTGCTTAGGGCCAGTACATAATGGCAAATTCTACGTATGTACGTATGCTGGACAGGTATCTTACTTGCTCAGGTCCAGTATTTAATTGTGCGTCCTAGGTATGTACGTATGCTGGACAGGTACCGTACTAGCTTAGGGCCAGTACATAATGGCAAATCCTACGTATGTACGTATGCCGGACAGGTAGCGTACTAGCCCAGGTCCAGTATATAATCGTGCGTCCTACGTATCTACGTATGCCGGACAAGTACCATACTAGCCCAGGGCCAGTACATAATGGGCCATCCTACGTGCGTACGTATGCTGGACAAGTACCATACTTGCTTAGGGCCAGTACATAATGGCAAATCCTACGTATGTACGTATGCTGGACAGGTATCTTACAGGCTCAGGTCCAGTATATAATTGTGCGTCCTAGGTATGTACGTATGCCGGACAGGTACCGTACTTGCTTAGGGCCAGTACATAATGGCAAAACCTACGTATGTACGTATGCCGGACAGGTAGCGTACTAGCCCAGGTCCAGTAAATAATCGTGCGTCCTACGTATGTACGTATGCCGGACAGGTGCCGTACTAGCCCTGGTCCGGTATATAATTGTGCATCCTAGGTATGTACGTATGCTGGACAGGTACCGTACTTGCTTAGGGTCAGTACATAATGGCAAATCCAACGTATGTACGTATGCCGGACAGGTAGCGTACTAGCCCAGGTCCAGTATATAATCATGCGTCCTACGTATGTACGTATGCCGGACAGGTAGCGTACTGGCCCAGGTCCAGTATATAATTGTGCATCTTACGTATGTACGTATGCCGGACAAGTACCATACTAGGTCAGAGCTAGTATATAATGGAATATCCCACGTACGTAGATATACATGACATGTACTGTCCTGGCGCTGGTCGAATACGGTATATCTACGTACGTATGATAAACCATTATTTACGTAGCAAGTACGATACCTGTGGAGCATAATTATGTACTATCGGCAAAATGGAACCGTGACCGACCAAGTTTCATTTTACCGATTGAACATACGTAGGATAACAAATATTTACAGAACCTGAAGCCAGTACGATATACCTGTCACAGCGTATCTACAATGCGTAAAACACAATTATTTATAGACCCTGAGTCAGTATGACACTTGTCCGGCATATTTACATACGTATAATTATAAACCATTATTTACAAAGTGAGCATGGTACTTGTTCAGCATAGTAATTATCTACCCACCTAGGATAAACAATTATTAAGCTATTTTGAGTTAAGTACGATACCATTTAATGAAGTATAGGATTTGTATTGAAATGAGATGATATAAAAAATATGCATTTTATTGTTTCATTATTTATTCAGTTTCGAATATTATGAAATTGTTCATTTGCGTGCCTTTTCTGGTATAACATCAGATCAGCAACAATGCAACACTGTTTTTATTCTGTCATCTTATGTATCTACATAAGATGTACGGTCAACCAATTTGATTCCTAGGCCATCATAGAACCATGCCGCTGGAATGCTATGTCAATACGGGTTACTAGGATTATTATGGCAGGGTTCTACGGTGGCCTAGAAATCATATTGGTGGACTGTATGTATGTATATAAATACTTTATTGTACACAAGACAATAAATCCAACGAACCCGAACCCGATAGCCGAACGATTTCCATACAATTAAACCGCTTGATGAAAAAGTTCAATTTTGTTGAAACTTGTTTTATTGTGTAGCTTGATATTATATCCCATTTGCGCAAATCGACACATGAGCAGTCTCGAAAAGGCATAAACGGTGCTTTTTAGAGCCATTGAACATAAGTACAGCAAGACCCAAGTAATATGGCGCGCGTCAAAGCGCTTAATGCGTTGACCGAAAGGCTATTATTGCTTAATCCGCGCGCCTTATTACTTGGGTACCTACTGCTGTATTAAAATATTCTGACTCTTAAAAACATTTTCTTTTACTTTTTTTGCTTTTTTCGTGACTGTAGCTCTAGTATAAGTTTTATCGGTAGGTACATTTGTATGGCAACGCGTAGTTCCTAATAGTTACCACTAGAGGCGCTGTTCGCGTTGCCATACAAATTGAAACTAAACGCAAACGCGTTCGAAAACGTATTGTATCAGAAAAACATAAACTAGAGCCTCTGCTCATGTGTCGTTTTGCGCAAATTGGATATGTCAACCTACACAATTAAATAAGTTTCAACCAAATTTTACGTATTTAAGCAATCTTTTTATATGGAAATTGTTCAACTCGATTCGCCTTAAAAGGTTAATTTTCCAAAAATTCTTGCACAACTATACGCGGTATTGTGGCACTAGCGTACAAGGAGGATATCAATTCAGAGGCATGACGAATTAGAGGTGTTTTCTCATTATTTTCTACTACTAATTCTTTTTGACAAGATTCGTTACTTTCTGTGGTACTTGTAGATGGACATTCAGAGGTTACGATATGAGTATCTATGTCAGTATTATGTCGATTCACGTTTGATGACAACGAATGGTGATGCCTTATCAAATGTTTTTTAAATGACGCTGCAGTAAAATAATGTCGAAAACACCCCTGTTCACCGCAGTGAAAATTAGATTTTGTTACAGTAGATTTACAAAAAGATCTTATGTGGCAGACTAACAAAGATGGAGATGGCATAGGTTTTTTACAATAGTAACAAGTAAATGTCATTTTTTTAGTCACTAATAAGTCCCAGATCAGTCAACAGAGTGTTTACTACCTGTGAGTGTCTATCAAATTGCGTTTTTATGTTATAGAATCCCAATTGGATAAACAGCCACAGATCTTCACACTCTTCTGGGTAGCATGCACCAGTGGATTGAAATTTTTTAAATAAGCAATCCACGGCCGTTAACAATTTTGGAAACTGTATATTGTGTCGTTGACAACAATGTATGCAGCTTTTACCTCGGCGCTGATTGATGAGACACAAACAACAAATGGCTGCAGAGTCCGCTTCTGTTTCAAAATCTGTTCTTTCTTCTCGATTATATAGCTAGTGACTTCTGCTTCTGAGGAGACTTGCTTGATAAACCCGTCGCATATTTCCGCGCGAGAAAATTTCAGAGCAGCTTTGCCTTGGCGTTTTCTTGCCGGCGACACGTTTATGACATAAGCCAGAAGCATAAGACAAGCGTTGTTAACAGTCTCAGGGTCAGCCTCTGAAAAAAAATGCAACAGTTAATTAACAAAACAAAAAAATATATTACCACCCGTGGTGAGTATAACATTTTACGGCTCTCAGGCAAGGAAGTGGAAGAAGACAGGTGCGTAAAGAACTCAGCACGTAAAGTATTGTTTTACCGCCTTAGGTAAGTAATCTTTAAAGTTTTTAACCTTTTAAACGCCATTCTTCACGTACTAAAGTGTCGCTGACACGCCAACCTTTTTTCCATAAGAGAGTAACTATGAACCTTATAAGAAAGACCGGAGGTTGTTTTGACATCGGACGTCATAACACTTAAAGGCGTTCTTGGCGCTTCGGGTAAGTCAATCAATACACGACGCCTATAGGCGTTCTTGGCGTTCAAAGGGTTAAAGCGATCATTGTTAACGAACGAGGAACTTCACATAATATTTTCGCTACTGTAACGTACGTGAACATTTCCGAGCATAATGGAGAAACAGTTTTTTAAATTCAATTTGCCATTGAAATTCTTTAAATTATGCAGCTTTTAGAACACAAATACTTGGAACTCACCATGTATCTTTCCAGTTAAGTTAAGTATTTCAGTCTTAAATGTATTGTTGCGAGAACGCTCTGCTTTGCCTTTGGCGTACGCAAGAAAATCTTCTTGTTTTAAATTGAGCATGGAAAACAAATTGTTCTCTTTTCCAGGGTACATCTGATTGAAGTCGTTCTGAAGCTGCAAGAAAACGAATTGTTTTAGCAAATTAAGTCTTGTATAATTTGTTTCTACACATTATAAAGACTGTACATACGTGATTACCCCTCAGGTGTGCCCGGATTTTATCGTGTACAGTCTTTTGGGTAATTGGGACAAAGCGATTGAACTGTCACATTTAAAAATATGTATAAATACATGCGTGCATTTAACTTCTTCGTACGTACCCACGTGTAACCTAGAGGCTGTCGTAAAGCTGGATACTTATTAAAATACTCGCTGATACTATTACCGCTATCATAAATGTGTTTGATGCGGTAATCAGCCGTGTCAGTCCACTTTTTCTCCACCGTTTTCCATGGATCCACATTATTCTTTAACCATGTAAAATTTTCGTCATCGTTATCTGTACATTGATCCATTGCTGCAAATGAACACATTAACCAACGTGCGGCCCTCAGACACCTTCTTACTATGAATGCCGCTGCCATGCCGGTCTGAATCGGCCCTAAGTCGCGGAATGAAACTGTCTGTGTCAAGAAGTGGCGATAGTTAGGAAATATTGGAGGAGGCTAGTGATGCGCAACTTTGAATGATACTAATTCGATTATTAGTCATTCGAATAAGCCGAATAATCCTCAAAATTACTAGTTTGTCTAGCGCCTAATATTCTGCCATAGTAAGCCAAAAACGTGTTTAGTTATTTTGAGCACTTCGACTGCTCCGATATATCCTATGGCGACTGTACCACATTGATGACCTAATATTGCATATTAAAGGGGAAGTCTTATGTAATTGCACATAGAACCGATGGCCGTTGGGGCCGGAAGGTTCTCGAGTGGCGACCACGTAACGAAAGGCCTTACTCGTAAAACTCACTAGTAAAAAAGTAAACTTACAGTATTTTTTGAATTATCTGCTATAAACTGGGGTGTTGATTTCTTCTAAAATTTCAGACCCACTAGGTGTATTAGATCTAGATGATGGTGTAGCTAAAATTACACCGTCATCCAGAACCTGAAACAATATATTTTATTTTGAAAACAAAGTTAGTGAGCCAAAGTATGTAGGATATTGTATTAATACTTACTGAGGGCAGACTCGGAGACAGATTGACACCAGCTGCTGCATGTTTCTGTTGCTTTAAATGGCTTATGTAGTTTTTAAGTTTCAACCTCGGCCCAATTTTTGGTATTAATTCTCTGAGGTCGGTATCTTCTAGAAGCAGGAGAGCTTCTTCATCAATATTATTTTCTGAAAAAGTTTTGAATGATCAATATAAACGTATGTAACATACAGCCGAATTCGTAATAAGTAGTATTCATAATTTAATAATAAGTTACTATCAAAAATTTAATTTTTTGAGTACTGTCATCAACTACTCATTGAGACAATTCTAACGAGCCCATACTCAACAGGGTTATGTTGGTTAAGTACTGAATTCCCATGGCCACCTTGGTGGTGCTAAAGAGTAATCATCAACTTTGGCCGCTGCACTGCACTCTTTATGAGAGCCTCGCAGCAATGAAACAAATGCATTTATATATAATGTTTCTGTTTTCAATGCCATACGATTAAATAAATGGCCACCTTCTGTCTCCATCATCTGATCAGCTCAATGGTACCTAGTGTTGAATTGTCATCCAAAACTATACTTACACCCAAAATTTCAGCTCAATCGGTTGAAGATATCTGCTTCAAAATTGAGTTGCAATATTCCACCCGAACAAACATAATTAATACTTACATTGCAAGTTATCAATATCAATTATAACACATTAACTAATACCATACCTAGTACATACCAATAAAAACTGCAAGGATGTCTGCCTCCAGTCCCAATGAAAGAAGTGTTTCCTCCATAACAATAATAATCACATTAAATGAATGGGTAATCGCCAGGTCCAAACTAGAATTTGTTGGATATAAACAAACACAATTAAGGTATAAACTTCACAGAATAAGTAATTTATATTATAACTATTATAAGCTAAGGGATTTGCCGCACTGGATGCGTTCTGCGGTCAGGTCAACTTTGTTTTTGTCAAAGCCCTCTGGTAACCGGATGAATGAATGAGGCGCTCCAAAAGTTCCTTATGCATATAGGGCCTTTGCCCACGGGCCCCCCGTCCCTGAGTTTCCACTCCAAACATTGTTATTTTCTTTTATTAACACACATAGAATTCATATGCAAAAGATTGAATAGATACGATAGATACCTACATTAATTCGATTTGAAACATAAAAAACAAGACTTATAATAATGCATGAAAACATACCTTCACACTTTAATAATCTCCTTAGTTAGTTAGTTATAAGAGAAGTGGCTGGCAGCCAATAACCTCCATATAATCGTAAAACGCGCACTGACTGTGACTGACAACCGAACAGACAGAAGAGAAGGCTTGAATGTTGCCACATGCAGAATTACAAAAAGCGGAAAGTCCGTTTTAAAATCGCGGATTATTTTATAAAAATGCTGTTGTACATAATTTTTCACCTGTGTTTTTAGGGTTCCGTAGCCAAAATGGAAATAACTATAGTTTCGTCATGTCCGTCTGTCCGTCCGTCTGTCTGTCCGTATGTCGCAGGCATTTTGCTCAAAAACTATAAGGTGTATTTGAATAAAATTTGGAGGATGGGTGTATTTTGTTAGCCGCTACATAGTTCTGTAATGAAATGACAAAAAAAATATGTTTTTAGGGGTGCACTCCACACATAAATGAAAGCCTTTTAAAATGAATAGAAGGTTTTTTTTTTGATTAAGTGAATATAAAGTCACAAAAATTGGGTCCCGCCGCCTCCAATTTCCGAACCGTGTATTTAAAAAAAACATGTACATACTTAGTGCTTATTAAGTTCTTTCACCGAAAATTATTTTCATCAAAATTGGTTCAAAGGTTTTGAGATATTGCTGAAAAACTGCCTTCCCTATAGAAAAGGGCGTAAGTGCCGTCAGATTTCTGTGATGATACGACCTTTTTAATAGGCACGGAACCCTTGTTGTGCGTGGTCCGACACGCACTTGGCCGGCTTTTTACATGTTCTTTTGAATGAAACGGAGTATCACAACAGTGCGCATTTTTAGGGAAACGCTATTCTATTAAATTGTTAATAGCTGCTGCGTCTCTATTAGTTGACAGATTGCAAAGAGTAGCTTTAAAGTACTGTTTCAATTAAAACTAGCAATCACCCGTGTCACTAAGAGTAGCTGAATGACTCGTTCTTTATTTTTTCTCGGCTAGCACTGTTGCTACAAGGAAAGGGTAATCTCTTTCCTAATGTGTTTAGTATATCAGCTTCACTGCTACTGACACGGTTGGTGATCAGACTGCATAATTATATAGTAACATTTAAGTAAGTCATAACTACTCATAACATATAAGTAATTAAATTATTTATATGATGACGATCCCTTTCGGTGACATTGTTGACAGGACATTTTATGTATTTTTTTGATTTTGCCTATTTGTCTAATTTTTTTAATTCTTTTGTATTTTATTTATGAAATGTATAGACGACCTCAATAGGGATCCTTTTAAATTGCCATGAATGTAATTGATAATGAAGTCTGTATTGTGTAATAAATAAATCTAAATCTTTCATAATTTTTCTTATTTAAGTGTATTAAACGGTCGCAAAATTATCTCGGGTGTGGCCACTTTGAATCACTCACTACGCTCAGGATTCCACGATAGAATCCTTCACTTCGTTTGGGATTCATTCAACACTATACATAAACTGAATATTAGTCGCTTGAGATCGAATTTGCCCTAACGCCATCCGATTTATAGCCTGCTACTTCCATATAAGTTCTTTGGGATACGCGCATAATCCACTTATTTTTGTTAATGAAAAGACCTTTTTCATAGGCCAGATGAAATTCAATATTATCTCAAAGTCGTAAATATTTCATTGAAATGCTGTCATTTCCTGATACATACCTATATTTTACACCTAGAATGAAAAAAAGCTCGGACCTTTGTATGTAAATCGCATACGTATTCAAACATGATCATCATCATCATCATCATCATATCAGCCGAAAGACGTCCACTGCTGGACATAGGCCTCCCCCAAAGAGTGCCACAGTGCACATGCACATGCTGAAACACACACACACACACATGCACATGATGAAATTATAAAAATAACGATACCATTTTTGCTTGCAAATTCATTTTTTTCGTCACTTCCGGTCCATAGATTTAGTGATTTTAATAATAAAAGCTTTTAAATTAACATATAATAAATAATTAAATAAAATTTATTTATTTAACAAAAACACACTTAAATTATAAACGTTATATCCGTTATAAAAGCAGTTTAGAAATAATTAGCCTGATATTGAATTATTTCCAAAAAAACCGTATCTTGCTCAGACGTATACTTTAATCCGTTAGATCTGAAGGGAAATTCGTTAAGTTGGCAACACTTACCTAGCAGACGCGTCATACTGTGCACGTACAGTACGTAGGTCGGCTACTTAAAATACGTATATACCTGATATTGTTTGAGTTGGCCGAAGTGCATCAAATTAGTACATTCAAAAAGCAACTCTACCGTCCAAGGTAGAAGATTCCAATTCCAATGACAGTTTTATAAAAAGTTGGCCACATAATCTCAATTAACCATGTGGATGATGAAATTCTGCTCAATGTGTAATTTTATTTTTATTTTATTAGCTTTTATTTCAATTTGGCCTGATCGTTTGTTACCTACACTCAAAAGCAAAAGTTTCGGGTCACCCTAAATTAAATAACCGCAATAGGTTTTTCAAACATTTTAGACTAGTCTTATCTAGGGGCACGGCAATGCCCCCGCCAAGTCGAGCAAAATAAAGAGGCACAGCTGTACCATCCTTTTCTCGAAGCCATTCGGGTCATTTTCAACATCATGTAATTTTGTGCTGCCTAAACCTAGAACCCTGAATTTTCAGTAACATGTAGGGCATAATATGGCTGACATATATTCTCAATAACATTCAATTTGAACTTTTAGTTCTTGTGACTTGGCAATCACACTTACATAGTTTTAGGTACCTACCTATGCAAAAATTAGTAAATGCAGTAAAGTTGTGTGATTCCCAAATTGCAGATTTTAATTTAGCAAGCAAATAAATATTAATAAGCCTGACTTGGCTCTACTAAATATCTCACCACTTTTTACCGTGGAAGTGTTTCGAGACTATTTTTATGGGATTAAGCTTTGCTTAGTTTGGGACTAGGTTGATTTGTGTATGATTGTCCGCAATTTTTTTTTATTTTATTTACATAATATTCCATTCCTCGTAATACCTACTCAAATGTATTGATATGCACAACATTATATCTATATCGACGGTTGATATCGGATGGGGATGCAAATACATACCCACTCAAATATATATGTTTAATTAGGCCCTACGAAAAAGAGACAGTGGATACAGTGGAATGCCGCTACCATTTAATTTTGTCGAAATGAGTAAAAGTTGTGTTAGGTAGTTCAAATATCTGTATGATATTTTTTGTTTGTTTTTTTACTTTATTTTTTAATTTTTTTATTAATTTTCTCTCTTACATCTCTTCCCATTCTTGACAGGTCTTTCATCGTCATTTTTAACCGACTTCAAAAAAGTAGGAGATTCTCAATTCGTCTGTACGTTTTTTTTGTGTGTTTGTTACGCGATAACTCCGTAACTTACGAACCGATTTGAAAAATTTCTTTGTTTGAAAGCATATACTTCCAGATTGGTCGTTGTCACAAAAATCCAGTTCTGATGATGGGATCCTGGAGAAATCGAGGGAACTCTTCAAATTTTATAGGCAAACTTGAAGCAATTTGGTTACTGATGTGAAGTCGGTTAAAACTTTGTTTTTAAAGTAAATTATAACAGAGGCTTTTAGCGATAAAGAAAAAGTAAAGTTTCCGTCTCGTTCTGACAGGATGGCTTCTTTCACAATATTTTGGTAATTATTAGGTATGTATTTCGGTACGCGACCACCCCATTTTATTCAAATCTTTTTTTATAATATGCCGAAACTCAACGAAATTATTAATCATTTTAGCAATCAAATAACAAATTTCAGCATAATAATAGAATTAAGTGACGTAACTAAAGTTTTCGCGCCAACTGTCGCGTTATTTTGCAAAAGCAATGTGTGAATTGAGGTAATTTTTTTTCTTGCTTTGGATTATAAGCTGTGTCGGGTTGGGTACTACCTATGCATAGCACAGGGGGCGCGGAACTTGAATTTTTTTGATGGGGGTAGTGTCATTATGACACCTATTTTTTATGATGTTATCGTATAGAAGACGCTAAAATAAGCATGTTTTGTATGGACAACTTTTCTCTAAACTTGATAAGTAAATGACGGAAGGTAAAATGTAAAATTTTAAATGATTGAATACTATGTGAACGAATCTTAACGGTCCCCTCCCTCTTTATATTTGAGATAGGCAAGTTGATGCGACGCCAGTAGGGACCAATTTACCCCTGCCACCACGCGGGAATCATCCAGGCGAAAGTCCGCTTTAATGGTCCCCAGATGTGGACTAGCCAAAACAAGTTGCCGTCCGAAATAAAAAATGCTACCTCGGACCTCAGTTTTGCATGTCAGCTCAAGCGCCTCCTGGCCCAAAAGGAGTTTTATTCAGTATTACCTACTTACCTAGCGAAATTTTTACATCGATAAATCTGAATACTTTGCCTTGCGTATTGGAGCATATTTATACACATAATATAATCTCCACTTATAATAAATCTCTAAATTAAAAAAAGAATCATCCAGTTTGAAACTAAGCTTTGCGCGGTTCGAATGTTCTCAGCATCCCATGAACGGAAAAATATGAAACATTTTATATAGGTACATTATTATTCTAGCTGCAACTTAGGATAGTTTTTATCCGACTGCGACAGTTAATTAATTTTCCGAAATATACGACTTCATTTAATTTTTCATTTATTTTTATTGAAATCAAACGCTGCTCCGACTGTCAGCTATAAGAACCGTCAAATTTTCGTCAAAATGGCGGAATTGCTTAGCCTTTCACTTATTAATAATTTAAATCCCGTCTACGATAGACCTTTACGAGACAAATGTTAAAATATAAACCATAAAAAAATATTCGATTCTGATATGAGAACTTATATGCGCAAATGTCGTTTTATGTCGTAATTTCAATAAATTAAATCAACAAATTTGAACAATATAATTAACACGAATTTGTTTTTTTTGAATGACAATGGCACGCGCTCGGCGCATTCAGCCAAAGTACCTGCGGCGCTACCACGAAAACCGATACTCAATGTTCATATATTTGCATCCCTGTCACTCGAGTATGGTTAGTGCGATAGAGATAGATATACCCGAATATTTTCGAATTCCGAAGTTCGTGGTTATAGCTTAGGAATCGAAATATGGTAAATAATCATAATGTATTTTCTCGAAAAAGAATTTAAAATAAATATAGTCAAATGGAGAAAAAAACAAAGCAAGAGGTTATATAGGTAATGATTAAGTTATAAGAGTCCAAAGTTTTAAGAGGGGGTATGTTCTGTCCCTTTTCCGCAAAACGCACCTTCATATGAAACGATTGTTTTTTACTATGACGCTCGAGTATATTGACGTCACAGTCCCTCATCGTATTCTCACTCTGACAAGCGACATTAAAACGGATGTAGCTTCATATTTTTTTGAGATATTTGAATGGGAGTTTCATTATCTTCTTCTTATTCTTTTTATATCTATTTATCTATACATATAATAAAGCTGAAGAGGGTCGAAAGTCTGTACATGGAAGTAATTCGAAAAAAAATTGGCTAGGGATACTTAAAATCGATAACAGAACACGTTCCAACAGTTTTTAGAATTTTTGTCTGTTTATCTGTTTGTCTGTTTATCTGTTTGTCTGTTTATCTGTTTATCTGTTTGTCTGTTTATGTGACCGCGCATCACGTGAAAACGGCTTAACCGATTTAGATGAAATTTGGTATATAGATAGTTTGAGTCCTGGGGAAGGACATAGGGTAGTTTTTATCCCGGAAATAAATCCCTAAGGGGATGAAATGGGGGGTGGAAGTTTGTATGGAGCTACTTAAACCGCTGCACCGATTTGGATGAAATTTGGTATATAAATAGTTCGAGTCCCGGGGAAGGTCAAAGGATAGGTTTTATCCCGGAAATCTTCCCCTTAGGGGGTAAAACGTGGGGGTGAACATTTGGATGTAACCCATTTTGATAAAATTTGGTTTAGAGTTAGTTTAAGTTCTGGGAAAGGACATTGGATAGTTTTTATCCCGGAAATCTGCCCATAAGGGGGTGTAGTGGGGGGTGAAATTTTGGATGGACTCCGATTAGATCAAATTTGGTATAGAGATAGTTTGAGTCCCGGAGAATGACAACGGATACTTTGAATCCCGAAAATCATCCCCTAAGGGGATGAAATAGGGGTGAAAATGTGGATAAATCCCATTTAGTTAAAATTTGGTAAAGAGATAGAAGGAGTCCCAGGGAAGGACAATGCATAGTTTTTATCCAGAAAAATCATCTCCTGAGGGGGTGAAATGAGGAGTTTAAATTTGGATAGAACCCATTTAGATGAAATTTGGTATGGAGATAGTTAGTCCTGGGGAAGGACCTACAATAATTTTTAGTCCAGAAATCATCTCCTAAGGGGGTGAAATGGGGGATGAAAATTTGGATGGAACCCATTTACGGTATAGCGAGTTGGAGTTCTGGGGAAGCACATAGGATAGTTTTATCCCGAAAATCACCCCCTTAAGGGATGAAAATTTGGATGTGATGTGACCTTTTTAGATGAAATTTGGTTAATTTAATTTAATTCAAATTATTTATTTCAGACTTAGTCCATATCATGTTAGTAACAATAAAAACTTATAAAACTTAAGTTAACAGTTAAGAGATAGTTTGAGTGCTGGGAATTGGGGGGTGAAAATTTGGATGGAAACCATTTCGATGGAATTTGGTATAGAGATGGTTTGAGTCCTGGGCAAGGACAAAGCGTAGTTTTAATTCCGGAAATCATCCTCTAAGGGAGTGAAATGGTGGTTTAAATTTGGATTAGAATGAAATTTGGTGCCTATAGAGATAGTTTTACTCGCGTAGAAGAACAACGAATAGCTTTTGTCCCGAAAAAAATCCTCCAAGGGCATAAAATAGGGGGTGAAAATTTGGATGTACCCTATTTGGATGAAATTTGGTATAGAGATAGTTTGGGGTTCCGAAAAAGGATAATGCATAGTTTATGGAACTTATTTAGTTAAAATCTGGTTAAGAGATAATTTGAGTCCTGGGAAAGGACATCTGATAGTTTTATTCCGGATATCATTCCCTAAGGGGGTGAAATGGGGGTGAACATTTAGTATAGCGATAGTTGGGAGTCCTGGGGAAGGACTAAGGATAGTTTTATTCCGAAAATCCTCCCCTAAGGGGTGAAAATTTGGATGTGAGTGACCCATTTAGAATAAATTTGGTTAACAGATAGTTTGAGTTCCGGAAAAGGACATAGGATAGTTTTTATCCCGGAAATGATCTCTTAAGGGGGTGAAATGGGGGTTGAATATTTGTATTAAGCTACTATACAACCCATTTAGATAAAACTTTGTATAGAGTTAGTTAGTAGGCGCGGCGTTGGTAGGCACAAGGTAGACTGATGACCTGGTAAAGGTCGCAAGAATCCGCTGGATGCGGGTGGCGCAGGATTGGTCACTTTGGAACACTTTGGGGGAGGCCTATGTCCAGCAGTGGACGTCTTTAGGCTGATATGATGATGATGATAAATGATAATAATGATAAAGATAGTTTGAGTCTCGGGTAAGGACATATGATAGTTTTTATATCGGAAATCTACCCCTAAAAGGGAAATGGAGGATGAAAGTTTGTATCGAGCTACGATATAAACGAGTTCTACGCGGACGAAGTCGCGGGCAAAAGCTAGTACAAAATAATTGATTGTTTAACTCCTGAATGAATATTAATTGAACATAATAATTTTATATTGAATTCATACCTATAGCTAGTATAGATATTATGTCTGACATGTGTATTTTATTACGATGTATCAGCAATGCAAATAAATGATATGATATGATATGATATGATATCGTACGTAGCTAGCGTCCTTCTGTCAGGCGACTTGGTACTTATGTAATGGTATGGGTTACATAATGGACGTAGCTGTTTCATCTATGACAGTAGACCGCATACGTATAATGACTCTGCTTATTTACTCACCATGGAACTGACTACGTATCGTACCTAGCTAGCGTCCTTCTGTCATGCGACTTGGTACTTATGTAATGGTACGGGTTACGTAATAGACGTAGCTGTTTTATCTATAACAGTAGACCGCATACGTATAATGAATCATCATATTTACTCATCCTGGAACTGACTACGTATCATACGTAGCTAGCGTCCTTCTGTCATGCGACTTGGTACTTATGTTATGGTATGGATTACGTAATGGACGTAGCTGATTCATCTATAACAGTAAACGATATACGTATAATGGGTCTGCATATTTACTCATCATGGAACTGACTACGTATCATACGTAGCTAACGTCCTTCTGTCATGCGACTTGGTACTTATGTAATAGTATGAGTTACGTAATGGACGTAGCTGATTCATCTATAACAGTAGAGCGCATACGTATAATGACTCTGCATATTTACTCATCATGGAACTGACTACGTATCATACGTAGCTAGCGTCCTTCTGTCATGCGACTTGGTACTTATGTAATGGTATGGGTTACGTAATGGACGTAGCTGTTTTATCTATAACAGTAGACCGCATACGTATAATGAATCGGCATATTTACTCATCATGGAACTGTCTACGTATAGTACGTAGCTGGCGTCCTTCTTTCAGGTGACTTGGTACTTATGTTATGGTATGGATTACGTAATGGACGTAGCTGATTCATCTATAACAGTAAACCGCATACGTATAATGGGTCTGCATATTTACTCATCATGGAACTGACTACGTATCGTACGTAGCTAGCGTCCTTCTGTCATGCGACTTGGTACTTATGTAATGGTATGAGTTACGTAATGGACGTAGCCGTTTTATCTATAACAGTAGACCGCATACGTATAATGGGTCTGCATATTTACTCATCATGGAACTGACTACGTATCGTACATAGCTAGCGTCCTTCTGTCATGCGACTTGGTACTTATGTAATGGTATGAGTTACGTAATGGACGTAGCTGTTTTATCTATAACAGTAGACCGCATACGTATAATGGGTCTGCATATTTACTCTTCATGGAACTGACTACGTATCGTACATAGCTGGCGTCCTTCTGTCAGGGGACTTGGTACTTATGTAATGGTATGGGTTACGTAATGGACGTAGCTGATTCATGTATAACAGTAGACCGCATACGTATAATGTATCTACTGACTGGGACGTTATGACCTTGTAACTATGGTGTTATCAATAAAGTATTGTATTGTATGTATGTATGTAATGGTACCATGGGCTACCTTTTAACTGAGTAATTGTACCAGGACATGTATGGATAACGGTGTTTTCTACTTACTTTCATGTTCTTTTAACAACTGCTTATTTTAAAGGTATGACTTACTTATAAGTAGAAGGCGTACGTATAAAGAAGTAAACATGGTATCAGAACATGTATCGATAATGGTGTTTGCTACTTACGTTCATGTTCTTTTAACAACTACTTATTATAAAGGTATAACTTACTTATAAGTAGGAGGCGTACGTTTAAAGAACTGAATATGGTACCAGAACATGTATCCATAATGGTGTTTGCTACGTACTTTCAAGCTCCTTGCACAACTACTTATTTTAGTGGTATAACATACTTCTTACGTAGGCGGTGCCATTATACGTAGCAAACTGCAATGTCCGTACGCAACATTGTGTATCTCCTAAACGCGTAAGTAGCTTACACCATTAAGCAGTATGGGGGAGCAGTATTAAGTAGTCTGCACCCGTATTAAGTAGCAAATTGCAAGCTACGTACGATTTTGGGTTTCATAAGGAGCTTATTTTTCTCAGTGTAGTATATGGGTTCGGATGTACGATCATAAAGTTAAGTTAATACGATAGAGATAAGCTTCAGTCGAATTTTAGCAATTACCTACCTACACAATGAGCGAAAGTGCTATTAGATTAGATTAGATTAGATTTATTTATTACACAATACAGACTTCATTATAAATTACATTCATGTCAATTTAAAAGAATCCCTATTGCAAGCGTCCTACCCTCAGAGCATAGAATCCTACTATCCTACACCTTATTCCACATAGCCAGCACTCGCAAATTCGCGAAACACTAGGTAGGTTACGTTTGTTGAGTAGTTTCAGATGCCCGAAGGGCGAAGCGCCCAGAAATAGGCACCGCGCGATGCGGGGCTCCGTCGAATCTTCTGAACTAGGAAGAAAATTGCGAAAGGGGTGTGCTGGTAATGTAACTATAACAAAGTTACATTACCGGCACACCACGGGGAAAAAGGGTATCCTACTAATATTATAAATGCGAAAGTTTGGATGTTTAGATGTTTGTTACTCAATTTCGCTTAAACGGCTCAACCTATTTAGATGAAATTTAGCACGAATATAGTTTATAGCGTGGACTAAAATATAGGACAGATTTTATCCCGGGTCCACGCAGACAAAGTCGCGGGTGAAAGACTATAATATATTTATAGGCCAGGAAAATTAGATCCAAAAAAGATGTTTTGAGGAATTAATTCCCATAAAGCTGGAAATCGTTTTAATACCTTAATTTGGTCCTAAATACATGTAATCCGAGTATGTACCATCCCAGGAGGTGTGCTAAACTTTGGGAGCCCAATAACCGCGAAATTTTTGCTCTTTTTTTCAGTAATTTGCATATAGCACAAATACGTTACGTCGGTTGGAAAATATATTTGAGACAATATTAAAGAGGGTCAAATTCTGCATCAAATGAATATATAAAACTTCAAATTTGGTTCAGTGGCATCATGGTCAAAATCAAAGGTCTAATAAGGTAAGGAACTGGGAAAAGTGGTCTAGCAGGCTAAGCTAGTGAGAGTGGCCCCCGACGAGGGATTTGGTGATTATTTCAGAGGATGTACTGGCAGGTCTTAAGGCTCGACAGTCAACAGGGGCAACATTTTCGAGTTTTTTAAAACAATCTCAGTCGTAGAAAATAGGGTTTCAAAATCTAAAAAAAAGATACGTATTACTTAAGGATCTAATCTAGACAAAGTCGCATTCAGTTACGCGATCTCATGAACTTCAGTCGATAGAAAAAAATCCCAAAGTTACCTCTTTTTGTAAAGTTTATTCAATATTATGACTAAACTATAGATATTTTAAATTAAATGTTTGTACTCAAATAAAGTTATTAAATACTTACAGACAAATTCGCAGAGTTTGAATAGATAAAATGATTATCTTAATTACTATGTTTAAATACCTACCTACAAAATGCGCGAGCGCGGAGGCTCGGCAGGCCCGATCAGTCGCGCGCTGGCCCATACGGACGACGACTCAAGGACGTTAGCGGGTGTATAAGCCTTAAGAACACTCCATGTTTAATAACAGTCAACGATCTTCTTTTGTTTTCGAGTAATTTAGGATAATATAAAAAAAACAGGTTGTCATTTAAAGTATCATAATAGGTAAACAAAATCCTTACGAATACAAATAAAATAGGCATATATTCATTCAAAGTGCATATATTCAATCAACACCATGTCCTTAAACTTCGTTTAAAAAAATCAACTTTTAATTTGGTTTTATTATTTTTTGACACCTTTTGCACAGGTACACATACAAGAAAAATATCGTGACAAAGCACTTATGCTCACTACATATAGATATTAAAACATTTTCAAAAATATTCGTGCGTTATGTCAATAAAATACAATCGTCGAACAATTAGATACTAGCATATATTTTTGTATTTAAAATACTAGTTTTTTGCCTATACCGGTGTCATTTTCTAGTTAGACTTTTATTCAAAATCTGACTGGAATTGGGTAAGTATTTCCAAGGAAAAAGAAAGTAAAATTTCACTATGGTAAGCGAAAAGCGGAAGGTATTTTTGTAAGTCGGAGTGTGCACTCTTACTTCTTGCTTGTGAGTTGTGTGAGAGCGCGGGGTGTGTGTGTCCGCGTGGACTCGCCCTTGGGGCCTTTGGCCCTCGGGCTCGCGTAGAGAGCGAGCTCTGAAAGGACGCTTCGGGCCTTCGGCCCTCAAGTTCGCTTAAAGACACTCGGGGGTAGGGTTTCTGAGAGCGCGCTCTGGATGGACGCTCCGGGCCTTCGGCCCTATGCAGAGCTCGGCCTTCGGCCTTCGCAGACCTTGAACCTTATCTTCGGGCCTTCGGCCCTCGGGCTCGCGTAGACAGCGCGTTCTCATGCGACGCTTCGGGCCTATGAGCAGCGGTTAGGTTTTGTGTATTTCTAGTGCTTGTCTTATGCTGCTAAAGTTCGTTCTGTCGGAAGCGCCCTTATTTTCTGCATTGATTTTTATAATATGTTTTTATTCATATTTTATCTTTGTGGCAATATACAACTTTGTTATAAGTAAAAACGTTTTTCATTCTTACTACTTCGAATCTCTACTCAGGGTGTGAATATTTATATAACTAGTTTTCTGATTGGGTTAATCTGGTGATGATGATGATAGAAATTTACATTAAAACGTTTTCACACCTCATATTTATGGAAAATGTGCTACTTAGAAGGACTTGAGAAAAAAAAACGATTTGAATAAATGCCAAATTTAGCTTTTCATAATTACTGAATTTTGAAATTAAGGGGTGTATATAATGTTTTTTTTCTATACCAGTATACCTACATACCCGTACTGACTTATCTACACACTGCACTGGTACTTTAATTATATGCTAAGTAGTATCTACTTGTTCGACGATTGTATTTTTTTTGACATAACGCACGAAGATTTTTGAAAATGTTTTTATTTCTTTATGCAGTGGGCATTAGTGGCTTGTCACGATATTTTTCTTGTAGGTGTACCTGTGCAAAAAGTGTCAAAAAATAATAAAACAAAATTAAAAGTAGATTTTTTTAAAGGAAGGTTAAGGACATGGTGTTGATTGAATATATGCACTTTATTACCTATTCTATTTTTATTCATGAGCATTTTGTTTGGTTACTCTATCTTGAATAGTTTACCTATTATGACACTTTAAATGACAACCTGATTTTTTTTATGTTATCCTAAATTATTCGAAAACAAAAGAAGATCGTGGACTGATATTAAGCATGGAGTGTTCTTAGGACTTGCCAGTACACCCCCTGAAAGAATCATCAAATCCCTCGTCGGGGGCCACTCTCACTAGCTTAGTCTGCTAGGCCACTTTTCCCAGTTCCTTACCTTATTAGACCTTTGTTTCGACTATACCACTGAACCAAATTTGAAGTTTTAGATATTAATTCGACGCAGAATTTGACCCTCTTTAATATTGAAAGGAATACATTTTCCGTCCGACGTACCGTTTTTGTGCTATATGCAAATAACTGAAAAAAGAGAACCGATTTCGCGGTTATTGGGCTCCCAAAAGTTTAGCACACCTCCTGGGATGGTGCAAACTCGGATTACATGCGTTTAGGGCTAAATGAAGGTATTAAAACGATTTCCAGCTTTATGGGAATTTATTCTTCGAAAAAATAATATTTTCTTGGCCTATTATACATCTGTGGTCGTACAGTCGCCATCACATACATAGGTACACTATAGGTGTTCAAAAATATCGGCACATGCACCCTTATGCCTTGAAAATAGAGGTGTGTTCCGATGTTTGTGACGTGCTTGTTTGCTCCGATGTATGTGATGGCGACTGTACCACTTCCGACAACCCGGAGTCCCAATTGTATTCGTATACTTACTTGGAATATTATTTACACCCGTGAAAAATAACAAAATTAGTATGATTCCATATATGTAGACATAACAGAAGACAAGTATTTGAGGAATTATATGAAGTATGACGTTATTCTCGTCTCCATAAGATACCGGTGCGACCACATATCAATTTCAATACATTAGGTAACTTCTGTTTTACTCAACTCTAATCGTGCTTAACTAATTTCCTAAACTCAATATCTTACCTTCTAGACACATGTTATGAACTACCTCATATCTCTCGTCAACACAGATTAATTTCCTGCCACCTGACCCCTACGTACGTAACACTAACGGTAGCTTGAAATTAGATTTCTCATTTGCCGCTCGAGATGCCGTATCGTTTGTCACGCGGTGACACTTCATCATGTTAGGTGTCCGGCCCATCCAGACTCTCTGGACTGGAAACGTATGACAGGCTATCCGGGACTTTTTCATGCTATGTTGGAAGTGAAAAATTATGGTGAGGTTTGAGATGGATTGGGAAGTATACTGTTGCGTTCGGTAGTAAGAAATGACTTAATAGGACAATGTATAAATAGACAAGGTTAAATGGAGCGGAAAGAAAATAATTATAAACTATCCTTATTCTTGATACATCGTAAGTGAAAACTATAATTAATGTATGTATACATTATTATTCTACAAGGCACCGTTAAGCTCTTGTAGGTACGGTCAAAGAATTTAATTTCCTACCCACTTTGGACTTTGTCAAAGTGACGTAATCAATCAAAACGTAAGAGACTTCTTATGATTTTATTTACAGTGTCACTTTGAAATAGTCCTAAATGGGTAGGAAATTAAATTCTTTGACTGTACCAACTTAAAGAATAAGTAATCATAATAATATTAAAGAGAAGAAGAATTATTGAATAGAAGTTAAAAAACAAGGGCCAATGTTCACTTAAAAAAACTTAAAAAATGCAAATTTTTTAACATTCGTAATTTTTTTAATCAACGACTCAGCGATGTCAAAGTATTTTGAATATTGCGTCGTCAAAACCTTTTAGAGACCAAAAGATACCATCAGCATCAGGTAGGCGAATATGAAATAAACGTGGCGAATGGACACCAGCGGCTGCCCCCCGCTGTTCAAGAATGAATACCGTGAAATTACTCGTAAAACTTGCATTAGTGTGCCGTGCTCCCCACTAAACCAAAAAGGACATATGGGTCGTTTGGAGTCAAACGAACATACGATCTTTTAGACAACGACTGTAGCGTGGCCCATGTGGTCCTCTCGTAAACTAATACAAAAAATTAAGACACCCATCTTCTCGCAGTAAAATTGAAATAAAAATCCTAAATTGGATTTGATAGCGCTGTTTGTTTTAATATTGTCATTAATTTTACGACTCAATTTGGAAGCATTTACCACTTAGTTTTAAATTCCTTACTGTACTACGAGTGTTAATTGACGTATACGCAGGCACCAATTCTTTAAATAGGTACCTACATTTTTAATAATATCCATTATTACCTGGCATCCCTATGATGACATTTTCATTTCAAAGTTCAATATCTCTAAACCGCTGAACCGATTTTATTTAAACGTAGCCAAGAACCATCTCGATCAGCTTTTGGATAACCGCATTCAAATCGGTCCATTCGTTTAGGAACTACGATGCCACAGACAGACACACAGACAGACACAGACACGTCAAACTTATATCAGTTATAACCTTATAACACCCCTCTTTTTACGTCGGGGGTTTAAAATCGAATTTAGTATTAACTTTCTTTACAACGACCAATTATGTTTAATTTATTTCTCACCTACACAGCTCTCTCCTTGGCATAACGAGATGTTTTGATAGGATTCAATCCGCACAGATATTAGTGTCAGCGGGTAGATTAGCAGTGGGAGTGTGATCTCGCTAATCTGGTGATGTGGCAACGCTAAACGTAGGTTTGGCACGTGGGAAGAGTTAAGCGCAATATGTTGGCAGAAATTATTAAGCATTGCTACTTAAACCATGAAATACTTATACCGAATGCCCGTCTATACGAGTATAGTTTGTTTTCGATTGTAAAATTTAGGTTAAACATGTGTCTAACCTAAACCTATTTGACGACCGCTTTAGCCTAGTTGGTAGTGACCCTGCGTACGAAGCAAGAGGTCCTGGGTTCGAATCCCGGTAAGGGCATTTATTTGTGTGATGAGCATGAATATTTGTTCCTGAGTCATGGATGTTTTCAATGTATTTAAGTATATATTTCTCTATATAAGTATCTATATCGTCGCCTAGTACCCATAGTACAAGCTTTGCTTAGTTTGGGACTAGGTTGATTTGTGTAAGATTGTCCGCAAATATTTATTTATTTATTTATTTATAAATTAGTACCTAATTCATTAATTATTAACTCTGTATTATTATGTTTATAATCACACAGACAAACTGTTCCGACAGTTTTGTGAGACCCAGTTAATGCTTATATACTCTGTTTATTAAATAAATGTAATAATAATATAAGCAATAGATCTGCCCAGGTCGATCATTTACCTACCTACATAAGACGAGTAGGTAATTAATTTTAAATGCACACAGAAAAATGCTTTCTTTAAGCTATCACTTCAGTTAAGTTACGTAATGAGAGATTTAAAATTTGTTATTTAATTTTCACCCTTTTTCGGGTTAGGAATTGACTATAGGTAAATATACCTACATAGATATAATTTGTTGATAACACAAAAAAAAAATTCTAATAATATATACAGTGCTGAAAATAATATACCTACTTATGTTCGCGTGTGTATGTGTGTGTGATGTGTTCTTTTTATCCTACTTTTTATCACCCACATTGTAATATTTAACAGAAAATTTTCACTTTAGGAGAAACACCTACTCATCGTAAGCTTTTTGTTTGGAGTAGGGGTTAGTATAGTATACATAGTATCGTGCGCTTTCTAAGATTATGTTAGTCATAAACATTTCAATCTCGCAAATATAATGCAATCGCATCCAATCCGATAGCTCTAATCCCACCTACGGGCAGTGTGACTCAACAAACCATTAACAATTTCAAATCAATTTCTATCCGAGCATTACGGGCATCATTAAAGGCTCATTTTGTCAACTGATGTGAGCTTAATTAAAATTCCGCACCATTCATCATTGGCATATTGATTTTGTGTCCGCTGCATGCGGTTCAGCCGACCGTTATCAATTTAACTCTGTCGCGGGTATATAATAAACCATATGCCGTAGGTATTAAAAAGCGACATATTTTTGAAATGACGTATTTTCAAAGAACGCAATAATTTAACGACGAAGCGAAGTTCTAGGTAACAGATGCGCATAGCGCCTGGCTCTGCCCCCAGTCCGTCGCCGGCGAAGCGGATCTGCGAGAGGATCATTCTCGCGAGCCCGCTCCGCAGCCTCCTTCTGTGACATTACGTCGTCACAGAAGGAGGCCATCGCTCTCCACGCCTCCTCGCTGTTGAGCATGGCGTTGACGACACTCGACAGCGAGAGGTTTGCCCCTATTACCGCCTGTAAGGTGGTCCGCTGATGCCTCCACACGGTACACTCCACCAGAGTGTGAAACGCTGTGTCGACAAGCGCACCACACTCGTGACAACAGGGGGTTGCCTCTCTTCCTATGCGGTGCAGATACTTGCCAAAGCATCCATGGTCAGTAAGTATCTGCACCATGTGAAACGTCAACGTTCCGTGTCGCCTGTCGACCCAGCGCTCCAGGTGAGGCAGTATTGCTCCTACCGTCCAAAGACCAAATTCTGCTGATGCCAGCTCCTCCTTCCACTGGCGTAGAGATTCGGCCAGTGCCGATGCCCGGGCACGCTTCATTTCTTCCCAGTCAGGGAATTCCCCTGCTAATCTTTTCCTAACCTTGTATTGGTGGACCGCAGCTAGCACCCGCGCTGCCAGCTCCCAAGGGAGGTCGGCAGCTAACGTCGTCGCAGCTGTATAAGACACCGTCCGGTATCCCCGAACCGCCCTTAACGAAATCGCCCTCTGTGGCCTACGGAGTAGTGTCTTATTGGCCGCTGAGAGAGCGTCGACCCACATAGGCGCCCCATATAAGGCCATGCTCCGTATAACGCTGGAATACAAACGTCTACACGTGGCATTGGGTTCCCCCACGTTGGGCAGCAACCGACTAAGGGCGGCAGCAGCAGTGGACATGAGTTTCGGAGCGAGGTTGGTAAAATGTGCTCCGAAGTGCCACCGTCCATCTAAAGTAAGGCCTAGATACCTCAGCCTTGACCGCCACGACCTCCCCGTTCACTCTGATTCCAGCATTGCAGGGAGGTCCCCTTCTTGGTCCATGAAATAGAAGGGCTTCGGTCTTTGGGAGGGACACCTTGAGACCTAGTATCCGTTCTACCATCAATGACGTCCCTATCGTGGCTCTCCTCGCTGCCTCTTCATAGGAGGACCCTCGAAAATCACAATTTGGGTTAAGTGGAACTGATGATGAAGACCACAGATGACTTATGGAACTCCTCAAAGATGTAATGTATGATCGCCGATTTCTCCGTCAATTGTGGACTGATTACCAAACTTCTTTTTTTTTTCAAAATAGCACTCCTGAGGTGGTCCCATTTCACCAAGTCAGAATCTGATGATGGGATCCCAGGGAAATTGAGGGCAACCCTCAAATTTTATAGGCACAAGTGTAATGATTTTGGTATTTTCTATTATAACTCGTGTATTTACCCTCAAAAATCGTAATTTTGGTGAAGTGGAACTGATGATGAAGACCACAGATGACTTATGGAACTCCTCAAAGATAAGTACATCAAAGATTCTGACATGATTCCGTTGAAGTAGCAACTAATGAAGTGTTAATCCTGAGATCCTTCAGGAATCGACGGAACTCCTCAAATATTATCAGCCCACATATAGCGACTTGGGTTTTTTCTGTAATAATCAACGCATTTGCTCTCGGAAAGCAGTTCATGTGGTAAATGGAAAGGAAATGTGGAAATTTTCATGTACCATGTGGCTTGGCAAAGTACTGAATTGAAGTCGGTTTAAACTTTGTTTTAAAGTAAATTATTATATCCCGTGGTTTTGCCTGAGTTATTTCTACCTAATACGCGAGTGGAGCCACGCGAGCAGCTTGTGCATAATAAAGCTGATACGCCACAGGTTTACATTATTCATACAATTTAAATGATTAAGTTAAGTTCATATATTAATATATCCCCAACGATTTAAAAATAAGGGGTCAACTGCGTAAATTATGCGTAACAAGGCGAAACACAAAGTCATGCATAACGCACTTAAAGTAATAAGACAACCTCGTTACTGAGAGGAAGTATCATTCATTTCAGAATTGAATGGTTTATCAAAACACCCCACGGTTAAGATAATGCCGGCTGTCTTAATACGATAAACGGCTTAGCTAATAAAACTAACAAGCCGAACTCGGGGCAATAAACCAGGCGCATCGGTCAGGGAGTGATAGCTTATTCTTATAATATTTTCCGGTGAATATGTACAGTCACCGGCATAAATATATGATGGAACAAAGGCCGCAAAAATATCCAATGACAACTCTATTCCTAGAGCCGTAAGAGCGTGTCAGATATTTTTGCGGCATTTGATTCACCATACATGCTTAATTTACCCACTTCATGTTGTACCTTTCCTTTGTTTTTGGATCCATTTCAAGTCCACAACCTCTTCGGTTTATTTTTAAAGTAAGAATGTCTGTACCTATGTAAGAGAAACTGTTTTTTTTATCCTGATATTTCAAGAACTAGTTATTTAAAAGACTTAGTTGGTGGGACACATTTTTAGGATATAAATATAATTCTGAAGTATAAACTTCTACTTTAGGAACAAATGGGGTTACTTTGATGATTTCTAATTTGGTATAAAAGCAGTAGAACACAGGTTCAATTTAAAATTAAATACTATCTTATATTTACAAGTCAAGCCAATATATATAATTACAATAATTTAGGAGATAAACCGTTTTGATCAAAGTCACCGCTGGATTCAAAGTCTTAGTGCTCCTCAAACAAAAAAAGCTTCTAGATTAATAGAAAAATGTGCCAATGTTCCTGACCCTCACCGTAGTGTATTTGTTGCCAACTCAGATCATAGAAAGAAGGTTGCCAACAAAATTTTGACTGTAATTTCTCTCTATTTGTACCGTTTATGTATTTATGTTTATAACAATATAAACGTGTATGTCCAGCAAGGCAAGACTACGAATATTAGGAAAATAAATAGATGCATTTAAATGATGTGCAGTATGCCCAATTTGACAAAAGTATAAATAATACTGCCATTAGAGTGAACAATTTACTTCCTGACGACCTAAAAATATTCAAGAGCTAAGACGACTCTTTGACAAAAAAGTAAAGAAATATTTTTTGACCCGTTCATTTTATTCAATCAAAGAATATTAAATACAATTATTTATCCAGTTATTTTTAATTATTTTTTCTTTTTCCGTACTGACCTCTTAATTGCATTGCTTTTGCGACATTAAATGTAAGGTAATAATATATGTTTTGATTGAATCGTGTACTTTTTTATTTTATTTGTATGATAACATATAAATAAAATGCATGAAAATATAGTTATGAAACTATATAGTTATGTGTTTTAGAGCAAAATGATTGATTGAGACCGATGGTATTATCGCCCATCTGTAAAATTTTGCTAGGCATTCGAAGTGACGCATGATATATCACTGAATACTGAATAGTCACGAATTTAGCCATATTATTTAAAAAGAATCACACCATTCACACCCCAGGGTATATAACAGGGTTATACACTATGTAACTTTGACTTAATTGTAGCGTTTTCTTACTTTAGTTTGTAAAAAAATAATCGTTCCCAGGGCTTTATGGTGTCGATTTTTTATTACACGTACTTACATATGTATGCTAATTAGCGCCTTATTGATAATCGAAAAAGCGGTATAATTATTGAATATATTTTTCAACACACCTGCTCGTAAAGTAGGTCTTATTACAGCGTATTTACACTGATAATGCAGAATATTACCCATGCCGTGCCTTTTACATTACATTATCGCACTAGTGCCTTTTCATTACATATATTTTTAAATATTATCAAAATAATGCAGAATATTACCCATGCCGTGACTTTTACATTACATTATCGCACTAGTGCCTTTTCATTACATATCTTTTAACATTTTCATTTTTTTTTTTTTTTTCTCGCAAATGTGTTGAAAAACGTCTTATGAAACACGTGAGCATTGGTCATTACACTTCTCGTCTCCATTAAGCCTTCGCCTTCGGCTCAGGCTTAAAAACCGACTCGAGTGTAATGACCAACATAGCACACTTGTATCATAATGTACTATAATGTGATATCTGTTCACATTATTGAAACCTACTTATAAGCATGGGCTTAAGTACAGTTGCCATCACATACATAGGTACACTCTAGGTGTTCAAAAATATCGGCACATGCACCCTAATGCTTTGAAAATAGAGGTGTGTTCCGATGTTTGTGACGTGCTTGTTTGCTCCGATGTATGTGATGGCGACTGTACATTATTTTTGAACACCTATAGTGTACCTATGTATGTGATGGCGACTGTACTGGCATATATAGAAGTGTGTCAAAATTTGTATTTTAACTAGCAACCGTTCCATGGTTTGTTTATTTACGTTTTGTATTGTCAGTGGGTCTAGAACAGCTCATATGTTAACTATCTAATAAATGCCTTATACACGTTATCCTGCGTTAATCTACTGCTGAATAATATACCCAACAATAATTTGTTTGGGAATGATAAAAATAATGCCTTTATACATAAATAGTCTATATATATACTAACGAATACTTGATTGAACAAAATCATAGTTTGTATCGACGATGATTTGAAAATTCGCTTATAATCTTCTCTCGAAATTGGCTAGCTCTATATGCAAATTGGGAATACATTGTTCGGGACAGATAGCAATTTGACATACAAAAGAGTGAGGCACTCTATGCTCAAATTTAGTCTCAGTTGTTGCCTTATTCACAGGAATAGTTTAGTGCTTTCAAGCTCACGTTCTTTATGCCAGACCACTTGCGTGCAATACGAGTATGGAACATTTTATATTCTAATTTAAAAATTCAAAACGAAAATGGCATTGCACTGTTGTTTAAATAGCTTTCTCCTGTACGCCTGTGTATTTTTGCAACAACGATGTCTTAGTGAGTCTAAGCTTTCATGAAATGCCAGTATAATTTTCTTCACAATCTGGAAACTGGAGGGTGGCCAGCAGATCCTTGGCGCACTGCGGGCAACTCAAGGAACCTTTTTATTTTAATCTCCGATTTCAACTGTCAGTTTACCATAAGCCGCGGGAAATATCGATATTTTAAAAGGCAAAAACATTTAATACTCAAGTGGCTGTGTTATTCGAAATGTGGGACGGAAGACGACACTTTTGACCAAATAAATAAATACTACCCATATGGCAACCTCTTCTGAAGAAGACAGATAAAATATTTCTAACGCGAGGTTTCTATTACGGGTCAGCTCTATTAAAATAAGCGTTTGCAAATAAAATATCCACGGTTATGAGCCGGGCCACGTAGGTTTTATTTATTCGAGGGCAGAGGTCGGAATATCATGAGTGTTACATCGTGTGGGCGGTTTTTATTGCACATTTTAGTGGGAACAGTAAAATAAACTTGAGCCAAACGTCCTGCGATGGCCATATCATTGTTGTGTCCCATCGTATTACTTTATGGCGTCTCCTTCTAAATTGGTTAACGCCTTGGTTCATACAATGGGGTGTTAGAATAAAGAACATAGTGAATAAAGATGGTGAGGAAGGAATTGCAAAAAATAATACTGTTGAATTTGAGAAATTACGGGTGTGTAATCTTTACCTCCCCGCATTGTTTTTCGTCACATTTTCTTCCTTCATATCAAAGTCAATAAACATAAAAAGCAGAATATCGTAAGATCAATTAATTGGTTCAAAACTTGGCATCCTAATACAATATTAATGTGATGCGTGCTAGTAAGCGACGCCTACAGTAGACGGCAAACTTCGTGCGCAAATGAGGGGAAGTGGGGGGGCAGCTTGCACGTACAATTCGCCTTTGCGCAGGCAAGGTCATTTGCGCACGAAGTTTGCCGTCTACTGTAACAGAAATCGCATTCCAGAACGAAATTTGATATTGTGACATCCTAATTAATGCCCCACATATTCGATGCGTGCTTCACACTCGCACAAAACCACGCTGCTATAAAAATGTAATTAATCGTCCCGATGCACTTTTATAAACCAGCAGCAATTTAAATTCCATTAATTAAGCATGATAACAATCACGAATGCAAAATAGAAAATAATCTAAGTAATCTTACTTAACGTAATTAGTGGTCGAGTAATTCAATTTTTCTACTAACTTTAACAGCATTTGTCGCGCCAGGGCTGCGGGTGGGGTTAGACCTTTATTTATCACACGGTAATTTATTTCAATGGGATTTGGGCACATATATTTATCTCTGTCGTTATTGAGAAGCGATCACATTTCGTCTAACGTCTATCAATTTTTTGTACAACTTTTTTTGTTAATCGCGGACCTTCGGTAGCTCTGGTGTGAAAACAGGCACCATAAATCACATTGGCTATTGTTGATTTTTTGCAACTTTGGTTATAAATGATATCTTGTGCCTGCAGTCGTGCTACACTGTTAGTTGGGATCGGAGACATATCACATCTTGTTTTTTAAGGTTCCGAACCTCAAAAGGAAAAAAATGAACCCTTATAGGATCAATTCAATGTCCGTCTGTTTGGCAATGACCCTTTTTCTAAGAAACGCATGGTGGTGTCAAGTTGAAGCCGTGAAAAAATCAAACTGTTTACTTCGCAATCAAACGATACAACGGTTTTATGCAGTATAATTTTATTTAATACTCGCAAATTAATCAAACCTCATAGTCCGCCCGTTAATTACAATGGTAAAAAGCTATATCAGCACAATTACAGGAACAAAATCGGAAACGGTTTCCGGAAACCATTAATTTGTTGTTTTTACAATTAGAAGGCGGCATATGTGAATGTATGACAAGATTTTTCCAATGGCCATATAACTTTGTTTCTTAATAAATTGTTTATATTTTTGTTAGGGCAAGTAAAGTGGGGCAAAATATTAAAGACTCCTGTGATGGATGAACTATTTATACTCCCACTATAGTTCAGTCATTATAGATATTGACCCGTGATTAATTAGTTCTTGGATTTTTTTTTCGTAGGTCCCTCAGGGGGGTCACTGGGAGTGCTAATTCAAAAAGTAGACTGAATCAGGCTCCTGCGTATATTCGAAATACTTTTCGAAATTATTCACGTGTAGGGTCGGTTTTTTGGATATAATGACTGAACTACTATAGACTTGTACGGAACCCTCGGTGCCCAACTCCCCAAGCAACAAAATTATCCCAGAGTGCATATTTTACAGAACTACAGCACTAATAACTCTCCCTTAATGGTTCTAGTGTGTGCTTCAATGCTTATAATAGCATCGTGAAGTTTGTTTGCCCTTCTAGTACATCTGTTCTTATATCTTTACTTATAATCGCTTATAGGTTAAAATTATGGGCACATTATAAGCTAAGGCAAAGATAATTAATAATAATCTTTGGCTAAGGTAAAGGTTATAAGTAAGTCCTATTGGAGTATTGAATAGGTGTAAATGTACTTGAGAATACGTACTCTGGTAAGCTATGCTAATAATTGCCTACAAGAAGCAATATAAAACCATTACAAGTTTAGTATGCTTATAAGGGCTACAAGTAAAACTAAACGTACTGGAAACTGTTTGCACTTATTATGTACATTTTTAAGGGTTTATGAGTCCACTTTGTAGAACAATTATTAGTACACTGGTTCTATAACGGTTTATTCCAAGAGCTAATGTACTTGTTGTTATTGTGCATAACGAAATGCTGCTATAATCGTAATAGATTTATAATGGTCTCGTGTAATACCATTACTATCCAAAATTATCTTTATTAAGCCCCGTACAGGAATACAACGGCTATTAATAGTCTACCAAATACTGTTATGGTCTCATCATCGACATTCTGATTTCGTTGTTGTTGGATTTCTGATTTCTGGTTACATTTTTGGTAGAATCTTTTACAACAATGGATTTAAATAAATGGAAGCGGATGAAAACCAGTGGTTCATATAACAGAAAAATTCAGAAAACATATCAATAAAATATTCAAGTGTCTGGTTCAACAAACTTTATAACGGGCAAAGGACGTATCGCAGATGTTGGCGACGGTTCCGCACAAAATAGTGAAAATGAAATTTTTATGAACCATGTTGATAGGGGTGCAAAGTTTGTATGGGAGAAATTATTAGAATAAAATTATTAGAGGAATTTTCCCTAAAGAAGTGAAATGGGGGGTGAAAATTTGGATGAAACCAGTTTAGATGAAATTTAATATAGATTTAGTTTGAGTCCCGGGGAATGACAAAGGATAGTTTTTATCCCGGAAATCATCCCCTAAGAGGGTGAAATGGGGGGATTAAAGTTTTTATGGAGCTACGATAGAAACGAGTTCCACGCGGACGGAGTCGCGGGTAGAAGCTAGTAATAAATATTTTTATTATTTTTTATACACAAATCGACCTAGGCCCAAACTAAGCAACGCTTGGATTATTGGTACTAGGCGACGATATATATGTACTTATATATAGAGAAATAAATACATATATACATAGAAAACATCCATGTCTCAGGAACAAATATTCGTGCTCATCACACAAATAAATTATGCCCTTACCGCTAGGCCAAAGGGGTCCTCAAATAATTACCTAATGTTAAAACCTTACAGTAAGACATAAAATAAATAAAGGACATAACTAGGTATTATGTCCTTTATTTATTTCATGTCTTTACAAATTAATAAAAATAAATATAACTCATAAAAATTAAAAGCTATATAAAATGATAAAATTATGCATAATTATTAATTTTATACAATATAATACATTACCATGTTCATATTCTTCACTGGGAAAGTGGTCGTAGACTGAATAGAAATTGCAATTTTCGCACCAAAATTTATTCCCTTTTAACAATGATCGTATGTGTTCTTCATTCATAACGAAGTGGACAGGCCTTTGTCTGGGTTTCGATTTTGAAAATCTATGACCACAACCATGGCATTTGTGAGTCAACACAAAGTGTGTTTCATTCCAAGGCCAGCTTAAGGTTTTGAAAGCTCGAAGATCCTTTTTTGTCTAAAATCAGTCGATTTCCAGGAACATCGTGACGTACCTACCACGTTTGGTAAGTCAAAGGTTGACACTTAAACATAAAATATTAAAGATGAGACTAAAGATGACACAATTATTGTGGAACCCTAATTCCTAACAATATGGCGATACTGTAGTTCTGATGAGGAACAATTTACTCTCATAAAGGGATGGTAGTGTATTTCAAAATGCTTTCGTTAAAACATGGCGACTTTTCATGGTATTTCTCATTGAAGCCCATTACATTTTTAAATGCAACTTATTAAATAGGCTAGTTTCAAGCGGCGAGTTAAAATTTAGATTGTTAACACAATATGCTTCACCGAATATATACGTTCGCATGAGATTGCACGTACATCTTATAGTTATACGTATTATTATGTAAGACTTGAAATAATATATAATTTTATCAGGAAAATGGCTTACCTTAAGTTTTTTATATAATGCAGGCACAACTCACGACACAGGAACACAAATTTCACAACTGTTTTGAATAAGCTTGTAACAGAAATATGCAGCGCGTTATAGTCTTGTTTGGTTTTGTAAGGCGCTTATAGTTAGCTTCGCGGGAGCACATAGTTTTGCTTAGTCCAAATATAAGTAAGTCTACTATTGGCTTATTGGGTTGGTCACTAATTCTACTATTAGTGCTCTATTAAACCTTTTCTTCTAAACCTTTTTCATTCTGAATCCTTTTCACAAAATACATGAAACTAAACTGTATTAAAACAAGTAGAATTCCCCCAAAATTCATAGTGAATCAGCCACTGGCTTCAAAGCTCGATAAATGCTGACCTTGGTCTCACTCAAGGAAAGTCATATTTCGTATACGTATATCAAGTACCTACGTACTACGAGCTACGAGGAAATATAAAAACCAGTCAAGTGCGAGTCGGACTCGCGCACGAAGGGCACAGATGACAACTAATTTTCAAAGTGGCGCAGCAACATGATTCGCAGGAGTTTATAAATAAACTATATGTAATTTTAAAGAGAAAATTCTATCCTTTACTTTTGTCATTCATACGTTGGCAATAAAAATTCATATTTTTGAGAAAATTACACTTACTTTTATTTTTTTTTTTAAAAACCTAGAAATCATAATAAAATTGACTTTTCGTGGCAGAATGCGCGACAATCATAAGAGAACACTGCTTTGGTATTTATGAGAAGTTGATGATTAATTTATCAAGGATCATTTCGGTCATGGACACTTTTTGTGATTTTTCGTGTATTGCTAACGGTTATCATTTTAATGATAAAAATCCACGTTTCGGGACCCTTTTGGGGATGAGAGGAGGTGAAGCTCCCCCGGGGGATGCGTGAATATATTTTTTTAATACTCTGTCCTACATGTCGACATCCCAATATGTTTCAGAACTACAGTATTTTTGGCAAATTTTGAGCTTATAGTTGCTTCCACTATAATAAGAGAGGTTTTACCTACATATACCTAACGATAGGTTAATCTTTGTACTTGTGAAACACACGGATAACAGAGTTTAATTTTGCGTTGCCTGTGGGAAATATTGTTTCTAACCTGTACGTAAGTACCAGACTACCATTACATAAAAAGTCCAGTAAACAAAAGCTGACTCACAAAAGTTAGCGGCATATCGAGTCCATTAGACGTAAGCTGGGTCAGTAAGTAAAATTCGCAATAACACCAAAAACAAATACAGCAGGTCCGCTATTCTGTAACTTGTTTTAACCTCCCCTCACCGTTCACCCACAAATAAATCTTGACGCCGCGGTTCGTAGTAACTAAACGTAGGCAGAGTTCTAGTTTCGTTAGGCTTGACGGGTGAGGTGAGGCGCAATAGCGTGTTCCGAATAACAACCCAGAGGCTTGAGGCGCGCAGGAATGAACTAAATAAATTCCGTCCGGCTCGCGGGCGATGTCAACGGAACGGCACGCAGCGAGAGAGTGCTCGCGTCTCGCGCCTGTGTGCGTGCGCTCACACATAGACAGCCCCCGCCGCCCACAACAGCGCGACAGAAACATTGCGTCAAAAATTTGAGATTTGAAAAGTTGCTCAGCTAGGCATTGGTCTTAATCTTAATAACGACGTTTCTGCGGCGCGGATGCAATACTTATATGTACATATTTATTGTATAAGCGAAATCTGCATTTTCGATAATGGCAGCGTATGTAGGGTTGCCATATGGAAGAATTAAATGTCCTGACAAAAATCCGGACATCACCCTAAAAATCCTGACATTTATTGTAACAGAGATTTGGCGTAGCTTGAACGACGCACCGGCGGCGCGCTGCGCTCTGCGGTTTACTGTATAGTGGATATACCTCTCTCTTTCCCTCAGCCCGACCCCGTAGCCGCGTGACCCGCGCCCGCGCGCGAAGCGCGAATCACATAGTAGCTGCTAGCGTAGTTTAGTCGCCTCGTATGTTTCGCGTTGATTCATTCCTAAAAATCCGGACACTTGCTAAGTCCGGCCGCAATCCGGACAAAGGGTCAAAAATCCTGACATGTCCGGACAAATCCGGACGTATGGCAACCCTAAGCGTATGTCACGTGGATGTCAACTTTTCGTCCAGTTCAAGTTCAATTTTTTTTAAATGCCTCCCGTCGTAATGATTATGATTTCAACGAGTTTGGTTATAAATAGTACAGCGCTGTTCGGTAGTTTAGTCAAAGTCGCAATCATTCAGTCCTGAATAATTCAATTGGCTACTTGTCAAAAAAAAAACACGGTGCCTTTCGAACCAATTTTTTGAGTGGATTAAATGTATGTATGGGAATTAGAGCACGTAAAAAGACAAAAATAGGGTCAAAGGTGAGGAGGAGGACCCTCGCAAGCGAAAGCCGAAACGGCTCATACAAATTGGCATTGTATTATTATCTTTGTATTAACAGTTGTATGGCATTGGCAAATCACGTAAATTGCTGTTTTGGGCGTGAAATACTGATTTTAAGTAGTTAGTTATAGTAGTACTTTTTAGGGTTCCGTAATCGAAGAGTAAAACGGGACCGTGTCAGCGTTTTTTTTTTATTGTAGCGTTGGAACCTTTACAAGCAGATATTTGAAACTATCCCAATATATGTATTATTATATTTGCTATATAACAGAAATATAAAACTAAAGTTAAGACAAAAAAAATAAGTGGTGCTGGTGTCCCCATACAAAAACCTTGTAATACGCGCTAAACAACCGGCCAACGTTGTGTCGTCGGCGGCGCGCGGCACCACATAATTATACACAGAACAGAAGTAAATCTCAATACTTGCCTAGTTTTCTTTACAAAAGTAATGATAACCCACCAAAAACATAAATGTAAAAAAAACCAGCCAAGTGCGAGTTGGACTCGCGCACGAAGGTTTCCGTACCATTATCTATAAAAATGGCAAAAAAATCACGTTTGTTGTATGGGAGCCCCCCTTAAAAAAATATTTTGTTTTGTTTTTAGTATTTGTTGTTATAGCGGCAACAGAAATACATAATATGTGAAAATTTCAACTCTCAAGCTATCACGGTTCTTGAGATACAGCCTGGTGACAGATTATCCATAAAAAACGGCAACAAAATCACGTTTTTTGTATGGGAGCCCACCTTAAAAAAATATTTTATTTTGTTTTTAGTATTTGTTGTTATAGCAGCAGCAGAAATACATAATTTGTGAAAATTTCAACTCTCTAGCTATGTTGTTAGTAATAATGTTGAATAACTTTATAAAATGACTGATGTAATGAAAACTTTCCAAGTCAAATCGAACCTACTTTAAGATTTCACATTTTTAAATAACAGCAATAAATAATTGTTATAGGTATCTAATAAAGCAAACACATCTAGTTTAATACTTGTTCATAATGTTATTTCGTTCCTATAAATACATATTTGGATTTTGCATAGAACTTGGCACTCATTTAGATCTCCATTCTTTTTGCGGCGAAGCCCACAGCCAAGCATAATTTTTGTATTGAATTTGGCTCTCCTTTTTTACATTTATGTTTTTGGTGGGATTACTAAGACTCCGCTGTCCGTCCGTCCATCCGTCTGTCTGTCACCAGGCTGTATTTCACTGAAACCGTGATAGTTCCAGTTGAAATTTTCACAGATGATGTATTTCTGTTGCCGCTAAAACAACAAATACTACAATCAGAATAAAATACATATTTTTATTGATAATGGTACGGAACCCTTCGTGCGCGAGTCCGACTCGCACTTGGCCGGTTTTTTTTATTAAAGTGTAAGGACTCTTTTGGCATGTTTAAATTTGCTTTTGGTTAATACAAAAAAAATGCATATTTTTTGAAACTTTCAAGCGTCATTATCTTTTTATGATTTCCGATATATTTTGTAATTCACGCTTTATTGTAATAATTTGATTTGATGGTTTATTATCAATGTAGTAACACTATTGGCAACACTACGTTATACATTTTAACATGAGGAAAGTACGTAATAAAATTGTGGAGACCACGCTTTGAAGAAATGAGCGACACCTTAACCGCATACTCCGAGGTCTAGCTTTATTAGGGGTGACGGGTGCATGAGCGCGTTCCCAATAACGGCTCTGGGTGCATTTCTTTCTTCACTAGCTGCAAACTTGTTCATTAGTTCACTGCATACTAAGCTATCAATACAACACGTTAAATAACTAAATGAATCACTTATAAATAAAATACTTAGCCCAGAGCACGAGACGCCATTTTAATGGTTCAACCGGAAGTCCACCATTACGTTACGTCACTCTTCAGCTCATCACTGTCACTCTATGTTTTTCAGATGTTTTATCGCTCGGGTCAAATTTACTAGCAGTGACATACCTATTAATGGCTATTATGATTATGACTATACACAGTGGTTTTCTCATATACTTCAATTACAAACGTCCACTTTCATGACGTGGAACGGATGAGATTTCTGGAATTAGAAAGACGAATAAAACAAAAAGCAGACGCTGGCTCAATTCATGCTAACATAATTATCATCTCATACATCAATGCAAGCGATTAGATCATCATCGCACAATGGCTCGTGGGCGGTAATGACGTTAATTGCTGCACCCATGCGAGTGGGGTTGCCATGCATACCTACAGTAAATATAATCCTCATTTAAGGGAAAACTTTTATTTTGTAGTAGTTTTAAGCTCTTGTATTCTTTTCAAAAATCTATTACTTAAAAGGGATCCTCATTTATGCCATTCTAGAAAGAGTTGCAATTATTTTGCTCTATTCGATTTTAAAACAAATCAAACTCTGCTACATTTGCTAGTTTTTTTGTATAAATTGGGCGACTAGAGCGAAATATGGATGAAAATTGGTGGGAGAATAGAGTTGTTTCTGTACACAGCACGATTTTCTACTATCTTTAATTGTTTCCATTGAGTGCCGAACACGTATGAGAGTATGGTGGAAAAAAAGGAAAGAAATAAGAAAAAAAACGGCCAAGTGCGAGTCGGACTCGCACACGAAGGGTTCTGTATTAATAAAAAAAAAAATTTTTTTTTGTTTTTAGTATTTGTTGTTATAGCGGCAACAGAAATACATAATCTGTGAAAATTTCAACTCTCTAGCTATCACGGTTCTTGAGATACAGCCTGGTGACAGACAGACGGACGGACGAACGGACAGCGAAGTCTTAGTAATAGGGTCCCGTTTTACTCTTTGAGTACGGAACCCTAAAAAGTTCATCTTGTTAAAATATTATTTAATTTCGTTTGAAATATAATTGCGTAAGTATTCTGATTCAATCGCATCGAAATTTAAAATGGGTATGATTTTATCAGTCACCTAATAAATGCATTTTCAGTTCCTATAGAATAATAGATCTGTCACCTAAATTGAATCACCTAATAAGTAAAAGGATTACCTAAAATCAATAAAGAATTACTTGGAAATAATATCTATCACCAAATAATTATATTGGGTTTCAAAATAATGAAATTGTCACTAAAACAGAATCACAAACAATATAAAAATGATTAAGTACCTTAAAACTATTTTTTAATCGCTGGAAAAAAAAAATATATTCATATTTTTTTTTTAAGTGACTGAGCCCCGCTTTCGTTACTGGGACTCAGTCTACCGCCCTCTGCCCAGGCTCCCGCCAGAAACTTGCTTCCTCGGCCCTTCGTTTCACGTGCGCACTCAACCTACGCTCCGCTCGGGAGGTCGCCGGCTCGCTTCGCTCGCCACCTCCCCCCACTCGCTTCGATTCGGCCTCGTGCACTCGTTCATCTCAGGACCTCCTTCGCGAGCTTCTGGCTCCGCGGGCTTTTATATACACTCTAGGGGTAGGACAGACAAGACCACTTGGAAGTGGTGCGCTGATTCGGGGTTTGGTAGCTATTTTACCTGTAATCATTTATTTATATCTAAAGTTATTTATAGTAAAACGAACTTATATCTTTTGAAATTTATAGCATTGACGAAAAAAAAGGAAGCTGATTTGACTTTTGTCAAATATCTTATTTGACTCCGCCCATATTAGGCATTTTTTTCATTAAATTAAGGAACTGATCTATTTATTAGGTGACAGATATATTATTTTGATGACATATCTATTATTTTGATGACAGATCTTATATTCAGGCTATATATATATATATAAAATAGGTGATTTATACTTAGAGACAGTTTTGATTAAAATGGTGACTAATATACAATTAAATAGAGATTGTAATTAGGGTATTGCGGATTAGTGACACATCTAATAATTAGGGTGACAGAAAATATTGTTGCCATTTAAAATGTCCATTCCACAAAGGCGCGTGGTCGCCCTACGAACGCAAACGCACACAGCGACATGCCCGCATATTAACACTGTCAAATTTTTAACATCGTAAGTAATGTATCGTTTTCGCGTTAATTTCAAAGCATGGTGTACATTACATGTGGGCATTGGTGACGGTTATTACAAAATGTGTTTATTCTGTTGCCGCAGTTGGTTGTAAAGTTGTCTTTTTTAAAATATTTGAAGTTAGCCATGCAGATTTTTATCGTGACAATTTTGTACGGGAATTTTTATTATTGATTAGAATCGCTATACAAAAACACTAAAAATTTACCAACAGACACTGTATTTTAAATTATGAAAGTGTTACATTTGACTATATCTAGATATGGGTCATTGGTTATGGCTATTCCATAGATACCTAACGAGTCAATAAACGAGTGCGCGCACGAAATGTCATAAATTCAAGGATCGGACAAACGCGCGTCATTTTCAAAACATAACCCTGTTCCGTACATCTCTGCGTAGTCGGGCTAAAAGCTTTGAGCGTGTCTAACACATAACCTCAAAAGTGTATTTAATAATAAAAATACGTAAATTTATAGTTATTTCTACTTAAAATCCACAATAAACTTCAAAAATACCTGTTTCGTTATATTTTTGATAGGTGCCAGATATTTCATGTAAGTATCAATCTCATAATAGAAACGACATTGATTTATAAAGAGGTTTGTAACAATAAATTACACAAGAAAAACGTAAGTACTACATACATGGAAACATATAAAGTACATACACGCACCCGGTAGTCATTCATGTTACCCACAAGAGTATCAAACTACCATTGAATTGTTTTCATATCGATTCTACCTCAGTAAACTACAAAAAATCCCCTAAATTTCATAGTTTTTACAATGGTCCATACAATTTGTAGTTCTAAACATTTATTCAGTATTTTATGTATGATAAGAAATCTAATCTTCCCTTGCTAGGGTCGGGTGCATTAAAGGCCCTTTTCGCTAAATAATACCGCACTATTAGAGGGGAAAACAATGCGCGGGAGTACCGGAACTAAACCACAGAGTACCGATGGGAATAGGTGCCTTAGCGGTGTGGTATGTAGTTGGTTTTCTTATGCACTTCATATAATATTTACTGCAATTAACAACATAACAAACAAATAGAACATTTATTTAAACATATTTAAATAAAATCTTTGTGTAAATTTCTAAGTACAACAATATACTTGAGAATTACTTTACAACGTAATATTACATTACATCAGATGCCGGGATAAAACGGGATGAATTCGATTTCACGCCGAGGTATGTATAAGTGCTTTTCTCAACGTTGCAAATAAAAATCCTCAAATCAAACAAATTTTCATGGCTGAATGCTGTGATGATGTGCCACAAATAGTGGAATGAAAATTAAAAAAAGCCTGAAAAGTTGTATGAAATCCCATTTCAGGCCGCCTCGAGATGCTGAGCCCGAAAAAGGATACTTCCGAGTATATAAGGAAGGTAAAGAGAATATTTCATTGCATGTTTGAGAAAACGTATTTTACGTTAGACGTGTTGCAAACCTATTATACCTATGCCCAAAAGGTCTATTCACTGAACAAAGATAAACGATGAGTTGAGCAATTTTTAATCGACATTATTTGACATTGACATTTAACTCTCATATTGATGATATTCTAAATAAGTCGTATAGACTGCTGGGTTTCATTCTTCGTGTTGCGAAACCCTTTAAAAGACCTCTTACTTACAGACTCCTTTATAATAGCTATGTCCGAAGTCGATTGGAATTTGCTTCTGTAGTGTGGAATCCCTGCTTTACTGTACACGAGGTTAGAATTGAAAGACTCCAGAAAAAGTTTGTTAAGACAATGGAATTCCGAACAGGTGGTAACTATGAAGATTACGCCTCATCATCCACAAGATTATCCAACCCCTTTCACTCAGACGCACTTGTACCGATTTACTTTATCTGTTCAAAATTATGAATAATCTAGTTGATGCCCCTGAACTATTACATAATATATTTTTTCATGTTCCCCGTAGATTAGAACGAAGTTGTCGCAAGAAGGCCTTATTTAGTATTGCAAGCAGCAGAACTAAATACGCACAGCATTCATATATTAAGCGCGCATGTAAACTGTATAATGAAAAATGTATGGACGCAGATTTGTTTGGCAACTCATATAGTATATTTAAAAGATTAGTTTTTTCTTTAATCTAAGAATGTTAAAACGCAGTTACCTTAACCTTTTCATTAACTTTTTCTTTCTTTTTTTGCATTGTATAATGGTGTACCTAAGTTGTAAAATGTACTTAACTGTCATAAGTGTATTTACAACACATATATGTATATATATATATTTATGACATTTGGTCTTATATTATACATATTTTCCAATTTTTAATATAACTTGTAACTTTGTAAACATTTATGAAACTATAGGTCTATTATAGCATTACTCACATAGCCATAGCTAAGTTACTTATGTGTTTTTTAAGACTGTTTATTTCTCAATAAAAAAAAAACAAAAATAAAAAATTATTTAATCATTGAATTATTAGGTACGTATAATAACCCTCAAATTCATTTCTTAATATTAATTACCAAATTACTGGTGTGACCATTTGAAACAATAATACATGTTTATCAGTAATCGATCAAATCCCCATTGTTCCCTTGATCGCTGACAGTGACATAACGTCAAACGTTATAAATTCGGCATTAGGTCCGAGACAGTATGCTACCACACGGCACCCGGTGCGTTACGCAGCAGATGTGCATGTGACTCACGACGACTCAATTACACATTCGACGGTTTTTGTCCATTCCAGAACTATTCGATTTTATGGGGGCTTTGAACTACGCCTCCCGATATAAATACTCTTTTTTAAAGGGGTCCTAGCTGGTAAGTAGGTGGTAAAAGCTTTTGGTTGTAGCTTGATTTTTGTTAGCTATGTAGATATATGTATTATGTATCAAGTATCAACCCATATCTTACTTATTTCCTTTACGGCATTTTAATACGTAGGTCAAAAATCTTTTTATGTTTTAATAGAAAATATTGAACCACGTTGAGTCTTGTAACTTTCGAAGATGGTATTTTTAGATAATTGTCAAATACCATTAGTGTAGTATTTTCTGAATAATGTAAACAAACAATACGACATACATTTATCCAATCTTATCTATGCATTTTAACTTATTGTCGCGTGTACCGGCGCCGCCCGCACAAACGAGGTAATGAATAGTCACCATAACAACGTCTCGTAGCAGTCGTAGCGCACAATACTTATCTAAAAGTTCCTTGTTTTGTCTTACCGCTAAAAGGGAATGCTTGTACAAATAAATAAACTACGCTCTTAAACGCTTGTCATTGTCAATCCGCCTGATCCTTTTCTCTTTTTATAGCGAGCGCGATGGACGAGGGATGACAAAGTCGGTATATTACCTCTTAAATCTGAAATTTTAACGATTCTATATAACGTTATAATTGTTAGTCTGTTACTTAGCACCTACATAAAAAATTCAAGAGCTTGCCGACGTTCGTTTATCTCTGACAGCCCTAGCAGCAGCCGTCGGTGTTTATTCTCAAAATTGACCCTTATCTTCATTATTTTTTCCACCACACATGTTTCGGATTAGCACTTCACAGAACGACTGTTCGGATTTGTCCGACCTACCGCAGAAATGCACATAACTCTCGCTTAATCCCGCGTATTTCATGCAAGTTACTATAAGACGCGGATGATCTTCTAAAGAATTGTGAGTTTAAAATATTCCTAAGTCCCTTGGACGAGTTATTGATATGGTTATGTGCTCTCGACACGTTATTACTATGTTATTTTTGAAGGTGTTTTCGTTTCGTAATAGTTACGGATACGGAGTAATCTGGGTTTAAACTCTGCCATTTATAACAGAATTCAAAGATTACATTTCAGGAAAATTAAAAGCTTATGTTATATGTCATATTTTTTTTTTCAATTCAATTCATTTATTTGTCAAACATGTATACAAGGTATGGTAGGGTATCAATAAAACAGGTATCACTGTGTTTTGCCACAAGGCATACAAAATTCAGTTAAAATTAAAATTACGACTGCAGTATGATCAAAATTATACATTATAATTAAATGTTAAATACCTAAAAACTAAATATAATTGTAAAAATCGTAATTTAAAATTGCATACATCAAAAATTAAATAATGTCGTGATTAATTAAAAGTATAAACATTATCATGCATGTCAACTAAATACTCTTTTATCGAATAATACGTTTTTATTGTCAATTAACTGGGTAGCTCTTTTTTGAATTTAATAACATCCTCTATCTGTAGTATGGCTTTGGGCAAATTATAAAAAATTCTGGGTGCCATGCCAGACACACTTATTCCAAGTAAGGCGGTTTTCATTGGTCTGGTGTCTAATTTACCTCGTTGATGTGCATTATTAAAACTAAGGAACTAATTACGATTTTTTTTTTACATATAAAGCTACTTCATAAATATATAGACACGGAACTGTCAGTATGTGAAACTTTATAAACAGTGGTTATCATGAGTCTCATTCGCTTGATAATTTACTTTAAGATAGGTATGAAATATCAAAATATGGGAACATTGTTTTAATATTTAATTACTTTATCGCGTTAGCCGTATTTTGAAGTTTATTCAACAAAGACACCATCTTTGTATCGGTAAAACACGTCCCTCATATTCAGTTCTTATCCCTCACTATAGTTACCTTTCTTAACCCACATGTTCGTTATTGTTAGTAAAGGTTTGTATACCGCGAGACTAACCCGTATTTTCACCTAAGTTCCAACAACATGGCATTCAGCTTACTAAACAATACAGCAATGTAGCGTTTGTACTACGATGCATGTCAAAGCAATGTCTTTAAAACCATCCGTTTATTATGGTCCTTATTCTGTGAGCCTCAAGAGCTATGTTTCTGATTTATTTCATTCGTTTCTTAGCCGTCACCTGTTAGAATTGTAAACAATGTCTCCAGAAATCCGACTGTCGTAACGGAACAGGTATTGCGTAGGTGGCTGTTGTGGATAGTTGTTCTACGTAAGGCTGCTTTTATGCCGTCCGATGTTGGATTAACAGTGATGCTTTAGTAAGGAAGTAGACCATAGGTAACAGTGTAAAGATAATATTTTTTATCGTACTCTTATTAAGAAAAGCGATCAAATGAGAATGTAAAGTGATATATAATCTTGTCATGTCATGACGTAACTACTTATCCTACAGCCCTCTTTTAGTAGTAACTAGGGTTACTTTGCCATTGTGTAAGAAAACATACCTTTAAGACAGTCGGATTGGAAAGCAGGCGTGTGTACCTAAATCTAAAAAAAAACAATTTTTGACATTTTCAAGCAACAACTTAACTTGACAACGACACGGTGGACAGCCGGCTATCGGCACTAATTATTGTTCTGAAAGGCAAAAAATGTTTAATTCAAGAGGCCGTTTAAATAAATGTTTGTCCAAAGTAAAACAAACTCCCATATTCTTTCATGTTAGCCAACCTAAACAAGGAATATCTCGAGATCTGTTTTGTTTGCTTAGTGATTGTTGTATTTTCTTGTGTATAATCTGTGAGGAGCCGGCTGGCGGGAACAGCTGCGTCGTTGACTTATTAAACACGACGAATCGAGCTCCACTCAAGGTTTACAAAGCAATGAGTTTGAACTCTCCACTTTTAAGTACGTAATCAGTTTAAGAGGCCGATATTCAATACCAAATTCGATTGAAAGTAACGTATTGGGTAAAAAGTAACAGTAGTTAAAATATGTAATGGGATTCCTCTTTATGTAAAAAGCATGTGTTGTACTTTGCAGTTCCAGTAAAATTATGACTTGATGGCGTAGAGCCAGTAGCTCCTAAAGTTGATCGACTTTGGGAACCACTAACAATTAATCTAATCGAATTTAAACTTAACACCAACACAACACAACACTTAACACTTTTGACTTTATTAGTATCAATAATTAATGTATGCAGATTGCGACCCACCTAACAAAAAATCTAATTTTCGTTGATATAGTGAAAATTGGCAGGACTATATGAATGAAGCACTGCAGGGCTCACGTAATACTCGTACCTACGTAACATACGTTCTTGAGTCGTGACCCACTTTATGTAAAGATTGGACAATCGGTTCGATACGAAAGATTTCAGACAGGCTATAACGTGAATTGCTCGAAAGGGGATTACTTAATGAATTATAAGACGAACAATTTATCATTAATGTTACAAAAACATACAAACAAACACACAAAAACTACATAAAAACTATAATTGAAAGAAAGATATATGGAAGGAGAGGCAAGAACAAGACGTTTATAGAGCTCAAAACAGTGGCAGAAAGAAGAACAGAATGACGATTACTCCACCGACAAGAGCCCGGCTCTTAAGTTTATGATGATGTCACAAAAACATCAAAGATCAGCACATCTTAAATTTTTGCTTAACCATATATTCGGAGACGTCTCTCCAGCTCTCCACACTCACGTCTAGCACGTACCGCGCACTCCAGTCGTTGCCACTTGAGCAAACTCCAACTGTTATTCAGCGGTAGAACTTTTGACACGGAAACTTTTACCGTGATGAAAAAGATTTTAAATATGCAGTGCGTGTGTTTGAGAAGTTTGCGTTTCGAGTGGGTAAAGTAACTGTTTCTTTGTGTTCGCATAACATTAGAAAATGCGGAGAGAAGAAGAGGCAAACATTTTCACTTCTTCTGTAAGTTTTGTAATCGCTGAGTCAACATGATTTTTAACTTTTAATCGTTTCATTAATGAGGTCTCATCAAAATGTTACCTCTTTGTGTTCATTGTAATTTATAGAAACAAAATAAACATATTTTGATTTGTATCTTAACGAAGAATTATAATTGTCTTATAAAAATACAGCCTTGTAATAAACGAATAGACGGACAGATTGCGGGGTAATAAGGATCTTCATTGGCACCTTCGAGTACCTAGCCATAGGATTGTAAGAACACATATCGGGAATTATTATAATAATTATTGCCATGACAACATGATAGCACTTATTAGTAGTCGATACTAATAGTATTAATAGTGCAAACGATGTCATATCCTGTATGATTTGGTCAAGGTCCAATAATCAGAGTTACGGTACGTTAGCCATTATTAGGGTCATTACGCTATAAGGTGTCTGTAATCCTAATATCACTGACATGTCCACATTAGCATTACGTAACACCACTTAAATCCTATTATTAGTAGTCGCTAAAGCCTCATCATAATATTATCCATTAGGTTAACATTTTTTGGGGATTACGAAGTAACTGATCAATTAACTAGTATCCATTCTTAAATTAGTAGTACAGTAGTAGGAGTAGGACCTATTTTTTTTCAATGTATTTATGTTATTCGTCATATAATAATTAATATCTATAGTTTGAATTAGGAAGCTATTGCGTATGCTAGTGATATATGTAATTAGTCATAGTATACCTAGGTACTTACCTAGAGATTATTTTGAATTTATAAATAAATAAAGTCATTCATCGGCGACTAAAGTTGACTCCCTTCAGATGGGGAGGGAAGTTCTGAGGAATGGAAGGAATGTTCAGAATTCTATTGTTGATCCGTAATACAGGTATATAATACATATAATTATCCCATCTCTAATTAGAATAAGAATCTAGCACTGTGTCAATATGTCAAGACCGAATTATATCACTTAGGGTCGTTTCGCCGGTTAGCGACCACTTAGCCGAGTTGCTCACTTTAGATTAGTAAATGTATACCTATTCAATGTACACACATAATAGATGGTATTCGTATAGGTTCTGAGTATAGTCAAGTTTTGAAACCTACAATAAAATATAGCACTTTCATCCATAGATTAGGAAAAAATATGGAAAAGGTTTCAAAATAGCGAATTCGCTGGATAGCGACCGCTTTAGTCGGTTTGCGACCACCTGTTAGCTAGTTGGCGACCACTCTTGCAAATAGTGTTTAAGTAGTTAATAAAACGATGCATCATCATCATCATCATATCAGTCGAAAGACGTCCATTGCTGGACATAGGCCTCCCCCAAAGAGTGCCATAATGACCGGTTCTGCGCCACCCGCATCCATCGGATTCCTGCGATCGTTACCAGGCCATCAGTCAACTTGTGGGGGGCCTACCCACGCCGCGCCTTCCGGTACGTGGTCGCCACTCGAGAACCTTTCCGCCTCAACGGCCATCGGTTCTACGTGCAATGTGCCCCGCCCACTGCCACTTAACTTTAGCGGCTTAGGGGTATATCGATTACCTTTTGGTTATGCTGCGGATAGCCTCATTTCTGATGCGATCACGCAGAGAAACTTCGAGCATAGCCCTCTCTCCATTGCCCTTTGGGTGACTTTGAGCCTTCTTATGATGCTTCTTATGATTTCTGAAGCGACCACGTTTCGGTGCCACACGTGATCACTGGCAACACGCACTGGTCAAAGACTCTCGTCTTCAGACACTGCGGAATATTAGACGAAAAGATGTGCCATAGCGTAGCTTCCCGAACGCTGCCCAGCCGAGTCTAAATGCCACCATTTTACAAGCTTTTATGTAACTTTTAGATTAAATTCTACTTACCTACACTAGCTTCTGCCCACGACTCCGTCCGTGTGTCTCGTTTATATCGTAGCTCCATACAAAATTTCAACCCCTATTTCAGCCTCTTAGGGGATTATTTCGGGGATAAAAACTATCCTACGTCTTTTCCCGGGACTCAAACTATCTCCATACCAAATTTCATCAAAATTGGTCCATCGGTTTAAGCGTGAAGAGGTAACAGACAGACAGACACACTTTCGCATTTGTAATATAACCATATCATATAATCATATGAATTATTCATTTTATAATTATATATTATTATTATATTACATATACCTACTATAGACATAGCATGGATTGGCGCGGCTTAAATACCTACCGACACAATTGGCTTGCCAAGCTAAATATCGCGCACATATCGCGGGTGCCGCAAGAATCCATAAGGAAAGAAAAAGAAAAACGATGTGGTCGCTATCCGACTTCTTTGGTAATAATTTTTTTGGGTACGCGACCACCCCATTTTATTTAAATCTATTTTTATAATATGCCGAATTTCAACGAAATTATTACAATAGCTAAATCATTTAAGCAATCAAGTAACTAATTTCAGCATAATAATAAAATTAAGTGACGTAACTAAAGTTTTCGCGCCAACTGTCGCGTTATTTTTTTTACAGATTCACTGCACGTCAACACTTTTCGGAAGCAATGTGTGAAATGTGTGAATTGAGGTTATTTTTTCTTGCTTTGGATTAAGCTTTGGGTTTTAAAGTGTATTTATTCTTATTCTGACACTATTCAAGAATAGTTAATAACTAATTGGTTTTCTGTTGGGTTTGTAGAAATGTTAATATCTTTAATTGAAGCAGCCTAGTCCGTCAAGTGGTCGCCAACCGAAGGTGGTCGCGTTACCGGCGAAACGACCCTATGTACTTCGCTAATCGACACCGTTTTGATATGATTTAATGGTGCACACTAAAATATAAGAAAATACCTTCTTAATTTATTCAATTTCTTAGGTAAGTAGATCTTATTTATTTTTTGTTAAACTCCAACTTTATAGCAGAAAAACGGAAATTATTCCCTTCCCGCCCTAACTTGGTCCTGTCGTGTCACGGTCTATGAACTTTAACAAGCAATTACGGCCCTAGTGCAGCCACTTTAATGCTTCTGGTGTCCTGATAATTCGTCGGAGTCCCCCATATGGAGCCCTGTGGAAACTCGATAAATTAAGAATATTGTAAGAAAACTTACTTAGGAGTGTGTTTGTTGTTTTTTTTATTAACTGAGTCGGTATAGGTTGTGAGTTGGTTTGTCTATGGCAATATGAAATCAAATAAGTATGTGCATAAAGTTGAACTATTAACATCATTAAACGGTACCATAAATATTTGACAGCAACAACAGCAAAATAAAACACCATTTCATTTTCACATATTCCACAAAATTTCATTACTTTATTGCACTCCAATTTTAACAAAAACCATAAAAGGGACTCGCGTAACGACTCGATTTTATTGTTTTAATACGGATTTAACAACAGCTAGGTTCGGGTGGATTTTGAAAACAATCCGAATGTGGTCGCTGGGGGGTTGCCATGGCAACTGGCGAATTCTGACGCGAGCGAGGTGCACAAATTGCGGTGCTGCGCGGTACATCGGTGAGGTATTTGGAACACTACCGTACGATAAAGGCTGGTATTTATTAGCTACTAGTGGACCATTTTGATAAAGATCCTGCTAACTATACCTATAGTATCCTCAAACCAAACGGACGACTGAGCCAATATTTATTCCTATTTTTGTTATTAATTATTATTTATTTATATTTGTTCCTGAGTTGTGGATGTTATGTATGTATATAAGTATCTATATGTATGTATCTATTATATATATCATCGCCTAGTACCCACAACTATCAATATTTGCCTATCAATATTTAGAAAAAGTTGTCACTCCTAGCTCCATAACGACATAATCTATATTATTAAAATAACCTGGACCTATTAATATTATATAATTTTAGTTTTATAAGTTTTATTGACCTTCTGTATTTCGTTGTAAGAATCTCAATCTGATACCACAAAAAAAAAAACTACTTTTTAACAAAAATTATTATTCTTTTGACATTATACACTCTAAACTCGCATGATAAATATTAATTTACCAATTAGCATGTAAGGTATAACTGTTAGTGCTAATATTAATGGTAATAATAAATAAATGATAAATAAAATGATAAACAACACAAGCCTTACTGAGCTTACCGTGGGCCTAGGTTGATTTGTGTAAGATTGTCCCGTAATATTTATTATTATTATTTATTAATACGAGCCAATATGATCCCAGTCGTCTATTTGGTTTGAGGATAGTATAGTGTTATTGGTTTATTGATATTCGGTTACTACTCTCATAGAGATTAAATATGTAGTAATGCACCCACAACCATAAGTGGTGTACTTACCTAATGTGAAATTTTGGGTCATTCCCATCTTCCAACCTATCCAACCCAGGTTGCATATTGAAGTACCTTGTTGTTTTTTAACATACCGGGTATGTTGGCAGATGGGAATGACCCAAAATGTTCTGTAAAAAGCTTGGAATTGCATTACCATTAGACATTTGTGTTTTCTTAACAATTTGTTTTTTTGTTGAATTCGGAGATAGATTCATTTATTTCATTTTGTAAATTTACATGTCATTTTATGTTATGTCATATTAAAATAGCATGGATTTACAAAAAGATTGTCAGAGTGGATAAGAATAAAAAACAACAAGGTAGGTAAATAAATCCAATCGAAATACAATGCAAAATGAAACAAAATTATAATAAGGCAATAAGAACAAGATATGGCAATATGAACAATATCATGCTGTGTATTCTAGTTTAAAAAGCCTGATAATACGTACTTCAAAATGTTCGACTAGATCTTCTTGAAGTAACGAGTAGGACAGGTAGTCGCTCAGTGGAAAAATTGCAAAGCACTCAAAAGTTGTGCTGATATTGTAATAAGGACAACTATGAACCAATTTTTAATCTTATCTTATTAATCATCATCGATTTGATGATACCCAATCGATTTTTATACTAAAGATGTAACTTTAAAATGTGCAATAAAATAAATAATTCCACCATTTTGAATCTGGTAGCATTTCCCAAGCCGCCTGTCTGTGGGATCGGAAGGGTTAAATTATGAGCCTTTATTTTAAATTTTATTCTCCCTCGAAACATTACCGAGGCTATCTTTCACTAGCGCTTATCTCGTGTAGTGAAACTTATGTACCGTCAACCTTATTCAATGCCTTTAAAGTATTAATTTGCTTGCATAGTATGAGGTTATACGTTGTTGTGAGCGTGTACAACAATGTTGCCTGTGGCCGTTTGAAAACTGGACAAATTACGTTCGGCCATCTTTGTTGTAAGTGAAAAACGTTGGAATAAGATAAATTAATAATGAATAGATGGACGATTAAGACCTGACGCATTTGTTTTTCTCCTGACGACCATGTTTAAATTATTAGTAAACAGTAAAACTAGACAAAAATGTAAAGGTAACTATAAACTTCTTTTCAAAATCTGTAGAATACTGCCTGTTGGTCTTAAACATAAATATCTACTTGTTATAAATAACCATAGCAGTCTGGAACCTAGCTCTGAAAATGGTTTGTTAAAAACAGTCGATAATACTTATGTTACTAGGGCTATGGCGTCCGGTAAGTAAACTGTGCGTACCGAAGGTTAAAAACTATTATGGCGACAGATCCTTAAAAAAACGTATCCCTTATCTTCTGAACAGTTTACCGGAAACTATCAGCCGTGAAAGAATAAAAAACGACTTTAAAAGAAAATTAAAACGACATTAATTAAGTATCATAACACATAAGGCATAAGTTACGATATGCAATTGTATGTAACATGTGTTTAACCTAAACCTATTTATAAATTAGTACATAATTAATTAATTATTAACTCTGTACTATTCATGATGTTTATAATCACACAGACAAACTGTTCCGACAGTTTTGTGAGACCCAGTTTATTTACCCATGTTTATATACTCTGTTTATTAAATAAATTAAAATAAATAATCCACTAAGTGACGTGTTTGGAAAATAGGTACACAAGCATATTACATTTGTTGATGTTGATGTTGTGAAGGGACGCCTGGCCGGAAACAGGCGGGCAGTCGACCGCTTGTCGCAGTCATTCAGCCCATTTCCCTCAGTTCGGAGCCTCAGGTTACTATCCCGGCGGCGTTCCCACATCCAACTCTTCAATTCTTCTTGTTTTCCTGCAGAACAGAAGGACATCTTTAAGGTCGATATCCCTCAATTCCTTCTCCTCTAACATATCTTTACCGAATGTGTTAAACCGCGGTGCCGCGTACATAACACATTCCGCTAGTACATGCTTGCTTGTTTCCTCCTGCCCACAGTGTGGGCAAGTAGCGTCGTTACTTATACCTATTATCTTTAAGTGTCTATTCAGAGTATTGTGACCGGTTATGATACCAGTCAGCAGTTTCAGATTGCACTTACCCAGTTTCAGCAGATACCTGGTCTTTTTGTGATTAGTGCCTCCTATCATCATCTTTGTCTGTCTGCATCCAGATGCATCCCTCCATTCTTTTTCCCCATCCAGTTCTTTTAGCTTATCTATAACCCCCTTTGTAACTTGAGCCGAAAAGGGAAGAACCGGTTCTGGGCCTTCAAACTCCCTTCCCGCACCTTCCCTGGCCAACTCATCTGCCTTCTCATCGCCCGCTATTCCCTGATGTCCTGGCACCCACGCCACCGTCACACCTGGGTTTTCTCCTATCTTATTAAGCTCTTCCTTGCATATTACATAGGAATAGTACCTATGTTTAACGAAACCACCCCAAATGTATAATAGGTATTACTTAATCAAATCAAGCTGGGTGTGTTACTATATACCGCACCCATAGACTTATTTAAATCATGCAGATTGAGACATTCAATGTTTCCTCGACATAAACGTATATAATGCCTTCTTTAGGCAGCATTTAAAATATTACCTTGACCCATGTTCAGTCAACATAATTATATTAGGTACTAGCTGTTGCCCGCGACTTCGTCCGCGTAGAACTTTTTATCGTCTTAGAAAATGATTTCTCTCAATACAAAATTTGAACCCTCTTTTAGGGGATAATTTAAAAAAAAGTTGATGTTCATTTTCTAGTTTGTGAACAAACAGTCTAAAACCAAAGTTAAAGATCTCATACTTTAAAAATGCCTTGAAATACTCAAACTTTGAACCAATTTTAACACTCTTAGGGGATGAATTCGGAAAAAACTCTGAAATCAGTTTTGTAGTCTTTTAACGTACAGAATAAGACCGAAGTTAAAAATCTCTTACTCACACTTTAAAATTTTATTGCTCGCCATTTAAAATTTGAACCCCCTTTTAAACCCCCTTAGAGGTTGAATTTTTCTAATCGCTGAAAGAACTTTTTTCGTAAACTTTTAAGTCTCTAGCTCAAAAAAAGTGTTGCCCATACAAAGCTTTCTTAACCCCCTTAGGGGTGGAATTTTCTAAAACTCTGAAAGTACTTTATTATTAATTTTAATAAGTAACATTTTGAATAGTTTTAAGTCTAGTAAAAAAAAAGTTTTTCCCACACAACACTGGCTACCCTTCTTAAGGATCTTAAGGATGGAGTTTTCTAAAACGCTTAAAGTTCTTTTTTAGTATTCTAATAAGTAATCTTTTTGCAAAGTTTTAAGTCTAACTCAAAAAAAGTGTTGCCCATGCAAAGCTTGCTCTCCTTTTTAACCCTATTAGGGGTGGAATTTTCTAAAACGATTTGTGTTCTTTTTTTGTATTTTAATAAGTAATCTTTCTACAAAGTTTCAAGTCTCTAACTCAAAAACATAAACTTTCCCTGATAAAAACTTTGCACCCCTTTTTATCCCCCTTAGGGATAGATTTTTTCAAAACGCTGAAAGTCTTTTTTTTTGTATTTTTATAAGTAATCTTTCTACAAAGTTTTAAGTGTCTAGCTCAGAAAAAGTGTTCCCCATACAAACCTTGCACCCTTTTTTAACCCCCTTAGGGAATGATTTTTGTAAAACGCCGAATGTAGTATTTTTCATGTTCTAATAAGTAATTTTTCGTCAAAATTTTAAGTCTCTATTAAAAAAAAATATGTTTTTCCCATACAAACTTTGCACCCTATTTTACCCCCTTAGGGGTGAAATTTTCCAAAACGCTGAAAGTACTTTCTTTGTATTTAAATAATCTTTCTACAAAGTTTTAGGACTCTAGCTAAAAAAAATAGTTTCCCACATACAAACTTTGCACCCCTATTTTAGCCCCCTATTTTTAGGGGTAGAATTTTCTAAAACGCTGAAAGTACTTAATTTGTATTCTGATGACTAATCTTTCTACAAAGTTTTAAGTCTCTATTAAAAAAAAATATTGTTTCCCCCATACAAAATTTGCACCCCTATTTTACCCCCTTAGGGGTAGATTTTTTTAAAACACTGAATCTAGGTACTTTATTTGTATTCTAATGAATAATTTCTCTACAAAGTTTTAAGTCTCTATTTAAAAAAAAGTAGTTTTTCCCATACAAACTTTGCACTCTATTTTACCCCTTTAGGGGTAGAATTTTTTAAAACCCTGAAAGTTCTTTATTTGTATTCTAATGACTGATCTTTCTACAAAGTTTTAAGTCTCTATTTAAAAAAAAAATGTTTCCCCCATACAAACCTTGCACCCCTATTTTACCCCCGTAGGGGTGGTTTTTTCCAAAACGCTGAAAGTGTTTCATTTGTATTCTAATAACTAATTTTTCTACAAAGTTTAAGTCTATAGCTCAAAAAAAAAAGGTTCTCCCATACAAACTTTGCACCCCCATTTTACCCCCTTAGTGGTAGAATTTTCAAAAATCCCTTTTTATCCCTAGCCCACGTCATAAAAGCAACATACTGTGCAAAAATCAACTCTCTAAGATTAGTAGTTTCGGCTGTGCGTTGATGAGTGAGTGAGTGAGTGATTGAGTGAATAAGTCAGTCAGGACATAGGCATTTATTATGTATAAATAGATAGAAGATAATGAAACTCCCATTCAAATATCTCAAAAAATTATGAAGCTACATCCGTTTTAATGTCGCTTGTTAGAGTGAGAAAACGATGAGGGACTGTGACGTCAATATACTCGAGCGTCATAGTAAAAAACAATCGTTTCATATGAAGGTGCGTTTTGCGGAAAAGGGACAGAACATACCCCCTCTTAAAACTTTGGACTCTTATAACTTAATCATTACCTATATAACCTCTTGCTTTGTTTTTTTCTCCATTTGACTATATTTATTTTAAATTCTTTTTCGAGAAAATACATTATGATTATTTACCATATTTTCGATTCCTGAGCTATAACCACGAACTTCGGAATTCGAAAATATTCGAGTATCGGTTTTCGTGGTAGCGCCGTAGGTACTTTGGCTGAATGCGCCGAACGCGTGCCATTGTCATTCAAAAAAAACAAATTCGTGTTAATTATATTGTTCAAATTTGTTGATTTCATTTATTGAAATTACGACATAAAACGACATTTGCGCATATAAGTTCTCATATCAGAATCGAATATTTTTTTATGGTTTATATTTTAGCATTTGTCTCGTAAAGGTCTATCGTAGACGGGATTTAAATTATTAATAAGTGAAAGGCAAAGCAATTCCGCCATTTTGACGAAAATTTGACGGTTCTTATAGCTGACAGTTGGAGCAGCGTTTGATTTCAATAAAAATAAATGAAAAATTAAATGAAGTCGTATGTTTCGGAAAATTAATTAACTGTCACAGTCGGATAAAAACTATCCTAAGTTGCAGCTAGAATAATAATGTACCTATATAAAATGTTTCATATTTTTCCGTTCATGGGATGCTGAGAACATTCGAACCGCGCAAAGCTTAGTTTCAAACTGGCTGATTCTTTTTTTAATTTAGAGATTTATTATAAGTGGAGATAAATAGATAGAAGATAATGAAACTCCCATTCAAATATCTCAAAAAATTATGAAGCTACATCCGTTTTAATGTCGCTTGTTAGAGTGAGAAAACGATGAGGGACTGTGACGTCAATATACTCGAGCGTCATAGTAAAAAACAATCGTTTCATATGAAGGTGCGTTTTGCGGAAAAGGGACAGAACATACCCCCTCTTAAAACTTTGGACTCTTATAACTTAATCATTACCTATATAACCTCTTGCTTTGTTTTTTTCTCCATTTGACTATATTTATTTTAAATTCTTTTTCGAGAAAATACATTATGATTATTTACCATATTTTCGATTCCTGAGCTATAACCACGAACTTCGGAATTCGAAAATATTCGGGTATCTCTATCTCTATCGCACTAACCACACTCGAGTGACAGGGATGCAAATATATGAACATTAAGTATCGGTTTTCGTGGTAGCGCCGCAGGTACTTTGGCTGAATGCGCCGAGCGCGTGCCATTGTCATTCAAAAAAAACAAATTCGTGTTAATTATATTGTTCAAATTTGTTGATTTCATTTATTGAAATTACGACATAAAACGACATTTGCGCATATAAGTTCTCATATCAGAATCGAATATTTTTTTATGGTTTATATTTTAGCATTTGTCTCGTAAAGGTCTATCGTAGACGGGATTTAAATTATTAATAAGTGAAAGGCAAAGCAATTCCGCCATTTTGACGAAAATTTGACGGTTCTTATAGCTGACAGTTGGAGCAGCGTTTGATTTCAATAAAAATAAATGATAAATTAAATGAAGTCGTATATTTCGGAAAATTAATTAACTGTCGCAGTCGGATAAAAACTATCCTAAGTTGCAGCTAGAATAATAATGTACCTATATAAAATGTTTCATATTTTTCCGTTCATGGGATGCTGAGAACATTCGAACCGCGCAAAGCTTAGTTTCAAACTGGCTGATTCTTTTTTTAATTTAGAGATTTATTATAAGTGGAGATTATGCTGGCTGCGACCCTCGAGCTCTTAGAGAAATGGCTCGTAAAACTACCCTGATTAATTCCAGTAATTATTGCTATCAGCAAAATATTCCGATTTATTAGTCGTATGCGGCATAAACTGAGCATATATATGACCACTTATTGTTTATAGCGGTTCACGTGGATACTTACATTATAACTTCCTGGATATATTACTTATACGAAGTTTTATCTAATATGACCCCCATATTAAATTTAATTGTAATACCTATAGTGAAAAGTGGGGACGATGATAATTTTGTACTAAAATAACACAGAGCATAGAATACTAGAGAGTGGACAAGCCGACGGCGCGGCGGCCGTGTCGCAGTTGTTAGCTCAATGGGCATCATACTCTGCCATACTGTGCACGCGTGCTGATTGCAGAGAATATTACGTTTCTTCCCAAAATGCCTGATATGATGCGCGTGTATTGTCCAATAAGAGCGTAGGTATACAAGTGTGTGTGTTTTAGATGTGTGCGTGCTTTGTCTTATCAATTACTTGGGCTTTGTGTGGGTTAATGTACTTGCGACAGGCGTACTCAATACAAATCGGCCGGCATGTCCGATCTCCTTATATTCATACATCTGTGTAAAATAATAATTGGTTTGCTTAATCATCTCGTCAATTCTTTAATACATATAATGTGCATTAGGTATTGTTTTAACTGAAACGCCGAATTGGGAAAGTGCGTGTCAGTTTGAATAGATCAACTATTATTTTGCCCTATTAATATTATACATAGAAATTCGTGAGAATGTTCAAATATTTTTCATGCGAAAACGACCCTCGGATTTTGGTTAGATTGCTGTTTGTACCTAGGTACTCTTTACAGATGCTGTTCTGGAAAAATATGAAGATATTAGTACTCGTAAGAGCAATCACGTTAAAGAAATAATATTTTAACTATTGCTTAACTGCATATCGGTAAGTCCGTACGATCGACAAAACGATCAACGGAACTTTTGCTCGACAGTACTTAATGGTGTACAATTCCCAGACGCTTAATTCAAGAGCACTCGATTGGAGTAAGAACGCAATCCAATGCCATGCCGCGAACCATCGAGTCGTTTTATTTATTTTATTTGCTGCGATTTCGATGAGCGTAACAACGTTTCGGTACTTCATTCGCATTCCTTACGATGTTACAAGTCATTTGCGCTGTAGATAAGTGCCGTGTCATCACCATCAGTTGACAGCAGTAGAAAGCATTTTTCATTGATTCTTATTATATTCGATTTCAATTAAGAATAGAGTAAACGTGTCGTTTCGTTTCGTCCTTTATAGTCATATCGACACGAAAACACTAAAGTTGTCTCTCATGTTTTCGAAAGTTAAGGATATAATTGTATATTTCTGGTTACGTTACGAGTTAGCAACGTAATCTATGTATGTGATAGTTTTACCTACTTTTCCTTTATTCTTAACTGTAACGCATTCCCTAAAGTCTTCAATTCAGGTAAAGATCGATGGTAACTATTTGAAACTTGGGTGCAAGTTGCGGTGGAAGAGGCTTTTTATAATAAAACGGGAAAGTTTAAATAGGAAAAAGTGAGTGGTACGAGGAAGATAGTGAAAAAAAGTGGCGGCGGTCGGCAAGCAATTTAAACTTTAACATGAACCGAGAAGGGAGTTCACATTTTATAAGTCGGCTGGCGGACCAAGGGAAATTACATGACATCGAAAGTTTTAAATTATTCTCCCTCAGGAGGGTGAAGGTTTAACTGATCAACGATGAGTATTGGACAATTTTAAATGAGAAACTCTTACATTCAAGTAAGTAAGTAAACTAAATGAACGAATGATAGAACCGTAATTAAAACAAAGTTCACATCGCGTGTCATGCGCGCAGACAATGCTGCATTTTTTAATTTTCTCGACGCTCCCGCTACAATGGGTCGGTAATAGGTCTGTAGTCCGTGAATGAGACGGCAACCCTGCTTTGTTCGCGATGGCAACACTAAACAATACCTGGCAACGATGAACTTGCATTATCACGAACCTAATGGGTTTTGTCTGTTGGGGTCTAAAATGAAAAGTTGTGTACATATAGTTCACCATGACAAATGCTTGTACTTTTCCCACGATAAATGATAATGGTTACGCGCAGAACATTGGAGTTGTGAAACAAAACATCACACAAACAAATTACTTTTGAACTCCATTGTGGGATTTGTGCAGGATACGTGACGTCAAAATTTACCCATTTTCACGTGAATCCGGGAACTGGGAACATTTGTATTAATTAACAAACTTAACTAGGATTAACGGAATACGAAGATTCGTACATTTTTTATGGAACTTATGCACGGTAATACACAATAATGTAGCTACTGGTGTGTAAAAAATACATAAAAAAGTTTTATTTTATTTCGGCAGCATTCATGCAAATAGATGCAGGGGTAAATATTGGGTACCTACTCGATTTGATTGACCGCCCATATATAAACAACCTTAGATTGAATACCTACTGACTTTTTCATACAGTTATCTTTTTTGTTTCTTGAACTCTGCTCGTACTTCATGGTAATAGTGGTTATAGGCTATTAATTACAACTAGTAATAATGCTAAAAGCGTAACTCGATAGTCTGACACATTAGCACTTGCAGTTGACGGGAGATAAGAGCAGCATTCTATCCACCTTCACACGAGAAAGTTTATCAGCCTATTGGCTCGCCCTAAATGGGCCAGCGATTTATCACTAACGCATTCAAGTTATAGTGATGTTCAAGGTTCAAGTGACCATGTTTATAGTTAGACTTATTCGTCTTTTTAAGAAGAAACTTTTACGTATGTACCGTGGGAAAAAGTCAAGGATCTATATTGCGGTTGATATAATCAATACGTTGATAACATACTACTTATATTGATACGCGAGACAAGAAGTAAACCGACAATTTCTGTCAAGTCATACCTTTCTTGTTGGAAAAAACTAGATATCAAATATTTGTACCAATTGTACCGAAGCTACTACTAGGGGCCTCGTGAGCTATAAAACACGCAAGCCAGCCGTTTTTTTTTTAATAGTTTTTTTTTTAATTTTCTAAAAAGTGGTTTAACGTAAAAATTATATTTATTCAACGAACCTGCTCACAAAATTTAACGAGAATCGGTTGAGAAATGCAACCTGTAGAGGAGAACAGCTGGACAGCTGCACATGCACCGGACATACGAACGATTTTCGGCCCAAACTGAAGCATAGAACTTCGTTCGCTTCGCTCGTTCGTTCGATAACTTCCAAACTATAAATACAGTTATTTAGGTTTTAACATGGACATGGTACGGTGCTCAATAACCGAACACGACTTAACGTCTTGATATTAAAGTCGTGATCATACCTTTATGACCACCCTATTTGCTATACATAATCTCCACTTATAATAAATCTCTAAATTAAAAAAAGAATCAGCCAGTTTGAAACTAAGCTTTGCGCGGTTCGAATGTTCTCAGCATCCCATGAACGGAAAAATATGAAACATTTTATATAGGTACATTATTATTCTAGCTGCAACTTAGGATAGTTTTTATCCGACTGCGACAGTTAATTCATTTTCCGAAATATACGACTTCATTTAATTTTTCATTTATTTTTATTGAAATCAAACGCTGCTCCAACTGTCAGCTATAAGAACCGTCAAATTTTCGTCAAAATGGCGGAATTGCTTTGCCTTTCACTTATTAATAATTTAAATCCCGTCTACGATAGACCTTTACGAGACAAATGCTAAAATATAAACCATAAAAAAATATTCGATTCTGATATGAGAACTTATATGCGCAAATGTCGTTTTATGTCGTTATTTCAATAAATGAAATCAACAAATTTGAACAATATAATTAACACGAATTTGTTTTTTTTGAATGACAATGGCACGCGCTCGGCGCATTCAGCCAAAGTACCTGCGGCGCTACCAAGAAAACCGATACTCAATGTTCATATATTTGCATCCCTGTCACTCGAGTATGGTTAGTGCGATAGAGATAGAGATACCCGAATATTTTCGAATTCCGAAGTTCGTGGTTATAGCTCAGGAATCGAAAATATGGTAAATAATCATAATGTATTTTCTCGAAAAAGAATTTAAAATAAATATAGTCAAATGGAGAAAAAAACAAAGCAAGAGGTAATGATTAAGTTATAAGAGTCCAAAGTTTTAAGAGGGGGTATGTTCTGTCCCTTTTCCGCAAAACGCACCTTCATATGAAACGATTGTTTTTTACTATGACGCTCGAGTATATTGACGTCACAGTCCCTCATCGTTTTCTCACTCTAACGAGCGACATTAAAACGGATGTAGCTTCATAATTTTTTGAGATATTTGAATGGGAGTTTCATTATCTTCTATCTATTTATACATAATAAATGCCTATGTCCTGACTGACTTATTCACTCAATCACTCACTCACTTACTCATCAACGCACAGCCGAAACTACTAATCTTAGAGAGTTGATTTTTGCACAGTATGTTGCTTTTATAACGTGGGCTAGGGATAATTAGGGATTTTTGAAAATTCTACCCCTAAGGGGGTAAAATGAGGGTGCAAAGTTTGTATGGGAGAACCTTTTTTTTTTGAGCTATAGACTTAAACTTTGTAGAAAAATTAGTTATTTGTATACAAATGAAACACTTTCAGCGTTTTGGAAAATTCCACCCCTACGGGGGTAAAATAGGGGTGCAAGGTTTGTATGGGGGAAACATTTTTTTTTTAAATAGAGACTTAAAACTTTGTAGAAAGATCAGTCATTAGAATACAAATAAAGAACTTTCAGGGTTTTAGAAAATTCTACCCCTAAAGGGGTAAAATAGAGTGCAAAGTTTGTATGGGAAAAACTACTTTTTTTTAATAGAGACTTAAAACTTTGTAGAGAAATTATTCATTAGAATACAAATAAAGTACCTAGATTCAGTGTTTTAAAAAAATCTACCCCTAAGGGGGTAAAATAGGGGTGCAAATTTTGTATGGGGGAAACAATATTTTTTTTAAATAGAGACTTAAAACTTTGTAGAAATATTAGTCATCAGAATACAAATTAAGTACTTTCAGCGTTTTAGAAAATTCTACCCCTAAAAATAGGGGGCTAAAATAGGGGTGCAAAGTTTGTATAAGGGAAACTATTTTTTTTAGCTAGAGTCCTAAAACTTTGTAGAAAGATTATTTAAATACAAAGAAAGTACTTTCAGCGTTTTGGAAAATTTCACCCCTAAGGGGGTAAAATAGGGTGCAAAGTTTGTATGGTAAAAACATATTTTTTTTTAATAGAGACTTAAAATTTTGACGAAAAATTACTTATTAGAACATGAAAAATACTACATTCGGCGTTTTACAAAAATCATTCCCTAAGGGGGTTAAAAAAGGGTGCAAGGTTTGTATGGGGAACACTTTTTCTGAGCTAGACACTTAAAACTTTGTAGAAAGATTACTTATAAAAATACAAAAAAAAGACTTTCAGCGTTTTGAAAAAATCTATCCCTAAGGGGGATAAAAAGGGGTGCAAAGTTTTTATCAGGGAAAGTTTATGTTTTTGAGTTAGAGACTTGAAACTTTGTAGAAAGATTACTTATTAAAATACAAAAAAAGAACACAAATCGTTTTAGAAAATTCCACCCCTAATAGGGTTAAAAAGGAGAGCAAGCTTTGCATGGGCAACACTTTTTTTTGAGTTAGACTTAAAACTTTGCAAAAAGATTACTTATTAGAATACTAAAAAAGAACTTTCAGCGTTTTAGAAAACTCCATCCCTAAGGGGATCCTTAAGATCCTTAAGAAGGGTAGCCAGTGTTGTGTGGGAAAAACTTTTTTTTTTACTAGACTTACAACTATTCAAAATGTTACTTATTAAAATTAATAATAAAGTACTTTCAGAGTTTTAGAAAATTCCACCCCTAAGGGGGTTAAGAAAGCTTTGTATGGGCAACACTTTTTTTGAGCTAGAGACTTAAAAGTTTACGAAAAAAGTTCTTTCAGCGATTAGAAAAATTCAACCTCTAAGGGGGTTTAAAAGGGGGTTCAAATTTTAAATGGCGAGCATAAAATTTTAAAGTGTGAGTAAGAGATTTTTAACTTCGGTCTTATTCTGTACGTTAAAAGACTACAAAACTGATTTCAGAGTTTTTCCAAATTCATCCCCTAAGAGTGTTAAAATTGGTTCAAAGTTTGAGTATTTCAAGGCATTTTTAAAGTATGAGATTTTTAACTTTGGTTTTAGACTGTTTGTTCACAAACTAGAAAATGAACATCAACTTTTTTTTTAATTATCCCCTAAAAGAGGGTTCAAATTTTGTATTGAGAGAAATCATTTTCTAAGACGATAAAAAGTTCTACGCGGACGAAGTCGCGGGCAACAGCTAGTTTTATTATATAAGCTGTTTCCGAGTTTATGACCATTTGGACAACTTAATAACATCTCACTATATGTGACTGCGACTGTATACAAATATTCTTGAAATGATTTTACTCAATTTGAGTCGGCGTTCATATAAATAGGTAAGTACAATGCGCAAAAAAAAACGTTTCTGTAATAATTTTGCTTGTCTTATGCTTCGTATTTGTCGTCTGTCAATAAGAATGTAATTCTCATACATTTCGGAAACTAGTGACACAAAAACCGTATTATTCAAAGGTTTTTTTAACGAACTTGTCCCATCACTAGTTTTAAATAGCGTCACTCGATAAGCAACATTACCGATTTTAGTGTGAACTTTCCGTAGAGATAACTATTACGCAACATTGCACTTTGTGAAGTAGTATTGTTTGGGATTCCATTTAGTGAGTCACATTCATACGCCCACTAGCTCAGCTTTCTAAGATGGGCGTCACTCAAAGGATGTTGGTTTTGAGTCCATATGTTTGTGCATACAGAAGGTTACGGGTCAAACATGAATATCAAATGAGCCGTTGTAACAGCCCCTGCTTTGTATGTTTTTTGTGAGCAATTTCACAAAAAGCATAAAAAGCAGAAGCACTTAATTTTTTTACGTGTGTATGAAATATGGATGTATTGTAAGAAATTACAAATAGGTAGGTATGTGTGAAATATTGAATACCTATTAGGAAATATGCCTCAAAGTAAGTTCGTGATTTTGTAAGTTTGTATGTAGGAGTAATCTCCTATACCCAACCCAACTTATTCCCAATTTTTTGAGGTTACGATCTTACGAAATGGCGTATCGAAAGTGTGTTTTCCTACTCTTAAAGGAACAAGTTAATAATATAATGTGATCAACTAATTTTAAAATTAACTGAGATCTTAATTAAACTGATTAGTTTTTTTTATTTATATGGACAGCTTAGTAAAACTTAGGATCTTAGGATTCAATATTTTCGTGATAAGGTAACCTTATTCTAATTGAAAATTTGTAGGCGCAGCCTCAGACGCGTGCGAACTAATGACTTAATTATTGCCCGGTCCACTTCAGAGTAGCTTGCTCATTAATTCAACGCTCGCGTCGAATATAACAATCAATGGTATTTGCATATTAATAGTAACCGTCGCGAGTTTTGATTGCATTCACAAATTTGATTTTTGGGAGACATGATAAAATATGCCTAATAATTAAAACTGTTTTGGGACAGGGAAACATACGACCCGCCTTGCATTACGCATACCGGCACTTAGAGCTATAGAGGTGTCAAATGGGCGTTGCCAACCCTTTATAAGTAAGTTCATATGTATATAAAGTTTTTCTGTGTTTACATATTAAAAGACAAAGAACTCGCTGTCAACACGATAAATCGTCGGGAGCTTTGGCAACCGGGCGCACCTACAGGAACCCAACAGTACATACATTACTGCATCATCATATCGACCGAAATAGGTCCACTGCAGCTGAACATAGGCCTCCCCCAAAGAGTGCCAAAGTGGTCGCTCCTGTGCCTGCGCTGGATGCGGGCATCTTTTCCAGGTCATCAGTCCACCTTATGGGGGTGTCTACCCATGCACGCTGCCATCGGTTCTGCCTGCAATGTGCCCCGTCCACTGCCACTTAAATTGAGCGACTGGGCGGGCTATATCGGTTACCTTAGTTCTGCTATGGATACTGCGATTAGCCTCATTTCTAAAGCAACACATAGCAACTCGTAGCATAGCCTCCTCTTAGAAGGATCCAAGTCACCCAAAGGGCAATCGAGAGGGTTCAATCGCCCTTTGGGTAACATGGAGCCTTCTTATAAGGCCCATAGTAAGCGACCACGTTACATTACTTACCTTTATTCTGTTTATAATATAAGTATAATTTACTTTAAAAACAAAGTTTTAACCGACTCCAATTCAATACTCCGCCAAGCCGCTTGAACATTTTCACATTTATTTTACAACTAGCTGTTGCCCGCGACTTCGTCCGCGTAGAACTTATACTTAGAAAATATAATGCAAACAAACTTCTACTTACCATCTGAGGGGATGATTTCCGAGGCAAAAACTATTCTATATCCTTCGAAGGGTCTCAAATTATCTCTATACCAAATTTCATCTAGGTACATGGATTTTATCCAAACTTTCACCCCCTATTTCATACCCTTAGGGAATGATTTTCGGGATAAAAACTATCTAATATCATTCTTCGGGACTCAAACGACCTTTATACCAAATTTCATCTAAACGGGATTCATCCAAATTTTTACCCCCATTTTACCCCCTTAGGGAGTGATTTCCGGAATTAAAACTATCCTATGTCCTTTCCCTGGACTTAACCTATATCTACACCAAATCTCATCAAAATAGATTACATCCAAATTTTAACCCCCCCCCCTTTCACCCCCTTAGGGGATGATTTCCGGGATAAAACCTATTATATGTCTTTCCCCGGGACTCAAACTATTTATATACCAAATTTTATCTAAATCGGGGCAGCTGTTTAAGTAGCTCCATACAAATTTCCACCCCCAATTTCAGCCCCTCAGATATAAAAACTACCCTTTGTCCTTCCCCGGAGCTCAAACTATCTATATACCAAATTTTATCTAAATCGGTTCAGCGGTTTAGGCGTGAAGAGGTAACAGACAGACAGACACACTTTCGCATTTATAATATTAATATGGAAGTATGGATTATTAGTATGGATAGTATGGGTTCTTTCCGCTTGTCTTCCAAATAGAGGTGTAGCTGTAGACTCACTTCAAAAGAAAGAAGAAACGAAAAACTCATTCAAATATCTCTAAAAATTACGAAGCTACAACCGTTTTAATGTCGCTTGTTAGAGTGAGAAAACGATCAGGGACCGTGACGTCACGATCCTCGAGCTTCATAGTAAAAAACAATCGTTTCATTATAAAGGTGCGTTTTGCGGAAAAGAGACGCAACAAACCCCCTCTTCAAACTTTATACACTTATAACTTAGTGATTACCTATACGAGTATAGCCTCTTACGTTGTTTTTTTTTCGAGATAATACAACATTATGATTATTTTGTTTAGTGTCTACATCCCTATTTTCGATAAGATAAAGTAAGATTTCTTTATTGTCAGAACTGTGTACATTTAGTTGTTTTGGGTAAAATAAAGTCCAACAGCTTGCCCATTTCGGACGTACAATATTAAACTTAAAGCTAGTCAAATATACTAAAACAATAACAACAATAGTATTTCCAAATAATTTTAACCATATTCACACATAAACTATTAATTTAGATCTATCCGACATCCGTATTTTCTTTTAAACCACGAACTTCGGAATTCGAAAATATTCGGGTATCTCTATCTCTATCGCACTAACAAATGACAGGAATGCAGATATACGAACTTCGAGTTTCGGTTTTCGCTGTTTGACTGAATACGCAAAGAGCGCGCGCGCGTGCCATTCAAAAAAACCAAGTTTATATTGTTCGAATTTGTTGTTACATTTGTGGAGATTACGCCTTAATTCGACATTTGCGCATATAAGTTCGCATATCAAAATCGATTAATTTTATATTTGCTTTTGATACCTATGTGTCTCGTCAATGTATATCGTAGACGGGATTAAAATTATTAATAGGCGAAAGAAAGGCAAAGAAATTCCGCCATTTTGTCCGTAGTCCTTATTAGTCTGTGATTTTGACGTTTATTTTAGCTGACAGATGTGGCGGGGGTATACTTTAAGAATAATAAATGAAAAATTAAATGAAGTCGTATATTACGGAAAATATCGTCGCAGTCGGAGAAAAAATATCCTAAGTTGCAGCTGGAATAATAATGTACCTATATAAAATGTTTCATATTTTTCCGTCCATGGGATGCTGAGAACATTCGTACCACAGAAAGCTTAGTTTCAAACTGGCTGATTCTTTTTTTAATTTAGAGATTTATTATAAGTGGAGATAAATAGATAGAAGATAATGAAACTCCCATTCAAATATCTCAAAAAATTATGAAGCTTGTTAGAGTGAGAAAACGATGAGGGACTGTGACGTCAATATACTCGAGCGTCATAGTAAAAAACAATCGTTTCATATGAAGGTGCGTTTTGCGGAAAAGGGACAGAACATACCCCCTCTTAAAACTTTGGACTCTTATAACTTAATCATTACCTATATAACCTCTTGCTTTGTTTTTTTCTCCATTTGACTATATTTATTTTAAATTCTTTTTCGAGAAAATACATTATGATTATTTACCATATTTTCGATTCCCGAGCTATAACCACGAACTTCGGAATTCGAAAATATTCGGGTATCTCTATCTCTATCGCACTTACTATACTCGAGTGACAGGGATGCAAATATATGAACATTAAGTATTGGTTTTCGTGGTAGCGCCGCAGGTTTTTTGGCTGAATGCGCCGAGCGCGTGCCATTGTCATTCAAAAAAAACAAATTCGTGTTAATTATATTGTTCAAATTTGTTGATTTCATTTATTGAAATTACGACATAAAACGACATTTGCGCATATAAGTTCTCATATCAGAATCGAATATTTTTTTATGGTTTATATTTTAGCATTTGTCTCGTAAAGGTCTATCGTAGACGGGATTTAAATTATTAATAAGTGAAAGGCAAAGCAATTCCGCCATTTTGACGAAAATTTGACGGTTCTTATAGCTGACAGTTGGAGCAGCGTTTGATTTCAATAAAAATAAATGAAAAATTAAATGAAGTCGTATATTTCGGAAAATTTATTAACTGTCGCAGTCGGATAAAAACTATCCTAAGTTGCAGCTAGAATAATAATGTACCTATATAAAATGTTTCATATTTTTCTGTTCATGGGATGCTGAGAACATTCGAACCGCGCAAAGCTTAGTTTCAAACTGGCTGATTCTTTTTTTAATTTAGAGATTTATTATAAGTGGAGATTTACCACATGATTTCCGCGAGCAAATGCGTTAATTGTTTATCAGAGAAAAATCAAATGGCTGTATGTGGGCCGATAATATTTGAGGACTCCCGTCGATTCCTCAAGGCTCTCAGAATTACCTTTGGCACTTCATTGGTTGCTATTTCAGCGGAATCATATCAGAATCTGTGACGTACTTTTAGTTCTGAAGAAGAAGAAGTTCCACAAGCCATCTGTGGTCTTTATCATCACTTCCACTTCACCAAATGTATGATTTCCCGGTGTAAATACACGAGTTATAATAGAAAATACCGAAATCACTACAAGCATGCCTAATATATTTGAGGAGTTCCCTCAATTCCTCATGGTTTCCATCATCCGACTGGAGTTTTGAAAACAAAGGGACCAATCTGGAAGCATATACTTTCAATTAAAAAAAGAATTGTTAGAAGTTCTGAGGTAACAAACAAACATAAAAAAATAAAATACAACCGAATTGAGTACCTCCTCCTTTTTTTTGAAGTCGGTTAAAACAGGGTGTGACTGTATCCGAATACTGGACTTTTTTTTTAATAAGCTTACTAGTTCTAAATTCTAGTTCATTAGGTACGCATCTCATCAACAAAAATGAGAAATACACAAAAATAAAAAGATTCTCCAAGACATCCATCTCCGTCCGTACCTAAAGTATAATGAAGAGGAAAAATCACTTGACGTTAAGTCTCGGAAGTTGAGGGGAAGCCATTAAAAAGCCTGTTAGAAAAAGAAGCATATTATAATATAATTATGTAGATGAAATTTATGCAATTTTAGTATACGCAATGCCAACATTTCATTTTATTTAAAATTATTATCTCTCTTGTTGTTCGTTTTATTTTAATGTCTTCAGATAAATGTAAAGATTTCTCTCTACCACGTACCTACCTAACTGCTACTTCCCGTAAAAAAAACATGGTATAAAGACAACAATAGCAAGCCATTCATCTTTTTGAAAGATGGTCATTGTTTGGAATGCTAATTTAATCTATTAATATGAAACGTGTACACTAATACCATAGCGCGCATTAAATGAAAAAAATCATTGGAAGGTATGGGCATGGGCAGGGCTACCAGCTTACTCGTATATCACAGACATAAGTTTTGCTTCCCAATTTAAATTCATTCATTGTTTGACGCCCTCGTTTTACGCGATTTGATCTAAAGTCTGAAGTTCAAAACGAGCGAGAGTGTCAAACACATTATAATCAAAATGGAATCCGAAACGCCTGTGTCATATTGGGCCCCAGTTCGCACGCTGAAGCTCTTGGAAAACAAACTGCATTGTTTATTTTCAATTCAATAATAAATGCCCGGTTGACTTATCGCTGCCTAACCGCCATGGGAAAGCGATGGTTTTTAGAACGGAATTAAATTTAACCACATACATTCCACGGAATAACTACAAAGTATGAATACCAACAGCAAAGTTACTTTAAATGTTGTAGTAATTATGCTCCCCATAATTATATTTAAAACACAAATTAAACAAACTTAGCAAATTTTCGTACAAGGCTTTATTAATCTTTGCGGGATATTATAATAACTATAAGTAGGTATTAATACGTAAGTTTAGACGTTCAGAGTAATTTAATAAAATCGGAGTAATCTTATAAGCTAGTAGTACCTAATCGTCGTTTACACATTATTTATTGAATCGTGTGGCGATCTGTAGAATAGGCGAATATCCATGTGATATTTTAATAGTAGCGCCTATTTCGCCGGAAGTGTGTCGCTCATTTAGCACCACCCAGGGGACACGTGCAGGGCTGTGGTAGGTAAATCCTGCGGACGCGAGCAACAGATTAAAGTTACACACATAATTAGGACCGGTCACTTTGGCACTCTTTCGGGGAGGCCTATGTCCAGCAGTGGACGTCTTTCGGCTGATATGATGATGAAACATAATTATGTCATTATTTTATAGCAAGCGATTAGTTTGTAAACTTATAATATAATCTCGTTGTAGGTATATTAATCGATAAATAAGTATGTGCATACAGCATATAATCGACAAATAAGATTTTCTTAATTTATTTGAACTGCTGTTTTAAAAAAATTATATAAACAAACACTTGCTGTTTTAAAATTTAATTCTTTCCAAACTTTTGCAGTTTTAAAATTTCAGTGATTCCGCTGGTGTACCGCAGTGTGTGAACGTACCTCATAAAGCTGTCGGTACTTCATCGGAGGCGTGGTCGCGCTTGTTTTATGAGCAGAGTGCAGCGCCGAGCCATCCTTTACGTTTGACGCAAACGTCTTGCGTGGGTACCATCGCCAACCTCTCGCCCCGAGATTAGGGAGAATGCTCTATGTCAATTTAATGGATCTCTGACCATTGAGATAAAAAACTGATTTAAATAGTTATTTGTGGTGTGATGACCTTGTCAATAATAAACTCAATAAAACTGTCAAATAGATAATAAACTATCGCGAAGTTATCACAAAAAGCACTCAAGCAGACTGAGTTTCATTAAGAACTAGAAATAATTTATTAACGGATTGTTATCTTCGTGCGTGTGTTATACCCAATAAACAGTGGTTCATTGAAAAATTTACAGAGTCCGACGATAAATCACTCACTGCTTCCTCTTTTACTTCCCTTATCGTGCCAGAAGGAGGGCAACGGCTATAAACGATACGAACTATAAATCACTGACTTAATTATTTTTTTAAAACCCATTAAAACTGAGATTGTAATGTGACAGTGACAGTATCACCATTTCACCGCCTTATTCTGAAAAGATACCGAATTAAATATTGTTTATAGATATTAGGTCAGGAATCCCAGAAAAAAGAGGGGTACGACAAGGGGACCCCCTATCACCTAAACTATTCTTTGCAACGATAGAACTGGTATTCAGAAACTTGAATTGGGACAGTTACGGCTTGAACATAAATGGAAAACTATTGAATCATCTCCGATTTGCAGACGACATCATACTTATATCTGAAAACCCAACGGACTTGCAAATAATGCTACACCAACTCACCAAGGAGAGCAAGAAAGTGGGTCTGGAACTAAACACAGAAAAAACTAAACTTATGACGAACGAACAAATAATACCAATGAGTGTAAACAATAACTAGTTAAAATATGTCACGGAATACACATATCTAGGTCAAATTATCTCTCCAGAAAACCAGAATAATAAAGAGACAGACAACAGAGTGTGTATTGCTTGGAAAAAGTATTGGTCATGGTAAGAAGTAATGAAAAATCCAGATATCCCACTAAAATGCAAAAGCAAACTATTTAACACCTGCATACTCCCCAGCATGACATATGGCTGCCAAACATGGGCACTAACAAAGAAAGATAGAAAAAAACTAGAAGTATGTCAGCACAACATAGAAAGAAGTATACTAAACATTAGAAGGAAAAACAGAGTAAAACTATAAGGAAAACAACTAAACTAACAGAAGTGTCATATGCTATAAACAACCTTAAGTGGAGATGGACAGGCCACATGATAAGAAATAAGAGAGAGAAATGGTCTAAACTAGTCACAGAATGGTACCCAAGAGATGGAGAGAGGCAGACCATTGCGAAGATGGCAAGATGACATAAAGGCAGTTGCAGGACCGACTTGGAGACGGACTGCAACAGATAGAAATGAATGGAAGATATAAGGGGAGGCCTATGCCGAGAGGCAAATCGACCACACCACCGATGTCAGTGTATCATTTTAAGTTTAATACTATGTAAAGGTCGAGAATAAAAGGCTATTTTATTTTATTTATAGATATTAATAAGGATCGGAAGCGACGACCAAATATAGACTTCCAGGTTGATATTTTTTTTTTACAACGTCGGTGGCCAACAAGTTTACCTGATGGTAAGTGGTTACCGTAGCCTATGGACGATTGCAACTCCAGAGGTGTTTCATGCTCGTTGCTGACCCTTTAAGAATTTATACACTCCTTTTTTGAAGTATACCCATACCATACCTAAATACTGTAGCAATATTTTGACCCAAATACGTGTGGTCAAACGCAGCGAGTAAGCTACACGAAGACAGCGTAATTATCGATGCAAATGTCGTACAAAAGTTTAATAAATCAATTGAAAATGTAATTATACCGCAGGAGCCCGGCGAGTAACTTAGTAACGAGAAGTAATTAGGGCTTAGTAAGGACTAGCGCAAATTTACGCTCGACGCAAATGTTGTTAGCATAGCTCTCTGCATAGTTCCACGATAGTTATAAACTTGGTCCAAGTTGGTTCATAACGCAACTGTACTTTAGAACTGCTTTTGCGTGGAACAGTTTTAATAACATGCTTTTGTTTCTGTTTCTGCTCCGGGGACTATCTAAATTAATACTCGCAAATCTGGGATGAGCCCGGATTACGTTTGAAATGTCGTGTTATTTCGGAATGTGATGCACGTTGTTTTCGTTGCTGGCTGTCGTAGATTGTATTGTAGCAGGGCTCGTTCCGCGTATTTCACAATCAAATATATTTTATTTACATATATAAAAATATGCACATTTTAAACACGTTACGCATAGTTCATCGTAGCTTCCTTATCTATCTTGGCAACAGATTTCGGTGTTGCTGTTGTACTAGCAGCTGCAAAATACCTTTAAGCTGTTATCATACCGACAATATCTAAACATCGACTCTATTGCAATGATACTAATGTGTTAAGATACTTTGGTGTGTGTTAGCTAAGTCTAATATATTGTTCCGGTTTTTCTTGCTTCATATTAAAATTCCACAATTGGTTATTATAAAGCGCAATGTGTATTTGATTATAAAACTGAAAACATATTCAAGTTTTACGAAACTAAATAAATCGCAGTAAGGATCAGATCACGGCCGGGCAGTGACATGACTTGTTAAAGAACACGTTGACAATTTGACATCGCGTGCCGCGCTACGTACTCGTACCTACACAGCCTGTTTATGAGTATAGCCTAGCACACCTTCGTATAAAGCAGCTCGTACATGGATAGTAGCTACCTGGAGACTGCAGCTACTATAAACCTTGATGTTAGTCTGTTTCTCGGATTCTTTGTTCCGCAGACACGCTTAAGGCTGTATTTATGGAGAAGAGGCGCGATTGGCGGCGCGAGACGCGTGGTGTTGTCGACAAAAATAATTTTGTCGACGTTCAGGCAACGTCATGCTCGTGTTTGCATGTTTCATCGCATGCACAGCGCCACCGATCGCCTTGCTTGGCCATACTTACGGCCTAACAGTGGCAGATAAAAATTAAGTTATATTTAATTCTCCTATGACTAAAACATAATTTCATTAGAACAGGTAAGTGTTATGTGTGCCGTTGCTAATCTTTTTTTAACATGCTGTATTTAAAAATACATCTAGTCTATCTAGCTATCGACAAATTGCAATGAAGCTTGTTCATTTAAATTTCGCTGGCAGTATTGCCACAATATTGCTTTAATGCTGGCAACGTCGACGACTGCCTTTGCCGGCAACGTTCCAAGATCAATCCCTAGCAAGATCCATCACTAGCCAAGAAGCAATATTTAAAATTTTCAAAGTAATCGCCTATTTACTTGTTTATTTTCCTTTCAGATTTCTTGCTTTGCCATGCCTTGTCCAACGTCTGAAACTCTAGACTATTATATTGACATTTTATTGCGTGTCTTGACCGAGAGTAGGATTCAAAACAGTATTTGGCATAAAACCAACAAGTTTCAGTTCTCTGAATCGGCCGCCAGCAGTGTACATTTGAACTGTAACTTGAAGATTCGTATCGCACCTGCTTTCTTCGTGTGCCTACTACTGGGGGTGGAAGTAATTGGATTTAGATTGGATCGAATTAGAACTTTTCTTGGTGGCTTTTGTTTTCAAGGGAAATGACTTTTTGATGGAACGTATATCAATTAGATTTCGTTGGCTTTGGGTGAACACGTTAACTACAGTTGTATTAGAAGATGTTTTCGTGATAAGTTTTTCGTTTATTTAAACAAAAACCTTTAAAATTATAAAGTTTGTACTTAAATATTCAAAACTAGCTGTTGCCCGCGACTTCGTCCGCGTAGAACTTATACTTAGAAAATATAATGCAAACAAACTTCTACCATCTTGAGGGATGATTTCCGAGGCAAAAACTATTCTTTATCCTTCGAAGGGTCTCAAATTATCTCTATACCAAATTTCATCTAGGTACATGGATTTTATCCAAACTTTCACCCCCTATTTCATACCCTTAGGGAATGATTTTCGGGATAAAAACTATCTAATGTCATTCTTCGGGACTCAAACGACCTTTATACCAAATTTCATCTAAACGGGATTCATCTAAATATTCACCCCCCATTTCACCCCCTTAGGGAGTGATTTCCGGAATCAAAACTATTCTATGTCCTTTCCCAGGACTCAAGCTATCTCTATACCAAATTGTATTAAAATGGGTTCCATCAGAATTTTCACCCCTAATTTCACCCCCTTAGGGGATGATTTCTGGGGTAAAAACTATCCCATGTCCTTTCCCAGGACTTAACCTATATCTACACCAAATTTCATCAAAATAGATTACATCCAAATTTTCACCCCCCCTTTTCACCCCCTTAGGGGATGATTTCCGGGATAAAACCTATTATATGTCCTTCCCCGGGACTCAAACTATTTATATACCAAATTTCATCTAAATCGGTGCAGCGGTTTAAGTAGCTCCATACAAATTTCCACCCCCAATTTCAGCCCCTCAGATATAAAAACTACCCTTTGTCCTTCCCCGGGGCTCAAACTATCTGTATACCAAATTTCATCTAAATCGGTTCAGCGGTTTAGGCGTGAAGAGGTAACAGACAGACAGACACACTTTCGCATTTATAAGTAATATTAATATGGAAGTATGGATTATTAGTATGTATAGTATGGGTTCTTTCCGCTTGTCTTCCAAATAGAGGTGTAGCTGTAGACTCACTTCAAAAGAAAGAAGAAACGAAAAACTCATTCAAATATCTCAAAAAAATACGATGCTACAACCGTTTTAATGTCGCTTAATCCTCGAGCGTCATAGTAAAAAACAATCGTTTCATTATAAAGGTGCGTTTTGCGGAAAAGAGACGCAACAAACCCTCTCTTAAAACTTTATACACTTATAAGTTAGTGATTACCTACTGCGTTGTTTTTCGAGATAATACAACATTATGATTATTTTGTTTAGTGTCTACATCCCTATTTTCGATAAGATAAGATAAAATAAGAATTCTTTATTGTCAGAACTGTGTACATTTAGTTGTTTTGGGTAAAATAAAGTCCAACAGCTTGCCCATTTCGGACGTACAATATTAAACTTAAAGCTAGTCAAATATACTAAAACAATAACAACAATATAGTATTTCCAAAAAAAATTAACCATATTCACGCATAAAATATTAATTTAGATCTATCCGACATCCGTATTTTCTTTTAAACCACGAACTTCGGAATTCGAAAATATTCGGGTATTTCTATCTCTATCGCACTAACAAATGACAGGAATGCAGATATACGAACTTTGAGTTTCGGTTTTCGCTGTTTGGCTGAATACGCAAAGAGCGCGCGCGTGCCATTCAAAAAAACCAAGTTTATATTGTTCGAATTTGTTGTTACATTTGTGGAAATAACGCCTTAATTCGACATTTGCGCATATAAGTTCGCATATCAAAATCGATTAATTTTATATTTGCTTTTGATACCTATGTGTCTCGTCAAGGTATATCATAGACGGGATTAAAATTATTAATAGGCGAAAGAAAGGCAAAGCAATTCCGCCATTTTGTCCGTAGTATTTCTTATTAGTCTGTGATTTTGACGTTTCTTTTAGCTGACAGATGTGGCGGCGATATACTTTAAGAATAATAAATGAAAAATTAAATGAAGTCGTATATTACGGAAAATTAATTAATTGTCGCAATCGGATAAAAACTATCCTAAGTTGCAACTGGAATAATAATGTACCTATATAAAATGTTTCATATTTTTCCGTCCATGGGATGCTGAGAACATTCGTACCGCAGAAAGCTTAGTTTCAAACTGGCTGATTCTTTTTTTAATTTAGAGATTTATTATAAGTGTAGATAAGATCTTATTATACTAACATGAAACGCAATAAACGATTGAATTCAATTGAATTGAATAGCTACCTTAGCTTAGTGTCGGTAACAGATAAACTAAATGCGTAGATATATCTCTGTCTTTGGGATTACAGTGCTGACATAAAAAAAATGTATCATTACTATCTAAGCTGCGCTCCAGGAATATGGATTGTTGTCATAACTTTTAAACTAATCTATGACATATTTGTGAGGTGATATTTTTTCTTGTTTATTTTCACCAACGACCCAATGAGGGATGTCACCGTACATTCGTCAGCATCACTGTACGTGATGTTACTCTATCACCGCCACCCTCTTTCAGCACGTATTTGTATGTGTCGAGAAAATTGAGTGAGGGCGAAACTTTTCCGATACAACACATTTATTTGTTTCAAAACATTGATTGCAACTTTGTCTCCGTGTGATGTTTCTTCGCCTTATTGTTTTGTGTATTATTCATAGTTTTTTAATTAATTACTAGAAATAATAATGATTTTTCAAAGGTAGGTAAAATTAAACTATGGGCTTATGATATCATGTCATGTCACTTAACATTAATTCATACAAGCCTAGTCCATCGTCTCCCATATGTCGAACTTAAAGCATTCGTCTCTTACTAGCTAGTATGTAAGTAGGTGTTGTAAGTGCCGGAGAGTGACGTATTAGCGGTATCTACCACATGATATTCTTCACAATACCTTTCCTAATACAATCGCGGTCAACATTTTCGGGTTACCCTAAATTAAATAATCGCTATAGGTTTTTTTTTTTAATATTTAGCACTAGTTTTCTTTACGTAATATACTATTCTTTATAATACCCAACTGTTTAAGCAATTTCCGGGACCCTATCATAAAAAGATTTGTTAGATGGGTTCCGCGAACGCATTTTTTCAATGCAGCGTTTTCCCGAGTCGCATTTTTCCGCGATCGGTCATTTTTCTTGTCGTTTTTTTACTCGTAGCTTTATTCAGTGTCTCATTGTTCCGCAATCGCTTCATTTTCGCATAGTTTTTTCCCGAAATAGAAACATTTCTTGGTCGCCTTTTTACTCGTAGCTTTATTCAGTGTCTCATTGTTCCGCAATCGCTTTATTTTCGCATAGTTTTTTCCCGAAATCGGAACAATTATAATTTTTCTGTGATAAATGGTGTCCACCATGATAATTCAAAACTAATTTTTTGCCGACATAAATAAATAAATAAATATAAATAAATATCAAGGGACAATTGCACACAAATTGACCTAGCCCCAAATTAAGCTCGAAACTTGTGTTATGGGTACTAGATATACATACTTATATAGAGAAATAAATACTTACGAGTATATACATAGAAATAGCCAAGACTCAGGAACAAATATTCGTGCTCATCACACATATATTTTGCCCTTACCGGGATTCGAACCCGGGACCACTAGCTTCGTAGGCAGGGTTACTACTAACTCGGCTACCGCGTCGTCGAATATATGATAATAAAACAAATGTTTGTCTCTAATCGTACATTGTTTGAAGCGAAGTATTATTTCATTTTTCAATTGCAACGAACCTCTTCAGATAACAGAACTATCAACTAATCGCAATTCGCATTGATTATGAAGATGATATAATGACATTAATGACACTGTCAGTCTCATGTCTATTGCTTCTTCGTGTTATACCTATTTAATCAAATTGCATATATAGTGCACGGATCACACGCTATCTAAAAATTGAATGACGCCAGTGCGTAAATAAATAATGGAGCCTGAAGTTGTCAATATAAGTGCAAGAAAAAAGAACTTCGCTTTTATACCAAGCACACATGGCGGCCAAATTTTAATAAGATCAGGGCGACGTCATTGTTTGAACCGTGTGAACAAAAATTCTAACGTGTGGAGGTGTACCATCAAACATTGTAACGCAACGATTACATTAGACTCTCAGTCTACTTATATTGTTTCTGAGAAGCACCACGTTTGCACGCCAGACTTTGAAGCTATCGACGTTGAAGAAAAAATCGTGGAACTTAAAAAAAAAGTATGTGACGATTTCAGACCAGTGCCCGAACTATATAGTGAAGCAATGAGGGACATAAAGAATGAAATGTATGCCGACAAACTTCCCTCGTTTTTCCACATAAGAGATAGTTTGTACAGAGCACGTAATAAAAGTGTCAAAATTATTTCAAGTTTTGAGGAAGTTGATATTCCTGAAAACATCGCAAAAGATTTTTTGTGTGCAGCAAACTATAATATCCTCCTTTTCATATCTTCACTGTGCAAAGAATATATAAAACATGTTGACGTTTTTTTAATGGATGGTGATTTTAAAGTCTGTCCCCCGCCATATCGGCAGCTGTATACAATTCATGGAGACATAGGCTCCAGTGCACATTTCACAAAAGCCATCCCCTTCATCTACGCGTTTTTACCGAATAAAAATCAAGAAACATATACGAACTTATTCAATTTGATAGAAGAACACGTACCACTTTTTGATCCTAAATTAATAAAAACAGATTTCGAAATGGGTTGTTTTCAAAAAAAGTGTACCCTAGTTAAGGTAAAATTAAGAAACGTTAAATTTTTCAGGTGAGTCACGAAAATTTGCCATACATTTATACAGCTAATTTTCGTGACTCACCTGACAAAGTTAATGTTTCTTAATTTTACCTTAACTAGGGTACACTTTTTTTGAAAACAACCCAAATAGCAGTTACTAACGCTTTGCATGAAACTTATGAATCGGCGAAAATTAACGGATGCAATTTTCATTTCAAGCAAGCAGTTTGGAAGCAAGCAGAAAAGTATGAAATATCAGACACCCGAGAAGGTAGTGTGTATGTCAGAAAGTGCACCTGTTTAGCTTATTTGCCTTCGTCCAAAATTCTAGAAGGGTGGTGGATTGTATTAGCAAAAGCTCCGCCTCTGAAGGGAATTGCCAAATTTAATAATTACTTAACAACACAATGGTTTAATACTAAGAATACTGAGATGTTATCCTGTTACAACCAAAGGCACCGGTCCACAAATATTGTGGAAGGGTGGCACAGTAAAATAAATAAAAAAATTAGAGGAAAACAATCATTAAATTATTGTATATCTGTATTAAAACACGAAGCGACTTCTCACGACTTCAATATATATCAGATGGAAATTAATTCTGATGACTTTCGTAAGAGAAATGCGAAGTCCGTCGAGTTGGATGCTAAGATAGGTGGTATCGTGAATCGATATTTAACGGCGGATATAAGCTTGGAAAAGTGTATAGACAAGCTTTCGTTTTTGAAGTATCAATAATGAATAAGACTGTTTATTTTTGTTTTTAGGTTATTGGAGAAATATATTTAAGTTATATGTTGTTTTTATGAGTTATAAGGCAAACCACTTCAGTAATGATGTTATAAACAGACTAGTGTATTTAAAAATAAATGAGACATAAGTTAAGGCGCTCTTATTAGACGATATTTAGGTATTTGCGGAGGTGAGGCAGACGGAGCGGGAGACGCGCGTCCCGCGCACCCCGCTAACGGCCTTATTCTGTTGGCATCCGTATTCGGCTCGTTTTTGCGGATCATACGATCAAATGTTTGTCTTCTTGAATAATTGTTTTATTTTTCAAATCTTGGTTGATTTGTGTAAGATTGTCCCCAAATATTTATTGTTTATTTATTTATTTAAATCTATTTTTTTTAAGAAAATAAGGAATAATAGGTAGTTACAGTTCTTAAGTACATCGTAGTATGATGACATCAATTATGGACACTTACTTTCCAAAGATATGTTAGTACAGATTTCTTCATCATCAATCCACCTATCGTTTTCCCAGTTCCTATGTGGGTGCTTCCGTTTTCCAAATACGTAGAACTGATAAAATAATAGTACATCTTCACTTCCTAAGGGTGAACGTCACCAATTATGGATTGTACTAATATATTACAGGTTTTTTAAACCGAAATAAAATCGATTACTTCTATAGGTAAAGTTATAGCGCCGGTTAACACCCGCTTAAGAAACCATCAAAAATAATAAACAAATAGCTATGTTCATCTATTTATCTCCTGGCAAATTATATTATTACCATGTATGTCTTTCCCGCTCACGGGACAATGATGTCCCGGACCTTTGGGAGGCATGCGTGGGGCTAGGTACCTACAAAGTACCAACGGAGCCAACACGTAGATGCCCTTTTGACAATTTAATGAAATGCAAGGAGTATTATTACCATAATTATTACATTTGTTACATAAGTATGACTGACTGATCAAAATCTGGATAATTAGACCACTGTTAGTCAGAAGAGCATTTAATTATACAGGGTGGTTATTTTAAGACCAGCAAGTTCTTCAGTACATGACTATGTCTATTAAAAATGTAGTTTGACCAAACATCATATAAAAAAAAACAAATTCAATTTGTCTCTTAAATACCTAAAAGTGTTATGTCACTGCGCTCGCGCGGCGCGTGCTGCCTACCATGCTACCTCGACCAGCGGCCACACCGCGATGGACCTTGATACTCTCAACAAGCCAACAAGATTAGGCTTATACTTGGCTCTATACTCCAGGCAAAATACGGTTTCGAAAATCATAGCGTTTTTTTGTATATTTCATTTTTAATCGTTATTCTAAGATGCTTTACACAAGAATCCAACAAATTTTCCAACCGGAAGTAATTATATAAATATAAATTAAGCTTTAATTGTCTTTTTTTTTTTGATTTATATTGAATTTTTTAAAGCAAATGTAAATTTAGGTAAAAGCCTCCTCGATCTCATGCCATTTTTTTCGGTCTTTAGCCAACTGCATCCAGCTAGGTCCGGCGACCTCAGTTATGTCATTGGTCCAACGTCTTCGTCGTCTACCTTTCCTTCTTTTGCCTTTCGGCCCTGACCAGTTTGTTGCTTCCAGTGCCCTTCTTTTCTCCTAATATCTGGCGATATATGGCTTTTACCCGAATGGGGTCCATATAAGAAAGAAAAAATGGCATAAATCTTTTAGATTTAGTAAATATGTACTAACACAAACAATATGGAATAAATAAAGCTTAAATAAATATATATATATAAACTAGCTGTTGCCCGCGACTTCGTCCACGTATAACATGTTATCGTCTAAATGTTTGTTTAAGAAATTTAAATTTTTGTTTAATAAAAAAAAACATTGAAATTAGTTTTGTACAGTCAGCATCAGATAGTTAGTAGCAGCCTAGGTAACCAAATATATCGCAACACGTCTTTGTTACTATAGGTGTAAGGATGTGTTACGATATATTTGGCTACTTTGGCTGCTACTAACTATATGACGCTGACAGTACCTAGTCTTTAAGTAAACAGTCTAAAACCGAAGTTACAAATCCCTTACTTTAAAAATGTCTTGCTCTCCATACAAACTAGAAGAACTGTATATCCTAGAAGTAGGTATTTTTGTCAAGACCAATCCAAGCATGTTCAGTAACGTTTCAGAAGGCCGCAGATTTCCGACACGTAAACAATACAAACAAAAATTGAAAATTTTGCAGGGTAGCAACAACACAGCGCTAATCAGAGGCGGAATCTTGGGAATGGCACCAAACATTTTCAATAAAATTCCAGACCGAATTAAACACTGGATATTAATAAATTTAAAAGACAATTGACTTCAGATTCAGATTCAGATTTGTTTATTATCATAATTTTACAATTGAAATCATAGTACAATGAATATACAGATAAAAATGTGTTAAAATTATAACTTGTCAGTTACAATAAAATACAATAGATGTGTACAGTTGTGTACAGAATTGTTATTATTTGTAAATAGTTTAATAATACTCATACTCATAGCATAATGCTATTACATAAAATAGAGAAAGAAAACATAATACAAATATTAACGTCAAGCTTTTAAGATCTTGTAATTTAGTCATTTGAAAGAAATTCTTGTAAACTATACAGTGTTTTTTCAAGCAATAGTTGTTTTGCATGGAAGCGAAAAGAGTTGTCGTTCGTTATGGTTTTAAGGTTTGAAGGTAGCCGGTTAAAAAGTATTTGTCCTATTAACTTCGGAAGTTTTGTGCCTATTCTAAGTCTGGGCGAGGTTGTTTTGAAGTGGATACTTCTTTGCTCGCGTTCTTGTATAGGGGTACAGTTCAAAATGTATCACGTAACTTCCGGATTAACTTTTTGTAGAGAAGCCTAATCTGATTTCAAATAATTGTTTGTTACATGTTTTAATCCTTCTTTATTTGCTATTAGTTGTTAATCACAAAATGTTATTTAGTTTATGTGACGGGCATGAAAACTATGCTGAAATGACCGCCATTTTCAATGCCTCGCGAGTCAAACGAGCTACGTCAGTCAATGTTGCTATATATACCGATTTATCTGTGCTTATACAGATTTTAGTGAATTAATGCAGATATATATTTTACGGGGACAACCAACAAATAAGTATCCACTTAAACTTAATTAACGGTTGTATCTCGGACACAACCCGCTTCTTTTTAAGTTATTCGCATTTCTCATTGATCTCGAACTATTTTCACCTCTCCTTTGAAATTCATTTGGATAACGTTTAACATACATCAAAACTTCCAATATATAAGTTGAAACTGATGTTAAGATACTAAGTTTTCTTAAATGTTCGCGACACGTGTATCTGTCCTTTGCATAGGGAAGTACTCTAATTGCACGTTTCTGGATCTTTAGGATGCGCTCATAATCCGTACTGTTGCCCCAAAGCATTATCCCGTATGAAAGTTGAGAGTATATGTACGCATAATACAGCTCTTTTAAGCAACTTTCTGACACAAGTGGTCTTAACTGTCTTAGAGCATAGATCCCTCTTGCTAACTTACTGTATAATGTATCTATGTGATCTTTCCATGACATTATTGGATCAATCATTTCAATCAATAGATCAATATTTGATTGAAAAGTGTTATAATACCATTAAAGATTACTTAAACGACCCTACGACATAACATGATTCCATTCCAGACATTCCTTAGTTATAATATTCTTTAGTTATAGTATTTTTTGAGAGTTTTTGACATGTATTTGAAGTATTTAACACCAATCACTGTAATGACATTTTTTTTTTAATTTTTATAAATATATTAGCTGGCTGAAATATTTTGTAAACCTACATTGTGGGTAATGCACAAAAGTCTTATATTTTGTATACCAACAATACTTGTAAAAGTTGTAACCTATGTTTAACAAAATAAATGTAATTGAATTGAAAGTACTTAATTTGTATTCTAATAAGTAATCTTTATGCAAAAATTTAAGTCTCTAGCTCTAAAAATAAAGTTTCCCCCATACAAACTTTGCACCCCTATTTACCCCCTTTAGGGGTGGAATTTCCAAAAATCCTTCTTAGCGTTGCCTACGTTGTAAAAGGTAGTTCTGGTGTAAATTTCAACTCTCTAGTCTTAGTAGTTTCGGCTGTGCGTTGATGAGTGAGTGAGTGAGTGAGTCATATCAATAACTCCATACCGACAAAAGGTATGTTCACTTAGATAACGTCACATTTATTTGCTTTAGTGGGCTTATTTTTAAAGGGGCGTGGCGGGGGAGGCTTTCTTGGTAGTTATTTGGAGAAACAGCGGTGGCAGAGTGAGTTCGAGATGTGAAACGGCATACTTTAGTGTTTTGTGATGGGTATCATGTGCACAAACAGCTGGCAAAGTTTTGCAGCTGTATAGGGGAACACCCTGTAGTACTTTGTACCCGACTGCCTCAGAAGGAAGTTTATATTTTTCGAGCGTATGTATCATCATATCAGCCGAAAGACGTCCACTGCTGGACATAGGCCTCCCCCAAAGAGTGCCACAATAGCCGGTCCTGCGCCACCCGCATCCAGCGGACTCCCGCGACCTTTACCAGGTCATTAGTCCACCTTGTGGGGGGCCTAACCACGCCGCGCCTTCCGGTACGTGGTTGCCACTCGAGAACCTTTCCGCCCCAACGGCCATCGGATACTTAAGTTTAGCGATTCGGAGGGCTATATCGGTTACCGTGATTCTGCTGCGGATAGCCTCATTTCTGATGCGATCGCGCAGAGAAACTCCCAGCATAGCCATCTCCATCGCCCTTTGAGTGACTTTGAGCCTTCTTATGAGGCCTATAGTAAGCGACCACGTTTCCGTTCCATATGTCATCACTGGCAACACACACTTGTCAAAGACTCTCGTCTTGAGACACTGCGGAATATTGGACGAAAAGATGTGCCGTAGCGTATGTATGCATGTATGTCTATGACGAAGATGAGGAAGGGCCGTGGCCTGCTGCTGGTGGAGTGGCAGGGTCTTTTTCCGCACTCGTTTTTAATAGTATCTACTAAACAGCAAGAAAATATACTTCAGTTCACCAACTCGTTTAGGACTTTAGTCTAGGTAGTCGCTATCCGGCGCAATAGCCCTAAATGCTTTTGATATATTTCTGTATGAATAAATAAATCTATTATTCGTACAGTCCATAATTGGTACCATTACCCCCCCAACCATGTGCTCGTGTCCGAATCCGATTTACACCCGACTACTTACTACCTAACAGTTCTAAATACGTATTCAGGATAACTGAAGATTTTTATTGACATCTTGTCAATATGCTCCAGCTACCTATTAATACGTTTTAGGTGCGGATGTAGAAACGCTTTAATGTAGTAAATATCACATACCTTATATTTGTTATTCTATCATTTCGAATGTGTTCTCCAGCATGTATTAGCGTTTCCTATTCCTTTATATATTTTTATTTACCTTGATAACTCGAAATAATTGCTGCAAAAAGGCGTATTTGCGTGCCAGGTAAACATTCACAGGTCCGTCGTCGGCAGTGGCCACGGGCGTACTAAATTGTACTCGCCACCGCGCATGCATGACGCGGACACCCGGTTTTTCAGACAAATGACCAAATGTATTGAATTATCAAACATATTGAAATTCTAAGAAGCCGGTAGATAGATCTACCAAAAAGCTACCTATCATCACAAATTTAATTGTAATATTCCAAATAACTTTTGAGATATTTCGAGTTTGGTGGTAAAAAAGCACTGTTTTGAAAGGCAAAATCTATCGAGGTTTTTGTAAGCAATCGTGATTTTACGAAGTACGAACATAGCCAATGAACTGAAGATATACATATAAAAAATTTGGATCTCTAGCAATAGTACAAGTATACTAATAATCTGTTTGGAAAAGGCACTTTTTCGATGCGCAGCTGCATACAGCGCCTTAATATTATTATTTTAATTTTAATCTTGACCTAGAATGAGTGGCCGCACACACATGTGGCACATAATTAAGGTAAAACGCAAAATCTAGTATGAAGTACTAGCTTTTGCCCGCGACTTTGTCCGCGTAGAATTAGTTTCTAGCCTTCCCAGGGGAACCGTGACTTATTATTATTTATTGTTTACTAATCTTATTAAAGTAGGTACAATACATAAATGTATGGGTGGCACAGTACGTGGTAATACAGTCGTTTCAACTCATTTTCATCATACTCGTATACCGTTTTTAAGGGTTACACATAAAAGCTAAGTCTAATAAATACAAGTGCCAATACAATAAGGCACTGGTCCCACCGCCGGCGACGAGCGATAAACAAGAACAATAATTCTAGCCCAGTGATGAACTATAAATATACATCTCTCTCTTTTGTTTACACGGGAGCGATATCTTTTGTTCGTTTCTTATCGCCGATAGTTCATCGCTTACTCGCCGGCGGTGGGACCAGTGCCTAAAGAGGTCAACTTTGTTTGTTTGTTTGTGTGTACCTACGTAGGGAGTTATCTCTGGATCTACTGAGCCGGTTTTAAAAATTGAAAAAAAGCAAATGCGAAATAATGAGACACTGAATAAAGCTACGAGTAAAAGGGCGACCAAGAAATGTTTTTAATTCGGGAAAAAACTATGCGAAAATAAAGCGATTGCGGAACAATGAGACACTGAATAAAGCTACGAGTAAAAAGGCGACCAAGAAATGTTTCTATTTCGGGAAAAAACTATGCGAAAATAAAGCGATTGCGGAACAATGAGACATTGAATAAAGCTACGAGTAAAAAAACGACAAGAAAAATGACTGATCGCGGAAAAATGAGACTCGGGAAAACGCTGCATTGAAAAAATGCGTTCGCGGAACCCATCTAACAAATCTTTACGAGTGCGATCTAAACCTGGTAAAGTTTTTTTTAAAACTGTTACCTATTTTTGCAGTTCAGATGTAAAATTTAATAAATATCATGACAGGATTAAAAAGAACTGTACAACCTTGCACTATTTTAGGAAATATTTTACAGACCTGTTTTATTTGACCGCGAGTGTAAATTCCCCCTGAAAGTTCTTGGTAAAATAAAGGATTGGAAATCTATTAGAAAATAGTATCTCCATAAGAGATTCTTTAACTCGCACGTTACTAAAGAAATCTGTTTTATATTACAGAATAACATAGAATAGAAGTTTTCCGAGTGGTGATTCATCATACGTGCAGGTACTACGTATGTATATCCGAAACAAAAAGCTTCATGTTTTATTCTGATTCTTCATTTCGCCGACGAAACTGCATGACGTATTGGTGAACAATCTATCTATTGCATTAAAACCAAAGAGGGGTAGACAATTTCACTGTAATTTTTTCATAAAAAATATTATATTTACGTGATCGACCTTCAGTACGTACAATACATTTCTATAAAGGAACCAAAAGGTATAAGGTAGGTAGGTTCATCTGTGTCGGTAAGTTTGGAAAATTTAAACCTAAGCGATGCACCGCGTGTGGCCGCTAATAAATAAAATAAATAATAAATGCATATATATTGGGGAATAATAAATGAATACCTACACAAATCAAACTATCCCCATAGTAAGCTCAATAAAGCTTGTGTTATGGGTACTAGAAGGCGATATATTTAATAGAAAGTATAAATAATTAACGTAAAAAACATCCAAGACTCAGAAATCCAAGATTCATGCTCAACACACAAATATTTGACCTTACCGGGATTCGAAACCACGACCTTCAGCTTTGTAGGCAGCGTCACCACCCTATAGGCTAATCGGTTGTCGCTAATCTCTTCTAGTAATCTTCTTTTTTATCTTCTGGTGTTAGATTTTGAAGATTTTTTGTTCTTAAGTATACAGCAACTATCTATTCCTTTACCTTTGATCTAACAGGGAAGTGGCACCGCATAGTGTTTAGATATATTTCGAGATTAATATGTTTGTACAGTCTCAAGAACACCCAGGAAATTGCTCTTTGCTTGAATGAGACTACAGTTGAAGTGGAAGAGTAATTATATTTACTATAATTAAAAAAAAAAAGAACGACTTAGGTTATGTAAGAAATAATAGGTTGCCCATTCCACATGATCCTTCCTTATTTAAGCAAGCAAATAAAGACGTTTCGGTCCATGCCTGCATGTAGCGTCTAGTTCCGTTTGTATAATATTCTAGAATTTTCCAGAGCATTAGTGGAAATGCGAGCGGGAAGCTTCCAACAACGGGGTTTATACCGACCATACGTCTTTACGCGAGTATCTTGAATGTCTGTTTTTATGGTTCCGTACTCAAAGAGTAAAACGGGACCCTATTACTAAGACTCCGCACGTCCGTCCGTCCGTCTGTCTGTCACCAGGCTGTATCTCACTGATACCGTGATAGTTCCAGCTGAAATTTTCATAGATGATGTATTTCTGTTGCCGCTATAACAACAAATACTAAAAACACAGAATAATTTTTTTATAGATAATGGTACGGAACCCTTCGTGCGCGAGTCCGACTCGCACTTGGCCGTTTTTTCAACTTGTCTTAGAATGCAATAGCGAAATAAACTTATTACTACATTTTTCTTTACTATTTAGCATAGGTAGGTACCGTTCGTTTGTAAGTAGTCGCTTAATATAGCCACTTATTATATAGCACTTATACGATAGAGCTTTAATTTGGTATACTTATGTAAGATAGGTAACAACGCTATATTATAGCACCATTCCAAGATTTAAAAAAAAGCGGCCAAGTGCGAGTCGGACTCGCACATGAAGGGCTCCGTTAAATAAATTGCTTTTTACGCTTTATGACGTATTAAAAAAAAATTACTTACTAGATCTCGTTAAAACCAATTTTCGTTGGAAGTTTGCATGGTAATGTACATCATATATTTTTTTTAGTTTTATCATTCTCTTATTTTGGAAGTTACAGGGGGGGGGGACACACACACATGTTACCACTTTGGAAGTGTCCCTCGCGCAAACTATTCAGTTTAGAAAGAAATGATGTTAGAAACCTCAATATAATTTTTGAAGACCTATCCATAAATACCCCACACGTTTGGCTTTGATGAAAAAAAATGTTTTGAGTTTCAGTTCTTAGTATGGGGAACCCTAAAATTTATTGTTTTTTTTCTACTTTTGAGTGAAAATCTTAATGCGGTTTACAGAATACATCTACTTACCAAGTTTCAACAGTATAGCTCTTATAGTTTCGGAAAAAAGTGGCTGTGACATACGGACGGACAGACAGCCAGACAGACAGACAGACAGACAGACATGACGAATCTATAAGGGTTCCGTTTTTTGCCATTTGGCTACGGAACCCTAAAAAGGTACAACAAAGCGCTGTCTGCTACGCTATAGCCGTGGCACGTTAATAATATCATACGTACTTAAAAGGAAATGTTAATAGCATGGCATGTCCATCGCAAGCACTGAAAGTTAATTAAATTAAATTAAATAGCAATTTATTTCAGACATTCATTTAAGCCTAATATGTTGGTAATTCATTTCATTTATTGAAATTCGGTAGTTATCGAGCGTGATTTAATAAGTATGAATGTAGATTGTGGATTATTGTTTAAACAGTTTTTGCTGTCGCAGATTGCCTAAGTCGTAACACACTTGAAATAGAGGTATTCCATGATTTAGTTGCATTGGAAAATATCGCGGTCGTTGAAACTCCGTTCTGACCAAATTAGGAAAAAATAAACACACATTTTTTAGTATATGGTTCTTGACTATATCAATATTTATCTGATTTAACCAAAACATGATTGTTTAAAATTTCCTCGATTGAGAGAAAATCCAAAGTTGGACCTTTATTTTCCTTTTTTTACCGCAGCCTTAGGAGTTGCAATCGTCTATAGGCTACGTTGACTGCGTACCATCAGGCAGGCCGTAAGCTTGTTGGCCACCGACGTGGTATAAAAATAAATAAACAATACATTATTAATTGACACAAACAAGTTTAAATAATGGTATTTTACCTCTTCTAAAATCTCATTTCACGAAAATTGAAGAAAACTTCTTAAAGTTATGGGTTAGGTTAGAAAACTTCTGAAAATTATGTTATCAAAATTGTCAAGCAAGAATGTTGCATATCGTTTTCTCGTGTGCGGAAGACAAAACAGTGTCTCTTTCGGGGGGCGTGGTAGACTCGCATCGAGGCATCCCCTTAAGCGTCTGCTGTGGAAGTGTGGAATGACCATGTTTGGTCGGTTGAAACCCGGATAACGGTGTGCATTACTAGCCCATGTTTTATTTATTCGTTTGCGTCTGCCGCGCGAAAGTGGTTGCATTAGCGTCGAATTTTCACTAGGTACTGCTCCGCGAGTTTTCATGTTATTCGGATTTCATACGAATAGTCGGGTGCATGTATTATGTGAAGATTTTTCAAGCATAAAGTTTTCCGCTTTATAAACGTGGACTTGATTAACTCACTGCTTCTATTTTAAAGGCCAAATATAGGTATGCTATATATAAGCCTATTTCAGGGTCTGCCATTAAGATGGCTTAGTGTGGTCAAGTCTGAAACTATAAGACATTAGACAAAAAATGGTCGTCATTTCGAACAACAAATATTAAATTGAAGAATATGAAATAGAATGAACTGTACCTATTCATTTTAGATGTGTCGTTTGCTGCTTATAATATGGCCTACACAAACAATATCATAATATTTTTTTTTCCATCAATATGAGCGAGCAAGAAATTGCTGAAAAAGGGATGTCTAACTGTGGGATTTGAAAGATTGACAAAAATGTTTCTATTCATTAAAAGTTTAATCCTACATTTCTAATCATTCTAGACGGATCTGGAACAATTAATACGCCTTCGTATTAAGACGATTGAAGACGAGCCTAACCAAACATCATTAAACTTAATTCATATACCGAAATATAAGTAAATTCTACAAAATACATTAACTTATCAATTAATATTATATTGTGTGTTATTTATTATTCCCTTAATTTAAATGTCATCTTAAGTTAGGTTTTTACAATAATCATATAAAAAGTAAAATATAAAACAATACATACAAAACATAAAATCATTATAAAAACCTATTCTAGGGTGCCGCCGGCAGCGAGGCGGGGCCTAAGCTACCGGTGGTCAGGGCGACAGAGACAGGAATCTCCTGACTATCCGCGCAGTATCCAGGAGTACCGCCTTCTGTATCTGACCCTTGATCCAGCCATCTAGCGAGAGTCTCTTAAGGTGGCGGTCGAGACTCTTCGCTATTAAACCATTCGCCGAAACGACTATCGGGACGATGATCGTCGAATCAACATCCCACATGGCAGTTACCTCGTGAGCCAGGTCTAGGTACTTACTGGCTTTGTCCTTCTCGGCCTTCACGAGGTTCTCGTCATGGGGGATGGTGATGTCGACGAGCACTGCCTGGCGTTTATTTATTATTATTATTAATTTATTCAAACCGTAAAGAAAATGTGGGGTCCTTAGTGGATTAAGTACGATAAAATGGCCATTTTGCACTGCTTGAAACACTCTTAATATATACGTATACAGCGTGGACATCCAATACGAGCAAACCTTTATATGGTGGTAAGTACAGGACCTAAGAAGCGTATTAAGATAATTTTTGTCTAAAATTACAACAAAAAAGTTAACCATACAAAATAATTCAGCCCGCAATGTAACGTTAAATGTTCAAGTTAAAAGTCTCGTTGACAGTTAGGTACTTGTCACCACCAAGAATCATTTGCGTTACATTGCTGCCAGGAAGGGTTTTTTTCAAAAATTCATTATAGTCTTTTAATTAAGTGTAACTTAAAAAGTCCCGTTAATTAATGTTTACGCTACTAAACCCTCTGTTTGGTTGAATTCTGTGCTCGTATTGGATTTCCACGCTGTATACGTAAAATATATTAAGAGTGTTTCAAGCAGTGCAAAATGGCAATTTTATCGTACTTAATCCACTAAGGACCCCACATTTTCTTTACGGTTTGAATAAAATTTTCAGCAACCAACAGTGCCTTGGGAGTAGACAGCACTCTTGCCTTCTGTGATATACGTTTCCTTAGAATAAGAATCTACTTCTGGTTGCATTCCATTTCGTGGTGCGATGAGTAGAAAGGTAAGGATGCTCAAGCTATACCCGGAATCATAATTAAAATCCATCAATTCTACTACTGTGTCTACTGCGTTGCCATTTAAATGAAACATTCCATCAATAGTAAATTTACCCTTGACGAAAAAATGCACGTAAGAAATTAATAACCCTATTAGTAATTTTAAAGATACAGTTTAAATACATTATATTAATAAACATACTTATGTTCATACAAGGATTATAATATAAATTTTAAATAAAACCGGCGAAGTGTGAGTCCTACTCGCGCACGAAGGGTTTACCATACCATAATCTATAAAAAAAACTATTTTATTCTGTGTTTTTAGTATTTGTTGTTATAGCGGCAACAGAAATACATCATCTGTGAAAATTTCAACTGGAACTATCACGGTATCAGCGAGATACAGCCTGGTGACAGACAGACGGACGGACGGACGGACGGACAGCGGAGTCTTAGTAATAGGGTCCCGTTTTGATTCCCTCTTTGAGTACGGAACCCTAAAAAAGGGTAGTTTCCTCATGTTCAAATTGATAACGTAGTGTTGCTAAATGAATAGTAAACCATCTAATTTTTGTAATAAATTATAAATTACAAGATATACCTAATTAAAACCATAACAAGATATGGACTTACAAAGTTTAGAAAAAAAAAGTGCTTTTTTTTATCGTCCGAAAATAAATTTAAATCTACCAATATAATCCTTACACTTTTATAGAAACAAAATTGTACGACAACTATAGACGCAGTATTTCGTGACTGAAACACTTTTTTGGGTATTTATGTTTTTTAATTGTAGATGCCCCTATACAAACTAGCTTTAGCCTAGTTGGTAGTGACCCTGCCTACGAAGCAAGAGGTCCTGGGTTCGAATCCCGGTAAGGGCATTTATTTGTGTGATGAGCACGAATATTTGTGACTGAGTCATGGATGTTTTCTATGTATTTAAGTATTTATTTCTCTATATAAGTATCTATATCGTCGTCTAGTACCCATAGTACAAGCTTTGCTTAGTTTGGGACTAGGTTGATTTGTGTAAGATTGTCCGCAAATATTTATTTATTTTTATTTTTACAAACATTTGTTCCTATCCTTTTTTAACTGGTTCGAATGACACGAGCCTAATTAAAACTTGTTTTGTAGTAGAAATGTTCACATTAGAATGGCAATACTTGAGAGCCCAACCACATTCGGTATCAGTTATGTTATGACACAAAAATATTATCGTCTGAAGATGTGCGTATATTTAAGACTTAGACAAGCCTTTATTTATTTTCTATAGTAAATACAAGAAGAAAAAAATTATGTTAAATATCAACATAAACTAAATTAAATTAAAACTACGTTAAATCTAAAAAAGGCCCTCGAGGCATTGTACCGAGGATGCTGGCTAGTATATTTTTATAATAGGTATCTTTGGTATTTCAATAAAAAATACAACAACTTGTCGTGTGAGTAAAGCAAAATGGTCGCAGCCATGACACTTTTATTCCACACATTTTATTCGACTGGAGTGGACAAATGATTTATATAGAATTATTTTGTTAATTTATTAATTCAATATTTGATAAATAAATGAAATATCTATTATCTATATCGATATATTTCCGATCAGTCTTACATCGATTCTGGCTATTATATTTCGTATTATCATAATAAGGTTGGTTACACCTGGAACGGCACGACACAGTCACACTGTCAATGATAGGGTTCACTGTAAGAGTGACATTTCTTGGCAGATTTGATGGAATTTAATTATTGTTCTGGGACTGCTGGGTTATATCAGGATTATACCTGCATAAGATCAAAGGAAAGTCTTGGCTTAAAATAAAACGACTTGAAGAAAGTGACAATTATAAAATATAAAAGAGTGAAAAAATCATATAGGTACTCGTACATTTATAAAGTTTAAGTTATCTTTATGTTATTAATCTAGCTGATGTTTAAACTTATCATATCTTCACATTAAAATCATTTCAACATTGACCCTAAATACCGTTATCTAAGATATCTACCTAATATTTATTTTTATAAACTCTCTTCATGGTAGGCTCTAACTCATTTCTATCTTCATCAGCCAATTATATAATACGGAGGCACACTAATAAATGATCAAGTATTTAAATTCACTAAGATTATGTTTAAATCATTTTTACTGACCTACCTAACCGTTTTAATAATCCAATAACATCAAACAGCAAAATTCTTAGAATTTCTTATTATTAATTAACATGAATCGAAATTATTTTACATGCTATTCTCTTACAAGACAGCTAGTTACAAAATGTACCTTATTTCTTATAGACAAAGTTTAAAATAAAAATTACAATAAATGTTACTTTGCGAAATGCACTCCCGGTTTTATCAAAGATTGCATAAACTAGACGTAATAAAATGAGTGAAACCGCGAATGAGCTTCGAATTGAATAACGCATGAAGTTAATGCAGCGAAATTGTATAAGCCTGTGCCTTTTGATCCCCAGATAAAATCCGCTGGACTAGGGTGATAACTACATAGATCTGTTGTAATAACTGGATGCCTCTCATTCTCCACAACGAAATATTTTTAATTTTTCATGCCGTGTAGGATATGTTATATGCATATATATATATATATACAGGGTGTGGCCTGTTATAGGAGCAAAAAATTAAACCGTGGATTAATAAGCTTGTGAAAATTTATTTCCAAGTGGTTTTACGCGAAAAAAAAATCTTTAAAATAAGTTTACTTGTATTTATTTACTCTTTAGGAGTGCTATCAGTAACTTTTCATTAAAAAAAAAACAAAAATCACAAAAACATCGTTTGAAAACAAAAATGCAAAGACTATTCTGACTCATTACATGATGTTACCTCTTAATCTGCATTGACTGATGTATTATTATGTCAAATATTATGCCAAGATACATTACTTGGAGGTCATAACTTTAGACCAACATTTCTCCGAATCAATTTTTTTTTAAATAAATGGGCACAAGGGGTTACTGCAAATGCTCTAAGGAAGCGTGCTTTTGAATATTTGCTCCTATTACAGGCCACACCCTGTATGACACATATATATATGTATATACATAGATACAAAAGCTAAATATCAAGCTCTGTACCTGCTTAACGTTGTAATAATAAGAAATATTTTTAAGTGAACAATGTCAGAAAAACTTGTCCTAACCAATAAATTGCATTATTTACATTACATCATTTATTATGTACTGCAGAAGGTTGACAATTCGTCTTGTATTAAAGAATATAACCAGCAAGTCGATCACGGGTAGATCTAAATGTCACTTTTTATATGAAAAAATGACAGTTAGATTGTCCTAACGCGCGCTCGGAACGTTACGTGTGGTAAAACCTCTGGTTTGTATTTTGCGATAAACATTCAATACATATTTAATCTACTTTTAATTCCAACTCGCTCTTACACGATCGATGATTGATTACTTACAGATCAGCAAATGTGATATTTTGTTTTTCCCTTTAACAAAAACAATAATAGCGTGAGCTTCGCGCACGTGATGGGGGTTGAGTTGTAATGACCAATAAAAATGAGTCCCAAGCAAAAAGCTGAGGCTGCAACCGGGATTAATGCGTATATAAGAGAGAGTTATCTCATATGAGCGAGAGAGAGTAGGAAAGAAAAAAAAACCGGCCAAGTGCTAGTCGGACTCGCGCAAGAAGGGTTCCGTACCATTATCTATAAAAAAAACTATTTTATTCTGTGTTTTTAGTAAGTATTTGTTATTATAGCGGCAACAGAAATACATCATCTGTGAAAATTTCAGCTGGAACTATCACGGTATCAGTGAGATACAGCCTGGTGACAGACAGACGGACGGACGGACGGACGGACAGCGGAGTCTTAGTAATAGGGTCCCGTTTTACTCTTTGAGTACGGAACCCTAAAAATGGAAAGAATAACTATGTAGGTAATGTTCCAATAAAGGAACAAGACCAAATTCATGAAAATAAATTTGGCCATTTCCAGTATTCGTATATCATATGGTTTGTTCGCAAGCTTAAACTAATTAGGTCCCCCTGTATCTGCACGAGGCTCGGTTTAATGCGTGTGTCTCCATTAGGCACCCTCAGTTTAAACACCCCGTGTGTACTGACAATTCCCTGAAATTGATTTGTGTCTGTTTGGCTAGGCCGCAGTGTTTATAGGGAGCGTAAGGCGAGATAAGTAAGTTTACCTCGGGGCCTAGTCATCGTTGGAGGAGAAAACCGGAGATGACTATTTGCAGGTTGCAAGTCATCATGCTTTGCCGAAACAGTAGATAAATGTACCTATTAATAATTAATAGTAATTATCTACGTACTACGTAACTTTGCTTGTTTGTAGATCATAAATGATATGTTAATCGCTAATATTATATGATAACTAAATATTATATGATACTTTTCATTTAAGACAGCTAACTAAATGTACCTAAAACTTCAAGTTTAAAACATTACCCCAATATAAGAATTCATCCTTAAACATTTCTGAGATACACCAATGAAGGTAAAAAAGTGGAAAGAGATGATATGTACATTTAGATGTAATTATCGAATATTATCACTAAATATCAGTATCAGGTAATTGATCCCCTCCCCCCGCTCGCTCTTGAACTGTATGGAAACATGCATCTCGCCCACTCCCCCCGAAGTAATTGTAGGCTCCGTCTTAGTCCGGGAGAGATCTCGAATGATGATGCCCTGAAACATACTTAGGATCAGACTAGATAGGTATGCACTTGTACTCAGTTTTACATCAATTTCGCAAGAATTAAGTAGTTATAAATAATTAAATAAATATTAGCGGACAATCTTACACAACCATATAGTGAGCTCAATAAGGAAGGGTCGTGTTATGGGTACTAGACGACGATATATTTAATATATATAAAAATACATAGAAAATATCCAAGACTCAGGCACAAATATTCATGCTCATCACACAAATATTTGCTCTTACCGTGATTCGAACCCAGTACCTTCAGCTTCGAAAGCAGTGTCACTACCCACTAACGGTCAAGTCTAAAGTACATAAAGTTATAATATTAACTTATAGTAAAGGGCGTTTTGACCCTTTTAATTCATTTATTTTTTGCTACGACTGAAGAGTAAATATCAATGTCGAAAACTTCTACCTTTGTAGTTAATTTACTATTAGAAGGAGACTAGTCGCACAGTTAATTTTTTATCAAAAAATATTACATGGATTATAATATATTTAGACCTAGTTGTTGTGGACTTCATCACTTTTTTTTCACATTCTTATTAGGTTTAATGTTTTTTTATTAATTGTACGTACTTAAGTGTAACTATCATAATAGGTATGAAAATAAGTCATAATATCCTTTTACAGCAAAGGTAGTAGAATGATTACTAACCTATCAGCTTCAAATAAGTAAGTATTAATGAAATTTATTTAACAGTAGAATTTAAGCAAACGTTTACCTTAATCGTTCTTTGTTTTGTATCCGTATAACTATACGTTTTTTCCCTCCTTATTAACGGTATCGACTTGAAGACAAACTTCTCCGTATTAATTAGGAATTAAACGAACTTACCTGTAAGTGAAGTTCTATTCTAATTATGTGAGCTGTGCAATCTTGAAATGATAATTATATACTTGTAGTACGTCCTTAATCGTACAGCCAATTTCCACAAAATTCAGAGCACAAGGGTTTCTAGACGGAAAAATAAAATAAAAACACCGATTTCCGAACGAACCCGTGACCCCTCCCGCGGGCCACACCCCGCTGCTTGTCATTTAGTTTAGAGTAGGGAGAAGGTATTCCACAACACCCTGTCCTGTATGATGATGATAACTTGATGCCAGCAAAGTCAGATCCAGGCACGGATTGTCTAAAAGAAACTTTGATACACTTCCTTACAACATGGGTATGAGGCGGGTGGGATTATCATTTCAAGATTGCACAGCTCACATAATTAGAATAGAACTTCACTTACAGGTAAGTTCGTTTAATTCCTAATTATGCCTCGCTGTGCAATCTTGAAATGATAATTATATACTTGTAGATGTTCAGAGTATATTGTCAAAGTTTTTATATCTGGCTTTTTGAAACATAGTTGTTACTTAGTTTTTATATTTTAGCCAAATATCATTTGCCAATAATCTAACCTAGCGTGATAGCCAGGTCGAACACAAAATGAAGTATCGTTCCTGTTATAACAGAAACAATTACGAAAGTTACCATTAAACTTCAGTAAATTACTTATAAAGCAGTAAATCAGCGAGATCACCAGATGGCGCTAATACTAGCCGCGCGCGTCTAGCGCTAAGTATACTTTGTCTCCAAACATCCATAAGACTTGATCCCAAGTATTCAACTACTGATAAATCAACTAAACCAATAGATAGCGCCAGCTATCTGACATAAAGTATCTCAACTACTTACATGATGATTTTATCTATTCTAATCATTAACTTATTTTTAAGTAGTTGTATTAACATTAAAAACTCAATGGGCTTGTTAATGAAGTCCTTGGACCATCACTTTAAAATCTAGAATACTCAGAGCAACCAGCAGTTTCGTTTCATCTTTAATACATTTCCTTATTTACCAGTATGTTAGGTGCCCATTACACTTGTGTATAGAGATAATATAATGTAGGTATTACATAGAGTCTACTTTGTAAGCCCGTACTGAATCATAGTCAAATATTTCCGCTATTCATTCATTCTCACGATAAGAGAAAAAACATATAGGTAGTTTACATCAATACACTCTTCATCATCTAGTAACATAAGAAAAAAGATGTGCCACTGAAAACTAACGCGTGAAAGTATAAAATAGCGTTAAGTATAAAATGTCAGACACAGTCTAACACAATATAGAGTCCAATAACCTACTAGTCATTTGAGAGGTGACTGGTTATATAAGCTATAATGAAGTTCAGTTTTTCTTTTTAATTTGAGATAATATTCTTAACTTTATGTAATTACATAATCTGACCAGGTTTATCCTTAAAAAATAACTTGGTTGATCTTTAACACACTCTAGAAATCTTAATGAGATCCAGATTTATTTTTATGAGCTTCTTATCAGGATACTGATAAATATTATATAATTTAATTAGGGACAGGGTTTGTGCTTTGTGTGCAATGGGAGCAGCTAAAACTAGCTTCATACAAAGTTTTATAATAGCAGATTAATTAGGTGTGATGAGATGACAAAAAATCAGTACAACAGTCCCAACAGTCCCAAATTATCCTGCTAACTACTTCAATATTCTGTCAAAGGGATAAGTAGTCCACCATCAACCTAGTCAACATAACATTTGATGTGGAGTTAGACCTTATGTCCAAGCAAGAAGGTTGCTTCGCACTGAGAGATTAATCAGTCATTGATGTTTCAGCAGAAGTGTCAATCTATTGAAAATAATTTTAGGAGGGAGTAATTTAACCCTCTAACGGGCATAAAGTCATCCGGTTTTTCATATATTTGAATTCTATCACATAGAAATAAAGTTCATTCATGCTGGGAATATATTTTCCTCTACCTTATAAAGAATTAACACAATTTTCATAGAGCAATTTATCTCTCAGCAATTGAGATATTGTAGGGCCTAATAATAATTAGACGCTGATTCACAGCTGGTAACACTCGTGACTAGCACCTTTGTTCAATATATATTTTCTTTTAAAAAGCATATAAGTAATATAAAAATCAGGAACATATGTCCGCAAGTAGTCAGCGTCTAGGATAGCAGTGGCGTAAGCGACTCCAGCCTTATGCCAGCCGCAGCTAATGAGTGATATAACTCTTCTCAGTGAAAAGCCTTCCTGGGTAACACCACAGCAACTGAGGAAAGACATTCTTGAACCGTTGAATACTGAAATAAACTTTAAATTTGTTTTATCTGAACCAGAGTTACATCATGAGATCGGAAGTTTCAAAAAACTACCAGATACCCAGCTTGCACCAGCCACCCTCATAATAAGGAGATAAACGGTGCCTTCCAATTTTTCCAAAATAACCTCAAGTATTTACCTTTGACATTAGTAGGTACAAACCTCAGAGCATAGAATACTATAGAGAGGACAAGCCGCCGGCGGCCGTGTCGCAGCTGTATGCTCAATGGGCATACTCTGCCATACTGTGCACGCGTGCTGATCGCAGAGAATATTACGTTTTTTCCCAAAATGCCTGATATAGGTAATGCGCGTGTATTGTCCAATAAGCGCGTAGGTACACAATTGTGTGTGTTTAAGATGTGTACGTGCTTTGTCTTGTCAGTTACTTGGGCGTTATGTGGGTTAATGAACTTGCGACAGGCGCACTCAATACAAATCGGCCGGCATGTCCGATCTCCTTATATTCATACATCTGTGGTACGAACAGAGAGAAAACATTGAAAATATAAGGTGTCCATGAAAATGTGACAGTTTATATCTGAAAAACACCATGACCCCCTTTCAAGTGCAGATATCATGCACATTATTATCATTTGGACTTAAAAGTTCATCTAGTGATCCTAAATATTTTTTAAAAACATTGAATTCTCTATTGGCATCCATATTAAATATGTTTTGATTTAACATTGTGTATGCGATAGCTGTAGAAAATAGTCTATCAGATTAAAAGAGTCACCATAAATTCAAGAAAATATTTATGAATCATATTTTTCATTGAACTGTCACTTTAAATTTGTTTCAAAATTCAATACATTCTGATTCACGTTCAGCTCAATTGCAGTGACCTAATTTTTTCCCTTTATGCTATGTGGTTCTTGCAATCATAATTCTATCAATATCCTTCTTAAGATACATACAAATATTATTTCTTTCTTGAATACATTCAACCATATTCAGTGTCCCGGCAAATGGGTACAAGTATTACGGATAAATGAGGATATTTAGTTCCACACATTATCAATTTAAAGACTATATAAAGTCTTATCTACTTTCTTATCAGACCAGGAAAGATAATGATTGTTTTACTCTCAAATCTAAAATAGATTCAGTGATGTTTGACAGATCTCTTTAAGTATCAAGAAGTTTATTTCATTTTATTATGATAATTCCTGATTAATATACTGTTGCTTTTATCTGCAATGTTAAGTCATTAAATATTATATGACTGCTAGGTCTATACGAGGTCTTTGCATACACAGGCAAAACATCTTGTTCGAGTAGGAAAAAATAAATAAAAATATTCAATATTTCAGTGTTCCACATAAAACATAGGTACTTCTTGTAATTAGTGCAATTAGATATAATCTTTGACACTTATGAACTCCAAATATTAGTCTGAACACAGGGGTTTCATGACAGTTCTAATTTGTTGTAATAATACCTATGTACTAATTAGAATTGGCATTTTACAACAACATTAAGCTTTCCAGGCCAACATGGTGCCATTGTACAAAGAGATGACCACAATGATAGACACAATGTCACTAAGTGTGACATAGTTTCACAAAAAAATTACCTCGCTTCCTGTGGCATGTGTAGTTGATATTAACCCAGATTAATCCATATGTTCTTAGATTTTTGCTAAGAGGCAATGGTGCACTTCATTTGAGACTTCTTTTAGGCATTTTAAGCTTCTCTGTTGCTGTTGTCAAGACTGGATATTATAACATCTCTCTCCTTGGAGATGCCCGCTGAGTCACACAATAGCCCAGAAGATTCTGTCGGCATTAACATATCTTTATTTCCAGAAAAAATAACATAGTCGGTTCACGGCTGGACCTATAAGTGCAAAAACATACAGTAAAATTCACTTTGTCCTGTTTCAAGGAAGATCTCATTCTCTTATCTCTCTCCTCCTCTTTGTCACTCATCATCTTAGGGGTCTGCACCAAAACTAAGTTTAATAGAACATTTATCAGAATTCCAGATAGAACTAGATTAGTTCATCGACTGGTACTTCACCAAGCGAATTATTCATCCACACTTTGATCATTAGAGAGTTATGAATGGGCCCTGGGTAGCCACCCCCCAAAAAACTCAATGCACCCTGCATAATTTGCTGGTGACTTATACCAGTAAAACAGGTCATACCACTTTGGTCCGGATTCAATGAGTAATGCATTGGCCATAGAACACTGCTGTAATAGCTGGATAGTATCATACCAAGACTGTCCCATAATTTAAGATATCTTGTTAGAACAGTACACTGCCAATGGTACAAGGTAGGAGGATAAGCCAACATATGCAATATGCTACGGTTTCCAAATGCTGCGATAATTGAATAGACACAGCATAGTGCCTTATACTTACCAGGCGCAGCAGGCAACAATATGTCTAGCAGTTGCCTCATCCAATGCTGGTGGTAAACGAGCATATCCATTATAATATGCCACAGTTACCTAATGCTGCGACACAGAGAGCACCCAAAAATAGTACACCACAAGTGTCATAAGCAGCCAGCAAAGAGAATGTCCATGATAACATCCCACATTGCTCAGCATATCCATTATAATATACCACAGTTACCTAATGCTGCGACACAGAGAGCACCCAAAAATAGTACACCACAAGTGTCATAAGCAGCCGGCAAAGAGAATGTCCATGATAACATCCCACATTGCTCAGCATATCCATTATAATATACCACAGTTACCTAATGCTGCGACACAGAGAGCACCCAAAAATAGTACACCACAAGTGTCATAAGCAGCCGGCAAAGAGAATGGCCATGATAACATCCCACATTGCTCAGCAAGGATTATTCAATCAGGTAAGCATAATTTAAGTAGCAGTAGCATCCCTCAGTGCTGTTGGATAACGAGCGTATCCATTATAATACGCCACCGTAACCGAATGCTGCGACAGATTGCACCCAAGCCAGTACAGAGTACACAACAATTTGTCAATGCAGCGTCGCTTTCGTCTGACGTAGTAGCCTTATTTCGATCGTTAATAGTCTTGGTAACCAAAAAATTCGCATTATGCAGTCCTCAAAGGCGTCCTTTTGCCAGCTAACATGCCTGTTCGAGTGTTCATGAACAGGAAAAACATGAAAGATGATAGCAAAACAATGGCGTCGCCGCGCCGGTTTCTCAACGCTATCAGACGAAAGCGAACTTTCGAGTTGAGTTTCCACTTAAATCTTCATATTTTTTCTTCCAACCGTTCAACAGAACGACACCGCCTACTTTCTTGATTTCTTTTTTACATTCAATCTAGTTTTAAAACCAAAATAATATTTAAACTTATTTTAGACGTGGTTTAGGCTGCACAAAAAAACACAATGACAAGCAGCGGGGTGTGGCCCGCGGGAGGGGTCACGGGTTCGTTCGGAAATCGGTGTTTTTATTTAATTTTTCCGTCTAGAAACCCTTGTGCTCTGAATTTTGTGGAAATTGGCTGTACGATTAAGGACGTACTACAAGTATATAATTATCATTTCAAGATTGCACAGCGAGGCATAATCAGCAGATTATTCACTCTAGTCCCAACTGTTAAATCCTTAGCTTGGCACCAAAACACACACATCACCAAAAAGACCAACGTTAACACCCTCATTTTGTTTGTTTTTACTGTAACTTTTAGATTATAAAAGTATCGTCTTAGCTCATCGAGTGAGACCTACTGAGTCACGCATTGCGTCAACCCGAGGATCATTTTATCAATGCTAAATGTGTGCCGACCTTGCGTGGTCTCTTAAACTTTGCTCTTTATTCTTATTATGCACGTTTAAGTCAGGCGCAGGCGTTATTTCAATTAAATTATGAATATTGTGACCGTTGTGGCAGTTTGGGATAATTTTGATACACTCAATTGTGTTGGAGAATCGAATTGGGCCTGAGTTATATAAAAGTCAAACTGTAAACCTCGGAATAATTGTTGAACGTTATTCAAACAACATTGTAAAATACCTAGTAATTTGTAGTATTAATGAAAGCAGATCGTGTGTATAATTATCGTGTTTATAAATTTATCGTATTTTTGGGCATGTAGTATCCAAAAAGTATCCAAACGAGACAGTCAGTTCCAGAGTTTAAGTATAAATCAATTTTAATTATGTTTGTATATTTCACTTTCTCTTGCGAAACGTGTAGGTTACATTATAATATTAGCGCTAACTTAAGCACACCTTTCAAACCAAAATGCATTAAAACCAGATCTCAATAATCTGTCACAATTAAGTCAGAACAATAAATATGAAATATAACAATGTCGGCGTCGCATGTTTTAAAGATATAGTTAAACGATTTTATAGCTACCCGACAGTAATTTGTCGCGTAACCTCAAACATGTTTATGTTCTTGCTTATGAGTTTTCATAAGCAAGTAAATATTTGGTTAATAATGCCATTTGTATTATCTGCCTATCAAAATACCGCCTTTGTGTGCTGAATTGTTAAAGTTGGTAAAATAAGTGTGTCTTATAGATTTTCTCGACTATGACTTTGCAGATATTTTTTCTCTGACGACCTAAAATATTTTTTTTTCAGTACGTAATCGATTTTTATGTGCCTCACACCATTGCTGCCAATGTGACTCCAAATTATCAAGCGATTTTTTTTAATAATACCATTAAATATGCCAACTCTAATCACATCCATGCATTTCCTCACACCTACAGGCTCGTCGGTTTCAGTACTTCTGTCCTGGCCTTTTTCAGTCAAATCTTATAATGAAATACCTTTGTCTAATCTTTCTCACTAAACGTTAGCTAAAAAAATAAATAGTTAATAGATCTCAATATGAAATGATTTTAATATTCTACGACCATCACAATTTGACAGCAAGATTAACTACCTATAGTATACTGATTACTTCAGAGCGCATTTAAAATAATTACAAGCTATACAGTTAGAAACGTAATAAGGGACATCCACAGTATGCCTTAGATCAGTACTGCTAATAATAATATTCTATTTACTGTCTCCCGCCATCATCTTGAATTCCCTTTGTATAAATAATGTTCATATTTTTTAGGTCTCATCGTATTTCATGTTTAAATATTCCAAAAACCCTTAATTGGGCGGCCTAACTACTCTTTGCTCCAATAGGGTTCAGGACTCTCATTTTATTATTAGTCCAGAAGAAGAAATGCCTAAAGACGAAAATCCTATTCAAATTTCTTTAAAAATTACGAACTTACGACCGTTTTATGATGCTTGATAGAGAGAGAAAACGCTTGAAGAGACCCGTGAGCGTGACGACACGGGTTCGAGCATCAGAGTAAATGACAATCGTTTCATCTGAAAGTGCGTATTGCGGAAAAGGGACAGAGTACACCCTCTCTTAAAACTTTGGACACTTATAACTTTGTGATTATTTAGTATCTTGTGTTACATTTTTCTCCATGTGACATATTTTTAATCCTTTTTCGAGAATATTCAACATTATTGATTATTTTATTTGATGGTACCATCCCTATTAGCGAAACTATTTAGGGTTCTGAACACTTCCAAATTGCTGTTAATCAGAGGTCAAGATGCGAGCTCGCAAAAATGTATACGGTACAAGCATCACAGAATATAATTAGGTACCTATCCTAATATGTCCTGATGAATAAGATAAGGAAAACGTACCATAATGTGGTAATAAGAAAGAAATAAATATACATTTATTCACAAACACACAGGACACACATAGTTATTAAACAATAATAAACATATAAAACATGAAACAAGTGTCTCTGCGGCAGGGAACCGGACACTGGCTCAGCATTATGCTAAGTCAGTGTCAGACACCTACAGCGCTGATTTTCAGCCAGCAAGAATATCTAATGTTTAGTTTACTGTTTCTTATTTCCACTGTGCACTGGTTCTTAACAATATTTCGCCTGAGGCCACCGGCGGATAGCTGCTGTAGCTTCTGGGTGCTACCACACTCCGCCGAGATGAGTATCAGGCCGCATAGTAAGGTGACGTATCTATGAGGATCTAAGCCTTCTACATTTCGTTTTAACAACATTATAATTATACGGTAGGCGGGTAATTAAATTCCTCCTACTACGAATACTATTATAAAAGCGAGCATTTGAATGTGGGAACTCGTATCGGTTTCCGATCAAAATATTTAATGGACTAAGGCGTCAATTCTGTCCATCACATTCGCATCCCTAATGCATTTCAACGTGTATCGCGTGGTCATTGTATATTGTATCACGTTAACTCGACGCGCATGAAAGTGTGTGTGAGGAAGACATTTAAATTCTATTGAGATGTGAAGCGACAAAGTAAAATCTACCACTTGGAGCTGTTCGATTTGTCTATTGAATAAATTTAGACATAAATTATCATCTTATAAAGATCGGTTTATGGATGTTTAATGATGCCGATGCGCATTTATTAAAAAAAAACATGGATACCACATAAATATATATTGGTTTCTGTTAAACTCTAGTATAGGGGCAACTGTCCCGGTTCTCAATGCCTGAGAGGTGACAAACAGGATAATTAGAATTGGGGTGTCAAACATTACGACGTCTGTCTTAGAAATTCGAGTGTCGGACAGATAAAAAAGACGACCAGATAAAAACATTTCAAAATTAAAAATTACTTAATAATAGCATAAAAGAATAATAGTCATCGGAAAGAGAGATTCTAATCCATTAATGCGGCACTTAGTTTATCAGAATGAAACATGAAACGCCCTGCATATTTTTTACGAATAATAGCAGCAAATAATTTAGGATACAAACCAAACGTTTTCTTAGGTGTGTTTGATGTCGTATCGGAGTCCAATTAACTAAGTTCACGAATTACTAACCGTTCGATGAAAATTTCACAACTATTTGGTACCTATATCAAGCCAGACGCACATGCCGTTTGAATTAGTGAGCAACCAAACCAGGCAGCCCACTAGTAAAGGAATTCGAAATGACGGCGCACTTTCCACGTCTAAATTGTGTTTAACTACTGCATTGTCTCCATATTTATGCTAACTCTATGACGGTCATTACTCAAAGTGCGTCTGAAGTATGCGAAAGCCCTTTGGCATATTGTGTTTCCGTTGCTTGTTGGCGCTATTTCACTTACGGGACCTGTTAGTTTGACGTACATTGCTGGGAATTCAAAAATACGAGGTCTAGAAATGTATTATCCAATTTCGGCCTATTACATTTCCTCATTTGAAGTGCGTTTTATGACTTTTTCTTTAGTTTGGTATGTGGGTATAAGTTATTATTGATAAATCTAGAGTAGGTATTAATTGTCTTCTGTAATAATAAATGACTGAACAGGGCACTTGCACTCAAAAATATCTGAAACGACTCTATTTATAGACCTTAGGAAATGTCTGATATTTTTGGTACTTCAATATCTACCTTTCCCATTGAATATTATATTATTATCCTATCTTTTTTATGAATTGGCAGTAAACAACGAGAACTAAGTGCAAATATTAAATAAAACTTGCGCAGACCTCACAGAGTTTTTGTTTGTTTTGTGGAATCATTGCACAAATGTCATCCTTATCTCTTCTTTGAGGAGCCGATCAAAGCGAGCATTGTACTCAGTGCATATCTGAAAGCACACATGCCCAGGCTCGTTTGATGACAAGTCCGTTGCCTGGATGTTATTTCAGAGCATCTCGCCCCGTCACCATGCCTTTGATCTTTCTTCCACTTTTTGCCGAGCACTTGTTTAATGTGACGACAAATAACTCAAACAGCGCGGGATTCTTTTTGATTTTATCAAAGAGATTTGCGTTTTAAATGTACACTCTTCATTAGTGATCTACAGATAATGTCTGTTGATTTGTGGATCTTAGGGTTTACATTTCAACTCTTGTGAATGAGTCCTGTTTGCAGATAGTTATCGTGGTTTTTAAGTTCAAGATGCATCATCGTTTCATTTAAACGTGCAGATTTCTACGATTTGATAAAACTTTTGGACACCATGATGGTAACAAACAATTCTACGGCCTCTTACATTAAGGCCGTACCTTCAATAAACATACCCACTTTACTAGAGCTATTGATTCTGGAAACACCGTTCACGCTGCGCTTGCTGAATTTCCTTCAAGATATTTTATTTTGAAGGAGATTCCGCAAGCACAGTCGAAGCGGTCGCTCAAGGAAACGACTCTGAAACGGTAAGAACTGCGACACTCTAGGCCCATGAACAACCTGCCAACTAATACTCACACTGGTCTGTCTTAAACAAAAAAACATTAATCGAAAATCTTCCTTTCCAATGTCTATTAAAAAAGGAAATGAAAAATCCTTAATCACACAACTGGCCAGACATTTATAGACAACGCATTCACCGTCTATTTCCGATCCCATATCTCGGCACAGAATGTAAAGCGAGTAAAACGCACACCCATTTGTCCCGATTGAGCCGCACAATAGAGCGATGCCCGATCAGATAAATTGGGAGATTCATTCCCTGATACACGAGAATAGCCTGATCTGAGTGAAGGGATGATCATGAGCGTATTCACGAGCCTGAGTTTGATCCTAAACAACGTGATGCGACGAAAACATTTTATGATTTTTTTATAAAAAGATCCACGTGGATTTAAAATTGTTCACGGTATATCAATAAAACGGAATACGTGAGGTGGTAATGGTACCTATAAGTACATTTTTGATGTTTAGAACTATTTATTTACAGAAAACTAGACTTTTTTCACTTTTTCCGATAATACGGACAATGATCGCAAAATAAAAATTAACGCTGTGCGGATAACTACCTAAACTACCATTATAAATAGAAAAGGTGTGCTTCTAGTTACATCTTATTATAATTGGCTGATACTGAATTACTGAATTTCAAAATTCATTTATACCAATTCAAAGCGAGTAAATTTAACATTAATTTGAGCTGCTGACATGAATGTATGCTAATGATGTTTTAAGTAAAATGTACGATATTTTAAGCGAAATACTGCAGGGATGAACAAGAGGCTAAACATAGAAGTGCCCGCCAGTTAAGGACCCGCTGAACATTTAGTTAGTTGGCTACTTTGCATAATTGTATTACTCGTCCGCACGTTTTGATAATTGAAACATAACTACTAGTCATGAATATATACGTCTCGAAATAGTTTAATATAATTTGTCGTTAACGTTAAACACGATTAAAGTTGATGAAAGTATGAACGGAAAATATTTTAGCGTTTAAATCGCCCATTTTGGAAACTACGGCAAGTACGAGTATAACACAGTCGATACGTTGGTCTGTTCATTACATCTTTATATATAAAACAAAGTCGTGTTAGTTACACCATTTATAACTCAAGAACGGCCGAACCGATTTTTGTGATGATTGATTTGTTGTATTTGTCTTCACTCCGAATAGCAGAATAACTAATAATAAATGCTAAAAGTAAAGTTTTTTTTATTTTATTTTTCATACATTTTATATGGCGGTACGAAGTACGCGGGGTCAGCTAGTTCTTAATAATTTCTCACTTTGTATTCTCATTTGATTAATGGTAGCTTACTATGAGTCGGTTATTTTAATATTGTAAGTCATCATTTTGAAACAGAAACATATATTTGTAGGTATACTAATATATATACATATATATATAGTTCGTTAGTAACTTGGTATACGGTTTTTAATCGCAGTAAACGCTATATATTTAGGTGCGGTAGGTACTGCAATATTGAATGCAATAGTAAAGTTGTGTACGATTGAATAGCGACAACATAATTGAGTTAGCTGGTCGAACTATAGCGGTGATTTAAATCCCCTCTCTGAGCGAATTGATATTTCCTCTTTGAACGTATATATATTTAATTGCACTTCCGGATGTCAGTCATTGTTGTATCAATCTGGGACCGGTAATGCATCGGCTGATGCTGTCATTATACTTCCTAATTTACGTAGAATAATTTATTGTGATAACAAAACTATTTATGGTCAGATCGATTGTTTAGCAATGTTCTTGTTCATCAAAGTATCACTTTGTGTTTGTACTACATTTGTACAGAAATTTCCTCGTGAGCTGAGTCTATTGCAAATAATAAAATTCATGTTACCCTAGTCATAAAACTTAATACATTGATGTCATTAACTGGCTTTGTCTCATTCTTAAAAACACATAATTACTTTAGATAAAGACAAACTATCATTTTCTTCCATTTAACCTAGATTTAATGTAGTCGGGTGACAACCAAAACTCACTACCAAAACTGACACTGTTCTTCAAAACCTCGTATCTCGGTACGAAGTCGATATCGAGATATGACCTTTGATTTAAGTAGGTATTTGTTACTTAGTGAGTTTTGGTTGTCACACGACGATGTATGCTTGCATGTTGTACTCGTACACATAAAATCTGTACATTGACACTCAATAGTTAACCATGCATAAAACTATATTTTGCTTCAAACGTATAGTAGGTACGAGTATTAAGTGGAAGCATTGCCAAAATGTGGAAAACCCGAAAATTATGCAGTTTGCGAAGGATTTTTCTAACACTTGTATGATAATTTTATTCATGAAAATTTTGAGCGTTTGTATTTTCAGAATTGGTATATCCAGAGTATGTCGTATTTTTTTCTTAAAATATCTTTATACTTGCAGGTAACATTGTTATTTCGATTCCTTCGTACAATGTTGGCTGTAAGACTTCAGCTTAACGTCTTTGCCATCTCCTATCTCTTTGTAACAGGCGAGACTTAGGAAAGGGTGGCTTAGAAGTTTACAAGGGTGATTGCAGGAAAGATAAAAATGACGTTACAAATGTCTTCTTTCCTTATCTGTCCTAATACATTTAGTCGCATTTTGGTTGTTAGTCATGAAAAATGTAAATTGCCTGTTTCTACTACGCAAGAGTTATTCGCTGAGGCGTTGGCTTGTACAGGTTTTTAATTTTGTCGTGAACTGCTTGTTAAGTTGTATATACATCTCTTACATTTATAAACCACATGATTTCTAAAGTAAAATTCATATTTTTATAGATACAGATAGATATACGTATGTACTTAAAACCGTCAAGTCCGAAATTCGAAAAAGAATATACGAGTATATGCATGATAATTTCCAATTCATTATCGAATATTTACCAATAAATAGCTCATAATCACGAAGCAATAACAATAACAATGAAAATGCAACATTTTGTATGCCGGATATACCGAAATGTTATTTAGTCAATAGGAGAGCGGTGCATTGTCTGACGGTAAAACGTTCTATCATGCACTCAAAGTGCCCTATTATATCGACCAAAACATGCGCTTTGAATGGTCAAATCGGACGTCACTATATTAATCAGTGACTTGATACGTTTCGGCAACTGTCTTTTGTTCCTGTTTGTAACTTTGAACATTCCTGCATGATATAATATTTATCCAGTATTTGTTGTTGTTTCTGCAGCATTCTCAATAGTCTTCTATAAATAAATATGAAAACTTTGTTTTTTTTTTATTCGGCTAGTAGATAGCAAAGAGATTAGCATGAGACGTATAATATATGTCATGAAATTGAGCGCTCAAGATTCACTTCGCGGGAATTCGCTGCTTTTCACGTCTTGAATGATTACTGCCAAGTTCATCCTTATGATGACCAATAATTAAATATATGCGTTATAAATGTGCCAACACAAAACATGAAACAATAAAGATTTGTTTTTATTACGTGGCGTGTACTTAATGTGGTCTGGTTTTATTTTTAGTCAACGTGTTAGCGATATGGACCGCTGTAAATTATACCGTTAATTATACGTTTAACCACTGTTTTGCGTTAACGAAAAAGAAGGAACAGCGATCAGAAGCTAAGTCATTCTTTAGTTAACCTTGGTTCCAATTTTTTTTGTAATTTTTCTGCATAATATCTCCTATACCTTATCTTATCTTATCTTATCTTATCTAGGTGAGGGCCCTTTCGGATGCACTTCGACCCAGTGGGATCTTTTGTGCATTTGCTCTCTCCTTTATACCTGCTCCCAAGCTTGCTCCATCATTTCCACAAAGCGGATGATGCAGTTCGCCGGGAGCACCTTGAATTCCTTTGGTTGCGGGTAACCGTTACCAAAGTAGTTCATTCTTTGTCTGGCAAGGGCATGACATTCACACAATAAGTGTTCCATAGTCTCATCCTCCTCGCCACACATTCTACAGTCTAAACTATCAGATAGTCCCATCTTGGCCAAGAGATCCTTGACCCCGAAGTGACCAGTGAACACCCCAGGTATAATTCTGAGTTGCTTCCTACTGGATTTCCAGAGTTTTCTGGTCCAGCCCGAGTCCACTCCTTCTATGAAGAGCTTAGAGTGCCTTAAGCCAGCCTCATTCCTCCACTCGTGTTGGTGTTTGGTTTTGGCGTAGGCTTTAAAGGCCGATATTATGGTCCCCTGCGAGAGTCCCACAAATGGTTCTGGACCTACAAAGTGATTTGTAGAGCCCCCTCTTGCAAGCTCATCTGCTCTTTCGTTGCCGATGAAGCCCTTGTGCCCTGGTATCCAAACTAGTTGCACCTTATTGTGCCTTCCAAGTCTGTTTAGTGCTTGGACGCCATTATAAATTAGTCTAGAGTCCACTTTCGGCGCCGTAAGCGCTTTAAGGGCCGCTTGACTGTCACTGAGTATATAGATAGTCCGCCCTTTGGTTCGCCTGTCTATATTCTCCTGTACACAAGCAATTATGGCGTATGTCTCCGCTTGGAAGACAGTTGCCAAACTACCCATGCTTACACTACTACTATAGTCATTTGCATAAATGCCTGCTCCCGTACCGGATCCCATTTTTGATCCGTCCGTGTACCATATACTGTCTTCGATACCAGACTTTGGTGGTTCTAGACCTTCGGCCCACTCAGCCCTGGTTGGAACTTTCTTGTGTAGTTCCTGTGGAATACATACTTGGGTAGCATTTTGTCGCTTCCCATGTTTGTTATTCTGTCTAAGAAACCATCAGTCTCCATGTTTGTGTGCTTAGTTTTCGGCTTGCTATCGCTCCACAGTCCAAGAGTTCTTAATCTGTAGAGCGATTTGCGCGCCTCTGACTTAATCACCATGTGAAGTGGCGGTAGGTCCAGTAGGACTTCTAGCGCCGCTGTAGGCGTGGTACGAAACGCCCCTGTTATAGCCATGCATGCCGTTCTCTGCACCTTTCTCAGGGCCTCTCTGCATGTGCTCATTAAAGTCCTTGGCCACCATACCAGGCTACCGTACAGTATTATGGGTCTCACCATCTCATATACCTACTTTCAATAAAGCATTACCTATTTCCTGCTGTGGATTGATTTAAAAATCTATATGTAAAAGGTATATAATAGCTTGACTTTCAGTTTCCTTAAATGTGGAACGAAACATGCACGGTAACACACTTTGCTAGTCGATACGGCTTACTAAATAATTCCCTTTAGGCAAGATTTAAGCGGCCTATTGTAAAGGCATTATGGCATTGTTACCCATTCGTATTACTGTATGGCGACACGCGATCTATCGGTATAATACCTAAAACACGACATTATCCACCGGCGACCCGCCGCTGCACGCAAGCGACGAAAATTTTGTTTTTAGTTATGCTGGAAGCAAATACAATACTTTCTTAGGTATAAAATATTAAACTTCGCGTTCTGTTTTGATGCCACAATCCGCATTAGAATATCAACATTTGGATCATTTTAGCATTATTAAAGTTGTTCGTGTAACTGGATCTGACGCTTGGATTTGAAGTAGCCATCCTGTAAGCACCAGTTGAAATGAAAAAAATGTAAATAAACCATGTATTGATTGTTGTATCTGACATATTAAATGTCAAATTCAATACAATGTTTGTTTAGATTTTTTTCGTTTTCAACTGGTGCTTACTTTAGGTAATACGTAGGTAGACTTTAGACTTCTGACTTATCAAATTGTCAAAAGACAGTTTTAAAAAATGTTGCATAGTATACAGTTATGTAATTCTTAATTATTTAAAAATGTATTCGTACTCCGGATTAATCAGGTATTCTCTTTTTTCCTGGGACACCTCGTTAACTATCACTTTAAAACTGGGTTACAACAACTATTACATTCCCGGGCCGGCCGCGCCTTCGCTGACCTCTGGGGGTGCGCCTGTAAACAACTCAGTCATTGTTTTGTTTACATTTACACGTCAGCAATTATTACTTCGTTGGCGAACGCAGATTTCCTTGTCATATATTCAAAATAGCACTACCTATATATATATATATATATGTCACCGTTAGATTGTGAACACCGTCAGTTTATAATCTTACCCGTTATATTGTAAACTGACGGAATATTGTGAACTGCCAAAACCGTTCACAATTTAACGCAATATTTTTCGTTAGTTTATAAACTTTCAATGTCGAATCGTCAAATTGTGAACTGAGATCAATTCGGCTTGCTACGGAACGTACACAAAGACTAGGTAGGTTAGGTTAGTTAGGTATCTTCAGTTGCCCGAAGGGCAAAGCGCCCAGAAATGCGGGGCTCCGTCGACGCTGCTGGATGCCGAAATAAATGGAATAAAATCTCTCAATAACAATAAAAAACAATCATGTTCTGACGTAAGTGGAAACTGATGCAAGTGGAATAATTCGCTCAGCCAAACAGCGCACAGGTTGCGTTCCGAATCAGGCAAATTTGATTCAGTTCACAATTTGACGATATGACATTGTTAGTTTATAAACTAACGAAAATAAATGCGTAAAATTATGAATTATTTTGGCAGTTCACAATATTCCGTCAGTTTACAATATAACGGGTCAGATTATAAACTGACGGTTTTCACAATCTAACGGTGACATATATATATATATATATATATATATATATATATATATATATATATATATATATATATATAGAGATGATTAATTATTAATCGCCGCAGAATGAATACTTGATACCTTAAAACACTGTCTCCAAGCATTGACTGCACGCAATCCACTATAATTATATTTTGTTCTGTGAAGTTCAGTTCAGTTCAGTTCAGTTCAGTTCAGTTATTTATTGGTAAATAGATAAATTTACACGTCAACAATTTATAAAATATTCACAAGAGATAATTTAAAACATAATTTATACATTGTATATGTATTATTTAAACGTAGTGCATTACGCTTTCGACATTTTTGTCAGCACTTCATCCACAGTATAAAATGGCATGTCAGCCAATAGTTTTTTTAATTTTGAAGTGAAGGTGATGTCACTGGGCGCTTCTTTAATTTCATTTGGGATAGCGTTATATATTTTTGGTCCCATGACCCGCAAAGATTTGCTGGACTTGGTCAGCCTCCTCGCAGGTACATATAAGTGATGCCGTTTCCGACTGTTGGAATTGTGGTGTTCGGCGTTTGTGGGGAGCTTGTGCAGATGCCGTCTCACATACTTACTTACCTCTAAAATGTAGAGGCACGGCAGTGTGAGCATATAGTTTTGACGGAATAGGCTCTGAGCAGGCTGGTCTGGTGCAGATCCTGTGATTGTGCGGATTGCTCGTTTCTGGAGTCTTAGAGGTCTTTCACGGTCAGCGGCTGTTCCCCAAAGATCGATTCCGTACGTTAATATGGACTGGAAATATCCGTAGTATACCTTCTTGAGGTTTTCCATTGTGAGACTAGGCGCGACTCTTGCCAGGGCGTAGCATGCGTTTGCTAGTTTTGCGCAAGTGGCATCTATGTGTGGAGCCCATGTGAGTGCGGAGTCTATCACGAAGCCTAGGTACTTCACTTCCTCGACCTGGGGAACGGATGTGCCGTTACAGTTAATATTTAAATCTAAATTTGTGCGTCTGCGTAGCTGGAAATGCATTATGTTGGTTTTCTCGACATTTAGTCACGACAGTTTATCCCTTAGCTCTAAGTGGCATTCGGCATTGACTATGACACATCCGTCGTCTGCAAAAAGCACATGCAAAGCAGTTTCATGAAATGGAGAATTGATGTAAAATAAGTCAAAGTAAATAATGGTAAACGATGAAATAAAGAAAATAATGAAACAGTCTCATGCGAGAAAATATTTCGAGTGGAGGATACACTAGTTTCATGAAATGGAGAATTGATGTAAAATTAGTCAAAGTAAAGAATGGTAAACGATGAAATAAAGAAAATAATGAAACAGTCTCATGCGAGAAAATATTTCGAGTGGAGGATATACTAGTTTCATGAAATGGAGAATTGATGTAAAATAAGTCAAAGTAAAGAATGGTAAACGATGAAATAAAGAAAGTAATGAAACAGGCTCATGCGAGAAAATATTTCGAGTGGATTATATACTCTTCAATTCCTCGGTTCAATCTGTTACTAGTTGTAAGATCAAATCAACTCGCGGGTGAAGCGTGACTAGCACTCGTAAAGTGCTATTTCTTTCTGAACCTTCCTTAACGCCGATCGGATCCTATAAGAAGTACGAAATATTACACGATCCTCTGTCGAAAGTGCCAATATGATATAGTGGACCCTTTTATCGCAGTTTCGAGTTCTGGAGCTTCGATGGATTCGAGGGGTAGATAAGAGGCTTCACATACTCATATTATTCCAAAGGGTGCGTGAAATTTTGCAGATATGTGCACGCAATGGCCAGGGATGAGCCGATAATAATAAGGCTTCTATTGTTGTCCCGCGGACCCAAGTTCCGCAGAGTCTGGAGTTTTTTAATAAATTCCGATTAGGCTAGGGATGAGATCGCAAACGCCGGCATATTGGAACTGCCGACGTCAGTACGGGGATTGCTTTTACGTTAGTATGTTTCATTCAATATTGCCCGTGGAATGAAGTTGCGTATTCGACACGCATCGTCGATTGCTTTTAGACAGAAAATAATAAATGATATATGCTCTTTCTTGTAGGAAGCTGATATTTTACTTCACATTATTTTATCTAATAAAATTTCATAAATTGAAATTTTATTCGACCTGTATTTGTCACAGATGTTCCTGCCTAAAGTGCAAAACGAATTCATTACCTCTAAAATAAAGTCCCGGTTGCTAACTGTGTTTGTATCATGTTCCCTGGAGACTGCCTGGGGTTTCACTGTTACCCCCAAAATGCACCAATTAGTGGTAAAGTAAAAATGTGCAGTAGCGGAACTGTTGCCCGCGGGTATTGGGTCCCACGTGGCCCCTAATGGTGTTTCTTTGCTTAGAGGGTCGTTGGTTTCACTTGCATATGGAACGCTTGTTAAATCAATAAAAGTGCATGGTATCAGACCCAGACAATCTTGGGGTCACCTCGTTTGAGTTCGAGTAATGGACGATTTATGTCAGCTTTTTAAATGAAAAAGTGTTTTATAAAATGGTATGATTTTCATATACTTACTTACCTTATTTTAAGGCTTTGCACTAGACTACGTACTTACTCCTTCAACACGTGACATTTAAAGTAATGTGCTTTCGTAATTAATTTCGTGCTTCGTGATATTAAGTTTCACGGTGCAGGTACTTAATGGAAATATATTTCGTATCTATCATTAATCTTTTAAATTTATTAGGTACCTACTAGCTGGTAAAGAATTTCACTGGAGCGTGCGAGGGCGGCGGACATATTTATAGCTCCCAGTGATAAAAAAGAATGAAACTGACTAGTTTTTTAAATTTTTGGAAAGTTCTCTAAATTCAATGGGCTCAACCCGGTTGTTTTTAACACAAAATGGTCATGTCGAGAGATAAGTAGTTAGAATGATTTTGACAAGGTGTAACCATTTGTTTTAAATGGGTCTCCCTTGTTAGACCTATCACTTTAGCCATAATGTTTCATTAGACCTAATGTTTCATTAGACCTAATGTTTCACTAGACCTAATGCATTTTCCTTCGAAACAGTGAACTTTTCGGGTTTTCTTTGAATATCATCAAATAGAAGTCATAAGGTTAGGTTAGGTTTATTTTGCAATAATGCTATAAAGTTTACTATTTAAGAAAAAAAAGTATTAGGTCTAGTGAAACATTAGGTCTAATGAAACATTAGGGCCAAAGTTGTTAGGTTTAACAAGGGAGAACCGTTTTAAATATATATGATACACTGGAGGTCCTCCAAATAAACTCACAAAAAATATCAAACAACTTTCATTTAAATAAGTTCTCATCTCAGTTTAATTAAAATGCAAGCAGCCGCCGTCTTGGTCTGTAGAGTGTAACTATAATAGTGACTTTTCTTATTAGTCGTTTTCTTTTTCAGTAGATAACAAGGAGGGAAACTTCATAATACTTGAGTGAACAAAAAGGGGGAGCACTGCCGTAAAGTAAGAAAAATATTCGACCAAAGTAATGAGAATATCTCGAAATGGGTCCGTTATCTTAGCATGATTTTACGGGGAAATAGAAGAAACCGGAGCAAATACAGATAATGTGATTAGAAATCACGTTACGCATTTCCGTGAGCCACATGTGTTAATGTAGCTTGATCCCGGACGTAAACAGGGAAGGTTATTTGAGCGCTGGATTTGTGGGTATTTGACGTGAACTATCAGGCGACGCGGACGCGTGTCCGAGCATCAACGGTGAATGGAACTGTCGGTCGTGTCGCCTCACGTCGTATGGGAGAGCTTTTTACTACACTCTGGGGAAATTCGTTGATTCCCGCCGTAAAGCCGCGTTCACGACATTTTCAGTTGTTCACAACGTACAAAGTGATGCTGCCTCGTGTTATTCTTCGTTCTCATCCGACATAAACAGCCCGTGTCAACTTCGATGTCGTTAAGTGCACAACAAAATGACTTTATGCGCCGCATACAGATTGCTGGCATGTCGTTCGGCTGACAGCTGCTCTATTAATGTTCGAGTTTTATCGATCTTGTTTCGGATTCGATTTGAATTTTAATTCAACTCGATTATTATGGTCTTAGATGTCGTCGTTACATACTGGTGGAATGGCAGTAGGATGCATTTCAACATTTTAATTATTGGAAGAGTATGATCATGTTGCTAAGCTTTTCTAGACGGTGAATGTTAATTACAAGCTTTAAGTACTGAAATATCATATTACATACCAATTATAGCGTCCTGGGATGCTTAAAATTATGAACATACAAATGTTCCTATACTATGAATATTCATATTTCTTGGATACAACTTTTGTTTAAAACGTTCTTGTACTTGTGATTAACGATCATTATTCTTAATAAGACATTGAACACATATGGTAATAAATATATTTGGTAATTTTACTACTGGCTCTGTGAGCTGTAAAACTCGAAAGCCTATCTTTTTCAGTTTTTTTTTAAATTTCGCATACCTGAATCGGCTAAAACATCTTTATAATTATTGAACCTGCTTATAAAATTTCACGAGAATTGGTTGAGATATGCGACCTGAAGAGGAGAACAGCTGGACATCTAGACATCCGGACATACGAAAGAAGAGGATTTCGTTTGCTTCGGTCGCGCGTTCAAAAAACTGTTTCAAAGTCTATATATATGAATAATGCTTTGTGTATTTTTCATTTTCGTGTTACACGACGGGAGCATGGCCATTTTATTCATTTCCTGGTCCCAATTCAATCTGACCATTGCGCCGCATGTGGTACATTGGGTAACAGAATTATACTTCGTATGGATGTCCGGGAGCTTGAGTGGATAGAGTTCCAGCGGGTACAGAATAGATCATGACTATAATACCTAAATATAAAATAATATAGTTATAACATTTTGGCTTTTTGAAAAAAAGAAAGAAAATATTTATTCGTGACAAGTTGACAACAAATCACAGCAAATTATAGACACGTACATATTTGTCACGAAATGGTCAACAACTCAGCGTTATGCTGGCAGGGCCAGCGCTGGTCTTCCGTTGTGACCATTTGATGAATACACAGACCAATGACGTCACGATCGCATACAAAGACAATTTACAGAATAAAAAAATTAAGAACTATGAAATTAACACAAACTATTGAAAACTAATCATACAATAAATAAAAACTAAAAATATACACCAACAACATAACAGGTTCGTTTGGTAGCCACTTAATGTTAAAGAAAAAGAAAAAGTGCCCTAATCCATGCTGTCTGTGGTACATTTTTGGCATAAGGCCTCTCACAGACTGGCGCGGCCTGGCCGCGGTGGACAATAGAAAACTTGTCATTAGCTGTCAAATTTACTATGGTCCGCCACCGCAGGCCGCGCCAGTGTGATGCAGGCTTAAACATTGACGTTTTGCGTACCTAAGTAACTCTCCCTCGCTCACCGACTGAGTTGATCTAGACTTTTTATTGAGATCGGGCCGCTACTTTATATGCCTATCTCGACTGATCCGTATGGCAGCTGTCATCTCAGTACAATTTTACGTTTTAAGGCTATACATTGTACGGAGATGACAGCTATCATAGAGATTAAGATTCGCCGCGATACGTAATATAGTTAACTTTTCTCATTCGCATACTTTTATGAAATCTTATTAAGTATATGTCGATTATACATGTATAATACTATAAAATTACTTATACTTAATGTTAATGCTAAGAAATATCATCAATCCTTAAGAACTTTCTGTTTAGACAAGAAAGCAACCTAACTCTAAATGTTCTTCGCTGACATCGTCTTCCTCTTAAAAAACCTCACAATGCCACAAAAACCTAGCCATCGTTTGTACCGCTTTAACTGCGACCACACCTTGGGACGTCCCAGCCCGAACGTCCATATTTATGTACAAAAGTATTGTCCGGTTACGGTATTATGAAATACTATTGTCTGTTTTATTTATGAATTGTGTATTTTATTCGTTTGACTTTTGAGGTTTTTGAAATGTTATGCCACACAAGAATTTCCATTCACTTCTCTATTATTAATTTTGAATGATGAATGATATACGTGATATATGTTTTTTCTATATCAGAGATAAGATATATACGTATCATTATTCATGTGTAGGTACAATTTCAGGTTTTTTAACATAGGGTTGTCGTCAAATACCTAAGTGCGGCAAATAAAGGTAACATTTTTTTTCAATTATTTCATTTCATTTCACATCATTAATCTCCGGAACTATTCTTCCGATTTCAAGAATAATTTCACTAATATGTATAAAACACTCGGGGTTGGAGGTAACAGTTTTGCCATATAAATACGTCAAACTATATAGGTATGGACTGACAGCTCACATCGCGGTCGCCGTCGAGTAATATACTATACTTCGTTTTTTTTAAGATTAGAATTAACTGTCAAACGGGTAAACAAAGAAGCAGTGGTCGTAAACCTTCCTTCTTCGATTTCTTCCGATACCACTGAATTTCTCGGAACTTATGCATACGAGTACATGTCATTTGATATTTACCGATAGCTGAACGCATATATTTTCTTTTAAAATGTTGTATACCGTAGCCAACGATATGCCAGCAGTCTCGGCAGTATTTTTCACACGGTCCGATTTAGTGGGATACTCCTTTCTATGGCACATTTCTGACACTAATTTGTAAATATTCACCACCATCCGCTTTTCACTGGCAGTCAGAGGATTCTGCTTTTACCTTTTCTTCTTTGGAGATGAAAAAACATTAGCCGGAACCGGCTGCGACTTCTGTAGCCCACTATACCAAATAATATACCAAAATATCTAAATAGATCAACAACTAATAACAAAATTCAACAAAAACGATAACAACAATCTTTAAGTAAGCTAACAGCGATAGAAATCACAACCGACTCAACCGACAACAAAATTAACTCGAATGAAAAACCCACATGAGTGATAATTGACAAAAAGTGACAGTGACGTTTAAAAATAGACCATTGTGTGAGAACTCTGCCTCTTTAGGTTTTTTAATGTACAACCTTTCCATGAAAAATTGCAAACGCAATTTATTAAAATTCTTATCTTTTCATCTTAGAATATAAATTAACTCATATTATGTTTCTTATCTGTTCACAACACTGAGTAATGTAAGTATTAATAAAACATGATAATAAATACGTGATATTTTTTAAATCGTATTCACTGTTCGATCCGCAGAATGTGCCCGATAAAAAAACCTTATATCTCGTTCTGCAAAGGTCTCTCTAATGCTAAAAAAAACGAAGTATAAGTGTTTATAGTTACAATACCGTAAGGTTGTCAAATAAAAATTATACTGAAACAAATGAATCGGTAGTTTAATAATTAATTCGTCGGTGACGTGGCAGGGTCCCGCGGCACCGTGGCGCCCCGCGGCGGCGACACGCGCAACTCCGTGTTCATTATAAATCACTTAAGAATAACTTAATCATCGTAATTTTATGTAAACCCAAATAATTAAATTGTAGTAAAATGTACTGTGATGGCCAGATGGTGAATATTAAAATATGAATTATGATTATGTTCCGTAAGAGGATTTCTTAGTAGTTGTCAAATTGTTATTGATTACGATTTAATGCCGGTTACGGCGCATCAGGGGGCATCAAAAGACATTTTTATAAGGTGCGTTTGTGACAAAAATACAAACTTCGAGAAATGTCAAACACATTTTCCAATACTTACGTGAATGAAGCACAATTAATTAAAACGGCCCGACGGTTTATGTCAGTCTAGCAACTCTAGCAGCAAGCGGTTTTCTTGTGCTCGACAGCATCAAGCTGTCGTCTGTGTCCGCCGAGGCTCACACAGACGCTTCTCTGCTGTCTTCTGCAAAACGAGGGGAGTCTGGCTAACTAAACGTCTAATGAATTGAAATCAAATTTTATTTCTGTTGCTTGCGCTTGCTTGGTGTTAGGATTAGCCTAACGTGTGCCTTAAGAAAATATATAAAGTAAATCCTTTACTTTTACTCAGAGAGACCCCTTGCTTGGGTATTGCCTTACTAGTGAGTAGTGACTATATAAAGTACGATGATTATTAGGCAATCATATTATAAAACCACCAATATTTGGGATATAACTTGAATTGTCTCCTCTGAAACGCAAATATTTAACAAAAGCTGAAAGAAAACATACACGTTTTAACACGTTTAGTTTTGATTTGCTTATTTTATAAATGCATTAGATAAAAAGTCAAAAGTAATGCCAATGAATTTGCGCAAGCGAAACTCACTACTTTCAGACCATCCAAGTTAACCATACCGGTAAATGGCTGTAAACTAGAAGTAGTTTCCTTCCTCGCCTCGTTACCATCCCCGTGTAGCAGACACCTCACGAAATAAACACACCTCTATCACCGGGCAAGCATCACAGTCGAGTACACGTCCATTTTGCTAAGCTAGGGATGGTCAAAACATCTTCATATCGATGAATATCGTTACTTGCTTCTATACTAATATTACAAAGAGGAAAGTCTGTGAGGTCGTAAGTTAAGTGTGCACGTATTACTCTTTCGATTTAAATAAATATTTTACCAATAGGTACCTATATATAATGGACCTTCCGTATGGACATATACAATATTTTACCCCCGGATCCGGCTTCTGGATTAATACGCAGTACTGTATTAAAGTACACATTTTATTAAATGTTATAGTCATTTTTGTATTATGCCCCGAAGCATAGAAAATACTTTAAGCCATACCGAGAGCGAGATAATTCTAAATGATATTGTAATTGTGTCGATGATATTGTAATATAAGTTTAATATTGACCCATTTAAAACTGTAAATGTAAAATACACTTGCTGGCACAGATCAAAACAAAGCCCAACACTATCTATAGAAACAGACGAGCTATCCGGTCTGGTCACAACGCTAAAATTTTCCTAGAGGAAACTGCAAGGTTATTACGAAAGGTGCTCGAGTCGGGTATGAATTCAACTAGGAAGGCAATTTCCGCTTTATGGCGTGCCATGATACCGGAGTGTGCCCACGATTTGAGTGATCCGGAAACGACGGGGCTATTAAGTACCGATATCTCGATTGCTAGGGTGTTACGTATTGATAACCGATTTGGCAGGCATCGGATAAACGGGATTCTATAAAGAGATCCTGCAATGACAGCAGGTAAAAGGGGGTTTTGTGATAAGTAAATTAGTTACTCATTAGGTACCTATAGTATCCGCAGAATTAAGTGGCGAGTTGGGCAATAAAAGTAACAATAAAACCTTTTTGTGCGCAATAATTAGCATGATTCTAATATTGTATGATTCTGCTCGCCACTTAATTCTACGGATACTATAGTAACGGGTTATTTTTTTTAATTGAATTTTGAGGTAGGAAAATTTGATTCATCATTAACAATCTTTTAATAGTTAGTGTAAGAATATCCCCATATGCTTATTTTTATTTATTTTTTTATCGTTCATGTCAGTACTTAATATGTACTATTCTGTTAAAATAGGCATTTGGACTCAATTAGCGAGGGAAAAATGAAGATTGTTTCGACATTTATTCGATATTATTATTCCATCTTTTCACAATCTGATCAAAAATTCTGATACCACTCTCAGTTAATAGTTCTCCTCCGTTATCCAAATAAAAATAAATGTTACACGAAGGTAATCTTACATTAGCCACCGTTCATAACTTTTTATTACTCAAATATCTTAGCTCAAATACTCAATACCCCCCTACCTTATTTCTTACCAAGTCTTCTCTTGTATTTTTATTTTCCGTAAATTTCGGCTACCTCCCTGAGAGCGCCATTCAATTTCAATCTAATCCTGCACCCGGTAACAGCCTGGTAGATGACGTAACTCCTACATTCCCGGGAATTACCGGGGAGGAATGACGTAAGTCCTCCTCATTTCTCTGCTCACTGTTGAACGTCATTTCGTAAATTTGCACCGAAATGTGGAGCTTAACGTGAAGCCTGTGATCAAATTTTGAAACCAATTTATATAATGTCGTTTTATATTGTTGGTAATTTAGGAAATGAGCGGTGTAATTGGATTATTTCTGCCAGGATCTTCGGAAATCTTTAATTTAGAGCATTTCAAAAAATTTACAATACTTTATTATAATCAAGGTATTGTTATAACTAGCTACCCGAGCGGCTCCGCCGCGTAAACAAAGAATCTAGGCGGAGCGACGGTATAAAAATATAGCACATACTTAATCCTGTACGTCCATTCTACATATAACCTACTGAAGAAAGGTTTTTAGAATAGGATGGGTATAGTTTCTGAGATTACCCCCAACATACAAACTTACATTTCACAGACATTACACCTGTTTATTATTACATAGTATCGCCACAGATCAAAGAATACTGAATCAGGGACCGTTAATGGTTTAAAATATATAATATTTTACCGGTTACAGTTGCATTTGAATATTTATACCGCTAAATAGTTTAATACTAATTTATGTTTCCCAGTATTTAAGTCATATTGGTTTGACAAATCACTTTTTATATAACTTACCTGCAATCAAAATATAATTATCGGAACCTGAAATAATTTGGATTGTATTCTAGTCAGGTCAACAAGGTCGCCAATGGGAGTCCCCGACATCCGAAAAGAAAATTTTGTAATCGAGTTTCGTTTGCTACATCTTTAAAGGTATACAAAAAAACCGGCCAAGTGCGAGTCGGACTCACGCACGAAGGGTTCCGTACTATTATCTATAAAAAAACATTTTATTCTGTGTTTTTAGTATTTGTATTTATAGCGGCAACAGAAATACATCATCTGTGAAAATTTCAGCTGGAACTATCACGGTATCAGTGAGATACAGCCTGGTGACAGACAGACGGACGGACGGACGGACGGACAGCGGAGTCTTAGTAATAGGGACCCCGAGTACGGAACCCTTAAAATTAAATAACCAAGACCTTAATGCAAATCTGCAGCAGAAGACGAATCGAATGACATATTTATCATTTATCAAAATCGGACCATAACTATAGATCTGATGGCATGTACAAAAATCGGCCTCGCGTAATAATAATATAGATAGATAGATATATAATTTCTTAAATTTTAATCATCTCAAATATTGAATTAGAAACAACAAAATATAAAACTAAAAGCATGCCTTAATTTAAACACTTGATTGGTTGTTACAAATCTATATTGTTCACGTGGGGACTAGGGCCCATAACCCTATCATCCACAAAAAGAAAAAAAAAGAAACTTTTATATTGAACAAATATTCACACTTTGAATTAGCCTAGGTAGCCTAGTGTTGTAAAATTTGTCTCTGACAGTCTCTGTTACACCTTGTGGGTGTTCAATTTTATTTACGTCACACCTGGCCATAAAGTAGCAATTACCGCACGATGCGTTCTTTGACACTGAGACATTCTTTGTTTTACCGCCCTCGGTAAGTAATGTACTATTACCTACACTCTTAATTAATTATCAGCTCCGTACACTCCACAAAACCCTTAACGACTTGGTCACGTTTGGCGACAAACATAACAAGGACTTTATTCGTTTTCATATTTTTCTTCTCCCTCTTAATATTAACCAGGTGTCGTATACCCCCTTTATTACTTCAGACTGCAATAATCCCCGCAGACGTCTCGCTGTATCCGGATAATACTGGTTGTTTAAACAGGGCTTATACATATTGCTTGTTCGGCGTTTGGTAACAAAATACATAATATTATTATCAAACGTATGTTTTCAAAGGACTTGAATTGCTAAAATATTTAATACGTTCCTTGAGGTAATAGGTTTAAAGGTTCAGACCAACCTGTATTCTGTACTCGCCACGCAAATAATGATGCCATTGCCGAGCGAAATGGTATACAAATGACAATAATGTGTGATATATCATTAAGTTTTTGTCATAGTTTCATATTTTAACCTCAATCTATCTGATATGACTTTGTGGCAAACAAACGATTATCCGCCTAAATTCAGTGGGTTGTTTAAATAATGTAAGACGTCAGCCATTTTAAGACAAGTGTCAAAATTAGCTGCATAGGAGCCTTTCCATCATTTACTGTATAGTAGAGGTTTCTTTACACACAACAACACACAAGCGAAAAACAACAACAACAACAACACACACAACAACACAACAACAGTTGTGAGTAACAAGCGACATTACTCACATACAATAATATCATCTCTAATGTCTCAACGAACAAGTAAAATTGTGGTAATTATGAAAAAAAACAACCGCTCAATATTTTTATACGCACACACACACACACACACGCACACATACTTACATTATATAATTAAGTTGATTATATGTAGTAGTATTTAAACTTAATTTATTTGGTTTTTGTTACCATCTCCGAGTGATGGAAGAGCGGGATCTTCCGATACAAGCATACGACATGCTTAATGGGAGGTTCCAACCTTGTTTGTTTTTATACCGTGTTATAAAGTCAAATTGACTATTTTGTATTTGTATTGTAATTTTTTTTTTCAAATATGATTCAGTTTCAAGGACCGTGTTTTAATTTCTATGTTATTCGTTTTATGTTAACAACGGCATTATCTAAGTACACTCAATTTTATTCTAGTCACACAATATCGTATTGGAAGACGCTGTACCGACAATACATACGAGTGATTGACCCACATTTCATTCGGCAAGAAAAAGAAATGCTCTCACTTACCCCACTTATTTCCTTTGTCAGCAAAATGTTGGGCCATATTCGCCTTAACGCAACCTTTCTCAGTAGGAGCCACGCAAAGCTTTCATAAAATGTGTAACATTCCAGTATGCCAACTATTTTGGTTTGTGGTCGTTAAATATGGTGTAACTTAAATATGCTAAAACTTCCATCTACATACTTAATACACTAATTTGACAGGTCAAATGTAAATAAGTTTAAAACATATTCAATAGCAATAAACAAAAAAATATTGTGCGTTGGGCAACTTCATAGCAAAAAATTACATAAAATTGTAGCTGGTAGCAATTACGTAACCTTTTCTTCAAGTCTCACATTTACTCGTTCTAATCTGGTTATGGTTTATGTTATATGTATGTGTTTGTCATCTGTTTTCAGGAATCATCTGTGTTTGTGATTTTAACTAGCCTGGTTTATGTCTACCCTCTTTCATTTGTACCGTGCAAAGCTGGATACTTGATGCGGGCAGAATTGTGCTTAAGTGGCACGGTAGCCATAAACAATAGAGTTAAGTGAAGTGAAGGTAAACATCCGAGTGCTAGACGCAGCACTAGTATATGGCATGGGCACTCAAAGTGACATGGCTTAAATACGAATGAAGAAAAATCCAGAAAGCAGGTTCCTTGAATTTATGATTTACTCCAATTTGGATCGGAAGCGTTATGTTGACAGTCTGTGTGACAGGTTGATTGGGATTCGCTATTCTCAGGTGATTCACTACAACAAGTTTATTTTACATATTTTCATTCCCTGACCAATCACGTAACGTTTTGAAAGCGCGTTAGGTAGATCCAACTGTCATTTTTCCACGTAAAAATTGACGTTTATTTAGATCTACCTGACGCGCGTACAATGCGTTACATGATCGACCTGCTGATGTACGGTACCCTCCTATGGGGTAAGTCCATGGATACGCAAAGAGTTGTTGTCATGTAAAAACGTGCAGTTCGGGTACTTGTAGGAGTGAAGCATTGGCACCCCTGTCGGGAGCTATTCTCAACGCAACGCATAATGACGCACTACTCACAACATCTGTTCGAGCTTCTGTTATTTGTAAGAAAAATCATCTCCCAGTTTGCGCGTGTGAATGTAACAGGTAAACTTCGTTCAACTGGGCGCCTAGGGACAGTTTCTCGTCGCATGGGGCTTTCAAAGAAAAATCCCCGGATTATAGGGCCCACCCGCCGATATAAGAAACGAACCTTGTGACGAAACATTTAGGCGTACACTGAGAAATATTTTCAATCGACGAAAAAAATGGAGGAGGTTCTCAAGTCGACGCGTATATATATATTTTTTTTTTAATGTATGACCACGCATAACTTTTTACAGAGTAGTTCGATTTTGATAATTCTTTTTTTATTGGAAAGGGTATACCCCGAAATTGGTTCCATATAAATTTGGAAAAAAAAACCAACCCTAAGGGTAGGAAAATAGGGGATGATTGATTTTTCGTCGGTTAAAACTTTGTTTTCAAAGTAAATTATGTTGGATAACCCTCTGTACTCTGTTCATGGAAATCGATTTTTAAGTAGGTAATTATTTGATTTATTGATCCCCAATTTGATATTATTTCTTGTGTAACATTTATATTGTATATTCAACTTCTAAATCGTAATGGACAAATTGATATTGTTTATTTTTGTTTAATAGTAATTGTCAATTAGTTGTTAAATGACAATCCGTAATTTGAGATACTATTTCCACTTTGTGTATTTTAACGTTTTGAATATTATTTTATTTTTATTACTTATTATTGACGACGGATTCTTATAATTTTGTCATTGTAAGCAAATCTATTGTAATTATAATCTCGATATTAATAAGACTAAAAATGTAAATCTAAAATCCTCTTAGTTCGAATTTAATTGCTTTGACATAAAGTGCCTATGCCATATACTAGTACAGCGTCGAGCACTCGGGCGTTTACCTTACATTTAATATTGTGATTAATTTTTATGTTGAAGTTGAAACTGGCATTCTGATATGATTCAATTGATTCATGTTATGTACATAAAAAAATAGGGCAAAAAAACTAGGTTTTCATCACACTTGCTCATAAATGGTGTTATTCCTTGCCTGTATACAGAAGGACAATGGCCTAAATTGTTCCCGCGGGAAATAATGGTTCCATGGGAGTAATGAGCTTGTGTGTGATCTGATTGGTTAAGCAAATCTGGACGGCAAGAATTCTGCTCTGTGATTGGTTGGAAAATAAAATCGATCATGTGGTTCTTGTAGGGCCATGCTGCAAGAACCACATGCTCCATGCTCTGTGATTGGTTGAAATATTGAAGCTCTGCCCTCCACTCGCACTGATCTAGAAGTGAAGTTGTCAATTTCGTCAACATTTGATTGATGCGCTTGTATAAAACGTAGGTTTTTCTGTCTTTTGTGGTTATTTATTTCCTCGCAAATGTGATGAAAAACATTGTGTATAACAAGGGCGTAAGAATATTGCAAACTCGAGTCATCAAAAGCCCTCCGCCTTACGGCGTCGGGCTCCTGATAGACTCTCGTTTGCAATATTCCTCATACGCCCCTTGTTAAACAATGTACTATTTTGATATACACGCTTTTTCATGACCTAATACCATTGAGGTGTAATGTACTAACGTACTAGAAATCACACGCCGAACAAGAAGTTTGCGCTACGCGTTGCAGCCCATGGGCTGCATCGTCTTAGTGTATTCTATGACAAGTTACCCTCCCCCCGCATTCCCCCCGCCTTGCCGGCCGGCGCACAGATAATGTTCGGGTTGTCTTCTCTAGTAGGTTAGTAATACATTATATCTCAGTGCATAATACTTGAGTAATATTTTTGCAAGTATTATTTGATTTCCTCGCATTGTAAGAGAAAAGAACTATTTCGCTTCGACGGGAATGACAATTCGTGGATTTGTATCAATTGTACAGTCTAGGAAATTGAATGTTTAGCACTTTTGGACCTTAAAACGTCATTCAAATAGAGTTGAAATGTGCCCAAACTTCATTTTCCTCTACTGTACTTGTCCGCGAATCGCTTATTCGAGTCCTCTGCAATAATGTGCTATTTTCGTTAAATCTGTACTTAGCCGTCACTATACCTAGGTTACTTGTGAATGCAGGTTAGCTACTTATCTTCGAACAAACCGATAGGAATGTATGATCCTACTGTAGTTCTGTGTAAGCTGTGAGCTGGCCCTCGGTTTGACAAATAGTGGAGATTACTTTCATTATTCGCGGCGCGCGTATTACCTGATATTGCTACCTCTAACAATGAGTCGAAGGAAAATAAAATATAACTCCGATGCGGGAATCCGACTGATCCCAGAAATGTGATAGGAGAAAGTCTGTGCAAATGAATGGAAAGGTCAGATTTATAAATAGCGGGTCGTTTATTGTTTTCTCTATTACTGATTATTTTATTTGTTTGACGTTTAACTTATACTTTCGAACGTAAATGTCAAGTTTTAGAAAAGTATATAAGTAGTTATTAAACCCACTTTACAACAGAAGATTTTAACAAATCTTTTAGGAATTATATTATACTATTAGTGGCACTAATAATAGCGGTTGTGCTGATGCTTCATGAAAATGTCTGAGTATAATAATATTTTCATACCGTATAAAGATCCAATGATCACTCGGTGTCTGTCCGTCTGTCACAGTTTTAAAATCTCAATAAAACTCTGTCACCTAATTCGCGCGCTGCTTTACGTTTAACAAAACTTTCACGTGCTAGATACGGGTTTTACGAGCTAAACAATAACATAACAACGGGCAAAGGTATAAAATTAGCAATAAATAGAGCCATACGTCTGGCCCCACACCTGTGCGCCGGTCAGGGGTGACCAGCCATAACTCACTCGAATTGTGCCCCCGGGCTAATGTTGCCCAGACAAACACTAATACGGGCAGGAAATAAAATTGTTGTTTGCTATTTTGCTCATAAATGTGGAAGTGAGACGACATGTTTCTCTTTTGCGTCATTTCAGAATCCAGATCGGCACCTTTACATTTGGGCTTAGAGTTCAAGTTATTAGAAACTACTATGTAGATTTTTTTGGATGCATGTTTGCACATTCCGTTTTTTATCTATGATTACAGACAATCTTATCTATAACCATAGCAAGTACTAATCTTAAAAAATACCTCACACTAAAATCTTAACGCAAGCATATTCTAAACTATCGTTGTTCAGCTTCATAAAACATCTCTACAGCCATCTCCATATTCGTTTCGCAAAATAGCGTTCCCTAACCAGGGATTTTCGCAAAACCAATTTTGAAAGGGTTGGGCGGAAATCCGCTGGTAAGTTTCAGGGCGAAAGTGTGGCGGGTAATGAGAAATGATAAGCGCCACACTATTTTGCTATTAGTGGAGATGGAGGCCCCTGTGTCGAGGCGAAATAAGCTGCATTGTAACAAGGTTTAAGCTAACAGCTACTCAAAGTAAAATAATTTAGCAAAGGAGATTTAAAGCTTCTTATCTCTACTTTCTATGAATCAAATACGCGTTCTTTCAATTTTATAGTCAGCAAACACAGCTACTTCGCTCAATCAGTGGGGAAGCGATTTAAATAAATACATTATACGCTACAATAAAAGCCAACAGGCCATAAACCTCAATTTAATACTTACATTAAAATTATTATCCGATGTAATAAAAGCGCCATTAAATCGCACTTTCAACACCTCAGGCTACCGGCACTGTAGGCGATAGCAGATATTTATGAGGGCTGATAAAGGACGAAAACTTGTTCATCGGTTCCCCATTATCCTTAATAAGTATGGATTAGTAGGGAGAGGCAACGCAGACCACGTCGTAAATAAGCCGGAGAAGGCTTTTGTCATGGTACTTTATTATCTAACTTTATGAAACAGGTCTCGTGTTTGTTAAGTGTGTTTTACGACTAATATAATACTATATAGGCTAGGTGATTGGAGATACTGAACAGTATATGACTAAGTCATCGTAAACTTTGTGTTTTATCACATAAGATAAATGAAACTGATAAAAATGCTAAATATTTTTCGCAATATCTGTACTAAAAACATTTGCATATAATTCATAAGTAGAAAACAGTAAAAGGAGTAAAAAATCGCGTGTCACACTACATTTATCTATCAAGCTTTTACGCACACTCTATCAACATTTTCAACACGTCGCCGTCGTAGAATAACATATCACTATGTTTAACTTCAATAAACCGAAATGAAAATCTGTGTATACTGTACGAAATATAAAACATCATAACTATATTTATATTATATTGCACGATTCAATCAAGATACAATTTTCTCCGTACAACGTGTGCGAGGGCGCGGAAAATATCTAAGAAGTTCGTAATTTGATCGAGGCATAATCCAATTATTTCCGCTCCGGGTCACGGGGCATCATGAGAGATCTCTTCAATATTGAGGCCCTTTCAGCGACATATTCCTTTTAAATCTGCCTTTAAATATTGATTTTCATACTCGTAGAACTTAATGCGAAATCCATTATAAGAGGTGTGGTTTGACGTAGGATTGTTTGTCAAATCCAAATAACCATGTTTCTCTCTATGATAGGTACTACCTAATTACCTATTCGTGTAAATACAGCAGCAGAATAAGATATAATCGCATTACCAAACATCAAATAATCTTTATATAAAAATGCACGTCTTCGTTGAATTTCAATATTCTTTGCAATCTTTCAAGGTAGCACAGTAAATTTATAAGCTAGGTAGTCATTCATATTTCACTAAATACTGACTAGCAATTTAATACCGATTGCGCAAATAACTGAGGGCAAGACAAATTGCCGGGATTTACGTAGTTTTCCATGATTTATAGAACCCGCATGTTTCGGAAACCGCTACCAAAGCAATACGTCAGACGCATCCTCCAGGGAAACCGCGTATCTACCCGTCACCTGCAGGTATTTGTCAAAACTCTCTCTAAACACATTTACAATACACCCACAAATAAACACGTCAATCCAATATCACCCTTATAACTGTTAACATAAGGTACACCTATTAAAACTTTGCATGTTCGTCATATGCGGTGTCTTGATAGCTCTACCAATATTGTATCGACACGGCACGCCTGTCATATGTGGTCGCATACGGATGGCGGAAGCTGTGTGATATATTGTTTAAGTTTAATACACAAATATTTATTGTGCAACTTTGTTTCCAAACAACATTTGGTAAACTATGATAGGTACATCACAGCACGATATCTAAGAAAGGCAAGAAAGCAAGTCATTTAACGGTACGTACGTACTTGTAAGTAGAATGGACATCTTCCATTTATGGAAATGAAACCATGACTATCTAGTTATAAATCGAATGCACCTTAAATTGCAATTGGATCACGTAGTCAGTTCATTTCCGTGAATTCTTATAACGTTTCCAAGTACTTCGGTGGACTACCTGCGCGGGGTGTCTGCGTAATTTATGACCCCAGATAACGAGGGCTCACAGTGGCCTTATCGACTTCCCCTCTTTTAACTCGGCTCTCTAGTGCCTTTTTTCAGTAAAATCGACTATTACAACGGGAGCGTTATCAACCGTAGACGATCTTAACTGAGAGCTAAGTTTTCAGCGCCATTTTGAATATATGTACTTTGTTTTTTTTATTCAAGGGAGTCTTCTTTCAGGTACCAGCAACCGCGTACGAAAAACGTATTTTACATTCCCTATGCATATACACTCAAATACCCTTATACTACTACGGTAATATGATATTTAGACTGTTAATAATAATTCTCGCTAATAAATCAAAATGATTTCAAAAAGCACAAAAAGAAAGATAGAGACAATATTTATAAAATATCTCCTCTAGTTTATTTTTCGCATGTGAAATAAGTATATGAGGGATATTACGATTCTCTTGATTATGAATGATCACAATTCCGAGCTCTGAAGTGGAAGTCACACGTCTCCTGCTCATTCGTCGCACCTGGCGACGCGTTCAAACATTTTATAGCTTATTCTTTCAGGGCCGAGTGAATTGAACTAGGTACTTTGTGTAATAATGAATTTCGAAATTTTTATAATTTATTACATTTTAATCATTGATGATATATACCTACCTATAACATCAGCCAGGTACTAAAAAAAATTTGGCAGATTGTGCATAGGTATGCCAATTTTAAAGCTTACGCTTAGGTAATCTCTTTCTTAAGCGTACAGGCCGGGCACTTGTCATAAACAATAAAAAAAGGTGAGGTCACAAAATTAAATTATTTATGTAACTTATCGTGTAGTTAATAATTGTTTATGTTACCGTCAGAATAACAATGCCAGCAGTTTATTATCTTACTTGAGATATTAATTTGACGATTTGTCTTTGATAGATTATAAATAACGAAAACAAATGCGTCCAATTGTGAAGTTTTTTTTTTTTTTTACTACGACGGTGGCCAACAAGCTCACGGCCTGCCTGATGTTAAGCTGGTACCATCGCCTATGGACACTTGTGACTCCAGAAGAATCACAAGCGCGTTGCCGACCCTTTATTCACTTGAGGATTCGCTGTGTTGGCCTGACATGCAGGTCCCTCACTCCCAACGCAACGCACCCTAGGGAGATTTTTCGTTAGTTTATAAACTATCAATGTCAAATCGTCAAATTGTGAACTGAGATCAATTCGGAATGCTACGTAACGCATACACAATTACTGGTTAGGTTAGTTAGATTGTTTCAGTTGCCCGAAGGGCAAGCGGATGATTAAGTAAATGGAATAAAATGTTTGGATAAAAAAAAACCATGTTCCGAAGTAAACGTAAAATTCGTTCAACCAATGCTCGCACAGGGTGCGTTCCGAATCTTGCCAATTTGATTACAAAAATAATGCGTTACATTGTGAACGGTTTTGACAGTTCACAATTTTTCGACATTTTATAATATCGCAAGTAAGATTATAAACTGACGGTGTTCATAATCCGACGGTAACATACAAATCTACAAAACTTAACTGCTCTTTTTTGCATTAATAATTACAATATTGCTATGAAAATATGTAGTTTCATTTGATGCATATTAATATTGCTACTTCCACCAAGCTGTTAATAAAAACAAATCTGAAATACAGAAGAATTTCGATATGATTTTGTGAAAATGCATTTATTTTCTCGAGCAGATAAAGTGTGTGGGAACCCGAGGCGCCAATCAGAGCGCCTGAAGAATGGTCGCTATTTCCTGAAGCGGCCCTCACTTCCGCTTTAACGTTTTTATATATAGCCGCATTTGTTCATCGCTAACTGCTTTAGTTACTATTTAATTCTAAATTAGGGTTTGAGGGTACGGTTAACTACGTAATTATGGAAATGTATGCTGCTGAATATGCTTATCGATTCTTTTGAAACTATATACAAAATTCTCATGAGAAAATTAACTTTCGTATCATTTGTCATTAGGATACTAAATAGGTATTTTTCTCAGAAAATTAAAGGTGAATATAATAATTATAATGATTTATGGCGTAATAGTACCAAGATGTCAAAGAGGTTGCGTGGGATCGGAGTAGATGGAGGGCCTATTTTGAGCTACACCGACAAGAGCATAAGTAAGAGAAGAAAAAGAACAGGTCGAGATGAATATTTATTAAAGCACTTTGCTCCGCCACATTAAATATAAATTATTGGTAGGAAGTCGCTGAAAACCTGCAAAGTAAAACCTGCTCGGATATATGTCTGAATGAATTGTTCACTAGCGGGAATCGACCTTTAGGTCAGCAGTTGTATCACTCAAGTGTGCACGAGTGCACAACGAGGTACGGGGCAAGCAGAGCAGACACTGCAAGATAATTCTGCCTTATATGTAGTCTCTTTACATTATTGTCAGGTAACTTCGACGGTTGATTGCGCCATGCTTTTGTCACGGGTTTGTTGACAGTCAAAGTCGCCTGATAATGTAAACGAGCCTTTAACTCATCAAGTCCAGAATTGGAACAATACTGACTGACATTTTGATAAACTAGTAAGCTTTTACAGCATCGTAGAATTGACGTCTTTGTATCGATAATAAATAATATAATATAAAACTACCTATACATAATACGCATTGGAAATATCCAGTCATATTTCAAGTGAATTGTAAAACAGTTTACTCTCGTACCCCTAAGCTAACACTTAATCAAATGGTAGATTAAATACATTCGTTATCAATACGACATCGTCCGTAATATTCAATTTCGCAAGACAGGTCTATCGTATATTTTACAATATATTAAATTAGAAGGATCGTGTTTAAAACCTGAGATGAGATTTGCGCCCGTAGGTTATAATTTAGACGCTACTATAAAACGGCAGCTGGCTTATGTTCAGATCTGCAAAGTGATTACCGAGAAAAGATGTTTGATAAACAGCCCACTTATCAATTGGCCAGGGGCCTGATTGCTGGGACGAACAAAAAGGAAACTTATATTGCCTGTATAAAAACGTCTGGAAAGTGCGACGTTGTTTGGTCAAATTAGCATCCCTGTGTGAAGCAGTAATGGAGTGGAATTTAACACCGTCTCTGCTGCTTATCTCCGCTGGTTTATTCGGAAGAGGAAGAATTTTATGATAACTAATTTAAGGTGCGCTTGCTACAAAGTAAAAGTAATATGTATGCCTTAAAATCACTACTTTAACGAGATGTGGCCTCAGGGGCAAAATAAAAGGGTGCAATATTAATTAATTATTTTCGTGTGAATTAAAATAAAATAAAAGTTTCAATGCAATTATAATCTACTAATAAGATTGTATCATACTTGTCTTCGTTTGTAAGTTAACTACTAAGTGAATTTAAAAGATAAGTATACACCCTCAATGCCTCAATACTAACACACTCGCGGACAAAGAATACGAGTCAGTAAAATACCTTCATATTTCCTAAAATAGTGCAAGGTTGCTATATTTTTAATCCCGCCATGATCTTTATTTAATTTTACATCGAAACTGCAAAAATAACAGTAAAATTTCATTACCAGGTTTAAATGGGACTCGTAAAAACCCATGAAAAAAACAACGTTGACGGAGCGAGATACCTAACGCAAAATTCGTCATTTTTGGATTTTGCTAATACAGTGGCAGTGGGCGGGGCACATTGCACGTAGAACCGATGGCCGTTGGGGCGGAAAGGTTCTCGAGTGGCGACCACGTACCGGAAGGCGCGGTGTGGGGTGGACGAGGTGGACTGTTGACCTGGTAAAGGTCGCAGGAGTCCGCTGGATGCGGGTGGCGCAGGACCGGTCACTTTGGCGACCTTTGGGGGAGGCCTTTGTCCAGCAGTGGACGTCTTTCGGCTAATATGATGATGATGATTAGTTGGGTAAGAATAAGAATAGAGTATAATTTAAAAAAAAACTAGTGTTAATTAAAAAAAAAAGCCCATAGCGGTTATTTAATTTAGGATGACCCGAAATTTTGGACCGCGAGTCAAAGTCAAACTAAACTACTCATCCTATCCATACTAATATTATAAATGCGAAAGTGTGTCTGTCTGTCTGTCTGTCTGTCTGTCTGTCTGTCTGTCTGTTACCTCTTCACGCCTAAACCGCTGAACCGATTTAGATGAAATTTGGTATAGAGATAGTTTGAGTCCCCGGAAAGGACATAGGGTAGTTTTTATCCCGGAAATCTACCCCTAAGGGGATGAAATTGGGGGTGAAAATTTGTATGGAGCTACTTAAACCGCTGCACCGATTTGGATGAAATTTGGCATTTAAATAGTTTGAGTCCAGGGGAAGGACAAAGGATAGGTTTGATCCCGTAAATCATCCCCTAAGGGGGTGAAATGAGGGGGTGAAAACTTGGAGGTAACCAATTTTGATGAAATTTGGTTTGGAGATAGTTTAAATCCTAGGAAAGGACATAGGATAGTATTTATTTCGGAAGTCATCCCCTAAGGGGGTGAAATAAGGGGTGAAAATTCGGATGGAACCCATTTGAATACAATTTGGTTTAGATATAGTTTGAGTCCTAGGAAAGGACATAGAGTAGTTTTTATCCCGGAAATCCACCCCTAAGGGGATGAAACTGGGGTTGAAAATTTGTATGGTGCTACTTAACCGCTGCACCGATTTGGATGAAACATAGTACTGTTTTAACTCCGGAACGGGTGAAATGGGGGGTTGAACTTTGGATGGAACCCGTTTAGATAAAATTTGGTATAGAGATAGTTTGATTCCCGGAGAATGACATTAGATAGTTTTGAAAATTTGGATAAATCCCATGGAGATGAAATTTGGTATAGAGATAGTTAGAATCCTAGGGAAGGAAATAGAATATTTTTTATTTCGGAAATCATCCCCTAAGCGGGTGAAATGGGGGTGAAAATTTGGATGAACTCATTTAAATGAAATTTAGTTAAGAGATAGTTTAAGTCCTGGGAAAGGGCATAGGAGTGAAATGGAGGATGAAACTTTTGATGGAACCCGTTTAGATGAAATTTGGTATAGAGATAGTTTAAGTCTCGGAGAATGAAAGCGGATAGTTTTTATCCCAAAAACAGTTCCCAAGGTAATTAAATAGGGGGTGGAAATTTGGATAAAACCCATTTAGATGAAATTTGGTATAGAGATAGTAAGAGTCCCAGGGAAGATGCATAGTTTTTATCCCGAAAATCATCTCCTGAGGGGGTTCTTAAAACTTTGTAAAAACATTACTTATTTGAGTACAAACAAAGTGCTTTCAGCGTTTTGGAAAATTCCACCCCTAAGAGGGTTAAAAAGGGCTGCAAAGTTTATATGGGGAAACTCTTTTTGGGATAGGAGCTTAACAGTTTGTAGGACGATTAGTTATTGAAATACAAAAAAAAAGGATATTCAGCGTTTTAGTAAATTCCACTCCTAAGGGGGTTAAAAGTGGGTGCAACATTTGTGTGGAGGAAACATTTTTTTAGCCAATTTACAATTTTGTAGAATGCTAACTAATTAAAAATAAAATTAAATACTTTCAGCATTTTAGAAACGTCGATCTTTAGGGGTTTATAAGAACGTTTGAATGAAGAAAATATTTTTTTAGCGAGGGACTTAAAACTTTGTTGAAAGATTACTTATTACAATAAAAATCAAGTACTTTTAGCGTTTTGAAAAATTCGACCCCTAATGAGAATAAAAAGGGGTGCAAGGTTCGTATGGGAAACCCATTTTTTGAGCTAGAGACTTGATATTTTGTAGAAAAAATACTTATTACAATAAAAAAACTTAGTGTTTTCTTTTCAATTTTTCCCCGAAAAGCGTTAATTCAAAGGTTCAAAGTTTGTATGCAGACTATCAGAGCAAGAATTTTTTTAAGTATGAGAATTGTAACTTCGATCTTAGTATGTTTGTTAAAAGACTACAAAACTCATTTCAGCGTTTTTTGAAATTCATCCCCTAAAAGGTATTATAAGGGTGTTCAAAGTTTGTATGGAGAGCAAAACATTTTTAAAGTAAGGGATTTGTAACTTCAGTTTTAGACTGTTTACTACAAGACTACAAAGCTAATTTCAATGATTTTAAAAATTAATTCCTTAAACAAACATTTAGACGATAACATGTTCTACGCGGACGAAGTCGCGGGCAACAGCTAGTTTCATATATATTCTATCTATATTCTGTGGCTTTGCTTGCGTTCTTTGTAAGTCGCGGACAGAGCCGCACGGGCAACCTGTTTTTTATAACAGTCAGTAGCATTTATTCGGCTCAATTATTGAGAAATTTAAATCACAGTTCTCATTACTCTAATTAAACATGGCCGAATTAAATATGTAAATCAACACGTAACAAAATAATTGCATTACGACATTAAGCTCACGAAATAATTGTGTTTACCGGAATCGTTATTCAAAAACCAATTTGGTTTGGAGGCTATTTCAGTGGGAAATAAATCGAATAACCGATTTATTACAGGGCATTTGCGATTTATGAGCCGCGCTTGTATTGCATTTCGGTTATGAGCGTTTCCCTCGATGATGTAGCGGCCCGAATATTCAGTTTCTTCGAGGAAAAACAATACGGCAAACGTTAAACCGACATTTGTCATTATAGGTGCGGTTGTATAAGGGAAAGTTATTTTTAAAAACAAAGTAGGTTATAGTATTCTTAAAAAAACATGGTTTAAGGAAATTATTAACAAACATATGTTTCATTGTACTAGCAAACTTCGTTAAAAACTAGGTGCACACTGATACCTTAAGCCGACAATAACAATACCGTTAACATGCAAACTGTTGTGAAAATCGGAAGGCCTGCAAAATAACAGGAAAATGAAGGAATGTAACATTTACCATTCAAATATTTTTTTGTAATTTAATGTTAAATTACAGCCCAGGAAATCCAAAAACTGTCTGCTCATATATTATTTCACAGTTGAGTTTCATTATTTGGGTACAATCATAGCACAGTGGTACATCTTAATTATTTTCTCGTAAAGTGCTCGGATTACGAAACCCTTTTTCTTGAAAAAGTTGCATGGGAGATCTCAACAAATTAAGGGCTTAATTATAAAAAATGTATATCTATGAAAAGTTCCGGGAATTAGCTACGGGCCCCGCTGAAGTGCCAGACATTAATCATTCAGGGTTTGCGCGAAAAGGCCTTTCATAAAAATATATTAAAAGTTTCCTCCTCGTCATACTTGCATTCGCTCGCCTTGTATGTTAATTCGTGATCATAAAAATTTGATATTTCTCGCTTTACGTCAGCGGGCAATTTTGAGGATGTTTGTAATAAAACCTCTGTGTATTCACACCTTATTTCATATTTACATACATTGCCAAAGCTGTCGAATTCTATATCTCTAAACAAAATGTACCATCATACAATCTTAAATCCGTCATTGGCTTGACATGCCTTCACACCAAACATTTGAGTGTTACTTATTTAACACGTCCAGTGCTAGTGACGCAATGTGTGTGACCAAATGTTTTTTTACTGCTACGCCGAGGGGTAATCACGTAACGTTCCGAACGCGCGTCGGTACAATTTAACTGTCAATTTTCCATATAAAAAGTGACATTTAGACCCACCTGACGCGCGTACAACGCGTTACGTGATCGACCTGCTGGTGATACGGATCTGTTGAAAAAATATTATTTGCACCCATGAATGATATCGCTTAAGATTTCGAGTTGCTAACCTATTCGATCTCAATAGGGTAATATATAAAAAACATTAACCACCTGTTTTAAAGCGTACATGGGCGAAATAATCTCGATCCGAATTACAGACACAGAATAAGTATTAGTTGTTACAGGTAACTTATAGGTATATTCGTTACGGAGACGGTAGCGCACATACCCATACGTTATTCTGGTTACGTATAAGAAATCATACAATAAAAACATATCATTTTATTTTCACCACCACTTTGATTGTTTTATTATTTGAAGGGCAAATCGAATAATAAAACAATCAAAGTGGAAATCCATGTTCTTCATTCGCTATGAAATAAAGCACAGATTATGCACAGCGGTTCGCATTAGAGCCGACCTCTAGGGACAACGCAGTACTCTCTGAAGCCCTTGGGAGTGGTCCGAGCAACACTACCCTCCTAGAAGTAAAGGTTGTTATTTAGTAAGATTTGCCCGTCGTTTACGACCTTTATTTTAAATAGAGTGGAACGGTCTCGGAGTATCCAGTTAGTCGTCCCGGGATAATACGACCTATTAGCAGAGCTCTTACTCCGCAGTCAATTCTTTAGCGGCCGTTGGGCAAAGTTTGCTAATGAGACTGTGTTTACGTTTCGGGACGAATTTGTAACTAACTATATTAGGGATTATTGCAAGATATTCAGTATTATCGCTTGTAGTTTAGGTAGATAGATAAAATAATATCAATTAGAACTACTTACAGGAAACTATTCACGACACGACATCACCTTTTAAGATAGGGGTCATTTTTCCATTCCGATGTAGGTTTCCTCACAAGTTTTTTTACTTTAGATTCCCTAGCCCTTTACCTACGGGGCCTTGAAACACGCCGTCATCGCTCAATACGGGCATGTTTTGGCAAGAGTCAGTGGTCAGGCATAATTTCACTTACTTGTAACTTTTGAAGTATTACAGCTACACAGTTGAAATTTCACACACACAAAAAATATAATGTGTTTAATCAATAAATAATCACTTAAAGTAATATTATTGACAATTTTTTCTGATATCAAGTAATATATCAGTCACTAAGAAATTGAAGATTTTTAAGTTACCTACTACTCGCGGATTTCACATGTTAAAGTTTAAGAACATTAGTTTATAGTATATTTAACACAAATAAACACTTAAGAGGATTGTGAACCTGTAATTTTTCATACAAAAAGCGATAACGTTTTTCACCCCGTAAACATTGTTCGATTTTCATAATTTTTGAACATGTTGTAGATATAATGAAAAACTAGGTTTGTACGTTTTGATTTTTAAGAAACATTGCTTGCGTTAAAAGTTATTAGCATCTAAAAATCTATATTTTTGACTTAAAATCTTTGTTTATAAGTCTTTTTATAAGTATTTTTTTTTTATTAATCTTAACTGATTTACTGAAATGAGGAACGTACGGACATAGATTAAAGTGTACTGAATCCATTAATACCAAAATTATTTCATTTCATAAAGATTTAGTGGGGTAAAAACGTTATCACCCGAAACAATATTTCAACAAGGAAATGTAGGCAATTGCCTCCAGGACTTGCTACTCTCTCTATCGCACGATACGGGTGAGGCACAGAGCGGTGTGAAACAGATAGATTTCTTTAAAATACCTACTCGCGCCGCGTATCCGCACTTCACAATCCTCTTAAATAACGATAATTATAAAAATAATGCATAAATATCAATCACTAAAAGTAACACTCCAAACACTACCACGCCGTACTCTAACAAAAACACTATTGTCCGCCATATTGAGTTCAATTATTTGCACGTCTGCAGTAGGTACGGGTGTCAACTCCAGTTGACACCAAAAAAGCGGTAATTTTAAAAAATATGTTTACTTCAGTACCATCTACCGAAACATAATGGTATTTTTTTCTTTGTATCTGTACTAATCCCAATGCATAATGCGACCGCTATTACCAAGATACAAGGTTTCGTTTTGATAAAAAAAATATTGAACATGACCATTACTTCGATCAACTATAGTTGACACCCGTACTGCAGCGGTGTTGCCGTACTGGCAACTCTGGTTGACACCCGTAGGTAAAGGGTTATTTTTGAAATAAAATCAATATCCGTGTTTAAATGTTTTGACTTTTTGATAACTAATCTTATTTAAGTAAGTACTAGGTTGCTTCAAATAATGGTTAAAACGGCCCCTTTAATTATGCCGCAAACGTAAGCCTTATACAAATCCGTCAACAATAAGTCTGACAATGAATGTTTCGTTCGTATTAAGTTACCAACATGTTGTTACGATTGGTTAAGTTTCGGAGGAGGAAACACAGTCCAGAACGAAACCTCGATTTTTATAGGTAGCGGTTTGCGCGCGTTTCCACCTTCGTTAGGTCAGCGCGACAGAAATATGGATCTAGAATTCTCATATCTGAAAAAGGACAATGGTAGTGTTCCCTGTTAATCTTCTGTTGTTTCTGACTAGGATATAAATATATATTTAAATATGGTATACCAAATTTTTCGTCGTTGTGAGGGAATCGCATTTAAATAGAATACCTACCAGATCAAAGGAATACAAGAACTCTATGGTAAGGAATCGTTTCAGTGGATGAGTTTTCTACCAAATGTGTGAATTGCAATTTTCTATCTCAGGCAATAAATTCAGTGCCTCGTTTGCTTTCTGACTAATACTCTACGTGATACTTTCGCAAAAGATTTATCGCAAGGCATTAATCCCGCATACATGTGTTGGACATCAGGAACACTGGGGAAGAATCAACTCAGCTCACATATTTTCACGATTTTTCCACGTCTCATTTGTTACTTGGCCCCAACTTTCGTACTACGTGACAGAAATAACGATCTTCAGACCGCTGTTCGATCTTAACATCTTATTCATGAAATATATTTTCATTGATTAATATTATAACTAACTATCGCGGATTGGAAATCGACCAGCGTCAGAACTACAGAGGAACTTGAGAGTTGAAACTTAAGTACCAACATTTAAAAAAGCGGCCAAGTGCGAGTCGAACTCGCACATGAAGGGATCCGTAAAATAAATTGCGGTTTACGATTTATGACGTATTAAAAAAAACTACTTACTAGATCTCGTTCAAACCAATTTTCGGTGGAAGTTTGCATGGTAATGTACATCATATATTTTTTTTAGTTTTATCATTCTCTTATTTTAGAAGTTACAGGGATGAAGGGGGGGGGGCACACATTTTACCACTTTGGAAGTGTCTCTCGCGCAAACTATTCAGTTTAGAAAAAAAATATATTAGAAACCTTAATATCATTTTTGAAGACCTATCCATAGATGCCCCGTATGGGTTTGATGAAAAAAAAAATTGTGTTTCAGTTCTGTGTATGTGGGGACCCCTAAAAATTTATGTTTTTTTTTCGATTTTTGTGTGAAAATCTTAATGCGGTTTACAAAATACATCTACTTACCAAGTTTCAACAGTATAGCTCTTATAGTTTCGGAAAAAAGTGGCTGTGACATACGGACGGACAGACAGACAGACAGACATGACGAATCTATAAGGGTTCCGTTTTTTGCCATTTGGCTACGGAACCCTAAAAATGAAGTTTACAGTCCAGTTTGTATTTTTTCAGGGATTTGATCGAGTCACATATAGTTTGTCTAAGGTCTAGTGCAATAATTATCGAACCTAGAATACAAAAAAATGTAGGGAAATAATCACATGGATTTTAATGTCTTTCCAAGTCTGCAGTGAATTTAGTTATGAACATGTTTATAAATTCTCGCAAAAGCAATCACGACCCGAAAGCTTGACTAAAACTACAATAAATAAAACGATTTAATATCAGATTTTGGCATGAATATTGTGCGATAAATATCGACATCCCTACGTTTCTAACCTAGCCGTAACAAGTAGAGTGGTAACCACGTAACGTTCCGAACGCGCGTCGGTACAATTTAACTGTCAATTTTCCATGTAAAAAGTGACCTTTAGACCTACCCGACGTTCGTACAATGCGTTACGTGATCGACCTGCAGGTCAATAACGTTAAGCATTGTACTCACGTTAGGTACTACCTAAATCTAAATGTAGGTACTTTTTATATGGAAAACTTACAGTTGAATTGTCCTAACGCGCGTTCGAAAAGTTACGTGATTACCCATTAGATCAAGTATAAACGGCTTTTGATTAAAAAAAAAAAACTATTAAACTGGCCAACTTCCAAATTTTTTATGTTTTGATAAATAATTCTCCACCGATACCATTTTAATATGAGAAGATAAGGAACGTCACTATCACGCAGACAATATTTTTCGTATGATTCAACACGTCAGTTCCTGAAATATACATAATATAGTTCCTGAAGTACCTCCCACGTAAGAAAGATAAATGATGTCCATACCAATATAGCGTGTGATTTATATCAATATTTGTATAAAAAAAGACAACGGTCTATTGTAAATGCAAACATTTAAATTCCTTTAAAGCAATCTCTCCGCAATGGATATTTTACTCGGTTACAATCACAGTTGTAGCACGTGACCGTTTTGTCCGGGATCCGGTCGTTCGTTGTACGACGAGTTACGATATGTCCCGGACCATCCCATTGTCCCTGGTCGAATCATTACCTCCGTTATGTGATAAGAATCTACGATCCAATGAAATGTTTCAATTTGAACGGACCGATTAAATTCAGGATGAGGTTATTGGATTTTTTATTGAGGTTCCTCAATGGAAATACCAAATAAAACGGCATTATTTGTTCACAAAGGGGTTTTAATTAATTACAATTCTATAAACGAATTCTATAAACATAGAAAACAGAGCTGCCTAATTGCAAAATTTGCTTAATGCTAGCTTCAGTCCGTTTTACGTGACAATATTTACTAGATGCAAGAAATAAAAGCCAAATAAACCAACTGACGCAGGAGAGAATATTATTCATTGATGTTAAACATATACTTTTTAAGCAAAACGATGAAACATATAAGATATTATTTTTAATTTGATTCAACCAGCATTTCTTTGAGTTTCCTTCGTAAAATTTTTCCTCGTGGGTTTCTAGGTAACTCTGGTATGAACCTGACTCCTCCTTTTAACTGCATACGCGGTGCGACCTGTGTGATGATAGAATATAATATTATATAACGCATTGTACGCGCGTCGGGTAGATCTCAACGTCACTTTATATGCAAAAATGACAGTTGGATCTACCTCACGCGCGTTCAAAACGTTACTATACCCTGAGAAAATTACGGTTTTTTTTGGAAATAATTCAATATCAGGCTAATTATTTGTATACGGCTTTTATATGTTATTTTAAACAACTTTTACTATTGAAATATTATTATTTATGGACCGGAGTTAGGAAAAAAATTAACCCGCAAGCAAAAATGCCATCGGTATTTTTAAAATGAAAACATGTTTGAGTACACAAATTTGGAGACTTACTACCTGAATCCAAAAATATATGCATCAGGAAATAACAGCATTTTAATTAAATATTTACGATCTTGAGATAATATTGAATTTCATCTGGCCTATAGAAAGGTTTATTCATTAACAAAAATAAGTGGATTATGCGCGTATCCCAAAGAACGTATATAGATGTAGTCAATTATAAAGTAAAGAAAGTTTATACCATTTTCGCCTGATTTTTACCGAATTTATGAAGATTACTTTTCATTATTTTTTACCGTATCGGTTTTAATTTAGGTGGATTATTAATGAATATTTAGTCAAATTACCCAACCTATTTTTTGGTGTAAAAATATGGCTGATATCGATATATTGTTGTGTTTTCATAGAGCGAAACCGTAAAGTTCTCAGGGTATACGTGATTACCCCGCAGATTCCATCCTTGTAAAATCGTACTTCTTTTGAAACAGACTGAATGAAAACAATTTGATTTTACTAGTAAGTGCCATCAATCAACCACTGGGAAGATTCTTCACCAAAAAATTACTTGTCGAAACAACATAGGTACAGTAACTTCAAATTTTATAGATTTTTTTTGCAAAAAAAATTACGAATAATGTTTGTTACCCTTTCAATAAGCAGTTGATGACTGTGCATAAAAGTATAGTCTGCAATTAAAGCTAAAACCAAAGATTTAATTTTTTTGTGAGATACTTACATACTTACTCATACTAATTTGTGTTTTGTCGATAGCGTTTGTAGGATTAAATGATCTTTAACAACTCTTAGTACAGTCGCTTGGTACAGTGCCTAATAAGATGCTGAACACCTAAGTACCTTGTTGTTTTACTTGTTTTCACTCGTTTGACAACTTCATATGGCAGTTTAACATGACGTTTAATGCGACACGGGACAGGACTCTATTGTCAATGTCATAACATAAAAAGGCGTGTACCGATATTTATGTACGTATTAATTTACCCTCGACTATACAAAGGTGTTAAGCCCCTTGTGAGGCTGACTGTACGCACGATAAATACGGTTACAAAAGGCAAATGTAATTGTAATTTCAGTTTACCTCAGACGCAACTAATTCAATCAAATCTGTTTCCGTGACGTTACTTCCCGGCTTTTTTACAACGAATGCTGTTGGCAATTCGATAGCGGCGGGGTCTGGTTTGCCTATTACCCCCGCATCTTGAACTCCTGGGTGTTGCAGTAATACATTTTCAATTTCCACAGGAGAAACCTAGAATGTAAACAATGGTTTTAAACTAAAATATTATTTTTAATTATCCTTGAATGTTATGACGTAAGTTACAATGCTCCTAACCTTAAAGCCATACACGACTATTATGTCAGTGAGTCTGTCAATTATATAAAAGTGTTGCTCTTCATCAAAATACCCCAAGTCTCCAGTTTTGTAATATCCATCCTCATCTAAATAATCAAAGCGGCCAATGCCTAAGTAGCCCTTCATAATCATGTGACCTTTCACACAAATTTCACCGTGTTGGTTTGGACCTAGAATAGCTCGTGTGTTTGGGTCCTCAATCTGAAATCAATAAAATTATTATTAATAATTCGCTGCAACTTAAGTTGCCACTGAAAGGCGGGCGTTTTTTTTTTCCAAATGTAGATTAATTGTTGATGTAATTAAAAATACCTACCTATATTATTAACAGTTCATGGCATGAAACTATTAAGGCGGAACGATAGCGTGAACATTTGATACTATAGGTAAATAAGTAAAACAATAACAACTAACATAAAAATGTTTTGGAATTAAATAAGAAATTTTATGTAGTCCGAAAAACGTTTGTATGATTCACGCCATCCTTGCCTTACCCCTTAATATAATCATAATCAGCTTTGGCTTGTTTTCCTACTGTAGCGTGATATGTTTTGTCTAGAGTAAGGACAACGTATGTATTGTTAGTTAATCACATATTGTATACCACCCTATATAAGCTCGTGCACTCTGGAATATATGTTCAGTTCATAACCAAACCTCGTGTTTAATTGACGTTCCTTCACACTACACAACATATTGCAATTAAACGATAATATGAAAACTTCAATGAACTACGTACACAATTGATTCAAGACTATATTTATTAGACGGAGATATAAGTTAATCAACTACCTAACGTCACAAATATCTTGTAAAACACTGCAACCATTCCCTCAGAAAAATATGGAAATAGTAAGAATCTCTTATTTATAAATGAATGTACTACATAATATATGATGATACGTAGTCCGATTGCTAGTTACAAATGAGAAAAAGTTAGTCCGTGGGAATATGAATATAGCTGCTCTGCTGCTTTATATGAATAAAGCAGTAGCAGAAGATAGTAGCGTTAAATATTGTCGCTCACGGGCGAAATATATAATTTTATGAATGCCTTAATCTTATTAAGTGAAATGTTATCTTTTGAGAAAATAAAGATCTTTAACAACAAACACATAATATTCTCCGGGGCATGTAGACTATGTCGAACAAAGCTTTTTATAAGTATTTACATTTTAAAACTCTTGAAATATTTATTTTAATTTGATTCCAAGAGGATGGAATAATATTGTACAAAATTAATAATTATGAAGATTAATTGAGACGTTACCGAAACAAAATTTGTTTCGGTTTTTTGTTTAGAATTAGAACCGCGCTAGGACTGAAGATGAAGATTCTGAACTTAAAGAACTTTACGTTTTCAAGTAGTAACTTTGAAAACTTTACCTTTGCACAACTTTAAATCGTAAAATTTGTAAGTGTATAAAGTATATAAATTGATTTTCTAAATAATATTAAAATGACGCAACACAAGACGTTTTGGAAGAATAATCAATTTACGATGTTGAATTTAGAGCATAAGAATAGGGTCTAAAAGATAATAAACAAAAAGATGTCGGTTTTCAAGTTAGGATATAGAAATGTTAAATCATTATTTATTATCATCACACTATTATACCGCACTGTGTCGGTTATACTCGTAAGTATACATTTTCTAGCGGATGAGGAATGCGCTTCACTTTCCTAATATATTTTGCGTCTTTCAGATTTTTAAAACATGCGCATGCATTCATACAATAAAATAAGAATCACAAACTGTTAGCGGCATTTCCGAACGTGCCTAGTTGTCAGAGAGTTGGCAATACTGAGAGATTAATATTGGCGGCCCGTGCTTCTAAGATGATGTCTAAAGGCCGATGGCTTGTAATTTAATGTGGAATATAATCATAATCCATGGAACCAGTGCTTTTATTGTTAAAAATTCATGTAGGGCATAGGAAGCGTAAAGAAATTAAATTTTAAAATACCATGCACAATAAGAACATTTATTATTGCTAGTCTACTTACTTTTATTTGCACACCAGGTGATACTTTGCCTACGCTTGCAGGTTTCAATTTTGGAGCCCAAATTTCTGAAATCGGCTCTCCACATTCAGTCAATCCCATGGCCTGGATTATATCCTTTACCTTGGGGAACCTACAGGGGTCATCGTATAAATATTTTAATATTCACTCAAGTGCAAATATACTGTTACACTTTGTATCGAATATCCATATATAAAGTGTACCCGGGTTTATTTACTCTTTAGTGTATATAATATGATAGCAAAGAGTATGCTCTAAAATAAGTAAGTTCAAATGAAATACATACTTTTCTCTCAAGAGTTTGATAGCGTTTTCACGAAGTGGAGATGATCTACAGTAGATCATCTTTACACTATCGAAATTATCCTTTATCGGCACGTCACTAGTTGCTATCCCACGAATAAAGGCTGGAGTAGTAAACATAATGTCAACCTAAAATCAGTTATATTATGAACAGTCGATCTACCCGTACTCAAGTCAAACAGTGTGTATTCATTTTTAAATAAAGTGGTTGCGCGTACCTTACTGTTTTTTAAAATCGGTAAAACCGTATCAAATGATAATTTAGCTGTAAAAACAATTTTTCTTCCCAGCACAAGAAATTTGTATGTCATAAATATACCCAAATTGGTGAACCACGGGCCTGGCACCCACATGAACGCCGTTTGAAGTGATGTCCTGTGTCTGAAACTGGAATACAATAAGTGTAAAAAAATGCTCCGTACCTACATGTTTTAGCGTGTATTATTCATTGTCATCGCATCTAAATATACCGATATCAAGTAATTGGGTAAGAAATATGACATTGGGATGAAAGTCACTACAGTTATCGCTACTGCCAGACACCTGGCACGTAGCATAGTAGTAAAATGTGGACCATTTAGGACAAAAACAAATTAAAAGAGAAGTAACTTAAATCTTACAAGTGTGCGGTCATTTGTCGTCATTAATATACAGAATTTAATATAACAGATACTTACGCATCTGGTAAACATGTAAGCATACAGCTGTAGTGCGTTATTTCCACTCCTTTGGGCATTCCAGTCGTACCCGACGAATATAAAATTATAACTGTGTCCGTCTTGCCCTGAACAGCCTTGGGTTCGTATTTTTCCACATCAATATCTTCGTTGATTGTCATTGTCAATGACTTTAAAGATACCGACCAATCAGGGATATCCGATACCGCGATATACATTTGAATACTGTCAGAACTCTGCAGCACATCTTTGTAGGCTCGCCAGAATAACACAGAGCAAATAAAATATGTTGGTTTTGCCAATTGCAGTTTGTGTTTAAGCGTAACTGAAAAATAAGGAAAATATTAATTCACCTTAAAGTTTGTTACCAGTACAAAGTACTTAAAGGCCTAGGCCCCATTAACTAAATGCCGTGCAACATTGGGACGCCAGCCATGGCGAAGTCACCAGCATTGTTATATATCATGCAAAAAGTGTGGTAGCTAAGCGTAAAGAAAGTTAACTGTATGCATTTCTTTATGATATGTTTTGATACGGTAGCCAGCCACGTCACCATGGCGTTCCGGTGAGGCGCAACACTAAGGCGGTGCCTGTGAGGGGGGCAAGAGGGTCGACGTCAAATGGTTGCGGGCGGGTAGCGGGCGGCATGTCCCTGCCGCCGACTACCCTCGCGCGCCGTTTCAGTTAAAGTGAGGAGTTATGCTAAATGTTGGTTCTTTAAGGGCATTTTCACTAAAATGTGCGACTTTTACTTTTTTTCTCAGAATTTAGATTTTTTTAGTTTTTCCTGTTCAGGTTCATGGGCACTCTTCATCCCGATAAAGAAAAAAAGTGTCCCCAATTTTCCATTAATTTTTAAGGATTCCACTATGTGACGGTCCATACAGAATGTGTGAAAAAAACGGCACATAGTGGAATAAAAAACTAGGGACACTTTTTAATTCATAAAAAATAATAAAATCGTTTATTTCCAAAATTGGTACAGCAGGTATTTGTGAAGCCTCTGACTTCTGAGCTAGGCTGGTGCCTGTGTTACATAAGTCAGTGCCCTCTCCCAGTTTGTGAGTATAGTGGATACATTTTTGATATAGGTACTTTACTTAGGTACTAGACATTAATTTTATGTATTCTTAATTTATCGGGATTATAATAGTGCCCATGATTCTGAACAGGAAAAACAAAAAAAAAACTCAATTCTAAGAAAAAATATATGATTCGTGCATTTGAGTGAAGACGCCCTTAAGCCTCCTATTTTTAATTACATTATTATTTGTCTTCAATGTTTGAATTTCTAGTAAGATATTTAATATGTCAAAATAATTCTTGAAAAGAGGTTGTTTTAAATTCGCTATTGCTTCTAAACCACAGCTTATATTTTCATGGGTAGGTTATTCTAAAATCTTGAGTTCTTATTTCTAATTTTAAACTATTAAGGGGCTACCCGAGGTTTTCATCGATTTTTGACTAGTTTTGAATCGATACAAATACTTTTGCACTACAGATAGAATTCTTAGGCAAACGGTTATCAATTCTTCAATCTTTAATCTCCACTTCAGTCTACCATATTTTGAAAGAAATGGATAGTTATTTTTTTATGATTTTTTTAAACATTGTATAAAAAAACACCTTTTTTGTTATTAGTTTGCTGTGAAAGATCTAATATATACAAAATCTACATATTTGGATTCGTCTCTGATGTCTCTATAAACGTGTGTAAGGTTTTTGTTTTAAACTAATTAACACAAAAGTTATGGCCAGAAAACCTGTTTTTTCGTCTAAAATTGTTCAACTTTGATGCCAAATATCTCGAAGACAGTGAAGTTTGAAGTAAATATGGGATACTTTCTTGCTTAAAACTGTTGTTGTTAATATGATAAGCTACAAAAAACATTAGAAAACTAAGGGATTCAGATCGAAGGTCATTGGCGTATGGGATCCCCTTAATAACAAACCTTTTCCGATTTCCAATTCGTAGGGGGTGTAAGCTGCCCCCGTAAATGTAACAGCTAAAACCGTAGGTACGTAATGCAAGAAAGCTTCGGATCCAATCGCGACAATATCCCCTCTTTTGACCCCCAGCTTCGAAAAGGCTGCAGAGAGATTCACGGCGTATTGCGTCGCTTCTTTGTATGTCAGTGACTCACGAGTGACACCATCTTCCTGTAATAGTACATTACAGCAGAGGCCGGGAAAACACGGATTTCCGGCCAAGTAGAGACATCCGAGCGTAGCGAGGCCGGATAGAGACACGAGGCCGGGAATCCGTTTTCACGCCGAGGCATGTATAATGCTTTTCTCAAACATGCAATGAAATACTTAAATAAATTAAAATCAGCTGTTCGTAAAACCTGCCGCCATCTTTGACGCTGTCTGTATGAGGTTGGACGTTGAAACAAAAGAAAGTTACTTTGCAGGCCTAGGCCTGAAAAGTTGTATGAAATCTCATTTCAGGCCGCCTCGAGATGCTGCGCCCGAAATAGGATACTTCCAAGCAGTCTATTATAAGGAACGTAAAGATAATATTTCATTGCATGTTTGAGAAATAGTACATTACTTATCTACCTAGGGCGGTGAAACAAAGAATGTCTCGGATCGCAGGTATTTGACGCCCGAGCCGAAGGCAAGGGCGATAAATATGCGATCTGAGGCTTTCTTTATTACCGCCCGTGGTAAGTACACAGTTTTACGTCTCTCCCTGGCCAGGAAGTAGGATTTTCTGCCCACTTAGTGGGCGGTAAATCCAACTTACGGCCTGGGGTGACGTAAAAAATATAATTAGAAACCATGTATTCTACTTAGGTAATAATTAAATTTTGAAACTGTTTAGTTTTACTTACCAAGCAGACATCGTCACCCCTTGCTTTACGTAGATATGATAGCATGTATTCACCAAAGTGTAAATAAGTTGGAATTTGCACATTTTGATCGCCGTAAACAATCATTGTAGGTACTAATGAAATCGTTAAATTCAACCAGTCACTTGTTTTCTCTGCGAAAAGTAATGCGTTAATGATACGAGGTCGGTATTATATATCGTATGTTACGAATATCATTAACTTCTCTGTTGACACAAGTGTTTGCACATATATTATTTTAGGGTTTCACATGTTAAAAACCAAAGAGAATATAAATAAGACGGGACTTCGAACAAGGTTTCGGATGACAGTGACATTGTCATTTGATTTTGACATGACAACTCATTCGAACTTTAGGTAGTTTGAAATACCACAATACAAATAAAAATAAATAGAGAGAGCTTATCTGGCAAGCATTGAGAGCACATCTGGTACAAGAGCAATATATAGAGCTACTCAAAGATCTATACCACGATGTAACCACAAGAGTGATGAGCCCAGCAGGAACAAGTGAACCATTCGAGGTCAAAGTAGGTGTTCATCAGGGCTCAACTCTGAGCCCTCTTCTGTTCAATCTGGTAATGGACTTTATTACTGCAGACATACAAAAACCAGCTCCGTGGTCAATACTGTACGCAGATGACGTGGTTCTTATAGCCGAATCGTTGGCAGAAGTGCAATCAGACTTGACATCATGGCAGGAGTCACTGGAGCGAAGAGGGTTAAGAATCAACAGACAAAAGACCGAGTACATGTATTGTAATTTTTCCGGAAGCAACCTGGACGTCATCTCATGTCCATCCATTGAAAACAGATGTCTTAACAGAGTTGAAGAGTTTAAGTACCTTGGATCCATCGTAGCGCCTAGGGCCTGTGTAGAGAAAGACATACAAAACCGAATCCAAACAGCTTGGTTGAAATGGAGATCTCTGTCTGGCATCCTATGTGATTCTCGCATGCCGGTCAAAATCAAAGGCAATGTGTATAAAAGAGCAGTAAGACCAGCTCTACTTTACGGCTCAGAGTGCTGGCCCATGAGAAAAGCAGATACACAGAAGATGCACGTCACAGAGATGAAGATGCTACGGTGGTCAGGCGGAGTAACTAGAATGGATAAAATAAGAAATGAATATATCCGTGGCACTCTTAAAGTTGCCCCGATACACGAAAAACTGCGAGAGAATCGCCTACGCTGGTACGGACACGTAATGAGACGAGACGATGACCATATGACCAAAAGAGTTCTAAATATAGAAGAAAAGAAGAGGGGCCGCGGACGACCACAAATGACCTGGCTACAAACAATAGACAATGACATGAGAGATACTGACACACACAAAGAGACAACCTACAATCGCACGATGTGGCGCAAGAATACTAGGAGGGCTGACCCCAAATAAATTGGGACAATAGCCAGGAGAAAGAAGAAAGAAGAAGACAAATATTAATAAATAAACGCTAGTACGGAAGTAGACTTACCAACCTAACGAACGAGGACGATAGCAGGGTTGTAGTACTTAACGTTATCGATATCTATAATATTAGAACCCAACGTTATCGATATCGATAAATTATGATTAGGGACGTCGTTGGGCCCACTGCATGAACAGAAAATTGCTTTACAAAATCTAAAACTAATCCGATTTAGGTATGAAATAATAAAAGGAGAACAAATATTTCATAAAGTTTATTTCACACTTATTTCCAAATCACAGTATATTTACAAAAATTCAGCAATCTGTACACATATCTTTGCAGGTCGCAATGAATTCTTCTCGAACTAAGAAACCTCGCGCTTGTAGGTTTTATCCAAGTACCAACCGTTGTTTTTCATAAGTACATCAATATTGGCGCTTGATATTTCGTTATTAATACTAACGTGTTTTATTTTAAGATAATTATTAATTTTATTTCGTCAAAAGCATTGTATGTTTGACACACACATGTTTTCTCGTGAAGTTATAATATCCATGGTAACCGGCCAAAGTCACCATGACAAAATGACAGACAGAGAAAGAACGTAAGTAGGAGATAGCATAAGTCCGCCATAGCAAAAGCACATATAGGACTCTTGTCACTTGTCAGTACTTGTCAGATTTGAAGCTGAATTTGAGCAGTTGGACGTCATTCATGATTTTGTTGTTAAAAACAACAGCTCGGAAAAATTACCCACAAAGTAGTGTTGCAAAACACATTTTTTCAGAAATGTTGTTAAAGCGACGTGAGCTACAAAAACTGATTTAAAAAAAATCGTAGCTCTTGTTTGGATTATAATACGGCTGCCTTAAATTTAATTAGCAATTTTGAGGCCTTTTTCGAGGGAAATCAGCTATTCGAATCCTGAGTTTTTGACTTTCGCTCGATAGAAAAAAATCACGAACATAGGTCTAAAATACATTTAAAAAAATCGTAACAAATTATGCACAACATGCTCGCCCCCTTAAACCCATACATTCTAATTTTCATTGAAATCGTTAGAGCCGTTTTCGAGAACGTGATTGCAAATAAATATATATATTTATATACAAATATTGCTCGTTTAATAGTATAGGATTAAACGAGCAATATTTTTTTATATATATATATATATATATATGTATATATATTTGCAATCACGTTCTCGGAAACGGATCTAACGATTTCGATGAAATTTGGAATATAGGTGGTTACGGGGGCGAGAACTCGATCTAGATAGGTCTCATGTCCGGGAAAATTTGTTTTCTCCGTATTTTCCCCATTTTCATCCGAGCAGAGCTCGGTCGCCCAGGGACTAAATAGTTAAATAGCCTCTTTATCCTCAGACTCCTTTGTTTTGAGGCAGCGGCGCCTGGAGTATTGTTCCAACGGCTTGATTGCTTCTACGCGGATACCATTGTTTAGACTTTTAGTCTGGGTAATTTTAGCCTTTAGTGCCGTGGCAAAGATTAAAAAAAATATTCTTGTTTTTATCGGATTCAATCTAATTCGTGCTATAATACCTCCTCTAAAAAGCGGTATTAGGGTTAAGTGTACTTCACTTTATTTATTTTACTTTATTTCACAAAAAGAAACAGTACCAAGGGCGGATTTAATGCCACTAGGATTCTCTACCAGACAACTGTAGGGCCAAATAAAAACTTGCTAAGGAAGGTGCAGTGAGAAAAAAAACATGAAGGACAAATAATCATCTACTAATAAGCAGAACAATAAAAAACATGTTAGTAAATTAAACAAATAACTATACCAACAATAAAACTTTACACTTGCTATCATACACAACAACTAGGATCAATGGATCAACTTGCACGTGAGCTTATCAGTAAATTATTCCTTGCTCAAAAACTTCATAGAACCATGATAATCCACTGGTGATCCATTGATCATCTATCAAGCGATATACCTATATAAATAAACTCCTAGTTACCTAATTGTATTTTTTACTCTCACTGTTGCGGATGCAACCTATTTTGTACCTTTTTTTGTCTATTATTTTTATACTTTTGGAATGTTTTATTTTGTTTTATCAGTTGTCAATATATTGCTGTCGAAAACAGATTGAGTCGGCTTGGTTTTAATATATTTCCTATAAATAATCACTCCAGCTATACAGTCCATCAGAAGTCCTTTACATTTGGTCCTTCTCCCGTCTTATAATGAATATGCGAAGTAGAACCAAGCAGCTGGCAACGCCGGCTAAAAGTCGTAAGGCGACACGTTCAGAACCAGGTGCACCCGCTGTGGGTGGGGTCGGTCGGTCCAAAAGTCAGGGCCTCACGAAGACTGATGCCACAGAAACACCCGCAGCTCTCGATATTGTTCGCGCGTGTCCCGCAACTACCACCACCGGCGGCTGCGGCTCCGCTGTTGCAGCCGAACATTTTGACGTTTCTCCTAGTTGCAGGTCGCACGTATCAGGGTCTTCGCGGTCATCAGCTACCATAAAAGCACGGAGGCTTTCCGCGGAGGCCGAGTTGGCCCGCAGAAGTATGGAGCGAGAGCAAGAATTGATGATTCGTGAGCAAGAAATTGCTCGACAAAGAAAACTACTTGAGCAGGTAAAACAAGTAGAACAATTAGAATTGGAAGCTGCTCTGGCCGCTCAAGAAGCCGAAGAACGTTCCGCAAAGTCGGCCAGTAATGTTCATTCCCGGACGGCATCTTGGGTTCGCGATATAAACCAGGGTGACGAATGAGCCAACTGTCGAATTGCATCGCAATACAGGAAACGATGGAATTATACTCAAAGCGATTGCTGACACTGCAGCTGCAGCAAAAGCTTTGGCTTCAGGTCGTAGAGCCAACATAGAACTCCCTACATTCTTCGGGAATGGTTCGCAATGGCTACAATTTAAACGTCAATTTAGTAGTACTGAGTCTTCTCATTCCCCCGCAGAGAACGTTGCGCGTTTACAGAACGCGCTTCGCGGACCCGCGCGTGAGGCGGTCGCTTCGCTGCTCCACACGGCAGCTGCCCCCGAGGAGATCATGCACGCACTCGAGCGAACATTTGCGTGCCCGGAAATGATCGTCTTTGGTGAGGTACAAGTGTTGAAAACGCTGCCGCGGCTTGGCGCCGAGCTTAAGGAGATTGGCATTTTTGCCAACAAGGTACGAAACAGCCTTTCGACTATGAAATTACTCGGTCTACGAGAATATTTACATTCACCTGAGCTATTTCATAGTATTTTGGGCAAATTTAACCCTTTAATGAAGATGAGGTGGTCTGACTATGCGTCAGACCTTCTCATGTCAAAGTTAGAACTTTTATCTGATTTTCTAACTCGTGAACACGAGCGTTATATTAAATTCGCATTATCTCCTGAAATAGGTTTTATTGCTACACAACAAAACATCATTGTGCCTGTCAATAAACAATTCAAACGTGAAAATATTCACGCTGTGACACATGACAATATTAAAACAGGTGACAAAACGGAATGCATTTATTGTAAAAAGTGCCATGATATAAAAAACTGTTCCGAATTCACAAGGTTATCAGTTGAAAACAGGTGGTGTTGGTTGCGTGAACACAAAATATGCTACAAATGTCTAAAGAGTAAATCACATCAGTGGAAGTTATGTAAAGTGAACCCTTGTGGTGTCGACGGTTGTACTTTCCGACACCATCCACTTTTACACGGCAGGCATGATACGTTTACAGCACCGCAAACACACCATACACAGGCGTTCCATAATACAGTGTGTACAGCTGCGCTCAACCATGAGTGTGAAACAGAACTAAACAATATGAACAATACGGGGTGTACGGCACCGCTAAACAAAACTGAGTGTACTGCGTTCAATAATACTGGGTATGCGAATTTGTCTGAAAGGGATGCCAAACACACGCCGTGCTGTTCCAAGACTACACAGGAGTTGTCAAAAGAAAACGTCATGGTTTCTAATACAGGTATTTTAAGTCAACATGTTGGAACGACAACCAAAACACAACCACACAGCGCATTATTAAAAGTGGTACCAGTTATTGTGTCTGGACCAGCTGGCAGTTACGAAACCTTCGCACTCCTAGACGATGGCAGTACAGCGTCGTTAATTGATTCTAAAGTGGCTGCCCGTATCGGGGTGTCAGGGCCAGAGGAGGTTATTACTGTCAATGCTGTAGGTGGCTTACACAAAACTACTAAGATTTCTTATGTGGACTTTTACATACAGGGTAAACACGAATCTGACAGGTTTTTAGTCAATCGTGCCAGGGCCATGCCCTTACTCAGCTTGAGCACGCAAACATTGTCCAAACACACCGCACAGTCTTACGATTATTTGAGTGATTTAACCGATTATTTGACGTACATTGACGCTATGCCAACCGTGCTGATTGGTGCCGAGCACTGGCATCTGTCAATATCTCGTGATATCCGCGCTGGTAGTCGTAATGAGCCGGTAGCTTGTCACACCTGGCTTGGTTGGACATTGTATGGAGTGGCTTCTAGTAAAACGAAACCGGTTGAGTTTGTCAACCACTGTCACCTAGACCGTATCGAGCTTACTGAACATGAACATTTAGAACTGCTAATAAAGGAGCAGTACAAATTGGACTCACTGGGTATTACCAAACATGAGAACCTTCATAGTAAACTGGATGCTCGAGCTGTTGAGATCTTACACAATACTACCACACGTTTGCCAACTGGTAGGTATGAGGTAGGACTTCCATGGCGGGATAATATTCAGTGCGTTCCCGACAATTATCCGCAAGCCCTATCTCGCTTCTTAAGTTTAGAAAGACGTATGTTTCGAGAGTCCGGAATTGCTGAAGCATACAAAAGGTTTATTGACAATATGATTGCCAAAGGTTATGCTGAAGAATGTGATCCTGTCACTTATTATGGTCATTCTGTCAGTAATAGGAACGGTACCAATGTTGTCAAGAGTAAACACAATTTAGTGGAATGTCCAAATAAAAATAACAATTCGTCAGGTTACATTCAATATGGTACAGTCAGTCCGAATAAAGTGCAACCAAAATGTCATGACTACATGTCAACCACAGACATGGATAAAATAAACTTAAAAACGACTTCTGAATCTTCTGATACAACTCAAAGTGAAACCAATACCGAAATAAGGTGGTATTTGCCTCATTTTGGGGTTTATCACCCACAAAAGCGTAAACTCCGTGTCGTCCACGATGCAGCCGCAATGAATCAAGGCGTTTCCTTAAATTCATTGCTTCTTCAAGGACCAGATCTCTTAGAAAACTTATTAGGCATACTTTGGCGTTTTAGAGAGGGCGCTGTCGCAATGACAGCCGATATTAAGGAGATGTTTCCCCAAATACGGATCCGTGATCAAGATAGGGACGCATTACGCTTTTTATGGCGCGACGTTAGGTCAAAGAACACAACTCCCATAAAAGAGTATCGAATGACAGCTGTTGTTTTCGGGGCGTCTTCCAGTCCATTTACTGCGCTGTATATCAAAAATAAAAATGCAATGTCACATCAGGATTTGTATCCCAAAGCAGCCAATGCAAGCATTCACAGTTCCTATATGGATGATTTTTTGGACAGTCTTGATGAGGTAACTGAAGCTGCGCAGCTGGCATCCGATGTGGTGACTATCCACCGTAACGCCTGTTTTGAAATGTGTAGTTGGATTTCTAACAGCCAGGAAGCGTTACGTCTTGTTCCAACTGAATTGCGCGCTGCACAGCCTACTGAAGTGTCTCTTGGTAGTGAATCAACTAACGTCAGAGCCTTAGGTGTCTCTTGGGATCCTATATCGGATACCATTGGTTTTAGGACTGGTTTAGAAGGGCTCAAGTTACATGGTGTTTTTACTAAGCGTAAAGTTTTGTCCCACCTCATGAAAGTGTACGACCCACTAGGATTGCTTGGCCCTATAGTGGTCAAGGGCCGTATACTCCTTCAGGAGGCATGGAGATCCAACATTGACTGGGACACGGTTTTCCCACCTTCAAAGGTGTTAAAGGTGGAACGAATGGTTTAAAGAACTGTCAGATATATCTAATATTAGAATTCCACGTTGGTACGCTAAGGTAAACGGCGAGCCTCTGCACAGGGAGCTACACATTTTTGCGGATGCGAGCGAGCTTGCCTATGCGACTGTCGCTTATTGGCGTTTTTTGTACGCAGACGGTACAGTCAAGCTTGCTCTCATATCCAGTAAAGCAAGAGTATCGCCATTGAAGCCCACTTCAATTCCACGCCTAGAATTGCAGGGTGCTTTAATAGCTTCACGCCTTGCTATGACCATCAAGGAATTTCACAAGAAAAAGCCTATTCGAACGTTTTTTTGGACAGATTCGAGAACTGTCCTTAGCTGGCTAAGAAGTGACGCACGAACGTTCAAGCCCTTTGTGGCCCATCGGATCGGCGAAATAACTCAAAATTCATGCGTTCAAGACTGGAGATGGGTCCCAACTGACTTGAACGTCGCGGACGATGCCACGCGAATCAAACCTCTCCATATTAACCCTAACCACCGATGGTTCACCGGCCCCTCATTTCTTCTGGCTTCTCCGGAAAATTGGCCTGTGGAACCAGCTAGCCTCCAGTTCATGAAGAGTTTAAGCAAACTCCTAGACTTGTGGTTGGGCATCTGGTTATCACCGCGGATTTCAGTCGTTTTAGTGACTGGTTGCGCTTACTGCGCGCCACTGCTCGCGTTTTGCAGGCGGTTTCTAAATTTCGCTTACTTTTGGACCGCGTTAGACACATTGATCACACTGATCCTAGCACCGATTTTAGGGTTCGTCAACGTACAAACGCGCCTACGTCCACCACTCTATTACCCCTGACAGCGGAATTGATGCAAGCCGCAGAAAGGCACGTCCTGCAGAAAGTACAGTCCGAGACATTTGGAGAAGAAATTCTGCGGATTGAACGAGGAGAGTTATTGCCCAAGAGCAGTCGCTTAGCAAAGTTATCACCCAAGATGGGAACGGACAATTTGCTACGTTTGGTTGGCAGAATTGATGCTGTAGAAGACGTCGGTACCGAAGTCAAATCGCCCATACTGTTAGATGGTCATCACCCAGTCGTGCGCCTTTTGGTTCTCTTTTACCATCGCAAGGCTGGACATGCGAATAATGAGATGGTCGTCAATGAGCTGAGACAGAGATACTGGCTTCTTCCCTTGCGCAGCACCATACGAAGCGTCGCCAGCAAATGTTTGTATTGTCGGATCAGGAAGTCAAAACCGATGAATCCAATGACTGGAAACCTTCCTCCGCAGCGGCTTGCCCACCATCGCCGCCCATTTAATTTCACTGGACTTGATTATTTTGGCCCAATTAACTCCACAATCGGACGCAAACAGGAAAAACGATACGTAGCCCTATTTACCTGCTTGACTTCCAGAGCCGTCCATTTGGAACTTGTGCACACCCTGACGGCTGATTCAGCGATAATGAGCTTGCGTCGATTTATTTCAAGGAGCACCTCGAAACAATATTCTCTGACAACGGAACTTGTTTTGTCGGTGCTGACCGAATATTACGGGAGTTTTATCAGACAGATGTCAACAATTTTGCTGCCAGCCGAGGAATCAATTGGAGCTTTATTCCTCCCGCTGCTCCTTTCTTTGGTGGATGCTGGGAACGGCTAGTTCGCACCGTCAAAGTTGCACTGAACGCCACCCTACGCGAAAGGGCACCTAACACAGAAGTACTCGTGACCCTCCTGCTGGAAGCTGAGGCCATCGTCAACTCCCGGCCCCTAAGTCACGTTTCTGTGAGTCAGGATGACCAGGAGACTCTGACACCTTTCCACTTTCTAATTGGCACATCCTCGAATCAAGTCCTACCCGCAACCCTTGACGACCGAAACCTTCTTCGTAGAGCAGACTGGAGGAAGGCCTTGAGGTTAGCCGACCATTTTTGGAACCGTTGGGTGAAAGAGATCCTACCTACAATGCAACCACGACAGACAGGCGAAAACAGGGAACGCGACTTAAACATCGGTGACCTGGTACTCATCGTGGATGAAAATCTTCCAAGAGGAACTTGGCCAAGAGGCCGCATCACTGCAACCTTCCCTGGCCGAGATGGCGTAGTCAGGGTGGTGGACGTAGCCACACTTCTTCGTCGGCCCTCCAAAAAGTTGGTCAGGCTAGACGCGTAGGGCTCCTTATTGGCTGGCCCGGCTAGCTTCGTGTGCTTTCGCACACTAGGGGGTGGGATGTTGCGGATGCAACCTATTTTGTACCTTTTTTTGTCTATTATTTTTATACTTTTGGAATGTTTTATTTTGTTTTATCAGTTGTCAATATATTGCTGTCGAAAACAGATTGAGTCGGCTTGGTTTTAATATATTTCCTATAAATAATCACTCTAGCTATACAGTCCATCAGAAGTCCTTTTCACTCACACTTCTCTTTATTTTAATTGTATAATGTATAAAAGTGTGGAAAAATTCCAGTTTATTCAGTTGTTATCGAAGATGTATGACGAATGTATGATGATTCATCATCATGATTCATCATATATTTTCCACACTTTTATACATTACACAATTAAAATAAAGAGAAGTGTGAGAGTAAAAAATATAATTATTTGATGATGTATCATAATATTCATAATTGTAGATTTTTCCTTTGCCATGTTTCTTACGCGCAGAGTACCTAGTTAACATTTTTTACGTCACACCTGGCCATAAAGTAGCAATTAACGCACACTACGCGTGCGGAAAATCCCACTTCCTGGCCAGGGAGCGACGTAAAATTTTGTACTCACCACGGGCGGTTATAAAGAAAGCCTCAGATCGCATATTTATTGCCTTTGCCTTCGGCACGGGCGTCAAATACCTGCGATCTGACACATTCTTTGTTTTACCGCCCTAGGTAAGTAATGTACTATTACCTGAGAGTCCGTTGGCGGCTTGTGCAAGGAAGATTAAAATAAAGCTCTAAACTAGCGAACAAGTTTCACTGCGTCTGCGAACTCAGCCCTCGTAAAAAGTGCAGCCGACGTGTCGACGTATTGCCAGACGGTTTTATTCCAACTGAATTTAAAATAAGAACTGCGAAAGAAAAAACCGCTTTATTTTCTTTTTCACCAGCCAGAACCAAGGCGGCCAGTTACAAAGTGAGCGGTACTCCCCATCAGTTTAAAGTTCTCAAACCATAAACTTGTGAAGGTTGTAACAGCCTGTTTTACTCCGTTTCAAATTTCTCTATAGTTTTTGCAGTTAATAAAATTAGCGCATTTTATTTCGCTCGGACTTTGTGTTGAAAGGTGGATTCGAGTCTTTTGTTAACCTTTTTGCATTTATTTTAAATTAATCCCACAATTCAAGAATTTATTTCGCGTTTACGATCGTCGTAGTAATATTCACGTCATCGGGATTTAAATATTGAAAATTTGTGTTCGCTCTCAGTCGAAGCACGAAAAGCCTGTATTAAAACTTTAGCGGACCCACGCCCACGCTCCTCGTTACGATGCGTTATTAAACAGAGGCCGAGTAACAAGCCTAGGTGAAATATTTTAAGTCCATTATTACAATCATTAAAGTCTCGAATATAGCGAGGAGAAAGTCTGAGCCCACAATATTTAATATGAATCTGAGCTACAGACATTGCATACACTGCATAGAATAATTGACTTTCAAAACAAAGTTTTAACCGACTTCAAATCAGTAGCCAAATAGCTTCAAGTTTGCCTATCAAATTTGAAGAGTTTCCTCGATTTCTCCAGGATCCCATCATCAGAACTGGATTTTGGTGACAACGGGACCAATCTGGAAGTATATGCTTTCAAAAAAAGAATGATTTTTTCAAATCGGTTCATAAATTACGGAGTTATCGCGTAACATACACACATAAAAAAAACATATAAACGAATTGAGAACCTCCTCCTTTTTTGAAGTCGGTTAAAAATGAGAATAGAAAACTCACTCACGCATACACACATGTGGGACAAAGATGTCACAACAAGACACACCACAAGTGGGAACGAGATACAATGTCAAATCTTCTGTCTCTCAGCGCGTTTAGGCTTTTTATGTTTGTCACCACTCACCAGCTTGTTTGTCACCGCCTGTCAAAATATTGTACCTACTGACGTCACGGATATAATACGACTAAATTATATAGACATAAAATGTCAAAAATGTATTAGTCTTCTGATCCCTTTCAATTTAGTTAATTTACCTCTATGCCGTTTGGGCATTCGCTAGGACTCCGTCTTTGATTCTCCAGATTTGGTTTTTGACAGTTGAATAATATGCAATTACCCTAAAGGGTTTTAATAAGTAATCAATTCATCATAAACGCCGGGAGTAGCAAAAATGGATAATAACTTCGTACATGAAGGGAATCAAGTTCAAAGCCAAAAGGAACTGGCGAGTGGTAACGCAGCAGCCGTGTGTAATATTACACGAACCATTAGGAGCCACTTTTAACTCCTTAATAACTGAAAATCTATTTAACATAGAAATATGAAATTTGGTATATGTATTAAAGTCCCTTAGATTAACTAGAATCCCAAATTTTATACATACAGGAAAAATGGTTATGGTTGGTTAGGTGTTAACGTCCGAAAATCGGCATTTTGTATATAACTTGGCATTTGCTCTTGAAAAGCACCATTTAGTGAAGTAAAATTGTCATCAGGTCAGGATCTGATAATGGAGTCCTGAAGGAATCGGGGGTTCTCTTCAAATAGTATAGGCAAACCTGTAGGGCTTTGGGTAATTTGTATAGTAACTCGTGCATTATCTCTTCAGAAACACAATATGTGAGTTATAAAACAATCTTTACAAAAAGTAATGATATCCCACCAAAAACATAAATGTTAAAATGGGAGCCAAGTTCAATATTAAGCATATTTGTGGTTGTCAACTTCGCCGACAAAAGAATTGAGATCTAAATGGGTGCCAAGTTCAGTTGACAATCCTAAAATAAAATGTATTCTTAAGAACATACAATTATGTTTTCTACTACAACAATGTTTGCTATATAAAGAGTATAACTTCTTAAATCTGAACACTCAAATTATTTACACAACTGATAACTTAGTATAAATTGATGCCCAAGATTTGACTCGGCTAGTTTTTACAAGATATCTGATATTTGGCTAATCAACTTATCATCTTTAGGTATGTTATACTTCAGTAAATGTTTATAATATTGTAAGGTATGTAACATGTTACTCTTCGAAAAATTTGGCTTGCTAGTAAAAACTAGCCAAGTCAAGTCTTGAGCATCAATTTTTCCTAAGTTATCAGTTGTGTAAATAATTCGAGTGTTCAGAGATAAGAAGTTATACTTTTATATAGCAAACATTGTTGTAGTAGAAAAAATATGAAATTGTATGTTCTTAAGAATACATTTTATTTTAGGATTATCAACTGAACTTGGCACCCATTTAGATCTCAATTCTTTTGTCGGCGAAGTTGACAACCACGCATATTCTTAATATTGAACTTGGCTCCCATTTTCACATTTATGTTTTCGGTGGGATTGGTAATTCGAGATCTTGCGTTAAAATTCTGTGGTCTGGATATTTAGCGATAAGACTTCTCATCAGCCAAATCAACGAGATCGATTTTTCCAATTTTTTTTAATATTGCTTTATTTTGGTCAAATTTGGCTGAATTCTATTAAAAATACCTATTTAAGGCATTTTTAACATGAAACACAACATTATATAATGTATATATTGAGTAAGTATTGAACAAATTTTGTTGACCGTAAAGTAAAAGGGATTTTTGGCACAACTAACTGTGATTTTGAAAATATTTTATTTTCAAGCCTTTTAGTAGCTACCAACTTTTGTATTTGCTTGTCCGAAACGAATTATTAACATGCACTGCTTACTGAAATCTCGTTTCCGTTTCGTCTTCGTTTCGAAACCGAGATTTCAATACCTACACGAGATTTCCTGCCACCGAGACTGAATCTCGAAAATTTGCTCGAGATCTCGTGAATTAGAGATCTCGCGAGATCGAGATTGGATTCCCTACTTACATGTCATGATGCCGTCGTCGTGGTTCGTATCTTCGTATCCCGGTATTTTTTTGCATGCGATGCTCATATATATTTTTGGAAAGGTTTAATCTTTGAATTCATGTAATTACACTTCTATGTTATCGATTAGTAATGCGCATTTTGTTGCACCACAACCACATTGCAGTTTCACCTTAGCTACTATTAGCAGGTTGCAAATTATCTTTACGGCGCTAGTCCACGCGTGGGCGCAGGCGCCAGCCTCTAGCGGCACAAACCACTAACCAATCACATCAAATGTGTGTTTGATTTATAAACCTCACCTACATTGCGCGTCGCGCCAGCAATTCGCAAAACAATTATGGACTTAGAACGGCGTTGTAAAATGAAATTGATGCAATTACGAAGCGCCCACATCGCGAAGAGCTTTAATTGGGAACCAATTCTTAGAAAATTTGATTGTTATTCTAAACCCTGCCTGCGGCTTTAATACAAGAAGTTACTGCGAGGGCGTTCTTATTGAAGCGTCAAATGTCACACGTATACGTGAATTATTATTTCGTAATACTATATTATTATAAGTACATGAGTAAAGGTATCATATTTTTATTTAGCAGAAAATCAAGCTTGCTTAGCTTGCTAATCATACAGTCAATAGGCACGAAAAGACAAGTCGGTGCCAGACTCGCCATAAACCAACTGGATTATGGTGAGTCTAGGTTTGACGTTTAGATGATTGATCGATTTAGATTTGTTACAAAAATAACAATTACAAAGTTTTTTTAGAAAAATCAAGCTAATGCTATAGAATAGAATAGAAGATAATTTATTTCAGTATAATTTATACAATTACACAGTTATACAATTACAAAAAGAAGATTAAAATTACTAACCTATAATGAAAAAAAGGTGAACACTCAGCATAATGCCAGGTGCTACTAGAGTAGTACCCGACGCTGGTCTTCCGTGAACACCTGTAGGGAGCGCAGTTGCGCGTAGCTGCTAGTAGATACTGGCGCTAACAATGGGGAATGGATGGAAATTTTAGAAGTGCCTGATTTTTTTTTGGTGATAGGAATAACCTACCTTAGCACCAGAAAAAAGTTGCAGACGTTTCAGCTGTGTCAATTATTTTTGAAAAATATAAACAGTTTCCTCATTTACGTTTTGGGTTTAGGACGGCGAATGAGACAATTTCCTTGATCCGTCTCATATTACAAAAAATATTTTAAATATCTGACCCCGGCAATGACAAATATAGCTTGCAGCTGTCAATATCATTGCTAGTGTCAGTTTACCACGGATTTTTAAGATATTTTTGTGTAATATGAGACGGATCAAGCAAAGTGTCTTTTCGCCGTCCTAAATAAATCCAAAACGTAAGTGAGGAAACTGTTTATTTTTTTTTTAAATAATTCATCCACCTGAAAAGTCTGCAGCTTTTTTCTGGTGCTAAGGAAGTTTATTCGTATCACCCTAAAAATAATCAGGCACTTCTAAAATTTTCATCCATTCCCAATGTAGGTACGAAGCGGAAATGAAGCAAGTGTAATGTAATAAGAAAATTAACAGAATAGTATGGTATATTTAATTATACAAGGTGCTCGCTTATAAGGTACATTTGAAAATTTCATTTCAATCTCTAACGTTGTCTAGTCGATTCTTTACGCACAGTAAAGTGCTGTAGGCTATATATAGTACGTGTTGGTCGGTAGGCTAGCAATTACCAGTAAAAAGAAGGCTGGAGCTGTTTGCGTTTTATGTCAGCGGGAGTTCTAAGTTGGCTTCACAATCGAGCTTAATACATCGCTGTCCACGTCTGAACTGAAGCGTACATCCATCGAGCTGATTCAGCGACCAAAATAGAGCCACTGCTTGCTTGCTGGTTTCGGTTTCGGTTTTTACGAATATTATTGACATCTCTATTTATTGAGTCAACAAATGAAAAATAAGAAATTTTGCTAGGTAATGTCAATAGTAATAAGTCTTACTATCGATTTATTTATTTTTATTCTAAGAATTGTTTAATTCTTAACTTCGTGGATGAATAATATTTCATAGATATTTATGCAATTCAAATCTACATAAAGCGACCGCCAACCGCAATGACCGAACTTATATTCTAAATAGCATGTTACAAAAAGTAATATTGGTATATATCCATGAAAAATCGTGTATCGGTCGATCTCTATCGCGTAATAGGTGGTAGCGGGAGCCATTAATCACGTGAGTCGGGTTAAGCGGAGGAAATGCCCGTAAATAGCTAAATGCAAAACACGGCAGTTGTCTGCTCATCAATCAATAGGCGTCGCGAGGGCTTAGGTACCGGTACCTAGCGAGCGGGCGAGACGAGACGGGTACTGAAAGAAACCGAATTTAAGTAAGGAAGGACTGATTGGACTCCCGTTTAACCTATATTATTAAACGACCAACATTGCCTGCCAGGAACTAAAGTAGTATTTATGTTATTTAATGTTAAGTACATAGTGTATGTAGTTTAATGAAAAGGCATAATAGATACTGATAATATATTATGTCTCTTAGCAAAACCATACAGATTAATTCGAAGCAGAAATGTTACTGAAAATTAAGCTAACACTACAGACAAGTCTGTGACGGTCGTGCGCAGTGCGCTCCCAGCATATACAACACTTTTTTATAGTTTTTGTTTACGTTGAATATGGCTACGCATAAATAATTTTATTATAAGTACATGTTACAAGTTGTTTTATTATTTTATAAAAATTGTTTTCTCAAAGTTAGGTAGGTAACTAATATACGTCTGTGTAACAATAAAGGTATCGATAGTAGCCTGTTTTATTTATTTATAAATAATTTATCTGGTAAAAAAACATAGGTACCTAATTCAAAAACTTTATTTTATCTGTTACCGAAGAAATTGGCCTTAAATGTATTTTTATTATCAATATACCAACGAATTATCGACTTTCAAGAAAGCTATATTTGTAATTTCTACGTATTTAAGTGGTCTACAAGAATGCCGCGTTATGAACAGTCGGCAAACTGTCCACACTACGGACAAACGCCGACTGACGAGCCCACCGAATAGTTCCCGGAATGCTACACCGAGTCGAGCAAGAGCAATCCTGGGAAACAATACTGACAGCACTGACAAAGCCATTTTCACTAACATAGTGTGAAGTAAACACACAGGTACAGTACAATGCTCTAATATCACAGGCCAGTCACGTTTACAAATGTATGCGTTTCAAAAAGCTAAAATCGAACAAGGTTAGAAAACTGTTTCTGCTTACTCAGTTACTATTTACTTATGCAAAGTTTGGTTCATTTTATAGACCCAACAGCGTAGCAGGGGTTATAAAATATTAAGCTGGTCTAGCTTAACATGACCTCCCTCACCTCTCTCTTTAGATACATCGATGGAGTCTTAACAAGGTTCTCTTTGTGTCCCATAAGCTCCAAGTATTTTGGCCGTGTTTCCTCGATTGCTAGTATAGACACGTAGAGCGTAGACGACATCCTTGTGGCTACTACTTTTTCCACACTGATTACATATGCACTGCATTTCCCTATATTACAATCCGAACAAAATGTAAACGATTTGTGTAACGATTTGATTGCGACATTGTCGCGTGATATTTTAGTCGGAGACAGGATGAATTGAGATTCTTTACATTTCGGATGTCGTTTATTGCTTTAGACTGCAATTGTTTTCTGAGGAATATTACATTTTTATGATCAACATTATCACAGAACAATGTTTCGACCTCGAATAAAATTTCTTCGAAGTTATGGACGCTGATACGACGAGTTACATAATTTGCATACTAATGTGGAATTAAGTTTACGTTGGTAATATTCATATTGCGGGTATTCTGATCAGTGGCCGGTCTGACAATTAACCAGATACGGTTAATTAAAGAGAAACGCTGCAGCGAGGAGACCGCTCCATTAGCCTTGTCATTCCCTTTATTTTGATACGTCTTGACGCCATTATCTTTTAATCTCGACGGTCTGGCGTAGTCCTTTCAAAATGTAAATCGAATGTCCCAATAACTCCGTCACATTCGTAAATTGTATGTCTTATAGTAATTTGCTTCACTAGTGTCCAATCAACGGATTTTGATAAGATTGTGTAAATTAAATCGAGAATGTGGGTCGACCTTTTAGCTTTCAAATTATCAACTTAATATCTACCGGAGGTCTTTCACATTAGCATATTTAGTAAGTATCATAATTTGAAGCTGAGTTATATTATAATGTGTGATGCGTTTACACCATCTCTACGTAAGTACGCATTTTTTGCTTTTTGATTCGTAAATTCAATGAGTTTATTCTTATATGTCCGTGCACAATTGTAGAACATTCAATATTGTTTAGTTTAGTGTTTCTAAATATTGCAATCGCGAATTTTAAGTTAGAGTTTACCTATTTGGACTGATTGTTGTACCTGGAAATACATGGTTTCAAAAATTACAAGTCTTAATAAATAATAATAAATAAATATTTGCGGACAATCTTACACAAATCAACCTAGTCCCAAACTAAGCAAAGCTTGTACTATGGGTACTAGACGACGATATAGATACTTATATAGAGAAATAAATACTTAAATACATAGAAAACATGCATGACTCAGGAACAAATATTCGTGCTCATCACACAAATAAATGCCCTTACCGGGATTCGAACCCAGGACCTCTTGCTTCGTAGGCAGGGTCACTACCAACTAGGCTAAAGCGGTCGTCGTTAATGTGGAGTATTTGTTATATCTTGTTTGTAATTATACATCTAGAATATGTAATTATAAATCTTGAATATGTAATTATAAATCTACAGCATTATATTAAAACGACAAATAAATAACCATCCTCCGCATAAAATGAAGCTCTCATTATGATTATGGCGCAAAATTAGAACTAAATCTCACGTATAGGTAGCTCCCCCATGTGCGCCATTGTGCAAGCTGCGAATGACCTCTTCAGCATAAAGCATAACAGCTAGGGATGCGCGTGCGCCGGGAGGGGTGACCGGTTTGAAATTAGAACGTTTTTTATTCGTTATTCGGCCTTTGTCGGCGCCCGCCCGGTGCGCATGCGCTAACTCGACAAATGCGTCAAACGAAATAAGCCGTATTTTATTTCCTCTCCTTTTCTAATTCTCTATTGAATTTAAGGGTTACTTTTTATGGTGCGGTTTTCTACTCGTATTGAATAGAAATTTTGACATCGCGTTTAGAATTAATTGTGGTATACAAAATATTCTGATCATTATCATAACAAACTGATCCTTGGTCGAATATGAATATAAAATTAGCCTTTGATTGTACTGCATCCGCATGCAATGATGCTGAAATAATAATACGAAGCAGCCTTCCCGGGATAAAAAGAAGAAATGTACATTTATCTCTAGGTATACGTCGAGATATTTGACTTTCAATCCGTTGTTAGGTCTTATATCGGTAAGTATAATGTAATGTCGAAAAATCCAATGAAATATCTGATACGCGGTAAAAAAATCCTGCCATTAGGTCTAAGAGAGTGATGACATTATCTAGTACCATGTCGTTGCAGGGTCCCACAGACCTACACCCATATTCATACTATATCGTACTCAATAATGTGAAAACGCTCTGAAGGATCTGCGTAAAATCGAACCTAAGTGTAATACGAGCAGGGTTCAGTCTAACGAATCCATAAATATTAGAAACTGCCTTGTATCCTGTCCTACTTCTACATCCATCGCAAGTATTAATGAACTAATTATGCATGTGATGACCAGAATTAGTTCACGAAATACCATCGGCAAGCGCCTTTGTATCCCCCCATTTAGGAGAGAGTAAACAGAGATGGGATCGCCGAACTAGGGAGGGAGGCCGATACGATAGTACGGCGCACGACTTGTAACTGGTTGGTCGCGTCAACGACTGCTCGCCGCGTCTGAACGCGATGCCGCGTCTGTTTACCGAACTTTTCAAATTTGAATTTCAATTCCTATTGGAATAAAAAGAGTATTAGTAAAAGAGAATGCTAGTGAGTCTTAGTAGTGCAATGGTAAACATGTAAATTTCATCGATGGTACAAAAATTAAGTGTAATTCAGTGGCAGTATGGTGGATGTTGGTGCTAATGAGTGCGATAACACTATAAATGGAAGAAACCAATTCGTGTTTTTTGTACTCGTGCATTTGCTTTTAATTGGACTGAACGGAACTAATGGTAAATAAACATTTATATTGGGGTTGGGTTAATATTTAAGTTAAGACGTTAAGAAATATGAGCTTACGTTAAAAGTTTGTAGCTGTAGCTGCAGGAACAAAGAGTTTGTAGTTTATGGAGTGAAGTTTGAAGGAACCCGCTTCGTTTATGTTAGAGCCGACGGAGTCAGTCGGCGCCGTTTTCTTGGAACCAAAAGGCGGGGTTTCGAAAACATTTCGCACGTTGCGGCTTAACAGCAATTATTTTTTTCTACAATAGTCCACACTAAGTAATAGAAAAAAACCTTTTTCGCGGAATGAGGTCAAATAAGGCGTGGGATTTATATCCCATATAATATGACACTAGTGGCTCTGTGAAATACAAACATCGCAAGCCTGTCTTAAAAAAAAAATATTTTCTTCAAAAAGTGACTATTTACAATTTTTTTTATATAATTTACGAACCTGGGGGGTAAACACGTAACGTTCCGAACGCGCGTCGGTACGTTTTAACTGTCAATTCTCCATATAAAAAGTGACATTTAGACCTACCCGACGCGCGTATAATGCGTTACGTGATCGACCTACTGCTTACAAAAATGGACGAGAATCGGTTGAGAAATGTGACCCGTAGAGGAAAACAGCCGGACAGCGGGACACCGGGAATCGTGACAGACACCGGACATACGAACGATTTTCGGCCCAAGCTGAAGCATAGAACTTCGTTCGTTTCGCTCGCTAATTTGATAATTAACTACAACAAAACATACCTAGTAGGTATCAGTGGCGGCGCGTGGGAATTTTTACTGGACAACCGGAGCAAAAAAAGGAGCTGTTTTTTGATGATTTACGAGTTGGTATATAGCAAGATATTTTAGGCAAGCCGGTGGTAATCGGCTTGTATGAGCGCTCCGCCACTGGTAGGTATATACGTATATATATACACATTTTGAAAATCTGTTTTAGTTAAAATTAAGTGCCGTGCCGACGACTCGAGAACTATTAAATTCGTTTCTTCATAAGTTTATAACTTTATAACGTAACTACTTATTACCTATAACCACACTAAAACTGGGTTCATTCATACCCAGTGTATTAGTGGAATTGGAGCCACGGTTAAACACCGTTTATGCTGTTTCCATTAGACAGTTACCACATCGGTTCATAATTAAAGTACCATGGAACCAATTAACAAAATGTAGTTTCGTAGTGGCCGTTAACAACACAATGGTGTTTTTTTATTATTTAACGTTCGGTTTAATTAGTGTTAACGCCTGCGTTAAATTGGTAAAAATGAAACAGCCACTGTTGTCGAAATAAAGCTGTACGCGCGCGCGCTGTTTCAAATAATGTATAGACCTACCTACAGCCTACATTAATATTTGTGCTACGGTAAATAATATCAAAGTATACTTCATCATCATTATCATCATATCAGCCGAAAGACGTCCACTCCTGGACATAGGTCTCCCCCAAAGAGTGCCAAAATGACCGGTCCTGCGCCACCCGCATCCAGCGGATTCCCGCGATCTTTAGCAGGTCATCAGTCCACCTTGTGGGGGGCCTCACCACGCCGCGCCTTCCGGTACGTGGTCGCCACACGAGAACCTTTCTGCCCCAACGGCCATCGGTTCTACGTGCAATGTGCCCCGCCCACTGCCACTTAAGTTTAGCGCTTCGGTTACCTTGGTTCTGCTGCAAAGTATACATATACTTACTCATGTCATAATATTTATAAATAGGCGATATTTCAAAGTACTTTAAGTATATATAAGTCATCATCATCATCATCATACCAGCCGAAAGACGTCCACTGCTGGACATAGACTTCCCCCAAAGAGTGCCAAAATGACCGGTTCTGCGCCACCCGCATCCAGCGGACTCCCACGACCTTTACCAGGTCATCATTCCATCCATGCCGCGCCTTCCGGTACGTGGCCGCCACTCGAGAACCTTTCCGCCCCAACGGCCTTCGGTTCTACGATATATAAGTATATATATAATTAAAAAATATAGGAAAAAATACTTAGCTGTAAATAAGTCAGGTAACTCTACCTACTTAAATATAAACTGCAACAATTAAAGGTATATATTTAAGTAAGTAAGTAGCATATTTACACCTAATAAGTCAAGTTTTTCTATGCGAAATATTATGTCAGTAATTCCAAGCCCGGAAGCACCATCAAGAGAGGTTTTAAAAGGCTCATCCGAACGAAGTCGTCAGTCCTTGCAGACGTTAGTTTAGGTTAGGTTAGGTTCGATTTCGTAATCTGCAACTACGGCACCCTATTTATGGGGCTGACATTTACCTATAGTTTGTGAGATCTTACTTCCAACATTTGACAGCTGTCATCCCGGTACAATAAACGTCAATGATGACATATGACGACATAAATTGTACTGGGATGACAGCTGTCAAATGTTGGAAGTAAGATCTCACAAACTATAGGCACTTACTTAGGTTTAGGCCACTTCCGCATTTGTCAGTGCAAAATCGGTGTGGTATCAGTAAGCTGTCTGATGTCAGGGCCAACTAAACTTAAGTCAATTTAGTACAGATTCTTTACTGCGCGCATACATTTAAATGAGTTGATACGGAATGCACGGTAGCGGGGCAACGAATGCAGTACTGCATGCATACCGCCAGCCCCGTAGCATGGATGGCCTTATCACGCGATAAGTGATAAGATAAGAGCGTCTTCTCGTTCTATCGAACGGTGTCAGCCAGGGACGGATGCTCTATCATGTCACTTATCGCGTGATAGCATCCATGCTACGGGGCCAGTAAATAGGTACTGCATGCATACCGCCACGCTTCCGCGTAATATAATGATACTGCGCAAATGTGATGGGTACGGACAGTATAGTATATGCAAGCAAACATTTCAGCGACATAAGTTAGCTCACGATCAAGTACAAAATAACGCATACTGATTCCGCCCCGCACAATGCGGAATTGGCTTCAGGCTTTCGTTACCCAGCTAAGTAGTTACTGCAGTATTTAGTTTATTACTTTTACTAATACCTTTCCATCTAGCTTCGTTCGGCAAAACCTCAAGTTAGACAATAAACTTAGGTAATACTATATAACAAGAAAAGCTACAATGTAAACGTCCTAGTCTTCTACATTGTATTAGTGTATGCCAAGGATACTTTATGTCAAAGGAATATTGGTTTAACTCGTACTAAGAGGATTTTTCTTCATTCGATTTTAAGCCAAATTCACTTTGACATGAAGTGCCCATACCAACACTATTGCACCGTCGAGGAGTAGGACATTTATCTTAGAGAATAATACAGATAGGTGTGTTATCCCTTCTTTTAAAGTTATACTATAAGCAAAAGTTGCGTTTATATGCATGGAATTTACAGACATAAAAGACAATAACATGGATTATCTATTAAGTGGTGATAGAGGGCAGTTATGTTGTTCTAAAACTCAATATTGTTTTTAATAAAAGTGTTTCTGCTTTTGAATAATTAAATGACACTCTTCAATTATTAATTCTTCCATCATTAAATGCGACAATTATGTTCTTTTTCAATTCTTAATTTGATAAAGTCCCTTATATTAGTTTTAATCCTCTTTGTCGAATTAATATCTATTACGACGTAGGTACATAAACATGTGTAGATTTAATTTAAAAAAGTAAGTATACCTCACCTCTATCATCATAGAAGTGTTTTCCAAATTTAGGTGAAGTACGGAAGTCAGTAACCGCAAATCAAGATGCAACCCATAAATAACCAATCAATAACTGTCAAATTTACAGGTAGTCCGAATATGGACCGAATCAGTAACATTATCAAAACTACTACCTATCTATATCAGTGCAATACTATGCTACAATGACAGTCAGTCACAAGACAAGAGAAAGTTCAAGATGCATTGACCGTCTCAATTCAACCCAACTTGTCAACTGTCTTATCAAATATTGGTCGTCTTGGTTGTAAAAGGAAGGTCAAAACGTCAAATGAAGGGTTTCAGAAGCACATATATATGAGCTTCTGAAACCCGGCGGACGTGTTCCTCGACATTTCAATTCTATAAGTACTATGTTACGAATGTAAGTTTATGATGCACAAGTGTAAATGAGAAACAGGTACACGTATCAAGTAAAATAAAATTCTTCCTTACTTAAGAGCTAGGCTTTTTCGGTGTAGCTCAAAGTAGGCCCTCCATCTACTCCGATCCCACGCAATCTCTTTGACCTCACGATACGACCTAACATCAACTCTCTTTTTGAGTTGCTCCATGTAGTCTATTCTAGGTCTTCCTCTTCCTCGCTCCCCTCTATTCTCCATTATCGTTAAATTATTATATTTATAAAAGTAACTAGGTCTAATTGGGTACATATTACAACGAATCATCATCATGCTCCTAGCGTTATTCCCGGTTGTGCCCTAAAGGAATAAGGATATAAAAAATTTAATATAATAAGATCCACAGACATACTTTTAATCGGTTCCAAGTCTTTATAATTAACTAAATACTAATTAATAATTGAATTTTGAATACAAATATATTATATATTTACTTGAGAGCCCAAGTTGTGTCTGAAACATGAGCATTCTAAAGTGATCTTTCCTGTTGCATTTTTTGCAATATAACATTAACACACATGGTCCCCCGATAAGGCGTCGGCGTCATCTTAACAAATCGACCGTAGTCAATGACACGTGTGAACATTCTTTATGGAGTTTTTTAATGTCCTTAGTATGGGATTTATTAAGTGTTGTGAAGCAATATGCCGCCATCCGCGACGAAGAACGTGTAAAATAACTAATAACAGTAACATGTGGGGCACCAAATGAAAGCTAAATAAAGTGTCATTAGTTCACTTCTACAAAGTACTATTAGCAAAAGTATAAAAAAAAAAAAAAAAAAATCTAAGGACCTTCAGACTTTGCGGCAAAACTAGGAAAGATACACAAATGTAATGTACAACACAAATGATATCTAGTATTTCAGCTTAACATTTTAGTTTTTTTATTTTAAGATAGGAGCAGAATTGGGAAAATTGTGCTCAAATAACCAACAATGCAAAGTGAGTTTTACCTACAAGATGAATTTTATCGAAATTACTATTTTCCAGAAACCAGCACGAACTTTTAGTATGTTGCTAGACATGTTATGTGCATCGCAAAACTGCAAAGAGACAGTCTCTAAAGTGTGTAGTTCATTAGTAAAGACATAATCTTCATTGCCGCTGAGGCTGTTTGAAAAGTGGGATTTTTACCTGAACCATGTATTAGACAAACGTTAATCTGTAAAACATACATACATAGCCCATTAAAAGACACTCTAGTAATATTTGCTCCAGCACGGTTATCACAGGACGCGGGACGGCCCGTGAGCTGTGTCGCAGCGAGATCTACTATCTGTCTCATTCTAATAAGAACACTTAGAAAGAGATGTATAGTCTATGTTGCCGCGAGATAACACGGGGGCCGTCCTGTTGTAACAGGAGTCTCGAGAAATGATACAAACCAGTGACGATATCCAACGGCTTTATATTTCTGCCAATAGTTATAATTATAATTTAATCCAAACAGCCTGATATCTCCAACCGTACGGTCCGATGGGTCTATTCCGACTGCCCGGTGGCCACCTGCGCCTCCTACCGCCATACGACAAATAAATAGTATAATATTTAACTACCCTCCTTCTTTCAATAAATATTTTCAAATCAATGTCAAATAAGTGTTCAGGAGTCATGCTAACAGTGATAGCGGCGCTGGCGTCATAGACTATATTGAATAACCTGCTGGCGTTATTCTGTGGCGCTGGCGTCTTTCTTCTGCGGCTCGTATCGAAACGCAACTCACATCAGTCGCTTTTTTGACACTTCTTGTAACATTTTTATGTAAGATTTTTTTTAGGGACTTTACGAAATGTTTTTACATCAAGTATGACTGCAATTTCAGTTAGTACGCTTTCTTTCCCAGACAACAAATACTAAGATACTGCGCCACTAATGATTATGGTATGGTTTATGCGTTTTTTAAGAGCACACACAGTGAGGACTGTGTTTATTTTATTTAAGTGTTATTGTACACATTGATCGTAAATATCGGTAAGCATGAAATGCATAACTCAAATTAATTTCACGAAATATCATTATTTTCTCCACAGGAGAATCCTTTACGCTATTAGTGAGGACTTGATCGAAACGTTGGGATGATCCTATTTAAGACTAATATACCTACTATTACATAAAGTGATCAAAGTTTGTCCCTGAGAAAGTATTCGTTACGATGACATAAAATTGAATTTCACCTGGCCTGAGGATTAGATTGTTTTACTATATTTGTATACAAATGTAAAGCTCAATATAATTGAATTATTGATTATTCAATCCATTGCCAATAACGGTCGCAGATGCGTCTAAGCGCTAGAGCGTTTTTTTTAAGCTGTAGGTAACTGACTACGGCGTAGTGCTACGAGCGTAGTGTGGCGAAAAATGGGTTAATAAGACTGGTAACTAAAAACAAGAATTGTAGAAATAATTCGGTTTGCATATTTTAAGTCAACCCGTCGGAAGTAAGTACCTAATTAAAGTTAGTAACGAAACTAGACTATAATTAAGAGGAAATACGGGCTGGCGCGTAGCCCATACAAAAACTTGCATGTCGAGCCGCCGTAGTCCCATATGTTCTCTGTCAAAAATTGGATAAATGTAAATACATTTTCTAACATAAGTAGATTAACGACGAGTTATTTTATGTTTCGTTTTTTATTTTATTTTGGTATCTGCTAAGTATACTGTAGTTAATCAATAAAATCAGTTATCGAATAAAACAGAACATAAGAGCATAGTGAAACTCTTAGTCAATCTATGTTACAAAAAATATTTGTATAGGTTTTGATTTGGCTGAGGAACGCAAATTTTTGTATGGGCCGCGCTGCAGCTCGATATTTGCTCTTAAGAGCAAATTCGAACTGCAGCGAGCTTTTAGCGTGAAATTTTAAATTTGTTGAGAAATATAGGAACCAAATCAGATTTTACACAGTAATGCGAATGTCATTGAAAATATATCACAGGTACAGGTGTTACAAATATGTAACAGGAGTCTCGAGAAATGATACAAACCAGTGACGGAATCCAACAGCTTTATATTTGAAATGCATGTACAATTTCCATTTGATTTGAGCAGTGCGAAAATGGTACCTAAAAACGGCAGATACGATTCGAGAATGCCCAGTTTTATTACTTTTGTATAATATGTATGATGCTAAACTTGCACTTAATGCGAGTGCATAAACTCTTCAATTCCTTTATTAATGTGATAGGTACCTATTTATTTTATCAATATGCATATTATTGGTCCCTCGTATGCGGTACAAAAAGACAAACACATCAAGATAGCTGCATTGTAAGGGTTATCAGTGACACTGACAAGTATTAATAAAGGAACTACCGCGCTTCGAGGAACAGAAAAAATAAATCATAAGTTATTACAATATGTACACCTGGTGTTATCTATGCTTAATCTAAACACGGCGACAAAGCGGCTATGTCGAGATGGGTACTTCTTTTTTGTTAGTGGGAGGTAATGAAGTTGTCTTAGATGTGTTATATCTATGATACTTGAGTTTTAACTTAAATCATGATCATCATTTCCTTGCCCTTATCCCCATTTACTTGGGGTCAGCGCAGCATGTCTTTTTCTTCCATAAATTCTTAAATTAAATCATGATAGTATATCAAAATCAGTTTACAAACCGGTTTCGAATTAAGCACATCATTAGCATTTATTATCGGCATAATTATATTTATATTAAATTAAAAGCCAATAACATTACTATGTTAATGGCTTTTAATTTAATATAAATATAATTATTATATTTGCCATGCATACATGCACATTTTCTTACCATTTCACGACATGAACTGCTTTTCGAGATCAAATGCGTCAGTTACAAGAGAAAATACTCATTTTCTATTAACGGAGTTTCTCAAATTGTCTTGAAATCGATTCAAAACATGCGTTGACTCGTTAATAATAAATTTCAACGTAATATTCGTAACAGGCGAAGTTTTGTAAAAACACATTGTCACAAATATGATTTTGTAAAAACACATTGTCACAAATATGATATAATGACGATTATTTTAATTATAGTGAAATACTTGTGTACTTCACTATAATTAAAATATACTTTGTATGTACTTTGTGTAAGAGGGTTGCCTCTTACACAAAGCGAGCGTTTATGGACTATATTTCAACTTTATTAAAATAACGAATACGGTACCTAAGTCTCATAATTTTTTAGTCTGGTTATTTTTAAATTAGATCCTCCTTTCGTTGCTTATTAACTAATTATGTTAATAATTAAAGATAACTAAGAATATGACCGGCTGGATGCGGGTGGCGCAAGACCGGTAACTTTGGCACTCTTTGGGGGAGGCCTATGTCCAGCAGTAGATGTCTTTCGGTCGGCTGATATGATGAAAGATCTGACCGGAGCTCGGAGTAAAACAATTTAAGTTGATTACTGGTCCGCAAATGACCAGACCAAAAAAGAATCGTTTGAAGGATCAGATCAGAACGTCTCTTTTCTTAGTGAATGGGCTTGTGACCTTCAATTTGTTTACGATGCCATTCGAACCAGTTTTTGTAGATGAACAAATGTGTGTATGGAAGCAACTACATTTAAAGGACATTAATACCCAAAAAATCGAGTTAAAGACGGACCTCGCTGACAGCAGCCGAAACGCTTCATACTGATTGGTTTTAAAGTATGACGTCACACAACAACGAAGTAAATTGCTGTTTCGGTCGCGAAATACTGCGTTTAGGTCCATAGTTGTAATACAAATTTGTTTCTATAAAAGCGTAAGGATTCTATTGGTACCTTCAAATTTACTCTTGGACAATAAATAAATAAACTTTTTTTTTCTGAACTTTCAAGGTTCATATCTTTTTACGATTTGAATTATATTTTGTAATTTATACTTTATTACAATCATTTGATGGTTAACTATCCATTTAGCAACACGACGTTATCAATTTTAACACCACGCAACAAGCCTATTCATGCTCTAGGTCTTCATGACGTAAATAATGTAGGTAGCTAATTGACGTACCTACGTATAAAATAAAATGTAGGTATTTTGTAATTACAGTTCGCGAACCACTCTTTTCACATTAACTACATGTCAAAACCTTTTTTACACAATCACGGTGCACTTAAACAAGGAATGTTTCGCAGACTGCCATTGGTATTCACGTTTGTCGAGTTTTAGTGACCTTTCAAACGAATGCCATAATGTTCGAACAATAGGGTCATCTCCAAACATATCGACGTCAACTGAGAGATAGTATCATTGAACAGGAGGAGTTAGGTTTATGCGTAGGCTTTTTGTATTCCAAGTCAACTATAACACGAATTTACCGTCGTAAAACTAATGTTATCCCAGTGTTATCTTTTTCTTGATCATTTTATTTCGAGGTTGACTATATTGGTATCGTAGTTTTTTCTACTTTATGTAAGATTGAATTTAATTTATTGGATTGGATATCACTTTTTACCTCTATACGTTTTTATCGTGTATTCGAAGGGAATATTTTATTCGTGTCAGTCTATAGTTCCTACTTACATACAGTATGTAACAGAACGAAAGGCATTGAAAAGAGACCCATTAATGTTTAAACCATAAATATGATTATGGTGCCTGGCTTATGGAAATTAAGCATATTATAACATACGAAAAAAATATTAACCATTATTTTATAGCCTCACCTGTATTATTTATTTACAATATTATTAATGACAACTAATAAAATGCGTTCTGCGAGTCTCGTAGTAGAACCCGGTTGGTTGTGAAAATAGTACAATATCCAATACCTGCTCTTCCTCTCTCACGTGAGGTCGTTGAGGCCCTCCTCGGTTAATCGGCACCGGCGGGTTGTTATTTCGTAGACGGATAATCGCATTGACGATCACACGGGCGTTGTTAGGTCGCCTTCGTGCGGGAAACCTCTCCGCGTACAGGCGAAGAGCGGCTTTCCCGATACTCCTACACTCTCCGTAAACAAGGATCATATGCACAAGTTCCTCCGCAGAAAACTTTAAAGGCATTATCAGTATTTTTTAAGTTTAATTTATATCTAGATTTTATCTGACAGACGAACGTCGGCTTGAAATTATATTTAAAGACCTCATTAGTTAGGAGGCTGTACTTTTTACTGGTGTGTGATTTCACATCGTATTTAGGCATCGTAACATCGCCATCAAACGTAACGGTTTGGCGAGAATATCAATGTTTATTAAGATGTAATTTGAATATTTATAAACTAGCTGTTGCCCGCGACTTCGTCCGCGTAGAACTTTTTATCGTCTTAGAAAATGATTTCTCTCAATACAAAATTTGAACCCTCTTTTAGGGGATAATTAAAAAAAAAGTTGATGTTCATTTTCTAGTTTGTGAACAAACAGTCTAAAACCAAAGTTAAAAATCTCATACTTTAAAAATGCCTTGAAATACTCAAACTTTGAACCAATTTTAACACTCTTAGGGGATGAATTTGGAAAAACTCTGGAATCAGTTTTGTAGTCTTTTAACGTACAGAATAAGACCGAAGTTAAAAATCTCTTACTCACACTTTAAAATTTTATTGCTCGCCATTTAAAATTTGAACCCCCTTTTAAACCCCCTTAGAGGTTGAATTTTTCTAATCGCTGAAAGAACTATTTTCGTAAACTTTTAAGTCTCTAGCTCAAAAAAAGTGTTGCCCATACAAAGCTTTCTTAAATTTTCTAAAACTCTGAAAGTACTTTATTATTAATTTTAATAAGTAACATTTTGAATAGTTTTAAGTCTAGTAAAAAAAAAAGTTTTTCCCACACAACACTGGCTACCCTTCTTAAGGATCTTAAGGATCCCCTTAGGGATGGAGTTTTCTAAAACGCTGAAAGTTCTTTTTTAGTATTCTAATAAGTAATCTTTTTGCAAAGTTTTAAGTCTAACTCAAAAAAAAGTGTTGCCCATGCAAAGCTTGCTCTCCTTTTTAACCCTATTAGGGGTGGAATTTTCTAAAACGATTTGTGTTCTTTTTTTGTATTTTAATAAGTAATCTTTCTACAAAGTTTCAAGTCTCTAACTCAAAAACATAAACTTTCCCTGATAAAAACTTTGCACCCCTTTTTATCCCCCTTAGGGATAGCGTTTTTTCAAAACGCTGAAAGTCTTTTTTTTTGTATTTTTATAAGTAATCTTTCTACAAAGTTTTAAGTGTCTAGCTCAGAAAAAGTGTTCCCCATACAAACCTTGCACCCTTTTTTAACCCCCTTAGGGAATGATTTTTGTAAAACGACGAATGTAGTATTTTTTATGTTCTAATAAGTAATTTTTCGTCAAAATTTTAAGTCTCTATTAAAAAAAAATATGTTTTTCCCATACAAACTTTGCACCCTATTTTACCCCCTTAAATTTACCAAAACGCTGAAAGTACTTTCTTTGTATTTAAATAATCTTTCTACAAAGTTTTAGGACTCTAGCTAAAAAAAATAGTTTCCCACACACAAACTTTGCACCCCTATTTTAGCCCCCTATTTTTAGGGGTAGAATTTTCTTAAACGCTGAAAGTACTTAATTTGTATTCTGATGACTAATCTTTCTACAAAGTTTTAAGTACCTATTTAAAAAAAAATTGTTTCCCCCATACAAAATTTGAACCCCTATTTTACCCCCTTAGGGGTAGATTTTTTTGAAACACTGAATCTAGGTACTTTATTTGTATTCTAATGAATAATTTCTCTACAAAGTTTTAAGTCTCTATTTTAAAAAAAGTAGTTTTTCCCATACAAACTTTGCACTCTATTTTACCCCTTTTCTAAAACCCTGAATGTTCTTTATTTGTATTCTAATGACTGATCTTTCTACAAAGTTTTAAGTCTCTATTTAAAAAAATAATGTTTCCCCATACAAACCTTGCACCCCTATTTTACCCCCGTAGGGGTGGAATTTTCCAAAACGCTGAAAGTGTTTCATTTGTATTCTAATAACTAATTTTTCTACAAAGTTTAAGTCTATAGCTCAAAAAAAAAAGGTTCTCCCATACAAACTTTGCACCCCCATTTTACCCCCTTAGGGGTAGAATTTTCAAAAATCCCTTTTTATCCCTAGCCCACGTTATAAAAGCAACATACTGTGCAAAAATCAACTCTCTAAGATTAGTAGTTTCGGCTGTGCGTTGATGAGTGAGTGAGTGAGTGATTGAGTGAATAAGTCAGTCAGGACATAGGCATTTATTATGTATAAATAGATAGAAGATAATGAAACTCCCATTCAAATATCTCAAAAAATTATGAAGCTACATCCGTTTTAATGTCGCTTGTTAGAGTGAGAAAACGATGAGGGACTGTGACGTCAATATACTCGAGCGTCATAGTAAAAAACAATCGTTTCATATGAAGGTGCGTTTTGCGGAAAAGGGACAGAACATACCCCCTCTTAAAACTTTGGACTCTTATAACTTAATCATTACCTATATAACCTCTTGCTTTGTTTTTTTCTCCAATTGACTATATTTATTTTAATTTTTTTTTCGAGTAAATACATTATGATTATTTACCATATTTTCGATTCCTGAGCTATAACCACGAACTTCGGAATTCGAAAATATTCGGGTATCTCTATCTCTATCGCACTAACCATACTCGAGTGACAGGGATGCAAATATATGAGTATCGGTTTTCGTGGTAGCGCCCAGGTACTTTGGCTGAATGCGCCGAGCGCGTGCCATTGTCATTCAAAAAAAACAAATTCGTGTTAATTATATTGTTCAAATTTGTTGATTTCATTTATTGAAATTACGACATAAAACGACATTTGCGCATATAAGTTCTCATATCAGAATCGAATATTTTTTTATGGTTTATATTTTAGCATTTGTCTCGTAAAGGTCTATCGTAGACGGGATTTAAATTATTAATAAGTGAAAGGCAAAGCAATTCCGCCATTTTGACGAAAATTTGACGGTTCTTATAGCTGACAGTTGGAGCAGCGTTTGATTTCAATAAAAATAAATGAAAAATTAAATGAAGTCGTAATTTCGGAAAATTAATTAACGGTCGCAGTCGGATAAAAACTATCCTAAGTTGCAGCTAGAATAATAATGTACCTATATAAAATGTTTCATATTTTTCCGTTCATGGGATGCTGAGAACATTCGAACCGCGCAAAGCTTAGTTTCAAACTGGCTGATTCTTTTTTTAATTTAGAGATTTATTATAAGTGGAGATAAATAAAAAACAAAAGAAAAACTCGCTTTTATTTTATTTTATTTTATTTTTTTATTTAAGGATTGCCAACGGAGTTCACAATGTAACATTTAAAGAAAAAAAAACAAGCACTTTTTGTGTAACCCTAATAATAGGCAACCACATCATGCGTTGCGTTACAATTTTTAGCATTAATAAACTAATTATCTAGGCTTATACATAAGAAACTAAATCATATCAGTCAGACTATGCTTCAAGGTTCAACAACAACTCCCTGATTGACTGTAATATGTGCCTAAGGCCATTAAAGTTAGATTAAGTAAGACTTTAGCAAGAAATATAATTCTAACTATTAACTTTTTTCTTCTTAGCTCAAAACCGTGCACCGCGCATCAAGGAGCATCCATCAAACACCGTTTCGGGCCGCAGCGAGCCCGCTACTTTAAGATGCGTGGTGGAGGGCAGACCCAAACCAGTAGTCCAATGGTTCAAGGACGGTACCCCACTGCCGCCGGCTGAAGATGGCCATAGAGTGCTGTTAGAGGACGGACTGTTATTCCTAAGGTAAACCTTTTAATTACCTATACCTACTTATTACCTATTCACTCTAACTAGATAGTGACGCGATTTGCTAATGATATATTTCGATCTGTTTTCTTAAAATGAGCGACATAAAGTAAACCAGATAAAGTGTATTGACTGTTCGACGTTTATATTGTACAAAGTAAACATTGTAAATTAATACACGTTTGTTTAGTTTTGGTCAATACAATTAGGGCTTGTGCAAATAATTTACCTTCTAACAAAAACTCCCCTTATTTTCAGTCAGCACCCTCCTCCCTGTACAAATACTTTTTCACCATATTTATTGAAGATGTTTATATTTATTGAAGATGTTGTTGTCATTCGTTATCATTTCATTTATTCTAAGCAAATTATATAGGTCAGATATATTTCCTCCTTAGAGTAAATCGAGGCAAGAAGGAAAGCGATGAGGGTGTGTATTGGTGCGTGGCACGGAACCTGGCAGGCGAGGCTGTCAGTCGCAATGCTTCTCTCAACGTCGCTGGTAAGTTCAACCTTATTACTTAAGCTGAAAGGTTTTTTCTCAAATGCAGAAGTATTTTAATTAGGCAGGATTCTAAGAGACTCTTTTTTCAGTGATTCGTGACGACTTTCGAGTGGAACCTAGAGACGTGCACGTAGCGGCCGGCGAGCCAGCGGTCCTGGAATGTTCCCCCCCTAAAGGAGTTCCAGACCCTTCTGTGCATTGGCTGAAAGATGGGAATTTATATGACGTTGAAGTCAACGGAAGGTGCATACTAAATCCTGCTTTATATGCAATGTGTCTATGGCTAGCGTTCACGCTTTTAAAACTTGGGCAGTTATGGTTTGTTACCATATAATTTACACCCACGGGTCAGCATAAAATTTCGATGCTTAATTATGGTTAAAGTAATATTTATTACTTGGTTTCTTTTCCTTTTAGGGTAACAATAACAGACAGTGGTAGCTTAAAAATATTAGAAACTTTGCCAGCTGATAGCGGGCTATACAGATGTGTAGCGTCAAACGTAGCCGGCGAGAGGCAGTCCAGGCATGCAGCATTAATAGTCTTAAGGAGACCTCACTTCGTAGTTAAGCCCAGTAACATAACGGCTCTAGTTGGGCAGACCGTCGAATTTACTTGCCAGGTAACATTATATTATTTTCTTATTTTTACCATTACAATCCTAAATTAATTTCCTACTTTGTGAAATATAATAGTGGCCAAGTAGTAAATCTTCAGTTTCATAGTGTAGAAGACACGTGTTGTTATTGCACTTTATATAAATCTACTCCCCAGTCATGACACTCTTGTTGTTGGAGCAATCGCAAGCCGTTTCTGTCCGTCAGCTGACTCCATATATAGTTTCATCCATAGCACCAATATGTAATTCTCCGCAGAGCTTCGACTCGAGCGTTAAAATATCATGGGTGAAGGAAGACGGTACGATACCCGCTCATGCGTCCGTAACGCGTGGGATGCTGCGTTTGGAACACGTGTCGGCGGCAGATATGGGCACTTATTCGTGCCGAGCCGACAGCCATGCCGGCTCCAGCGTCGCAAGTGCAACCTTAACCGTCTACAGTAAGCATTGATATGCCACAGTTATTTTGTCGGAACACGCTAGTTTGCTAAGCTTAATTATCTTTTTTTTATAGTACTTACAAGAAAGATTTGCAGTATAGAACACAAGCTTCTGCAATATTATATTGCCAATGCCATAATTCTAATGAGTACAAACCTGATAAAGTTTGTTCTATGACAAAATTATTTTGAACTTCTGAGTCTATGCTATCTAGATCCACAAATACTGACCAGACCAGATGAACATCGGTACATCGAAAGCTATTTCAACGAGTGTACAATTGTCTGTAAATATTTGTATCTATTTATTTATACTTCTCTACGGTTCTGATACCTGTAGTAAAACTTAAAGTTACTTCAAATGTAGCTTTATTTACAAGTATTTAGGACACGATTCACTTCCTTGTTCCAACGCATGTGCACTTATACGTCTCAACCCTGTCTATTTACAAATGTTATTGCATCATTAAATGTCTAGTGCTATTTTAATCCGGCCGTCTGTTTTAGCGCTACCCCACTTCACACAGATACCGTCCAATCTTACCGCATGGGAAGGCGATGTGGTATCTATTCCTTGCGAGGCCAAAGGCTTGCCCACACCAACGACGTTCTGGATATTAGAAGGGCATCGTGATTCCTTATTATTTCCTGAATGCATGAAAAGTAACTCGAGCTTGTTGTACCTGGATGGAGCAAGAGCTGAACACAGTGGGAGAGTCATTTGTACTGCTGTCAATTCTGCTGGCAGTACTATGCAAGAAGCTTATCTCACCGTTTTGAGAAAAGGGCGTAATGAATTAAAGTCCGAAGAAGATGAAATCAAAGATACACTCAATCGAGGTGCTCATATGACGCAATATGAATTAGTACAAGCAAGGAAATTTCTGCAACAGAATGTCTTGGTTTTAAAAAGATTAGAGACGCTGTCATCGAGTTCACTTAAAGTCGTTTGGGACGTAAGTATAAAAAACTATAGTGTTTATGAGTAGTGTGTTTAGTGTTCTATCAATAATTGAATGTACATTTTTTTCAGGTTTTAACCGATTACAACGAATACTTGGAGGGCGTTAAAATTTGGTATAACAGCACATCTTTGAATTGGCGCAACGCAACTGACGATGAAGTCATTGTATTAAATACGTCATATACCCAGTCCATGATATGTTCCAACGGTACTCTAACAGATGTTGATAACAGTGGGTCTTCAAGCTACATACTCTCCGGGTTATTACCTTATACGCAATACGATGTGTTCTTGTTGCCATTTTATAAGAATTTATTGGGAAAACCTTCAAACATAATGCCTGGATACACAGATGAAGATGGTAATTCGAGATTGTATAATATAATAATGTTAACGAACCCGATGCAGAAGTTTTGACGTCTTCTTCCTATTAATTTTAAATGTACATTAAACATTTTATTTTGTCTTTAATTTTGACAGTTCATAAAACCGAGAATAATGTTGTGATTCCCCGTTAACGTCGTGCCGTACATTTTACTTGAGACAAGCTATCCAGTGATGCCTTCAGCGCTGATACAAAGATAAATTATTCTGTGTTTCATTAGAGTTACGGTAATTTACCGGTAATTACCGTTTTAGTGCCGTCGGCTGCTCCCGTGGCGGTGACGGCGGGGGTCATAAACGCGACGTCGGCATGGATTCGGTGGGAGCCACCACCTGCAGCTACGTGGAACGGAGAACTCACTGGCTATCTGGTAAACACTGCGTTTATTTTAGGTTAGGAATTTCTAATCAAATCGATCTCAAACAGAAGCTCTACGTCTGTCTTGGGTCCATTAAAACGCCTTATTGACTTAAATATCTAGTTATTTATTACAAAACATTTATGTATAAAAATGATCGATTATTAATTTGATAAGCTGGCTTTAATAAGCATATGCCACTTTTCTACTTGTAATTGATACTTAATTTTTAAATAATGTTTAACGTATTAAGAAACATGCGCGGTTCTTTGAAGACACCTTTGATAAATATGGTAATTTTATTTAAATTCAAGCCATTTACAACGAAATCTCGACTTCTTAAGGTAAATTAGCCCGAATAGGGCGAGTTTGGGTGATTAGGCAGCTTCTAGCTATGTTGTAACTATAATATATGCGGAAATTTGTTTTTATAAGCAATTGTGCGCATTTGACAATTAGGTTGTTTACAGGTTGAAAAATAAAAAAAATCATCAATCCTCTTCACAGGCGCAAAATTACTTTCTAATAGGGTTGGGGACTCTTATTTTATTATTACCCCAAAAAAAAAAAGGCAAATAAATATTCCTAGTGACGAAAATCCTATTCAAATTTCTCAAATAACGAAGATATTTACAACCGTTTTAATATTGCTTGAATAGAGAGAGAAAACGCTTGAGACCCGTGATAGTAAATGACAATCGTTTCATGTCAAGGTGCGTTTTGCGGAAAAGGGACAGAGTATACCCCCTCTTAAAACTTTCATCATCATCATCATCATATCAGCCGAAAGACGTCCACTGCTGGACATATGCCTCCCCCAAAGAGTTCCAAAGTGACCGGTCCTTCGCCACCCGCATCCAGCGGACTCCCGCGACCTTTACCAGGTTAAAACTTTGGACACTTTATAACTTATTTATTATCTTGTGTTATTTTTTTCTCCATGTAGGTAACTATATTTTTAACCCTTTTTCGAGAAAATTCAACAGTATTGATAATTTTATTTGGTGTCACCATCCCTATTATGGCATGTCCCCAGCATCTCAAAGGGTCATCCCAACTTTCATCTCTCTGACTTTGAAGATGATAATGACTTTCAACATGATACAGGGGACATAATATGACGGGGACACGTTACACTTTGTTTCCTTGTTCCTGTATGATAAGGACGTTGGATCTTTTTCTTTCAATTTATACAAAGTCCTTAACTATCAGCCATAGGAAAGACATCCAAAATCTCGTGTATAGCCCGAGTACCTACAACCAGAGTAAGATGGATCATTTAAGCTGGTTATCCACCATAATAATAATTTATTATCAAGCAATTTCACTTACTGACATCGATCGTTTGATCATTTTGATTAAGTAGTTGCCAATAAGTCAGTTATCGGTTACAATCAATCTATCTTAATGACAACGAGAAATCATGCGTGATACCTTAGGTGTATCCTGTGTTGCTGGACGAGCTTTTCACTGTCCATTTTAACATATTATTTACATATTATTTACGGCTACTATACTCATCACCACAGATGTATGAATATAAGGAGATCGGACATGGCGGCCGATTTGTATAGAGTGAGCCTGTCGCAAGTACATTAACCCACACAACGCCCAAGTAATTGACAAGACAAAGCACGCACACATCTAAAACACACACACTTGTATACCTACACGCTTATTTGACAATAAACGCGCATCATATCAGGCATTTTGGGAAAAAACGTAATATTCTCTGCGATCAGCACGCGTGCACAGTATGGCAGTGTATGCCTATTGAACATACAGCTGCGACACGGCCGCCGGCGGCTTGTCCTCTCTCTAGTATTCTATGCTCTGAGCTCATCACAGTAGGTAAGTAAAGTAAATAATATGAAACATAAAAAAATTAAAATTGAGCAATATTAAATCCTGTGCTCAAAAAGGTGGAATGTATACTTTACGAAGCCTGCCAAAAGCTTTATCTGAACTGTTCTTTTTTTTGTAATTTATAAATAAAAATATTGTTCGACAATACGTACAAAAATATGTATAGGTACCAGGTACACGATCTTAATGTTAAGTTAAAAAAAGTCGCATACAATACATGTTTTTGGAACTTTGGGCGTATTGATCCTTTTGCAGTCGATTATACATAAAATGATTATGAAGGGATTGAAAATATTTATATTTCGAGTTTATTTTGATTTATTCTATATTCCTTGCAAAGAAACGTCGTTCGATACTTGCGCGGAACTGTCACTGTTGGTCTGGGTCAAGTTCGTACGCGATTCATGAAGAGGTGTCCTGCATCAGAAAATCCAACATTGTATTATTTGGAACAGATTGAAATCCGCGTTGGCGGTGCAGCCGGAGGTCGCGTGGTGGGTCAGATGTCGCTGGGCGCGCGGACGCGCGCTGCCGCGGCCAGCTCGCTGCGCGCCGGCGGGCGCTACAGCGCGCGCGCCGCCGCAGTCACGCGCCGCGGACACGGGCCCTTCAGCGCGCCCACGCATCTCCACATGCTGCCCACGCACACGCAGAGACAATACGTGCAGTAAGTCGTGTCGCTCTTATAATAGGCTAGGCCTCAATCCCTAGTACATCTCAATCACATTCTCATATGTTGCGCACGCTAGATCTGACACGTTACCTCCAAAGTCTCGCAACTGAGCGCTCGTAATAGATTGAAATGTGATCGGGATCAGAAGAGACGGGCAAGGATAGACCTCCTAGCCAACCACGTGTGCCACTGATTGGAGTAAAAAGTTAGCTTTAACGGATGTGAAATCGAACGCGCAAAACACTTTACACCAAATTGGAATGTGAAAAGTCTCACTCTCATCGACACCTACTTTAAATACATCGGTAGGTATAATTTTTTATGCTAGCACAACGTCAGTCAAACCGATGAGTTTTCTCTGTAACGGACAAGTATTGACGGCCAAGTTGTTTCACCAATATCGTAAACTTCCAACTTATTAATATGCAAGTCCGTAGAGTAATTCTTTGTTGCAAATGGTGGTGTAGAAGCTTTTTGGCTGCCAAAAGTTGTCCCAAGATATCTCGTGTTTGATATTTTCTCGGTTGTATCGATGTAAACAATAAAAAAACAATACTTCTACACCACCTTTTGCAACGTACCCCACCGACTGGCCTATAACTTTATGATGTACCTGTACCTACCTACGTATAATAAAATGTGACCTACAAAGTCAGGGTGTTACAATTCCACTCTCACGACGCTGAGATTAATACGGTTACCCGGTTTGTTCTCAAGTGGTTTATCAAGTGTTTACATACTGAAGTTCACAGAACGGCCCTGTGAATTGCTTTAACTATACGACGATCAGTCAAGTGCTTTAGCTTTACGCGTAGGTTAATCATAAACTACACCACATCCTTGTTGCTTTTACGATAGCCGTAAAAACGCAATAGCAGTGCCGTGCGCGAATTGTTTGAAATTAATAGTTTCTCGACCGAACTATTAAATAGATTTTTATTACTTCCAGAACTGACCCACCGAATGATTCAAATATATCAACAGTTTTTCATGAAACATGGATCATCGCACTGGGACTGATTTTATTTTCTATTATTGTGATTGGAGTGTTCAGCGTGTATTATATCAGGCGACGAAACGGGATACAAAGGAAGAAGTCTTCTGGTAAGCTGATACCTAGGTTTTCATTCACTGACTAAAGCAGGCGCCGGCTTAAATTACACGCTTGTATTATTACTTCTACTTGCTTGTTGACAAAGAGAAAATTCCATTTGGTATAACAGTGTTCTTTGCACTAACACAACCGTGCCAATAACGTTGCGTACATTATCGCGATAGCTTGTTAAATGTGACAAGTCTTTACCTATCTCTTATTACCTAACCGATACAAAATTCCCCCTTTTATTTGGAAGTCACTGTGACACGTCGAATTCCTCGTCTGATCTTCACCCATAATAGTGGGAGCGCTTTCCGATCCGGCGCCGTTTAACTTGTTGATAAACAGCAATAATTTAAACATTGAACCCAATTGTAGGTCAATCGATTGTCACGGCTCAACAGTGTCTATTGAATAAAGACACGATCTGGCTGCGGGACCGCGCCGTGTTCGCTCCATCAAACGACCCGACGTTGGACGTCCGCAGTTGTCATCAAAGTCTTTTGCATAGTAAGTAAGATTTATATACCGCCTTATACGGAATCAGTTGCTTAATATTTTAGAGTGGAAACAACTTCTGGAAAGATATTTATCATTTCCATTTACAACAACAAGTGTGTCCTAGTTTCCTTGTGACATTTAATCAAAACTGAATTATCTATCGCAGCAGGACAATCGAGCAACATACTCAACGTGGAGCCGGAATACTGTTTGCCGCAGAACTCCATTCAGGGCTTAGATGCGTCCAGTGTGGACAGACTGCGACGTGGGCCGCCCGAGCCGTATGCATCCAGCGCTATTTACACCGAACTCAATTTCAAGGTATGCTCCGATAAGCATTGTGGGAACTCACATGTTGACAGACGATAAGATTACGAACGCAATTTGCATGAGAATCCAATACTTGACTACACTAACGATATATATCGTCTTCCACAGGACAATAACGACATCGGAGACCTGAGGAATTGTTCAGAAAGACGATCTCATAACAATAGCATTGTTAGGTCGTGCAACGGGAGCATTCAGTATTCCAATGGGGAGTGCTCTACTTGTTGTCATAGCACGTCTAGTAGATCTACGAAGGATTACAGAGAGCCGAGGCAGGATGTACATAGCGATGTAAATGTACTGGAGGATGATTGTGCGTCTTGTAATACGAATAGGTCTGGATCAAGGAGTAGACAGGACAAAAGTAAAATATGCCCGGCGTCCGATTTAGAGTATGACTACCCGCAGTGGCACTGGTTAGGAAGAGAGAACAGTTTCAAAATCCCCATTCAGACAAGCAGACATTCGAATGTGGCGCGCTCGGAGCAGGGTTGTCAAATAAACCTGTGTGACATACTGCCGCCGCCGCCATATGAGGTAAATTGAACATATTTACGACAGCCCTTGGTGACATTAAAGCAACTTAACGATTAAAAGCCGATTACAGTTATTCACATACTATTTTGTATCACTTTGTACGCACTTGATAGTGATAATCTCCTTGTAAGACTTTCAGCTTCGAATGTTTTTGAGTTCTTCTCGTAATCCATAGTAAATAAAAAAAACATATGAATTGTATGGAATGCGATTGTCGTTATTTTTAGGTTAATTAGGTTATTGTGTAATGTTATTCTTTCTTTTCAGAGTCCAGAAAACAAGAAATAAACTAAGCTGTAACAAATCATGAAACAATGTGTTGTGTATTTAACTCAATGTTAATCGTTAAAACGACTTTAAGCCGATTCTAGACATCTTTTTGATCTTGAAAAAAGTTAAGCAATACACGAAGTATCCGTTAGCATTGAAAAATACACTGAAATCGTTTACAGTTTTGATAAACGAAATACATGTAGGATTTATAAAAAAATACGAATTTTGTAATCGTTAAGTAGGTTCTTAGCATATTAATAAAATCTAGCCTTATTGCATAACTCAAACGCTCATGGACTTCATTATTATAGAAAATATGTGTAAGTCAGTAGAAAAAAGCTACTTATCTTACCTAAAAGATTTGAGTTATACAAAAAGGCGCTAAATAATCTTGTAGAACAGTTGTAGTGTTTGTACCTTTTAACGAGTATCTTAAATGCCTACTTGTAGTCCTAATTCCTATCTACGTTCTAGTCACAGATATAAGGCTAGCCTTACCGTATATACAAGTTTCATAAAATACTTACAAATGCTATACTTTTCTAAACACCTTTTTTGTATACCTAGCCTAAAGGAACTCAAGGTTGTTTCATAATTGTCTGTCACGTAGATTTAGCCACGCATTTCACTGCCATATTAGATTCATTTAGTAATAGAAGTCGTAGTTATTTAATATTTGACTGTGATATTTATATAAAAATCGTGTTTTAGATTTAAAATGTAATCCTAGCGTAAGTAACTTTAGTACTTTCCAATTCAAACATTTTACCAGTATTAGAATACAGTGCACCTAATTCAAGAGCTGTTAATATTTAAAAGTCATTTTGAACTGTAATCTCAATATTTTCGAGCCCCGTTGTGTTTTAGAGCAGACACTCAAAATATAGAAAATTTATGAATACAATTTTAGTTTTATTAATCCATATTTTACTACTCACCGTATTGAAGATTACCAGTCAGAAACTCATTGCTTATTCAAGGCAAAGTAGCTTCCAAGGAACTGGGCTGTAAAAAGTAATAATTTTTCGTCTATTTTTATAAAGTTCGCGTGTCTCGGTCTACAGTATCAGCGATATCAAGTGATGTAAAGGGCGACGTAAATAATAACTACTTAGTAATGAAGCACGTCGTTACCTACGGCTTACAGCTCTTACCATAGTCGTAAACTTGTAAGGCCGCACAGCACCAGCCGGCTCGTGGCGGTATATACTGAACGGTTTTATTCATAATTACGGCTGTGTTATGTCTTATTTCACCCAAAACAGGTTTAAATAGATAAATTGCTTTGACTTCTTAGAATGCGGAAAGGCTGCGAGCTCACGTTCTGCGGAGATAGCGAAATGTGCTATGGTCAGCAAGGTATGCATTTACTAATAATACTAAACGGCAGTAAGTAGTAATGAAATGTGGTATAAATAATAAAAACGAGGCATACATACAAATTGTAACATTTTATAATGCAATCATTATACCTGATGATGGGTAGATAACCATCTAAAATATAAATACTACGACAACAAAGAAAATGAACGATGATTTGTAATAAAACTATATATTATCTGAGTCCTGCCTAGCCGTTCAAAATCTGCAACTTATTCTGACCAAAAGGCTACGAGTTAAAAGCATTTGGCAATAAATCGTGAAGTCCAATTTATTTCTGTCCTGCTTACGTATCGGTCACATTTATAGATGCCTTTTTGGAACAGCTTTCCTTTATCGGAAGGTTTAGAAACGGAACAAAAGCCCATTCGATTCAAATTACAACCGCACCTTTCATGGAGAATTCTGTTAGAAATCTTTATATCAGTTAGAAGTCTTCTAATTATTATAGTCTGCCCAGAGAGGATATCCAGGCATGTTGCAGCTTAAGTGGTTTTAATCTTTTTTGTACTCGACGATTAAAATATGTGTATGAAGATTTCATAGAGAATACTGCAACGTCACTCTTTTCATAGTTGTAGTCCATGTTACTGTCGAAACAATCGAAATAACTACTTTTCGATACGCTCCAGACAACTAAAATAAATTCGACCAATCACGTGGCTGCTTTACTGAACTGTAATGAATTGGACCAATAGAATCGCTTTGATGTCGTACGCTCGTTGATGTCTTTTAAGATATCAACAAGCGTACGAGCGATGAGCTGCACTTCGTTTCAACAGTATCGAGTTTGTTTAATTAGTTCAGTTGACTCGTAGAAAATTAATTTTAATGAACTCGTACAAAAAGTATTGTTCACAATAGTGTTATAATCAAGCTTTTTAATCTCGTACCTTACTTAGGCCACTCAGCAAGCTTCGTGGCCTAAACACGGTACTCGACTAAAAAGCTCTCTATTATAACACGATTGTGAAAAATACTATTTCAAAGCTGCACAGAAAATAATACATACCTACCTTACCTACTTGATTAAATGAGGTTAAATATGCTTGAACCAATTTTTTTTTTCTCTGAGTTGGAGAGAATCATCGTAATTCAAGATGATAATCTGTTTCATTCAAGATATTGGCCTAGATATTGATCTGCCTTATTTATTGCTTGATTTAAGTAAAATATTGTTTCTTTGTGTTTATGAAAATACATTATCTTTCTTTTATGATTTCACTATGTATATATCTACACTTTTTATCTGAATAACGAATAATATTGTACATGAGCAATGTAATATGGTCAGCTTCAATAAGTTTCACTTGCATTCGTTTTAGTAAACTATTTGTCAACGCCATCCCTTGGTGGGTATTCACTATAAGTTGTCTCTTAGTTAGTCGACATTTGCACTTAACTTGGTACTAACATACAACAAAGACTAATTTAAGTATGAAATGTAACTGTGATAAAATATTACAATTATACAACAGTCTTCTTCTTTGGCGAAGCGCCAAATTACTATGAGACGTCGGCGCTTCAACACTTTCGTTTAATTTGTGAGAATTGTAATATCATTTTACATTGTTTGCAAACGATTATAAACGACAAAAGTGAACCGACTATACTGACTAATCTTGCGGGAAGCTAGAATGGTTTTAGTATTTTATGTATAAAAAAGAGTAAGATTGATTGCGTCTGTCGTCCAGAATTATCACTTGGAATAAAATAGTACATGTGTCCTGACGTATGTAGCGATTTCAAAATTACTATTTTGAAGGCAATATAAAGCTTTTTAAAATATACTAGCTGACCCCGCGAACGTACATCGCCATACAATATGTATACTTAAGAAAATGTTTTCTTTTGTTCGTAATTTTTTTTATATTTAATAGTTAGTCTACTATTCGGAGCGAAGACAAATCCAAGATAATAAAAAATGATAAAAATCGGTCCACCCGTTCTCGAGTTTTATAAATGATGTACCTAACCTATTTTACACAGCGTATCCTCAAATAAGGGGTCGGCAATGCACTTATGACTCTTCAGGGCTGTTATTCTTTACGCGCTCATCCACCTCACCGACCGCCCGCACCTCACCCGTCACGCCTAACGAAACTTAGAACTCTACCTACGCTTTAGTTACTACGAATCGCGGCGTCAACATATATTTGTGGGTGAGAGTTACAGGATAGTGGGGCAGGTGTCTGTGTCGTCAGGCGAGCGATATGCTTATTTGCCACCGTAGTGTGAAATAAGTATTAAAGTAGTAAAGATATTTACCGTCAGAAAAACGAAGAAGTTAGGACTGATAAAAAACTCGCCGCCAGTACCAAATGTAATATGAATATCACACAAATTTCCGAGAGCGTTAAATAAAAAATAGACCAGTAAACTTTATTCGTGTCGCCATCTTCAACTTTTATGTTAGCGAAGTATAATATTTTCTGTCGCCTTGTATCTCACATAAAGCGTACGTTCATGTCACGTTTAGTGGGCATAAGGACGTAAGCGCATGTAAGTTATAGTTCCGACACTTTTACGTGGCAACCATCAAAGAAGTTAGTGGCCTAACGGGGAGAAACTTGAGTTTATGTTGAGGTCATTAAAATTAATACGCTTTTAAGAATAGCATAAGTAGTTATGAGTAACGGATATCTTTACATTAATAATCAGCACAACGTAGTATTAATCTAATGTGGCTTTGCAAAATAATAGGAATCATGTGGTTACTATGCGAGTGTATGCGAGCCTAATAAAATTAGTCTTGAATTTGCAAACACGTTCCCGCGTACTTTTGTCGTTTTCTACACTACTTATTTAATTAAAGCTACATTTAACACTAAAAATTTCAGAAACGTAAAACAATAAATATTTGGCTGATAATTATGATTTTTATTATTTACTAGCTGTTGCCCGCGACTTCGTCCGCGTAGAACTTTTTATCGTCTTAGAAAATGATTTCTCTCAATACAAAATTTGAACCCTCTTTTAGGGGATAATTAAAAAAAAAGTTGATGTTCATTTTCTAGTTTGTGAACAAACAGTCTAAAACCAAAGTTAAAAATCTCATATTTTAAAAATGCCTTGAAATACTCAAACTTTGAACCAATTTTAACACTCTTAGGGGATGAATTTGGAAAAACTCTGAAATCAGTTTTGTAGTCTTTTAACGTACAGAATAAGACCGAAGTTAAAAATCTCTTACTCACACTTTAAAATTTTATTGCTCGCCATTTAAAATTTGAACCCCCTTTTAAACCCCCTTAGAGGTTGAATTTTTCTAATCGCTGAAAGAACTTTTTTCGTAAACTTTTAAGTCTCTAGCTCAAAAAAAGTGTTGCCCATACAAAGCTTTCTTAACCTCCTTAGGGGTGGAATTTTCTAAAACTCTGAAAGTACTTTATTATTAATTTTAATAAGTAACATTTTGAATAGTTTTAAGTCTAGTAAAAAAAAAAGTTTTTCCCACACAACACTGCCTACCCTTCTTAAGGATCTTAAGGATCCCCTTAGGGATGGAGTTTTCTAAAACGCTGAAAGTTCTTTTTTAGTATTCTAATAAGTAATCTTTTTGCAAAGTTTTAAGTCTAACTCAAAAAAAAGTGTTGCCCATGCAAAGCTTGCTCTCCTTTTTAACCCTATTAGGGGTGGAATTTTCTAAAACGATTTGTGTTCTTTTTTTGTATTTTAATAAGTAATCTTTCCACAAAGTTTCAAGTCTCTAACTCAAAAACATAAACTTTCCCTGATAAAAACTTTGCACCCCTTTTTATCCCCCTTAGGGATAGATTTTTTCAAAACGCTGAAAGTCTTTTTTTTGTATTTTTATAACGCTACACAGACAGGGAAACACCTGTGTACGCGTGTTTCCTTGATTTGTCGAAAGCCTTCGACTTGGTGCGTTATGATAAACTGTGGCAGAAACTGTACGAGGATACCAGCTTGCCCAGTGAGTTGACTGAATTGTTCAGGTACTGGTACGGTCACCAGAAAAATGTTGTCAGATGGTCCGACTCGCTTTCTGATTCGTACAGGCTGGAGTGCGGGGTAAGACAGGGGGGTTTGTCATCGCCCAAACTCTTCAGTCTGTATGTGAATCGGTTGATTGATGAGCTCAACAACACTAATGACTGGATGCTCAGTGGATGGCACATTTGTGAATAACATTAGTTATGCAGATGACATGGTGTTGTTGGGCCCATCGGTCAATGCCCTTAACAAGCTGCTCAGGGTCTGCGAAGAGTATGCGGTGTCCCATGGGCTCAGGTATAATACTTCCAAGAGTGTGTTGCTGGTATTTAAGGCGGGGTGCAAATGCTATCCACGCGTTCCACCGGCTTATCTATACGGCACACCTCTGCAAATGGTAAAGGAGTTCAAGTACCTGGGTCACTGGGTCACGGAGACCCAGAGTGACAACAAGGACGTGGAGAGGGAGCGTAGGATAGCATGTTGATTCATAGGTTTGCAAGGTGTACCACCGACGTAAAGATTACCCTTTTTAAGGCGTTCTGCCAATCATTTTACACCTGCAGCCTATGGATCAACTATACGCAAAAGGCTTACAGTGCCCTTCGCGTCCACTATAATAATGGGTTTAGGATGTTGTTGGGGCTGCCGCGCCATTGCAGTGCATCAGGGATGTTTTGCGAAGCGCACACGGATGGGTTTCACGCCATAATGCGTAAGCGGGTTGCGTCCCTGATGAGGCGCCTGCGCGGCAGCCCGAACAGCCTCCTGCAGACGGTGGCGGCGCGCTTGGATGGTCCCTTCCTGTTCCATTGGGATAGGTTGCATAGGCCATCCAACTGCTAATTGTAAGTGTGATAAAATACCTACTAACATAGTGTTAAGATCACTGTTACTAACAAATTATGGAAATAATATTTCTGATGTAAATTATTAAATAAAAAAAAAATAAAAAATAAGTAATCTTTCTACAAAGTTTTAAGTGTCTAGCTCAGAAAAAGTGTTCCCCATACAAACCTTGCACCCTTTTTTAACCCCCTTAGGGAATGATTTTTGTAAAACGCCGAATGTAGTATTTTTCATGTTCTAATAAGTAATTTTTCGTCAAAATTTTAAGTCTCTATTAAAAAAATATATGTTTTTCCCATACAAACTTTGCACCCTATTTTACCCCCTTAGGGGTGAAATTTTCCAAAACGCTGAAAGTACTTTCTTTGTATTTAAATAATATTTCTACAAAGTTTTAGGACTCTAGCTAAAAAAAATAGTTTCCCACATACAAACTTTGCACCCCTATTTTAGCCCCCTATTTTTAGGGGTAGAATTTTCTAAAACGCTGAAAGTACTTAATTTGTATTCTGATGACTAATCTTTCTACAAAGTTTTAAGTCTCTATTTAAAAAAAATATTGTTTCCCCCATACAAAATTTGCACCCCTATTTTACCCCCTTAGGGGTAGATTTTTTTAAAACGCTGAATCTAGGTACTTTATTTGTATTCTAATGAATAATTTCTCCACAAAGTTTTAAGTCTCTATTTAAAAAAAAGTAGTTTTTCCCATACAAACTTTGCACTCTATTTTACCCCTTTAGGGGTAGAATTTTCTAAAACCCTGAAAGTTCTTTATTTGTATTCTAATGACTGATCTTTCTACAAAGTTTTAAGTCTCTATTTAAAAAAAAAATGTTTCCCCCATACAAACCTTGCACCCCTATTTTACCCACGTAGGGGTGGAATTTTCCAAAACGCTGAAAGTGTTTCATTTGTATTCTAGTAACTAATTTTTCTACAAAGTTTAGGTCTATAGCTCAAAAAAAAAAGGTTCTCCCATACAAACTTTGCACCCCCATTTTACCCCCTTAGGGGTAGAATTTTCAAAAATCCCTTTTTATCCCTAGCCCACGTTATAAAAGCAACATACTGTGCAAAAATCAACTCTCTAAGATTAGTAGTTTCGGCTGTGCGTTGATGAGTGAGTGAGTGAGTGATTGAGTGAATAAGTCAGTCAGGACATAGGCATTTATTATGTATAAATAGATAGAAGATAATGAAACTCCCATTCAAATATCTCAAAAAATTATGAAGCTACATCCGTTTTAATGTCGCTTATCGTCATATACTCGAGCGTCATAGTAAAAAACAATCGTTTCATATGAAGGTGCGTTTTGCGGAAAAGGGACAGAACATACCCCCTCTTAAAACTTTGGACTCTTATAACTTAATCATTACCTATATAACCTCTTGCTTTGTTTTTTTCTCCATTTGACTATATTTATTTTAAATTCTTTTTCGAGAAAATACATTATGATTATTTACCATATTTTCGATTCCTGAGCTATAACCACGAACTTCGGAATTCGAAAATATTCGGGTATCTCTATCTCTATCGCACTAACAGTGACGGGGATGCAAATATATGAACATTGAGTATCGGTTTTCGTGTTAGCGCCGCAGGTACCTGAATGCGCCGAGCGCGTGCCATTGTCATTCAAAAAAAACAAATTCGTGTTAATTATATTGTTCAAATTTGTTGATTTCATTTATTGAAATTACGACATAAAACGACATTTGCGCATATAAGTTCTCATATCAGAATCGAATATTTTTTTATGGTTTATATTTTAGCATTTGTCTCGTAAAGGTCTATCGTAGACGGGATTTAAATTATTAATAAGTGAAAGGCAAAGCAATTCCGCCATTTTGACGAAAATTTGACGGTTCTTATAGCTGACAGTTGGAGCAGCGTTTGATTTCAATAAAAATAAATGAAAAATTAAATGAAGTCGTATATTTCGGAAAATTAATTAACTGTCGCAGTCGGATAAAAACTATCCTAAGTTGCAGCTAGAATAATAATGTACCTATATAAAATGTTTCATATTTTTCCGTTCATGGGATGCTGTCGTGAATGGTCATGATTCACGATAGTATTTACATTGGTGTTTATAATTATGTCTCAAACAGCCGATTTATCTTATGTAGCAACACCTACAAGGAATCATTTTTATAACAAGGTTGACGGGTAGGCGGGCTGTCAGAGTTCCGAACGGCTATATTGGGAACGAACAGTTAAGTGCGGTTTGTAGTGGTTGATTTGGAGGAAAACCAGGGTGAGCTCTTTCCATAATCACTTTCGATGCGTCCTATGATATTGTAACGATTGGGTATCATTTACACGTGTGTTCATGTGCTTTAACAGATCGGACGATGATTGTTTATGATGCGATGTATTTATGTGCGTCCACAGGTCTCATTCTCTTTGGGAGGCGTATTGGTATATCATGTAGATGAATAAGGTTTTCCTACAGGTCGCGCATGTACGTGAACTGTAGGACACACATCACAGTTCTTAGTTGTGGAGTTCTTTAGTGTTAGAGGATTAGTTACAAGTGTAACAACAGGGTAGTTCGGTAGTCTCGGCTTCAGGCCATATCATCATCAGTCAAGGGTGCACCCGGGTAACTGGAACAATAGCGTGTGAATTGGGACAGTATCAATGGTGGTAAGGGATGTCTAGAAGGGGAGGTTGGAGGACATTCTTGGGGACGAAAGTCCCCACACGTCATAGGGAGCTGGCACGCACGAGGCGGCAGCCCCTATGTCAGATATATAAAGGATTCCGCAAGTTGTAAGGGTATGTTTATAGTTGCATATATGCTAATACGGGTCTTAGCTTAAGTGCTATAGGTTCTCATTCGCGGCCATGAGAGTGACCAGAAGTGGCTTCGCGACATGGTGGAGCATGCTGGGATCTAAGCCAGTCTTCATCTGTTTAACACTTTATTTGCCCCAACTTCCTGCTAAACCAATATTAAATGTAGCTTGTGCATGATTGACTCAAAAACAGATAACTGTTCATAAAGTTAATCTAAAGATTTTTAAAACCATACACGAGAAAGAGATTAACATTATTAAAATCCTGTCTTAAGGCCCCGCACGTTCATGGTCTTCTCTCCCTCTCACTGAGCGTGAGCGTGAGCGAGATGGAAGTGCGTGGTCGAAAGCGCGGATATCATGTTTTTCGGAATATTTTAGAAACGAGACGAAATTTAAGAAAGTAAGAAAATTAAGTTATAGTTCATTACTTTATGAAGAAGATTATAAAATTTCATCTCTTTCTGATAAAAAATGGAGCAGTAAACTGGTTACAAGTGAAAAAATAGGGTTGACTTTAGATTTATTTTTCTCCACTTTCTTATGTTAAAATGGATTTCTACGAAAACAATGTCACTTCTTATATCTTGCAGATTATGATATCTATTTTCCAACACGAAAATTGTTACGTTATAAGGTATAAACTGGTTACTAAACAAGTCATTTTTACCAAAATTTGAGATGCCAAGCCTTAATCGGTTTAAAAGTTTCTAAAACTTTTCAGAAAACATACTTACAGCAAACTATCACTGTATTATGTCAGAGGTGCTCCTTATGCAAAGGTTACAGTTAAAACCAAGTTATATAACAGAACCATACCATTCATCAATGTTTAGTGTGGTGCAAACATTTAAGACCTTTTAGACATCATAAGGAATTAACCTTTCATAAGTAGTACATTTTAATGTCATCTTACGATAAATAGGGTAATGGATACGGCTCTCAATCAAAATCAAAAATATTTATTGGTATCATACTAAAGTAGGTAAAAGTACATTCGTGGCTGGTTTGGACCTTATAAATGCAAAAAATATGTATAGCATTTGTATTTTTTACTGACTCAATGACAAATTATGGGATTATATACAAAATATATAATATAATTATTCTAAACTATTCAATGAGCAGCATTGGTATATTTATTTGATTGTCAATGGATTGTCGTAAACAGCGCATCAGATTTCAATGCAATTTATTTACTACACGGGTTTACGGAGGTGAAAAGAATCAACTTCCTTTCTTTGGAAAAAACAAAGAGCAAAGCCTGTTCTTTCAGGTATGTAGGTACTATATTTGATGGTTACTTTTTTATTGAAAACATGACCTAAGTAAATGTTTTCTGGTGAATCGGATTAATTGTTCTGATTGCAATCAAGACGTCAGAGGTTCAAGGGTGTACGAACTTAGGAGACTATAAGCTGCAGACACAAATAATAACCTTTGGGAGCAATCTGTGGTTTTCCTATATTTTTCTTGTTGTCAGGAGGAGGAAGTTTTAGACAGTATGATGTTATTCTCAAGTTTCGTTCTGATTTCATCAGTGTATTTGTTTATAGGTACATTTATACCGAATAAATTACTGAAATCGGTATACGTTGCTCATATCTATTCTACCATATTATTGAGATCAAAAGAATGGTAGCATCCTGGGAATTCACTTGTTTTTTGTATTATTAGTATGTGGCAGTAGGCTTTTGTGCTGATTCACTTTTATTTCGGCGGTTATTGTCAATGAGAGATCTGACAGCAATTCGATGGATCTAATTGATGTTGACTTCATTATTGTTTGGTTACCAGCAACTTATCTCAAGACCACTAGTGTACTTTAGGTCTGACTTCCGATCACGCATAGTTGCTATGATTTCATTACCAGGTTATGCCGAGAAGGATTAACTTTTAACGTAAAATAAGTTACTCGCAATTTTAACTGTGTCATTATCATCTTCTCTTAGCCGTATTCGGCCTCAGCGACTGCTAATCAATGCGGAGAGCGTCGCTGGTGCGCCCTCAGGTGACTGACATAGCCAATTTTTGCGGTCTGTCATAGAAAACCAAGGAAGTGTTATTTATTGACAGTTGTGATATATCAGATAATGCTGGTTAAAGAGTTAAAGAAGTGAGTTCAGACATATTATGAGTCGCATAGTGAGTATACTGTGTTGGGTCGTGCGTGATGCTCAGCTGTGATGAAACAGGGGATGGAACAATGTTGTCAGTATGATACACAAATAGTATACCTACTCCAAAATAATGTGTGGAGGTGGCTGGTGGCCCTCAGGTACAAGTCGATTGTTAGAGGGCAGGGAAAAATTCATTTATTATAAAAAAAATATCATCATCACGTATCTGTCACTCAATAAATCAAGTGGAGTCTTGAAATATAAACCAATGAAGATTCATCGGATACCTACGTGATACGTTGACACTATTGTTAATTGCAATATTGACCATAATCAGCAGGTATTAATCATTTAAATGCTTTCCATACACAACGATAAATATAATAGTAACATTACTTACAATTTAATCATGAATATATCCTACATGCGTAACCATAGCTACAACAAGTTAGTAAATACAACAAGATGTACACCTAGAAATCGTAAACACTTAGCTTTGTTGACTCCGATACTATGCTCTGAATCAGGATGTAAAATGGGTATGAAAGCTTTGGTGCTTAGTTTCTTTTAATCCTTTAGCTATAAACCATGACTTACACAGTAGTGTCCAGAATTCTTGTATAAGTAAATTCATTTGTGACTTGAAAGTAAATAGTCAGATAACGCACGTGACTTCGTTAAGTGAATCTCGCGAATCACGAATACGTTTTGTAGGTGCAACCGAAAGGTTCGGCTCGTGGATAGAATACGTTTAGACTTCAGACTTGAGTATAATCAAGTGTTATGGTTAAACAAAGATTTGTAATTATGATTGTTTTAAATATTTCGTAATTGGACTCTTAAATGTTAGATTTTAGATTATTTATTGAAAATTGTACATCTCATTTACATGTCTAAATATATAGAATTTACAATTTTTGGAATGTGCTGGGGACAATGATCATTCTGAAGAACCTCATTTATAGTGTAGCACACAGGGTCAGTAAACTATACTTAAGTTCCTAAAGTTTCTTGTAAAAAAGGCAGTGCCGTGCGAACCTTTGCCATACACCGGCGCGAAGATTTACCCCTTAAATTAGAATCAAATAGATTCAATTTACTGAGAGACAATATAAGTGCGAGTCTAGACAGTGCGTAGCACGCGGCGGATAGCTTGTCACATACATACGAGTAGTCAATATATGATGACCTGATGAGACCCTGAATCGATCATGAAGTCAATAGATAGATCGTTTATTTGCTTGAATCATGGTCATTATAATAAATAAATAATAATAAATAATAAATATTACGGGACAATCTTACACAAATCAACCTGGGCCCACGGTAAGCTCAATAAGGCTTGTGTTGTGTATTCCATTGTCATAGTAAACGAATTTTACTTAACATTTACTGTGCGTACTTAGTATACCTACAATTTGTTGTTTTAAGGAAATCTTGGACCGAATAAAAGCAATTTTCGGTCAATCAGGTGCTCAATTTCCTACAGAAACTATTGTAAAACATGTCCGTAATTTCTTTCGGTATGGAGTTATAAATTAAGCAAGCTATGTAGTAGCAGTTTTTGCGGTAAATTTCTAGTCTTGGAGCTGGCATAGACAAGGCCGTATGCGTAACTGCTCTACGGTAAGAGTTGTCATTTAATTTGAATAGTGACATATTGGACTTTACTAATTTGGCAGTTTCAAAAATATATATACTAGGCGCTGTCATAAACTTATTTTTTATAAAGATTTGTCTCCATGAGTCTACATTTCTCAGACCCCAGATTGCTCTGAGGCATTTCTTTTGGGCAATGAATACTCTATTTGCTTCGGAGCAACTTGCCCATAGAACGATCCCATATCGTATTTGGGAGCAAATATAGGCGTGATAAACCGAGATGGCTGTCGCTATTGAGCTAGTATTCAAGGAATCGGGATGCGTTTACCTGAGGCACAATGGTGTTATTGGTAGTTATGTTTAGTGGGCCATGTTTTAGTTTTAAAAAGCATTAGTGTAAATGTATAATTTTCATTATCAATCAGGTTTATCAGACACAGTTCACACAGTCAATACACGATGTGGAGGCCGATGAGTCTAACGCCTCTCTGAGAGGCAAATCATAGAGCCTAGGTGATTCTGCATCTGACACTTGCAAAGCAATTTGTATGTCTAAAAACATGGCTATTCGGGCGCCTGATAGTTAGAAACACTTAGTAATATCCTGACAACAGCTCAGAAGACTCAAACCTGGACATCCGCAGACAAATAGCCTTGGAGCTGGAACTGACCACTAGTTTTCAGTGTTACCTCAAGTAGCTAAACTTACGAAACATCACGCTTTCTTCATCAGAAGAATGTCAGCAGACCGCGATGAATAACAGAAAGGAGTTCAAGTTTGGGACTTCATTTCTAAAATACAAAACACGATCAACAACGGCATTAAACATGAACTTAAGTAACTAAGTACCTGACTGTCCCCATGTTACTACACGTCATACATAAGCATCATATGGCGAACTTGCCTTTCGATATTAATATACCTGCTCGTAGGATAAGCTGACGCCGACTGTATGCAAGGATCAAACAAATTCACGCGTTAATATTGATGAATTGTATCATTTGTTGTACCTTACGAGTTGGTACATAATTCTTTTATGGACAACTACGAGCTAGAATTAAATCAAGAAACATTATTCCATCATTCCTAGAGATGTTCTTTCAATGATACTCAAACATAATTCATTCGTTTTATAGATTTTGAGAAGGCGTTCAATCATATCGCTTGTGATATCTCACGAGGCAGTACTAAGGCGACAATATCTAGGTACCAGGGTACCAGTGTTGGTATATCAGCCTTAACAAAAATTACATGGTTAAGTATTAAAAACAGTATTGAAAATGCAAAAACTATACACACATAAGGATATAAATCTAAAACTGAGATGGAGATTAGTTAAATGCTATGTATTGTCAATCCTTGTGTATTGTGCAGAGGCTTGGACTTTAAATTAATTGACAATTAAAAAACTGAATGCATTTCAAATGTGGCTATATAGGAGAATGTTGAAAATCTTGTGGACAGACAAAGTATCAAATGAAAGAGTATTGAACAAAATGAAGAAGTATTAAAACCCGATGGTAAAGGTAAAGGGTTTGAAATCGGTGTCCCGGTGCATGAAGCTTCCATCCTCAACCTTAATTTAAACAGCATCATGGATTTCTTTAAAACCGACATCAAAATCATCGCATTTGATTATTGATTATAGCAACGACTGTTCTTCCAATCTTAGGAACTGCAAAAAAAACTAGTGAAATTTTTTTGGCTCCTGGATGATAACTCAGAACAGATATCATGTGTGCACGGCAAGGATAATGACATTAATAACATAACTTAACGTTCACGGAAGTTTTTAAAGTAGCTTCAATCAAAGACTGCGATGGTTCGGACACACTCAAAAAGGAGGAAAATACCATAATAATATCAATAACATTGCACTTCGCCTTCCCAAACATTCCAGAGGAAGAGGTATACCAAAATCCACGTGGTAGTCCAATATTAGAAAAAATGTAATGTGAAGAACCTGGTCGAAGAAAAGACAACTCATAATCGATCGCGCTGTCGCAAACTGACTAAGAGACCCGACCTTACATAGGTGTTAAAAGGGAAGGAAAGGAAAGCGAAACTAATACAATTAGTATAAAATTTAAACGGAAGTCACTTATACTGATGGTGACCGATAAATCAATGTAATTTAAAATATTAACCTACTGTGTTAGCGAGTGGGCATCACACTATATGACCAATTTCGGAATGAATACAGTACTTATAAGGAGAAGAGAGAAGAATCTCTACGTACATTGATAAACCAAGGTTAATTAAATCTGAAAGGTTCGGAAAAGCACTATAAGGACTAATCTGATCCAAAGCTCACAATTAATTTTCCATATACCTAGTACAAAGACCTGAACGTTGCGCTAGATGTCGCAAACACTTTGGACTGCAGCACGTCACATCAATGTATATAAACTGAGATTCATACAGAGACTATCCATCGATAACTAATGAAATATGAACACACAAGTGACACTAAAGTTAATAGCAGAAATAAATTTTATAGCGTAAACTGGTATCTCTGTAGTCCAGGAAATAATTCACATATATATTTTATTTAGTCATTTATACTGATGTGACAGACACAGTGCATGATTACTAAAGAGTTTAAGCGGTTGAGGGGTAGCGAATATTTGAACAAGTTTAACATCATTAATAACCGATACACTATGGGAGGAGGCATGATAAAACGTCGCACGGTCATAAGAACTAATGTAATGGCGCATATTGACCGTGTGCGAGGATTGAGATACGCAATATCGCAAAGCCTAAATCTTATTGGAAAATCACATGTTGAAGGACACCCGTCATACTATATGGCGCTCTCGGTGGCTCGTGGAAGACGTAAATAATAGGAAGAATACAAGCAATAGTTGGAAATGATGATTTTCATGCTTTCAGCTCAGAAAATAAGTCTTTATTTAAAACTCAACCAAAAATTATGAGTTTTGGTATCCTTCAAAGCCAACATATCATTATTACACTTTAGGAGTGCTCAAAATACTGGTTTGGCAGTGCTCAAAACAGCTTCACGATCGTCAGAACAGTTTCGCGACGCTCAGAAGTCTGGATTTAGTGGTCCTCAGAACAGTTTTCGTTGGGCTCAGAGGCCTAGGTAAGCAGTCCTCAGAGCAGTTTTCGTAGGGCTCAGAGGCCTAGGTTAAGCTGAACAGTCCTCAGAACAGTTTTCGTAGGACTCAAAGGCCTAGGTTAAGCTGAACAGTCCTCAGAACAGTTTTCGTAGGACTCAAAGGCCTAGGTTAAGCAGTCCTCAGAACAGATTTCGCAGGGCTTAGAGGTCTTGGTTTAGCGGTCATCAGAACAGTTTCCATGGTGTTCAGAATTATTTTGGTGGTCCTCAGACTCGAGCACAATTGAGCGATTTAAATAGTGCCACAACAATACAGGTTATTTTGGCAATGCTCAGCCAATTTTGGATTTACGCTCAGAATAAAATGGGCTGTTAAAGATCAGATTTGAGGCTGAGAAAAATATTTCTCACGGTCGGTAAATGCTTGACTTGACCACTGATAGTGGAGCATTGGAGTCGAAAACCACCGTAGCATACTACTTTCATTGTTGAATTAAAACGTATACAACTGCGCGTAAAACTAGGCAAGATCTGTGCAGATATAGCCAAATGTGTACAGTTAAACTTTGACATAACTGGGACTTCAAGGGACCGGCAGATGTGTCTCGCTTAAAGAAGTATTCCACTTAAAAAGTGTCTCAGATATCCAAGTGTATTAATATCTGTCTCATTTACAGAGGGTTCCATTAATACAGGTGAGATAAGAGATTATTTTCGTTACAGTGAGGTGCGATTATTAAATGTATAATAAAAAAGTTAGTAAACAGAAATAATTAAGCACGTTTCTATTAACAGTACATAAAGGCATACATAATCCTTCAATCAAAATAGAACACAAAATTTTATTAAAAAACAAAAAAAATAACATTTATAAAAATTTAAATAAACTGTATATTTGTTTTGTGTACTTTGGAAGTAACATGAGGTCATTTAGCCAAGAATGATGAAACAAGACGAAAATGAATCAACAATAAAGTACGAGTTATACGAGGTAATGAATTAACGTTATTTCAGTTATCGAGGTATACGTCGTATGAAATAAATCAAAAACAATTTTACAAAAGTATTTTTTTTAAATATAGTCTTAGTAAAAGAGGTTTTATATCAAGTATGAGACATAATTCATTTAATTTATATTGAGACTGAGTGCTCACTCCACCGTCAAACTTAGTTTGTGGTGGATCACATTTTATTTAAGAATTCAATTAATTTTCGGTATTATATAATAAATAATAATAACCAGGTCTTAGGAAAAGAAAAGAAAAAACAACGTCAAGCCATAGGGCAGCCCGTTGTTTGCCTCTACTTTCAAGCTTCATGTTCTATCCTATGTTATTTTTTTAGGTGATCAGTGGAGTGTATTCGTATTGTATAGACAAGAAAACGCTTTAAAAATAAAACAAAAATAAATAAAAAAAAAATCACACTGAACCGCGCAGAATAATTTTTAAATATTTATAGTAGGTCGAGGAGGAATCAGGGAAATCAATAGATTAACAGATAAATTAACATTAGTTGTGGTAATGCTTCGTGCATTCGTTTAATAACGTAAGCAATTTTGCCCGCGGGGGAGGATTCCATTCCATGGAAAAAGGAAACAAGTATAAAGATGATAATAAAATCTGGCCAGATATTCGTTTCAATCTAGCAAGGCAAAGCAAATCCTATTGCGGTAACCTAAAAGTATGTACATACATGAATCAGCAATGCACAATGTATAGAAGTATTTTCATACACTAGCAAATCTATAATATGGTTTTACGATATATATAGGACATATTATGATTGATTGTTTATTACGACATGGAACGCCAAGACACGATGAAGCTTGGTTGGTCAAAATCTCAAGAATAGAGGACCTCGCAGTTGGCTACTCGGGCCCCACGAAGAGCTTGGAACTGATTTAGAAAAGTGCGTCAAGATGAACTTATCAGACGTTACAGCTATCAGAAATTGTGGATTACTGGGCCCAATCAAGGCGATCGATAGGATTCAGAGCTTGTCAATATTTGCAATGGGAAAAGAACGGTAATTTCAAAGATCTGAGGAAGAGTTAAATAAAGCTGTGAAAGATGATAATCTCTATTGGATATATGATCGCCAGTTTTCTGGGGGGCCGGGAGTGTCGTGAATGGTCATGATTCACGATAGTATTTACATTGGTGTTTATAATTATGTCTCAAACAGCCGATTTATCTTATGTAGCAACACCTACAAGGAATCATTTTTATAACAAGGTTGACGGGTAGGCGGGCTGTCAGAGTTCCGAACGGCTATATTGGGAACGAACAGTTAAGTGCGGTTTGTAGTGGTTGATTTGGAGGAAAACCAGGGTGAGCTCTTTCCATAATCACTTTCGATGCGTCCTATGATATTGTAACGATTGGGTATCATTTACACGTGTGTTCATGTGCTTTAACAGATCGGACGATGATTGTTTATGATGCGATGTATTTATGTGCGTCCACAGGTCTCATTCTCTTTGGGAGGCGTATTGGTATATCATGTAGATGAATAAGGTTTTCCTACAGGTCGCGCATGTACGTGAACTGTAGGACACACATCACAGTTCTTAGTTGTGGAGTTCTTTAGTGTTAGAGGATTAGTTACAAGTGTAACAACAGGGTAGTTCGGTAGTCTCGGCTTCAGGCCATATCATCATCAGTCAAGGGTGCACCCGGGTAACTGGAACAATAGCGTGTGAATTGGGACAGTATCAATGGTGGTAAGGGATGTCTAGAAGGGGAGGTTGGAGGACATTCTTGGGGACGAAAGTCCCCACACGTCATAGGGAGCTGGCACGCACGAGGCGGCAGCCCCTATGTCAGATATATAAAGGATTCCGCAAGTTGTAAGGGTATGTTTATAGTTGCATATATGCTAATACGGGTCTTAGCTTAAGTGCTATAGGTTCTCATTCGCGGCCATGAGAGTGACCAGAAGTGGCTTCGCGACAGATGCTGAGAACATTCGAACCGCGCAAAGCTTAGTTTCAAACTGGCTGATTCTTTTTTTAATTTAGAGATTTATTATAAGTGGAGATTACTTACGTAAAAAGTTTAGGTCCTACATTCGTTACATTAAAATGTATCATCATAAGAATCTATCCTATTCAGTTGTACATGCGCGGTCTCTGTTATTTTACTACCGCCCGTACGTTTGAACATAATAAAATGGCCATCATTTTTATGTTTCGTAGTAATCCACATAAAAGTGTAAGTACCATAAGAAAATTAATTGTGAGCTGCATATTGATCATGTGGGTGTCAGCACACATATAAGCTTGGGCCCCGTATGATTGTAATTTATGGGTGGTGTTAAAGTTTAAGAATCAACTTATGTATCAATTTTTTATTTAACAAACCACACGTAATGTAGCCATGTCTTAAAATCAACATATTTGTTTTAATTATAATAATAGCAGTTGCACGGAGACTTTTTGGGATAGAATCGTGTAGAAAATGTACCAAAGCGCCGAACAGTGTTGCGCGTTGTTACGTAAAAAATGTAATGAACAATAACATAAATTAATCATAATATTTATCTTTAAAATCATCAATTTACTACCTTTTTAGGGTTCCGTACTCAAAGAGTAAAACGGAACCCTATTACTAAGACTCCGCTGTCCGTCCGTCCGTCCGTCCGTCTGTCTGTCACCAGGCTGTATCTCACTGATACCGTGATAGTTCCAGCTGAAATTTTCACAGATGATGTATTTATGTTGCCGCTATAACAACAAATACAAAAAACTCAGAATAAAATAGTTTTTTATAGAATGGTACGCGGAACCCTTCGTCCGCGAGTCCGATTCGCACTTGGCCGGTTTTTTTAACTAATGTCTCAGTTGCTTCGATTTACTAAGGAATGTAGGTATTCATAAAGTATAATTAGGTAAGTTCATGGATTTCAACAAATAAGCTATAAAGGACTAGTGGTTTCTCAGTCAGGCTTTTACAACTTGTATTTGGCTGAAATTGCTCCTCGATAGTTGAAGTCCTTGCAATCAAACAAGGACCACTATCAGATTCAAACAACCTATGGCACTGGTCGGTTTATTTATTTATTTATTCGTATGCATGGTACATTTCGTTTATATTGAGACAATCGTGGGTTAGAACTGTATGTTGCTGCGAGGCTATCAGAATAAGCAGTGCAGCAGCCAGAAGTTGATTACTCTTTAACACCACCCGGGGGACACGTGCAGGGAAACTGAGGGTAAATCTTCCTGCGGACGCGAGTAACTCTTGCCCCCTGGTCGGTTTCAAATAACCTATCGGCTCATAGTAAAAACTATTTATAATTTATTTGCATCAGGCAACAATGATAAACACATACAAAAAACTTAAACATCCGAAAACAAATTAAGAAGGCGACGCGGGGCGCATTATCTGGGAGCCAAATAACCGTCTGACGAAAAAGAAGTTCACAAAAGTAAAGTGGTCAGTTGGCACTCTCACCGCAAATTAGTTGAAATTCACTTTATTTCGGGACCCTCAGGCTGAAATTGGTTTTCACGCGCAAGTACCCGACGGTCTATATGGTTTCCGTACAGGCGGGACACGTTCAATGTCGCCGGGACCGCGGGCTTTAGTGAACGAAGTGAGCCGACGCAGTTCCACTTCCACACATGTTGCGAAGAGTCGTTTTTTTCTCCGTGTTTATCAAGATGAAGCCATCCTTGTCGCATTTCTTTCTACTAGTCGCTTTCTGCGGTGATGGAGGGACGGCCGGTAGTTTTATAGCAGCAGCAGCAAGAACAGCAACGTAAGCGCGACGAGGAATCGATGCATTGGTGCGTTACGTCACTTATGCAGTCTATGTAGTATGAGTATTCCACACTGGGCCAACCTTAGAACTATAACCTCCCATCCATTTAAGGAGGTATGTGCCCAGCAGTGGGACATAAAATGTATTTATTCGTATGGCATAGGTACAGTTCTTTACAAAGTTATATTAAGACCACCGTGGGTTAGGACTGTTTGTTGCTGCGAGGCTATTAGAATAAGCAGTGCAGCCGCCAGATGTTGATTACTCTTTAGCATAAGAAGATGTACCCTCAGTTTCCCTGCACGTGTCCCCCGGGATATATAATATAGTTGCTGTTGACGATGAAAAAATATCTGAAACGAAAAAAAGTTAATTTTTTCTTATTACGTACAGTGGAGTTCGATACTGATAGGTATTTGGTTACCTATAATACCTAAGTGACCGCATGCTATAGCTATAGCCTTCCATGCAGTTCGGTTCCTCGTCAAGTGGACTGCATAGTCCAGCGCACCGGAATTCTTCCTCTAGCATGCGGTCACGATCCTCAGTCATGAGCTCATGAGGGATCGACTAAGAAGAAGAGAAGAATACCTAAGTAAAAACTTGTAGTTTATTTACTATCACATATTATCAAGAAGGTCCCAACCCGGCTGGTCACCGTGGGACGACAGACCACAACCCCCAAGAGATCATGACAAATGAACATAAGAACAAAAAAAGGAAAAAAAGAGAAAAGAAATGAACAAAAAAATTATAAACAAAAAAATTCGTATTAGAAGGAAATAGATCAACACAAGGAAAAGCACATGATCACAAATAGTGGAAGTCTCTCGGGGAGGCCTATGCTGTCAAGCAAGACCAAATGGAAACAGAAGAGTAGAACAACTAGAAAAACACATATTGTAAAATACATATATTTAAGTTTGGTTAAATAAAGGCTGTTTTATATAATTATATATTATATTATCAAGACGAGAAGGTAACAACAATAAACAATGCCTTGTGTAATGTAAATAAATATAGGTATGTTGTACAAATATACAGGGTGGAAAGTTAAACGGGGCAGTAAGGGCAGCTACTAGATCCCTTGCCGCCACGCAAAAATGGCATTAGGATTCATTTCATTCACAGATGATTGAAAAAAGGTACAGTCAGCGAGAAAATCATCACTTTTGACGAAATTTTTTTTAATGCCATTCGATCCCATTCCTATTAAGGATCAAAATACTCTTCGGGACCGACAGGTTTGACTACTAGAACGCCCAGAAATCAAAGAAAACTTTTTCCATACAGTTAGTATGGGAATCCCGAAGTGCAATTTTTTTTTAATGCCATTCGATCCCATTCCTATTAAGGATCAAAATACTCTTTGGGACTGACTAAGGTTTGACTACTAGAACGCCCAGAAATCAAAGAAAACTTTTTCCATACAGTCAGTATGGGAATCCCAAAGTGTAAGTAGTACTTTAGTTAGACGATCATCAAATTGTATAAGCTATCTCCGTCTCCATAACCGTCCAACCGTTCGTCTGTCTGTCTGTCCGTCCGTATGTCACAGCCACTTTTTTCCGAAACTATAAGAGGTATATACTGTTGAAACTTGGTAAGTAGATGTATTCTGTAAACCGCATTAAGATTTTCACACAAAAATAGAAAAAAAAACAATAAATTTTGGGGTTCCTCATACTAAGAACTGAAACTAATTTTTTTTTCATCAAACCCATACGTGTGGGGTGGGGTATCTATGGATAGGTCTTCAAAAATGATATTAAGGGTTTCTTACATCATTTTTTTCTAAGTTTCTGCGAGAGACACTTCCAAAGTGGTAAAATGTGTGTTTTAGAAGTTACAGGGGGGGGGCTGTAACTTCTAAAATAAGGGAATGATAAATCTAAAAAAAATATATGATGTACATTATGCAAACTTCCAACGAAAATTGGTTTGACCGAGATCTAGTAAATAAGTAGTTGTTTTTATTAATACGTCATAAATCGTAAAAAGCAATTTATTTAACGGAACCCTTCATGTGCGAGTCCGATTAGCACTTGGCCGCTTTTTGTTATTAAGGCAGCCCATACTTCTCTTGGCAACCACAGTTGCCAGAAGCAATTTAGGGGTGCACGAAATTGGCAACTGTGGTTGCCACAAGCAAGTGAGTGGATAATATGAAAATTGTTATCTGTATGGCCCCGTAAATGCCTCACAGATAACAATTTTCATAATGTAACAGACAACAATGAAAGCCCTATTAGATTGTTTTTTGATCGAGCGTGACATATAGCTATTGTTTACAATACTAGAGTGACAATTTTTAAGCCAATTTTATTCAGGTTGTCAAATTTGTGAAATGCTGAAATTCGAACGAAGCGCGGTTATTTGAAAGTGCGAGAAAGTGGAAAAATTGCACAGAACCATTTCAAAGGATTCGCAATGTCTCGAGCCGTCATAAAAATGCCGAACTGCGCTCCAGCTTCACAAAACAAATTGCCTAACCGGAGCAATACGCTGCGACCTTTCGCTACCGTTTGTTAGCGGCGTAACCAGCATCATAAATATTTCAGCTTCAGCTAATCTGTTAGTATAATTTATGTAAATAGTTATCGGCTCCTGGGCTATTTCCGTGGGGAAAACATTTATCATAAGACGGTGATCAGAATAAGCCGAGTCTGCAAATTATGCGACATCTCGTTGCGTTCCACAGATACCTTTATACATTTCATTTGAATACATTCTAACAGCGAGATTAAAATAAGTGTAGTATTGTTGTTATTCAAATTATGTTCACTTATGTTACAGAAAAATCAATAGGCCTACACTACTTTACATATTATCAGTAAATGTACACATTTTCAAACTAAATATAATGTGTCATCTTACAACAAAGTTGAGTGAATAGTTACTCAACTTTGTTGTAATACGCAAATAGTTGTGTATATGTCACCGTTAGATTGTGAACATCGTCAGTTTATAATCTTACTCGCGATATTATAAACTGTAGAAAAATTGTGAATCGGCTTGCTAAGGAACGTACACAAAGTTTAGGTAGGTTAGGTTAGTTAGGTATCTTCAGTTGCCCGAAGGACAAACCGCGCCTAGAAACAGGAACCCCGCGCAGCGGGACTCCGTCTATACTGCCGGATGACAAAATGAATGGAATAAAATATCTGGATATAAAAAACTATCATGTTCTGACGTAGGTAAGTGGAAGCTGATGCAAGTGGAATACTTCGTTCAACCAATCAGCGCACAGGGTGCGTTCCGCGTCGTGCCAATTTGATTCAGTTCACAATTTGACGATTTCACATTTATACATTATAATTTAACGAAAAATGATGCGTTAAATTGTGAACGGTTTTGACAGTTCACAATATTGCGACAGATTATAATATCGCGAGTAAGATTTTCAAAGAAAAACTTTCAAAGTAGTGTTTTGTCACACGATTTTGTGATAAACTTGAGTGAAATTAAACGATCAATACTTTACAGAACAACATACACTCGTAGAGAACGAGCTTCAAACATAAACCCACCCCAAGTCTAGAATTTTCTGCTGACAAATTTACAACCGGAGATCTGAATTCCCCTTCCTCCACTAATCCATTAGAGCAACATGAAAAGTTAATATAAATGCCAATAAAAACTGGACAGGTAACCCTCATGCCCTAGGGTGGAAGACTTTTATTTGCTCCTTTGAGATTGTTTTTACGTCGCCTTTTTTACCAGCCCAGTCAATACATGTAATAAAAATTTCAAAGGTATTTAATTATCTATCGCATAAATTGTAAATATATATATTGCATTGCGACGCTCACTTCCGCTAAAGCGCACACGAAAAAAGTTTCGTCGTCAATAAATTCACAATATAAAAAACAGAGGCAATATCAACATTGATAAGTTTAACAAAAGTAATTAATATTATGAATACAGAACAGAAACACACTGTATATTATTCTATTTCCGTTGTCCATTATAATAATAATAATAAATATTTGCGGACAATCTTACACAAATCAACCTAGTCCCAAACTAACCTAACTAGGCTAATGACCGCTTTGATATTAAAATTAATCAACGATGTGTTAACGATGTTACAAGTATTCGTCTTTTGATCAACCCGTTAGGATTTTCAACATACTCGTATGTTAACAAATTGCGTGTTTAATAATTAATAAATAAATAATATTAATAAATAAATATTACGGGACAATCTTACACAAATCAACCTAGGCCCACGGTAAGCTCAGTAAGGCTTGTGTTGTGGGTACTAGGCGATGATATACAGGGTGGGCCCTGTAACACGAGCAAATATTCAAAAGGAGGCTTCCTTAGAGCATTTGCAGTAACCCCTTGTGTATCATTCACTTTCAAAATTTTTGGTTACGGAGAAATTTTGATCTAAAGTTATGACCTCCAAGTAATGTATCTTGGCACCACGAGATCATATCACGGCAGTCAATGCAGATTTTGAGGTAACATCATGTAATGAGTCATAATAGTTTTTGCATTTTTGTGTTCAACAGATAGTTTTGTGATTTTTTAATTTTTTTTTTCTTTTTTTTTTGTGTTTTTAAAATAAAAAGTTACTCATAGCGCTCCAGAAGAGTAAAAAAATACAAGTAAACTTATTTTAAAGAATTTTTTTTTTCAAAAAAAATAAATTTTTTTCGCATAAAACCACTTCGAAATAATTGTTCACAAGCTTAATAATCTACCGTTTAATTTTTTGCTCCAGTTACAGGGCCCACCCTGTATATAATAGATAAATACATATAGATACTTATATACATATATAACATCCATAACACAGGAACAAATATTCGTGATAAACTCACAAATAAATGCCCTGACCGGGATTCGAACCTGAGACCTCCAGCTTCGTAAGCAGAGTCACTACCCACTGGGCTACGGAGGCCGTTATAATTGTTTGATGAAAACAATTTTTAAGTTAAATGGTTCGTTGGACGCGATTATTTTTGATCGGTTCACATTTCATGTAATTTTATCGATTATTTAAAACGCCGGATACCATACGATTTTTGATGACGGACCGTCGTGAATAAAGCACAGGTAATTTATTCGAACGGCTCGTAGCTCGAATTTAATTGTTCTTGTTCTTGAAATCCAGGCGGAAGCCATTTACATAAATGCCGTTCGCTATCTCGTCTTCGTACAATGCTAACCTATCTACATTGAAATCATAACGCAAACCATCCAGGGGTATGTTTTCGTACTAAAAACAACATTACATAACAGCAATTATTCTACTCTGTTCGAATGCTGTAGGTAGAATTGCGGCTGGTTGCGGTTAACTTAGACCTTTCGAGGTATAGGTCAAAACGATGACAATGTTAGCAGGTATCCGGATAACAAATGCATTAATATTTACGGAAAATAAAATATGTAAGTGAGCTAATTTTTAAGAGCGTAACCTAGATAAGACATCCTGCCAGTCATTTGGTGAAATTGGGAGAAGCGCTCGAAGGGCTCAACGTAACGACCATTCTGTAGAAGGGAGCGTGAGGCGGACTGTGAAGTCGTGGCGAAGGTCGCAATTCGACGAGGCGTTTAATTACAAAATTCACGGTTACAATGAGGCTTCACTTCCCCTTGTCTTTTACGGGATTCTTATTGGAGGGTTGGGCTTTATTGTACAAAGAATAGCGGGATGTGATCATTTTCATAAGCGATAGCGACCTAATGATAAAATGTTTTGCAATGTCATATTTACACACGCCACTACCAAAAACACGAATTTTGAACCACATGACACATTTTTTAGGTTGTTTTAGCCATTAAAAAATCATATGTCATAAACCTGAAAAAAACATTTAAGGCCAGCACTATTTTGTGGTATTCATTCCCTTTGATGCACCTAATCGCGTATTAACTTTTCAGTTATAGTCGTTTATGAGTGGGTACAAGTAATTATCAGAGGTTTAAAACAATCATGACGCAAGTACCTAAATTTTGAGCTTAATTACTTTCTCAAAATTACTAGGTACTAATCTTGATAGTTCTGACAAACACCGCTATTCACCTATTACCATATTCCACCTTTAAAGCTAGGGTTGTCGTAACACGATCCTCGAGTATTATCAATCTAAATTGTTACGTGGAGAGCCGCCCGTGTATACACTAACAAAGGTTAAGCACTATTAAGTGGAGGGTCTGGGTACATTACACTGAAATTGTACACTTGATACGATACGTGTGTGTAATTGAGTTACAGAATAATGATGTAATGTAAGCATCTAAAATTGCATTATTACCGTAATAGTCAAACAACGTGTGTAAACTGTGTGCTCAGCCATTGCGCCTTTAAACTTTCATCAAATACGTAATCATAAAAAATAGCACCTGATGAAATATTCAAGGAAGGACTTAGGGTGGGTTAACCTAATCCGTATGTAATCGTTAAGCGTTCGTTAACTGCCAGCGCCATATTTAAAGTTAATTTCAATGAAGTACAGGTGGTCCTGATTAATCATTAAAATACACTTTGGGCACACTCAAGTTATACTTGGTCATTTAGTAAATCACAGTTCAAGCCGCGATGAAACACGTAACAAAATTGGGCTGGTTCAAATTACATAATTATTTACCACTAGCTTCAGCCAACGAATTCGTCCGCGTGGAACTCGTTTAAATTGTACCTCCATACAAGTTTTGCCTCCCTTAGGGGATAATTTCAGGGTAAAAAAAATATGCAATGTCCTTCCCAGGGTATCAGACTATCCCCATACCTTATCTAAATCATTTTACCGGTTTAAGCACGAAAAGGTTACAGACAGACATATTATTTACTTTCACATGATTTATACTAAATATAGTATATCATAGTATAAAGTATGGATAAGTACGGATAGTATGGATGGATTATGGAAATTTTCACCTATTGTTTAATTATAAGTCAGATGCATGAAACTTTTCTAATGGCATTGATTTAGAAACCTAAAATATATTGTTCATAAAACAGGAGTTTTATCTACTACGCTGCGATGGCTATTGACGTTAATTGTTGGGGCAGTCGATATAAAAAATACTAATCTTATATCGATTTCAGGTTCATAAATAACTCAATATGGTAATTTACTTCGAAGTGCATTATTCACTTTAAAACCCTGTAATTTAACAGAAATTAATAATAGAAGACGCTCAAAGCGCTTATTAATAAACGCTCATACGCTGTAGTCTGTTATTAATATTATGTGGATTACCTTTTATGATCTACTATGAATTGAACCAAAAATAAATGTAAATAAAATTGTTCACGATGTTTTCATCATTTTTGTGGGTCGACAACACCAATACTTAATCATAATTGCTGACCAAAAAAAAATATGGGTAAGTTTAGTTCGAAAATCCAAATCAGGTAGCATTTTTACGTGACAATGTCAATCTGCCGTGTTGGTGAAATAGCGGTCTTAACTGTCACTCACACTAAAAAAGTTAAGTAAATACCCACATTTATTTATGCGACAGAAAAGAAACTCAGCAAAACGTAATTTTCGAAGCTGGAAGACGAAGCACGTCACTTTAAAGACGCTCGCAATAAATCATTGCATTTTAATTTGGTCGAAGACATTCGCTCGTCGTACTTTTGTGCGTTGGTAGAATTTCCTCCTTTTATTTCGATTCGCCTCCCCTCGTCATAAAACATAGGGCGTGATGCCGCTCGCTGGGCTGTCAGTCCTACGCTCGTTGATGTGTCAGTCTGCGCTAGTGGTTTTTTACTCACGATATTTTTTACTCGTTGTGTGTGAATTATATAAAGCTCCGCAAATCAATCGAGTACAAAGGACAAATAAAAATGTCAGAATCATTCTTAATTGCTGTGGAAATTGTCGCTTCTAAGTACTGGTTCAATTGCTCACAGGGTTTTGTTCAAGATTTTTATTTCTGTTATCAGGAGCGCTCAGCAAGAACGGTAACAAATTACCGCTTTAAGAGATACGGTCGCGCAGCCGTTATCTAGGCGTCGCCCACGCGGGACCGAGTTTTACGGCGTTCTATTATCTGTTACCACATTGGCTTGGCTGAAAATAAACTGCTTCAACCCCTACGTTCACCACGTTATCGACACTTTAAAATATTTCGAATAATCTCGCGTCGCAGGGACGTCTGGGGGCGCCGACACGGAGTTATTCGTGGCCTGCACTCATGCAATCGATGGAACAATGGGTAGCTAAAGAAGTTGCTTTGGCCTTGAGCATAACCCTGTTCACAGGTAATGATGTAAGCATAAAGTAAAGTGCACATGTAAATCAAACATGCCTCATAAACATTTGAAATAATGGCTATTTAACCCAGACCAACCAGTTATTCTCATAACAATCAACATTTATTTCCAAGTCATGGTTTTTAAATAAACTCCATTATTTTAGAAACATTTCTTTACATTACTTGTAAATTATTTGGAAAATATGGTAGAAAATGTACACTAAATAAATAAATAAACTATCAATTTGAATACGCATGCTACCTATTTATTCTCGAGTTACTTAAAACGAAGAAATCAATCCAACACGAATCTAATTTATTCTCAGGTGAAGAACGACCAAACAAACTACGCGAATAAGATATGCGAGAACTAGTCGTAAGACATCGTTCCCGAAAACATTCGGGCTGTTATAGCCAACTGAAATGTGGTTAGCAAAAAGAGAATGCGACATCAAAGTGTTCAGGCGATCCGGTCGCGACGTGATACGGTTTAGAAATAACCGCGGTAGTCGGTAGCATCGTCTGTAGGTACTGTAGTTAGCAGGGTAGGTAGTGAGCTGTCGACGCTAAAGACATCCCTGCACTCGCCCACGGCGCTAGCCAAGAATGTCCATGTCGAATCCACTGTGAATTATTTCAGAAGGACTTGTTACGTTCCGTTTCAGTAAACATTTTACTCTGTCTGTGCTTCACCCCGATAATAACTCACTGCACTGAACAGTTGGCTGTTTAAATTCGTTCATTACTCCCATTCATAATGGTGACATCGAAATCTCTCATCGATTTTGTTTTGTCGGTGAAAATAATTTGAGTCTCAACAGTTTTTTTATGTAACTTGCTGACGGCTTAAATTGGCCAAGATAATTACCACGAGGTAGCGCGAGGTTATTTAGCTTGATGAATCAAATCCTTAGTATACAAATGTACCTACTGCGGTTTCGTTATCGGCTCTCTCTCTGTAATAATTACACGTTACGCGACTTCCGAATGTTACTGGAGCCTCTCCATGGCTCCATAGCCCCTACCGCCCCCTAAGACATCGTAGTACGGTAGACGAGTGTGAGCGGTAATGGATCGTTAAGGTTGATGGGACTTGCCCTAGCGCGTCGCAGAAGCATCCTGTGGATATAAAATAAAGTGCCTGCCTAGTTAATAAGGCAGGCAACCTTCACTTAAACTATATAGGTTCCAAAGTTAATTCACGGAAAGACGCAGTGATAATAAGATCTATACCATCGTAAATAGTTGCTTAGTTTGCGCTGCAAGTTTTAACCATGAAAGTAATGTCCTGTTTAATTTATTTAAAAAGTGTGAATTTGTAGCAGGTGGTCAATTTGAGGAACTATTCATATAGATAAATAGAACGTAGACAGTTTTCAGAAATGGATAATAGGTTAGCAATTTAATGAGTCACAAATCATGAGCTTTGATTCGTTGCAGAGCAGCGCAGAAATTCGTGGAAAATAGGTGACGTAATAAATGTCAGCGAGATCAAAATACTGCGGCACGCTCCGCCATCGGCGGCGGTGCAAACCATCTACCTCTAATTATATCTAACGTGCACCGATGCCGTTTACACCGAGACATTAAAATTAACTGCCGACGCTTTTGATCTTTCCATTAAGGCACGACTATAAATAAAAATCTAATAAAAAACTACAAGTAATGAGTCAATCACTACTGTTGCACCAGTATAATTATTTGTAACAATGTAACTGACATCTTATAATTCAGTCACACGCTTATAGGGATGCAGTAAAACTAAAACTCAATAATACTTCGTCAAGTCAAATAGTAGGTACCTACAGCCGTTAAAGATACCTTCTTTCAGCGCTTGAGTTTCTTGACTAAAAGCTATTAAGCTCAAGGAACATTTCTGAAAATGTTCTAATAAATCGGAGATAAAAAGTGCAAGAACACAAGCTGGTGGAACAAAAAGCGGACAACCGTCGTCGTTTGTTTGTTTCGAGATAAAATTCGCACTCGCCGGCATTGTTCTACAAATGGCACGCAAAAAGCAAAAAGACATCTCGGTCGCCGGCACGGACTACATCGGTCATAATTAATTGCACTCATTCGCAGAAATCGGACAAACAAACGCGCAGCGTTGTTTTATCGCTCGCCGACGTATTCATAAATACATTTTAATATCAAGCAATGTCACTCCACTTAAATTGACGGAAACAACTGTATTGCGATTGTGTAGTAATTGAACTTTATTTGCCGCTAAGATCCATCCAAACAATTATCACATTAATTAACTACGTTCGTCGAAGTGAAATTTCACAATACGTAGCGACATAGCAATGTTTGACAAAAACGTAAGGATGAAATAGATTGTTATCCTTATACCTATCTTTTTATTGAAAACTTTGAACAGTTTAAAAAAGCAAATTTTTCTAAAGCTTAAAAATACCTTAAATAAGTATCACCGTGAAACGTGGATCTGTAATTTTACTAAATCATTATCATTATTATCAATATACATATCCATTTTAATTCTAGAAAGACTTAATCAATGTATTAGTAGCACGATTCAATGACTACATTCCAGTTTAGAAATTCTTAACACCGTAGTCTGGAGGTCCATTGCCGCATCCTCATGACATAGCTTGGCCATAATTGAGCCAATAAAAGGTATCGAGCGCACGGACTATGTCTACACGCTCTACGGGAGCCAAAGTGGCTTATTCCGATAACAAAATTATTGAACAATATTGTCTGTTTTGTGCAGCAGTGCTTTGTTACGGTTTGTTCGTAATGATACGCTGTTCAGATATAATGTCACTAGTAAATTGTATTTTGCTTTGTATTTTGGAACTAGCAACTAAATTAGTTCAACGTGCAATGGTAAAACTGAGTACCTAAGTTAGTCGTAACCAGTAATGAAGTAATACTTCATAAATGCCAATAAATACTCCAATTAGGACTCATTTTCGACAGGGTAAGGTGACTTTGGCAACTTTATTAATGCCACAAAGTTCCATTTGTCTAGCTTATAAACTTTAGATTTTATTGATACCTAAAATACACAGATTTTGTCACTCACTCACTGGTGAAGGGTTCCGTACCATTATATATAAAAACGGCAAAAAAATCACGTTTGTTGTATGGGAGCCTCTTGTAGCCTAGTTGGTAGTGAGTGACCCTACCTACGAAGCCGGAGGTCCTGGCGGTTATTTGTGTGATGAGCACAAATATTTGTTCCTGAGTCATGGATGTTTTCTATTTATTTAAGTATTTATTTATCTATATAAGTATGATTATCGTCGTCTAGTACCCATAGTACAAGTTTTGCTTAGTTTGGGACTAAGCCGATTTGTGTAAGATTGTAAAAGAAAAAAAAGAAAAAATATATGTATAAAAAATATTTATTTCTTCTGTTTTTAGGGTTCCGTACTCAAAGAGTAAAACGGGACCCTATTACTAGACATAGACATAGAAAAACTTTATTCAACGTCACATTTTATACAAAAGGAACAGTGTACAAAGTAGACTTAGGAATAGACAAACACACTCAAACAATATCGTACGAGGCATTTACATTTTGTGATGCCAAAAAAGGATTAGACTCAGCATACGGGTTCGAATCCCGGTCAGGGCATTTATTTGTGTATTTATCACGAATATTTGTTCCTGAGTTATGGATGTTATATATGTATATAAGTATCTATATGTATGTATCTATTATATATATCATCGCCTAGTACCCACAGCACAAGCCTTACTGAGCTTACCGTGGGCCTAGGTTGATTTGTGTAAGATTGTCCCGTAATATTTATTTATTTATTATTTATTTATTTATACTGTTGCAGTGAGTACCTACTGAGTACCTACACTGCAACGCTGATTTTCAGACCCTTACATATAATAAGTTTAAATTCTAATTAATATTGTCGGAAGGGAATGAATATCTTATTGGAATGTGAGTAATGTTGTGTATATTTTAAATAATGTAATGACTGTGGTTTGGTTGTACTTGTATAAATATGTATGTTAAGTAAGCAAGTATATTAAAAATATGAAATAAAATTAATAAACAATTTGAAATGACACGTATATAGTATATAGTAAGCATCAAAGATACGAGGCCAAGACTCGACCGCCCAAGGGTAGAGTTTTTTGTATCTGGAGGAGGTGTCGTTTTAATTTTAATTTAAAACTGCTCAGACAATTGATATTTTTGAGAGGTGGAGGTATATTATTCCAGCACTTGGTTGCTGGAATAATATACCTCCACTTAAAACTACCCCAAAAAAGCGGTGGTGTGGTGATGAGGAATTATGAAATTTTGGCTGATTGATCTAAGGCCATATACTGTGGAACTATTTTAACGCCAAGTGACCTTTTTAAACAAATACTCGGTACTGAAGTTTTTAAGATGCCGAACAACAAGAATGACAAGTGAAGCTCTCTTCGAAATGCCATTTTTGGGATGCCTGCCGAATTTAAGTAGGGAGTCACATGTGTTCGAGGAGGAATTCCGAATCAGTATTACGCACATGCGTTTTGTACTCGTTGCACAATGCGATCGGTGCGTGCTAACAGTCGTGGACCGTATACAACATCGGCATAATTGAACCTCGAGAGAACCAAGGAATCGCATAGCTTGATGCGTAAATCCACGCTGATGAACTCTCGGATTCGGTAAAGTATCTTTAGTCTATAAAATGAGGTTCTGGCAACTTCCGATATGTAACTCTCAAAACGCAGAGCCTCATCCATTATGATGCCTTAATTACGCGACTCTGATATACGCTCCACCTGATCGCCCATTACAGAAACAACTGGATTATGACTATCTATCAGTTTTATTTGATTTTTAGATCCGAACAACATATATATTTGGTTTTACTAGGATTTAATACTAAACAATTTGACTCTGACCAAGCTGTAATATTTTCTAGATCTTCATTTAAATTAGCAACAGCTTGACTAGTATCAGAGGGATAACATGAGACATAAACTTGTATATCTACTAAAACTGCGCTGTCCGTCCGTCCGTCTGTCTGTCACCAGGCTGTATCTCACTGATACCGTGATAGGAATCCAGTTGAAATTTTCACAGATGATGTATTTCTGTTGCCGCTATAACAACAAATACTAAAAACAGAATAAAATTAATATTTTTATTGATAATGGTACGGAACCCTTCGTGTGCGAGTCCGACTCGCACTTGGCCAACAGAAATACATCATCTGTGAAAATTCCAGCTGTCTAACTATCACTGTTGTTGAGATACAGCCTGGTGACAGACGGACTGACAGACAGACAGACGCACTGTGGAGTCTTAGTAATAGGGTCCCGTATTAAAAATCTACCACTTTGTCTCTACAACCCTACAAAAAGAGGTGCAAGATTGTAAGTAAACATTAATAAAAATAGGTACTTCAGATACATCCCGAAGTCATAGGAAGCTGATATTTTGTTGACAAACTTTAGACCGATTAAGAGATCTGCCATTTATAGACCATCCCCTCCCTTTACATGTGAGGCATGAAAAAAATACTTCAAGAGTTGGCAGGCTAGAAATGACCTTATAAAAAGGTGAGACCCCACTAAAAACATTTCATGTATAGTAATTGCCAAGACTCCCTAGCCAAGACTCTTTAGTTTTCAGCATTAAAATGTTATCAGATCGCAATAAGTGCCAAGCCTCCTACTCCACACGGCCAAACTCTACCAACCCGCTCTACAAATTCTATATATTGGCTAAATGCATAGACTCCTCATTTATTATCACCATATATTCATGGGGAGTGTATTTGCGATGGCCGGAATATGCCCAAGCTATAGCTACATCTTGGTTAAAAAGTATACTTTTTAACCAAGATGTAGAATTTGTAGCGCGGGGTTGGTAGAGTTAGGCAGGGCCGTGTGGAGTAGGAAGCTTGGAGCTAATTGGGATCTGATAACTTTTTAATGCTGAGAGCTAAAGAGCTAGGGAGTCTTGGCAATCACTTTTCATGAAACGTTTTTAGAGGGATCAGGTATATGGAATGAACTTTCGGGGTGGAGGTAGGTTATTTTATACCCCGCGGCTTCCATTGCGTGCCGAGTAACATACAATTAAAGTATTATAATATTTTATTGTTGTCTCTAAATCAATTAGAATGTTCAAAGCGGGCAAATGTGTATGATAATGTATTGGAGTTACCAGAGGTATATCATTCTCCTGACGAATGTATAGATAAACCCAAAAGTTTAGCTTTAAATAAAAATACCTAAGCCATGATTTTGCTAACACTTTTCTCGCAGTATTCAGTTTCATTTAAGAAAAGGTTTGAATGAAAATCGAACGAGCTTAACAGCACACTTTGTTCTATCGATAAGAGCTTTTCAGGAGCTTACCGCACTATCGAAGCTGAATATGCACCTGCAGCTTTTATAGTAAATAAATTGAGCTTTATTTCACTTTGCTTAAAATGAGTAACGAGAGAACAAAGGAACTCAGTAAAAGCAAATATTTATCCTTCATTGTGTATTGACTCAGGAGTGAAGTCATACCTGCGAAATTTCTCTTAGCGGCCGAATACAAACAATGAGTTCGCAATGTTTAGTTATTCAAATAAGAATCACACGTATTCACCTCCATAAATCTTACACATTTCCGGCATAGACTTTATTAGCTTAGACATTTTAAATTCCTCCTAAGCAAATCATCTCTATCAGGTCTTCTTAATTTTAAAAAGCATCAACATTATTATATCATTTCAATGAAGTCACAAACAAGGAAAAATTTATAAAACTTGGAAATATTTTGATTTATAAATATGTGACGACTGGTCAGCCTAGTAGGTAGTGACACTGCCTACGAAGCTGAAGGTCCAGGGTTCGAATACCGGTAAGAGCAAATATTTGTGTGGTAAGCATGAATATGAGTTTTGGATGTTTTATATAGTTCTATTAAAGTATTTATATCTATTAAATATATCGTCGTCTAGTACCCATAACACAAGCCTTAATGAGCTTACTATTGGGCGTATAGTTCGATTTGTGTAAAATTGTCCCCTAATATTTATTTATTTTTTATTGTTTTATTATATTATATGTATTCAATCTGCGGATAAGTAGTCGCTTTGAAATTACGCTACACATGACATTGTTTGGTTGACCGCATCCAATTATTATCTATATGTAGGCTTGTTATAGTAATCAGAAAACCAATGAACACTTACTATTTAACAGCTGGTTAGTACACATTGTAGTACATACGAGTATTATAAGATTTATATAAGCTACGAGTATATTGGTTGACAATCAAATTACTGAAAACTTCCTTTATATTTGAAACGTCATCATAGGAATTAAATTATTTATTGTAGGGGTAAAACATCAAAAGTGCTATCATAACCTCATTCAGGATTTGTTAAACTCGGCAGTTGCACAATTTTTATCTGTATGTGTACGTTAACTTTTCGGCTATACATAGAACTTCCCTTGTTCGTCGGCCTATTTTCATCAAACGGTGAAACCCATATAGAGTAAAAAATAACGTATCATTTTGTGTCTACACAGACTATTAATCATGTTTCCACAATGCCCGTGCTGGGGACGGCATAAAGGCTTCACCTATTATCCCCAAATGTTAAATATTACAGAAGGTACTACCTACCTACATCACTGACGGCGACGGCATACGTAACTTTGTGGTGGACGAGAAATGTATTATTTTCTGCTTTCATATAACGTACACGTTATTGACTTTTTTGGATTCGAGTAGAATCAATAATCATCATTCATCCTCCTAGCGTTATTCCCGGTTGTGCCCCTAAAGGAGCCCATGGTCTACTTTGACACCTAATCCCAAGATTTGGCATAGGCACTAGTTTTACGAAAGCGACTGCCATCTGACCTTCCAACCCAGAGGGAAAACTAGACCTTATTGGGATTAGACCGGTTACCTCACGATGTTTTCCTTCACCGAAAAGCTAACGGTAAATAATCCGTACATAAGTTCCGGAAAACTCATTGGTACGAGCCGGGATTCGAACCCACGAGCGCCGCTTGACAGCCGTATGCCTGAACCACTAGGCTACCGTAGCTTCGAGTAGAATCAATAATAATAAAGGCCTCCACGCACCGGTTGCACTCGCTTTCGATGTGTGTTTGAAGTTTATTTTCAATGTTTTACAACTTGCGCGGGCCCGCGCACGCGACCGGTGTGTGGAGGCCTTTAATGAATATTGTATGTAGATTACATGCACGGTAATGTTAATATTTATCAGTGAATTGGCATTAGCGGAATCTATCTTTGTATACTAGCTACATATAATAAAACTGAAGAGGGTCGAAAGGGGTGCGTCTCACGAAATATAACAACATAATATATAATTTCATATTAATAACGTTGACAAGATATAATGAACGTTAGCTATAATAACAAAATCAATAAAATTATAAGGAATAACGGTCAGTTGCCATAATATTCATTTTATATAACGTTTTTTTACATAACACTCAAATTTACTAATTTCAGTTGGTATAACATGCAAAACGTATAACGATCATAATACATAATATCTTTTAGTATAAGCATTATAAGATATAAGAGACATGAGATATAAATCAGAGCCCGCGGAATAAGGTTAAGGCAGCTAGAAAAAGGGGGGCTCGGGGGGCGTAGTAAAAAACAAATCAACAATTGTATTTTTGGTAGGTTTAGGTTATGGTTATCTTGTGTCCCTTAGAGCGGAAATAGGCACCCCGCGAAGCGGGGTGACGTCGAAACGCTGGCGGTTAGGTTAGGTTTAGGTTAGCTTAAAATAATTGCCATGCGTTTTAAAAAAAAAAAAAGTTCTATTAGGTTAGGTTACAAGGAGACAATTTACTTTAACTAAATGTTCAGGATTAATAAGGGCTCAACTGTAGAATATCTGGCATGGAGTACAGGGTTCATATTTTTTTTATAGATTGTTCTCACCGTAAGACGACTCCTCGCCAAATTTCAAGTTGCGGAAACGCTTGGTTTGCGAGAAAAAAAATATAAAAAATTTCATACAGAGTCCCAATTTTATGACCGCCATGACGCATATTTTTCTGTTTCTTTGCACGTGTTGTCATTGATATGTTCCTAATAGCGTACTTATCCAATCCTTTTGTTTATCATTTGCATATTCTACTCTAAGGCAGGTTGGTGTAGGTACGACGACGAGCGAAGCGAGGAGGAGTGTTAGGTTTACCGCGACCCTACAGCGCGCGAGCCGAGCGAGCGAAGCGAGCGTGCCGCGGTAGCGGCCGGCGAAGCGCCAGAACCGACTTTATACGAAAACAGGCCATAATATTGATGAAAATGTTAATTTCATATGAAAAAAAATATTTTTTTTTCTCAAAATCCATGGATTTCCGCAGATTTTGGATTTCAAAAATACACTATAGACACCCTCCTCTGCTCTCAAAAAAAATAGTGCATTTTGGCCATGAAAATGTTAATTTCATATGAAAAAAAATATTTTTTTTCTCAAAAACCACGGATTTCCGCAGATTTTGGATTTCAAAAATACACTATAGACACCCTCCTCTGCTCTCAAAAAAAATGGTGCATTTTGGCCATGCCAGATATTCTACAGCTCTTCCTTAATAAGTTAGGTAAGGTTGATTTTAAATTAGGAAGACCACATAACACATAAAAAAATATTTAATGTTAACCAACATAACATTAACATTACATAACATGTATATCTTCAATGTTTACTTTTCTTCAAACACAAAATCGCTCTAAGAAATTCACATTCAGTATATTCAGCTTTTCAAGCGATTTCAAGAGTAATTGTATGCGTTTATACTATACGAGCATTATGCTTTTTGATGTTAGATTAATTGTATAATATATGTTTAAATCTTAGGGGTTATGAGTATTATACGCTTTAATCGTTATATCAATTGATATTATATCTAAATAATGTTATACTTTACAAAAATAGATATTTTGAAATTATATCTTTCGTTCATTATATTCAGTGAATATTATACTAAACAAGCTTATACAAAGTGAGCGTATATATTATGAATGTTATATGATGAGTTCTTATATCTCGTATTACTTACCCGGTCGAAAGTCTGGACATGGAATGTATTCGAAAAAAATTGGCTAGGGATACTTAGAATCGACAACAGAACACGTTCCAACAGTTTTTAGAATTTTTGTCTGTTTATCTGTTTATTTGACAGCGCATTACGTGAAAACGGCTGAACCGATTTAAATTGAATTTGGTATAGAGATAGTTTGAGTCCTAGGGAAGGACAAAGGATAGTTTTTTATTCCAGAAATAATCCCCTTCGGGGATGAAATTCGGAGTGGAAATTTGTATGGAGCTACTTAACCTGTACCGATACCCTGTACCGGATTTGGATGAAATAAATTTGGTATAACATATAAACAGTTTGAGTTCCGAGGAAGGACTAAGAATAGGTTTGATCCCGGAAATCATCCCCTAAGGGGGTAAAATGGGGAGTGAAAATTTGGATGTAACCCATTTTGATAAAATTTAGTTTAGAGATAGTTTAAGTCTTGGGAAAGGACATAGGATAGTTTTTATCCCGTCAATCATCCCCTAAGCCCCCTAAGGGGTTGAAATTAGGGGTGTAAATTTGGATGGAACCCATTTGAATACAATTTGGTAAAGAGATAGTTTGAGTCCTGGGAAAGGATATAATATGATAGTTTTTATTCTGGAAATCACCCCCTAAGGGGGTTAAATGGGGGATGAAAATTTGGATAAGACCCGTTTAGATGAAATTTGGTCTAGAGATAGTTTGAGTCCCGGAGAATACAACGCTTCGTTTTAGTCCCGAAAATCACTCCCTAAGGGGGTGAAATATGGGGTGAAAATTTGGATAAATCCCATGTTCTTAGATGAGATTTGGTATAGAGATAGTAGGAGTCCCAGGGAAGGACAATGCATAGTTTTTATCCCGAAAATCATCTCCTGAGGGGCTGAAATGACGGGTAAAAATTTGGATGGAAGCCATTTAGATGAAATTTGGTATAGAGATACTTAGTCCGAGTCCTGGGAAAGGACATAGGCTAGTTTTTACCCCGGAAATCATCTCCTGAGGTGGTGAAATTAGGGGTGAAAATTTGGATGGAACCCATTTAGATGAAATTTGGTATATAGATAGTTTGAGCCGCGGGGAAGGACTGTCCTTCCTGGAAGGATGGCTTTTATCACTAAAATAATCCCCTAAGGGGATGAAATAGGGGCTGAAAATTTGGATTAAAGGGGAAATGGAGGGTGAAGTTTGTATCGAGCTATGATGTAAACGAGTTCTACGCGGACGAAGTCGCGGGCGGAAGCTAGTACCTAACATAAGTACCTAAAAGATAGTATGTTGTATCGTTGCTTAGCATAACTAGACAAGATAATATTCTGTAAATAATTATTTTTGCTTATAATATAGTTCGGCAAGTGTCTGTACCTACAAGATAGTATGTTGTATCGTTGCTTAGCATAACTAGACAAGATAATATTCTGTAAATAACTCTTCTTGCTTATAATATAGTTCGGCAAGTTTCTGTACCTACAAGATAGTATGTTGTATCGTTGCTTAGCATAACTAGACAAGATAATACTCTGAAAATAACTCTTCTTGCTTGAAATAATATTGTTCGGCAAGTGTCTATCATGTTTTTTTATAATAGTAATAAGTTTACTGTTTTAATAATTTTGTAACTCATAAAGAATGAAAACATGATGGTTATTGACATATTTACAACATAAAGGTGTGCCGAGCGCTCGATCGATGAATTCGTGCATTAACGCACACATTAGTGTCAATTATCTTATTCCAGAACGATAAGGTAAGCCTGCCGCTGCCATATTATGCTGGTTCAGTAAAATTTGGAATATCAGTACGCACTTTGAGTCTTTTACCTGAGTGGAATATTTTCGGATTGTACTTACTTATTTACATAAAATATAAAGTAGGTACTTATGCTCCTTAGTTGGTTTATGATAATTAATTATAACACCTATTAGAAGGCAATGTTGAAATTATTATCTTTACTGTGTTTCGCAACAAGTGGACAGACGAATAGAGGTACGAATAAAGGAACGCGAAAAATTATGAATATATCATAGTGTGAACTGGCCCCGTAGCATGGACGGCCTTATCACGCGATAAGTGACAAGATAGAGCATCCGACCCTGGCTGACACTGTTCGATAGAACGAGACGACGCTCTTATCTTGTCACTTATCGCGTGATAAGGCCATCCATGCTACGGGGCCAGGTTCGATTTGTATAATATACAGTCATATATTTTACTTGCACGGCAAAATTTTATTCACATGCTGGGTCTTATCAATTATCACAAAAGTACCTAACATTATTCAAGACATCGGTTACACGCTAATTCTGGCGTCAGTTCAGTCCATCAGTCCGATCAGACTGACGAGAGAATGATCGTGTAACCGTTGTGAATGACAGAGACAGACAGATCAGAACGATGGACTGAACTGACGCGAGAATGAGCGTTTTTCTCCAATTTCTATTATTCCAAAAGCGTAATGTTTCCACCGCAGACCAGCATAACTCTGTTTGTTGAATTTCATTTCATTCAAACTTTTTTATCTAGCATATATTATATAGGTACCTAAGTCATTGCAATACAAGCCGTATCAACAACCAAACGTCCATAAGTCATATGCGATATCAGCTCCTATGTAAAACAGCACATTACGCGTGTACAGGGCGTCGTTCGGTGCTCGTAACAACTCAATTACGTGCGGCCTAAAATAACAGTCGCATGCGGTGGGTGGTCCCCCGGAATAGACAAGTGACTTAGAATAAGCACATCTCCTGCGTTTGATGACCGTGAAATTTTCTTTGATAATAATTCTTCGAAACGAAGACTATGCAAAAAGGATGATATTAATTTAAAATAACTTGGTACAATATTTTTAAAGTAAGTATGTTTTGTAAATCTACAAAAAAGATTCCAAGCGCCTTACCTAGTATCGACGATATATTTGCCTGGGCTCTAATAAGAACAATAATAAACATATAAGTTTTCCTTGAACAGAATTAGGTAGGTACTGTCGTCAAATTTAGGCAACGAATTTTTATTTCGCAGACAAGATGTGAAAGCTCCCAATTTTTAGCAATAATGTTTCGTCTAAAAGCAAAAGCCTGTGTCTTGTCACTCACTAAGCCTTTTTTTGTCACTGTACAAGCAGCCACAATGTCATTGCGTGCACGAGACCAGCTTCCTGTGTCGACCTCCGATGTTTGTATAATTCTGAACTGTTTGTTCAGTCAAAAAAGGGCTTAGGTTAAAATTGATGAGTCACACGTGACATGTTTTTTTTATCGAACAATCGAAGGGTTCGATACTTTCGATTTTAAAACTCTCATTGTGTACTTTAATCTCCAACGGAGGTCGATCGGGGCGGAATAATATTTAATCGTGCGCCATAGATCGCGTGAAGGGCACTCATTAATGCATTTGACTAAACAAATCGACAGCTGCGTTTCTCCCACAGTGATAGTAATAAAATAAAATCAGGCGGCGATTGCACGAGTCCAGAGCACGATCCTGTCGCCGCTACGATTTATACGCCACTGATTCATTCCTCTGTTGACAGTTATAGCCCCGGTCGCGGATATTGCACTTTTGCACCGCATTCCCTCTCCTGAATTATGTGTAATAATAATCGAAGACAGCACCTACATTGAACATGAGCATCGGCAAGTTTTAATGTTCAAAAGTTGGCTGTGCGATGGCGTCTAGGTTTACGAGGCGGTATTAACCTTTACTGCCCCGCTGCTTCAGTTCACATCTAGAGCATTAATTGTTGTAGTGTATATGTAAAATATACTTTTAAAATTGTAAAGAACTTCAGCTAAATTGTAGCAGCGGAGCCTATTAAGTCTTGAAAAGGCGGTACGATCTAGATAGCACACACAGTAACAACATTTAACTGGTTCCTCTAAAAGCGATAAACATTATTTACAACTGAGTGCTGTTTTTATATTTATTTATACTCCTCTTAGTTCCATACTAGGACAATAAAAAGTTCCGTAAATTTCTATCGAATCGGACAGTTCTGGGACTGATCGCTCATCCCGGTATATTTATAGCTCTTTGATTTATTTTGTTATCTCTTTATTGCCCGACTAACGACAAGCATTCTCCTTCAAAGATTAATCACTCACGTCAACGTGATTTAGCAGAGCAACCGATATTTAATGTTCACTATTTAGATAGAATACCAGCCTCGCTTATGTTTAGACGATCCTTTAACTTAGTTATGTGTCAATAGGCAATGTGATTTCACCGCGCTTCCTCCATTGACCCCTTAATAAAATATAAAAAATAACGATGAACCAAGTCTCCATTATATTACCAATGGTTAGGGCTAGAAAGACCTATTTTCAGTGCATCGTATACTTAATATAGAGTAGCTGCGCATGCCGGTGACGTGTCACCGTGTCACTTCACTACGTAAACGCTTTTAGCCCGCATTAACCGCCCACGGCATTTATATTGCGAACTTTGTGGCAATACCTGAACTCAACGTGGGGCAATGCCGTAAATATAATTTCAGAGGCGATTACGACTTGTGTGCGGATCATATGACGGCGCATTGGTTCCCATACGGTCGGTGAGCGTCAAGAAGCGCGTGTTGAAAATTAAAAGGCTATTAAGTGTCGGCCCACGCGCGGTGTAGCGACAGGTCCGGGGTTTGTTCCCAGGCCGTATCTGTACCTAGTGGAAGTATACAAGTTACAAGTGGTCGGTGCGGTAATAGGCCTTGCAATTGCACGGGTTGAGTCGAGACCCGACCGTGGGCGGTGGCGCCAGTCTGTTTTGATAGCGCAAAGTTAGCATTAGAGTTCGCCGCTCGTATCCGCGGACTGTGATTACGACCTGATGTTGCCGATTTTAATAATTATAATGTCTTGACACGTTGACGGTCCACTTTAACAGTTTTGATAAATACACTGGTCATTCATAATTTTCTTGCACATTTAGCGTAAAAAGAAGATAACGGAATATAATTTATACTCTTTTTTCGCTTGGAACAAATAATTGAAATGCTGATATCTGTCAGCAGTTACACATTGTAGCTGTTTTGTTTTTCATTAACGGGACGCCTAACCTTCTGTCCACGTGTCCTCGCCATGAATTTATGCACGAAATGAAAACGCGTGGTGAGCAATAATTCGAAGTAGACGGATGATTGCGCTGAATGCGCGCTAGACAGACAGGAGATCTTGTTATGTAAATCCGTGTGCCATTCAACACAAATCAGCCTCAAACACTTACGTGGCACCGGAGCGCCGTACATCAGACTTGGAACGGCAATTAAGGCTCGGGCAGACTCGCTTGGATTTACTGCCCGCCCCGTTGCCACTATTTGCATAATAATTTTCACTTATGAATAGGTATTAAGGCGTTATTGCACTTATAAATATTTACGGCTAATCCTCGACTCGCCGACGATCTCCTGGGCGGGGCTTGGACGTCTTTAGCAATGATTTTCTTGTCAACCGTTGACAGCAGGAATGCTTTGATGAGTTCTAGGAAGCCAATGTGATGAATGATTATTGTAATTTCATCTTAATGAGCATTTTGTATTACACATTCAGACGTACAATTGCTTTTATTAAGATTTATTATGGAGGCATTTCAAAGTAGTATGATAATAGTTTACCGAGATTGTAAAAGCCTCATTAGACGAGCAACACTTCTCATAACTTTTTTTTATCACGGTAGGATTTGGTCAAATATGAATTGGAACTTATTCACTTTTATTCTTAACTTTTATCCTGTTTGGTTAAATTGACAAGATGGCCCGTAAAAAACGATAAAATCTAAATAAATATAGTATTAACCGTACAGTATAAAAAAATAGCTTTCTTTAGTAGTTGGCAATAGTTAACAATCTTTTGAACGTGTAAGTTGTAATTTAATTAATATTTTTTTCTGAAATAATATGTAAGTAGCGCTAACGCTAGATCGTAATATATAAACATGAGTGCGTACCAGTGGCGGAGCGCCCGGACAAGCCGATTCCTGCCATACTATAAATAAAGTCTTTCATAACTGTTTTGTTCCGGGTTGGCCATTGAAAATTTTCACGCGCCGCCACTGGTGCACCCACCTATATTATTTTATGTTGTAGAACACCTACCTAAGTGAAACCGCCTTCACGAACAAACCCACTTTGAAGTACAAAGTTACGCACATTGCACGAACGTCTATTTATGCGCAGAATATTATGCGGGGCTTTAATGACAGAAGTTTTGGGCCTTCCGTGGTGCGTTTGGATCCTAAATTTAGCGACTCCAGGTATCGGCTTCCCCTAACTGTGATAAAGTTATAAAATCGCTTTGCTCGCTGCGTGACCGCACTTCGGAACGATATCTAGGGGCGGTGTTTTATTGAAAAAGTTCAAGTCGTGAGTGGAATGCCTTAGCGCACGGAATGCTCGTCGTAAAATATGAATAATAATAACGCCCTTACCTGAAAAGATCAAGGGATGGTTATGAGGAGTTTCCGCGAAAGCTTTACCCTTGTAAATTGGTTTTGCGTCACAAAGAGCAATGATTGGCTGCTGTCCGAACTTGAATCATGTTTGCTAACAAATCTCTTTTTTATTATTAAGAGTAGAGTGCTTGTTGATGCTCCATAGCTACAATTTGATAGAAGCTAAAGTAAGTGTAGAACAATTAATATAATCACATATTTTAGGAAGTTCATATTTAATTACTGTTAGCCATGGGCCATGGGAGACCACCAGTGTCTCTATTGGTCTGAAAATTATATTTGTTTAACACACTCGTCTGCTAGACAGATGTAATCACAAAAAGTCATGTCCCTCCGGATAAGCTTCTCTCGAGCTCTAACTCCTGGCTGCGCCCGGTGTTAAGCCACGCTTTTTGCGTGGTTTGTTACTAGTTAGAAGCTCGTGTAGTTCCTACATAAGTTCAGCGATATGAATATGTAATTGTGTGTTTTATGATTATGATGTAAAGTACCTAAGTCATATTCCCGGTTGTGCCCTAAAGGAGCCCGGGATCCGCAAAGTACCTACCTAAGTGTATGGGATTAAATACCTACTCCTTTGTTTCTATTTTACTTAAACACAATTTATAAATGTATTTGGGCTAGGCAACTCAACTTAAACAAACAACGGTTCTATTTTTATTGCAACCACACAATAGAAGCGTCAAACGGATCTCATTTAAAATTACCTCACATTTGCACCTTTTATAAATGAATGTTACCCGTTGTGAGTGAACAGCACGAAGGCTTTATGATTTAATAAAACAGAGTTAACGTCACATTTTGTAACACGGATACTCCATTAATCAAGAGCTCATGCACATGTCATTTAGCAAGAGAAGCGGTGCGAAACAATAGCTATATGTACATGTATTGTATTCAACTATCTATTCGCATTTTTGTTTTGACGTGCATTACAAATTTTGAGCTTGGAACTTTGACACAAAGCTTCGCCACGACTTCGAACCATGGCGGCAGCGGCAGCGGTGCGCCATACATCGCCTATTGCCTGTGCAATAGATGTGGCTCTATTGCAAGTGCAATAGAGCCACATCTCAAATGTGTTTTAATTTTGAGTTGTGGCCGTATAGCAGGCAATAGGCGACATGTGCGCGAGAGATCAGAACGCAACCTCTCGCTCCCACCTATGGTAGAGTCATTGTGCATAAATGGGTATTCATGAAAACTGGTGTAAATTGATTGAACGAAATAAATGTCATCATTGTCATACAAACCTTTCTATAAAACTATTTGGGTCATTCTCAAATAGTTAACGACACTTGTCACAACCAAGTGCAAAAGTTAAGAAATTCCGAGCAGTTAAATATTGTAATACTTATTTGTATAATAGATGTCGTAGTCTTTTGGTCCTTATATAAAAAAGAGCAATAAATAAAGTATTAGTAGCGTTAACTTTTGCACATGGTTGTGACAAGTCAGTCACATTATTTGAGAAATACCCGTTTTAACATTGACACATTCGACACATATAATAATAATAAATTAAGCTTAATAAGGCTTCTGTTAAAGGTACAAGCCGACCATATATTTAATAGATAGGTATAAATAGTGTAAATACATAGAGAACATCCAAGACTTAGAAAAAAAGATGAATGCTGATCACACAATTGTTTGCCCCAGGACCTTCAGCCTTCAGCTTCGTAGGCATCGTCACCACAACCGGTCGTCAAAATTCCATTTAGTTATTGTTTATATTCGTTTTTAGGGTTCCGTAACAAAAAGGTACAAAAAGGAACCCTTATGGTGGTGCGACTCTGGCCGTCTGTCCGTCCGTCTGTCACAACGTTAAATATCTCAAGAACTACTTAAGCTATCAATTCGAAATTTGGAACAACTGTTAAGAGGGTTAAGACACGTGTATGAAAAATGAAAAATTATAATATTCATTCTTATTTTCTGTGTAAATGACGAATATGAGGGGGGTTAAAAAATCAAAGTTTAGTAAATGGGCCAATCAACTTTTGGACCCACAGTATTTTGTCCGGTAACGCAAGATACAGAATTGTCATGTTTGTTAGAGAAACTGCTATAAACCAGGTACCCAATAGGGAACATTACTGCCATGTTCTGCCGCCAGAGGCAGCACTACCACGAATAGTAAACCAGTATAGGAATATAGGGATTCACACACACATGTACAATTGGTTGTCAAATGAGTGACAAGGATGCTTGCATAGACAATACCGCAAGTGGGAACGAGATACAATGTCAACGCTGCTAGTGTCGCCACCTACGAAGAGTTTTGCGTAATGTTCCCTATTGTGTATAACGATGGTTTACACCAGCAGTTACGATATGCCACAGATTTTAATTAGATTGATAGACACAGGTTTGAAATAGATTGATTTGAAAGTTTGTAAAAAGTAACACAGGAGACAGAAAAAGTGTGGGTGAAAAAGTTGATTGACCCAAATATATCAAGTGGGGTATCATATGAAAGGGCTTGAGTTGCACTTTCTAAAACATTTTTTTTTCTATGGTGGTTACATTTTGATTTATTAAGGAAAATGTAGAAAAAAATACCATTCCCCCCACCCCCCCCCCCTTATCTCCGAAGTTTACAAAGCAAAAGTTCTGAAATAATTACATATGATTGAGAATAACATAAATAATACAGCAAAAATAAAACGATATCTCTATCTAGCGTATTTTTATTTATTTATCAAAAATAATTTCTTAATTAAATTTGTAATTTACTTACTTTTGTATGTAATTTTATGTCTTCATATTCTTATGAGATTATCATTAAAGTCCCTTCTTTCAAATAATATAATAATAATCGAAATCAGTACGCGTAATAAAAAAATATCGCTGATAAACAAACATACTAGGTTGCAAGTTATTAGTATCAAAATGCAGAAGGCGCTGTACAACGGTAACTTCTACTATGAGCTGTTAAAATTGTTCAAGAATGAATGAATGGTCGTGATGTTCTGATAACAACTATGTTATCAACTTATCAGTATACATGAATTAATTCTGATAACAACTATGTTATCAGTATAACTAGAAATGTAAAATTAATGTAAGATTTTGTGTATTCAAATTATGCATAATTTTGGGGGCTTCTCCTAACACAAGTATTGTCATCTCTTACTTGGAGGGGCCAGCCACGTACAATTGTAAAAACCAAATGTTTGATACCAAATAAAAAAATAAAAAAAATGATATTTATGTGACGGGTATGGTGTATGAGCGTTTGTACGGAACCCTCGGTGCACGAGTCAGACTCGCACTTGACCAGTCTTTTTCTTTTGTTTGTTAGGCTGTTTCTTTTGTCTTACTCCGTATTAGACCTTCCTTAATCGGTCACTGACAAGAGGAACGCGTCAAGTAACATAGTGGAGTGATAAGCTCAAAGCATATCAAATGAAGAGGACGAAGCAATAGCTGCATTTCATTAACTTGTTTTTGGGTGTTTATTACCGCAATAAGTACGTTTTCACAAGAAACGATGAAATAGGAAAACATTTCCTAGTTTTCATGATAACTTTTTTACTCTTAAAATGCTTGCGCACATGTAATAGAAACCAAAGGAAAAACAGTACCTACCAAAAGAAACTTGCCTGTTAATACGTTACAATTCAGTTTTTTGGTTGCGTGGGAGACTAAAATAAAAAAAATATGTAATTTGACTTGCGACACAATAACAGCAAATTACTATACAATTAAGTATATCGTTCAGACCATGTTTACCATAATGCTAGTGATAACGAGAGTTGTGTGCCGTGTTGCCCTGTCGTTTTAAATTGTAGGTTAATTTCCCTTGGTTTTATTTTAATCTAAACGAAAGTAAGACCTTTTACGAGTCACGTCAAATTTGTGACGGAGAAATACGTATAAGAGCGAAACGAGGATAAAGGAACTAAAATTGTGATTATTGCTTATTGATATCGAATTATAGGGTGCGCCAAAGTTCATATAAAAATGCAAATTCGATTATATATTTTTTCTACTCCTGTACCGTTATCTGTCATTTATATAGGATGTAGCTCAAATACAATGACACCACTAATAAGACGTCGAAAAACTCTATGCTCTATGGCCCAAAAACGAACTGTTTAGCGTACTTTTTTGGTTCATACATTTTTCATAAAAGCACTGTTTAACTTTTTTTTAAATCGGCCGCCTTTTAAACAGTGGTGCCAACTTCATAAACAAATATTTCGAAATAAAAGTATTTATTTACGATTTAACATTTGTATATTATAAATTATTTACTACAATAATAATAAATAATAAAAAATAATTGTGTGTTAAATTACATGTTTTATAAATTCTTGGTATTATTTATAAAAATAAACAGTTCGAATTCGGTCTGGGTCCGGATTTGGTTTGGTTCGGATGGCAAGTGCAAACAAATTAAAAACAAAACAAACCATAAGCAAGAGCTGTCACATTTCCGATTTCCCACCAAAATACAGTTCAAAATGAAAAGACGAAAAATGATAAACTATTAGTCCTAAATTATTAAGATTTTATTCGTGTTTGTGAAGACAAAAGTGTACGTTCCTTTTAAAGTGGTCGAAGAAATTAATAACTGCACTCTTGAAGAAATTGCGTGAGTAGCAAAAGTGCGAATAGAAAACTTGCTGCCTGAAAAGTTTAACTATTCTGTAGTCTGCTATTTATTTAAAATTTGTCGTAGAAAAAGTATTGTATGCAACGGTGTATAACTAGTCTAAAAACGCTCGTGGCGTCTTTAATTGCGATGCTCGCCAAGGCTCGCATCGCAACCCACGCCACTCGCCTTTTAAGACCAGAGAGTCAGTCAGTCAGATTGTCAAAGTCAATGTCAATGTCAAAGTACAACTCATAAGTCAAAGTCAATGTCAATCAAAGTCAGTCAATGTCAAAGTCAGTCAATGTCAAAGTCAATGTCAATGTCAGTCAAAGTCAAACTGAATGTCAAAGTCAATGTCAAAGTCAATGTCAGTCAATGTCAAAGAGATTCGTTTCTTACCAAGTTGCTAAATTAAACATTATCGCCAGTAATCAAAGTCAATGTCAAAGTCAAAATCAATGTGTAACTGCAAAAAATACTATTTATATATTGTAAATTGTATAATAATATTATATGGTTAATAACTACGAGTATCGTAACTCCGAATTGTCCATATTGTGTGTGCGTGGGAGTGTTAGGAAGAACTGCGACCCTAATTTTATTTTTTATTTATTTACTTAGAGTGAGACCTCGAAACCTGAAAGTCGAGGCTATCGCGGATACATTGAGAGCCAATCGCATTGCGTGGCATGGGCACGTAATGCGGAGGGATGAAAGTCATGTGACCAAAAGAGTATTAGGTATGAATGTGGATGGATGTAAGAGACGAGGTAGGCCAAGGAAAAGGTAGATGGACTGTGTGAGCGATGATAATAATATGAAGAGAAAAGAAGTGAGTGATGAGATGACTGCTGACAGAGAAGTATGGAACAGTGCAGCTGCCGAGTTATACATATATGTACCAGTGTGTAACCGCCATACGATAAATAAATAGAGAAGTATGGAAGAAAAAGACATGCTGCGCCGACCCCTAGTAAATGGGATTAAGGACAAGGAAATGATGACTTAGAGTGAGACCTCTACTCAATAGTTACTCCATAAATAGATTAATTAATTAAGAAATCACCATAACGTTTCGATATGATGATGATGATGATGATGATGTCCTCCCAGACGTATCCGTCGACGGCGACATCCTGACAAAATTATTATCAAAGATTGGGAAACTTTACGTGCATGGGCTCGAGTGTGACTTGCAAAACCAAATTTGGTTTTGAACGTACGACCGCAAGTGAAGCTGTCCACTTGAGTTATAGGTGTAGAGGTAGGAAGGCTTGGGCCGAGTCTTACGGAGCTGGCGTTTGGCGTCCAGATCTAAGAGACGGTAGCGTCTTGACGTTCCAATATACGCTCGATTTGATATGAGTTGCAATACCGCTATAAATTAACTTTATTCGTAAAAAAAAATTTAAAACAACATTATGTGAACCAATTTGATATCTGTGATCACATTATGAGTCGAAATTTTCGGAAAACTAAGCATTATGAATAACGCTGGTACCTAGTACTACAAATAATTTAAAACAAAAAATATGAAAAAAAACATATGAGGTGATAATTATGATCACTAAGCGTAATTACTAGAAAATATCGACCGAAAAAGTGTATTATGAGCCAATATGGACCCCTTATTATGGGTATATAGTACTTATCTTCGTTTACCATGGTTATAGATATAATGATAGATGTATTTCAAACTTCTGTCGATGTCTTGATTTTAGGAAACACTTTTCTCACTGAACTTTATTTTCATTATCTGTTAATTCATAATATTGTGATGTGATTTAGCGTTCAGAAACAACCTGTAGTAACTGTTTTTGTTAACTCAATAAGTGGCCAGAATTATCTTTGGTGGAACAAGCCAAGGATACTTCCTTAAGCAATAAGTGTTCTGCTAGCACGCAACTGAAACATCATCCTTAATTTTGACAAGCTTACAGCGGCTTTCATTATAACCCTCAATCGCGGTTAAAACCCGTACCTAGTTTAATAAAAAATAACACACTAACAAGCATTATGCCGTGATCCGGTGAAATGAGTCCGTTACGAGGTTTCTTTTTAAATAATTTGGAGCCCCGCCAACTGCCGTGTGGCTCGCAACTGGTGGTAGATTTACCCTTATACTCGGAATTAAAAGCTTCCGACTCTATTTACTTTGTTGACATTTCCAAATAAACTGGAAATTGTAACAGCGCGCCTGTAAGCTAGTAATTATTGCTTGCCATGCGCGATTTACAATAGGTCACCATCGGTAGCCAGAGGTCATTTGTTTAACTAGTAGTCATTAAAATAACTGGACAGAGAAAACTGCTGTTGCAGTATTTTAGTTAAGAGTAAAATGCTATTAATAAATTGTTCAACTCACAACTCGCCAATTTCTATACATAGTTTAAGACAACGCTATTTTACAATAAAATTAAAATATAACCGACGAATAAAGCAAGTCAATTTCTTAATATAGCTTGACGAAAATTAAACCTGTCTACGGTGCTTGAAGAATCCATAATAACAAGGGACGGCACAGAAGATAGAGTGAAAACTTTTGATTGATGACCCGAAAATCCTATTAAACTAATATGACCATAAAACTTTAGCAATACTACTGTCGTGAAAATGGTAGTTGGTAAGTAAAAGTTTATAAAGTTGCCGTGAGAGTTGACCCTCGGAGCCTCTTTTTATTACAGCCCCGTGCCCCAAACCTGCACTGCTTTATAGCCAATAAATATTGCTTGGATAACGATAAACTTTTCGCTGAACGAAAACTTTTTTATTTTCATGGCATAGAAGGGTTAACTTTTAACTTTGTAGTTTAATAGACGATTTTAGAGATGAAATCTTACGCATTCAAAAGAAAGTTTCCTTCGCACAGTGATTTATCTATCGATTATATTTAAAATTCTCATTCATAAAATCTTAAATGTAAAAATGTACCTATCTACCTATTTATGATCGGTCGCTGTGGGTATGTAAATTTCACGACAGTTTCAAAAGACATATAAAACTGCTACGTATCTAACCAGACCCTAAAGATAAAACTCACATAAAAATGAAATCATCTCTATTTGCCTAGAAACGAACGCACCTACGGAAAGGCAATCAAAAACCAATACGGGCCGACAATCTCGATACAAGATCTCAATGCGAGGATCGTACGAAGTTATTTTCACAAGAAATATGACTCGCAATAAAATATCGGGAAATAGGAGAGCAATACCACCAAAACCTTATCAGATTTACCTTCGATATCATTAAGGTTATAGAGTAAGCATGAACACATGAACAGGTAGGTACTCATAACTTGACTTTAGAAATTAGGGTAAGTTTACCTTTAACCTGATAATTATAAACAGTAATATTATTATTTTTTTCATCATTTACTGACAATAAAATAACTATATAACAACACCAAAAAAAGACCAATAAATTAAAATAGGTTATAAATATAAACAAAAACATAAAAAGGGAATTTATAAAAAGAATACCGCCTCTAGGAGGTCAGACTGCGGCATGGTACCTAATGCTGCCAGCGTAACGCCTTGGCCATGACTTTGGTCTTAAGCAACCTGCGACCAGCGTTTTATCCGTTCATTGCGCGTGATCCGTGATCCCAACTAACCGCAGTGCGTTGCGCGTCTCGACCGCGCAATGAACGGATAAAACGCTGGTCGCAGGTCGCTTAAGACCAAAGTCGTGGCCAAGGGGTTTTATGGGGTCATTACGCTGGCAGCATTACCTCTCGGAATCGCAAATAATATATATTTATATATTTAATATGAATATATATATATTTTAAAGATAATAAACATTTACTTTCCGCAACCGGGATAATTGCTTGGCAATGATTGCTAGATTTAGTATTTAAATCTTTATCAGCAAATTGCTGCCTGCATTTTGATGATCATTGACAGTACCAGTTAATTGGATCAGTAACATAATTCATCCATTTGTAACCGCAATATGTACGAATAGTCTGGTGGCAGACGCAAATGCAATCCACAAGCGAGGTGGATAGACAATGCGTCCTCATTTAGTCGGCTCATTTCCCAATCTGACTCCATGGCCAATCGATACGACTCAATGGACCTGATCTTACTCGTCTCGTAAATAGGAAAATTGGATCCTGTTTGGGTAAATCGAAATGAGATTGGTGAGGTTACTAGCGCGAACTATATTTGTATCCCCATCGTGCGGCGAGAAGAGCAATTAAGTCTTGCATCGACATCACGCTGAAATATAATCCGATTAAAAAGGAACGTCACCCTGCTATTGAATTTTAATCGTAGACTGACTTTTCCCATGTACGGGGTTTTATGTTATATTTTTCAGGTCAAACGTGACGGCTTTCATTTATTTTACCAGATTTGATGAGTGGGATTCGATATCGACCAACATTTGACAATGACATGACGGGACGATAAAAACATTTATGACGGATGCGTGTCGCAAATTTGTTTTATGCGCGAATTGGTAAGCATTTTGCGGCGAATTTGAATTTTACGAACAGCCATGACATCCCATTGGAAACGGCTTCAGTGAATCTTCATGAAAAATGTACGAGTTTAAAACGATTTTACATTTATATTCACGAATTAAGCCCTGAAAGGGTAATCTCGTGAAACGCCGAATCAAATCGTTACAGTATTGGCTGAAATTTCGAGCTCATTTTATTCGTTTCGGTCGGGATTCATAAATGGGTTCTAATCTACCTATTGTGTTTCATTTTGGATTGACTCGTCTATGTAGCTCCATTGTTCATTCGTTCAGCGAAATAATCATGACGATTTCGTTCTATTTGTATAACAATTGAGACTGCATAATTTGTATAACTGATACTGTTTACGTGTACCTACTTATTACACCAAGATTGGGTATTATTATTAGAGTGATTACCCACCATTTCGACCACAAATTAATTTACTTGACTAATAAGGCATGTCTACCTATGTGTGTGTGTGTACCTAGCCAACGGTTAGATATTCATTATTGTATAACAAGTATTTACACAAGAAATAAATAAATAGAAAACCGGGACCAATAAAACTCGTACTCATAACACAAAATATTTATTCTGTCCCCTAGCTATTGATAGAATACGAAGAACAATGATGGTAACCAACCTCCGTCAGAAGATGGCATCAACGGACAAGAATATATTTTTAATTATCCGTGGCAAATTGTTGGTACACCAACACCAGTGTCACATGTTTAAGGCGAGGTAGGCGACAAAAACGGATTTTTAAAAATTTGTAGCGCTTGTTTGGATCATAATACGGCTGCCTTGAATTTAATTAGCAATCTTGAGGCTTTTCTCGAGGGACTATAGCTATTCAAATCTTGAGTTTTTGACTTTCGCTCGATAGAAAAAAAATCACGAACATAGATCAAAATACACTTAAAAAATTCGTAACAAATTATGCACAAAAGCTAAACATATTAAAATTGGTTTTAAAAATCGGCAATATCATGTTTGAGGGAACTTAGCTATTACTTTTTTATTTATTTAAACGCACAAAAAATTAAAACTAAAAAGCATTATATCCACAATCCGAACACGCACTTCCATCTCGCTCATGCTTATGCTCAGTGAGCACTCTCACGAGAGGAGACCGTGAGCCTACGTCGCCTTAAGTACGTAGGAGTCATCGTTATCATCACCAATACGTCATCACTAACAGTAAGTGATGAAATAACTTATCACTGAAGTAATAATGTCGAGTGATTTCGAGAATCCAGTCCCGAGCTTCACTAGTGGAGCAGTGAATAGGCAACGGGAGTCCGAGTGGAATTGACAGATTTATTTGCGTTCGGAAAAACCGGGATGTAACGGCTGCATTTTTTACTGGACTCAATCCGAGTTCGAAATAATTTCATTTAGTCGGACAGTTGGTCGAATCAGTTATGTCATTAGATTCGAGTATTGAGTATTGATTGAACAGCTATATTACTTTATATGTTGCCGTACAGTCTTGAAGTAGATTTTAAAGACTGTTTCATTTTCTCTTTCTGGGTAGACTAATGATTCCGGCAATGAACTGCGTTTCATATATTATAATTTATTTCTATCATTGAACGGTACAAAATACCTAGGTACATTTATATTCAGTAAAAAGCGGTCAAGTGCGAGTCGGACTCGCACATGAAGGGTTCCGTAAAATAAACTGCGGTTTAAGATTTATGACGTATTAAAAAAAACTACTTACTAGATCTCGTTCAAACCAATTTTCGGTGGAAGTTTGCATGATAATGTACAGTCGGAGCAAACAAGCAGCTCACAAACATCGGAACACACCTCTATTTTCAAGGCATTAGGGTGCATGTGCCGATATTTTTGAACACCTATCTATAGTGTACCTATGTATGTGATGGCGACTGTACATCATATTTCTATTTTTATTTTTATCATTCTCTTATTTTAGAAGTAACAGGGGGGGGGCACATTTTATTTTACCACTTTGGAAGTGTCTCTCGCGCAAACTATACAGTTTAGAAAAAAAATGATATTAGAAACCTCAATATCATTTTTGAAGACCTATCCATAAATACCCAACACGTATGGGTTTGATGAAAAAAATTTTTAGTTTCAGTTCTAAGTATGGGGAACCCCCAAAATTTATTGTTTTTTTTTTATTTGGTGTGAAAATCTTAATGCGGTTCACTGAAAATACATCTACTTACCAAGTTTCAACAGTAAAGTTCTTATAGTTTCGGAAAAAAGTGGCTGTGACATACGGACGGACAGACAGACAGACAGAAAATGACGAATCCATAAGGGTTCCGTTTTTTGCCATTTGGCTACGGAACCCTAAAAAGGACTCCGTATAAACTGGAAGGAAAACAGGGAAATTTTTTCACAGGTCCCGTGTATATTTACAACTTCGTCAAGATTTATAAAACGTTAGGTAGGTACTCAATTAGTTGCGCAGTGAAAAATTCAACATTACCTACTTACAAAAAATATAATTCCAACGAACAAACCTTAACACCCCAAGAGCCTAATAAACACAAGCGGGTCGTTTGCAAAAACAACGTAAAAAAACACCATGCATGTCACCCGTACTTAAATAGCCGTCCGACCACAATTTGCTTTTAATACCTTATGTACCAGACCCAGTTTCTGAGTTGCCGTGCCGGCGCAAACCCAGTTACAACCCGCCTCCAGTGAGGAGTAATTTCCCCGGAGATGCTTAGTATCGACGTTCGTGGATGTCACCTTTAGCTACGGGTATGTATGACGCGGGTAGGCAGATGATTTAACAAATGAACGCGAGTTAGAGACTGCGGTAGGGTTTATCGATTTTGTGTAAACTGAATGCTTTTGAACATCTGGAAAGCCTGTGAATGCAAAATGGGGCAATCCTCATTGTGGGGTAGATTTTGAAAAAATAACTTATGTATTGATTGATACTTTCAAGACTCGCACACAATATTTTAACTAAGTACTTATTTATATCTTATACGTACATACTCGTAAATATATCAGTCGTCCGCGACCAAGTATTATGTTGTGACACATCCGTAGCTCTAGTATAAGTTTTATCGATACATAAACGTTTTCGAACGCGTTTGCGTTTTGTTTCAATTTGTATGGCAACGCGTAGTTCCTAATAGTTACCACTAGAGGCGCTGTTCGCGTTGCCATACAAATTGAAACTAAACGCAAACGCGTTCGAAAAGGTATTGTATCGATAAAACTTTTACTAGAGCCTCCGATACGTAGTATAGTGAAACGTCGATGGACATTTTCAATAATTCGTGTACCCAATTAGCGTGAGTTGTTAAATAAAAATTAAGTCAGTGTCAGTTTTGTGACGAAAGTTAAGCATACAAATGAGATGAAAATGAACTTGCTTCACTCTTTAAGAACGTGTATTGTATATGCATATCATTTAAAAATTGAATAGATAAAGCTTATTTTTACACAAACTGAATACTTAATTGTCGTCACAAAACTGACACTGAGTTAATTTTTGTGTAACAACACACGATAATTGGGTACACGAAGTATTGAAAATGCCCCGATGACTAGGACGTTTACCTTATATATCATCCCTTGGCTGCGAAAACCGCTGCATTACATGTACTTTCGAGAAAAACGCATATAAAGGTTTGCATGTTAATATTTCTATGAAGGGCCAATAAGAGCTTAAGCATTTTCGTGTTTTTATATGAGCAGTTTATCGTTTATTAAGACTTTTTGACTAAATTTACTTTTTGTTTAGGATAAGAGGATAACATTTAGGGTTGACCGTAAAAGGTGATGCACTGCAGTTAAGCGGTTTTTCCTGAAAACACTTTTTTTTGTATTTCCTAAAATAATAGCCTTAGATCGGAATTTTCGATTTGTCTTTTTTGATGTAAATTTAAAACCGATTGACCTAAATAAAGTCTTCAAACGATTTCAGTTTCTTAAATATTTGAGTTTATTTAAAAATCACGATGCAGTTAGTAGGTTTTGCTTGGAAGTTAGGTTTTTTCTCAATGCCAATTAGAATTAGAATTATAATTAGAAAGGTGTTTATTTCTCTAGTTTATATGTTACATTATGTCCATCAGGCCGGTGGTGTGTTCGGCCTGTGGGTGTGTCAGCTACTTACAATCTACCTATGTCTGTCTGAAAGATCTGTATAAGTGTCATGTTGTTTGTGCTGTGTGCTTGTTAGTGTGTGCGTTCATAATAAATTTATATAAATTTAAATGTGGTTTCATTTTGTCCTGTCTTACAACTATTCTTAAAACTAATTTCCTTTAATCTACGGGGACGTGGATTATAGGAAATCGCTCGCTTGCTGAGCTGCCGGCACCTGTCTTTTTTGGTACATAGTTGATTTCTCCTAATCTAGTGTTAGTTAGAAGTGGGTTGTGCTGCCTGCGTCCGATGTAGGCGTTACCAGGGGTATCTAGGTCCGCAATGTGCATTTCCCCTTAATCGGCGCAGCATGTCTTCATTTAAGTCTTGTGCGCGGAGGTGCCATGGATCCCAGTCGAGCATCTCCCAGAGTAGTGAAGTTTCTAGGCGTTTTGTGAACTGTCCACTAGTCTTAAGAGCCATTCGATATTGGCGTTCAATTCTGAGCAGGTTGCTCTTACTGTAACGTGAGAGTAATTGTACCACGCCATAATCCAATATTGGAAGTAGACAGGCCTGAATGACAGCCAGTTTCACCGTCAGATCCGTCTTAGCGTGCCAGCCTATGATGGAGGCTAGAGCACCGCGCGCCCGTCGTACTTTCTGCACTACGTAGTCCGTCTGTTTACCCATGGTCATGGTCTTGTCTAGGTGTACACCCAAATATTTTATGCTGTTTTTATATTCAATTAGCTCGTTTTTGATGCGAATGGTTCTGCGGTACTTTCTCTTGTGAGTGAACATAGCACACTCAGTTTTCTCTATGTTGCACTTCAGTCCCCAGCGATGGTAGTAATCGATGACAGTTTCAGCGGCCCAGCCCGCACGGCTTGTCGCGCTGTTCGGTTCCGGAGATCTGTTGAGAATGCACAAGTCATCGGCGTATTGAGAAAGCTTTAATCCGCGGATCCGATCCCGTTGGTCCCAAACGTCATGTACATACATGTTGAAGATGATTGGGCCCATGATAGAGCCCTGTGGGACTCCGTGTGGCACCGCTTTCTCTTCGCCGTTGCTGGTTCTGAAACGTCTATAGGTTTTTCGACCATTCAGGTAATTTTCTATTATTTATAGAATGTTGTTTGGAACGTCGGCTGTTTGAAGTTTCTTTGTCAGACCCTCGTGATTTATGGAGTCGAAGGCTTTTGAAAGATCAGTCGATACCAAGGCCACGCTCTCCTTTGCTTCTAAGGCATCCGTTATGAACTTTATTTCTACTTAACTCTATTCTTAGTAAAGCCATGCTGGAATGGTGCTTGGAGTCTGTCGGCCGAATGTCGCAAGCGCGAAAGAAGCAAGCGCTCGTGTGATTTACCCATGATGTTTAGAAGGGTAAGGGGTCGATACGATTTGGCGTCGCAGTGATTCTTCCCTGCTTTATGTAAGAAGATGCATTCTCTGATTTTCCACCTATTGGGATAGTAGCCTGTCAGTAATAGGTAATCGGCTATAACTTTGTACTGGATGAGAAAGGGGTTGCTTTCGAGTTTGAGAGCATCTGCTTTGATTTTGTCCGGGCCTGGGGCCTTCTTATTTTCTCCTCTATAGATGTAGCGTCAAGAGGCTGAAAGGGCGTGGTCTTCTCTGTGCTCTTGCCCTTGTTATTTATATCGGCTTCTGCTACGATCGCTGCGTCGACTAAATAGATAAATAAATAAATATTATGGGACAATCTTACACAAATCAACCTAGGCCCACGGTAAGCTCAATAAGGCTTGTGTTGTGGGTACTAGGCGATGATATAAATAATAGATAAATACATATAGATACTTATATACATATATAACATCCATAACTCAAGAACAAATATTCGTGATAAACACACAAATAAATGCCCTGACCGGGATTCGAACCCGGGACCTCCAGCTTCGTAGGCAGAGTCACTACCCACTGGGCTACGGAGGCCGTTAAAGTAACTAAAGTAAACTAAAGTGTCGATGGTTTCTTCCTCGCTGTTGCATCCCTGGATGTGGGGGAGTCGCTGTATTGGTGCCTTCAGGTTGCGTTGGATTCGCCACATCTCGGCTCTACTGTTTCGTGGGTCATTTACTCTTCTCACCCATTTCTGATCGTTATATTCCAAGAGCGCCTGTTGGTCCAGCCATTTCAGACGATTGTAGGTCGTTCTTTGTTCCGTTTTTCGGTCCTAGTTAAAGCGTAGTCGCCATGCTTTACTTTTGGCTTGGTTTCTTTCGTCTTTTATTTTTTTAATCTCATCTGGAGGTTGATCTCTCAATGCCAACCAGAAACGAAATGCGCTTGGAACTTTTATTAGAAAGTATTTTTTTTTAATTACATGCTTGAATAGGATTAGGATCTGGATAGGAACAGTCTTGAACTTTTTTTAATCACGTTTTGTTTGTGTAAAATACGTATATATTTTATTAACCAAAACTCCATTTTATTATATTTTTATTATACTTTTAGACATATTTTCTTATCGTGCGGCAACACGGAGTAGCCAAATTATAATATTAAAAAAGTGGAGTCGCTAGAAGTGAGTGGTGAAAAATATGTGGCCTGGAGTGGAACCAGGGTTGTGGGGAGCGATCATGCGGAAGAGAGTAATAAATCGGAGCGGAGAGTAGGACTGAACTCGGATCGAGGCAAGCTAATCTGAAATTCACAATCTGAAAGTTTTTTCCTATACATTTTCCTTTTTTTAGCTTTTTTTAAGTCATGCTTGCGAGTTGGACAGCTCACTGAGCCACGTTATGCGTGAGCGAGAGCGACAAAGTTGTTAATTATGCTATTTATATTTGCACAGTAAAAACAGACTTTATAACATAAGACAATTCAGACTAGTTATAAGTATACCAAATGCAGGCAATTGAATTATTTTTGGTCTGAATTAAGAACTTCAAAATATATATCTATATTCCAGTGCGGGAATCAAGCCCCAGTCTTTCAGCGAGTATAGAACCTAATATAATACATTTCAGGTCCAGTCCACTTTATTTACACTGCTACCTCACGGGTTACAAGTTCAGCAAACTGGTTACTCTTTTCTTGTGTCCAGTCCAGTTTAACCAAACTACTTCACGGGAGGCAAGTTCAGCAAAGTGGCTCCTCTCTTCTCAGGTCTAGTTCATTTCATCAAACTACCATACAAGTTTAGCAAAGCGACTGTTCATGTTAAAACACGAAAATACATTAGCAATTATTGGCCCTTCACCTTCATTTGCATTTTACTCAATACTAGTTTTTATGCAGTTAGGCGGTTTTTGCTGCAATAGGACTATACATATGCATATTTGCACAATATTACCATTATGCATGCAAGGAGCATCAAAGCTCACTCAGGCGGTTTTGGTTGAATGAATAATGTGTGATTTTGAGAGTGAAACGTAACAAGCAAAGCCGCTTATTTTTAGTTTGTTTCTGTTGTTTACATTTAGTTTGTTTCTGCTGTTGAACAATTGTAACTATTGATTCTTTTGGTTTTCTGGCAAAACATATTATGTGGTGGTTAAAATATTTTGTCAGATTGTAAAACACACATTTTTGTGCTATCGCTGGCTGCAAAAATCTAGTATATCCGGTTAGCACAATTTTACTGTTATTAAATTGCAAGTTTTGTTCAATCTAGCTATAATAACAGCGACTTAATAGGTTTTGGCTTGTAGATTATCTTAAAATCGCTGTTATCTAACCTTATCTTAAAACTTAATCAGGAATGGAGCCACGTATCAAAAAATGGGCTTTTGTAGCACGTATAGATCTGGGAAAGCATAATCTAACAGTATTAATATCTCCGTTTTGTTCAAAACGGAGCTTAAGCGGTTTTCGCAATCAAGGGACGATTATGAACGGTCGCCTTAAATAACACTTCTTATTTTAAACATAAGTACTAAAAATTACCGATGTAACTGCATGTTGCTGGATCGGTTAACGTTAAATATGGCGCCGGTAACCGTCAACTCATAGGACATAGACTAACAGTAATGACAACTGTCAAACTTTCAATACAAACAGATTTTAACGGATGTAACTTACGTCTTGTGTTATCGACCAACGACAATTTCTAAAAATAATAGTAGCACAAAATACACGTGCAATTTTGCAAATATTTGTCGGGCGGACATCGTATATTGGCACTGTTCAAAAACACGATTCAATTACTGGGATTGCTGATGCTTCTGCATGCCAAATGTATCCGCGCAAATTGAATGAGACAAATCCTGACCAAGTGCGATTCGTTAATCGTACGATAAATTTAATTTAACATAGTGTTCAAAACACACTTTACTTTGTAATTTTCATGCGGTTTAAGTGAATTGTACACACGTTATATTTTTGCAATATACTTCATTTGTAATTAGTACGTAGGTACCTAATTATTTTCGAAATTTATGTCAATGATAACAGTGCCATTAAAACGACTAGCCTTACCAAAAGCATTTTAATGCACTTAGCAATAATTAATAGACTTGTTACCTACTAAAGTTTATTTATAGCCGATATCTACTGAGCTTTCTACTCCGCACAAATATTGCAGTAAAATAAGCTACGTGATAATTTTATTATAGCTATATTAATTTTTTTTAACAGATAACCTTAACTAACAACAAAAACTAAACTTAAACCTTTTATAACAGATAATATAGAGCATCAGTAAGTAGGTACCTACTTTAAAGTAGGTAGCATAGGTACCTTCTGACTGCTACTTATGTGTTTGGTGAAAAAAAAAAAGTATTTTTTTCTATATAATACATTTTTATGAAAAAGATAGGTCCGGCGTCGTTCAACGATTAATAATAATTTAATATTGAAAAAAACACTGAGGCTGCTGAGCTCTCAGTAGACTCTTATGAACTATTCGATTTTATTTTATGGTTGGTTCCAATTGTTCCAAAGTAAACGTGGTGGAGAATTACGTTCAGATTTAGGTACTTAAATTTGGACAATGTTAAAAACCAATTTTTGTAGATTACCTATTGTCAGTTTCTTCTTACAGATACGATCTGAAACTGTGTTCCAAATTAACATTTTACACTGACACGTTGTGACTGACCCCTTAGTATAATATATAGAAACTGTAACCGTACCGTAGTATAGGACATTACTAAAACCTGTTCCACTTGTTAATTAGTAGTCTATGTTATTTAGTAGGTACAGGGCGTCGTAATTGCACTATTATCACTATTATCTCCGACACCGAGTGTAGATAATGCCCCAGAAGTTTAAAAAGCAATTTAGACTTAAGGATAACATGGACTGGAACTAAAATAAGAGTTTAGTGCCGTAAAACGGCAATTTAAAGGGTTGTAGGTCAGTTAGTGGTAGTTTTTGTTCAATTACAAGTCTAGACGAAGTGATAATGGGAAAATAATGAGTGTTCTTTGACTTTATTAGAAATAAAGAAGCAGAAGTGTTAGAAGTGTTATTACTTTTGTTTTATTCGCTTGTTTTCTATTTATTAAACCTCATTAATATTTAATAATAATATAATAATAATATTTGCGGACAATCTTACACAAAATCAACCTAGTCCCAAACTAAGCAATGCTTGTACTATGGGTACTAGATGACGATATATAGATACTTGTATAAAGAAATAAATACTTAAATACATAGAAAACATCCATGACTCAGGAACAAATATTCGTGCTCATCACACAAATAAATGCCCTTACCGGGATTCGAACCCAGGACCTCTTGCTTCGTAGGCAGGGTCACTACCAACTAGGCTAAAGCAGCGGTCGTCTACTACATTGTCTAAATTCGATTAAAGGCCCTTATTCAACAAATTTATAAACGTTAAATAGACTGGCCTGTTATTGCGTAGACGTCATAATTCGTGTACTAATTATTTGACGCCTCATAAAACACCGTAAAACACATATCTATAATCAATTCATTATTCATGTAAAGCATGACACTAATTATAAAGAATTTAATAAGTGGAACACGTATCCAAATAAATGAATATAGTGCTTGCACAATGTAGAACAAACATTATTTAAGTCGACAATGGCATAAACAATAGTAATTCCACAAATCCCGGGGCGTGGTGTGTGGGGCAAATTAATGAGTTCCAAGCGGAACGCACCCGCCGCCGTTACTCACATGGGATTACGCGGGTTAGTGCGAACAGTGTATGTTGCCGGTAATTTTCATTGTTAGTGTTAATATTAGTAAACAATGAACAAGTCAGTGCCAACGGGAGCAAACCTTTTAAACTTAAATAAGAGATAGCTCTCGTTGACAGTGTTTTAGTAAAATATGTGATACAATAGTAACAAACAATAAATTATTTATCGAAACCATTTATCTTTCTTATCCAGAAAGGTCGGTGAGTAATAAAAAGCGCGTATCCGCCTGTGTGTTAAAATTAGAAGTTCAATTTAGTTTACGTGGAAGTGTTTATTTTCATTTTCCGTTTTTCATGAGCGAGCGAAAAGCGAAAGAAGTTCATCGTTGAAATTTGGTGAACTGGTTCAATAATTATGCCCATATTTTTTTGTCGATTCAGTTTCTGGAAAATTTACAGATTTTTTTTTTTTACACAGACTCGCAAGTTCTATAACAGCTCACAAAGCCACTAAAGTTTATGTTATTCAAAAGAAAACACATAATTTTATACCTAATACATCAAGTAATTAAATTACCAAAAAACTATTAACGTCACACCTAAATGAACACTTGAATTGTTAAAAAAGCCAAATCTTGACGATTTCGAAATTGGCATAATAATTTTGTATGACGATCAATGTTCCGAACGATGTATACGACAAGATAGGTACATACAGTTATGACTACAAAATAAATAACAATATTATACCAAGACTCGTATCTTCAACAAAACACGTTAGACACGACAACAAAGCGTCGTACTTTGCTAATGCACATAGTTTGAAAACACCCACACACTTGCACACACAGGTATTCCAGGGGTCTCACCTGCCGCCGCTAATATTACGATAAGGAGACGAAATTAGAACAGAGAATTCTAGCAAAACTATACTCTATTCATAAAACAATAAGGCCCAAAGTGGCCCAGTAAATTTCAATTAATTCGAAGCAATATAATTTATGCCACTGTTGTTGGGAACACTAGACTTGTAAATGGGAGCTGCATAGAACTCTCAAGGGGTTGATTCTTAAAATTTATGATCAGTGTCTTTTAGAATCCTTAAAGTGTTATCTTGTTTGTCGTTATAAAATCGCTGGTCAACATTTTAGACAGAATGCATGCATAGGTACTGTTACAAAAGCACATTTAGCTATTACGCGCATTTTTGTTTATGCAGGTGTGGTTCAACAACAGAATTAAAATACTGTTGTGGTATTTGCTTTTTCATTACAGTCTCGGCATTTGCCTCGTTTTAGACATTTATTGGCGCTCGTCGACGGCAACTGACGTCGCGCCAAAACGTTGTCAATAGGGTTGATAAAATTTGATGGCGCGCGCCTGCCAGCTTCGTGTTGGTTCGGAAAAAGGCACTCCAGTTGCTGTCGGCGCGGCGTTAAATCAAATTTTAGGTGTCAACGTGTCTTTTTGGTGCTGTGATAATTGTGTCTATAAGGGATTAGATGCTTGTTTTACACTCTAAATACGTAAACATTGGCAGTTATGCGAGGTTTATGAACAATTGACGACATTACAACGAAGATTCATAATTTGTAATTTAGTGTCAGTACAATCAAACTGTGACAACAACATCTAGCTTATTTTTCTAAATGTCCTTTAATAATACCTAAACAGGAAACATTTTTTCCCGAAAATCATGTCCTCAAAGGATGTGATGGAAACGGCCATAAATACATTTTCAAGAAATAGTGCTATTCAAGAGACTGATGTAACCTAATTTAAAAAAATTGGGATGATGAATGTCCTAAATTACCACACCAAGCCTGTAGCAGCACCTAATGCGTACGCAATAATAAGACAGTATTAACATGCAGTACCTACATAAGTCAGCATTGTTGACCGGGGCCCGTCGTTGTTTGTTTAGGTACCTAAGTTTGGCCGGCGGTTGAATGACCAAGTATTTTACTTTGAACGCTAATCAAAGGCTGTAATTAAGCGCACATATTACCATACATATTGCCATGAATGGTTTATCAACTAGTTTTTTTTTTATATTCATGTCTGCTCACCTAACTGGCCAGTAATCATTTGTATAATGTTTACATAAGTGATCAAACGTTAATCTTGAAAAAAAGGAAATTTGATCCCTGCAAGAACCTGCATAACTTTCGGTTTACAAACTGCTGAAGAATCCTTCCAGAACTTTATGAACGACGTCGTGAGCTCTGAGGAGATTCTACTTCTGTTACCCATGATTTACGATCTCCTGGTATTTTCCAGCATCGCTGAGGAGCATGCATCTTCACACCCACGTCTGGTGCAACGTCGTGTGGGCATTTTCAATAATTCGTGCACCCAATTAGCGTGAGTTGTTAAATAAAAATTAACTCAGTGTCAGTTTTGTAACGACAATTAAGTATTTAGCTTGTATAAAAATTTACTTTTTCTTTTCAATATATAAATCATATGCATATAGACCTTATTTAAATGCGAAAAAAGTTCAGTTTGACATCATTTGTATGCTTAACTTTCGTTACAAAACTGACACTGAGTAAATTTTTATTTAACAACTCACGCTAATTGGGTGCAGCACGACATATTGAAAATGCCCGTGTGAGGGTCTGACTTGTTCGGATTTGTCGTCAACTCGTGTGACAAGAAAAAAATACGATCACTGATTCACTCATCGAATAAAAATACTAAATTTGACAGATAATTTAAAAAAAACTTGTTTCAATGAAAAAAGAAACATACCATATGATAACAGATTTGACGTTACACCTGGCCATAAAGTAGCAATTACTACACGCTGCTACGCTTGCGGAAAATCCCACTTCCTGGCCAGGGAGAGACGTAAAATTGTGTACACACCACGGGCGGTAATAAAGAAAGCCTCAGATCGCATATTTATCGCCGTTGGCTACGGCTCGGGCGTAAATACCTGCGATCTGAGACATTCTTTGTTTTACCGCCCTAGGTTAGTAATACACTTATGGTATGTCACAACAACGTGATGACACAGAGGGACAAAGAAAAACTAGGAGCCTTTGAAACGTGCAGGCGGCTGATGGAGAAGATTTGCTGGATTGGAAACATGGTGTCAAAAGATAGAAGCCAGCTGAAAACTATAAAAAAGATATTTAGACACCTTTTAGGACACGGTGACATTAAAATAATTTTGGAAGGCTAAATAGAAGGAAGGCGAAAGAGATGGAGGCCAAGAAGAACATGGGCTCAATCAGGGAAAAAGTAAACGTCGTCGTATCGTATCAGGCTGTTAAAGTAAAGGCTAAAGAAATACGTAAGTACATGGACAATGCTCCACTGACAAGAGCGTAAGTTCATAAATATATGGAAGCGATTTATAAACTTGCTTTTGATTTCCTTGATTTCGTAACATGTATTACATTTTCATTTATCAAAGGGAATTCAGTCACTGTCAGTGGGCGGACTCTTCTTATTGTTGAGAAATCATAAAGTCGCCAGGCGGATAAATGTCCTGCTCGGACCACGCGGAGTATACATCATTAATATACTTCGCATCAACATAAAATCATTTATAAATTTCGCAAGTCGTCCACAATACAAGTGTTTCAGACGGGATTTGAGCCCACGCGCCTGATTTGCAACGACGCGGCACGGTAGGCGGAACGGGGCGCTGTCACTAGTCTAGCTCGCGGCAATTCTGTAATAAATTGCCCGCCGTGTATCAACATAGAAGGTAATAAGATTCCTAGTCAGTTCAGGACCAGAAGCTATCCTTATTATTCGGATCTCCGATGTCACGCGTTGACCGTCTGAACCAATTGCACAGATTTATTTTTTATTTTTTTTAACGCGTACAACTAAGTTTATATGTACCGAATTATACAAATGTTCTTAATTACCTACCACTGAAAATGGATACCCTATTCTCAAAATGTGTTTAATTACATTGACTTCTCCAAATTGCATCTGCTTCAGATTTTTTTTCTAATCTATCTGAAGAATAAAATACCTATCTAGTGTAATTCATTAAAATTAGATAACATAATTGGTCTCGTTGTTTTATTGTTTGATAAAACTTAGCCTAACGAACACAAAAAGTAACGTTGGATTTGCGCAATTAATCCTTCGCCAGACAGATCCGCTTATAAAAGCGATTCAATAACAAGCGAAGCTTTAAATCATCGTTCAAATAAATAGAATCGAAGTAATATTCCAACGTAAACAGACAGTGGAGTATATTTTTGATTAATGAATGAGGTGATAGGCATTAAGTATTAAATATTATGTTTTTCTTTATTATTAGAAAGAAAACTTTTTAGGGTTAAGGAGCCAAAATGGCAGTAACGGGACCCTTATAATTTCGTCATATCCATCTGTCCGTATGGCACAGGGATTTTACTTAAAAACTATAATTTGTATTTGAATGAATTTAGATCATACCATACGAGACAGGCCTAGCCAAGTGTGGATGGAGGTCATAGGTCAAATTATTAAACAAGGTTTTCAAATAGTAATCAATAGGTATTTCAAAGTAAATATAAGGATTTTAAGTATTTTTTTTGTTAACTGCATGTATTCGGAGATAATCATTCCTAAAGTCACAAAAAAGTGTCCCCCGCCCTTTAACTTTCGAAACATGGTACTGTGTGTGTGTGTGTGCTTTTTGAATACTTTCAACGAAACTTATTTTGACCAAGATCGGTTCAAAGGTTTTTGAGTGATTGCTGAAAAATTGCCTTCCTTAACGAAAGTAATGTAAGTTTCCTATGAAGATAAGTCCTTTTTTTAACTTACGGTCTATACCGTAAGTTAAAAAGGACTTATCTTCATAGGAAACTTACATCAGTTTCGTACTATCCTATGATAGTGATTTTTAATTTGGGCTAGCTAGTAGAAGGTAAGGAACACTTCATCATGCGTTGTCCGACACGCACTTTGCCGGTTTTTATCTTATGCTTTGTCGCGCCGCGCAATCATTCCATATGGTGAAAAAAAAATTGAAATCCAATGAGAAATTTCATAGATTACCCCTAACATTCACAAATACGAAATCACAAAAAATAATAAATTACCTCTACTTTATTAACGTATTATCTATCTACTATACATTTAGTCAGGTAACCTAAACATATAGATATCGTCAGCATTCGTCACAAACTATGTAAACTAAAAACTACAAGTAAACTAAATGTTGCAGAATGGCTCTGCAGACTTGTCTGGGTAAGACGTGGGTCGTCTCGTTAGGTACTTGTAAGATGATTTTCTCAAACATGCTCGGAAATGTATGCGTTAATGTCACGAAATGAAGACATGAAGTTCCTTGTTTATGGCTCCCTACATTACTTCTTGGCCTAGGCCAAGAAGTAATGTATGAAAACCCTAACTAAAAACATTATTGGCCGCTACTCTAAATTTTTAAATTTGCTTACTGATATTAAACAGACGAAGGAAAAAATACATACCGCCAACCACCAATACTTTTTTTTAATTGTTTTAGTGTTTTGTAAAAAATAAATTATTAGTTTTTTAAATTTTTTTGTTATTTTTCGTTTATTTTTTAGTGTTGTTTATCGTTTTTAATGATTTAAAAAAAAATATTTTCTTTTCTTGATGTTTGTCTATTTTTTAATGTTAAAATTTTTGTAGGGTTATGTTATTTTTAAGTTTTTTTTAATCAATTTTTCCTTTGTTTCACTTTTTTTAATGTTTTTTGTTTTTTTGTCGTTTTTTTTTAATTTTTTCAAGTTTTCCTTTTTGTTTTACATTTTTTTAATGTTTTTTTTTGTTTTTTTCCTTTTTTTTCTTTTTTTTTTTGTTTTTCTTTTTTTTCGTTTTTTTCTTTTTTTTTCTTTTTTTGTTTTTTTGGGTTTTTTTAAATGTTTTTTTCTTTTTTTTCTTTTTTTCCTTTTTTTTTGTTTTTTGTTTGTTTTTCTTTTTTTTTGTCCATTTTTTTTTTCCTTTTTTTTTTGTTTTTTGTCATTTTTTTGGGCGTTTTTTTGTTTTTTTAGTTGTTTTTTTTTAAATATTTTTTCCTTTTGTTTTACTCTTTTGTAATGTTTTTTTTTAATATTATTCTTTTTTAATGTTTATTTTTTATTTTTTAGGCTTTTTTATCTAGAATCTTTCTCACTTTAGTGAGGTGAAAAGGATTCTATTTTTAAACCACTCACATTCGCTAGCTCGTGTTTCAATTCCACACTCGCGGTTAAATTATAACTGCACCCTTGTATAACAAATAACTATTTATTATTTCCTCACATCGTTTGAGAAAAGCACTATACAAGCCTCGGCCGGAACAGGGATTGCTGGACTCGTTGTATCCGGCCTCGTCTACGACTCGGCCGTCTAGCCCAAACTCGTCCATCAATCCCTTACTTCACGGCCTTTGCAGTAATGTACTATTTCTGCATTTCTCGGGATTTATATGTTAAAGATATGAAGAAATATTGAACAAGAAGTGAATCTAGATGTGCAACTTATTCTGTAGGCCAAAGTCATACAAGTCATTATTGGTCGATAAACCTGCTGAACTGTTAAATATCGATATCATAACGAGTTTATTTTGTAAGGTTCATAAAACTTATGAGCGTTGTGCATTATGGGGTAAAGTCATATTGTAGTTTTAACGGTTTAACCTTTAGTTTATGGGTTTTATTGCCGTTTTACTCGACGTTGCATCAGGTGCCGTAGCTGGTAACAAAGTTTCGAGTGCATTACACACGTCCCGTAACAAGTTTCCCCGACTTTATTCTACGCTACTTGCCTTTTATAGCAACGTAAACGTATCAACTAGGTTATGCAATGTCTAGTGGTTTTTTTATTACTTTTAATTTATTAAAAAACACTAACTAAATGTAAAACTTACCGGTATTTTTTCCCATTCTGACTGGTAAAGGAAGTTTTAGTCTATAAATACAGAGTATTACGATCATGTAGGTTTTACGTTAGGTACGAGCTCAATTTTATTTGAAAATAAAACGGGATTGGTTGATTTTGTAACAAACTGTATAGGCAAGTAAATTAATAATTGAATGTAAATAAGAACTCATTACGTCATATTACACAGTAAATTTACTAGACCGTAAGAGTACATTTAGGAGATATTTTAGTGGAAGAAACTTCATATCTATACCTAGTTATGATTTACTAATTCAGGCAAACAATTAAATAGAAATGTTTATTGCATATCACATTACAGACTGCTGAATTGCCAATGGAACATACTACTATCGTAGTTTATAGGGAGCCGTACCAAAAAGGTAAACAGGAACCCCTTATGGTGCGACTCTGTTCGTCTGTCACAACGTTAAATATTTCAGGAACTACTTAAGCTATCTATTCGAAATTTGGAACTGAAGAAGGTTAACACGTGTATGCTGGAAAATGACTAATTTAAATATACAGTTTTATTTTCAGTGTAAATGACGAATATGAGGGGGGTTAAAAGTCTAGTAAATATATCAAACATATAAAAGGGCTTGAGTTGCACTTTCTAAAACGGTATTTTTTTTCTACAGCGGTTACATTTTGAACTAATTAGGAAAATGTAGAAAAAAATATCATTCCGTCCTTATCTCCGAAGTTTACCAAGCGAAAATTAAGAGTAACAAAAATAATACAGAAAAAATAAACCGATATCTCTAAAGCTATGGCTGATAAACAAACATAGGTACTAGATGTTGTAAGTTGTTTCAAAATGCAGATGGCGCTTTGCAACGGTTACTTCTACTATGAGCTGTTTAAGATTGTTCACGAATGAACGGAACCCTCGGTGCGCGAGTTAGACTCGTACTTGACCGGTTTTTTTTATAATATCCTGCGTGCCGCAAACACTCTGTATACCTTATGTAGCGGTAATTTACGATTGTACTTTATTACAGATTGAAAATTGGAAATAAATAAACCGCTACTCTCGTTAGCGAGTTTACTAAACATTTAATGGAATATTTTACCTAGTTGTGCGGTAACAGGACATATAGACTTCTTGCAATGCCGTTGATTAAACATAAAACCCGCTGTTTCGGCATTATTAAGGTATTATTATTCTGCGAACGTACAAAGTTTGCACCGAACTCCCGTCTTTGGTTCTAAAGGAACCTGCGCACTAAATGATAAAAGATACTTGTTGAATCTCACGATGTTGACGAGAGAAATAAAAGAAGTTTTACTTACTCGCTGTTCACTATTATGGCTAGGCCATTTGATTTAATGTCTAGCGAAAGTGGTCGCGTGGGATACATTTCGGCGGGCTAAGCTATTTGTATGCAAAAAAGTCAGCATTTGTCTCGAGCGTAGGTGTTTCGGATTATAATAAGCCGGGTACAGGTGTTGAGTAATGCAAGATTTATCTGCTATTGACACGAACCAATATTGTATCTTTTGAAATGTGTGCCAAACAACTGACCAGTAGTAAATTTATGTTTTTAGTCGCGGGAACTTAATATATAAATACCAGATAAACTTTATCACTGGCGACTTTTGATTGACACTTGCAAATTATTTTCTCAATATGGATGGTATACCTCGGTATTCCTCACCAACCCTCTTGAAACGAACAAACTCATGAAGAACTATAAAAATGCAAATTGTACCTGCGTAACTTCAATTACATATATCATAACGTGACAATAACATTTTGTGTCACTATCAATGTAGATTGATGTCGACAACATCACGAGTCACTACCGATTATTTGTAGAACACACAGTATAACGGAGCCCTTACATGTCAGTAATTTCCTTGCCGGAGGTGTAATTAAGGCAAGCGCGCTATACATTCTGCCTAATGCTTTGTCTGTTACATTAACCGAGAGGGAGCGGGACGGTTGTATTGTTAACGGGTTTATATTCGTTTCATCTGAACATTCTGGCGACATCAACTTGTCATATGACATAAGTACCTACTTAGTACGTGCAGTTGTTGTAAAATAGAGTTGCAACACTGGATTATAATTTGACCCTGGTATTACAGAACAGTTTATAGTCTAAAGGATTCGCGCTTTCTCAGACTGCAACTTTAGGGATTTTGTTCTTTGTTGGTTTGTTGTCAGCACTTTAATTATTGTATTACTACGTTTTATTCTAGAAAATATAATAGTACATTGTGATACAAGTGAGCTATGTTGATCATTGCATCAGAGGCGGAATTGTCACGCGAACCGCAGGTGAGCGTGATAAGAGAACCGAGGATGTAATTATCAAAGCTCACGCGTGTCATACGACGTTTTTCAACACATTTGCGAGGAAAAAATCCTTTTCATAAAATGAAAATGTTACAGGCTCCTAAGTTGTTTCCTAAAGGATAAATACCAGATAAACTTTATCACTGGCTAACTAAAGTTCAAAAATTCAAAAAAATTCAAAATTCACAATTATTTATTATTTAACTTATATTTTTGTTGATGACAACAGGTTTTTACTCACATATTTGTACATCTCCAAGAATGTGCAGTGGCGGCAATTCTATTTATCACTTTTCTATTCACCACGAGTCAACATTTTTAATAATAACCAAACACGCATCAACCTTGTTTACAATCATTTGTGAAATTACTTATAATGGCGCGCAACTATTTTTTTTCGTGAAGTTCGCGCAGTGCGCCTGCAGTGAGGCTTAGATGAAATCTCTAAACAGCCAATACAAAATACAATAAATATTTTCTTATTCAATATAAATTCATGTAAAATGTTATCAAAAGTAAATAGTTTTACTAAATGAAACGTTTCTATATCATATGCAAGAAGAAATAATCAATTAATTTACAAGAAGGATTTAATTTGTTGAGTCGAGTGAGAATCCATTTGCCGAGAATTAAAAACAAACCTGTATAACCCGGTCAATTTAAGAATGCGCCGAGTCCATACATACACCTTGCTGCAAGGTGCCAACGTGTCTTAATCGGGATATAAACATAACTACACGAGTGTCGTAATGTTATAAAACACGCGTGTTTAATACCCAGGATTATGAGCCTAAAAGCGGCACAATAAGATGCACGTTACGAACAACTGTGTTGAAAATATTTTAATGACATGTACAATTCGTTGAATAACTTGTTTCCTCTGTATTGGGAAATTTTGGGTGTGTATTAAAAATATGGCTAAGCGCCATGTATCCGGATATAATGAAACTGCAAAATAAAGTAAATTTAAGATAGCTCAATCGTTACATATGCTACTTAAAAATTGTATAAGGCAAAACTTTTTTTTAAGTTTCTTTTTACGTTACGTTGAAAATAAATTACTTAGGTAAGTAGGAACTATAATGTTTTCCCGGTTGACGGAATCTTCTATAATTTTCATTATTCAACAAAACGTCAGCACCATTAATCTTTCCTAAACCTATAAATCGAACTATCCAATTCTATTACCCTTCCCACCCTTACACCGTAACCCTTTCAAGCTAATGAAAGATGAGCTTACCTGAAACAACCTAATGGCTCCATCAATATGCATTATGCTTTCCATAGTTCTTCCAACCCACGAAGAAAAACTGTCACGGAATTTTCGACCTTTGTACATAGTAGCAACGACGCAAAAGACAAAGCTTGTGCTCTTAAAAACCACTAATGGTCGTTATAATAATTGAAATAATAGGATTAATGTTGTATGTCTCTTTATGATCAAAATATTGTGGAAATATGTAGTAATATGTCACATGGTAATGTTTGTTCCTGAATCATAGGTGTTTTCTGTGTATACATCGTGTTACATAATTCCCCATGAAAATGAAAATATTTACTTAACCGAAAAAAGTGTCAACCCTAATAACCTGTCACGTCAATCAACCGCATTCGATCGACTAACTCATTTGTACCTAGTTTAATAATAATTAAACCATTTTACTCTAAAGAGGTTTGCAATCTCAATGGCAATTAGAAGTTAGTTATAAATAGTTTAGGTTAGTACGTATTGTTGACGAAGCCTGTTGCGGATTCTATCATTGATAGGTATGTGCCTAGGGAAATGTGTTTTTGTATTTGTACATACTTGGTGAAGCCTGCGTTGTGGATATTTTTATGTAATTATTCTTGTTTCTTGATTATAATACATTATTACATTTCACAACTAAATACTATTTCGTGTTCTTGTTTCCAATTCGTTATGAGTTGAGAAACATGAGCATGTACTCTTACTCGGTTATGGTTGTTGTTATTTACCCCTCAGAGGAAATTAGGTAAAACTGTACTACATACCTTTTTGGGTAGTCTACTCTTTAGTTTTACGTTTTCAGGATTGCGTTTCAATGATGATAATTTAATGTTATATCGAAATTCTTTTTCATTGTGGGCTACGGTTTTCAAATATTGCCTATAGTTTCATTTTACAAGGGACCTTTTAACTTTTAACCCCCTTTCGGCTTTAGGAGTATTTTTGTAACAGCCTGTATACGTATTTATTTATTTACATAAGTATTTACATCGTTGCATCGTAAAAGCTTGATGGCTTGGTATGGGATTGGGACTAAGTCGATTCGTGTAAGATTGTCCCGAAAAATATTTAAGTTGAAGAAAATATGCTAGTGTCTTTACTGTGACTTCTGGTCTCAGTTCAGTCAGAAAAGTCACTTGGCCGCGTGTCGAAGAAAATATATAGATAGTGACTTTATTTATGTACACGCCTTGTCGCCATATTTAGGGTTCCGTAGCCAAATGGCAAAAAACGGAACCCTTATAGATTAGTCATGTCTGTCTGTCTGTCTGTCTGTCTGTCCGTCCGTATGTCACAGCCACTTTTTTCCGAAACTATAAGAGCTATACTGTTGAAACTTGGTAAGTAGATGTATTCTGTGAACCGCATTAAGATTTTCACACAAAAATCCAAAAAAACATTAAATTTTAGGGGTACCCCCCCTACTATACACACAACTGAAACTCAATTTTTTTTTTATCAAAACCACATCTATGGATAGGTTATCAAAAATGATATTAAGGTTTTTAATATCATTTTTTTTCTAAAATGAATAGTTTACGCGAGAGACACTTCCAAAGTGGTAAAATGTGTAACTTCTAAATAAGAGAATGATAAAACTAAAAAAAAATATGATGTGCAATACCATGCAAACTTCCACCGAAAATTGGTTTGAACGAGATCTAGTAAGTAGTTTTTAAGGGTTCCGTACTCAAAGAGTAAAACGGGACCCTATTACTAAGACTTCGCTGTCCGTCCGTCCGTCCGTCCGTCTGTCTGTCACCAGGCTGTATCTCAAGAACAGTGATAGCTAGAGAGTTGAAATTTTCACAGATTATGTATTTCTGTTGCCGCTATAACAACAAATACTAAAAACAAAATAAAATAATTTTTGAAGGGGGCTCCCATACAACAAACGTGATTTTTTTGCCGTTTTTATAGATAATGGTACGGAACCCTTCGTGCGCGATCCAACTCGCACTTGGCCGGTTTTTTAATACGTCATAAATCGTAAACCGCAATTTATTTTACGGAACCCTTCATGTACGAGTCTGACTCGTACTTGGCCGCTTTTTTATATTAGAGCCCTTGGTTGATATCCAGCTAATGCAGCAAAACCTTAAATTAACCAGGATTCTCACTAGTGTTATGCGACGACAGCACTAACATCACACAAAAATTGGGAGCTAAATTCGACAGCACTTTGGTTAGCAGACATCGCATCGTAACAAGGGAATAACTAAGCTTGGGATTAACTTGGGGGCAAAGTTTTAGTACCACAAAACGGTTAGTTCGGCTGACTTAGCACCCGATAGCGAGCCAAAGTTATCTAAGTTAGCTCTAGCAAAGTTATCGTTAGCGTCAGCCAAGGCTGGGTTAAGTTTAACGTTATTATTTCTTTGTCATCTGGGGCTGCGGTTTGCGATATTAACTAAACCTCAACCAAAGTTTGGAATTACTTGCGAACTAATTTTTCATCCTTCTAGTTAATTAGGACCTGGATTTTAAATTACGAGTAGAATTCTTGGATTTTCTGGTAAATTAAACTCCTTTCTTAAATCGAAACCAAAATGCATGATAACATATTGCTGTTTTAATGTATTGTTTGTTACACATATGTAAATGAAGAGGCAATTTGTGCTAAAAGTCATAAATGTCGCCGGGACACTGGAAGCGCCGACGGAACAGGGCGCCTTACGCTATTAAAAAGTTTTTGCCGCTATTTTTAGCTCCCGCTCCATCGACGCTACGCCAAATAAAATGCGTGACAACTTGTGAAAAGTAACTTGAGCGGAGTAACTTTTAATTTTATTTTATTCTGTCGATTTACTTTTGTTACAGTTCCATGTACTCTTCCAAAGATACCCTTGGGACAATTATGGAGATAGTTATAGTAATAGGTAGTATAAACTGGTCGTTTCTTATAATAAAAGATACCAAACTACTTACGCATTTCTCTTCTAAATATCATGAAAAATAAAAGAGTACAACACACTAACACAGCGATACACAACAGCGATAACAGCGATATCAATGACAAAACGTTGTGTTGTATTAATATTAACATCACAACACAACAAAAAGAAAACTCCTTGCCTACCCGAATGCCTTTTGTGCATCTAAGTGTTTCATTAAGTTAGTTAACTTACGACATATCTAAGAAACGACCAAATCTCAAATAATTTTCTAAAAACTTGGTACTTAAATGAGTCGACATAACACACTTACCGACACACAAATAACGGATCTTTATGAAACCTTACCTAGGACGTCTTAAGTCTGTTTTGAACGTGATTCTTTTCTGGGCTATTTTATTATTAAATTACATTAACATGCTGTGAGGATGAATCCTAGTAAGTTTTAGCATATGTAATTTTAGTAGGGATTGAAAAGGAATGAAAAAAAAAATTAATGAATCAAACCTAACTTATTGACGGCAACTTTGCGTATACGAAGCCGACAATTTTCTAATAAACCATGCACATAGTGTAACATGTTACCAATCAAAAACAATGGATGATACACACGAGGGGAGCCGGTGTTAATGGATACATCCGCGCTGTAAGTAGTTTTTAATATTCACGGGAAGTATTGAACCGAAATAGACAAATATTACGAGGGTAAAACGTTTCTAAAAACAGTGACCCTCTTGCTTTTGTGAACTCTGTTATTTTCGATATATTAACTGCGAGTCTTTTTTTATGAAGTCAGAATTAAGAGACATGCGTGAGCATGTTATATTAGTTACTGACTAAGAAAACTAATTTTGAGACTGGTGTTTGAATAACTGCAACTTCTGGTGAAGTGTACCACACACTTCATGGCGACGACATATTAGGAGAGCCGACCCCAACAAAGTACCATTGAGATAAAAGCTATGAAGAATAAAAATAATTACTTATTTCAACTTCAAATAATGTTTTATTGTGGCTAAATCTGAACTGATAAGGAAGCTTAATTCTAGTTAATAGGAGCATACCTAACAGCGCCTTGGTGCACGGGTAAGTTTTGTCCGCAAATTTCAATAGCACGCAAAAGCCTCAAATTTAAATCCAGTTAAGTCTAGACCAAGTTAATGTAAGTTGTTAGGAGCACACAGAACAATGAAGCCATTTGATCCAAAAGGTTGTATGTCCAAAGAAGTTTAACTTGACTTTGGATCTTTTGAATGAAAGTCGTGGCTTGCCAGTCTCAGCCTATTTACATATTGATTTTGCACGTGAGTAATGGGACGGGTCTAGTCTACCTTTAACAATAGGTGGGTGAAGACGTGAAAACATTGGCCAGCAGATTGTTGACTGTTAGTTCCTATTCAATTATAAACATGCATGTGGGTTTAGGCAACGAAGGGTTTTTAATCTATATATATAAAACAAAGTCTAGTTAGTTACACCATTATAACTCGAGATCGGGCCGATTTTTATAATGTTTGATTTGTTGAATTTGTCTTTGCTCCGAATAACAGAATATAAATTAATATAAAGAATTGTGTAATAATAAAAAAAAAATCCCATATATTTTGTATGGCTATACGAAGTTCGCGGGGTCGGCTAGTTATTAATAAAAGCTTTAATATATATTGGAATTGTCAGGGCGCAGCAGGTTTGTTGCCACGGTATTAATATAAAATAACTAGATTAGACGTGAGACTAGTCTTCAATTCTGTATGAAATTCAACTGAATCGAACATATCAATGCCTGCCATGCTTGCAAGACTTTAATCGTTAGATATAAGTCCCGAAATAGGTACATATGAATGATAAATATAGATATTATCTTACACAGCCAATGGTGCATGTCAAGCATATCGTATATGTTTTACACGTCAAGGCTTAGCAAAAAGCCTAAATAATATAAAACTATTAGGAATTTATTTTTGTTTTCCAGAGTCAAAGAACGTAAAATGTTATGTTACAAGGGTATGTAAATTAAAAACCCGTTTTATATATTTTTAATTACCTACGTGAATTTCCTATGAAAGCCCGTTCGGTTTTTCTAGTTACATTTAAACGCTCCGTCGCGACGTCCTACCTACCTAAATGCATTAAAGCATGGCGTCACGATAACACAATTATGTTTTAATTTATATGCCCCAGCTTATCACGCAAAGGGCCGTTTACACGCACCTTTATCAAATGAACCGCGACTTGGCGAGTTTTTACTAATTATTAAGATAAATATTATATTAAACGTAGTTACACCTTGTTTAGGTTAAAGGTCGTTAAGCTTGTTTATGGTCGTCCTATTAAGAATAACACACGGTTTGAGATATAACGTATTGAGGAAAAACAACACAAATTAACACAATACTAAGGATGTTCTTTTTCGGGTAAAATCGAATACTTCTATTTTTTTTTTTTCAATTTTGGACTAAGTACTACCTATAGGTAAAGTTTGGTAAGCACTAGGTATCATTCAGAAGATACGAAGATTAAGAAACCAAGCATTTGTTCAAAGCAACAATGTTGTTTTTACTGAAGAGCTTGAAATAAATTGAAATATTTGTCAACAAAAATCAGATTTTGATTAACAAGCGGGAAGAAGGACTAGACGTCAAAATTGTATAAAGGATAATTCAATTCAATTCAAATTATTTATTTTAGACTTTGTCCATATCATGTTAGTAAGATTAAATTAAGAACTTATAAAACTATGTTAAGGCAAAGGGTTCAATTTAAATGTCATATTGAAAATTACAAATATCACAAAATAATGCAATCACGAGAACTTACTAAGTACACACCTACAACATTACAATACATTAAATTATACACTGAACCTCTTGAGCACATGTGCAGGGTGTTCCAGTGTCTCCATACTGCGCAAGTAGGACTGTTTTAAATGAGCTGAAGAAGGCTGTTGGAACTATCACGCACACAACGCATGAGGGACGCGGTTCTGTTACAACAAAAAAGAAAACTTTATTCTTTATTCTGTTAGGCCGAACCGACACTAAAGCTGAATTAGACCCTGCTGGAATAAGGATTTAATCTGAGGATAAATATCAAAATTGTTTGAACTGACCTTGGATAATATTTTTATTCTTGTTTGGTCGGATCGATACTTTGAGAGATCAATTGTATTTGTTTGACTCTTAAAACCCAACCAGGAAAACGGTAGATTACTTAATTTCGCTAGTAATCAAGTCACTGAATCTATTGATATTTATTTATTTATAATAAATAAATAACCAGAAATAAATATAGAAAGAATAAACATCTGCGTAAATATTCCGGATAGCAAATTTGGTTATATAACAGAGAACCAGTAATAGTTATCCATTGATTACAAAAACAATGGTTTTTACCACATTTAGCCACACAAAATGATAAAATGAAACACAATACCTACATGATCATGATCACATACAAAATCAAAAAAAAAGAAAAACAAAGTAAAGTGTATTCCGAATCGTGCTGGTGACAGTGAAATAAATGCAATTTATAGCGAATCAAATTGACCGGTATGTATCGTTTACGCAACAACACTAAACATCGTGGGGATGCAAAATATGGGGGAATAAAATTATCCCGACCTAATGTGATGCTGCACAGACAACGGAGATACGATGACAATAAAGGTCGGGAGGGGGTCAAAAACATGATAATGTTTCTTCAGCTGCATTTGTTGGGGCAATTGCCTAAAATTTTGCAGTAATAGTTGAATAATAAAAGTTATGAGCGCCAAACGATGCAATAGTAATCGCAATACGAAGCAACGGTTAATGTAGTTTTTTGTTTAATTTTGGAATTAAACTATTTAAGTGGTTTAGAGTAGAGCGTTTCGTATCTACTTAATCCCAAATGAGTTGAATAAGGTCTGTCTTACGCCAGACACAGTGAGGAAGACTTATACGGTGGTTCGATTACCATACAAAACGTTATTTGACATTCGTAGGCTAACGGCGTGATATTTTAAGAAACTTATGTAACAAACTTTCATAAATTGGCTTCCCATTTGCGCCAAATTCCCCCTTTCCTAGAATAAACTTGTATAAACTAGATTAATTTGAGAAATTGGTTTGTCACGTGATATTTTGGGAAAACTATTTTTCTCAAATTAATCTAGTTTATACAAGTTTATTCTAGGAAAGGAGGAATTTGGCGCAAATGGGAAGCCGATTGATGAAAGTTTGTTACATAAGTTTCTTTAAATATCACGCCGTTAGCCTGCGAATGTCAAATATCGCTTTGTATGGCAATCGAACCACCTTAAACAGCCTCCTGAAAACTGTAGCCATTAAGAGTAAGTGAAAAATTTTAAACACATTTAATTTAAAACACCACATTTAAGTCTATGAAATACAGGTATTTAAGTATATACCTAGTTCTTAGATTAACCGGTTCTCATATCATCGAGTCAGTTCATAACTTCATATCTCAATAGTAATACTCTACTAGTTATGGCGCGTAGCACATCGAGTTAAGCTTATAGCATTGAATGTTTAAAAGTTCAGCTATTGTTATGGACGGAACCTATTTACCTACACAATTTTTGCACGAATAATTTTATTTATAATACTCTTAACGGACCCCATATTCGGCAAAGTAAACGTTCTAAGCAATTAGATCCTCTCTGATTTACGAGCCAGTCGCCGGGTCACGCGCAGGCTATCTCTATTTAGCTTTGACAAGTAATAAATTTTAATACGGGCGGCGTGCGAGTTTGCACCTCGCACGCAGATTCTGGTGCAAGCTAGCAACACGTATATGCGGAGGCGTGAGTTTGGCTGCGTTTCGATGCTTGTAAATGAGAACATATACCTGAAAATTCTTAGTTACCAACGCTTGGTTTACTTGGTGGATTAGCTGGCATCGAGGAGGGTTTGTTTATCTGAGGAAAATGGTAACTATCATTCATATTTAAGTTAATTGCAAGTTGAAACTTCCTAAGCTACCTAGGATGCATTTCGATGCTTGTAAATGAGAATATATTGGTACCGGAACAATCTAAGTTACTTAGTTCACAGCTAGTGATTAGCTGTTGAGGCTTTATTTATCCGAAGAAAATGGTACAATATTGGAGTTCATTGCAAGTTAATATATTTTTTTAATCTTATGCTACCGGCAAAATAATTACAATATCATATTATTAAGAAATTTAACGTATATATTTATCACATAACCAGTTACAGTAGCTACATGACATGATTCATTATTAAATCCTGCAAATACCCTCTAATAGTTAGAGCAATTGGGTATTAAACTGCACGTGTAAAGTGCAACCGCGTTCATTAGGCGACGCGAGCGTAACTAACGCGGCGTGCACGCGCCACTCTTTAGTCAGCGCCGATTTGACCCGCTCCACCCTCGCAACGAAGAATAATAGAAGACAATACGCCAACCGCAAAAAGTCACAAGCACCTTAATTAAACTTAAGTCGATTTGAAACTTGAAATTATTCGTGCAAAGAACGTTTTAGAATGCATTTGATTTTCGCGTGTCGAACGCGAAGGTCTGCCAAGTTCGCCCCAGCACGCTGGGCGACCCTGGTGTAAATACGCGGCGTATGTTTGCCTTGTATCAATTTACGGAACATTTGTGCGTGGTTGTAAAAGCACAGTTATAAATTGTCATTAACGTGTAGGTACACTGAATAAATATTCGTAACGTCCTTGGCATTCCTGTGGCGACGGAAATGTTATAAGTACATGAAACTCATTTCATAATAAGGTACAATGGGATGGTTTCCAAGAACTACACTTTTTCATTGTAAAAATATTGTGTAGACATCTACAATAGTTTATTTCTTCAGTCATGCTCATGCCAACAAGATATACAATTTTGCAACCTTTCGAATGGAAAGAACGGACATATAAATCTTTTAATTCTCACATTAATCACCTTTTATCTTTGGCTTTACGAGAGTAAACATTTATTTAGTTAAGTAAAATATTAATAAAGATTGTAAAGCCTTTACTGAGACAACTGTAATTATTTGCTGTGAGGCGAGATTAATCATCGTAATCCAACAATTGCTCATTTTAAATCTTCGTTACCAGGGGGCTCCATAATAATAAAGGCACAGCTTTTATATCAATTATGGTATTACGTGAGTCATAGAGGGAGATGATAATAATCGATCTTTATTAGGGTTGGACCACCCTGCGTGCAATATGTCTTGGGTGAAGCTACCTAAATGTAGATATATGAATCTGAACAAAAAAAAAACACTCGTACTGAAATATCAATTTCCAGATAGCTTCCAGACAGACATACATCTAATACATTAGTACAAAATTGGTAATGTGAAAACAATTGATTCTAAATACTAAAATTGGTAGCGCATCGTTCGTTATATTAGTCAAAAATAAACGTATCGTTATTACGTTCAACGATTGCCAGTTTTTAAACTTTAGCGTCAAAACTGCGGCATACTATTCTTATATCACATGCAATTTATATAGTTATTTTAATTATAGTTATATTTTTCTCCACTACGCGCCCCGATAATTTCCGGCTATTATAAAACCTTGGTCGAGCGTTAATCGGTACATAATTTTGATTGATAGCTCTCGTACGTCGGTTTTAACTTATTTTCATGCACCTTTATTCCCTTATAGCTGTAATAAAGACACTAATGAAAACCATTACAATGATGAGAGGAAATTACACGATGCTATATCACTTTGACGCTATTATACCTTTATTCTATTTTAGAATAAACGCCTTGAACAACCTTGTTATATTTCCATATCGAAATGTTATTAATTATCGTCAAAAATATTTAATTTATCAAAGGCAGCGATATAAATTACTTTTAAAAATGTAAAAAGGCTGTTAAAGTCGTCCAATTAATGCTTGATTTAAGGGTGGTATTGCTATGTTTTAATAATTTAGTCTCAGTTGTATAAAATAAAATAATATCGTGCAAAGAGGCAGATATAATGCCATGTAACTTTCCCTACCAGTCTACCCAGACATATCTCAAGCTCTACGTTACAACGCTGAACAAGCATTCAATGCACAATATGCACATATAAAGCCATCCTTTAATCTAATTATTTACAACCAAAGCACTTTTCCGGTAAAAATATAATTTCGCAAGTTGAAAAATTGCTGAGTCTAAGAGAATTTTATGAAAGTTAAACGAGCCGTGAAGTCATTGCATTAAGCGAGAGGGCCTCGCGAGCACTTAATTAAGAATTCCCCCATTCAATCCTGCTGCCAGAGACAACAAAAGATTGTTGGCTGATAGCAGCTAGGCTCATAGCTATCTTCATTAAACATAATTTTAATTTCAAGAGCTTCGTGCGATCGCGTTTGCAGTCGCGACACGTCCACTTGTCGAATATTAATTATTCAGTTTTTATGGAGTTTCATTTCAGTACGTGCAACGAAGCAGTGTGTTAATTTATTTATTACTTTGTAATGATAGGTAGGCCAAATTACGGGTTAATATATCCATTGATTTTTACTAAGATGTGCTGGAATCTAAGGATATTTTGTGTCTTCATTGAACAATAAATATCCCACAAATGTGCTAGCAACCTTGAATCATCATCTTATTGTTATGTGAAAAACTATTATTTTCCTGTTTTTTTATACCCAAGAATATAAACCAAAATAGTTAACAATAGACACGTCTAATAGGTAACTTTTCAGAAGCAAGACTTTAATGCTGATAAGATTATTTCACGCATACAGAATTATAAACTTATTTATACTCGTATAGTCAAATAACATTACAAAGCAATAGGAATAACACCGTAACGGAGGTAATTACTTAAGTAACCTTTTAGCACAAAGTATTCGATATAGGGAAAATCAACATTGCTTTAAAATACAAAAATACTTAATATTATCATTATTTTGTTCCAGGCCAAAATAATTAGAAATTGTATATTAAGGCCAAGTCGACTGCATCTGCTCGACTCTAAATTCTCAAAGTAAACCCGCTAATAGGGCCCATATGGTAATTTAGCTTTAAGTTAATGCAAACGCTGCGCAATTTGTTATGTTTGTAAATAGACTTGGTTAAATTACACAGAGTTACCACTGAAAGCTACATCTAACTACCTATATTAATAAATATAATTGTCCCTTGGTTTTTTTCTTCATTACCATTTACCACAACACGTGTATTTGATAAAATCTATAAATTCTTATAGGCAGATAAACAGTCTATTTAAACATATATGTTGCATCTCGCAAAAAAACGTATTCTAGCAGAAAACATGGTTGTCCAGAGGCAAACCACAATTTTTATACAAATCGGGGGACATTTTACGTCCGCTGGGCAACCGGTAAAATTGAGGGCATTAATAGTTTTGTCATGTAGTTTCACGTTATAATTAATTGAGTAAGGATTAATAACAATTAACAACATCAGACATCGTATTTTCTTGTAATCTCCTTTTAAACAGCAAAAAGTACAAACGGGGAGGACACAAAAACTACAAACGGGGAGGACACTAAAAAGTACAAATAGGGAGGACACTAAAAAGTACAAACGGGGAGGACACTAAAAAGTACAAATGGGGAGGACACTAAAAAGTTGGTTTACCCATTTATGAATTAAACTTTCACACATAAATATATAGTCATCACTGCCATCAGAAACCATCAACATCAACTGTCAGTTCTGTCTATACAACATGGTTTTGTCAAGATTTTGGCACACTTTGGGGGAGGCCTATGTCCAGCAGTGGACGTCTTTCGGCTGATATGATGATGATGATGATGAACAAGGTTCGAATAACCTGGCAGACTTTAATAGGGTCGATTGCGTAACGTTTTGTACATACGTATGTTAGGTAGATATCTAAATGACATTATTAAGAGGTAAATGGCAGTTGAATTGTTAAAATAAAACCAACCTTAGAAATACTTGGCCAAAATCTGTAGGGTTATTCGGGCCCCGGTGTATATACATACAATCTGGCTCATAAAGTATGAAACTTCATCTTTAAAGGTAAGTCGCACAAGGTGTTATATATTCATACACGAGCCTATATGAAATAATAAAACGTGTCACCTGTTTTTATTGGGAGAGATATCTGTGCCAACTACGCACTTTCGTGACATAACCAGGCTGCAGTCTATTTTTTTTATACAACAACAAGTAGTATTTTTACTGTTGATATATATATGATGTGTCCAATAAGATACTTAGTATTGTTTGTGCATATGAATATTATGTAATGGTATGCATACCTTAGGTCAATACGAAAGTTTTGAGATACAAAAAAAGTATAAAAGTTTTTAATTTATTTTATTACAGTTTCTCAAAGTACTCTCCATAAGCTTCTATGCATCGATTCATCCGCCTAAACCATGATTTATAGCATTCCCGGTACTCTTCTTTAGGGAGGTCTTCTACGGCCTAGGTCTTCTAAGTAGGCATTCCGTGCATCCTCAGGACTGTTAATATCGCGTGTCACGAAGTCCGAGTTTGATTTTCGGAAAGAGGAAGAAATTGCAAGGAGCTAAATCGGAGCTATAAGTACGGAGGATGACACAATTCTTCAATCTCTGTACTCTTCAAAAAATCCTTGGTGACAATGGCCTTGTGTGCGGCGACGCATTGTCATGAATGTCATGATGCAAAAAGAGCCCCCTCAAACCAATTTTAGGTCGACTTGTTTTAAATTGTTAAATACAGTAGGTAAACACACTTCAATATACCACTTAACATTCACAGCTTTTTGGTCGTCTAAGGAAATTGTGGTTACAGGACCACTTGCAGAAAAAAATGTGGCCACCATTTTTTTCCAACACTTTCGTTGGAAGTTCATCATCGGGAAACACCCAAATAGTCGATTGCCGTTTAGTCGGTGGATCATATTGGTAAATCCAACTCTCGTATCCAGTAATAATGTAAAAAAATTACCGTGCTTCTCTCCTGATCAATATTTCTGAGCATATCTTTGCACCATGTCACGCGAGCTTCTTTTTGTTTTGCAGTCAGCGAATGAACATAATTTCAGACCCATCGTGAACATAATTGCCTGACTCCAAGCCGGTTGTGTAAAATTTCATAAATAGCTGGCGATCAAATCTTAACGACCTCTTATTTGTTTATAAGTTACTTTTGGGTCTTCCTTAATAATTTTTTTCACAGCTAGGACGTTTTCTTCTGTAACTGAAGTCGCGGGCCGGCCACTTCTTTCATCATCAGACGGAGAAAATCCGTCGTTTAAATTGAGCAAACCATCTGAAAACTGTTGCATGCGATGGTGCATAGTCCCTTAACGCCGAAACTAATCGCTCTCTGCACTCGCAATCATTTAATCCAAATTTATAATCGTACAAAATCATCGCACGAAAATGTTCTCGCTTAAAATCCATATTTGACGATAAAAGCCCGCGGAATTGAAACAAAAAACGTCCGTCATTTTTTTTTTTAATATTTGATCAAATCGTTTTCTGTTCGAATTACAAATAATTTATCTTTAAAAAAAGGTCCAATCTAGGTGCGTTCTTTTTATAAATTTTAAGTATCTCAAAACTTTCCTAGTGACCTTGAAGGTCTTTATAAATAAATAAAAGGTCGTCGCATGTTGTTCACCTCTATTCATATTCATGAATTAGAGTGCCCAGTATTTGCGCAGTGTCAAGCATTGGGATTTTACCTTACTGCCTAAATCTAAACCGCCATAATTCAATTAATAATTACAAATAATGAATCCAGATAAAACTTGTATGTGCAGTTCTTATTGAACAGTGTGTTGACAAAGCCAACACATTCGAGCGGCAAAATCAAATTGTCAGTTAAATCAAGCGCACAAAATAAATTCATGTTTCAGTGGACGGGAATACAAATGGGATTAAATGGGGTAAAAAATCCCCGATTGTTTCGTTCGGGGTCATAACAATAGCTGCTATTGGAAAAAGTCATCAGATTCGGCGCTCATGTGTGAAAGGTATGACGTTATTTCCGTTGTGTCGAAAACAATGTTGAATTGAGTCCTAATTCTTTCGGAAAAAAGTGAACAACATTGTACCTAGAAAAGTTATTGAGTAATTTGAGTATATTTTATGTTATTTATAATATGAAAAAAAAATTTTTTTTTAAGAAAACAAAATAATATTTTGATTTAATTTAACATAGGTTATAAAATAATAAGTACTAACTAAACTAAATATTAAAAACTAAATCTTAAAAATGCCCCCTGCGGCATTGTGCCGAAGATGCTGGCATCATTACCTCGCTGAATAGCTAAGCTAATTCTTTGTGCGAGGTAGCTGCCAGCCCTGCGGTCACCGGTGGCATCTGTAAGCCTCTACGACATATCCTTGAAGAGGCTTAAGGTTCCAGGGCCCCACGGACCAAGGGTCTCGACGCCAAAAGGCACGAAACTGTATTCGGTGCCGAGACCACTATATTTGCACACCTTAGCAGCTTCGGCTGCTTCTGCTGCGGCTGCTGCGCTCAACGAGGCATGGTGGAGATGCAACGGGGCTAGTGTGTCAACACAGGTTGCATCCCACACCAGGACCCGTCCCATACGCCACGGGACCAATGACATCCCGTCCGGTCTCTTGCCATCGTTTCTTAGAATGCCGGAAGGCTCTAAAAGAGCCGGCACATTGGCCGATGCAAGAGACCGACGAATTATGTCATTAAGGGCAGCATGCCTTGAGAAGCGACCTGCGCTTTTCTGGCAGGAGAGTCCGTGGTGCCCATGCTGATCTACTTCGCTTCCGCAGGGGCATCGATGTGGAACGCAAACCGGGACCCCAAGACGTAGGCAAACTAAAAAATGGAGAGTATTGGTTTCCAGAAATGTTCCAGTGCTTGCAGAAGGGTGCGCGTGGAGCCAGTGACCAGCCTCTTTTGTGTTTACCTTTTGATTGGAATATTAGTTTATTTCTATCACCTAGTATTTTATTACTCACAAAGATGAACACAATTTTTGAATATCATAATTTGATAATATATATCCGATTTCAAAAATTAGATTTCTATAAAAACTAAACTTCCTTTCCACTCTTGACAATGCAATATTGAAAAAACACCTTGTAGAGATTAAAAATATATCAGCAAAAACATTTAGGTAACTCTCGGAGTGGAAATTCCAATCAAAAAGAAGACGCAACGTTAAAAAGATAACGATTCCTGTCATTACACTTTGAATGTTATTGCATTGAACAGGTAAGTAATTTATTTGTCATCATTGCTCATAAAAAATAAGATTTACGATTTGCGAAGCTTATTAAGAACGGAATCTCTTTCGGCATTAACACGATAAAAAATCAAGATGACATGAACAATTACTCCACGAAATTCAATATCATTTCAAAATGATACTTATCTTCTCATAATTTAAATAAAATTAAGCCTAATATATGTTGATTTTTTGTAGTATACTCGTAATGTATGTACAGTCAACCAATTTGATTCCTAGGCCATCATAAAACCTTGCCGTTGTAAATTAATGCTATGTCAATACGGGTTACTAGGATTATTGCGTCGCTATGTAGCAGTTAAAACGACAGGGTTCTACGGTGGCCTAGGAATCAAATTGGTTGACCGAACATAGGTATCACAATCATATTGAATAGGTAGGTAATTGAATTGCAGATGTTAGGAAATGTATTTGTGCAATTGTTTTTGTGCCTAGAAACTCGAATGGCTTAAATGTCCTATTCTTTAACTTTTTCAGTCCTATTTCTGTAACGATATGGAAGCGGTTATACTCTCATTAATGGTCTCGACACAATCGCATAGGCATTGAATAAGAATGATTTGAACTGAGATAGCTGCGTCGTGCTCAGGGGACCGATTTTTGAATTTCGAGCGCTCGACTCTTTCACTCGAAAACTGTCAAAAACGATAAAATGCTATTTTTGAATTATACGAGCGATAGAAAATTCAAAAACGAGTGGTATTGACCACTCTTATTCAATTCTATCGGTAGAATTTGGACACTTCACTTGTATTTAATTTTAGACTGACAATGAACTTAGAGAGAGATAAATATCGAGAAGGTATCTTCTTCTGATTCAATTGATTGATTAGCTGGTGTAAGATTAATATATTTTATACTAGCTGTTGCCCGCGACTTCGTCCGCGTATAACATGTTATCGTCTAAATGTTTGTTGAAGGAATGAATTTAAAAAAAACATTGAAATTAATTTTGTACCTAGTCCTTTAGAAAACAATCTAAAACCGAAGTTACAAATCTCTTACTTTCAAAATCTCTTGCTCTCTATGCAAACTAAGAACCCTCTCTGAACCCTCATAGTAAACAGTCTGAAACCGTAGTTACAAATTTCTTACTTTAAAAATGTCTTGCTCTCTATACAAAGTTCGAAACCCCTTTTAACCTTCTTAGGGGATGAATTAAAAAAACGCTGAAATAAGTTTTGTAGTATTTTAGCAAACAGTCTAAAACTGAAGTTACAAATCCCTTACTTTAAAAATATCTTGCTCTCCATACAAACTTTGAACACCCTTATAATCCCCTTTAGGGGATATATTTCAAAAAATGCTAAAATAAGTTTTGTAGTCTAAACAGGCTAAGATCGAAGTTACAAATATCATAGTTTAAAATTTTCTTGCTCTCCATACAAACTTTGAACGCTTTTCAGGGAAAAATTAAAAAAAACACTCGGTTTTTTTATTGTAATATATAGGTAAGTATTTTTTCTACAAACTATCAAGTCTCTAGCTAAAAAAAAGTGTTTCCCATACGAACCTTGCACCCCTTTTTAACCCCTTAAGGGGTGAAATTTTCCAAAACGCTGGCATTAGGTATTTTTTTGTATTTTAATAAGTAGGTAGGTACTTAATCTTTCTACAGAGTTTTAAGTTTCTACCTAAAAAAAGTTTTCCTATACAAACATTGCACCTCTTTATCGCCCTCTTAGCGGGTGGAAATTTTCAAACCACTGAAAGTAGTTTACCTATATATTTGTATTCTAATAATTAATCTTTCTACACAATTTCTAGCTCAAAAAAAAAAGTTTCCTCCATACAAATTTTCACCCGTTTTAATCACCCTTAGGCGTGGAATTTTCCAAAACGCTGAAAGTTCTTTATTTGTATGGTAATAAGTAATCTTTCAAAAAAAATTTGTCGCTCTCTAAAAAAATATATTTACAAACGTTGCACCCCCTTATACACCCCTAAGGGATGGAATTTTCTAAAACGCTGAAAGTATTTTATTTTATTTTATTATGTAATCTTTTTAAAAAGGTTTGAGATTCTAGCTCAAAAAATCCCCTTTACCAACATTGTACCCCTTTTTTATACCATTTTCCAAAACGCTGTTTTTTTTATTTGTATTGTAATAAGTAATCTTTCTACAAACTTTTAAGCTTCTATCTCAAAAAGAAGTTTCGCTCATACAAACTTTGCAAACCTTCTAAACCCCCTAAGAGGCTGAATTTTCCAAAACGCTGACAGTACTTTATTTGTATTCTAATAAGTAAGCTTTCTACAACGTATTGAGTTTCTTGCTAAAATATTAAAAATTCCCCCATACAAAATTTGCACCCCTGATTGACCCCTTTAGGGGTAGAATTTCCAAAAATCCCTTCTTATCCGTTGCCTACGTTGTAAAAGGTAGTTCTGGTGTAAATTTCAACTCTCTAGCCCCAGTAGTTTTCGTGCGTTACCCGTCTTACTACCAATCTTACTACCAGTAGTAGCACGGGCACGGGTTTTTTACCGTTGTTACAACTAGCCGCCGTGGTAGTAACAAGGGAAAATATTTCATTCCCCATGTAACCACCTTGACAATTATTTTGGTTATATGTTCGACCTTTTTACAAATTAGTGTCAATTATGATATACAAATATAAAGAAAAATAAATAATCATTAATGACGTTTATAAATTACTCGTTTTATTCATTGCACTAGCATTAATATTAATCCCAGATAAGAAGGTCAAACGGAACTTGAGTTTATTTGCTTTGGTGTCATTTATAAATTGATTACATTTTCTTCAATTATGGCTGAAGAGGAACCAGAAATTAATTATATTCATAGAAAAGGTGGTACTATCATGTTAGCCGAAGGCCACCAATATTACAAGTTAAAAGAATACAAAAGTGGTTCAGTAATCTGGCGATGCAGGTCTTATTTTAAAACTAAGTGCTCGGGAAGTATTACAGTAATGGTGAGTTTTATGCATATAAACATATATCTATACATCAACGCAATGTTGACCCCAGTGCCTTGATCGCTGATGTGATTTCATACTCATACATTGTCTGAGTGCCCTCAACACACAAGTGCGTATTAATATTCCCGAACCATTCCTGGTAAAAGTAAGAAAAAAATGCCGAGTGCGTTAAAATTAAGCTAGTAACTACATACTATTTCGCTCAGCAATCAGCAATCGCTATCCAGCGAGGAAATATACCCAGCCTTCTTGGCACCCTCCCTGCTGGTAGCTATCTGGGCCAATATTAGATTTAGATTACTGTCTTTATCCTATTATTTGCTAAATAAAGAATCCCTACTCCCTTCATTTTTTTTAGAATGTAAAACTATCTAAGAAAAAGACGCATGCATGTAAAGCTGATTTTGCAGTGAATAAAATTGCTGCTGGTTTATTTAACTTAAAGGAAAAAGTCACCAAAAGTGATAAACCTGTACCACAGCTTTTCAAAAAAGCAATGAAAAAACTAGAGGATGATGGTCTGAATCTAGTTACAAATTTACCAACGTTTTCTAGTGTACAGCATTCGCTTTATGATATGCGTAACAAATTTGCCAATGTAAACAAAACAATTTACACAAAACTCGAAGAAGTTCAAGTGCCGGCACAGTTTTATGATATAATATTGGCAGATTATTATTATGAAGGAGTTCATATATTGCTGTTTTGCTCCCAAAAAGCAAGAAAAGATATAAAAAAAATAACTGAATTTTTTGGTGATGCAACGTTTGATTCATGTCCACCACCACCTTTTAAACAATTTTATAGCATTCATGGTGATCAGGGAAGTACAACGGAGACAACAAAAACAAAACCACTGATTTTCGCTCTTTTAAGCAATAAAATGCAATCAACGTATGAACTTATGTTCCGAATAATAAAGTCTACCTAAATATCGTCCAAAATTATTTCACTGTGACTTCGAGGTAGCAGCTATAAATGCATTATTATTGGTTTATCCTAAAGTTCAAATTATTGGGTGTTATTATCACTGGCACAGATATATGTGGAGAAAAGCGAAATCGTTAAAAAAGAATAAAAGCAAAGCTGAAAAACGCATTGTGTCACTGTGTGCTGCATTGCCGCTTCTACCGCAGGAAATGCTGATAAATGCTTGGCAATACATAATTGAAGAAAGTGGGCATCTTTCTATGGAATCCTTTACAATAACATACGTGCAGAGAACATGGATTAAAGAAAAGTAAGGGGTGCGGGAAGGTGAATACGCCTTGGTATGTGACGCTGGGCTATCGATTTACCTTCCAAGTCTGCTCATACACGTCCCCGTCGCCTCAGGCACTGCCGACGTACAGACCTGAGGCGAACCCACCAGTCGGTCGCGTGGGTCGTGCACCCTGGTAAATGTCGAAGATCGAGAACGGGCGTCGCACTATTTACCATCTACCCCGGATCTGAGACAGCTAAGTATGAGAGGCGATACCTGGATAGGCACTCCCGCCCTTCAGGTACTCCTTTACCCGCCATCCTGTCACTCCAAACATCCAATCCTTCCACTATCACCATCCTTTCAAAATCCTTTGTTCCTTACCCAAGCCCCTTCCCGGAGGAGACAACCTCAACCCCAAAAACCCCAATCTACAGGTGTAACCTACCGTGCCCAGAGATGCGTGACTGAGGGGGAGCTCAGTCACTAACGGTGGACCCTCGATACCGGGCAACCTCGAGGAGAACCTTTGCCTTATTTCAGCAAGCGGGGCTCTGCTGGAACGGACCTAATTTCCCTAGCTTCTCGTGGGATTAAAAATGGATGAAGTTAATAAAAAAACAGAAGGTACCCTGGAAGACCTATGCCAGGAACTACTGCCCCTGACAGTATGCGCGGAAGAAACCGCCCAAACGTCAGAGCAAGCAATGGAGGTGGTGGAGAGTGCCGACACGGTGGAAAAGGACGCTAAACGACCTAACCCACCAACGGAGAATCCGCACACCGACGCACGGAAGCCTCGCAAGAAATTGGTAGGCTCCACGCGAGGCCGCTACAAAGCTCTAGTGGGACTGGGAGTGAAGCCTGAAGAGGCTTTCCAACTGTCCGAAAAGAGCTTTGCGGAACTCAAGAAGATGGGCTACAAATTTGGGGGCTCACAATCCAAACCCGGGCAAAAGCCGGTCAAACGGCTCCGTTCGGAGGAGGAATCGCCGCAGGGTAATTTACCCAAAAACCCGAGGGTGAGTGAAACCCCCCCGGCCCAACCCACAACCCAATCCCAACAAGCGCAAGCCTTTAGCGAGGTCCTGAGCCAAACTAGAGTCGGAATCAAGGACACCAGTCCGATGGCGGACACTCAACTGGGGTCACTCTGCTACACCATCCTGCAGAAGATATCGACTCTGAAGATGGCCGAAGGACCTAAATTCACAGGCTACGCATACAAGCCAGGCTGGTTGCTCATCACGTGCGAAGACCAGCGGTCCAAAGCCTGGCTTGAAGAGATGACACCATCCCTCAAGCCATGGCCGGAAGCCAACCTCAGGGTCATACCTGAAAATGAGCTTCCGAAGCCAAACATAGGGATGGTGTTCATCCCAGATTTAAGCGACAAGGACGTGAAAATGTCCCTGTCGCTACTCTGTGCACAGAATTCCGGGTTGTACACAGAGTATTGGAAGATTCTCCACACAAAGGTCGAGAAAGGTGGGGTCATGTTGACTGTAGCCATAGACGACCAATCAGTGGAGAATCTCCAAAAAATGGGACTAAAGGCAAGCCTAGGCTTCCGAAAGGTTCAGTTTCGGATAAAGGGTACCCCCAAGGCCCAACAGCCTGAACTTGACACCTCCCCAACCCCACCACCGCAAAACCCGTCAACATCTAAGGACCTTAACCCAACACCCGCCCGAAAGATCCTCCCGGGACCTAAAAGGGCAGTCCTTACCAATCCCGCATCCAATCCATCCAATCCTGTAGCGGGTACATCGGGATTACGGCGGTTTCCCGCCAACAGGGGGGGCAATAGGGGCTCCAACCACCCCAGGGGTAGAGGAAGAGGGGGCCGGCAAGGGTATGCCAATGCCCAGCGCCGGGAACATTAAAGACGCAGCTCACGGGGGGGTGACGTTCCTGCAGGCCAACCTACACCACGCCATCGCGGCCACAGCGGTCGTGGAAAAACTTTTCGGCGAAAATGGCCTGAACATCGCCCTCATACAAGAACCATGGATCAACACCAAAACCATGGGAATAGGACTCAACAAAGCAGGTAAAGTACTAATACACGAAAAAGGATCCAAACCAAGGGCCTGCATCGTGTTTAACAAAAACATGGATTTCTTACCTGTTACAGAACTATGCAGCGACGATCTTGTAACTGCGTATGTAGATCTCAAAGGAAGGGGCTCACTAAAGGTGTTGATTTGTTCCGCCTACCTGCCCGGAGAAAAACAAGACCCCACAGAAGAACTGGCTAAAGTTGTACAGTACGCTCAAGCACAAAAGGCAGAACTGATTGTGGGTTGCGACGCAAACGCTCATCACACCATCTGGGGGAGCACCGGAGTCAACAAAAGGGGTGAGTTACTCTCAGATTTTATTTTTACTAACTGTCTACACCTGTTAAATAGGGGCAACACGCCGACCTTCGTAACCAGGGCAAGACAAGAGGTACTAGACATAACCTTCGCAACTGAAAAGGCGGCAAACTGCCTAGATAACTGGCACGTTAGTTGCGAGAATTCAATGTCGGACCATAAACATATAATATTTAGTGTTAAGGGCCCATTAGATATGGAACCACAAACACGGAGAAATCCACGAGAAACGTCCTGGGAAGCTTACAGAGCTCACCTGGAGAACTTTCTAAAGGATATCCCAAAATATGTTAAAAATCCAGATTCCCTCAATATAGCAGTAAATCAACTCTCCAACGGCATCTACAAGGCCTACGAACAGAGTTGCCCATTGCGAGAATCAACCACAAATTACACTACGACATGGTGGAACAGAAGGCTAGAAAAGCTCCGTGTCTCCACCCGTCGAATATTCAATCACTCAACCAGACCAAACGAGTGGGAAAGGTACGGTAGAGCACTGACTGAATATAACAAACAGATCAGGAAAGCCAAAAGGAAGTCGTGGCGGAAATTTTGTGAAGAGATCGCCCAAACACACAAAGGAGCGAGAATTCACAAGATTCTCTCCAAGACTCCAACCAATTACCTAGGTCTACTTAAGAGACCTAACGGAAGCTTTACGACCACGGAGGTGGAAACAATGGACTTGCTTAGAACTATCCACTTTCCAGGCTCGTATCCCACCAGTAATACCCAATTATGCACCCAAAGGAGCACACAAGACCGGAGGGCACATAACAACGACTGGAATTTGGCTGCAAACATTTTCAGACCAAACCAAGTTATATGGGCACTTAAGAAATTCAAACCATTTAAATCGGCGGGAGAAGACGGTATTTTTCCTGCATTACTACAACAAGGACAAAATCTAGTCCTCCCGCACCTGGTAAGAATATTCCGAGCTAGCTTTGCTTGGGGTACTATACCAGAACGATGGACCAAAGTCAAGGTACGCTTCATACCAAAAGCAGGGAAAAAGGACTACTCACAGCCCAAATCCTTCAGACCAATTAGTCTATCATCTTTCCTACTGAAAACGATGGAAAGAGTCATTGATCAGCACATAAGAGCGAAATACCTGGTAGTCAGACCATTGAGTCTGAACCAACATGCTTACCAAAAGGGGAAATCTACGGAAACTGCACTACTAGATCTGGTCGACAAAGTGCAAAAAACCCTAGAGGATAAGCAAACAGCTCTATGTGCATTCCTTGACGTCGAGGGAGCTTTCGACAACACACCCACAGAGACTATCCTTAAGGGATTGGCATCAAAGGGTGTGGACGAAAACACCATCAGATGGATCCAGAGCATGCTATCAAATAGAATAGTCACTCTGACCCTCAATGCAATTGAGTTTACATTTTACACCACAAGAGGATGTCCTCAAGGAGGCGTACTATCCCCACTACTATGGACCCTGGCAGTGGACCAACTCCTAGCAACTATGAAGGACCTAGACTATGACACGCAAGGATATGCCGACGACCTTGTAGTCATAATCAAAGGTCCCTGCCTCCACACAATTTCGAACCTAATGCAAGGAGCGCTCAACACCATAAACAAATGGTGCAAAGAAAATGACCTGTCCATCAATGCGAGCAAAACAGTACTAGTTCCTTTTACTAGGAAAAGGAAACTAGATAAGCTTGCCAAATTAAAACTGAATGGACAGGAAATACCCTATTCAAATGAGGTCAAGTACCTAGGAGTTACCTTTGACCAAAGGCTAACTTGGAACGCTCATTTGAATAACACAATACAAAAGGCAAAAATGGCCATGTGGACTTGCTGCCGAATGGCAGGAGCAAGATGGGGCATAAGACCCAAAATTGCTTTGTGGCTTTACACAGCCGTAGTGAGGCCGATAATCACATACGCCTCTGCAGTCTGGTGTAACAAAGTCCACCAAAAGACAGCCATCACAAAGTTAAGCAGTCTTCAGCGTACAGCTTGCTTAACAGCAACAGGAGCTTTATGCTCAACACCGGGGGCAGCCTTGGATGCACTGCTCGATCTAACGCCACTCCACCTGCAAGTGCAAAAGGAGGCGAAGCAGTGCATCTACAGGATATGCACACTAACAAGGCCAAAATGGCGCTCTCAAGCGCTAAGCAAACTTGAGGCCCTTGTTTTTGATAACAAAAACCTAAGCATGCCCACTGACGACACATACGTGGAATGCAAATTCACTAGACTGTATACAGTGGAAATACCTCCGAGAGACAAATGGACAAATGACCAAATGGACTTCAAGGAGGGAAGCCACATTTGGTATACAGATGGATCAAAAAAAGGTGATGATGTTGGATGTGGTATCTACGGTGAGAGGCCAAAGTTCAAAGCTAGCGTCAGCATGGGGAAGGAGGCCTCAATCTTTCAGGCTGAACTCTTCGCATTAAATAAATGCGTGGAGATAAATCTTGAAAGAAACCTAAGGAACCAACATATCTACATCAACTCGGACAGCCAAGCTGCTCTGCTGGCACTAGAATCACTAGAGTCCTACTCTAAACTAGTCCAGAATTGTAAAAATAATCTAAACACCCTGGCGAACTCCAACAAAGTCATACTTAGATGGGTACCAGGGCACTCCGACATTGTAGGAAACGAAAGAGCAGATGAACTTGCAAGGCAGGGCGCAGACACGGCCCTAGTCGGCCCGGAACCGTTCTGTGGCATCACAAAACGGAAAGCATATTCTCTGCTAAACAACGCGGAAAAATCAGAGGCAATCAAGCTGTGGAAGTTCACCAAAGGACAAAAACAAGCTAAAGCCCTGATCGAAGGGTTCAATAGTAAGCTGTCTAAAGAGTTATTACAATTCAAAAGGCACAAAACCTGCGCAGTGACAAGAATCCTGACAGGACATTGCAAATTGAACAAACACCTGTTTCAAATGGGTATGAAGCAGGACACAACTTGCAGGTTCTGCCAGGAGACAGAGGAGACTGCAATGCACATTCTCTGCTCCTGCGGACCACTCATGCATAAAAGAAGTACCTACCTAGGGCGGCACATAATGCACCCACAAGAAGTACAACATATCACCGCCCAAAGAATCTGGAATTTCCTGGAGGCAACGGGACTTAACGGTGAACTCTAAAACAAGGGCTGCCACAATAGATCACTTGCTGGTCGAAGCGGCTTATTAAGGCCCACAAAATAATAATAATAATAATAAAGAAAAGTATCTAAGCTTGCTTAGCGTTTTCGGCAGGAGACACCGAACTAATAACATATTGGAAGGGTTCCATTCAAAATTAAATAAAGTAATAAATAAAAACAATACGTCAGTAATGCGAATCTTGAATGCTATATATAAGAAGAGTTTCCTTACTCCCACCAGAGAAGTAAATAAGAGAAGGAGAAGTGACATTTTGAATGATGACAATATACGGCATATACAAATGCAGTTACTAAATGATGAAATTTCAATTGGTTACGCACTAGAAAAACTTCGCTGATATTCTGTTAACCTACTTTTATTGGTTAACGTTTTTGATTTTTAAGTACTGTGTTACTAGCGTTGCAGTTAAATGTTTTTTTTTGTTTTGTTCTTAAAAATAACACCTTGGTTAAGTTTTAAATGATAAAAATATATAATGAATATAATTAAATTTTTATTTTTGTGTTTATTTATGTTGCTTAATATGAGTGCTACGCGAATAATTCTAGTAATTTACACTCATTATTAAAATGTCTTTAACAGATGTAATAATAATATTACAAAATACAACGCAAAGAAGCTTTTCATTCGATGACAGTTTAATAGTGAGTTTTGCTTGTCACCCGACATTCTTACACAAATTGACTAAGTCCCAAAGTAAGCCCAAGAAGGCTTGTGTTGTGGGTACTCAGCAACTATATACCATATAGTATACAGGGTGTTTTCTGACCCACTGAAAAGCTTGAACGGGGTGATTAAGTAGGCCATACTGAACAACTTTTACTATGGGGCCAACCCCGAAATGTCAAAAAAAAATTGGACTTTTCATACAAAACGTCCTTCGAGCCTCAATTTCAACATAACGTTTTTAATTTCATATTAAACATCAACGACTCAGGAACAAACAAAAAATATATTTATGTATTATTATTATAAACTAAGTGTTACAAACATTCCTGAAGGACATTTATAATCGGTAGTAATATACCAATCTTCATCAATTTAATGATATCGTCGCAATGACTTCTGTTGAAGTCCGTTAAATTATCCTCCGCCTCTATTATTTCGTTCCAACTTTGGGTCGGCCGCAGATGGTAAGAACAGGCTCGCGTTCCTGGGAAAACGTACAGGTTCCATTTTATTAACAACGACGCTTTTACTTTATCTGGGATTGCCATCAATGGCAACATATTACATCCACCAAAGACGCAGGCGTTTCTGTCTTCCGGCGTCCTAGTTAATAGACGATTGTTTTGTAAAATATCCATTTTCATAACACTTCTAGCACTACGAGTAGGTACAATGACGTATCATTCACTGCTAATGACATGATTAGCAATGTTGTTGGCCAGTCAATATTTGTATAAAAAGGATTTTTACATTTTGGTCTATAAAGGTTTGCCAAGGTGGTTACATGGGGAATAAAATATTTTCCCTTATTACTACCACGGCGGCTAGTTGTAACAACGGTAAAAAACCCGTGCCCGTGCTACTACTGGTAGTAAGATTGGTAGTAAGACGGGTAACGCACGGTAGTTTTGGCTGTGCGTTGATGAGTGAGTGGGTGAGTCAGTCAGGACATAGGCATTTATATGTAGGTATAGATAGATAGAAGATGACGAAAATCCCATTCAAATATCTCAAAACCGTTTTAATGTCGCTTGTTAGAGTGAGAAAACGATCGGGGACAGTGACGTCAAGATCCTCGAGCGTCATAGTAAAAAACAATCGTTTCATATGAAGGTGCGTTTTGTGGAAAAGGGACAGAACATAAAACTTTGGAACTTAGTGATTACCTATACATATAACCTCTTGCGTTGATTTTTTCTCTATTATCCTTTTTTCGAGGAAATACATTATGATTATTTTATTTAGTGTCTACCAACAGCCGGGTCCGCTGCACCAATGTTTTCCATGTTTTTAAACATCTAACATGTTTTCCGTCAGGTTCGGCAAACAAATAGGGTTTAAGTAGTTTTGATTGGCAAAACATGTTTGACGTTTAAAAACCAGGAAAACATAACGCAGCGGACGCAGCTTACGGGGTGTAGTTTCGATTCCTGAGCTATTACCACGAACTTCGGATTTCGAAAATATTCGGGTATCTCTATCTCTATCGCACTAACGATACTCGAGTGACAGGGATGCAGTTATATGAACTTCTAGTTTCGGTTTTCGTGGTAGCGCCGTAGGCACTTTGGCAGAATGCGCAAAGAGCGCGTGCCATTGCCATTCAAAAAAAACAAATTCGTGTTAATTATATTGTTCAAATTTGTTATTAAATTTTTTGAAATTACGCCATAATGCGACATTTGCGCATATAAGTTCTCATATCACAATCGAATATTTTTTTATGGTTTAACTTTTGGCATGTGTATCGTAAAGGTCTATCGTAGACTGGATTTAAATTATTAATAAGTGAAAGGCAAAGCAATTCCGCCATTTTGACGAAAATTTGACGTTTCTTATAGCTGACAGTTGGAGCAGCGTTTGATTTCAATAAAAATAAATGAAAAATTAAATGAAGTCGTATATTTCGGAAAATTAATTAATTTTCGCAGTCGGATAAAAACTATCATAAGTTGCAGCTAGAATAATAATGTACCTATATAAAATGTTTCATATTTTTCCGTTCATGGGATGCTGAGAACATTCGTACCACACAAAGCTTAGTTTCAAACTGGCTGATTCTTTTTTTAATTTAGAGATTTATTATAAGTGGAGATTACTTTCTGCCGAATTGTGTGGCTGAAAACAAAGATCGTAGTCTTTTGGCGGGTTTGTTTTTTAAGTTAAATTATTTAACTTGCCCGTAATGCCTGTCTTTCTCTTTGTACAGGTTAAAAAGAGACGGAGATATAGTGATATGTAAAGCCCTGACAATGATTCACAACAACTTGCTATACTTAGAATGAAAAGTATGAAATGCTGTCTCATTCTAACTAAACAAAGTTGGTGTGACAAATTGTATCATTTGTAATTTGTATTGCATTTATAACAGGCGGGAAACTAAACGTTTCGTTAACTAGGTATTATTTACTATTTACGCTCTTAGTTTTTTCTGTAATGTAACGCCAAAGATAATTATTCTTAATAATCTTTGGTAACGCATAACACACAAAAAAAAACACTTAATAAATACACCTTCTAATGATGTTTTAGTTTTAATCCATGTGTAGAATACAATTTTAAATAACCAGTAGTTATCGACTTTCTGCGTACAACGGAGCGCAAAAGTATTAATAACCAAACCATTAGCTTTCGAGTGATGAATTTCAAAAATACCTATTATTGGGTTCATGCAAAAATAACCGTGACAAATTTTCGTATGCGATTATTTTCTACCGGTCGCTTTTGATTTCGAGCGCACGAAAGTCAAAAGGTATCAAACTAGCTCCATGCTCAACAGCGAGAAGGCATGAAGTGCGATGGCCTTCTTCTGTGACGACGTAATGTCGCTAAAGGAGGCTGCGGAACGGGCGCGCGAGAACGATCCTCTCACAGACCCGCTCCGCCGGCGACGGACTGGACGCAGAGCCAGGTGCTATGATTATTGCCTCCACCGGAGTGGAATCGGGGCAAGCCCTGCAAGGGAAGGTTCCACAGGATTGTGGGCGCGTTCGCGCCTTGTAATGTCGGCGGCCTGTTACCGTAGGCCGCCCGCTGGCACCTTCGCAGTTGAATGCCAAGAGCGATCCTGCGCAGCTTTATTGCGTTGGTTAGTCCGTCATACCCGTCCTGCCCCGGCCAGCATAAATGCATTTCCCCAACGTTAAAAAGGTACCAAACTCGCTCCCTAATGAAAGTAGTAAAGTTATGCTCTGACTTATTCTACAATGGCAATGGCCAACTCGAATAAGCTACTACTAGGTAATACCTATTTATGGTAGAAAAATGGTTGTTGTCATAAAATCAAAAACAATTTTAAACACGCATGCAGCGTATCGCGTAGGTACCTAGTGGACAGACGTCGTTAAAGTTTCAATTTCCTGTTTGAAAATACCATTCTAGAAAATGAATTCAAAAGAAAATGAGTTTACGTGTACCGTAAAACGTAGGAAAACTAATAACAATTTAAAGGCGACTGCTTTTGCGAATAACAATATTCTATAGTTACGTATAGAAACACCGACATAAAAACTTATTTACCAACTGTAATTTGAATTTGATTTGTACTAATTTCTTAGTATGTAAAGCCTATAACCACAGATGTATGTATATAAGGAGATCGGACAGGGCGGCCGATTTGTATAGAGTGAGCCTGTCGCAAGTACATTAACCCACACAACGCCCAAGTAATTGACAAGACAAAGCACGCACACATCTAAAACACACACACTTGTATACCTACACGCTTATTTGACAATAAACGCGCATCATATCAGGCATTTTGGGAAAAAACGTAATATTCTCTGCGATCAGCACGCGTGCACAGTATGGCAGTGTATGCCCATTGAGCATACAGCTGCGACACGGCCGCCGGCGGCTTGTCCTCTCTCTAGTATTCTATGCTCTGAGCCTATAACAATACGGTATTTGACAAAAGTCAAATCAGCTTCTTATTATGAAACGTCAAAAACGCTACGATAGTATGGAATTTGTAGGGATTACTTGGTTGTGACGTCACAATCAAAAAAGCGGCCAAGTGCGAGTCGGAGTCGCACATGAAGGGTTCCGTAAAATAAATTGCGGTTTACGATTTATGAAGTATTAAAAAAAACTACTTTCTCAATCTCGTTCAAACCAATTTTCGGTGGAAGTTTGCATGGTAATGTACCTACATCATATATTTTTTTTAAGTTTTATCATTCTCTTATTTTAGAAGTTACAGGGTTACACACATTTTACCACTTTGTAAGTGTCTCTCGCGCAAACTATTCAGTTTAGAAAAAAAATATATTAAAAACCTCCATATCATTTTTGAAGACCTATCCATAAATACCCCACACGTATGTACCTGTATGTGTATACCTGTATGCACGTAATGGGTTTGATGAAAAACATTTTTTTGAGTTTTAGTTCTGAGTATGGGGAACCCCTAAAACTTAATGTTTTTTTTTCGAGTTTTGTTTAAAAATCTTAATGCGGTTCACAGAATATCTACTACATCTACTTACCAAGTTTCAACAGTATAGCTCTTATAGTTTTGGAAAAAATTGGCTGTGACATACGGACGGGCAGACAGACAGACAGACAGACATGACAAATCTATAAGGGTTCCGTTTTTTTGCCATTTGGCTACGGAACCCTAAAAACGTCCTTATTGTTGACTTTTATGAATTTAAAAATCTTAAATTGGCAAACATAAATGAAAGCTTGACACTTTCCGAGTATTTTCCGAGTAATGTTTATCTGTTGCTGATGAATAAACAATTTATTTTCACTGTTGTCAAATACCCAATTGTTGCGTAAGTGTATAACTAATCAAATTGCTGAAATAAAGTTTGTATGGTATTTTGCTTTCGGAAATTTAATTTAAGATGTGTAGGTATTTAGTCCCTGTTTTAGTATTACGACTCATACGAAAGGTACCGGTTTACTATATGTATTGCATTACTCTGAGAATGTATTTTTAATGTTTTAAAAATATAACATATATTGCCAGACATTGTAAATACCTAAGTATTTTAGCATTTTTGGTGCAGCAAGGTTATGCAAATGTTGTTGATATAGACAATATCAATCGAAATAGATATTTAGGGTTAATATTAACGTTATTAACTCTACATAAGTAAGCAAAAATAAAAAAATTAAATTGAATTTGTTAATACTAAGTAATTCCGCAAACAACAATACGTTGCACCGAAAATGCTATAAAATTTACGATGTCTGCATATTACCAAGTGAAACCTTGGGATACTGAACTAATAATTCCGTTGTGACACGTATCAAAACTAAGAATGCATTAATAATAAAACAAATAAAATTTGTTTTATATTTTATAAACTGATTCACTATTCCTTTCCAGGGGACCGATTTTTGACTTACGAGCGCTCGAATCTTTCACTCGAAAACTGACAAAAATTACGAAATGCTCTTTTGAAATAGCGATAGAACATTGAAAAGCGAGTGGTATTGACCACTCGTATTCAATTCTATCGGTAGAAAATTAGTGCCTGCAATTTTGACACTAAAATCGTATTCACTTTTATTTATTTTCGAGCGCTCGAAAGTCAAAAATCGGCCCCCAGTTCAGTTCCGTTCCAGGTGCATTAACCGCAGGCGGTCTAGCGGGGGCCAGCGTGTAGCCATATCGGTATTACAAATGTACCTACTCGTAGACTTAATTAATGACTATGAAATCAATTTTGGTTCACTTAACCTAATTTCATATTACTGCTATACGATTTAAAATGTGAGTTATGATTGTGAAACTTCTCATTCAGGAATAAATTCTGGGGCGGGCTAGAGACATTCAAAATATGACACGTCCTCTCGAAGCCATATAGATTTTCAGATTCTCTTTAATTCAATTCAAATCATTTATTTGTGAAACACCGGTATAATAAAAAGGTATCGAAAAAACATATCTCACTGTGTTTTGCCACAAGGCATACATAATTCAATTAAAATTAAAATTACGACTTCAGTCGTCGTCGGCGTCGTCTAGTCGTCTTGATTCTGTATTTTATAATCATCATAATGAAAAATACTACATACGTACTCAACCTATATCCTTGCTCTGTCCACTTCTGTCAAATAAGATGAATGGAATTGTGCCTTTTACGTCCCAAATATGTCAATTAGCGTGTTTCAGCAGAGGGGTAATCACGTAACGTTCCAAACGCGCGTTAGGACAATTCAACTGTCATTTTCGACCAGCAGCACCCTTAGCGTGGGATTGAAGTGAGTCGCGTCTACTATCGACGCCTATCGTCAAGATTTAGTATGAAAAGTCTATACACCGCCCCTGGTGGTCACTCATAGAACTAAAAATCCAAACTGTAACGTAAGGCACTTATACATTACTTAATTTGCGATCGACTTCACGTTCGTTCACGATTTTCCAATATTCAACCTTATATCACTAGCATTTATCGTTTTAATTAAAATTTTTGTCGGTTATGACATTACAGAATACGCGCATCGCGACGTCGACAGTGTCAACTGTCGATACAATAATTATGGCGGCGCGGAGGCCATTTATTTGCATTTTTAAATACAAAATACGCGACCATCCGAATTTTGCGGATATATGTTGTCAATTCAAAACCCTTATTTTTATAAGTTCTTTAATTTGAGATAAAATCTACGGTAACTCCTAACGGAATAATACGATATCACGGGCCATTTTGCAAGTGAAATAGTAAACTACAGTCGCGACGGTATTCTTCGATTCGAAATGTCTCACACTACCGATTGGTAGTACGAATCGAACGTTAAATTACGCATCGAAAACTAAACGCAAAGTGCCTAACGTTTTGCAGATGGTTTCGTAGTCCAACGGCAGTGTGAGTTACAAGTTTGACGGGTCGAATCGAAGAATACCGTAGCGAGATCGAAATCTATTCGAAGCGCGTTTATTCGATCTCGTATTAGTTACGTACCGTTAGGTTACGATTGCTGAGGGGTAATCACGTAACGTTCCGAACGCGCATCGGTACAATTTAACTGTCAATTTTCCATATAAAAAGTGACATTCGGACAATGCGCTACCCGACGTTCGGACAATGCGCTACGTGATCGACCTACTGTAGGTCGATCACGTAAGATCCCTATTATTATAACTTGGCATTGCCAAGCCACAAATTCTAGATTACCAACAACAATGTTTCACGTGAAACCCTTAAAATGTATCCAGCTAACCCCTCACAGGAATTTGCACTAGCTTTCTTTGAAACACCTTTCGGGGGTGCTTCATAAATCAGCATAACGAGCCAGCCTTCCGTAAGGTGCGCCCTCGTAACATTAAGCTGCTGTAATATTTCCTCACTTGGGATGAAATTTTCTGTCTCCATGTTTATGTTGGAAGTTTTGTGTGCCAGATGTCGTCTGGAGCGGAATGTTACGTCTGAAAGAACAGGGTTTGAGCGGCGAGTACCTAATAGAAATTTAGAGTGCCCAAAGTAAAAGTAAAAAAGGTCTCTTTAAAAAAAAAAATATGAACAAGTTTACTAAGTCGTGAACAGCAATAAGTACTAGTTTCCGATGCACTTCAGTATGGCGATTTAGAATAGCTGGGTCTACTAGCAATTAAATAAAATTTTACATAATTTTTAATCAATAGAAGCATTTCCAGTCTCGCTAACATTTTTTTTGGTCACCCTACTTAGCTTGTAGTGATTTGTCATTAATGTGTCAACTGCATTAAACACCTGTAGGGTGACCATGAGTTATGATGAAATAACATAGAAATATTTTTTTAATCTTTGAAAGAATATGCTATCTTTTTGCCCTTATTATCACTCTAGACAGCAGTTAGATAGGATAGTACTTGGAAAACAATATTTCTGTTCGTGACTTAGGATTCACCCTGTATAAGAGTTTCGATGGGACATACAATAGAACCAGATATATTAGAGTCAAGCATATATTTAGGACTAATTATTTTTCTTAATTTGGCCAATAAACCTAAAATTTACATTTTCCATTAATGGTAAAGAATAACATTCCATGGAAAGGTATAAGGGAACCATGTTAAGACGACGGGCCATTACCCAGTGTCCATGAAAATATTCGGCAGACAGTCAGACGTTCATTCTATACAGGCTTTTCTTACATTGAATTGTCTCGCGAAACGTGAAACATTTCTTGGAGACGAAAATCTCAGTTACATTTGGCGTCTCAAACAGCCCGGAACTAATTCACGATTAAAATTACTTTTCTTTTAGCGACGGCCAAGTTTGAACACTAAGTTTTTAAAAGGCAACTTGGCCACTTTAGGCGGTCTTTGTTGTCGGCTCATTTAAAATCAATCGCTGCCATTCTGCCCGAGGGTGGCCGAGGCGAGATTTCGGAGAGAATTCTTAATTAAGCTGGCCGGAGATCCTCTTTAGTTAATGGAGACCCGTCCAAAAGACTTAGAAGGAAAGTAAACGAGAGGCGACATCGCAAAGACCATCCATTACATTTCGTAATATTGCAAGTCTTAATGAGTAATTTAAGTAACCGTGTTGCATTATCTAGAAGGCTCTAAGAGAAAACGTTAAGAAAAAGTATTTAGCTCCTTAATATACGAGGGGTCTTTATGAGGCGAGTCGTTAAATGTAACAACGGTAGTTACCTGGACCCCGGGCTGCATTAGTATTTGGGTCCCGGACTGCAACACATAACTGTGAAGATAATGAAAACAACCTCGTACCATGTTCACTTTTATTATGCATTCGATATAGCAACGGAAGACTTCAAGATAATAAAGATATAAATTACATTTTAACCGTAGATATTCAAATCTTTATCGGTAATCATATAGCGGTAAACCGATTGGCATTAGTCACTTTGTTCTGTACAGGTGTGCCGGATGACACGTGCTGCCTTCACAATGAAAGTCCGATCCCTTCCGCCCTCCTGACAAACTTCTTTCACTCGAAAGCAATTTAAACAACTATTAGACATTCAATTCTAAATTCTATTGATTAAGTATCGTTGATAAATTGAGCATTCAAATCGCCGCCGTCTGTTTAAAAGGAAATGGATTCGTCTGTAGGCTGATCATTAATCTTGAACTCTTCAATGGGCAACGCAGACTAAACTAGAAGCAAGACGACTAATTCTGTCTGTGAAGCTAAATTTAAACAGTAAATTATATCCATGAATGAACTAGTTGCAAGTAACCGAAGCAGAGATTAGTTATATGTCAGAATAATTGAGAAACAATCTGTTCCCGTTCATAGTAAAGGATTCTCTTTAAGGTTGTGCTCAATACAAATGTGCGGTTGACACTGTTAAATGGGCACAGTATCCCTGACTAATGCCGCTCGTTGTCTAACTTGTCTTAAACTATTGCAAACAGAGCGTCTAACCACCGCAGATTAGTCTATACCTGAGATGAAATTGACTACAATACAGTTTGCAAACAATTCACATAACAACTACACAAATTACACAATTAAGAGACAGCTTCTAAATTTGTGGTTGTTCAATTTGTTGCAGTTTTATGCGATACCTATTTCCAAAATTTCCCCAAAAGTTTTTTTAATTAAAGTTAATGAGTTCTGCGCAGATTGAACCCGAAAATGCGATGTATAAAAGGACTGCATACGGTTAATATACTCGTATGGAGTTAATGCAGCGTAAATATCAATTAAGCTGCGTATATTGGGAAATTTGGAAACCAGTCGGTAATTGTCAGCGCAGTACTCCCCCCGTCGAATGCATTTTGGCGTATATTGCTAATTTACTTTTATTATACACTAAACATAAATATAGGGGCCAGACCTATTGAATAGATGCCGTGAATCTTTGTTGATATTGTTGTTATATCAAGGGTAACATTTTTATTTTCGTCGGTAAGTTGACATGGTCATGCATGAGTCAATTTAAAAATGCCGCACTTTTGGTAATACAAATCTTATCTTACTAAGGTACAACGTTCAAAATACCAATGACTATTTATTTTCTGCAATCAAGATCTTATTGCCAAGCAGTCAAGAAATAGAATTTGATATTTACTTTGTTGATATGAAGTGTGACAAACAAACGAAATATCAAAGTGCTTAGGCTTACTAGGAATATAGAAAATAGGGTGCTTATTCAAAGCTACCTATCTATGTTCCGCCTATGCCAGAGCTAAATTATACAGACAGTGTCGATGGCTGTTTAATACGAACATGATCACGATATGACATTATGGGTTATCGTTATAAGCTATGGGAATGCATTGTCATTAGGCAATGCAGTTAAATTGATTATGTTGTTTTGGTTGCAATTAGGGTTGGCACATTAGGGTTTGTTTAACTTAAAATAATCATTTTGTACCCACTAATAGTTAATTGATCGCTTTATTTCCTTATTGATATTTTACAACCGCGTACTGTTCATACGCTGTGTATTCTTATTAATACCTGGTTGCGTTAATATCATCAATAACTAACTATATTCATTCATTTATTATAATACTATATACATCAATTATAAAATTGGAGGGCGTTGTTGTTCTACGACCGTAGGAATAACCCTAGAAACCCTACACGGGACCTCCGGGTGGTGCTAAAAGAACAACAAACTCGGCAGCTGCACTGTTCCTTCTGAACCTCGCAGCGCACACTGGAACTCTATCAGCAACATCGATACGAATACATATATGAACCAGTGTGTAGCCGCCATACCATAAAAACAAAGAAATTCAAAGGTATATGATATGTGAAGTCTCAAACCCGCACTGGGCCAGCGTGGGGACTATTGTCCATTCCCTCTCATCCATAAGAGGAGGCCTATCACCAGCATAAGGACGTAAATAAGTTAATGATGACGATGACATGTACAATACGGCGTTTACTTAAAACGACTTAGATGCTTCCTTTCTTTAGAAGAATATTATAGATAGTTACCTACGTTGACATTTTGTTAGTGTAATAAAAATCTATGATGACACTCGTCTAGGTATCATTTTGATAAGCTGCGTATTACCCGTATATTAATTTCATTCGTTTACTAATTCTGTATAACACAAACTTATATTCGAATTATAGACCAATTTTACCACAAAGCCAAGTATCCACACGGCAATATCAGGAGGTTTTCTATTCATACCCCATTATACGGGAAACTCGCCCCTTATGCGGTGCGTCGAATGACATGCATTGTGTCCCTGATTAATGGTTTACAAAAGCCAATCTTTTGCTTGAGGAAAAATTGTAAGGCTTTGTGGCTTCAAGTAGATGAATGTTTAAAAAAATTGCTTCAGGTGCTTCCGAGTTTATTGTGTTTAAAAAATCGACCAAGTGCGAGTCGGACTCGCGCACGAAGGGTTCCGTACCATTATCTATAAAAATATTTATTTTATTCTGTTTTTAGTATTTGTTGTTATAGCAGCATCTGTGAAAATTTCAGCTGTCAAACTAACACTGTTATTGAGATACAGCCTGGTGACAGACGAACAGACAGACGGACAGCGGAGTCATAGCAATAGGGTCCCGTTTTACTCTTTGAGTACGGAACCCTAAAAATTATACTTGATATTTAGCTGTAAAATACATCCAACTATAATGATATAAGTACGAAAAACATACTAAAATGGTTCTCCCGTAATCTAGTTGGCAGCATCAAAGCTAAGATAATGGAGGCAAAACAACGGTCTAATGCGCCATATTGGGTTTCAGAGCAAACAGTGTCGACGCCAGCGCCGCCTAGTGTCGTGTTACCACACATGCTGCCAAAAGGTCATGAATAGAACTCGCTTGTTTGTACAGCTACTGAGATATCAAAACAAGAGGGAGGTATTTTTTGTCCGCTTTAGTCGATTTTATATCATATCAGTCATACTCAATCGTTTAGTTACAACGTTCAATATTCGTTATAATATTATTCGCTTCGGTCATAGAGAGATTGAGGTGTTCTTTAGACACATTTAGACCTCTTCTTTAGACATCGCCAAAGTTAAGGGCTTAAGCTTATTTTTGGTTGGACTCTTAATCCGCATAAACGGCGTCACCTCTTATACTCGTATGATTGCATGAAATAGTTTTTTTTTATATACACGGAAGCCCTTGTAACTCTTGACCACAGGAAAGACAACTTTTCTTTTACTCAATCTGTATGAGTATGACCCATTTACTGAAGTAAATAAAACGATTAAGTATTGTATATTAATGTCAATCAATGTTCTTAAAGTTGTAAAATAAGTAAATTCGGTGTAAGTACTTCATAATTTCTAACGAAAAATGTAATGACGGCGATCTACGTATCTGGGGGCACGGCAGTGCCCCCGCCAAGTCGAGCAAAACAAAGAGGCACGGCCGTACCATCCTTTTCTCGAAGCCATTCAGGCCATTTGGGTCATTGTCAGTCACAAAAACAAAAAACATCTTTCCGGTGGTCAATAGTTAAGGGCTTACGTTTACATATAGGTAATATGTTTTTATCACATATAATTACAAAAATACAAAATACAATACAAAATAGCTTATTTGACTTTTTAACACGGTATAAAAATAAACAAGGTTGGAACCTTCCATTAAGCATGTCGTATGCTTGTATCGGAAGATCCCGCTCTTCCATCACTCGGAGATGGTAACAAAAACCAAATAAATTAAGTTTAAATACTACTAATATAAGCAACTTAATTATATAATGTAGGTATGTGTGCGTGTGCGTGTGTGTGTGTGTGTGTGTGTGTGTGTGCGTGTATGTGTGTGTGTGTGTGTGTGTGTATGTGTGTGTGTGTGTGTGTGTGTGTGTGTGTGTGTGTGTGTGTGTGTGTGTGTGTGTGTGTGTGTGTGTGTGTGTGTGTGTGTGTGTGTGTGTATGTGTGTTTGGTTCACAATTACTAACTTACAATGTTAACTTATTTTATACACTATTATTTTCTATTTATTAATTTAATTACTTATTTTCTGTTCATATTTGTACATTTTGTTGAACTAAGGTACATAATTTAAAAGTATCTCTGTTTCTTCATAGTTTAAGTTTTTTATCCACGTAGAAATAGCTTTCTTACAGGTATGTAGCAGCATCGGGTAAATATTTAAATGGGCATCGATGCGATTGTATAAAAGGGCGGATTGCGCAGCAAATTGTTTCCTAGCAAAATTAGATTTACAGACTGGCATAGGGGCAACTTTGACTTTCCTCCTCCTCGTTTGAGTTTGTGGTACATAACTTAAGGTATGGTGCAGTTTCGATAGACTAAGTACAATATATAGTTTACGCATGGATAGTAACTCACATTCCTTGTACAGTTCAGTAGTAGGGTACCTGAAGGGCTTTTGGAAAATAACTTTAAGTAAACTCCTTTGCGCCCTCTCAACTTCAATAAATCTAGATTTACTAGCACCTCCCCATATTGGTATGCAGTATGACATTATTGATTGAGCTAATGATAAATATAGTTGTTTTAAGAGTACATTGGAAGCGACATGTTTTAAAATCTTAAATATCCACATCAGTTTTCTAATTCGACCGTTTAAGTGTTCAATGTGGTTATACCAAGATAACCTTTGGTCCAATATTATGCCAAGGTATTTTGTAGAAGCTACTTTTTCAATTTTTGAGCAGTGACAGTTTCCGGAATTTGTGTTACAGGTATGTATTATTAGTTCTAAGTTGTTTGGTGGCTGCGTGTTTTCATATTTCGAGAAGCACATGTAATTAGTTTTGGAGGTATTTAGTGTAAGTAGGTTCTGTCTAAGCCAAGAGCAGATTATATTCAAGCCTCTTTCTGCTTTTTGATATACTGCTTCCCAGGACCTATCATTAAATATTATTACAGTGTCGTCAGCATATGAAAGCACGCAACCTCCGAGAGTGGATAGGCTGGTAAGGTTGTTAATATATATTAAGAACAAGGTGGGCCCAAGCACGCTACCCTGTGGGACGCCAAAGGAGATAGTATGCTCGCAGCTTATGTGATTTACAATTTTTACTCTTTGTGTGCTGGTTATACAAGTAATCAGCAAACAGTTTGAGAGGTTTTCCTCTGACGCCAATTGATTCAAGTCTCTGTAAAAGGATAGGGAGAGAGACGGTGTCAAATGCTTTCCGCAAATCCAGGAAGATTGCAAGGCATTTTTGCCCTCTGTCTACCTGCTGCGTTATTTCCGTAGTAAGCGCAAGCACGGCATCTTCTGTGGACTTTCCTTGCCGGAAACCAAATTGGGATTGTGAAAGGAGGTCATATTTATTAAGGTAATTAATTAACCGTTTGTTCATGATTTTTTCTATAATTTTGGAGATCGCAGGTAGAACAGATATGGGCCGGTAGTTGTTGACTTCATCTCTCTCCCCACCCTTATACACTGGTGTTACAATAGCTTGCTTAAGCATCTCAGGGAATACTCCAACGGCAAAGCACCTGTTTACAAGTTTACTAATTATCGGGACAACAAGAGGTCTTGCCAGTTTTAGAAATCGAGTGGGAATGTCATCCCAGCCGGGGGCACTGTCATTTTTTAGACTCATCAGGATACTATCTACTTCTTCAGGATAGGTATCTAGGAGGACAAATGATGAGTGATTTGATGCGGAAGAAAAGAGAGCGCAATCGCTCTGGTGAGAAGCAGAAGGGGGACTATTTGAGATGTTTTTTGCGAGTTCCTTACCTATATTAGCGAAGAAATCATTAACATGGTTTATAGAGATGTCTGGAGAGGATTTAGAGTTCAATAATTCTATTCCATTGTTCGTCTTAGTCTTATAATGTGTTATCTTTTTAATAGTACTCCACAAGGCTTTGGGATTTTTAGCAGATTTTTCCAGAATATCTCGATCATATTTCCTTTTGAGTTTCCTAATTAAGTTGATACAAAAGTTGCGGTATCTCCTGTAGGTAACTTTCAGGGTCTCATTTTCTGGATTCCTACGTACTTGGAGTTGCATTTTATTGCGGTTCTTTATGCATCTAAGTATTCCAGGGCTGATCCAGGGCTTAATGATTCGTTTGTTGCTAGAAGTTTTCTTTAAAGATGCACTTTCTTCTAGGCTGTCTCTAATTTTATTTATTAATTGCTCAAGAATGAAGTAAGGATTTTCGCTAAGTAAAAGAATATCAAGATTTTTATGAACTAAATTCGTAAGTGCTTGAGAGTAATTGATACGTTTATATAGCGTAGGGCATTTTTCTTGAATACTGTTGGACAGTGCGAGGAATATGGTTAGGTGGTCAGTAATTGACGTATTTATAACTGCTACGGACGCTGTGTTTTTACTTATAGAAGAGCAACGCCGTTTATGCGGATTTAGAGTTCAAACAAAAATTAAGCTTCGTAGTCCTTAACTTTGGCAATGTCCACCGAAGAGACGCGAACCTAAATCTGACAATGACCCATTTTCAACATAAAGTTATCCAAATCAATAGTAATGTGTAGAAAGTGCATCGAATAGAATTTATTTGTTATTCTGCTGTCACTATACGGAAGAGGACGGATAAAGTTTTATCAGACATAAGAGACATTTGATTATATTTCATCTAAATCTCCCCGCGTCGATTCCGGCCCCAGACAGACAGTCATAATTCACGCATCAGAAAAAGTGTAATCAAATTCTAGTTAGTCCTACAAATCATTTCGTTTCTTTCAGTACACTTTTTCCGTTTCGCTCTTTCGGCTTTTTCTTGGAATCCGACAAAAACTAGCACGGGATTTGTCGGTGTCTACGCTAACAGGAAGTTGGCGACCGGAAGGGCTATCTCTGCGCTTCTCTGAAAGCCTCTGAGGCGTTGCTGTTTTTTGGTTAGTAATATGTCAATGGTGGAATCACATAACGTTAGTATCTTCAAGTTAAATATATAGTTAATTTTCACACACGTCTGCTTTTGCTTCGTTTTTATTATGTTAGTTAGTTTTAAATTATTTTCCCGTAGGTCACTCAATACCAACAAAGTACAAAACATGTGGTTCATCGTTTACTTTTCATTATTTTTCTAAGGGATCTCATCGGAACTAACAATTATTACAATAAAACGCATTTAATGGGTATTTAAGTAACATGGTGCCTAATGGCTGAGATTGCTATTGTAAACAGTCCAATTCTCGACAAAAACTCGCGGAACGCGGACTAACTGCAAAGATAACACTGCAGTTTTGCACAAAAGGCGTGAATCTGCATAATCGATGGCTTATTGGCGTTCCCCTTTACTTCCAAATTGCAAATTTTCCACACGATTTCGCTCCACAAAATAAATTTTCAACTCGCGAATACGAGTAAAACGCTGGCGGCCCGGTTATTTACATTTTCTTTTGGTGGATTTTAGTTTAGGGTGTTGGGTCTGATGTAGGGGAAAGTTCTTCACAATACAGGTTAAGGTAGACGCTCCTATATGGATGTATTATTTTTTTCTATAGATGTTTGTACAATCACGTAATAATAAATGAAAAAAATTAAGCATTAAAACAGAAACCATCACAATGAATATTTCTAGAACATACATTATTAAAAGTGGTACAATTTCCTCGACGGTATTTTCATTCCATTACCTGAACGCTTTGCTTCAGTGCATGAAATAACGCGAGGGCTGAAAAATATTTTCACATATAATGACTTAATTCACCTCACGAATGCTTATTAGTATTATTATGTTTCCAGTGAGCGATAAATAAAAGTAATTGCCTAATTATTTAGGGTCGGGGTAAGACTTGCTAATACCAGCCTGCTTTGCAAAGCCTCGTTGAATTTATCGTTCCTTGTTCCTAATGTTCCTATGAGCGTAGACGTCGGGTCTTGAGAGTTACCTTGGGACTATGAAGCTTATTTTCAAATTATTCTCTATGGAACCTTAAGTCACTGTAATTTTAGCCGTCAATCTATTAAAATCTTTTTTGTTTTTTCCTCAAAGTGTAACCTGTGTAGGATACATTTTTGAATGTTTTAGTTACTTGGTCTTCAAATTAAGAATGAAAAGTTCAACAAAAACATAACCACACGAACAAGCCATAATTCGTGTGTGGTTTAAGCAGCCCACATACTCATAAATTTAGTGCAGCTTATATCTGGAACGTAATAAATGTAAGTTTTACAACTGCAACCAAAACGGAAATAAAATAGAAATAAATATTTACATAGCTCGAGGCTCACTCAGTCAGCCTTTCAGCTTCAGTGATACAGATTTAACGATTGTGTATTAAATAGAGAACAACATATTTTTATGTTCATTCATGTGTTATGATATGATTCTTAGGGGAAGTTCGTGTCCACAAAGAACACATAAAGTTGCGTCATACTGACACAGTTGTGATAGCGCTTATTTTTAAGTGACATCAAAGTGAATCAAAGATTATAGGTACATTCTATTTATCAATGATGTTATATAAAAAAGTGGCCAAGTGCGAGTCGGACTCACCCATGAAGGGTTTTTAATCATAAACGGAAGTTTATGACGTATAAAAAAAAACTACTAACTAGATCTCGATCAAACCAATTTTCGGTGGAACATTGCATGGTAATGTACATCATATATTTTTTTATAGTTTTAAGCGGCTGATTAAAGTTTACATTTGGAGCATTGCTTTATATGGGAGCGAGTCGTGGACGCTAACCCAGAGAGACAGAGAACGACTGGAGGCCTTCAAAATGTGGTGCTGGCGAATGATGGAAAGGATTAGCTGGACGGAGAGAAAGACAAACGAAGAAGTTTTAAGGATGGTAGACGAGAAAAGATGTTTGCTAGGATGTATTAGAAATAGGAGAGGCAAGACGGTGGGCCACCTGATACGGCACGACAGTTTCTTCCTAAACATCCTGGAGGGTAAAATTGAAGGCAAGAGAGGCAGGAAGGCCTAGGCTAACATATTCTAGTAAATAAAACATAAAGCTGATGTCGAGTCATATGAGGAAGTCAAGAGGCTGGCAATGGACAGAGAAAAGTGGCGGTTACTCCACCGACAAGAGCAAGGCTCTTAAGTAATGAAGATGATGATCATTCTCTTATTTTAGCAGTTACAGGGGGTTACACACATTTTACCGCTTTGGAAGTGTCTCTCGCGCAAACTATTCAGTTAAGAAAAGAATTATATTAAAAACCTCAATATAATTTTTGAAGACCAATCCATAGATACCCAGATGTATGGGTTTGATGACAATTTTTTTATATCAGTTTTAAGTACGGGGAACCCCCAAAATTTACTGTTTTTAGGGTTCCGTACTCAAAGAGTAAAACGGGACCCTATTACTAAGACTCCGCTGTCCGTCTGTGACATGACAAATCCATAAGGGTTCCGTTTTTTGCCATATGGCTACGGAACCCTAAAAAGAGGTAGATAAATATGTTGTCTATACGAAATTCCCTGTTTAAAAATGGCCAGGAACATCTGACAGCTGAGACACGTTTACGTTTCCATTGACGACGTGAAACTGAGGCAAGTTGGTGCAATTGACACAATTTTAGTGTGCCATTTGTGGAGTGCTTATAACTATCTACCTCTTTTTTATTTAACATCATTGCTTTCTATGATATTAACATTCAGATATAAGATAGCTTTATTGGAGTTGATTCGATACATAACAGTTTTATGTGATCTATCTGCAAAATTGGTTCAGCAAAATTCTCGTAGGTATGTTACTTAAGTTCCAAAACATATCATGGTTCTATAATCGCTGGAGTCGTTATTTAATTACAATCTTTTTTAGTGTATATACTAACGTTGACTTGAGAAATTTAAAAAACATTATTTACTTACAAATTGTTATTCTCTGAGTTCAAGAACCACGGTATGCAACCTAAAGTTCTAGCCCTAATAATTCTAACCCATAAATATAATTTTGTCCCATTTGTAAGCGCAATTGGCTGCTTTATTCGATTAAAGAACAAATATCATCGACTTGAGAGTGCATACGAAGTCGCGGAAGGTGAAATTCAAATGAAACAAACATAGTGATTGAATTACTTACTGATTATATTGATCCTTCACTGTGTTAACTTACCATTAAGACACAGTATTAATGAATAGTATTAGACTAACACACAATACATTACAAATAGTATTTGACTTCTCCCTGGCTAAATCAAGACTGACTCCGAAAAATCCCTCATGGGACCAGGTCGCCACTACATTGACGTTACTTTTCCCTCCATTACTATGGACCAATCAGAGAGCCGCAGTAACACCTGGCGGTCTCTGATTGGTCGAGCGCTTCCAACTGTCAGTCCTGCTTTAATCCAAGTTTTAGGTCATAATACATACTCATTTATACAAATTAATGATTACCACTGCGTATTAACTATATAATTTCTAACAGTCGGCCATCCAAAATAGATGTAACGACCTCGCACATCAAATCGTAATATTAACTAACAAATAAGAATAAATAATACGTACGAGTTTATACCCGTGTAATGGAATACATTTGCTACACATTGTCAAAATATGTTGGATTTTGTATTAATATATCATACACATGGACCAGCTGTAGCATTATACATCTGCGATTATCATTATTTCATGTTTACAACTTATTTCATTAATAACATAACGATATGAATCACAATAAACAATCTAGAGTGTACTCTATGGATTTGATTTACTGATTTGCAAGTAAGTAGACATTATATCACGGCCTGTAAGAGTAAACTACTTAGTAATATAATATAAACATTAAATTTTATTATTTTTGGCAGGCTTTATTTCATGGCCTGAATTTTATTCGCAATCGGGCATTATTTCATGGCCAGTGCGAGTGATGTATTATGTATTCGCATACGGGCATTATTTCATGGCCAGTGCGAGTGATGTGTCATGTATTCGCATACGGGCATTATTTCATGGCCAGTGCGAGTGGTGTATTATGTATTCGCATACGGGCATTATTTCATGGCCAGTGCGAGTGATGTATTATGTATTCGCATACGGGCATTATTTCATGGCCAGTGCGAGTGATGTATTATGTATTCGCATACGGGCATTATTTCATGGCCAGTGCGAGTGATGTATTATGTATTCGCATACGGGCATTATTTCATGGCCAGTGCGAGTGATGTATTATGTATTCGCATACGGGCATTATTTCATGGCCAGTGCGAGTGATGTATTATGTATGGTCCTGGACACTGGAATAAATGGGTTAGTGATTACTTTCAAAAATAGGCATTATTTCATGGCCTGAACACTGAAATAAATGGATTAAAGATGATTTTTATAAACAGGCATTATTCCATGGTCTGGACACTGAAATAAATGGGTTAATGATAACTTTCAAAAACAGGCATTATTTCATGGCCTGAACACTGAAATAAATGGATTAAAGATGAATTTTATAAACATGCATTATTTCATGGCCTTCATCATCATTGGCCTCTACGTCTTTATCAGACGATTCAAGCAGCGCTTTGCGAATGCATAGTAGAGCACTTTTTTAAATGGCTGTGTAGCCCTATGCGGGAGCGGCATTGTCTTCCGCAAAGGTGGCAGGAAAATTGTGCATTAGGTAATGGCGGGGTGTTTATTTGTCTTCTCCTTCTTTTACCTTCGAGAAGGTCAAACCAGGCCCCGTCATGTTTCTTGCGTCCGTCCGTGAGAGCCCTTCGCCACTTAATCCTATCTTCCGCAATGTGCTCCCAACATTGGTGATTGATACCGAATGCTATCATATCCCGCTTGGCACAATCCTTAAAGCGTAGCAGAGGTCTACCTATACCTCTTTTAGCATTTGCTACGGCGCCAAGCAAGGTACGGCGTGGAAGACGAGTGGGTGGCATACGATGCACATGCCCCAACCATCTCAACCTTCTCTGTTTGAGCAGAGCGGTGAGACTGGGCAGCTGTGAGATTTCCAGCACCCTCTCATTAGTCACTCTGTCCTTCCAGCTGATGCCAAGGATGTTGCGAAGACAGCGCATGTAAAACGTATTAAGCCGGCGTTCTTGTTTTGCATACGATGTCCAGGTTTCTGCTCCGTACAAGAGTATACTCAAGATGCATGTTTGGAACACGATCATCTTAGTTCTTGTTGTGAGATGCCCGTTATTCCATACTCTTATACGGAACTTCCCAAACATTGTCGCCGCTTTGCCGATACGCAAGTTGATCTCTGCGTCTAACGAGAGATTGTTCGACACGGTCGACCCAAGGTAGCAAAACTGCTCGACTACATCTAGGGGTTTGCCATCCAGTATAATCACTGGTGGCTCCGCACACCCCTGCGCTAGAACTACCGTCTTTTTGGCGTTAATGCTCATGGAGAACAGAGTGCAAGCATGTGCAAACTTGTCCATCATCACTTGGAGCTCCTGCGAGGATCCAGCGACGAATGCTGCGTCATCGGCGAAAAGAAGGTTGTCAGCGTATAGATCTTCACGGTTACGTTTGGACTTGAGAAGAGATATGTTAAAAAGCTTCCCATCAGCTCTAGTGTGAAGGTGGATACCCTTCTGGTCGTCGCCGAAAGCGACTTTCAGTAGCAGCGAAAAAAATATGCCAAACAGAGTAGGTGCCAAGACGCAACCTTGCCGGACACCCCTGCGCACTTCGAAAGGATCCGATTGGTCTCCATTAAAAGTGACGGCGCCTTTCATTTCGTCGTGGAAAGATTTCACGAGGCTGAGCAGTTTCGGGGGGCATCCTATACTTGCGAGTGCAGTGTAGAGCCCCTCTCTGCTTACCGTGTCGAAAGCCTTGTTAAGGTCAACGAAAGCGATACACAAAGGTGTTTTTTGCTCACGACACTTCTCCTGCATCTGACGTAAGGTGAAAATCATATCTATTGTAGATCGCTGGGCACGGAAACCGCACTGAGCCTCAGGATATACGCGATCAGCCAGCTGTTGGATTTTGGATAAGATCATCCGTGCGAACAACTTGCCTACGATGCTTAAAAGGGATATCCCGCGGTAGTTGTTGCAATCACCGCGGTCTCCTTTCCCTTTGTATAAGGTGACTATGTTAGCATCACGCATATCCTGAGGCACAAAGCCGTCCTCCCAGCAGTTACGCAGCAGTCCATGCAGAAGAGGCCCTACACACTCAAGCTTAATAATTTCTGCGCAGATGCCATCGCCACCAGGACTTTTACCTCGCTTTAGTTGCTTGATGGCCTTGTGAAAGTCCTCCAATGTTGGTGGTAAGTCTAACTCATCCCAAGTCGATAGTTTCGGCAGGAGCAGTACTGCGTCTGGCTTGATGTCGACTGGGAGTGAGTACAGACCGGTGTAGTGTTCCACCCATCGCTGAAGTTGTCTTTGGCTGTCAATGATGACAGTACCGTCAACCTCCTTTATAGGGGCCGTTTTTTTGGGAATCGGACCGAGAGCTTGTTTGATTCCCATGTACACACCACTAATATTACCCATATCTGCGCAGGCTTGAATATTACTGCAAAGCTCAGACCAGTACGCGTTAGCGCACTGGCGGGACTTACGCTGTAGGTCTGCCTTTGCTCTAATCAGGTTACTGCGGGTGCTGGTGCTAGGTGACATACGATGGTTTAAAGCAGCCTGGCGTTTGGCGTCTAATAAGGGCTGTAGAATCGCAAGGTTTTCAGCAAACCAGTCCTGTGTTTTGGACTTCTGGTAACCGAAAGCAGTTACCGCTGCTTCAGTGATGAGCTTCTTTGTTCTTGTCCAGTGTTCAGTAGCAGGTAGGAGTGCGTCATTCCAGGCTGCAAGCTCCGCTTTTACTAAGCTCCCAAATTTCTGGATCAACTCGGATTGGACGTTGTGAACGTTGATTTTCTTTTTCCCGGCGGTTCTGGATGAGTGAATCTTTTTTGGAGAGATAGCAATATGCGCCACAACCAAAGAATGGTCCGTATCACAATCTGCACTCTGAAAGGAACGCGTGTGAAGAACTTCTCGAAGGTCTCTTTTTCTGGATAAGACAAGGTCTAGTTGGTGCCAGTGGCCAGAGCGAGGATGTTTCCATGAGACCTTATGTGCAGATTTACCTCTAAAATAGGTGTTTGTTACGCATAATAAGCGGCTAGAACAAAATTCTAAAAGGCGTTGGCCATTTTCATTCATTTTACCAACACCGTGATTACCGAGACAATCGGGCCAGACAGAGTTCTCCGTACCAACACGGGCATTAAAATCCCCAAGGATATACAAGTGGTCTCCAGGTTTAACTCCGTCTATGACCTCTGCAAGCTGGTTGTAAAACTGGTCTTTAACATCTGCATTGGCCGATAATGTGGGTGCGTATGCGGAAATCAAGGTAACATAGCCGCATTTACTGTTCAGGCGAAGACTCATGATGCGTTCCGAAATGCCTACAGGGTTCTCGATACTAGGCAAAAGGTCATTACGTACTGCAAAGCCTACTCCGTATTCACGCACTGAATCAGAGTTCTTCCCTTTCCAGAAAAATGTGTAATTGGGCTCGCGAATCATCCCTTCATCTGGGAGCCTTGTTTCTTGAAGGGCAGATATACCGATGTTAATAATAATAATTCATTTATTTATTCAACCAACTTGGATCATACATTTAAATACTATACACAAACCATAAAAAATACAAATACAGTCATGTCAAGGTTAGTAGGTAAATTTCATCTTACATCTAAAGTGTTAGTAGACATTATTTCCCATTGTTAAGCCTACTGAGTTCTCCGTTTATGATTGCGGTTTTGCGCAGTTCTTGTGCGTCATCTCCTGAACCTCCGCAGTTGACCGGGAGGCCTGTCCTCATGGTTCGGACATTCCATGTTCCTATACGCATGGATAAGCGGTTTTTTGTATTTTTGTGTGTCTCTTTATGCGCAGGTGTAGTTAATGACGGTGCCAGTTGTCTAACTAAGCATTTGTGTTCCCCACACCTCAAAGGAACAAACCAGCGCCGGGACGGATCAGTACCAAATTGGCCGGGGGCTGCCCAGCTTAAGCGGGCGGTAACTGATCGATGGACCTACGATGGGCCCTCCCACTGTCGAGAATGACCCCTGGCGCTCACACTTACGCCCATGTGCGTGACCTTATAACCGGTGACTGCCATTCTCCGTGTTTTTTTCCACATAGCTAGGCTAATGTGGGTGAAGTTTCCTCTCCACAGACGCTGCATCGCCAGGGAAGCTATTATGGAAAAACCTAGGATTGCCCAAGACCTAGGCCACCCTCTCGGTCTCACCGGTGGGATCCACAGGAACGACGAGTCGATACGTGCGGACCGGATTGACTGCAGGAGCCTGACGTTAGGGATTAGGTCCCGCTTACGCCTAACGGTGACCCCGTACCGAAAGAAGGGATAAAGGAGGAGGAAATAAAGGATAGGATTTGTGGACATGAATGGGAGTAAGGTAGTAGGATGATTATTGCTTAGGAAGGATGGGGAAAAGCAATAACAGCTCGGGGAGCCGGGGTCGCGTACCCGTGTACCGTTGAACTTTCACCGGACAGGTGACAATCAACGGTACTCCCTGGCAACGGTACTTCATGGCCTTAACACTGAAATAAATGGGTTAAAGATGATTGTAATCAACAGGCAATTATTACATGGCCAGAAAACTGAAAATATGGGTATAAGATGATTTTCATTTATTAACTGCTACTGGCGCGGTCTGGCCGCGGCGGTCCATAGTAAACTTGTCATTAGCTGTCAAAATGTTCGAAATACAATTGCACTAGTGCATTTTTTTTTTAACATTAACATCAATTTTGAACTTAAGGTTTAAAATATTTATAAAACAAAGAAAAGAAGAGAGACGAGAACACGATATGACACAGATAACAAATATAATGGACAATGTACACCATCATCGTCTGAAGCCCAATACAAGACTCGAACTTGTGACCTCTGCATTGCCGGTACATATATAAAATTTTGTATATCACACTAATTAATTAGTAGCCTTTCATTATGGAGGTCTGAAATAATTCACCCTAGGCTTGATTTTATCAAAGTAACTGCTACTACAGAGGAATAGCGTCTATAACCATTTTTCAACATCTGAGTGTCAACAATCTGCTACCTATGAACATCGTATATTTTAATTAGTCCATATGGACCCTAGAACTTAAGTAAATATATAGCTTTTTATTATTTTCAGTCGCTGGGATTTGTTTTTTGACACGTACTAAATATCCTACCTCGAACTTTTAGGACTGCAACGTTTTGCAGCATAGGACAATATCTGAGCTTCGTGTGAAGCTTTACGAGCTTCGTGTGAAGCTTTAACGGGCGCATTTATGTCTTCTCTCATTTCATCTACACATTTACGATCAGCGCTAGTAACATCGGTACATACTTAACTCTGGAAGAATGCGACTTTCACTAGGTGCCATTAACCAATTATTTATTTGGTGCCAAATAGCGCCTCAGAGGGGGTGCGATTAAGCCCTTGAATTTAAAGTAGTAAGTATGTACAATCTTCATTGCACATCAAGCATTTGGTCTCAACCGTGCCAATGCTATTGGCTGTCAAACCGTCCACCAAATTTATATTATATCGTTCTACTTGCCCGTGACCCTGGGTGTGGATACAGCGTTCAATACAGTAATATTTAGTATTCCTATCGCACAAAACTTCCCAAAGATCTCACTAGTGAAAGATATATATGATTCACCGAGGGACGCCAAAAAATACCCAAAATATTTTCGGAATACATTAATCTTACTAACAACTATGGACAATGTTCCGAAATAAATTATTTGAATTGAATTGAAAAATTGAATTAATCGATGTTCCTAACAGGCTTCAAGTAAGCGTTTTTAGTGTAAGAGTCTATAAGAACCAGTATATAAGCATTGCACCCTTTCAAAAGCGCATTTTAGACAAAAGGTAACGTGAATTCAATATAGTGAAATAATTAGGTATAATTGTAATTTAATTTAAATAATATATGAATAATATTTAATGTAAAAATTGAATTCCAAGTTTTATTATGTATTTAGAATATTTAGATAGGTACAATGCTCTTTATTTATTTAAAAATTTTAAAAGTCCTTCTTTATCCCGAGATGAAAGGTTTTCTTCATATCCTGAATCAGCCTCAGATATGTCAGGAATACCAATTTGTTCGGAATCTACTTTCCTCCCGAGCTACACGATCGCGATAAATCAAAGACTCATTCTTCAATAAGCAGATATTACGAGGAGAGCAAACAGCTACAATATGTCCTACTCCTCCGGCAGGCATCCACAATACCCCAGCTACAACAGAATAACTCACCCCGTTATGAACTATACGAGTAAGTCCTCCTTCCACAAAAATCTCCCCTTTGAATACTTATGGGTTCTGGACGCACCCCTATAAAGGTAGGATCGAAAATTTCTAAATCACGATCGCAATGTTATTTTGAACTTGTTACTAATGGTCACTAATTGATCAAATTAGAGTGTATCCAAGTGATGACTGATCTTTTGTATAACGGTGTGAGGTTGTTCTGTATAGGTTTATCCTATCAACAATTTAAATGGCATAACATCTTTGGGTAAAATTAACAAGTCCTATTTAGCTTCAACGTCATCTATGTATAATGATTTGTACCCATAGAGGTAGAATAGAATAGAGAGACTCGCCCACACATACCTACACGCATGAGTGACAAGTATGCATGCATAGACAATACCGCAATTGGGAACGAGATACAATGTCACATTTTCCGTCCCTCCCCGCGCATACGGAATCTTTGCTGTTTGCCACCACATCTGTCAAAATATTGTACATTATCCTTCTAGCGTTATTCCCGGTTATGCCCCTAAAGGAGCCCGGGGTTCGCTTTGACACCTAATCCCAAGATTTGGCATAGGCACTAGTTTTACGAAAGTGACTTTTATTTCTTTATAGTTAGTGTGTGACTGAATAAATGATTTATGATTATGATTATGATTGACTGCCATCTGACCTTCCAACCCAGAGGAAAACAATACATTATTGGGATAGCCGTCACCGATATAACACCACCAAATCACAAATGACATTAGACGTCAATAATGAGTCTTCTGATACTTCCCAATCTATTGAAGTAAATTCACCACTATCTATTTCGGGCATACGCTAGGACGGCATCTATTATATTTTTATCGAATTTTGGAGGGTAGTAAAATACTATACACCCATATCTCCGTTGACAACTTGCTTATTTCGGGCATACGCTAGGACGGCATCTATTATATTTTTATCGAATGTTGGAGGGTAGTAAAATACTATACACCCATATCTCCGTTGACAACTTGCTGGGTCGACCATGACCGGTGAAACCCGTGTAGAAAGGGCAGAAATAAAGGTAAATAAATATCGCGTTAAAACCGTGAAAAACAATAATTTAAATATGTGTACAAAGCGCGAGTGTTTAAAGTGTTATATCTATAGGTATACGTTGTACTACAAAGTTACCGAATCCTCAAGAGTAAGGGAAGATTACTAGTTATATTGATTCCATTAGTTATAATTATTAAATAGCTTCATAACCTCCGACACCAACCTGAGGTATCCCGCCATACCAGGAAAATAGGCAATTAAATTTAAATCAAATCAAAATACGGACTAGAGTAGACTTTGTTCTTTTTCTAAAATCGAATGATGCAAAACAAATGCAACTCTGTTCTAATTTAAATTGAATATAAATTCCATTGACGGGAGAATGCCGTGAATTCGCGGCACCGGGAGACAACAGGACGTAAAGGACCGTATTCACAAACGCTGTTTTAAAATATTTGTCATTAGAATTGCGGACAGAGCTTAACCGGAGGAGACTGACGAGGAAGACCAGAGTAGGTCAATCACGCAACGCATTGTACGCGCGTCTGACAGTAAAATCACAATCTAACTGTCATTTTTCCATATAAAATTGACATTTAGACCTTACAGACGCGCGTAAGAAAAGTTACGTGATCGACCCACTGGATCATTAAATGCCGCAATACATATTGTAGTCTTGACATTGAGGAAGTTTGGCATAACACTGCCCAGTATCGTGACTTATTCTTGAGCATCGACCACATTTCTTTAATGGTTGCGTACATTCTAAATTTCAATAATATCTGAACTGTGATGTGACGTGGCCATCTTTCCTACATTTACAGCAACGAATAATCTTTGAATGTGTACGTGCCTGACTGTCTACATGCTCTTGGTAGTAAGTTCTTAACAAACTTACGCTCTGTATTTGTCTTTATATTTCTAACATTACTCGCATACGTTAGCGATTTATTAGAATTGTCACATATTGGGCTGCTTCCGCAACAAGCCTAGCAGAACGATCATCAAGTCCATGCAAAATGCATTCTACTGCACGTTTGCCAACAATACACACATCTATTTATCAAAACTAACTTTTCATAATAACACTCTTTAAGCGGATTAGAAAACCTAGCTCTTTTAGCAAGATGAAAATGGAAAGACAACAGATGGTCGACCCTCGTACCTTTTATATTTCATACATACCTAACTTCCCTATATTATGGTCAATTTAATAGTCTCTAAACCGATACAAGATCTACTTATATGTTAGTATTATGAGAAGGCTCACCGAGATGTCCCTGGTGCGTCGTTCACTATGACCGCGCTGCCCACTGGCGGCCCGGCTGCATGCCCGCCGGCTGCCCGACGTGGCTGCACTGTCCGCTGGCTTCCCGCGTGGCTGCGCTGTCCGCTGGCCGCCCGCGTGGCTGCGCTGCCCGTCTGCGCACCCGCTGGCTGCCCGCGTGGCTGCGCTGTCCGCTGGCCGCCCGCATGGCTGCGATGTCCGCTGGCTGCCCGCGTGGCTGCGCTGTCCGCTGGCCGCCCGCTTGGCTGCGATGTCCACTGGCCGCCCGCATGGCTGCGATGTCCGCTGGCCGCCCGCTTGGCTGCGATGTCCACTGGCCGCCCGCTTGGCTGCGATGTCCACTGGCCGCCCGCTTGGCTGCGATGTCCACTGGCCGCCCGCGTGGCTGCGCTGTCCGCTGGCCGCCCGCTTGGCTGCGATGTCCACTGGCCGCCCGCGTGGCTGCGCTGTCCGCTGGCTGCCCGCATGGCTGCGATGTCCGCTGGCTGCCCGCGTGGCTGCGCTGTCCGCTGGCTGCCCGCGTGGCTGCGATGTCCGCTGGCTGCCCGCGTGGCTGCGCTGTCCGCTGGCTGCTCGCGTGGCCGCGCTGTCCGCTGGCTGCCCGCGTGGCCGCGCTGTCCGCTGGCTACCTGCGTGGCTGCGCGGCCCGTTGACCGCCCGCGTGGCTACGCTGCCCGTCTGCGCGCCCGCTGGCTGCCCGCGTGGCTGCGCTGCCCGCTGACTGCCCGCGCTGTCCGCTGGCCACCCGCGTGGCTGCGCTGCCCGCTGACCGCCCGCGTGGCTGCACTGCCCGTCTGCGCGCCCGCTGGCTGCCCGCGTGGCTACGCTGCCCGCGCTGTCCGCTGGCCGCCCGCGTGGCTGCGCTGCCCGCTGACCGCCCGCGTGGCTGCACTGCCCGTCTGCGCGCCCGCTGGCTGCCCGCGTGGCTACGCTGCCCGCTAGCCGCGCGACCGCTGACTGCGCCTCCTGCTCCAGAGCAGCGGCTGACGCGCCCCCGCGAGGGCCGACTGGAGCGACCGCGCAAGCGCCGCGCCGTCTGACTGCTCGCCTGGCGCGGCGTCGGGGCGTGCTGCGCAACCGTCGATGTGTGTATATAAAGTTCCCTTCCACGAGCTGCTTCTTCTGTTATATCCTGAAACGTATAATTTGTTCGCGAAGTCACTGATGAAGGGTACAGTAAAACTATTAAGCGACACAAGATGCAAGTATAGCTCCAGAAATATTTTGTATTTTTAGTAAAAAAAAAGGAACAAATAAAAATGTATTCCGACCAGAGTTTTATTTAAACACCAATACGCATTCAACAACAGCTACATTATCATATAAATTTAATAAATATTATTGTTTAATAAATAAGACCTACTACTACTGGTACCTGTATAAACCCGGATAAAGGGCGTCAATCCTGAAGCCAACCTTGTCAACGCACTCAGTAGCTGTACATTATTTTATTAGCAACAATAAATACACGCTCAAGTGGATTAAAAGTCGAAGTGGAATAATGCGTCGCAATCATACATCACCCTGCTTTGAACCATGTGACCTAACATTTTAGCAATTCTAGCTGTTGAATGACTCTTACCGCGGTATTTAAAGCTTTAACCTTTGATATTATTTTACAAAGAAACGAACTAGCAGCATACGCTCTGATTATAGGAACAAAAACAAGTTTACGTGGGCTTAGTGGTAAGTTTAAACAAAAGGAGGAAAAAAAAATAGTAGTGAGCTTAGTACTTTTAAGGTCCTTTTCTTATCCAACTTCTGAGATGTAAGCGCAATTGGCTGCTTTATTCGATTAAAGAACAAATATCATCGACTTGAGAGTGCATACGAAGTCGCGGAAGGTGAAATTCAAATGAAACAAACATAGTGATTGAATTACTTACTGATTATATTGATCCTTCACTGTGTTAACTTACCATTAAGACACAGTATTAATGAATAGTATTAGACTAACACACAATACATTACAAATAGTATTTGACTTCTCCCTGGCTAAATCAAGACTGACTCCGAAAAATCCCTCATGGGACCAGGTCGCCACTACATTGACGTTACTTTTCCCTCCATTACTATGGACCAATCAGAGAGCCGCAGTAACACCTGGCGGTCTCTGATTGGTCGAGCGCTTCCAACTGTCAGTCCTGCTTTAATCCAAGTTTTAGGTCATAATACATACTCATTTATACAAATTAATGTGTAACGAGATAAACCGTGTTTGATGGTATGCGTAGACGGCTATCACTTACCTATGTGTGTAACAGCAACCTGACGAACTCGAAGAGTCGTCCACACTTGATTTTATGCACCGCGCTAGTCAGTCAGATAGATTTCTCACAGAGGTGGGTATGCTTTGGGTTCACGGTCATAGGAGCAATTAGTGCTTTCTAAAGAGGGCGCCATGCATTTCAATTTATACTCTAAAATGCAAAAGAGTTGTATGCAGGAGACCTATTTAGTAGCTAGCCACATAGAAATATGAACAAAGATTCAATTACAGAAAGCAAGTTTATTACAGTTCTCACAATCGTTTTAAATATTTACTAAACCTTAACTCTACTGTAGGGATAGCGGCGTGGCTCTCTCAGATGAGATTAAAATATAGGTCCCTGACCGAGGACGAAGTTTGACTCTAAAGTTAAATCTTTATATATAAGTAGGCTTTATTATTACGCTTAGGTCTGTGTGAGGCTCGTTTGCATTATTAAATTACAACATTAATATCTCATGGCAGATTCCATGAATGACACCAAAAAAAATGGAGGGAGGTCACCTCTAGAAACCCGCTACACGTGCGTCACGTCCCGCTGCGGTCCACTGCGTCTACCCAGGCTCCCAGATGAGAAACTGCTCGTGTCGGCATCCGCATGTGAAGTACAAAAGGGGCGTATCACCGCACGCGAATTCCTGCGCCCGCTCAATTGCCTGTCCGCAACTGGAGCCCCCGCAAGGCAGCCAGCACGTTGTCGCTGTAAATCACAATCAACATTTAAGACTTGAACGAACAAACAACTATCACTTTCTCTCCGACCACATTTCGACAGAAATTACTAGAACTAGCTTTACCTGGCAAGAGTTCAAAGCTAAGCGTTGGTGATTTTCCGCCTCCCAGATATCTTCTTTAAGAAGTAGTGTGTTACATCTGAAACAAAGCAATGTCCCTCCTCTAAAAAACCGCCGCTTGAACACGATAAATATTTCTTCCGCTAGATCGGCGACAATTTCATTTCACTCACCGACATTTCCAAAGCGTCAAAGCATCTCTGTGTCACTGGATGTATGCTGCTACATTTAAGTTAAACAAATGGCCTCCCGGCCGAAGCGAGCACTTCTCAAAAATTGCGACCTTTTCGCTCAACGCATTTTCGAAGAAGAACTTCTCATTGCTTTTGACAGCCGAGAGAAAAAAAAAAAAGAAGCTACCATAGACAATCCCCATATTCTGTTCAAATACCATAGAGGTATAGACCTGTAGTTATGCCTTGGATGCATGACGACAAATTATTTATCAAAAATCAAATATGATCATATTTTCTAATAGCTTGTTAAAAGTTAAGGATTATTCCTAGCGCTTTGACAACACACAAAAAAAAGACTTATATCGTTGCCTTGAACGAGATGATAAACGCTCTGGCGCAGTTCCTCCGTTGGTCAACAGATGTCGGAATCGTCGCTTGCGCCGTTCTGCAATAGATGGCGCTGTGAGTCTGAAAGTTAATGTGTCGATGCCGAAATTACACCGTAACATTACCGCTTCAGTTAGATAAAAAAAATTTTTTTTTTTTTCAAAAAAAATTTTTTTTTTTTTTTTTTTTTTTTCAAAATTCTATGTCAATATAAACCTGTAGAGAGAGAGGATATACATAACTCCTTGTCCAACCATCCCACTAAGAAAGCGCACTGCCTTCACTATACATCATACGCAACTCAGCCTATAGTACGACCATGCCGCATATGAAAGGTCATCGACCCCTGACCTACACAAGAGTTCCTCCTTCAGGAGCAAAAAAAAATCCAAAGATGTACGTGGCGATATGACAGGTGTCATAGCGTCTCGTTAGAAGCTAAAACTAGCTTTCAAAAGTTTGAAAAGTTCAAAACGATAAAATGCCGCTGACTGCTCGTGAAGCTTCCAGCTTGCTGCCCATAACGTTCTGAAATATTTCAATTACCATAACAAAGCAACACTAACGTAAAGTTTTAGGAAGTACTGTCTATGATTAAAACCAGCGCTTGCATATGTTGATAAGACATATACCCGTGATATATACCTACTCACTTTAATGCACCAAGTAGAAATCGTAACAGACTAAAAAATAACAACCCCTTTTTCACACAGAAATCTTTAAGTAGTAGATCTTAAAAGTTATACTAGATATGTCCATATGACAGAAGCAGAGATAAGAAGACTTATTGTCCTTTTAGAGAAGTACCGAATTATTTCGTTCAGCAGTAGAATAATATCAAGTGGATACAGAAGTTCCAAGTAGCTTAAGCCTAACGTCGACAGTTATTTACCTAAACTAACACGCGCGTTCCTATCATGCGACTTATGCCATACGTATGCGTATGCGTATGCCTATGCTATGCTATGCTATGCTATGCTATGCTATGCGGGCGTCCCCACTTCTATGAACTTAACTACAAACCTAGCTATCTATACGATGCGCTAGTTCTACGCTACGTTACTTACCTATATATTTACCTAACAAACCACACTTAAAGCATGCACTAGTGTGTTTGATATTTATCCTATATTGTTACCTAACACAATCGATGGCCAACTCGAAGGTGTATCCTAATATCGAGGTCAACTGTACATTCCGGGAATTTCGATTTGAGTGCATAATAATTACCTACAGGCATTTACCTAGGAAATACTACGTTCCTATATCTGACTCAACGAATAAGGGTTACTCAAACTGTAAAAAAAATCCATGTCTGGTTTCACATTGACAGACGTAATGTGCTACTTACGGTTCGTTTATTACCTAATATACCTACATGAATTCTTCACCAATCAGTGGTTATCAAAATAAGCTTGAAAATAAAGCATGAGTCCACCTGACAAATAGGTCAAGGTCATTATCATTAACCTCATAGTTACTCTAATGATTTATTCGAATAGCATTCTGTCTGACTGTATCAGTCTGGTTAGAGACTTCTGAGTGAAATTGTAAAGTCAAATCCGATTAAATGAATTGTGATAGCATACAGTTCAGATACTTATAGTTATTAGGTTTCCATAAAAGTTCTTCAACTATTCCCTGTTTTGTGTCTATATGTATGCGAACATACATACCATGGAACTAAATTCCATTAAAGCGACCCCAAAGAAAAGAAACCACCATAACGTCAACAGAATGATTCACATCTAGTACTATCCTAAAGATGTCGCTAGCTTCAACGAGACAACATCCATCTGTACAACTATAACATAGAATGCCCTTCATGTGGTACTGTAGAATACTACTCTCAGAGGAGAAATAGACTCCCACCCAATATTTAAGAAAATACGGATTAAATGCCAGTTACCCCAAACAAGAGAATCCTACGACAATTATATGAAAGATAATGTCTAACCTCAAACACTAGTGAACATCTTGAAAAGGTAGCCAGTCGTACCCAACGACCGCTGCAACACGAAGCTGAGAAGCGATCAACCCGCAGTAACAGTTGTTGACCTTAAGATGACATGAGCCAGCTTCGACAAACATCTCCTTCGCAGACCTGAAATTCGTCATCAATGGACAAGCCTGAGATAAAAGAATTCGCTTTTATGGTATAAAGCGCAGTTAGCAGATTTAAATTGTTGTTTGAGCTCATCCACAGTGCTAATAGGATCTACCTCTAAGCCTTTCGCTTGCAATACAAATAAAACAGTTCGTCTTTGGTCATGTTATCTAACCCTGAGTAATTATAATAATAAGTTACACAAGATAACATTCAGCTTTTCTGAACAAAGAAAGAGAATACTCCTTTGAGTATTACAGTGATAAAAAGAAGAGTATTTCTTTTACCATTAATTAAGCTTAAATCCTATAAATATACTGACTCAGTAATGTTGTATAGTAACATACAAAATAAAACCACCATCTTGCATTGTGGCTATTACAGTTTTAAAAGAGCAGAGTAGAAGTAGCAAGCTATTATTAACATAAAAGTAAAATTTTTACTTGAACCTTCATACCTACTTAAAGTTATGAGTGAGATATACTTCTTTCCACTCCAAGAATAAATAATGACATATACATATATATGTAATAAGGTTATGGCCTAATGCCATTTAATTAATTAATTAATTTAACAAATAAGTAGTACTTATTATCAAGCATTTTAATGATTGGCTTATTGCCTTAAGTATTTTGAGAAGTGTTACATGAATTTACCATTCCATAGAATACAAATAAACATGGTAAAACCATTTATATATAAGTATTCTATGTGCCAGTAACTGTATATTGCAGTGCATAGTCTTGCTTTCACACAAAGCAGTAAAAAAATATTCCAAGTTTAGTTCAGGAGAATTGAAATGTCAAGTTTGACAGTTAATTTATAATAGTTACAAACAGTACCTTATATTGTGTCCAGTTGGAACACCAAAATTTATATTTCACTCTACAGAGTGATGAGAAAAAAAAAAATTACACCCGTTGACACAAATAGTAAAATGCTTTGACACATGAACAGTAGATATAGATATTTGATAAAGACTATGTAACTTAACAAAAGATAAGCCTCACACAACCCTACTCAGACCGCATCTAATACAGGTAATTCCTACTATCAAAAAAAAAACACCATGCACCGATAACCGTTGAAACCTCAACCCCAAAGCATCACGTTGGGCCGACAAAATGTAACGAGATAAACCGTGTTTGATGGTATGCGTAGACGGCTATCACTTACCTATGTGTGTAACAGCAACCTGACGAACTCGAAGAGTCGTCCACACTTGATTTTATGCACCGCGCTAGTCAGTCAGATAGATTTCTCACAGAGGTGGGTATGCTTTGGGTTCACGGTCATAGGAGCAATTAGTGCTTTCTAAAGAGGGCGCCATGCATTTCAATTTATACTCTAAAATGCAAAAGAGTTGTATGCAGGAGACCTATTTAGTAGCTAGCCACATAGAAATATGAACAAAGATTCAATTACAGAAAGCAAGTTTATTACAGTTCTCACAATCGTTTTAAATATTTACTAAACCTTAACTCTACTGTAGGGATAGCGGCGTGGCTCTCTCAGATGAGATTAAAATATAGGTCCCTGACCGAGGACGAAGTTTGACTCTAAAGTTAAATCTTTATATATAAGTAGGCTTTATTATTACGCTTAGGTCTGTGTGAGGCTCGTTTGCATTATTAAATTACAACATTAATATCTCATGGCAGATTCCATGAATGACACCAAAAAAAATGGAGGGAGGTCACCTCTAGAAACCCGCTACACGTGCGTCACGTCCCGCTGCGGTCCACTGCGTCTACCCAGGCTCCCAGATGAGAAACTGCTCGTGTCGGCATCCGCATGTGAAGTACAAAAGGGGCGTATCACCGCACGCGAATTCCTGCGCCCGCTCAATTGCCTGTCCGCAACTGGAGCCCCCGCAAGGCAGCCAGCACGTTGTCGCTGTAAATCACAATCAACATTTAAGACTTGAACGAACAAACAACTATCACTTTCTCTCCGACCACATTTCGACAGAAATTACTAGAACTAGCTTTACCTGGCAAGAGTTCAAAGCTAAGCGTTGGTGATTTTCCGCCTCCCAGATATCTTCTTTAAGAAGTAGTGTGTTACATCTGAAACAAAGCAATGTCCCTCCTCTAAAAAAACCGCCGCTTGAACACGATAAATATTTCTTCCGCTAGATCGGCGACAATTTCATTTCACTCACCGACATTTCCAAAGCGTCAAAGCATCTCTGTGTCACTGGATGTATGCTGCTACATTTAAGTTAAACAAATGGCCTCCCGGCCGAAGCGAGCACTTCTCAAAAATTGCGACCTTTTCGCTCAACGCATTTTCGAAGAAGAACTTCTCATTGCTTTTGACAGCCGAGAGAAAAAAAAAAAAGAAGCTACCATAGACAATCCCCATATTCTGTTCAAATACCATAGAGGTATAGACCTGTAGTTATGCCTTGGATGCATGACGACAAATTATTTATCAAAAATCAAATATGATCATATTTTCTAATAGCTTGTTAAAAGTTAAGGATTATTCCTAGCGCTTTGACAACACACAAAAAAAAGACTTATATCGTTGCCTTGAACGAGATGATAAACGCTCTGGCGCAGTTCCTCCGTTGGTCAACAGATGTCGGAATCGTCGCTTGCGCCGTTCTGCAATAGATGGCGCTGTGAGTCTGAAAGTTAATGTGTCGATGCCGAAATTACACCGTAACAAATGATTACCACTGCGTATTAACTATATAATTTCTAACACATTAAACAGAAACATTGATGTCCATCACATATAGTCTAGCGCTCCAAATTCACATAAAACCCGCTGCAGTAATTGCTAATAATTATTACATGAGCTAAAAGCCCTATCAAAACATGCAGCTGGATATAACGGTTCATGAAGCCATAACAGCAACCTATGACTATTAATACTACCACTAAAGCGCACATCCCCAATACCGCAATAATGCCTAACGTGTCCGAAGTGAAGATGTCATTTCACTCGTCTCGTCCAAATCCAAATTCAGAGTCATTCAATTTGCATATAAAGCGGCCAGAGGCGTCAATGGGACGAGAGGGCGGCGCAATTCCTACCGGCCCTGGAACCCGATGACCATTGTCGAATTTTTTAGTTGGGAATTCGCGTGCAAAACAAAGGGTGACCGGTTGATGACCTGCATGTCACTGGCGTTGCGTCTATAGAACTCAACTCGAACCGGCTTGCCTAATTTTAGACCTTATTTTACAGCTTTAACCTACTAGTTTAGCGTTCGAATCTTGAACAGAGAACAACCCTTTTTATCGCTGTCGCTAATTTAACCGAGCTTAAGGTCACCGCTAGCAATATTAACCGTGTTTAACATCAGTGAAGTGAGTTTGGAGGCTGCCGAAGTTTTTGGATGTAATCTAAGGTTTAGTAGCTGACACTGGAGGTAAGAGTTGAAAGTAAACTTGGTTCAGGTGAGCTGGAGACTTCAACCGACGGTGCTCTGCTTGCGACGCCAAAGATCTGTGTTCCACAGCTCCAGCGGATCAGGTTAGACCAAAAAAACCACTATTTACTGCTAACTTTAACGTCAGTCAAGCCTTTCCATTTCGTAATCACCAATATTTTTGTTTCGCCCTAAACTTCCCATTTTTCTATTTTTATTATGAACATCTTATTGTTAAGAGGCAGGGGAAGACCAAAACGTGCGTTTATGGACCAAGCTAAAGAGAAAGGTCGTATCAAGAGCTCAAAACAGTTGCAGAGAAAAAAACAGAATGGCGATTACTCCACCGACAAGAGCCCGGCTCTTAAGTTTATGATGATATTGTTAAGAATAGAAAGTTACGATCAATGATTTTAAGTTAAGTTAAGTTAACTTGGGAATTTAAAAACAGTAATAATATACAATATTTTTGATGTACCTATTTAATTTAGAACTCAGCAAACATTCGGTAGTAGTTAAGTGATGGCGAAATATGTGCGGTAAAACAGAATGAATTGTCAAGTGGGCGTGATAGAACGCCGCGCAACATTAAATGTGGGTTGTAAATTGGAGTACAAATATTTTTCATTGTATGATGCACATAATTATCATATCAAAACCAGTAGGTACGCTTTTACTTAAAGAAAACACAATTTCTTTAATTTGATTTTATACGCCTATAACTAATACCTAACCGTGTTTCTCGCGATTGACGTTAACCTTATTTAGGAAAATCAGGAACATTTGTTTTCCGTGGTGATTTCCTGGAAATAATGGAGAAATGCTAGAATCCGCGATAAGGCGCAGGCAGTAAATTAAAAGTTAATTGTAACAAAGGCTCGTGTTTGCCTAACTGCCCTGATAAGGCGGGTCTTAAAATAAAGCCTGATTTACAATACTTCATAAAGACCGCTTTTTTATAATGAACATAAGGATTTACTCTTTAACATTAAGTAAGTAAAAGGCAGATTTACTAGCAATAGGCATGATGCCTCATGTTAAAATTGATAACGTATTGTAGCTAAATGAATAGTAAACCATCAAATTATAGTAAACCTTGAAAGTTTAGAAAAAATATGCATTTTTTTCTATTGTCCAAGAGTAAATTTAAAGCTACATAGCTATATGCAATAGAATCCTTACGCTTTTATAAAAACAAAATTATATGACAACTTTGCAGCAATTTACTTGATTTTTCATACAACGGTTAGTAGGTACAAATAACAGGTGTGACGTCATACCTGTGTGTTAATTAGTATCAAGCTTTTATGGCTGCCGCCAGCGAGGTCAATCTTTGTCTAAAATGTTTGGGTATGTATGTTCTTCAATTGTAGTTTCTCCCATACAAACATTTGTCCCTCTCCCAAAACTAAGCAGTACGAATGGCATCGTAAAAAATCTTAATCATCGTCCCTATTGCAATAAGTAATACTCAACTAAAAGACCACATAAAAAGGACTGTGTTTATTTTATTATAGAATCGGCCAATCGATATTTTTCATTAAATTGTTTAAGCTCTTTGCGTTGCACAAATAAACGATCACTGGCAAAGTCAGCGACGAATAACTTAAAGCCACAGAACGCGTCAGATCTTTGCAGTAGGCAACTATTGTTTTAATTTCAAAGGAATAAAGAAAATATATTTATTTATCATAATAACATTAACAAGTATGGGTAAATAGTTTACACAAATACACCTATAGACGCTAAACAGGGCCAGACAAGTCAGCATTTGCATTAAACCTTCATTTAATTTATACGCACTTTAAGCACGAAGCTCTCAATCTAGTTTTCAACTTAAATAAAACACGTAAATTATTATACGTCCTAGCTCTATTTCAATGTGCCAACTAAACACCCGCAATATGCCCAAAACAAATAAGTAGCAGCAGCTAAAAACTTTTGGACCAGCGATGGCTAGTATTTTCCTAAACATTTCATTATGTATCCTGACTTTTTGTATTCACTTATTGGTAAATAATCGTTGAGGTGGAGTTCGTAAAGCCACAACACGTTAACCGCAACATAAAATCTGACGTTCGTTTGTTAAGTAATAGAATCATAATTTCCTACGAACCTATTCAAATATTTTTATAGCTCTCACTCCTGCTTCCAAGCATCCGACACGCATTGTTTAGCCACCAGCCAAACGGTATTCTACATTGAATTCCAAGTTGCAAAGTAAACAGACGTTACTATCATTTTAACAGTCAGTTTCAAACGACATGAAACGCGGCGATGCGACAGCAGTGGCGGGACGTCAACTTTTCCGCACGTCGCGTAAATTCAAAGTGTCGTAAAATATGAAAAATATCCAGACGTTCGCGAATGCAGTAATAAAACTCACACAGAGACAAATTGTACTTGAAAGGATGCACAATGAACCGAAGTGTTTACTAGACAATCATACCAGGTGATACGAGACTTGTTTTATGCCAGGGTCGTAATCTTTAGCCCGCACATAAATTTATGGGGTTCAGATCATGACCGGTACGATTTCGAGGAAAAGTCAATGTTCCTTAGGTCGAGAAGTTAGGAGATCATTGATATTAACCATACATCTTCTGGTTTCCTTGAAGTAGAATTTACAGGATATTCGGTATATTCTGTTATTTACATTATCCATATCATATTCAAAAATTATGTCTAGAAGCTTTTTGAGCTAGTAAATCAAAAACTATTTTGTAAATATACTTAATAATGGTGCGATTTATGTAATAAAAATAAGTTGTTTCACAAATTATTAGACCGAAGATTTGTCGTACCTAAGTTGCGAAATTTATATTAAAGTAAAGGTGGATGCAAGTTTTCTCAATGTTAGAAAACTTTTTCTGGTTTCAAAATCTTTAACAATACTTTGAAACATTGCAATTAATCACAAAAGTAATCAACTGCACGTTACCACAATACAAACATTGGAACTTGTAAATAATTGTTTCTCGTACCAAAAGTAACGTTGTTGTAATTTTAATTATACAGTTCTATCTTCGCTGGCGGGTAGTGTTGATTGATGGCTGGTTTGAACAAAGAAACCGCCATTATTCACAGTGACCTACTTAATGATAATGATTCTATAGGTATATTTAAAAATAATCATTTTATTCCACTATTACACCCGTAACACCAGTTCTTAGTGTGAATCATTGTTTACCTACTCACACAATTACCTACCTAGCTATTTTTCCTTAAAAAAATTCCATAATGTTTGAGTACTAACACTAGATGTAAAATGTTACTAACACCTATATTCTAAATTCAAAATTGACATGTTTTTTTTTTGATGGATTATATTTTAATGGTTACTTATATTTTTTTGTTTTGTATATTGATACGTATGTTAGTCTGTAAGGTATTTGTAAATATGGGAATATATTAATAAATATAAAAAAAAAAAAAAATTGGGCCTTGTTGCCTGAGACAAATAAGTCAAATAAAAAAAATATACGTCAAGAAAATACTAATAGTGAACTGAAGAACTCGCAAATATGACTTTTTTCAAAAAAAAATTTTTTTGAGTTTCGAGGAAGTGACAAAAAAGTACTATATAATTGACGAACCTGCTCACAACATTTTACCAAAATCAGTGGACAAATGCGACCTGTAGAGAAGAACAGTAAAGTTGGACATCTGAGGGGTAATCTCGTAACGGTTTGAACGCGCGTGAAGACGATTTAACTGTCATATTTCCATATAAAAAGTGACATTTAGATCTACCTGACGCGCGTTAGAACAGTGCTGGACAGACACCGGCCCAAGCTGAAGCATAAAACTTCGTTTGCTTCACTCCCTCGTTCGATAATATAATATTTTCACCGTAACACAAGCACCTATTTAAGTTTTTCAGCCATAGTAGTAGTACGAGTAGTAGTAGTAAATGTTAGTTTTAACTCATAGCATCTTATTCCATTATGATGACTACTCGCCGCGTAAACTGTTAACTTGTTTCTGATGTTGACTATACATACTGACTTTGTATTTTTATTCGCATACTTGTTTCTGATGTTGACTATACAAATGACATTGTATTTTTATTCGCATACAATTGGACCTGCAACTCTTGGAATATTCCTTACGGAAATAAAAAAAAAACATAATTCGGCCAAACCATGCCAAGAATCTGCTGGATACGGGTGGCGCAGGACTGGCCATTGTGGCCCTCTTTGGGGGAGGCCTATGTCCAGCAGTGCACGTCTTTCGGCTGATATGATGATGATGATGATGCCAAGAATGAACCATAATAGTCAAGCATACGGGCCTTTATACATATGTATGCCGCAGAGGGAGGCCTACTATGTAGTATCTCCGTCCGTGCTTTTGCGGCACTAAAGATTTGTCAAATTCAGATGTCTTTGTTAGTTACCCTAGAATTCAAGTTTCATAGTTCTTGGTCGGTAAGTTATTCTTAGCTCATTCTGTACAATTTCCTATGCAAATTTAATTGTGCCCGGGGTTCACGTAAATCTCTGCTCTCTCTGGCTGCAAAGTTAATTACGCGCCCGGGCTACTCTGTGCGATTAACGAGCCAGCTGCTTTTATTGTGTCTACATTCGACAAAGAAAAACATGGAAATATTAGATACCCGAGAAAATGGAACAAAGATCTGCTTTGTCTGCTGGGTACTTCAACCGTCTAAGGACTTTGGGCGGGGCTGGAGTCGTATTCAAAACTGTTTTTGCTCGGGCTCTTGAGGTTCTTTCACTGTGTAAACATTTGTTTGTTGAGTTTATTCGTTCATGTGGCTTACTTCACTAAAAATACGAGTAGTTTTTTAATTATTTTGTGTACGTTTCTAGACTTTACCTACTATTTTAGTCGAGGTAATAAATTGCATTAGCCTGATCAGGATATAAAACTTAACAGTCGTCCAATAGTTTATAACACCATAAACGCAGTTATTTATTATTAGTTTATCCAATTAACAGTTATATGATGATTTACCTCACATAACACGACTGTACTAGTGGGAATAATCAGATGCTGAATTTACACCTCTCGTTCGCGACAACTCATACGGCGTTTGTTCCTCTGACAGGCCCCTGAGGGAAGCCAACCATGAACGTAAATATTGTTGTTTTACTGCCTGCGGTGTTTTAGGTCAGTATGTCAATAAAGTTAATTAATGCTGCTTTATCGGTAGGATCAAATTAATTAAGTTGGCCAAACTGTTACTCGTTATAATATGTGATATTGCAAATGTATTAATTATTATTAAACAGGTGCATTTATACAGTGTGATACCGGCATGCGGGTTTTTTTTAAGTATAGTAAAGTAACATAGTTCATTAACTTAACCATGACTTAAGTTTAATTAATAAACTAAAATTCAGACTTTATTAACTTTCTCACAAAATTTAAATTGCCAGCAATGTACAGCAAAGTAAATTAACAAGTAAGTGTAAGTGACAGCTCTTCATACTTTGTTTAGTGCGACATACCTACACGCAGTCACCCCGCCAAGTCAAGCAAAACAAAGAGCCGTACCGACCGTACCATCCTTTTCTCGAAGCCATTCAGGCCATTTTCAACATCCTGTAATTTAGTGCTGGCTAAAGCTAGAACCCTGAATTTTCAGTAACGTATAGGGCATAATATGGCTTAGATAAATTCTCAATAACATTCAATTTGAACTTTTAGTTCTTTTTTAAACTAAAAGTTCAAATTGAATGTTATTGATTCACAAGTTGCAGAATTTGATTTAGCAAGCAAATAAAGATTGTTAAGAATGCCTGTCTTGGCTCTACGAAATATCTCACAATTTTTTACGGTGGAAGAGTTTCGAGACTTGGCCTATTTTTTATATGGCATGTTTTTACTGGGATTTATTTTTCTGATCTCGATATCTATAGATGCTGTCACTTACGAGTATGTAGCTACTAGCAGGTAAGTGGTAAATGACAATTGGAAGGGTTTGGATTTAATGCTGGATCTACGGTACGAGCGTAGTGTCTTTTTTGTAGAAAACATTGGTGCCTTTAGACCGATGAAGACCATTCAGCGCGTACAGTAGAAAGTGTAAAAATATGTATCGATTTAATCCTCTCTCTCCTCTCATAAATATTTTCCGAAACCTTCATCTACAAGAACAATGATACATATTTATGAGTAAGTTGTAACCATATTTTTACACTTGACTGTACGTTTAGGCACAAAAAGCACGTCCGTCCATCCGTCATCGTCGGGTACTAAATCTACCCTAACGAATGAGAATGGGTTTTGTAGGTAGTCAGGGTTCACATTGGAAACGGCCTACTCAGATCGTCGCCTGCCATTGTCAATAAATTCTTGATTAATGACCATTCGGTTCAAATACGGAGATAAGTAATTGATGATCGAGCAACACTAATGTAGCGCTTTGATATATGTGTTGTCCATTATGAGCTGAATGAAACAATTGTTAGACTATTGTCATAGAATTTTCTTATGACAAAATATTCTATGTGTGCATTTTGAATCGTAGGTACTGAATATGAAACGGATACATAATAATATTTTCATCACACTTGCTCATAAATGGTGTTATTCCATGCCTGTATACAGAAGGACAATGGCCTAAATTGTTCCCGCGGGAAATAATGGTCCCAAGGGAGTAATGAGCTTGTGTGTGATCTGATTGGTTAAGCAAATCTGGACGGACACTCGCGACAAAAATTCTGCTCTGTGATTGGTTGAAAATAAAATCGAGCAGGCTCTGTGATTGGTTGAAAAATTGAAGCTACGCCCTCCACTCGCACTGATCTGGAAGTGAAGTTGTCAATTTCGTCAACATTTGATTGATGCGCTTGTATAAAACATAGATTTTTCTTTTGTGGTTATTTATTTCCTCGCATATGTGATGAAAAACATTGTGTATAACACGGGCGTAAGAATATTGCAAACTCGAATCATCAAAACCCCTCCGCCTACGGCGTCGGGTTTTTGATAGACTCTCGTTTGCAATATTCCTCATACGCCCCTTGTTAAACAATGTACTATTGAAACTACTGCAAGGGAAGTAATTTTATAGTTATTTTCAAGAAAACAAATAAAGATCAGTAGGCAATTGTTGCTGCTCACTGCTTTGTTTGTGTGAGGTGTGCAATAAAAAGTATTTGTATTGTATTGTTATTCTTGGCCCTGAAGCCGTCGATGCTAACATGATGGAACTATGTTCCCGAACCTTTCTCGAGTGTCTACTTTTCTCTCTTTAGCCTATAACTCCCGACGATATGAGACGTATCTTATTTAAACAAGATATTTGTGATGTGAGAGCCACCCTCAATCAACGCGATTGTAATTCTAATAAGTGGTGTAATAATAAAAGTTAGTATGTTACCCGCAATGCGTCTTTACACATTTGGCGTAATTCCAACGTCAGCAATGACATCGTCAACTCGTGAACTTCCAAACTTTTGTCATAACAACGTTCTGTTCTGACGATTTACGAGTTGAATGAACTTTGATATGCAAAAATGGTACTTATGTCATTGCAATAAGTACCTAGTATCTGCATGACATAAATGCACGTTATCATTTGTTCCACTCCATTTGATTATATTAAAATTTCTTCTCAATGACATACTTCACTTCATTGGAGTTTATTATACAGGGTGGGCAGGAGTATACCGACATATTTTAACCATGGATTCCCGAGGTCATTAGGAGCATAAAATGTTAGATTAACCCCAGTCAAATCCAACTCACCCTGTTTACCATTCGAAATTAGAATAGAGTTGAATGTGTTTTATTTGACTCAGCTTTAAAACAAAGCAAAGTATTTTCTATTTTCCTTAAATTTTATAGCCATTTAGGTATGTATGGTGGTTGGCCAGAGATCTTGATGAAATTTCTTCTGAAGAATGTATATTATTCTGCGTTAACAAGTTTAATCCAACATATTTATGCTTACCCTGTTACCCTGGTAGTATTTCAAATCAAGCAAGTCGGGAGAATGTGCTAAAATGTCACTTAAATAGGCGCTCTAAGACCAAAGCGCGCTATTAGGTACCAAACATTCCGGAATGTGACTCTTCATTTCCGACCATTCCAAGCCAACCAAGTCCAACAAAGAAACAAGTTTATTCTATTAACCAGATTGTTCTCGCCTCGAATGCCAAATTCGCTACATTGTAGATGCCAAAGGAATGTTTTACCCCGTCCAAGTTTATGAGATATTTGTTTGTTTTAGCGATGCTTTTGTACACCATATCTGCTATGAGCTTGAATTATAGTCACTTTGTTTCTTTTTGTCGTCACTGTTAACAATAAGAAGCCACGCAAGAAAAATATTTTTACTTCCTTAAGAATTCCAGCAATAATGTCTTGAAAGGAAGTAGCAATTTCGCTCTGTGTTTACATTGTTAATAAAACGGGTCTTTGAGACCAAATTTGGCCTAGCGCTGTCATGTCGCATGTCAGAGCTCATAGAAGAAAAAATCCGTAGTGCCGTTAGACAAATCGATGTAGAGCACTAACTACGTATGCATCTTTTCTTGTCTTAGAAATTACCTACCCTAATTCTTCCATACTTTACACCTCAAGCCATTTCGGCTCTTGTTTGTAAATCAGTTTGCAAAATTTAACAGAAAGAATCTATCAAACGATCAAACCATATTATTATAATAAGTAAGGAAACGATTTGAAGTCGTAAGCATTGATTTCATCCCATGCCCATATACCTTGATATGGGGCAATAACGGCACATACTCGTACTTATATCTTTTACTTTTACCAAGCACTATGCAAGTAAATTGATCAGTTTCTTTACAATGTAATTAAGTCAATGTCGTTACATAGAACAGTAGTTTCCACTTAAATTTATGGGCATATTTTATCGAGTGAAACGTGGACGCCTTATTGGTGCATTAATGAAGACGTTTTGTCCCTTCATTAGTTGCTTCGGACTGCGTCTTTAATTATAGAACTTAATAAGGCCCACTACACACGGCTCCGTTTCATCACAGCGATGATGGCGCGTCTAATTGGTACAGTAAATTTAAATAACACTGACAGTTCACGTTCGTAGCTAGCCCTAATTATTAAGAGAGAGTGAGTGAATCGTAAAAATAATTCAACTCGGCTCATTTGTAGGGAACGTATTTTTTTATATCTTTAATAGTGAGTATAGGCTGATTATATTGATTGTATTTATAAACCACGCTCTTGTAGTGGTTTAATTAAGTTTTGGATCGTTTTGTGTAAACTATATTATTGTTAAAACGCTTTATAAAAAAACCGGCTATTATAATTCACAACGCCACCAATATGAAGTCAACAGCAATTTGTATACTCTTGAGAAAATCGTAGGTATATTTTCATAGATAACAATGACAATTATTAATACATATTTTAACGAGTGACAGGTGGCCGGGAAACGATGTCATTAATTAACTACATTTAATACCAAACCCTAAAATGACAGTGGACACATACAATTGGTTTTGTAAATAAGTAGGTACATTTTATTTACACAAATAGCACGTGGATCTTCATTATTTGCACGAGTAACTTATTCACAGACGTAAATATTTGTCTCATTTATATTATCCATACCTATATCCACCATTTTATTTAAAAAAGGAACCGGAAGCTCGGTGAAAAGGTACTTGAGTCCGTAAAAAATCTTTTGTAAGTATACACTAAGTAAAGAATAGGAAAGAACGTAAACATTTATGGCTAATTTCCCTTGGGGGCTTAATTTTCTTGGTTATCATGCTACAAATTGGATTTTTCTTCGCATATCAATTAATGTTAGATTATAATTAACTTTCACAATAGGTATTTAGTCATTATTATAAACCCTATTTGTAAGATGAAAGCATGTGACAGAGTGAAACAAACTGAACGCGTTTTCATTGTTCTTAAGTATAGAATATTCATACAGTTGGCAAATTACATTGAGTAAAATAGAGCCACTTAGCGTTAGTTACGTCGAATGTAGGTAAAATTGTAGTCACTATACATTTTAACAATAAGTACAGCCATTAAATATTTTTTTAGACTTTACCCCGGTAAAATTGTTACACAAGGACGGGCAGCGTTGTTTAGAATGCTTGTAAAAAGTATTTTTTAATACAGTTGCTCAAAATGTGGTACTTTTTGTAGCTGCAAATCGTGCGCAAAGTTGTATTTTGCGCACTAGTGCTTTTTACTTTTCCACGTGTACCGAACGACGTTTTTTGATACAGTTGCGAACAAATATGAAAAACAACAAGTAAGGAATTTGAAACTTTTATATTATTAATTCTGTAACATCATTGTAATACAGTTGAAAAATAATGAAGTTGTTAAAAAAAATTAATACTGTTCTTACTTGTTGTTTTTCTTATTTTTTCGCAACTGTATTAAAAAACGTCGTTCGATACACGTGCGGAAATGTCATTCTTCACTCGTCCCGAGTCTTACCACTCGCCTACGGCTCGTGGCAAGATATCTCGGCACTCGTGAAGTAATAACATACTTTCCGCACTAGCATCGAAATGTACTATAGTATAAGAACTATGTAAAGACAGTATAAAGTAATATAGCTTAACCGCACAAAAGTTGGTTCATTTTGGCTCTGCCTGACTAATCAAGCTAGAAATGCAAAAATATTTTCACCGTTCGATATCGTGGAGAGCCCCCATTAATTTTCCAGGCCCGCGGTCAGCGAGGGAAACACCGAATATTTCCTAAAAGGAAAACACGAGTTGTAAAGTCGTTGCTCCTAAATTTATAACGGATTTAGGAACGAAAGGAAAACGAGAAGAAAACAATAATGTGTTGTTTTGAAATATGACCGGCGGAAAACCGCCTTCCCTTTGCCATAATGACACGATTTTTCACTGCAAGGAAAACCACTGAAACGCTTAGGGCTTTTGGGGTTCCTTTTAAATATTAGGAAAGCAGTGCTATTTTAAGCTAAAAAGATTATGCTGCTACGGCTGTAGATGTGATAGATATGAACACCTTTTTCATAAAACTTGACAAACCTCTGTAAACTAAAATGTGTTTTGTCCCTTTCGTATAGACACAAAATGTCAAACTGACAGTCAGTCAAGAATTTTAACAGCATTTTAGCTAAAATTTATCTGATGAACGTTTATGATTCGTTATAAAATAAAATTAATCAGTCCGTCTTATCAAAATAGTCTATGCAACGAGGGGGTGAATCTGACACTAATATTTTTAATTTTACACTCCCACGTATGTCGAGAGATATACATATTATTAGAACCAGTGCAAGAAACACATTGGTGTCGAATTGGAATGCGAAATATTAGTGATCGAATGACGTCAAGGTTGTCGAATCTATAGCTGAAAGCCCCTCCAATAGCTTTATGAATATTTTTTATTTATTTATTTATTGGTATTAAGGGGACGTAGGTTCGTGGTCTTCTCTCCCTCTCACTGAGCATAACCGTGCGCGAGATGGAAGTGCGCGTTTGGAAGCGCAATTATCATGTTTTTTAATTTTAATTGTTTGTGCGTTTTAATAAATAAAAAAGTAATAGCTGATTTCCCTCAAACGTAACATTGCCGATTTTTAGAACCAATTTTAATATGTTTAGCTGTTGTGCATAATTTGTTATGATTTTTTAAAGTGTATTTTAGACCTATGTTCGTGATTTTTTTCTATCGAGTGAAAGTCAAAAACTCAGGATTTGAATAGCTGATTTCCCTTGAAAAAAGCCTCAAGATTGCTAATTAAATTTAAGGCAGCCGTATTATAATCCAAACAAGAGCTACGATTTTTTAAAAATCAGTTTTTGGAGCTCACATCGCCTTAAGGATAACACCATCCGTAGATAGAACTAATACATACATAATATAGAAGGATAGTAACGGATGACTATTACTTAAGTAACGATTAACATATCTAAATTAGATAGTAATTATAGATATTAACTCTGAAGTTCGACTCCACTGTTCTAGTACTTCAAGCTAGTGCTAGTAGCTGTAGCTCAATGAAAACAATGGTAATAAAAATCAATGCCGTTTCGCTTTCGGGTTAGTGAACGTTAATTTTATTGTGAAATGTTTATAATGGTTGGTTTCGTTTGGCGGTACGTCTTTTCAAACGTCATCCAAAATAAAATAAAGCTCATTGGAATTACCTATTACGCGATTATGCAGCAGAACCGTCTTGTGAAACACGTGCGGTTCTATATTAGTACATTACTGCAAAGGCCGTGAAGTAAGGGATTGATGGACGAGTTTGGGCTAGACGGCCGAGTCGTAGACGAGGCCGGATACAACGAGTCCAGCAATCCCTGTTCCGGCCGAGGCTTGTATAGTGCTTTTCTCAAACGATGTGAGGAAATAATAAATAGTTATTTGTTATACAAGGGTGCAGTTATAATTTAACCGCGAGTGTGGAATTGAAACACGAGCTAGCGAATGTGAGTGGTTTAAAAATAGAATCCTTTTCACCTCACTAAAGTGAGAAAGATTCTAGATAAAAAAATCTAAAAAAGAAAAAAAAAACATTAAAAAAGAATAATATTAAAAAGACATTACAAAAGAGTAAAACAAAAAGGAAAAAAATATTAAAAAAAAACAACTAAAAAAACAAAAAAAACAACTTAAAAAAAAAACGCCCAAAAAAATGACAAAAAACAAAAAAAAAAACAAAAAAAATTACAAAAAAAAAGAAAAACAAACAAAAAACATTAAAAAAAAAGGAAAAAAACAAAAAAAAACGAAAAAAAGAAAAACATTTAAAAAAAACAAAAAAAAAAACATTAAAAAAAACCAAAAAAACTAAAAAAAATAAAAACATTAAAAAAAAACAAAAAAAGGAAAAAAAAAAACAAAAAAAAGTAAAACAAAAAGGAAAACTTGAAAAAATAAAAAAAAACGACAGAAAAAACAAAAAACATTAAAAAAAGTAAAACAAAAAGGAAAAATAGATAAAAAAAACTTAAAAATTACATAAAAGACCCTACAAAAAATTAAACATTAAAAAATAGACAAACATCAAGAAAAGAAAAGATTTTTTTTAAATCATTAAAAACGATAAACACCACTAAAAAATAAACGAAAAATAACAAAAAAAATGTAAAAAACTAACAATTTTTTTTTTACAAAAAACTAAAACAATTAAAAAAAGTATTGGTGGTTGGCAGTATGTATTTTTTCCTTTGTCTGTTTAATATCAGTAAGCAAATTTAAAAAGTTAGAGTAGCGGCCAATAATGTTTTTAGTTAGGGTTTTCATACATTACTTCTTGGCCTAGGCCAAGAAGTAATGTAGGCAGCCATAAACAAGGAACTTCATGTCTTCATTTCGTGACATTAACGCATACATTTCCGAGCATGTTTGAGAAAAGAATATTGTACTCGGGATTAGACATACACCTATTAAAATCCCCAATTGTGTTTAGTAATAACGACTGACGTTTCGATACCACTTACACATAAATTGCAATCATTTATCATTATTAAGATAATCTTGGCAATGTTTTGAATAATCTGCATTTTTTTATTATTGTTTTATATAAGTACTAGCGACCCGCCCCGGCTTCGCACGGGTTTATATGTATAATACATGCATGTATTATACATATAAACCTTCCTCTTGATACACTCTATCTATTACAAAAAACCGCATTAAAATCTGTTGCGCAGTTTTAAAGATCTAAGCATACATATGGACAGACAGACAGACAGCGGGAAGCGACTTTGTTTTATATTATGTAGTGTTTTTTGGCGCTTTCATTGAAAACCAGCGTCACGCCCCCCGTGACAACATGCTGAGTGAGGCTCCTATTTAGCACATTATTTGCAAGATGACGATGATGTGATGATTATATTGAATTTTGTTTTTTAAAATGCTTATAACCTTTTTGTTTGTATTCTCTTTTTTCCGTGTTTCGTGTGCTAAATAAATAAATTCTTATTCTTATTCTATTCTTATTCATTAGTTGTTATCAGAAATAAAATGAAGTTGGTAACAACTGTATGCTTTTAAACGAGCAACATTTATTAATTATTTTTTATCTTTGCCTTAACGGTTTTGATGAGATTTACAGTATAGAACTTGTGCATGACATTATAAGTGTATGTAATGTACGTAGGTTTTTGAAGGCAAAAAAAACGATGTAGCAAGGTATTGTTTCCGGGAAAATAAGTAATTTTTCCGAAATTACGAAAAACTTCGAGTAAAGCTCGATCTCCCAGGTACTTAGCGTTAACGTTAGGTATGTAAATTTCATTATTGCGGCTTCAAATGTTGTTCAGAGACAAAGTAACTGAGTGGTAACTGACATTTAACGACCCTAGCGTGCTCGTACGCATAAAACACAGAATAATTAATAGAAGCAAAGAGTATTTTAATATTATCACCGAAGGATCATTTAATATACAAAGTTTCCCATTAAACTGAACTTATCGTTGTAATACTTTAAAACTGACATATTTACGAACCTGAGAGGAATATATCACTCTACAATGTTACCATACAGAGAGATAACAAATAAATGACTAATAAGGATGACATAATTACTTTATTTATAGGCGGTGACACTTGACTCCACGCAGCCACCGGATGAATACAATGAAAGTATTCTTTATACTTATCGCGCTTTTTGTTCCTTTGACTACTTATTCTGTATCGTGATTCATACACCGAAAAGGAACATACCTATGTTTCGAATTTATCTAATACTGGCTGCCCGCGCGGCTTCGCCCGTATATTGCAAAGAATGCAGGCAAACCCTCGGGATTTAATATAGCCTATAACCATCCAGAAAGTCCACTCTACACGCAAATGAAAGAAGTTTTGACAGTACCTACCAACTTACAAAGCTACGATCTAACAGACTTTTCCTTTTTAATAGCGTCATTTATGACCTATAGACACTTGTCTATAGGTCATCTACCTACCGTGTTACCTATAGACAATAGCGTCATGTCATCTATGAAATCAGTGAAGAATTCTAATACATTCAGTGCCATCGGTTTCGTAGCGCTACGCTCGTAGCCGATGACATGCGAAAACCCGTTTGTAGACGAAACCGCTTGCGAGCAGGCTGGTTCTGAAATTGCTAAGAAATGTAAATAGATGCCGCAATTGGCGGTCTTCTTGCTTTATTTGTTGGACATGCTGTTAGCTAAGTTTAGTTTTTCAAATACTTACATGATTATAGACAAAATCTGAATGCATATATATTATTATTATAGAGTTGTAAAACACTTGGGAAGTCAAGACCTCTACAAATTGGCTACAAGTGTCATTAGTGTTCGGATACGTCCGGTCCGTATTCCCTAATCCCGAACTGCCGGGGCCGACCCGCTCATTATTTTGCATTAATGTTCCAAGCTTCCGCCTAGTAATTCCTGCTGATAAGGAAACTTCGGTTATAGCCGTTAATTAGAAAAATTAGGCCGGATTTGTAGTAATTAGCCCAGTACTATTATACTATTCGGTGCCAAGACGTGTCACGACATGTTCTGTTGAGCGACGACATGAATAGAGTTGCTCCAAGTGAACAACTCAGAGTGGTCTTACATTCAAATTTGGAGTTCAATGTGTTTCATGCGACACGTACTTTTTGACAGGTTAGCACGGTTGTTCCGCGCACCTGGGAGTAAAAGTTGAAAGAAATGGTTTTGTTGAAAACTACCTATCGAATTAAGTAATTATAAGTACCTAATCCAGCTTTTCGTCTTATCGTCGTGTATAAATTATTGTTTCGTTTTACCCAAAATTCGTTAGGTAACTCACGGTCTGACAAACATCGACATAAACTTTCACGCTAGTTATAGTAGGATTAACAATTTTTTTTTTTTTTTTTTATATTAGGGGACAATCTTACAAATCAACCTAGGCCCAAGGTAAGCTCAATAAGGCTTGTGTTGTGGGTACTAGGCGATGATATATATAATAGATACATACATATAGATACTTATATACATATATAACATCCATAACTCAGGAACAAATATTCGTGATAAACACACAAATAAATGCCCTGACCGGGATTCGAACCCGGGACCTCCAGCTTCGTAGGCAGAGTCACTACCCACTGGGCTACGGAGGCCGTTATTATATTTATTAATATATTATATTTTTTATATTTACTTTATTATGTTTATTATGCTTTGTTTAAATATTTGATAAGGCAAAAGATTTTGAAAATAACAATTTCTTTCGCAAAAACGGTCACTCAACCGTTTAACGTCTCAGACTATTACTTGATGAGATGAGATACGTCAATAAAAATCTTTGTAGCAATCCATAAAAGCAAACCGCTCAAAGTCTATAAGCCACAGACGACGAGGGCCCCTTCTATTCACTAAAATGGGCTTGAGACCTCGTCGATTCCTTTAAAACTCAGTCTTGGGGAAATCGCTTTTTCATCCCCGGTAATGGCCGTCCTTTCCGGGACGTTTTAATTAACTCCGAGTCGAGTGCTTTTTTAGTTTCGAACTGAATTATTGCTAAAACGCCATCCATGAGTTTGTCGAACATTTTAAATTAAGAAAGAAAGTACGCATAACTTACTCTATTGTGTATTTGTTTTCTATTCTACATCTATGGATTTTACAGTAGGCAGTTGAGTAGATGTATGTCGTATGCGTATGACAAATATCAATTTTAGTTTGACGGGCATTTCACATGATTTGGGTTTCCCGTTAAGACATTGGGACTTGTTCGAATACCGGTCTAGCACTAGTAGGTAAGTATCTACTGTGACATTTTTTTTTAATATTGTTTAGTTCAGTTTTTACTGGAAATTATTGTGTTCCTAATTTTATTTACCTATGTATCTAAATGAACTTTGTAGTCTTTCGTCGTTTGCCTAATTATAATCTAGTATGGTAGGTACAGTCACCGGCATCAATATATGATGAATCAAAGGCCGCAAAAATATCTGACACGCTCTTACGGCTCTAGGAATAGAGTTGTCATCAGATATGTTTGCGGCCTTTGTTCCATCATATATTTATGCCGGTGACTGTACATAAGTGTAAACATATATTTGACGTCGACAGAACAAATTGTTGAAATGCAGTAATAATTAAGAATGGTTCGTCACTTGTGAATAGAATAAATTATAATCATTTAATTTTCATTCATTTAATTTTCATTCAGTTCATCTTCATTCATTTCATTTTCATTAAGTTCATTTTCATTTCACTTCCTTTCACTTGTTTTGAGATAATAAGGATCACGGATATGCATATGACATTTTGCCTTTTAATTGAATAGGTATTTAACTATATACGGGGTGTGGCCTGTAATAGGAGCAAATGTTCAAAAGGACGCTTCCTTAGAGCATTTGCACCTTGTGTTGCACATTTTAATTTTTTTTTGGATTTTGAGAAATTTTGATCTTAAATTATGACTTCCAAGTAATGTATCTTGGCACCACGAAATCATAGCACAGCAGTCAATGCAGATTTTGAGGTAACATCATGTAATGAGTCATAATAGTTTTTGTATTTTTGGTTTCAAAAGATATTTTTGTGATTTTTTAATTTGTAATCCATATTATTTGTGTTTTTAAAATTAAAAGTTACTGATAGCACTCCAGAAGAGTAAAACAATTCAAATTAACTTATTTTAAAGAAAAAAAATATTTATTTTTTGAAATACCACTTGGAAATAATTGTTCACAAGCTTAATAATCTACCGTTTAATTTTTTGCTCCTATTACAGGCCACAGCCTGTATACACGGTACCCAGGGAGGATTCCAAATATTTATATAACAGTGTGTTTCTGAGGCCCTAAGGAGTAAACAAAATCATATAAGTAAAGTAAGCTGACTTTGACTCATTTTTTTTTATTCGCGTACATTATATTTGTTTCCTTCACCAGTACCTAACCTACGTATTGTTATACGAGAACTTTTCGTTTATTTACAAAAGCGCAAGTTTATTATCTCAGCTTCTAAGCAGTTTGCACGAGTTTATTTTGTTCCCTGAAACACCCTGAAAACGACTACAATGACCCACTTTGCCCGCATCCTAATAAGGAAGCCGCAATTTTGCCTCCCGCCATAAACTGTGCAGGTATAAAATAATCCATTCTTAGCTTAAGGTGTTATTTATACCGTGTTTTACTCGTTGTTTATCTCTAAACCAGGCTTCTGCCGCCGGCGGCGACATAGTTGACGCGTTTACACATTACTCTACTCTACGCGGTTAACTCTTGGTGTACACACCATTATCTCAAGAGACCCATAGGTGATAAAATTGGACCTTATGTCCTCTGTGCATATTAAAAAATTGGTTATGAAATAGCGAACGATACCCCTTTCTTATTTGTGACACGTAGAAATGATAATACAGCGTGTGAGACAGTAGCAGCGGGTCTGTATACACACGAACTGCCATATCTACCCAGTGCCGTATTGGACGTGATAAAAGACCACTTGAGCGCCGTTAAATACAATACATGTTTCCTTCTAAGTGCACAGCAAACTCAAACTAGGAATTGTTAATTATGAGCACATTTATCAACACAATGTTGTTATTGCAAGGTAATGAGTATCCTTCCATCCACAAATAAATAGTCTACTGGCGTGTCAACCTCGAGTCTCTAGACTCGAGTCACTATTGAAACTTAGACTTCTATAAGTCTAATTTTTAACTGCAACAACAAAGCATCATTGTCTTCGAATATGACGTATGTCCTCTCAAATGACGGAAAGTTACGACAAAATATGTGCATAAGTTCCAAAAACCTAATTTTACCCGTCAAGAGTGGCATGGCGAGGTCACCTCAAACAGCAATTACTCGTACTTACCTCATTCATATTTATAAACACTATTTTAAGCTTTAGTGGTTCTATTAGCATAATTCCCTTGTGTTCATGCGCATGCGTCATTTATCCCTACATCTCGACGTCTCAGCAGGCAACAAAAGTGCTATTATGAAGCCTTTAACCTTTTAAACTGGTTTGAATTTTAATAAGTTAATATGTCGATGCATCATCGACTAATAGCGAGTATTTAAATAGTTATACTTGCAGGTTTTTCGCTTAAAGTCCCAGCAGGGTGCCGAAGGATTTAAGTACAAATCGACCAGGTAAAATGGTGTCCGTATTCAGTATCGTTCAAAGATTATTTGGTTTCGTTAGTAGGGTACCGAATAATACTGAACTTCAAGTTCCATAAAATTGTTTTTCATAGCGCTTGGCTGTTCCGTCCAATCACACCAACATGTCGCTGGCTGATTTTCGTACGTATTTTAGGTAGATATCCTCGGGTGACAAGCAAAGCTCACTATGTAACAAATACCTACTTAAATCAAAGGTCGTATTTCGATATCGACTACGTACCGAGATACGAGGTTTTGAAGAGCAGTGACAGTTTTGGTAGTGACTTTTGCTTGTCACCCGAAGATTATATTTATCATTATTTATTTGGGAAATTGACAGTAGTGTTGTCCTAACTCTCGTTAATAATGATTTGCAATGACCCCTCGAGTAAAAAAATCTTCGTAATACTTACCCACAAATCTAATCCGTTGTTTTATAACTGGCAGACCCGAATTGTTGACACGTTAGCACGTAGTTTATAATTTAAAATGAAGTTGATTTTGTTGAAAACTCGATACGATAATATTATGAGATCTCGTAATTAATATATATATTAATATATATGTATATTAATATATATTAATATATAATAGTAATCGTTTATATGGCGATAACAAAATATGCCCGTAATAAGTAACTTAAAAAATAGTTAGCAATATTGAAACTTTATGTGTTTAAAAATAGAACACGCTCGGGTTAATTGCACTCGTTAATTTATTAAGGCAATTACGTTATTCTACGAACTCGCGCCGTTATATTTTTTTTACTTCAATGTTTGAAGTGTTATTCTGTTAACTAAAATATGAGTAACTTCACAACTACCGACATAATTCATTCACAAGTAAATCTACGCATCTTAACCCATTCACGGCCACACTAATCTAGTAGCGCTACGCCGTAGTCCGTAGCAGCTTAAACCTCGTATATGTAGCGAAAAGCGCTCGTAGCGCTCCGACGCATATGTGTCGTCATGGGCCCTGAATGGGTTAAGGCCCCCCACACTACCGGCGTCTTGTGAGCGTCATCATACAAAATTGTGCGTTGCGTCGACGCCGCATAGTGTGGGAGGGCCGTAATACGGTCGCTTAATCTCATGTTAAAAGGCGACGCTTGTCATAATATCATGTGCACAAGAGGACTTATTTTGATCTATTTATGTCTATATCAGCAGACAAATTAGATTAGACAGCACTCAAACGTCGTGGATTTGACTTTATGCGTACTTATTCATAAACATAACAAGTAAAGTTATGCTCGTAGTAACAACATATATAACATGAACATGACTCATTACATTTCAAATTCAAAACAAATAAAATTATAAGGCCGCGTTTATGCAACTATATGCAGAAGTCACGCAAACATACATTATGGCTGCCCAAGAGTGTTTATGTACTATCGCCCAATGGTACGGGTTCACACTTTCTCAACAAAATCGTCTGCACACACATACATTTCATTCGAAAAATGACCCTAGAGGGGTGTACCCGTACCCTTGGGCGATAGTACCTACTCGTCTAAGGTACACCCGCGCCTCGAACGCGACGCGCATCCGTCAACACAGCCTGAAGGCTGAAACGCACTCAAAGCGGTGTCGGTGCGGCGCGGTGCAGTGCGGAGGCAGCACCGGTTGTAATGTTCGAACTAATGTGAAAGGGTCCCCACAGAATACCGCGGCGGGACGCGGCGCGGCGCGGTAATCTGTGCGGACCTTTTCATATTAGCTCGAACATTACAACCGGTACCGCCTCCGCGCCGCACCGCACCGCGCTGCCACCGATGTCTGTGCGTTTCGGCCTTAAGTAGTAAAACCTAATTATGAAAATTCAATAAGCTGTGGCATGTATTGTTAAAGAGGTCTAATTACTCAATTAGCCATAATAATCATGCAAAAAATTGATTAGTTAGAAGTTTTTCCTTTCACATTCTGGTTGTAAGATGGCAATGAAAGTCTTTATATCGGCAATAGTATTAATTATTATGATAATCAATGGTGCTAACCTCGGAGCATAGAATACTAGAGAGAGGACAAGCCGCCGGCGGCCGTGTCGCAGCTGTATGCTCAATGGGCATACACTGCCATACTGTGCACGCGTGCTGATCGCAGAGAATATTACGTTTTTTCCCAAAATGCCTGATATGATGCGCGTTTATTGTCAATTAAGCGTGTAGGTATACAAGTGTGTGTGTTTTAGATGTGTGCGTGCTTTGTCTTGACAATTACTTGGGCGTTGTGTGGGTTAATGTACTTGCGACAGGCTCACTCTATACAAATCGGCCGCCATGTCCGATCTCCTTATATTCATACATCTGTGGTGCTAACGCTTGGTGGGATTATGGTAAAAACGTACTTTTTAAATTGATTAAAAATTGTTAGCTCCTATGTCAGTGCGGTTTGTGGAGACCGTCATTTTGCTGTGACTTTGGCCACATCATTAGAAATCTTGCGATTTTTTAGATTTTATATAGAAATGCAATAATATGGAGTAATCAGTGATGCACTTTTCGAATAAAAAGTAAAAGCAATTTGAATATCCTTCTTAGATAGAAAAATCGAAATTTCAACGGACTTTTTTATTAAAATTCTGTGTACCTAACAGGAGCTGCTGTAAATTATGTTAAATATTTAGGATTTGATTTTGGCTAAAGCCAAAAGTTGTAGCTAACATAAATACTACGAATAAATTTTTATTTTAATACGTTAGCCAATAATGCATTATCTAAAATATCTAAATCATGGGCCTCAATTCCGGGGCGGACTTTTAACTTATTACAATTAGTATGAACATTTTGACTTTGAGATTGTTTTCGCTTGCGTTGACGCATTGGCAAGTGAATTTAATTTATAGTTGCAAAGTGGATGCCCTCCAGGTATTTGCGTAGGTTTTCAGACGCGCATTAGGACATACCTATGACCTGTCATTTTTGAAGGTGGAAAGTGGTTGGACCTAAAAGTTACGCGATTGAACGTGTTATTATTATGCGTCCCCGTCCCCTTATTTCTTCGACAAACGTTTCATCAAATGTATTGTTTGCAAAATGTTCATTTCAGTTTTTTTTTAAGTGATTATTTGTGTAGAATCCGTGTGGTTAGGTTAGGTTTATACATATTTGAACAATTCCCAAAAGCTACTGTTTCTACAAAAAATATTTCTAATACATAATTGAGAAATATTTGACAGTACAACCTTATTTTACTCCTATGGCCTATTGAACTAGATTAATATGTATTTTTCAGTTAATGATTATAAGAATAAGAACTATAATCGAATCTCGCCTTCTAGTTACGTCCCTTTTTACAGCATAGAATACTTACTAAATACTTTAATATGGAAGTGTAATTTTAATTAGTTATATGTACCTACCTATATAATAGGGTGGTCCTTTAAAACCGAAAATTTTAAATTTCCATGAGGCATCCTCTTTTTTTTATATTTATTAAAACTATTTCGCTTACGAGTTTTGATATTATTTAAGTTTTGCATTTCTCCATAGTAAGATTTTTTTTATTTTTAACTTTTTACTACTTTAATGAGCTACATTTTATGATAGGAAATTAATAATGTTGGAAACAATAAAAAAGTTCACAAATTTTCAGTCAGTAGGTATATCAAAAATGAATTTTATTGTGCTAATATACTAAAAACGGCCTCTCGCGATGATTTTAAGACTTTAAATTTGATTTCAATTATACGTCGAACATTTAGTGAACGAATTTCGTATTTTCTCGATGGTTTATTCCTTATTTATCAAATGTAGCTCATGAAAGTAGTATAATGCTAAAAATTAAAAAGATAATACTTTGGAGAAATGCAAACATTAAAGAATTTCAAAATTCGTTAGCGACCCCTAAATCTTATCCAGGAATAAAAATAAAAAACAGATGTTATTTTTTTACGTATTAGAACAATATAAGAGGGGCACTCATTTAAATTTCAAATTTTCGGTTTTTAAGGACCACCCTACTATATAAGCCGTTTTCATTATGATGAAGTATATACACCATTTCTTTATTTCGCAGATCTATCGATGCCAATTTCCAGCAAAATCCGCGCGAGTAAGGAAAAGCTTATTGGGAGATGCAAGTCATGCGGAGGTAAGAACAAAAAAATACAAAATAATGAGAATCCGATAACGTACCTCCTGCCCCGCTATTCTGTAACTTGTTTTAACCTCACCTCACTATTCCCCCACGAATATTTGTATCTTGACGCCACGATTCGTAAAACGATGTACTAGGGATATCGTCTTCTATCACTCAGATGTCTTAGACTACTGGAATCACGACCAAGGGGGGAAGTCGCTGGCCAAGGCGATTTCCTGATTTGTCGATGCGGAGGCGGTACGAAATATCAGTAAGCTGTTAGTTGTCAATGTCAACTGTCAGTAGAGCAAGCACCTACCGTTTCTTTTCTGTATGCATTTAAATGGAAAGTACTTGTCCTATAGTACCTATGATTTTATTATTATTCATTATTTTTTTCAGATATGAGGAGAACCTTGACAGATGGTATGGCTGCCCTAGCAAGACTCAAAAGTAATGTGACTACGTTGAGGGAGTACATACCAGCAATAGAGACATTTTATCGGATGTTAGATGAATGTATAGCCCGATCAGTAGACGATATTACTACTACACCACGGCCACAAGCGCAAAATCCATCTTATGACGATTATAATTATTATGATTGTTATTATATTAATAATGATAATTATGATGGTTTTAATTATAATGATTATATTGAGGAAAACGTGGTTACAGCATAAGAATTACCCGACGTGGAATTAATATGAGACTAAAAGTTTTATGCGGAACGGGGCAGGAGCGGTAATTATTATTATTTGATACAATATTATTTGCTCAAATTATATTTTAACTTAATAAGAAACAGCTCTCAAATAGAAACATTAGGTATATTGAAAATATTTTCCAAATTGACAGTTCAGTAGACAATAAAAACCCAACCACTTTCCAATTAAAATGAATTTGCAACTTTAAAAAGGTTTTTATCTCATCAAATCAATCCACACTCTAGCGGAAAGATCATTCTTATCTCACAATAGTATCAAAAAATGCAAAACAATGATAATTAAGCAGTACGCAGCTAAGGTCGCGGATTAAAATATTGAATTATTTATTTTATAGACTTTTAATTATTTGTTTATTTATTATTCACCATGAGCTGTTAAATCATAGCACTAAATACACAACTCCGCGGAATGGTTCTTAACTAATGTATGCTCAATATTGGAACCGGATTTTAGCCCCATTAGAAATTTTGATACTTAATTCTTAAGTCGGAAAAGTTATGCTTATATGGCACGGGACATATTTTCAAGCATATTTGTATTGTAATATATGAAGAAAAGTAAGAACGAGGGTTAGATATAAATTAGGTATTGTATATACGGATGAGGTGAGGGCATTAGCGCGTTCCGAATGCGCCCAGGGGGCCGATTTTTGACTTTCGAGCGCTCGAAAATTGAATAAAAGTAAATACGATTGTAGCGATAAAATTGCAGGCACTTAAATAAAAGTGGTCAATGCCACTCGTTTTTAAATTTTTTATCGCTATTTCAGAAAAGCATTTCATAATTTTTGACTGTTTTCGAGTGAAAAAGTCGAACGCTCGAAAGTCAAAAATCGGTCCCATGGACACTGCTAGCAAATATTTACACACCTACATAGATTCGTACGAAGTTCCTCCTATTTTGAAGGTAATTAAAAATGCCCATACAAAGTTTATAAAATAAATAAATCAGCCCATATACGTCCCACGCTGGCCCAGTGCGAGTTGGGGACTTCACATACATTTTTGAAATAAGTTTTCTTGCACTTTGACGAAGAGTCTTATCGATGTTACGATTCTCTCACATCAAATATGAATTATCCTGAACCAAACTGTGTTCTTAATATTAAACTTGGCTCCCATTTTCACATTTATATTTTTGGTGGGATATCATTACTTTTTGTATATATGTTTTTACTATTCAAATATTGTGTTTCTCAAGAGATACCTAATGCACGAGTTAGGTACTACAAATTACCCAAAGTCCTACAGGTGTGTTCTCTCGATTCCTTACAGACTCTATCATAAGATCCTGACCAGATGACAATTTTACTTCACTAAATGGTGCTTTTTAAAAGCAAATGCACGAGTAACGATACAAAGTACCCAAATCTCTATAGGTGTCCCTATAATATTTGAAAATTTCCCTGGATTTCTCCAGGACCCCATCATCCTGATCCTGACTCTGACCTGATGACAGTAGTCCCATTGCTTCAGCAGTCCCTTTAAAAAAAAAGATTTCTCAAATCTGTTTATAAATGAAGGAGTTCTGAGTTAACAAACATAAATAATAATTAAAAAAAAAACTTTATAAATCCCCATTTTTCTGTTTCTTTTGTATACCCACAATTACCCAGCTGGACGCCAAATTTCAACTTTCTAGGTCATTTGGAAGTGGGTTAGGTTTTTGATCTATCGGTCAGCTAATAAATCAGTCAGTGATAAAAATGCCGATTGTTAGACGTTAATATCTCAATAACCGTTTGACCCGTATTATGTAGTTTAATCTAAGGAGTTCTAATACATATACCAAATTTCATGTTTCAATGTTAAATAGATTTTAAGTTATTAAGGAGTCAAAAGTGGCTCCAAATGGTTCGTGTAATATTACACACGGCTGCTGCGTCGCCAGTTCCTTTTAGCTTTGAACTTGGCTGGACACGCTGCCGCGTGTCTAGATTATATTTTTTTTACCCAGGAAAGTACCCAATTCTCTCACTTCAAAAATGAGTTGTGCTTTCACCCCCTTCTTTGCTTTTTGTTTTTTTTTCACCCCCTTTACACCGCTTTAGGGTTTAATAGTACATTACTACAGAGGCCAGGAAGCAAGGGGTTGCCGGCCAAGTACATATAGATAGTTATGAGGCTGGCAACCCCTTTTCACGCCGAGGTTATGTATAGTGCTTTTCTCAAACATGCAATGAAATCAATTAAAAAATTTCCAAGAAATCAAACTTGAATTTCTAGAGGAAGTTCTAGTTTAAACAAAAATATAACTAACACATACCTACCTATATTAGGTAGGTATTATTTTCTTCGTCGGTTTTTTCGTTGGAACTCGTATTAAATAACAAAATCAACAACGCACAATAAATCCAATAAAATAGAATTACAGAATCAAAAGTTACCAATTTTGCCTCCAACATGATTAAAAAAATACCTACGCGGTTTGAGTAGACATTTTTACAGCTGATATTTTAGCTGAAATAATTGAAATGTGGATTTGTCTAGTTAAATTGGCAATTTTAAATTATTGCAATTTGTTAATAATCGTAATGTGTTATTTGTTATGTTCATGTCGATTCTACATAAATAAAACTGCAAAATATAGCAAACATCGATTGTTATTTTTTTAATAATCGTAGTGGCATAATGTCATAACGAACCAAAAAACAAATATTGCTTATAGTTTTTTTTATGGCTGAACGCAGTGATCCTGTGCCACTATTAAATGTGGAATTGAAATTAAAAAAGACCATATTGCAGGCCTAGGCCTCCAATTTTGCATGAAATTTCATTATGTGTCTCTTGTCTCTCCGCACCTAGAACGTGACACTTCGCTGCCGTCAATAAGGAACGTAACGTCAATATTTCATTGCATGTTTAAGAAAAAATTGTTTCGTTTTTTTTTGACAAAGAGTAAGATTTTTTTATGACGAAGTTCCGATTTTCTCACTCCCAAAAATACTTTTCTTACTAGCCCTTTTTGATCCCCTGGATCAATATTTAAAAAACTGAAATTACGTTTCTTACATTTTAACTAATTGTCTATGTATATACGACTTTTACTGGGATAAAAAGTATTCTATTACGAGTATGTTAATCTAGGCTATACTCTATTTGTATACTAAAATTCATCTAAATCCGTTCAGCCATGTTTGCTTGATTTAGTAACAAACATCCTAACTTTCGCGTTTATAATATTAGCAGGATTAGAAAAATATAAGATTAGATTTCCATTTATTTTATATTTTAAAGAAAGCTATGTTGAGCGGCCCATGTCAAATATTGGCACTTCTCGGCATTTTCTACGGCATACAAACAGCTGTACATTGTGTGTGCACACTCCGAACCCGGGACGCCTTATTTTACATTTTGAAACCATATGTTAACGTCTTGATTGATGCGCTAGTTTATGTGTAAGTACATAGCAGACAATCAGAGAGGATTAATAACTGAAACAAATTTTAGAATGCATGTTAGTCACCATCGAATAGCGTAATTTGGATACTTTTGTAACAAAACGGAATGTTCTTTTTTTTTATAAAGATATTGCTAAGCAAATAATCTATTTTAGTAGAATCGGTCTTTAGCAAGGCTAACGGAATTCTATCATAAAGTTCGTGGGAACAGAAATCGTCTAACTTACACTCGGCCTTGAAAATGGACCACCCTTATTTTACCGACAGACGTTTCTTCGAATGTTTGTTTTGCAGAATTCACAGCCATATTTTTTTTCAGAAACTATAAACTTTTGAGGATTGTTATCATTCACACCTATCCTAACCTAATGGGTCCTACACAAAAATACACCTTCTAGCACTAGCAGTAAATATAACGGTTTATGTAAAATTAAAGCCATGAAATCCAACTACTGCGAAACAATACATTCGGTGAGACTTTTGTCGCTGGAATAAGGGCACTCCAACTATTAGATAAGTATTGTTATCTTTAAAAATGATTAGGAAGGTTATAATTATGGTCAATTACCCCTTGAAAGACTTGGGCGCGAAGAAGTCGAGCTGTTGGCCGCGTAGCACCACCCAGTAGCGCTGCCACGACGCGAGAGAGACCTTTTTCCCGTCCCGCAACACAATTTTTCTTCTCGCAAAGCCTTCGTACAGACATTCTGAAGATTCCGGCTTAGACGGATTGCTGGAAGACATTGATACTTAAAACTTGTTTATTTCGCCGGAAACAAAAATCTTAGTAATTACAATTTTCTGAGTGGTATCGGAGCAACTGCACGCTATATCTTGCTCATGCCAAATTAACGTATAAAAGTGTATGAATTATAACTCGACTGCGTTTATTAATAGGCACATACGAAAAAACGATCCGAACCGAACGATTTTTATTTTAGCACTGAGCTAACAAAATAGGATAGGTCAACTAGATACACGGACTAAACGCGAGGCCGAAATGACGCACCCGGCGGAGAATCTTTTGAACGGCCGAACTAGGGCTGGTATTCACAAAGCTCATTGTCGCCACCACCACTGAAATCCCGGTAGGTAGGTACATTTATAATAGTATCTACAGACTTACAATTAACGACGGTGAAAATAAATTGTCGGTTCGGTACCCCTCCACCATTCTTCGCTAATTGCTCTTAGATTAGGTGCACAATCAGGCGCAACCATATCCAAAAAATCAATTATAAGGTGCTTTATCATAATTTTTCTTTTAACCACACTACCGTACGTAACGTAAACGACTATGAAAGTCTACACGTTAGTTAGTTTGCTCCTTATTACAATCAATAACTACGTTATTGCTTGGTATCCCGGTAATATTTTTATTATCTATATTCGTAATATTAAAATGTGTGTTTTGTAATAACAATGGAAAACAATGCATGTTTAGTGCGACCCAAAAATAATTATTTACGACCGCTTTAGCCTAGTTGGTAGTGGCCCTGCCTACGAAGCAAGAGGTCCTGGGTTCGAATCCCGGTAAGGGCATTTATTTGTGTGATGAGCACGAATATTTGTCCCTGAGTCATGGATGTTTTCTATGTATTTAAGTATTTATTTCTCTATATATGTATCTATATCGTCGTCTAGTACCCATAGTACAAGCTTTGCTTAGTTTGGGACTAGGTTGATTTGTGTAAGATTGTCCGAAAATATTTATTTATTTATAATTTATTATTTATTCGTATGGCATACATTATTTTGGCCTTTGAATTTGTCACTCTTTAGTACCACCCCGTGCAGGGTTGTGGTAGGTAGCTCCTGCGGACGCAAGTGACAGTTGTCTCCCCTTTGTCAAGTGAGTGGGCTACTCGACTGTTAGAGGTTTTAAGCCGCCCGAAGGCCTCTAATCCTCTATCATAGACAGCAGCCGGGATCAACTGATTAGCGTGCCTTCCAAAGCACGGAAGCGCTCATTTATAGTAACCACTCAAAGAGGCGGTCACCCATCCAAAGACTGACCGCTGCCATTTTTGCTTAACCTGCGTTATCGTTTCCGATTCGCAGGCGCCGCTAGGATAGCCTACATAGGTAGCGTTCATATTAGGAACGCTTCAATCTATATCAATATTTTATATTAACCACTGGAAAAGATCGGGTGACATTATGAATTGGGTTAACCCGTCAACTGTGGCGAAAAAACATGGCCACCTACCCCTGTCTGTGGACCCCTCTGAGGGCCGCTTCACAGACAATGTTTCAGGCAATACGTGATTTGGTAAAATTGAATTTTCATCAGTTTTTTTACCTAATCCCAGGCTAGAACTTTTGAACCAGATAAATTAGGTTTCTAAATATTTCCCTTAACTATAATTTTAGTTTAAATTATAATCTTATCATCTATTAAACAAAAATCCCATAAAAACATGATCTAAACACGATACAAATCAAGGCCATGATTAGTATGAGTGCGCAGCGACGATGACGTCACGAAGTGCGATGTGAGTACCCTCGGAGGGCCTTTTAATAATAATTTTTTGCCCACCTGTCACTTGACATTCTGCACACGTGTCCTGCCCATGCCCATTTCGCTTTTTTAACTGTATGAATAACGTCTTCCACGCCTGTTTTATTTCTAATACTGGTGTTGGTTACTCTATCTTTTCGTGTAATTTTCAACGTTGATCTTACCATTGCCCTTTGAGATACCGTAAGCTTGTGAATCTGTTTCTTAGTTAGGCTCCATGTTTGTGCGCCGTATGTTAATGATGGTAAAATGGCAGTGTTAAAGGTAGTTTTTTTTATTTTAAGGGAAAGATCGCTCTTCAATATAAATTTCAGTGCCCAGTATTTTTTCCAGGATTTGCTTATCCTATGTTCTACCTCCTTGTCCTGGGTATTATTGAAAGAAACCATTTGTCCAAGGTAAACGAAGTCTTCGACGTATTCAATTTCGTTTTGTCCAAGCGTGATAGTTACTTCATCCCCGTTTGTCATAATTTACATTCATAATTAATTTATTGCATAGTTATCATGTGTTATTAAATAGGTGTTACATTAGGGTTGGTTCGCACATGAACCCTGTTAGGGCATAGCAAGTATTCCTTTAAAATTAAAGCTACAACTAAGAGTCATACATATTACCTACTCATAATTTTTGGCATATGATCATGTCGAAGTTTTTGGTTTTAAAAATTATAATTAGCAATTTATAGTTACGGGCTAATATTAACATGCTATATAAAACAATACACACAAATAAATAATATTTACTAAATTCTATTTCAGTTGGTCATCACATATGAACTCCTCAATTGAATAGTAGCATTTATCAAGTAATAATTCTCTTAATTTCCGTTTAAATATTTCATCTTTCGATTCCTCCCTTATATGCTCTAGTATTTTATTTGCTACTGTTATACATCGATAATAAGGTCCTTTTCTGTACATTTCTAGTTTAGTAGCTGGTAATTCTAATAATTTATTCTCATTTATCCGTCTTTGCGATTTGACTACCCTTTTCCTAAATAAGTGCGGATTGTTTCTGACAAAAAGTGCTGCTTCCATAATGTACAGTGAGGGTAACGTGAGAATTCTTAGCTGAGTATAATGTGGACGGCAGCTATCTGGAACTCTGGTATTTGTTAGGATGCGGATGCACTTCTTCTGCATCACAAAGAGTTGGTCGGCGTCGGTACTCGCCCCCCAAAGTATCACACCATACTGGAGCCATGATGCACACTCATGCATAAGCAAAGTAAGCTGACAAAGCGGTTTGTAAGTTCGTATTTATTTTAAGGACACTTAAAGCATATACAAAACTAGATAATTTTGACTTGATATTTTGTACATGCGATTTCCAGTTTAGACTCGAATCTATTTTTATGCCTCATAATTTAAAGTCACTTACTTCTTCGATATTATCTGTATTTATTTTTAGTGTCATGTCTAAAGGTTTCTTTTGTTTAGGTTTGAATTGAATTATTTTGGTTTTTTTAAGGTTTATTTCTAAATTATGTTCTGCGAGCCAATTAGTAATAGTTATAGATACATGCCGACATTTATCACGATTCATTTCGAGTCCGGCTTCTTTACAAACTGCGTTGAATTCTTTTAACGGACTGTTACCTTTTACCGGACTGTTAGCCGGCCCTTTGAGGGCTTTGTTATGATCGCTACCATTTTCGATCGATTTATTTACTTTCGGGCAATTGTTAATACATTTACGTTCATTTTAAATTAATTTACGACAAATAACGGTAATGTTAATAGCTGTTAATGATATCAAATGTTTAGAAAAGCGCTAAATAACGTGTAGGAAAATTTTGACCTTGTTTTGTTAGTCCCAGGTTTAGTACCGAGAATGGGCTGTTTTTTTTTTTAAAGAAGAACGATAGATTACTTACCTGTTCATAAGTGTTCTCTTTCAGGCACTAAAATTCAGCACTAAACCCACAAATTTTCACTCGTGAACACCGACTGTGTCATACGCGCCGTGACCGTTTTAGACTAACGATCAAATTAAATTTTCCCTCCATTGCCCATTGAAAGTATGGCTTGCTAGCTGTCTCGCTTCATTGGCTATACGTTTCAACGGATTAAAACGAGATCGATACACATTTGCCTGTTATTTCTCTAAGAAAGTAAGAACAGCTCTTGCGGCCCTCTGAGGGATCTCCACAGACCTGCAGGAAAAAATGTGAAGCCCGCAGATTGGCAACCACAGCTAAAGGGTTAAATGTAATATGTAAATACGTCTTTTCGTACTTTTATTCACTAGGTATTTCCATGCCACGTTAATTATTTGCGGAATTGTCCCTGTAGTGTGTACTTACCACCCCATATACTGTTTGAACAACTTACACAAAGTTATCAATATCTAACTATGCCATTTCTTTATTTTGTAGATTCGTGGATGTACATTACTATTATGAACCGACGCATGGGTAACGAGGGCGTTCCTACTAAACATCGTTCATACTCGTCCATAAAAGCGGGTAAGCAATAAAAAATATTATACTAAAACGATATAACCGCAAATAAATTATTTGTTATTCATAAATGTTATAAAAGTTACTAATGTCGGTGAATTGTATGCCCTTATTCATTATGAAATAACAAAACTAGGACTTACTTTGATTTTGACATCAACATGTTTATTAAGAATATTTGAAGGAATCTTATTCCTTATTATGCCTATAATGATTATTCTTTCCAGAAATGGCAAGAACACTACGTAATGCACTGTCTAAACTCGCTATACTTAAAACGAAAGTGACTTCGTTGAAGGCATATATTCCTAGAATAAAAAGATTCGACCGGTTGTTGGATGAATGCTTAGTTAAAAAACTAACAACAACAACCACTACAACAACATCAAAACCGACAACTAAACCGAGAACCACAAAAACAACAACTACAACTAAACCGACAACAATTACTACTACAACTAAACCAACCACTACAACAACATCGACCACAACCAGAACTACTACTAAACCAACAACCACGACAACTACAACAAAATCTACCACAACCACTACTACAACTAAACCAACAACCACAACAAAACCTACCACAACTACTACTACAGCTAAACCGACAACCACAAAAACTACAACAAAACCGACGACCACAAAAACTACAACAAAACCGACAAGCACAAAAACTACAACGAAACCGACAACAACAACAACTACTATAACTAAACCGTATACCACAACAACGACAACAAAATCGACTACAACTAGAACAAAACCGACAACTACAACGAAACCAACAACCACAACAAAACCGACAGCAACCACTACTATAGCTAAACCGACAACCAAAACAACAACAGCTGGAATAAATCCAGCAACAAGCGTACCGACAACAGTTTCGCCAAAACCGGAAAGGGCAACGCGCCGTAGGAGAACAACCACGACACATGACTACCACTACCTTAATGATGACTAATAGGAGTAAGCGTTGTGTATTTAATTAATGTTAAGATGTATCAGTTACAGTTTTTTTTTACTGCCTTCTGTAGAAGAAGTTTTATCTTCATATATTTTTTATTGCGATAATTCCGCATCATCTTGTCCTATTTTGATATTTTTTGTTCGAAAGCAAGATCCTTACGATAATGAATTTGTTAAAATCTGATAATAGGTATATACATATATTATAGAGATTTGTGTGGGAATAAATCATGCATTGGTCTTATTTGAAGGGAATCTGTTCATGATGACAATAGATAGCTTATGGAACTATTCGATAATGAGTATGAATACTTAGTACTTCACAGATTTCGATGATACCCACTAATGTAGCACGTTACTGCTCGACAAAATGCAGATATTGAAAAGTATAGTTAGTGAAATGGAAAGGAAATGTGCAAGCACGTGACATGACGAAGTACTTACCAATTGAAGTTTGTTTTTGTTATATCTCTTTTACTTTTAATGCCCGTAAACTTTTTTTGCAATGCACTTGCTCTAAATGTGCCCCTTTATATGGTTCAACATAACCACGGGAAGTGGCCCATGCCAAAATGGCGTCGCGGAAGGTGACCAACCCGTTCGGGAATGGATTTCAGGCCGATATTCCCGCGTACTGTGCGATAATGAGATTTCGTGACAGTTAAAATTTCACCTTTTATGCATATATTTTTATTTCCTCGCATGATGCAATGTAAAATGTTGTATGATACACGTGCGGATAGGTAATTCCCAACTCGTATCGATCAAAAACACTCCCTGAAGGTCGTGTTTTTGGTCATCGCCACTCGTTGGGAATTACCTACTTTCCGCACTTGTATCATAAATAACTATTACAATGCACTTGCTCTGAATGTGCCCCTTTATATGGTTCAACATAAACACGGGAAGTGCTCGATGCCAGCACGGCGGCCGCCGGGTGCACCGTTCCCGTGCGGAATGGATTTCAGTACAATATTCCCGCACACTATGCGGGAATGAGATTTCGTGAGTTCCTGACAATTAAAATTTCACCTTTTATGCATATTTTTTTTATTTCCTCGCATGATGCATTGTAATATGTTGTATGATACACGTGCAGCTAACTAGGTAGGGCAAACCTTGGCTAATCGGTGATAGTTAGATTCCGCCACCTACTGCAAATTATTACAAGCCGTTAAGATATCGAGTAACTCCGCTATTAGACCTTAAAGTAGCTATCACCGAATAACTTCATATCACAGATTAGTCAAGGTTTGCCCTAATTCCCAATTCGTGTCGATCAAAAACACTCCCTGACGGTCGTGTTTTTGGTCATCGCCACTCGTTGGGAATTACCTACTTTCCGCACCTGTATCATAAATAACTATTATGGCCATATGTAAAAAAATGTACATAAAGTTAAATATGTTGAGCCTAGTATACCTAAGTAGACAAAAATAATAATTAGTCCATATGCATAGATAGACACGGTGATTTTTAATCCGTGATCTGCTGTAATTTAGTTCATTCAGGAAATAAATAACGTTTGTTATAGGTAACTACGCTTTAATCGTGTTTGGTATCAATTACTGAGTTAGAAAAATTGGTGCCTGATCACGAATTACAAATTACAGTGTATTTATATTCTAATAAAAAATATGAAGTGTTTTTATGCAATATTAATTATTGAAAGCAATTGGTGGCATTTTTTGCAACAAGTTTTTTATTAATTTCTTAAAACTGCATCAGTAAAACAAACAATATTGCTAAATTTTGCCCAAGCTGAAACGGAGAACTTCATTCGCTTCGGTCGCTCGTTCAACAAAGATTGCCAATTTATAGATTCACTAGAAGACGCTGTTTAAGTAGGGTCGTTACTCTATACCTACATATTGTTTGGCACTTTTTAAGGATCTTGTTGCCTTATAACACAATTTTATTTTTATTTTTTCATATCCTTCACTAACTACTTCTCTATTGCTGCTTACCAACAGCTCGCTCGCTCAGCTTGCATCGTTTACACTCGTAGCTACTTCAACGTCAAACATTGTTCATGGGCCATTACACGTTAAGTATTTGTAAAACTACCAAATATAGGTAGTTACCTATAAATGTTTATATGAAACTCGTTGGGACTTCGATTTTACGCCACGTGCCCGTGTTTTAATAACACTCGAGATTTCAAGGACTACAGTCATGAGATATTTCCCAAACATATATGGACAGATGTGTTTGTCGTCAATCGTTTTTTGCATAAAACTAACGCCGGGTAGTATGTTTGTGTTATCTAACGTCTGTTCATTATAAGTATTGGATATTGAGGAAGATGACAATGTATAATAAAATTTAACTGTAACCATAAAAATTGGACGAATGAATCTCGCTTACTGTGGTTTAGAATTGTTAAAAGCTTTAGTTGCTTTCCTTTTGAGTTGGCGGTGTTTCATCAGTTTACAATAAAGAGAATAAGTTTAAATTAAAGCAATGTAACCAAAAAATTCAAAATATGATCTGAGTTTGAAGTGGAATATACGTACAGTCAGACAAGAACTTCAACTCTATTATTTGTATGTTAAGGTTCAAAAATGGTAAACCAAGTGCTTGGTAGACTGTGTCGTTTATTGGAATTGAATATCACGACGTTGTAATTACTTGTTTATAAAATAACATAAAATCAACTCTGACACTTCAACAGTTGGAAAAAGCATAAGGTATTTCTAACAGTTGGGGTGTCATCATCACTGTTATTAAACAATTACGAAATACCGAAATGAAAATGAGAAAATAACTTTTTTTTTCATCATAGACAGTTTTATAGAATTGTATTGGTATTTCAATTTGGTCACAACTCTGATTTTGATCATTTCTTTGTCGGGTGATCAAATGGTTTTCGAATAGGTTTTTACGTAAAACGTAAGCTAAATAATAAAGGTTTAAATAACTGTTAGTATAAGTTAAAATATTAGTAGTTCTAGTTAAGCTTACTTGGCAAAACCCTATCTGCAAAGCTGTCAAATTCCAAATCCCATTAAGTGCAAATGTTGGTGTGGTAAGATCGATGTAGTCTTGCATTTTTTCTAAAATAATATAGATAGATAGATTCATTTATTTCATTTTTAAAATTTACATGTCATTTTTATAAGTTAAAATAGCATGAATTCACAAAAAGATCGTCAGAGTGTATAAGAATAACAATAATATAAATAGTCAAATACAAATAAATCATATATAATATCATAATCATATACAGTGCAAAATTAAAACAAACAAAACAATCATAATAATAATATATATAAGTATGAATCAAGTCATTTAGTGCAGCTAGCAGGTCGATCACGTAACGCATTGCACGCGCGTCAGGTAGATCTTAATATCAATTTTTATATTGAAAAATTACATTATATTGTGATAACGCGCGTTCGGAACTTTACGTGATTACCCCTCTGGTCAATAACTACCCAAATTTTGGCCTGGGTCTCATAGAAAAAATAACCTATTTAATCTCAGCTCACGGTGTTCAATCAAAACAAAGTTAAGTGCATAAAGCGTACGTCAAAATAATGTTGTTTTTCGATATGATAAAATATTATGCAGTGTTTGCTTTAGGTATGATAGAGACCACCCGTTCGCTGTATAAGAGAACACACATTCGGTAGATCTTTGTGCTAACAGTTGGCTTGCCTCAAACAAACATAACAAAGCAAACAGACTCGCAATTGAGGAAAGCGGTCGCATTTGATTTTTATTTCTGTGCTCTCGGTGGCGGTTAAAAATTTAACACAAAAAGAGAAAGCTTTTTCCTATGTATTGCGTTGTTTTCCACTTTATATTATTTTTCCGTAGCATTTTCTTTGATTAATGAGTAGTAGTCCATTTCATTCATTATACATTAATAGATTTGATCATAGATACCATTGTATTTATAAAATAAACGAATGTTAGCTGTAAATTTTACTAAAGAAAACATTGTGCTAACGAATTTCTAATTTCCGATTAAAGTGACTATTTTTAATGACGTGACCGAAGCGATCCGTGCAATGTGGTTATTAATTTTTTCACTTCGATCGGAAATTATCATAAATAGGCTGGCTAAGGCAGAGTAAAACTTACTCTACATATCAAAGTGGTTACAAGAAAACCTACCTACTACGTGTTGGAAAATAACAGAATCAAATGCGCAATGAGCAGTTGGGCGTTTGGTATAAAACTACACGTCAACTACAAAAAGTAGCATTAGTAAGTATAATCTCAGCGTTGTTTGCGTAAATATAAAAATAGTATTTTATGTTGATCGGATCGAAGCATAAACATAACACTTAAATCTAACTATCGCTTCAGAATTCACATAAAGCGTCGCTAACGACGTTATCATTGTTGGGGCCTGGGCGCCGACGACGGGGAAACTAGACGAAAAAATTCGTTTCCGACTGGGTATTGTACAGACTACGAGTATTCTTGGTGCCGCTGGTCATAGGTAAGGAAACCTGGAATAGTTTTTGTTTTTCCTGCGCTCTTTGCAATACGCGGACCAAGTAGCGGGTAGCTAGTATATACTTATATAAACAGATTCGCTAATAGAATGTTGAACAAAGTTCTTCTTGTATGACTTCGACGTGTACATAGTTAACATTTAATCTTATTAATTGTTTTTAGGGTCTTAAACCCACACAATATGAAGCCACGCGATTGACCTGTGAAAACTACGAAGCGGATGACGACAGTGGATTGGTTATTTTATGACAACATGTAAGTATACCTACGGTTCAAATTTCAACTAAGTAAAGTAAACTAACGTTCCTTAGGAACATTAATACCATTTCTAAAATAAAATGTCGTTTTCATCGTTATTTTTAAATAGGTAAGGCCCATTGCCACAGCGTAAGTAGTTTTCTAAACGTTTACTGATTCTAAAACAGCAGCTTAATTAAGAAATTATAAGCGTTCGATCGAAATTTGATTTCTTAATGCTGTAAGCAGCAGTCAAATCAAAGTTTATCCTTAGATACAATTATTGTCTTATACCATACGGGCGATTTGATAACGACAACGAAGAAAACGAACCGCCGACCACACCAGTAACAGCAGGATGGAGGCCGTAACACGCAGTTAAACTCAGCGTTATGGCTCCCAGGCTGTTAGGCTACAGATTAACTCTGATTGTAGTGTCACTACAAGTCTAGATTCTGCTTTGATTGGTCGTAGTTAATGTTTTATTATAATGGAGCAGGTTATAAAGTTGCATGTAATATTGTAAATCAATCTCAGCAGTGATTGGAAGTGTTACGATTTTAAGAATTACTTAGTCAAGTTTTATAAAGCTGTAAACAGAATTACCTCTTTGGCATCGATCGTAGGTACCTACACATTTAGTAGATAAGTGATTATTATGTTTTAATTTTTTTCAAACGATTGTAACCATATGTACCTACATAACGATTGCAGCTATGTGCAAACATATGTAGGTGCATACGAATAACTAATATATATGTTGCATTATCCTCTGCCGTACTTAAACAGTTCGCATATTAACTTACACTTCTTTACTAAAGTTAAACAATAAGTAGAGTAAAAATAAATCACTTCACATCCGTGCCGCCAACAGGTCGTAATTTCGTATGAACTCTGTAGGGACTTACGGCCTTTTGGCTGGGGCGGTAGTGTAGTGTTTCGATGTACCGCGATAATATTATCTTTCTATTTAAGTGAGCGAATCGCCAACAAACTGCTTTGCAGTTTGGCGATTCTTTAGGTTAAGTTACTAAAATTGTATTTTTTTTTTAATCCAATAAAAAAAAAAAAAAAAAAGTAAAAAGTACCTACCTATGTTTGGCCTAGTGGTTGACTGGTAGAAAATGCCTTGAGGCATTAAGCCCACCATTTGTACGGATTTGTTTTGTGCAATAAAGTTAAAATAAATAAGTATAGCATACATTTAAATGAACGAAATAGGCAAGTTAGTCGACAGTCTTTAAGTCGTTAAGTAGACGTCTTGTCTTGAGGTTAGTAGGAACCGTAATTTGGATTGGAGTAATTTATATGATTCAAAGGGTCTTTGTAACATTGTCTTAATGCAATAGCAGCTGCACTATACATAAATCAATACCTACCAATATTTATTCGTGGCGAATGAATAGGCCGAAAATGTAAGTAAACTATAAAAACCCAAAATTTACTGTTATTAAAATTTAGAACGTGTTTCAAAAACGTACTTACAGATTCAGTGTTAAAACTTTAACTGTAGGTTCCAGTTTTACTCTGTGGCTCCTTTCTAACAATTTGTAAGAGCTCGTAGTACGTACAGTCCTCGATTCGCGATCCCCTCGCCGATAACACGCACGGCACGGCAAGGGATGGCACCGACGCCGCCGCCTATTTGTAATTTACTTAAAAATATCAACCAGATAAGTGCAGTTTGAGCACTTTGCGCCACCTAGTTCGGTCATTTGTTACGATAAGCTTCGATATGAAGCATTCATAAAGGGACTCGCATGAATAATAAATATGATCTAGTTATCCCATCTAAGATGGCAGTCGCTTTCACAGACACTGCCAATACCGTGCGCTTCTTCAGAATACAACCGTACGGAGGAGGACTTCACAATACGGAGGACGATGACTGATGATAAGTCATTCACTGACAACGAGTCAAGGCAACATGAACTTTTCACTTCGACACAAGTAGGTAGTACCGTTAACACCAACGCATAAAGTTACCTGTATTAAATTGCATTGTGTTGCATGAATTAATATTTTAGTCGCCTCGCTGCATAACACCATTCATTAGGGTTTTATCTTGCAGGAAGGCGCCGGGATGATATATTGCGCGCTCTAAAATTGGTACTCTATTTCAATTTATGTAGGATACCTGAAACTCATAATTTGGATATACGAGGCTCTGTGTATGCTAGTAGAAGTCGCTATTAAGAGTATTAAGGTTTGTCTTTAAGGAATGTATTAAAACAGCCTGCCTGTATGGAATGTATTAAAAATGCCTAAACCTATTCATAAACTTTCGTCAAACCTATTTTAGCTAAAAAAGTCGTAAAAAATAGTTTAACTAATTAGGTAGTTAGGAATATCATCATCATTCTATGTAGTACAAAACACATTCTAAATAGTTCAATAATATGAACTTTTTGTATTTTTTTTGATCATGATATAAAGGCAATACAAAGCGCAATCTGCACACGTGTATAATGTAGTAAATAAGAAGATAAATATTTATGTAATGCAATTGCACAAATGTAAGTTAGTTGTCAGTGAATGGCTGAAAACACTGAATTACAAGGAGACTGAGTCACTACTGTCTAGATAAAACTCTTAATGTAAACACACATACACACACACAAACACACACGCTCACTAGCAAAGTAAGAACTGAACAATATCCTTATACCAATTCTAGTAAGGTAAATGTTCTTCGAAATTACCAGATTAACGTAAATTAAGACGCTATTAGAACTAGAAGCTCCATTCATCGATCCCCAAGGGATCTGTTAACGGGTTTTCCGAACTCCAATGAGTTTCCAAAATAAGTAAAACTTTTGGGTCTCACCCATATTACTATAGGGATTAATTTTGAAGGCACTCGTAACTAAAACTGCCACATTTCAAGCTAAGTACATAAATACGGAGCTTTACTAACAGATCGTAATTTACATTTCTAGTTCGTTTGACAGATAGATTAGTTCAAATATGTATGAGATATGGTATCAAGTATGTTTAATGATTAAATCTGATCTCCACAGATCTGACAGGTATATTTACTTCAATTAGACTAATACAGCTTTCAATGAATATTGATTTAGAACAACTGAAATCTGCTGCGCGATTACTCGTAATAATTGTAAGAACATACATTATAAATATATACCTGTGTTATAATGATTTTTAATTTTTAATGTTAAATTAAATACGTAATTAGGTACCTATATAGTTGGTGCAATGCTTTATTAAAGATCGGATATTCAGGTTTCTAAACGCGGTGGAGTAAATATCAAGGTGGATAATAAAGGGTAGAAGATTCAAATTATGTTTATTTTAGCATGTTTTAATCTACGATGTTTTGAAAATGAACAAAGTTAAAATGTAGGTTTAATATGACTATATTTATTGACATGGCTACAACGAATCATTAAACCAATAAAGGCGTCGCAAGCGTTTACAGACTAGGTACGGTAATGCTCTAAGTATTTAGTTGCCCAGATGGTCATCGTATAAGTAAGTATGCTGTTATATCTACACCTGTATTGTACTAACAAGGTGCAACTTTATTATTCGAGTAATAAATAGGAGACAATACAAAATTAAGGATAACGAAAATGTTCTGTGGAATAGTAATAGTTTCGTGATTACGATCCTATTAGTCATGGTTTATTTGGTCTTATAAATCACCAAAAAACAGGCGCCTATCGCGTGACCGCCTTCGCGTTACCAACACCGATGTCATAATTCTGTGTCAATTCCGCTCAGCCGTGACTAATGCTTATAAAACTTAGAATAATTGCTTTTGAATTATTGTTTAGATCCTTAATCTAATGGTTTTGAAAGGATAACATTTTGAAGAAAGATGTGGTATTTTTCGATGTCATGCCATCAATACTTTATTTCGATTTTTTTTATAATTTTTTTTCGAGGAGTGGGGATTTAGTTTGTTTACATTTAATTTTTTTATACGATTTCGTATATAGTCGAGATTGGATATGACTATTTTAAACCATCCTATTACAATACAGTATTTTATTAAAAATGGTTTTATGCTGAAGTATGTAATTTTGCCCAGAAGATGAACACTGTGCCCAATAGTTGAACATTTTGACACCAATAGTTGAACGAAGAAAAACGTAACACCGCGCAGCCTCTGACTTTTGGTCTAGTTATTATATAATCATTGTAATAGCAATTTATACTAGTTAACAATCACAATATTGATACTAAACACAGAATAAAACAGTTCAAATGTACCCTTTTCATATGGTTACAATTATAAGAGATTATTTTTTACATATTAATCATTAAAACATTTTTTTATAAATTTATCATTAGATTAAAATAGATAAATTGTTGGGTTTTATATGTATAAGTCAGATTTCATATTATTTAACGTATCTTTGTTATTAAGATGTTCATTGTACTAACCCTTGCCTAAAACTTGAACGAATAAATTTTGTTCGTTCATGTATTGGGCACGATGGCAAAGGAATGAACGGACTAAATTTAACAGAGCGTTCACTGATTGGAATCGAAGCCAAAAGTTGAACGAACTAATTTTATTCGTTCATCTTCTGGGCAGCGGTTCTTTGTTGAACAATCGTGCTTTTCATAGTAAAACAAAGCCCAAAATAACCGTGTTGCGAATGGATACTCACGTTCAACTTTTGGTTCAAAAATCAACAGTTAAAAACCGATTAATTTGAGCCATTAAAGTCTTATGTACCTTTTCGATAAGAATTTATATAAGCATTTGAAAAAACTATACCTTGCCAAGTAGATGAACGCCGTTCATCTATTGGCTCAGGTACAAAAAGTTGGAACCGTTAGTTGAACGCTAAATATCTCTTAAATTAACAATAAATACGCAATTTGTGATAGATAATCCATTAAAGGCATTAATCAAGAATCTATATCACGCAAAACAATCCATGTAGACGTTTTATTCAATTTTATACATAATTTAGAGCTTAAATTTAAGATCGCTTTCCTTAAGTAAATCTCCATACAAACGGTGATTTTGGCGCGAGACCTCGACGCGACAACCGCTCACAGCCGTGTGTGTGTGGGAACTGTATGGGAGTTTAAATGCTAGCCTCGGCAAAGGGATGATGCTTTAGGAAAAAAATATCCCGAAGGCGTAAAATGTATCGCGATTTTTTTATTTCAATTTTACGACAAAACGTTCAACTATTGGGTGGTGTTCATCTTTTGGTTCCTCTACCCTACTTGCCATTAAGTTGTTTTTTGAGAATAAAAAAAAATCGTTATTGGTATTATTTGGTATCTTTGGTGCAATTATGCATAAAATAATCTCATATCTGGAAACAGGAGACCGTAGCCATAATAACACCACCACTTGCACTGTGGGCATATTAATATGGTAGTGATTAAGGTTGTCAGAGGATGCGCTGTGTGCATTAAGGACACACAGTTTTGTGTGTAGCTGTCGATACAACGAATCCTCCAATCAATGAAACGGCATGGTATTTAAAAACCTATAGTCATGAGCAATTAAAACAATTACATACCCTAGCTATGACATTTCTATACAAACTAACCCACTTTCATTGCTTCATTGCCTAGTTACATTTGAGCAGGTTCTGGAAAAAATTAAATATTTTTTTGGGTACCGTAGCTGAAGGTCTATTATATTTCAGCTGCATATACCGCAACATTTTGTCTGAGCGTACATAAAGAAATAATTTTTCATAAACTAAACATCTTCCAGACGCTATAAAATACTCTAAATCCGTCGATCGCCAACAATCCTACAGGGAACGCACCTGAAGTGCAGAACTGGAAATTGGAAACCGTAACTCAACAAGTATTAGGGGAAGGAAAACTCCGTAGCCGCCATCTGTAGGCCTTATCTAGAGCTATAAATACACGGAACCCCGGAAGAAGGAGCAGGAATTATGGCCGAAGGTATATGCGGTATAATGGATAATTCATGCACCCTCCCTCGCCTCTTATTTTAAAGTATATTTCTTATGTCTATAATTATTTTAATCAATGTTATAAAATGTTTATAGACGAACACAATTCTTACATGTTGATATTTAATTTTGTATGCAATCAATGTTGGCGTTTTCATGTTTCACTACAAATATTTCGACTGAGATAAACTATATGATTTATAAAGATACCTATTCATATTTCATAGGCAATGTACTACTTAGTATTTGCTCGCATTATGAAAGTATTATGGCTGTAAAGCCTTTTTTACAAGCTTTATATATTACTAGTTGACCCCGCGAACTTCGTTCCGCCGTACAAAATGTATCTATTTTTTTATAGTTATTTTGCTATTCGGGGCGAAGACAAATCCAACAAATCAACAATCATCGAAATCGTTCTAGCCGTTCTTGAGTTATAAATGGTGTAACTAGCACGACTTTGTTTTATATACACAGGATGGAATGATAAGTCGGGCCCTGGAGGGAAACTAACTTAAATCCTTAAGCTGGCTCATTTTACTTATAGGAGACATTCCTTTATTTTTAAAAAGAAACAAAACTGCTTTCAAAGATTTTCAAAAAAGCCTTACACACGGCCGGGAATCGAACCCGGTCGAATCTGTCTAAAAATCTGAGTTCGTTTTTTTGCGTAAGTAAATAGTTCTGGATGTATGGAACACTTGTTGCTAAGGAACCCTTTATCTACAATCACAGTATTAACGTAAGTCGATTCAGGTCTATATCAACCACTTCCATAACTTAATCGATTAGAAACTTTGCAAGTATTTAAATACAATAATTTATTACATTCAGCATGAAATAAATTGTAGCAACCAAAAAGCGCCTTAATATATCGTAACATATAATTACCCCAATAGTAATAAAGATGTGCTGCCATATATTTGGCTATGGCTACCTTTGCTACTACTATCTAATAGATGCTCGCTGTACTACCAAGTTGTTCTGATGATGTAGAAAGTAAATTAAATCGCTAATGGTAAGTAAGTCTCGCTAAAACTATGTGTTATACCAAAGAATAAATAGAAGTATTATATACGCAGTTATACCAAAAAAAACTATGACCACGTTACGATAAGTGAATGTACGACTTTACTGCTTGGAAATACCTGTCTTGTAAAGTCTATTGGTTTTTCCTGGAAGGGCAATACTGTCATCCAGCAAACGCTTTATAAATTTATGTATGTACTGAACCAATTAATCTGAGTAAAAGGGCTCAATTCGGGGACGCGGTTCTGACGTATTGATTTGTACTCGTACCTTCGCGGTTCTTGCGCGTAAGTAAGCGCATATCCATTTTACGCGAGTGCGATGCTCTGATATTTAAACGAATGGGTATCAAAAATAAATGATTTTCAATCGAAAAATGGAGGCTTAGTCCATAAGCAGCCACTAGCCTCAGGATATGCTAAGCGGATTACTAGGGAATCAGTACGGCCTTTACTGATAAGAATAACGGTAGAAAGACAAGCACGGCACGTAGGCAAAAAAATGACGACGTACGTTCAAAAAAAAATACCAAACGAAGATCTGTTATATATGTCACAGTTAGATTGTGAACACCGTCAGTTTATAATCTAACTCGCGATATTATAAACTGACGAAAAATTGTGAACTGTCAAAACCGTTCACAATTTAACGCATTATTTTTCGTTAGTTTATAAACTATCAATGTCGAATCGTCAAATTGTCAACTGAGATCAAAACGGCTTGCTACGGAACGTACACAAACACTAGGTAGGTTAGGTTAGTTAGGTATCTTCAGTTGCCCGAAGGGCAAAGCGCCCAGAAATAGGAGCCCCGCCCAGCGGGGCTCCGTCGACACTGCTAGATGCCGAAATAAATGGAATAAAATGTCTGAATAACAAAAAAAAACAATCATGTTCTGACGTGAGTGGAAACTGATGCAAGTGGAATAATTCGCTCAACCAAACAGCGCACAGGTTGCGTTCCGAATCAGACAAATTTGATTCAGTTCACAATTTGACGATATGACATTGTTAGTTTATAAACTAACGAAAATGAATGCGTAAAATTATGAATTATTTTGGCAGTTCACAATATTCCGTCAGTTTATAATATAACGGGTAAGATTATAAACTGACGGTTTTCACAATCTAACGGTGACATATACATGATATAAGTTCATTAATCATACTTAGCTCAGTAATAATCATGACACTTCTCTTAACAGAGCAGTAATTTAGGTCGAGGTTATTGTGTCAAAAGATGGTAATTATAAAGTGTTACATCTATCAGCTGTCATAAATTCAGCTCCAGCAAACGAAATAATCCAAACTCTTGATTTTAATCATTTTTATTAATTTTAAAAAGTCCAGATTAGTCCCTTATTTATAACCTTAGCCAGTAGATTTTTTTCATCCGTTCACGTCTTATGTTACTTACACTAGCTTTTACCCGCGATTTCGTCCGCTTTACCCCGCGGTTTCGTCCGTGAGGAACTACTTTATATCGTACCTCCATACAAACTTCTGCCCCCCGTTTCACCCCCCTAGGGAATGATTACAGAGATAAAAACTATCCTACGACTTCTTAGGATCGTAAGCGTTAAAAGGTTAAAGTCAGACCAGATAGACCGACAGACAGAGTTACTTTCGCATTTATAATAAGTAAGTAAGTAATATTAGTAAGGAATATGAACAAGTAGCAATGGATTGAGCCACCTATACAAAGAAGAAGGTATGCAATTTTGTGGCAGCATCCATAAATCTACATTTTAAAGACTGATTACCATTTTGTCCCTTCTTGAATTTAACAGGCCTTAATGAGTCAGTAATTAAAACAAAGTCACTTCATGTATACGGGAATATACTCACACTTCACAATAAGTATAATAAGTGAAAGTAGTAAGTTAACATTTGCAACAAAACATATGATATCAAGCGCTTAAAGTCTAGAATTTTATAAACTTTGTCTAGCCGGATGAAGTTGGGGAATTGTATAAAACCGGCTTCCCGTTTTAATAGTCCAACTAACATTTAGAGTATTTAGAGTCCAAATTCCACGCCCAAGTTATACAATTATACCTGCAACAACTAAGTTTGCAGACAACGGCACCGCAAACACCATTCTAATAAATGGATTACCCACCTAATTTTTCACTTCAACCCCCCAGAGACTGCGGCAAATAAAACAAAAACAATGCGACGTTCATTTGTTTCTTGTCACTGCACGCACGAGGATTGCAAAAGCGAGTGTAGGTACTAGGTACGATACGTTTAGAAGTTTTTCGGTAAACAAAACATGTAGGTATATTTGTTTAAATACGAATAAAATGCTCAATACTTGAACGGGTCATAAGCTACGCGATACAGATTAATTGAACTCAGTATTTTTACTACTAATCTGAGCATTTAACTTGCCAATTAATCTCATCATTATAAAATTATAAAATTTTGTAGGTATACTCATACTAATATAGAATTGTGTACACCAGAATATGTAGGTAGATAACTATTTCAATCCACGATGAAGCGGCCCTGTTATTGCATGTAGAGTATTTAGGTCTAGGTGAATATTTCGAAAATATAATTGATATAGTGCCAATTTTTTTTTAACTTTTATATGAACTTTCTTGATAGAAGAATCTCAAAATAGTGTATTAGAAAGGACAAAAATCGTTAACAACATAGGAAATCTAAAAGCATGCTTTAATTATTGATTCCAACACTAAATTGGTAAAAACGGTTATACTTAGGTAGGAGTGGGGCGCTCCATTGTTATTGAACGAAAGTAAAGTAGGTACCGTTTAAGACTATTATTTGAACTTACTTCACACCAAACAAAAAATATACGCAAGAAAAAAAAACAGCGGCATTCATTTGTTCCTTGTCACCACACACAAGAACTTTCACAATAATGACGTTTCTTACATCTCTCGCAATTTTTCTCCGCTGTCTCCGCCACTTGACTCCGCCAGAGGGCTCTCTCAAAACCGCCCTAGGGGAGTGTTGATTAATAAAGGAAATAAAAAAAACTTGGAAAACGCGGTATGATTGAAAGGAGTCACGTTCTGTGTGGGGTACCGAAATGAATTCTGATTTTCGGCGATAGGGAATATGCATTAGTCGCGTCGTTGGCTTCCTGAGTGCATGTTCTAGTGTTGATATGATGTCAAATTATCCGTTTCCTTTTGATCTGACCTCCCTATATTCAAATGTGATGCAAGTATTTGCCGTTACTGATTTTGCTTCCTCTCGGTAGGTGTGATAATTTAACGCGACTTTCCATCAGGATTGAGGTCGCAGTTTTAAACTATACCGTTTAAATTATACCGTCCATATCGTTTTAATTATTGCCATTTTTCCTTTAAAAATAACCGTTAACATATTTTTGTAGATATTTATTGTGGCGAACGCCAAAAGCGAATATTTTTCACGACTCCTTTGATTTCTCAGTCTCCTTCGTTTTCAGGCTTAACTCCAAATATGACTTCTCGCACTATTTAATAATGTGAGCATTCACATAATTATGGATTAATCAACTTGTCAATCCCAACCGTCTTAACCTCTTGGCCTCAATGTTTTCCTGACAAGAGGCGTCATCTAACACCTGGTGTGAAATGCAATCAAGTTTAATTATTACGGGTATTAATAACAAGGGTGCACTTGGGGTTGTACCGGTTGCCATGGGAACGCCCCTTTGGACACAGCCTGCGCTGTAGCCTGCATTAATATGTGTTTAGTTATTTACGGGAAAAGCTGATTACGAGTTGGGGTGTAATTGTTACGTGGTTTTCGGATGTGCAGCGGACTTATCTGTGAATATTTTTTCTAAGGCCGGTGGTCATAGACGGTCCTTATTTATCTTATATGTATAGAGATTCACTGTCAGATTTTCAAAGTACTAAGCGCATAGCATGTATTTTCCGCACTTGTCTCATAAACGGCATAGTGCATTGCTCGGCAGTGATAATGTTAAAAAAGTGTCTGTGTGTGCTGTTCAATTTACACAGAAATGTTGAAACAAGTCAATAAACTATATGTAAATAAAATAAAACGAAATAGTCAATTTACTGTTTTAATAATATTGGCTGGTTAACGATGTAATTGGGTACAAAATCAATATGTTTATAAAAATGCAAAGAAATATTTATCTAGTTTTGGTCACTTTTTTTTTCAAACTGTAGACAAAATTGAAGATTCACAAATTTTACAATGGTTCGCATTTGGAATATTTCACTTCACACAATAAATAAGATAATGTTAAAATTGTATAAGAATATCAAACATTTTAAAATATGTACAAAACAAAAAAGTCCAAAATTATACTATATCACAGTCACTAGAGAGAGATGAAAAACTATGTCTACGTTACGTTACATGGCAGTCTATTCTGAAAACACTTTCACAAATACTACATTATTTGAACCAGTCAATGAATACAATTATGATTCTAATTACTGTTCTTTGAATGCTTCAACTTTGATGTTATTTTTAAAACGTAAGGATAAGGCCGCTCACATACTGGCGCGGCCTGCAGGTCGATCACGTACCGCGTTGTACGAACGTCGGGTAGGTCTAAATGTCACTTTTTATATAGAAAATTGACAGTTAAATTGTACCGACGCGCGTTCGGAACGTTACGTGTTTACCCCCCCAGGCCGCGGCGGACAATAGAAAACTTGTCATTAGCTGTCAAATTTACTATGGTCCGCCACCGCAGGCCGCGCCAGTGTGATGCAGGCTTAATATATCACACAAACCATAAACCCGCTAAAATGCGTTCAGAAACTGGTGAATTACCGGTATGATACCAGTTATTGGACCGCCATTATATACATCCATCGGATTTAAAATACTTAATAATAATCTTATCCGTGGTAGTAAGATACGGGAATATTGTACATATTCCAAATTATTGATAAAACCTTAGGGTCACTTTAGTTTGTCTATGTTTTTGTTTAACTATGAGCAATATGAGCATGAATGACAATCAGTGGCATTAGTTTAATTTGCCGCCATTTTCACCGTATTGAAAATAATTTATATGATTTTGTGCATAACTAATACTTAAAAAAGTGAAGGAGATTCATTAGTAAAATATAAAAAAATAGTGAGAGAGTATTTTTCTGTTTCAATTTCCTTGTAAAAAAACTTCCATTGAGGAGAGGAAGGATTGTTAGTGGTATAACTGTATTAATTCAAATCATAGGATAGAGATTCTGATATTTTATAGGATTTGTAGTATGTGTGAATATATAGTAATGTATGCAACTGTACATAATTATTCCCCTGAGGCTCGTTTCTTGAAACCACGATCTACTTTAAGGACACTGTTTATGTAACAATGGCATAAACTAATATTGATGTGCAATATTCAGACATGACAATTTTGAAAGAATATAAGTACATTCCTGTGCGGTTGCAAACGTGATTGCTATGGCTGGACTTTTCGACTATAATATTTAATGTAATATTACTTGAAATCAATCTTGTCCTAATTGTAAACTTACAAGGTAGCGTCATACATTCCACTCCTTAATTTCAATATATGCAGAATATTTTATGCAAATAATGTACATTCGTCTATAAATTAGTATTGCTTGAGTTACGTTTCTAGTGATATTTTGTTAACGGTATAATAAATACTTAACCAAAATTAGCTTCGATACGTATGTCCTGAACAACCTGATGCCCCTGAGTGATTGGTGAACGCGTGCATTTCCCGATAAAGAGACTCTCTGTCAACAAAGATGGAGAATCATTTTAAATACGACCACAATTCTAACCTACCTTACATTAATGTCAACCTTGCATATCTACTAGTAAGTTAATGGGATAGCTGACTACAGATTTTTAACGTAACAGAAGAAGCAAACAATTTCCAAAATAATTCAAAACGCGCCTGCATATGCGTACCTGCCTATGTACGATTACTTTAGTTTTATAGTATCGCATGCAATGCAGTTTTCTTAGCTAAAGGATCCATATGGGTACGATGCTATATTTCCCGAGGACGACACTTCTATTAATTTAAATTCTATTCATGAAACTAAAACTTCCTTGATATGAATAGCAATGGGCATGATGGGTAGTATAAATTTAAATTTATTTATTTCTTAATATTAAAATAAATTATAAATTAATTACTCTAGCTAGGTTAATAATTAGGTACACGACTTTATATTATGATCGTCAAATAACGAAACAAAAAATCTAACTAAAATTAAATAAGAAACTACTAATTAAAAATAACAACATAGAAGTTAAGTTAAATTAAATATTTAAAGTATTACCTTTCGTATGGAGGAGGTGGAAGAATATCACAAAGATTTATCCTACAATTTTGATCGTTTCTGGCTTCAGTGGCGTACCTCGGACCTTCGGCATTGTTCCTAAAACTGTTCTCTCTGCCCAACCAATGCCATTGAGGATAATCATATTCAACTTCTGCGATAGCCCATTCTTTATTTTCATCATGATGACTAGAGGATCTTGAATTATGTGTTTTACATGACGGACAGTCATCTAGAGACATGTCTTGCATTTCATCAACCTCGTTTCCACATTTGGTCATCTCGCTGTAGTCTTTCGTCAAAGTAGAGTTACTACTGCGACAACATGTAGAGCATTCCTCGTTGGAGTATTGATTGCTTTCTCCGAATGACCTGACCATACTGTTATCATACGAACCCGGACTTACTGCACATTTTAGACATGAATCTTCTGCTTCGGTGTGGACCTGTGATAATAAATATAAAATATGTAATAATTATTTTTGCGTACAATCTTACACAAATCGACCTAGTCCCAATCCCAAACCAAGCAAAGCTTGCTATGGATACTAGACGAAGCACGATAAACATACTTATATAGATAAATAAATACTTAAATATTTACATAAAAAACCTCCATGGCTCAGGAATAAATATTCGTATCCACAAATAAATAAATAAATAGGTCATAATTAAAATTGGTTTCCTAATAAATCATGCTACATTACCTACTTACGAGTAAAGTTGGGTACTTACTGGGTAGTTGAGCTCGGTATAAATAGCGCTCGAAGCATACGGCTCTGGTTGGACTCTTCTGTGTTCGTCGTGAGGCACCATGCTAATATTGTTTCCTTGTTGTGGAAGGGTATATTCAGCCTCCATTGTCATAGTACCCGTCGAACGGCCAGCTGAAAGAACGATTGTCAATAGTGATGCAATCCACACAGAAAATAATACATGTGACATTAAGGAAATGAGCCGTTCTTACCATGCAGTAAACTTTGATGGCAGTTCAGAATTTCTATTCTTGGTTCATTTGAGCCATCAAATAGTGGTCTTTCTCGAAGCCATACAGCTTCTTTGCCTAACAGACATTGTTGAGCAGTAGTTATGGCCGTACCTGGAAGAAGAGCTTTAATTTAGGCAAATAATAAAAATCCAGTTTTCCGATAACTTTACAATATAAAGTTTGTTGTTCATACAAACCCGTAGAGTTTTGACTTTTTCTTTGCTTGGAATGTCGATGCCTAATATAAACAACAGTCCCGGCGGTAGCCAGAAGTAACACTAATAAAGTTAAACAGAGCGCCAGTAGCCAAGTTTCTTGGAACATCGACAATATTGCTTTGTCTCTAGCTGGTTCCGTTCTGAAACAACAGACAATAAAATTGTAATATTGAAACTAAATATATCATATTTTGTTTTTTGAAGATTTTAAAATGCTTGATTTCTCCAAAACTTTTGAAACAATTGAAACATCTTCCTGGCAAATATTAACTTGTCGAAATGATACTTGAAAACAGCAGTACTTACTGTACGTATTGTCTCTGCGTGTGCGTGGGCAGCATGTGGAGATGCGCGGGCGCGCTGAAGGGCCCGTGTCCGCGGTGCGTGACTGCGGCGGCGCGCGCGCTGTAGCGCCCGCCGGCGCGCAGCGAGCTGGCCGCGGCAGCGCGCGTCCGCGCGCCCAGCGACATCTGACCCACCACGCGACCTCCGGCACTACCTCCAACCCGCACCTCGATCTAAACAAAACGTTAAGACGTTGTAGTCAAAGTAAAAATCTCTGAAGATTTTCTGTTATCTGACTAAAAAATAATCGACTCTTTTATTCAATGAAACGGTAAAACAAACGAGAAACTCATTAAGTACCATATAAGTGAAGACTGTAAAAATGTATAAAGCGTAAACATAAGCTCATAAAATTATCGGACTCTAGTAAATACGGAAATAACCGTATAAGATGCTTTGCAACAGACAAACATAGAGAGAAACTACTTACTAGATACCCCGACAGTACACCATTCCAAGTATGCGGCGGAGGTGGATCCCAGCGAATCCAAGCGGACGTAGCATTAATCACTCCCGCAGTAACGCTCTGCGGCGGTGCTGACGGCACTGAAACACGCGCAACTTTACCACTTAGCGGAGAAACCTTAATGATATTACGACCACTGTGAATACACAACTTGAAAACCAGAATCATGAATAAACCTTACCATCCTCATCGGTGAAGCCGCTTTTCAAATTTGAAGGCTTCCCGAGCAACAGTTTATAGAACGGCATTATAAACACGTCGTATTGAGAATAAGGCATTAAGCCAGTTAAAACGTGGCTGGACGAGCCGCTGTTATGGACTGTTGTCATTGAGAAATTCCCAAACTTCGATTGTATGACATTATCCATCGATGTGTTTGATGGTAGATTTTGTAGTTCCAGCCAGTGTTGATGATTTAATGATGTTCCGTTGAACCAGATTTTTACTCCTTCTAAATACTCGTTGTAGTCAGTCATAACCTAAAAGAGAACCAAGTATTACACCGTTACCCCTATATATTATCGGGGAAAAGAACTCTTGAACTATTTTATTCTTGAAGCGCAAGCTATTTTATGTATTAATTTGAACTTACTTCCCAAACGATTTTCAATGTGTGTGCAGATATCCCTTCAACTCGTCTCAAAGTAAGAACGTCTTGCTGTAAGTACCGGCGTGCTTGAACTAACTCGTACTGCGTCATCGGTGGGTGGTTTTGCGGTTTACTCAGTTCTGTATACGGAGTCGAAGAATCTACGTCCGGATTAAATGAGTTTGCTTCTCTCCGTAAAACCTAGAAAAAATCATTGGAACGATGCAGCAAGTAATTTACTTATTTAAGTACTTACGAGTACATTATCAGTTGGTAAACAAAATACTTAAAGTTAAAATAAGATTTTGGTTAATCATAAAAACGTATTATATACCTGTAAGGTAGCGGTATGCAAAGAACTCCCAGCTTCACTGACAGCCACGCAAGTTAGTCTACCGGCATGACGAATTAATACTCTATCCAAATATAAAGTGCCCGAGCCATGACTAGCTTTTGGAAACACTAATTCCTGCAAAAATATAGTTACGAAATGTAAAATAGGTAATTAAAAAAAAAATTATGGTAAACTTTGATTTCCATTTTATTTTTGAAATACCTGAGATCCTTCCATGGTCCAAAAAATTAAAGGTTTTGGTGTACCCTCAGCCTCACACGAAAAAGAAACCTCTTCCCCTTCCCACGCAGTTCGATCGGAAGGCACTCGAGTGAAATGAGGTAAGGCTGCAACAAAATCGAATTCTCTTTCATGTACAGTAATTACAAGGAACACTCGTTTACCTACCTACTTACTCAAAGCTGGAATTTAATTCCGTATAAAGTGACTGGAAAGTGATATGTAGCGGATATGGAGAGGCCCTTATTTTACGGACAAACATTTCACAGAATACAATGCATTGCACATGCAACCGTTAACTTTTTTAGGTCTAGCTAAAAGATAATTGTGTAGAACCCATTAGGTTAGGTTTGTTTTATATAAAAATCCTGAAAAGCATACTTGTTTTGGAAAAAAATGTTTTAGATGAAATGAAAATTCGGCAAAACATTCATTTCATAAAACGCTTTTCGTTAAAACAAAAGTAAACCAGTGGATATGTAGTGGCTGAGCGAGTCGGAGCGCACGAAGGGTTCCGTACCATTTTCTATAAAAACAGCAAAAAAATCACGTTTGTTGTATGGGAGCCCCCTTAAATATTTATTTTATTCTGTTTTAAGTATTTGTTGTTATAGCGGCAACAGAAATAAATCATCTGTGAAAATTTCAACTGTCTAACTATCACGGTGCATGAGATACAGCCTGGTGACAGACGGACGGACAGCGGAGTCTTAATAATGGATCCCGTTTTACCCTTTGGGTATGAAACCCTAAAAAAAGATAGTACTTACAATGTACAGTGAGTATGGCACTAGCGCTGCTTGAACCAGCTTGACTCTCTGCTCGGCATGTATAGGTGCCTCCGTCCGATGACACGACCCTGTCAATCCGCAGCGATCCTCGGCGCACTATTGCATACGGGGATAGAGACCCGCTGTCTCGAGACCAAGTCACCGACACGTCGGATTCCGGTGATGCCTACAAGAAAACAAACAATATGTCACATCAAAAACAACCTACACGTTGGCTTTCGTAGGGAATGCGGACAGCGGTGGACGCCTTGCTTCTTAAGAGGAGCTTCTGACGCTGATTGCATTATTGACGACTGACCAAACAACCGTACAACGTCGCTTTATAAGCAAACTCGACATTGGCCAAAACATCTAAATGTAGATGGATGCCATTTTTTTATTAACCCTAAACTTGGCTAAACAAAACAAAAACGTGCGTTCAAGTCTCGTTTGCGGTGTACTTATAGAGCGCAAAAAATCGTTCTAGAAACAAATACAAAAAGGTGACTAAAAAATAGATAACCAGCTTAACATCAAGCAGGCCGTAAGCTTGTTTGTCACCATCGTAGTATAAAAAAAAAAGATAGGCCGTAAATTTTAGGGTTAAAAGAAGAACTTACATGTCAAAGGTAAGGTAAGATAAGTAACTTGGAACACCGAAGAGACCATCCATAAAATAGCCACAAACCAGAAATTATATTCGTATTTCAATTTGCATCGTCCGGATATTTACATCTTTAATAACAGCTTATCTATTCAGGAACCGAACAGCGATAAGATAGTACATAATTGAGTCATAAAATGAGCTATACAGGATGCGATACATGAACTTGCCTATTACGATTCAAAACAGTGACAACGCATTACACCTATGTGACTTACTTGACAATGAAATTCAATGTTCTGGCTTAACAACGCCGTTATGTTATTGGGTTTCACTAGAAAATGTGGCCGGCGTAACACGAGTAACGTCGCGGGACGCGACTGCCTCTCACCCGCTACGTTCGATGCCACACAGCGGTACACACCACTATCCGATGGCAGACTTTCGACGATCTTAAGACTACCTCCGTCTAATAATGATATTCTGAAACATTATAAAATATTAAATGATGCTCGGAAGATCGTGGCTCATAGGAGTGCGCCCCGACGTCCCCGACACAATATATTTGTTAGATACAAGTTATCCATACCAACGTGATTATTACTCACCTTAATAGGTTAATAGGTTTTTTTATTTATATCATTTATTAAATGATCAATCAAGTAGCTGTTTACAATAATTGCGTCAAACAGGGGAGTAAGCAGTTTATTGCGCTTTGGTCAATCAAGTCAACGAGATTTTTTTATTGCCAGTTTTGCCAGAAATTTACTCTTACTTACTAAATGATATAAATAAAAAAGTGTATTTTCAAAACCCAACTCCTGCCTTTGTAATTAAGTGATGTTGCATTTAAAATAAATGTATTACCTATCAACCTTTAACCGTTTGTTTCTACAATGTTGTTGTTGTCATCTCATTAACAATGTTGTTGTTGTCATCTCATTAACAATGTTGTTGTTGTCATCTCATTAACAATTCTTGGCAAATCCGCAATTTATGAAAGTTGCTTGAACAGGTGATGAACGTTTGTTTACAAGCTCTTTTTCTGAATTATTTAATTAATGGAAAATTTCCACAAACAAGATAAATTTTCGTCTTCTGTGATTAGTTAGTTTCTTAAAAATAACTATTCCGCATCTTAGGCTCGTTTTGATATTGCTACTCTAGGCCTTAAGCCGGTTAGTAATTAAATGCAAACTGATCTTTAAAGAAGTTAGTGAGTTATAAAAGTACCGTTCCAATATACTTAGTCTAATTCCATTGATGCAGTATCGACATCCTTATTCTGGAAAAATTTCACTGAGTTTCAGTACAGTCTGTTTCCATTAATTAAGTACCAACATGGCCAACATACCTGCCATTAACGTCTACATCGACCACGTGGCCATCTTTGGTCCAATGCACGGAGGGTTCCGGTGCTCCCCTGGGCGGCAGACATTCCAGAAGCGCTGGCTCTCCTCCAGCCACCTTCACATCTCGAGGCTCTGCTCTGAAGTCATCACGAAGAACTGTAACAAGGCGCACTAATCTAACGCGACGTAAGGTCTAGGTTCCCGAAAGGTCAGATGGCTTCCGCAACAAATTAACGCCTTCGCCAATTTTTGAGATTAGGTAGTATAGGAACCTCGGCTACCAGTGGGGCTACCAGTGGGGGGCCTACCCACGCCGCGCCTTCCAGTACGTGTGGTCGCTGCCACTAAAGTTTAGCGATTCGGATAATATGTACAATATACATTCAAAGGAATAACGTACTTATCGTTCGTCATTGCGATGATAGATATAACTATCGACGCTTCATTATGTGTTATCCAAAAATTATTCAAGTGTAAAACTTCTTTTTAAATACCTTTAAGTACTATATATGATTGCATAATGCTTTATAATACGCATGTCTTAGGAGGTAAACGATATAAAGTTCAAGAGGAGGTGGAGTTTGTTCTTTACCTCTATTGCGTAAAATAAAAAAAACGCTCCAAAAAATAGCGCCTCTTTTTTCAATATTCCGGTAATTTTGCTTTTATACCATAACTTTATACTTACTTGTGTCTATGTGTGTGTCATGTCTAGTACTTACCAGCTATCGTGAGTGTGGCGTTCTTGCTAACCGCCTCCCCAGCGGAGTTCCGCGCCACACACCAGTAAACGCCCTCGTCGTTTTCTTTCTTACCCCGCATAACCCTAAATGCAAACAAACATGTTATTGTGGGGCGTTTCATTAGCGACTAGTTCTTAACTTGTATTGATTTACATTGGACTTAAAAGCATTTTATATCGGGAATATCAAGACTCACTTGTAATAATACGAAACGTAAACTAATATGACATGTCTTAGGGAGAGTCCTTTTGAAAGTACTACGGATCTTAAGGCATCGTTAGATATTAAAAATGTTTTGGAGCGCATGTCATATTCGAATATTTATTACGTGTCTGGGGGCCTTGTGGACTAAACTGGAATTCGATCCTTTTCTGAGATTAAACGTCAATATTGTATGGATTTATCTGGGGATAATTGACACTGAAAAACAAAAAATGTTACTCTTGTTCGCGCAAGCTAAAATAGCATTTTTTGTATGTATTTGACACAGTATATTTTATAGAGCTCCAGAAGTTCAGACGTAGTTTTGAGCTACACCAATATTCTGGGTATTAATACCCTTAACTATCTGCATACTTAAGGATGACTCACTCTAGAACGGGCCGAGTCCGGCCCGGGCCGTTTTCTCACAAAAACGACGGCGTTTTTTCGCGGCCGAGTCATACCTAAGCCCGGCCGAGCCACGGGCGAGGCTCGGAAGCGGCTCGGTATCGGCACGGCCCGCCCGTGGTACAGCTTAGGTATGCCTTTGCCGCGAAAACACGCCGTCGTTTTTCTGAGAAAACGGTTCGGGCCGGACACGGCCCGTTCTAGAGTGAGTCATCCTTTCCTAATCATGAATCTGAGGACCGTTACGTTTACTTTAATGAATGTAAGCTAATGTTGCATTACCTTATGAACAAACTTAAAACAAGAAAGCTAATCTTAATATATTGGGTATGTAAAAAAGTGGCTACTCTGACATTAAACCTATACTTAGGCAACAATTTAGTTTATCTCTTTCACGCCCTAATCGCATTTCAATATGTTTCACGCGCCCGTTCTGCTCTACATATAACACATTACCTCACTGGGCGTAAAAGCGACACACAAAAATAGACATCCTCAATGACCTTTTAGGTGTCAACTAATTTTGGTTTTTTAATAATAATGTCGTTAGAACTATTATATAATCTGTGGTAAAGTTTTGAAGTGTTTAATATATGGCGAGCTAGAGCTCAACGATTGAAGTCCGTGACCGCTACCATGGCCCCACCTAACCACGGCTCGGGTTTGCAATTGGGAATGGATGAAAAATGTAGAAGTGCCTGGTTATTTTTTGGTGATTTGGAATAACCTTCATTAGCACCAGAAAAAAGTTGCAGACTTTTCAGCTGCGTCAATTATTTTTGAAAAATATAAACAGTTTCCTCACTGTTTACGTTTTGGGTTTAGGACGGCGAATAAGACACTTTGCTTGATCCGTCTCATATTACAAAAAGATATCTTACAAATCCATGGTAAACTGACACTGGCAATAATATTGACCGCTGCAGTAGCTATATTTGTCATTGCCAGGGTCAGATATTTATTTTTTTTTTTTAAATATGAGACGGATCAAGAAACTGTCTCATTCGCCGTCCTAAACGTCCCAAAACATAAGTGAGGAAACTGTTTATATTTTTACAAGCTTTATATTAACTTACACTGTTCGTATGTACCTATGTATATAATGTAAGTATGTAAGTTGTTGCAATCCAGTTTTCAGTCATTTCCCGTTATCCAATTGAGCTGAAATTTTGCAAGCATATCGCATGACAATGCAATATCATGATGACTTGGAGCTGATCTGATGCTGGAGCTGGAAGGTGGCCATAGGAACTCTGCAATAAAACGACATAACCCCATCGAGATTGGAGTCGTTAGAATCGTCTCTGTGAGTAGTTGATGATGGTATGCAGAAAACTACAGTCGGCCGTAAAAGCTTGTACCAAAAATTAAATTTTTGACAGAAACTTATTGTAATATGAGATGGATCAAGACAATTGTCTCATACGCCAAACGTCCCAAAACGTAAATGAGGAAACTGTTTATATTTTTCAAAAACAACTGACGCAGCTTGAAAAGTCTGCAACGTTTTTCTGGTTCTAAGGAAGGTTATTCCTATCACCGAAAAAATGTCAGGCACTTCTAAAATTTTCATCCATTCCCCATTTAACACACAGTGCAGCTAATTTAGTATCTAACATGATCTACAACTAGTGGATCTGTGAGCTGTAGAACTCGCGAGCCTGTCTGTCTCAATTTTTTTTAGAATTCCCAAAACGTGTCTTGACAAAAAAACTATAGAATTAACGAACTTGCTCACAAAACTTCACGAGAATCGGTTGAGAATGCGACATGTAGAGGAGAACAGCCGGACAGCGTGACAGACACCGGACATACGAACGATTTTCGGCCCAAGCTGAAGCATAGAACTTCGTTCGCGTCGCTCGTTCGTTCGATTATTGTCATTTTCAGTTCGCCCTCAGCCACTCACTTCATTACTGATGTGAACTGATATAATCATATTACTAACCTAAGAAATAGCAGCTTCAAGTAGCACCCTATGAAGATGAACCGTTAACGCGAGCGGGACCGTATCGTTATATCGAGGTATTGTCGATTTGGGCTTGCCGTCGATCAGTCAGCGCAGTTTAGCAAGCAACTTAGTTTTTGAAGACCAACCTACAGAAGTCCATTTTTAGGGTTCCGTACTCAAAGAGTAAAACGGGACCCTATTACTAAGACTCCGCTGTCCGTCTGTCTGTATGTCTGTCTGTCACCCAGGCTGTATCTCACTGATACCGTGATAGTTACAGTTGAAATTTTCACAGATGATGTATTTCTGTTGCCGCTATAACAACAAATACTAAAAACCAAATAAAATAAATATTTTATAGATAATGGTACGGAACCCTTCGTGCGCGAGTCCGACTCGCACTTGGCCGGTTTTTAAGCAGCACCCTATGTGGGTAGTATTTTCGGTTTAAATTTGCCCTCAGCCACGCAGCTCAATTAATTTCTGATGTGAACTGATATAACCATAGACTAACCTAAGAAATAGCAGTCCATCTTCAAGCAGCACCCTATGAGGGTGATCCGTGGGTGCGAGTGGTACCCCATCCTTATACCACAGTATGGTCGGCTTAGGTTTGCCCTCGGCCACACAGCGCAGGGTCGCCGGCTCGCTGCGCCCCACGATTGTGTCCGCCGGGTGCTCCTTGATACGCGGGGCTCGGCTCTGACCTGCGGGTAACGAGGGTTAGTCCCTATGCTAGCAATTAGTTAATAGGATTTTAGGTTAGGAATACATAATTAGTGTGGTTTTGATAATAGTCCCATGGACACTCAAATTGTATGAGTACGAACTGTACAAATATTGTGAGATATCGGTCGCTATTTTACCTTTCTATAGTTTTCTGTTACTAAAACGTCTGGCGCAAGACGACTAGTTTTTGCTGGTCAGTTACTACCTAAGTAGGTACCTATTATAAATAATTCCTACATACCCAGGGGGCTCTATAATGTTTACATCCGGAGGTATCGGATCTGGTATTAAATACCTACTAAAATAAAAACGCAAAGAAAATTCTTGTAAATGAGCCACCCTATTAAAATAACTGAGACAATACATAATAATTATGTTTTTCATGTAGGTTAATTACCTGTCTCAGTTATTTTAATATATTATATTGTTATTATGACAAAGTTCCATAGTGTCTCAACAATTAAAAGTTGTTGCCAATGCCTAACTAAAGAGTCGTAACAAAGAAGACTAAATGAAACAGGCTATGGCAACTCAATAGCTGATTAAGATAAGACACATATAGCTTGGTAACAACAACAATATGCGACATATAAACACCTTATCACAGTACAAGATGAATTCTATCTAAAATATATCACCGAAACAAACAATTTACGTAGGTATAATTTTTATACTTAGTTCGAATCACAGTGGCTTTATGGTAGAGAAATCAAAGATATACTAAACACCGCAACCCTACGAAAGTTTATACTAACCACGCAAATGACGCCATCTTGTTGTTTTATTACAGTACATCGTTTTTTTTTTTTTTTTAATTCATCGTCGCTATAGTCTTGCCCAATCGGCAACGTGGGTGCTAAATTTTGCAACTTTTAACGTTATCTAGGACTAGGACCTAAAATTCCCTCTAACTACAAAACAGAAAAACACGATTAAAAATAAATTGTATGGCAAGCACATACCGTAGCCTTTGTTGTGTAAATAAAATGATATCAGTATGTATTCAAGCTATAAAACTTGGCATGAGGTAAACGTCCGAGTGCTCGACGCTGTACTAGTATATGACATGGGCACTCTATATCAAAGTGACATGGCTTAAATTCGAATGAAGAAAAATCCTATTAGTTCGAATTTAGCCCATATTGCTTTGACATAGAGTGCCCATGCCATATACTAGTACCTACAGCGTCGAGCACTCGGACCTTTACCTTAATGTATTCCTAAATTAAAATATTTCATATCATAGACATGTTTTACTCACTAAATTAATTAAAATATATTGCTGCTTCTAAAGTTCCTTTATGTCCACTAATTAATAAATAGAAACCCTGATTGTTATCGCATTAATGACAAACAGTCATTTAATTAACAAATCAGCCCTAGCGATCGTCGAATAACATTCATTTTATATTTAGATCACAGATCCAAACAAAACCTCACTGCATTCTATTCTATCCAAGCGGTGTTCAGTATTAAGGCGCGATAATTCTTTTGTAAAAAATATATGTTTTAACTTACCTTTTGTCACACAGGGGAAAACGAGTAAAAGATGCAAAAGCACGATCCCGAACTGGTTGCATGTTCGTTTATCTGCCTTAATTGCACCCGCGACCATACTGATTACCGGCACTTCCCACTTCACGTGGACACTTAAACATAGTTATTTACAGCGGCAGAGTCCATTATCACTACAAATAACACTCGTCAGAACTTTAACTTAAGTCTCTTTCATAGTTTCGTGTGGGATCGCGATGTGTTTGGGCCGAGGAGCGACACAAGCTCCCCGTGCGCGGTTCGGGAGGTTACTGCCCCCCCACTCTAGTTTGTCATTACGCGCCGACTCCGTAGCTTACCCGTGAGCTTTTCCGCGATTGTTAAGCTACGGCAAGGGCTACGGTTTCCCGAAAAAGCTTTCGGCAACGCGATTCCGCGTTCGAAGTAGACCGACGACAGCGTAATTACATTAATTTAGCGATCAATGTGTCACTCAACATCAGACGTGGATTAAAACTTGCCTGCTGGCTTAATTACTGTATTTTGGAAACGCTTTGTAATTTAGACCTGTGGGTAGGTATAGCGTGTGGACGGCTGTTGAATACCTACCTTTTATTATAAATATTTTATTTTGAGTTATATCGTCGTCACCTTTCATGAGAATGTCTAAAGAAATGTATTGCTCTCGATGCCTTTTTCTGGTTTAGTTTCTGAAATAACGGTAGGTAGTTGTAAATCTAAGGCTATGTACAGTCACGGAATGAAAAGGTTGACCACCTTAAGATCTGTTTTTGCTTGCTCAGTATGAGTTATCAGTATCTGCTTTATCGACCGAGTGTCAGACACATTCCGTCATAATGAATGTAATTTTCCACTACATGGCCTACAGATACGTCCACTATGAGAAATTGACCTCTTTGAATTTTGGAAAACGAGTTAAAAAAAGATAAAAAACGTATACAAGAAATAGCAATGATGACATTGACAGGACCTGTTACTCACATTTATAATTTTATTAATTTCAAGCAAAGAGGATATAATCATTAGATTTATCAACACAACGTATTTAATAGCAAGATCAAACTAATAAAAAGGTTTCAGTTCAACTATTAATAGTCAAGGAAAAATAGTCTAAGTAAATTTGAACTTTGTTGTCAAACAGTTGAACATAATTTTCAATACCACACTCTCGTCTGATACACAGTTTAAAAAGGTAACATGTGCTTGCAACGCGTAAATGATTTGATTTGAAAACTGGTCAACCTTTTCATTCCGCCGCTGTACTTGCAGTTATGTTAATGTAGCCTTAGACCACGGCAAACTGTACTAATCACTTATTCCAAGACCGTTCAGCAAACCGCGTACGCCTACCCACACAGTCGTTAACCGTCTCAATCCAACCACAAGCTTCAGATTAATATCGTAGAACAATTCCGTCCACGTGTCTGGCGGTACGTGTCAATTGACTGGATATAGACATGCAAGTCACGTGCCTAGTTACCTAACAAGCACTGAAATATTTACACAGACTAGATGAGGGAGCTGGGGGTGCGCCGTGACACAAAGGAGACGTATTCACAATGCCCCATTTTCACGTTTCACGAAACTGTTGCTTGAAACTAAAGTTGGTGGTTTTATTGATGATTCGTAATTTTTGCGCAGAATTAGTTGTACAATACATTCCCATCAGAAAAGATTTAATAATTAAACACGTAAGTAAATAATAATGTCTCCTGTGGCTGAGAGTTAAGAACCGATAAAAGGGATAAGTTCGAGTAAATTCCAATTGTCAATTTTAACACCGAACCTAGGCCCTTGGGCCAAACGAGCTGGGCTGAGGACGACACGGCCCAACACACCCTAGAGGAGTGCAGCCACTGGGACGCGGAGCGCCGCACAATGGTTGCGGTCCTTGCAGTGGGTGACCTCTCGCTGCACAACGTCGTTGCGGCCATGTTGAGCTGCGAGAGATCCTGAGCTGCGGTGGCCTCCTTCTGCGACATAACCATCTCGCAAAAGGAGGCGGCGGAGAGGGAGCGCGAGGACAGAGCAGACGCGCCCCCAATCCGGCGTAGACGAAGAGGGAGAAGACGCGCGCGGTTTCCAGCCGTAAGCCGTGTCCTCCCCCAGTAGGGTCAGTGGGTTGGGGACCCACATTGCACGGCCTTGCATGTCTGGGAGGAGGGTTGACATGCGTTTCAGATCCTCCTCTCCTTTGGCGCGGGGGCCCGCATCTCAATTTTGCGGAACCGCCGGGGGGCGTCGTGGTAGAATGCTCGCAATCCCATTGCGCCCCCATTAATGGCGGGGACGGAAACGCCGGAGTGGTTTTAGTGGGTAGACTCCCTCCCCCTTCACTTTAAATAGAGTTGGCTGGAGGGTGAGAGTCCCACATACCCCCCATTATAGCTTACCCTAGGCTGGGGGGATGCGTAAGAGCATTTCCACTCCGTAAAAAAAAAAATGGCCCTTGGGCCAAAAACATTGATGTAGCACCAATATCTGCACCTGTCAGGAACGGTAAGGGCATTGTTGGTTTTTAGGTGGTGTATTAATTCAAGTCAAAGTCATAATTTTAATTTCTGTTTGTGAAAAACCATCACCACATGAGTAGGGGAGACTGGGACTTGTTGTTAGATTTTTTAAGTGAATCCAAATGTCAATTGCGGAAATCGCGAAACGTCTGGTTGATGTAACTGGTGACCGAAGAGCTGGCGGCTTTCTTGCGCAACGCATCAGCATTGCAATTCAACGAGGAAATGCCGCCAGCATCCTCGGTACAATGCCTCGAGGGCCTTTTTTAGATTTAACGTAGTTTTAATTTAATTTAGCTTATGTTAATTATCATGTATTTAGAAAATAAAGATGTATTGTTAAAAAAAAAAAAAAAAAAAATGTCAATTAGATTACATCATTAACTATCCTATTATGTGTAAATGCTATTTAAATAAATAAAATACTTGTTACAAAATCATGACGGTAATAAAGGAACACTAATAGAATCACTTCTGTGTCTGTCCTTTTTACCTATTCTTATTTGTGTCAATAAGGCTTTAAATGGGTTGTGCACTGCACTGCCTGTGCAGTAGGCAACGATTTACGTGCGCATTGCGTGACTGCTTTTCCATACGACGACCCCTCTTAAACATATTACTTATAAATCAATAAAAAGTGAGCTTTCAAAGCAGTGGTAAGTATTTTATATGCATAATAAATAAGTAAGTAGGTGGTGATTTCTTTTTACTGAGTGATAGAAAAATTCAAAATAACATTCACGTATAAAGAGTTAATAAACGGTGAGACATTGATAGGTAAGACTTCCTTACTTCTTTAATACTTTACCCGAAGACATCCGACATGAACCAAATAAACATAAATTTAAAAAAGCACTAAAAAACACCTACTGCATACCTACACTTAAGTAACGTTTGCTTATTTTGCAAGCAAGCGTTATCACACTCATATTTATAACAAGATTAATAAGTTAGCATTTAAGTATAAAATAGGATTAAAAACGATGTTATTATTATGTTATGTATATTAAGCATAAAAGAGACTTACCTGCAGGCAAACTGTTCAAACAGTTTTGCAGGGACATGTTTTAGAATAAGTTTTTTATATCTTTGGTTAATAAATAAAAATAATAAAAAAAAAGTGAATACACAACATACATACATAATTATATACTCAACCTGTCCCATTAGGGTAGGCAGAGATATAACCCCAAATACTACTATCTATATCCGGAGGGTCCAGGTGGAAATAAATATACACTTCTTCTTGGAAATTTTTCACGATGATATCTTTACTCGTTCAGTTCTACTTTCACACTCCGCCATCCGTCAACACGTTCGCCATGCCAAAACCATTCAAACAACATTCGGTCGTTCCTTATTATTAATCATCTAGCAGCCAGCACCATACTTAACCATCAAAAAGTACAAATCCCACAAATATACATACTTCTGTCGCTCATTGACTCCATTCACTCATTAGGAAATAATATATGAGAGTTTATAAAAATACTTACGTTTGATATTTTTTCGCTCAAACCTCCACCCTGACTGAATATGAATTCAGTATTAATCTCACGTCCGTCAAAACTGAAATTCATCGTTAATATCTACCTCATTCAACCCCACCTAATCTAGCGGTATCCCCCGGGTCCGCTCGTAATCAACCTATCAGCCCGGACAAAGGAAGTTTCCTTCATTAACTCCATTCTGGTAAAGTATTCATTGCGCCTGATTATTTCGGGAATTTCTAGACATTAAGTTGACAGCTTAGTCAGTTGAATTTGGTACTTACTAGGATATTTTTTTTTGCAATTCACCTTTGTATGATATCTTAAATTGCGTTAATCAAAATGTAAAATTGAATAGAATAGAATAGAATACATAGAATTGATGTATCAGATTTTTTTATTGAAATAGAATATGACAATCAATATGTAGGTTGACAAATAAAATTAAAATCGTATTTGTTCAAGCACTCTTGCTTATTTTCACGCCACACGCATATACAAATGTGTAACAACAGGAGCGGACAAACCAAAACGATTCGTTGCTCCGTTCACTCTTGAAGCATCTGATATCTTGTCAACATATTAGGTCCAATCAGTTTAAGGTCCCATCGTTTCCATTCCATCCATTTAAAAATGTATAATGGCATATTTCAACATTTTCAACACATAGAAAACTATACATAACATAACATCAAAGCAAGAAGGAAAATAATTGGCCAAAGCAATAGTTGCATTTGAGTAAATTTTAATACGTGTTCTAGTTTACAAAGCCAAGATTTATTTAGTTGGTTTCGTCTTGAATGCTACGCACGTAGCTGTGTTCGGACTATGGTGTCAGGTGAAGCGAACGACGATACACATCACAGGCGCGTGCCTAGAGCCGGCGCTTTTGCAACCTGAGTTGTATTGGCAGTAGTTTAAATTACAGATATACGAGTTGCTACTGTTTTGTCGTTCAATTATATCAGTTTGTCTAGTATACGTATGTATCAGTAACGAAATGAATCAGGTATGGTAAACTTAAATTAGTTTAGTAATATAGAAGCAAAGAAGAATATATTATAAAGGTGCACTAAACAAAGGTTGTATTATAGTAGTTTATGTGACTGTACACAATGAAGGGCATTAAACACGAGTGTGGGTGTATGAAACGAGCCACAGGCGAGTTATGAATTATGTAGAGTTACTTACACTACTTTATCTATCCACATATCACATAAGCCTCCATGCTGCATTCAGGAGCCGCATATTATGACCGGCATCGCGGCGTTGTTTTCTGGCAGCTGTCATAGTTTTTTTTAATTCAGAGACAAACTAGAGTCGACCTCAACCATCATATCGTTCGATATCTTACTTACGTGCGGCATTTGTCTAATTTGTATGCAAATTGATAATTCATTTTGAATTAAACGTCATCTCGATTAATATTAGAATTGAGGTCAATTCAAATTTTTTTGTTTTTCAGAGATGTTCGAAATTTAAATGAAATAATATTATCGAAATCGATGTTATTATTTAGCAATAATAACATTTTCACAGATAAGAAATTTGTTCTAACAAAACAGTCTATTTTTATGGTGGTCATATTGTGCGGTTCTTGAACGCATCATGGAGGGTTTATGATATGTGGATAGATAAAAGTAGTTTATGTGACTGTACATAATGAAGGGCATTAAACACGAGTGTGGGTTTATGAAACGAGCCACAGGCTAGTTATGAATTATGTACAGTTACATACACTACTTTATCTATCCACATATCACATAAGCCTCCATGCTGCATTCAGGAGCCGCATATTATGACCGGCATCGCGGCGTTGTTTTCTGGCAGCTGTCATAGTTTTTTTTTTAATTCAGAGACAAACTAGAGTCGGCCTCAACCATCATATCGTTCGATATCTTACTTACGTGCCGCATTTGTCAAATTTGTATGCAAATTGATAATTCATTTCGAACTAAACGTCATCTCGATTGATATTATGTAGAATAGAGGTCAATTCAAATTTCTTTGTTTTTCAGAGATGTTAGAAATGTAAATGAAATAATATTATCGAAATCGATGTTATTATTTAGCAATAATAACATTTTCACAGATAAGAAATTTGTTCTAACAAAACAGTCTATTTTTATGGTGGTCATAATGTGCGGTTCTTGAACGCATCATGGAGGGTTTATGATATTTGGATAGATAATAGTATTTTATGCAACTGTTTTATAAGAAGGGTCTTAAAATGCGAGTGGCGTGAGTTGCGATGTGAGCCTTGGCGAGCATCGCAATTAAGGACGCCACGAGCGTTTTTAGACCAGTTATAAACCGTTGCATACAATACTTTTTCTACGACAAATTTTAAATAAATAGCAGACTAAAAATTAGTTAGCTTTTTCGGGCAGCAAGTTTTCTATTCGTACTTTTGCTACTCACGTAATTTCTTCAGGAGTGCAGTTATTAATCGCTTCGACCATTTTAAAAGGAACGTAGGTACACTTTTATCTTCACAAACACGAATACAATCTTAATATTCTAGGACTAAAAGTTTATCATCTTTCATCCTTTCATTTTGAATTGTATATATTTTGGTGGGAAATCGGAAATGTGATACTTCTTGTTTATGGTTTGTTTTGTTTTTAATTTGTTTGCATTTGCCATCCGAACCAAACCTAATCCGGACCCGGACCGAATTCGAACTTTATTTTCATAAATAATACCAAGAATTTATGAAACATGTAATTTAACACACAATAGATGATGATTTATTATTATTGTAGTAAATAATGTATAATATACAAATGTTAAATCGTAAATAAAAACTTTTATTTCGAAATATTTGTTTATGAAGTTGGCACCACTGCAATATAGCGGCCGATTTTAAAAAGTTTAACAGTGCTTTTATGAAAAATTTATGAACCAAAAAAGTACGCTAAACAGTGCGTTTTTGGGCCATAGAGCATAGAGTTTTTCGACGACTTGTTAGTGGTGTCATTGTATTTGAGCTACAGCCTATATAAATGACAGATAACGGTACAGGAGTAGAAAAAGATTAAAATACATGTCTTTCATAATATATTTAGATTTGAATCGGTAACCCAGTTTTTTTTTTACTTTGAAAAACACGAAAATCAAACAAAATCACAAAATTAATCAAAGACCGTGCTGATCCTCGAAGTTTATAGACTCCGTTTAAACATTTTACAGCACCGTGAAACTTCTTAAGCCTCCATAAAAAGCCAACGAGAGGAACGATCGGCGCTAGCGGAATAAATTCTCATTTGTATGAAACAAGTCAGTATCGGGCCAGCGCCTGAGGGGCCACTAATTCAATCAATTGCCCGACCATAAATAAAATGGCGGACATTTCGCGATACGAGACACGAGTCCGCACGTAATTGAGAGGCAAGAAACAGACGGCTGCGAGCGACAAATCAATTAGACACGAAACAGATAAAAAGGATGCATTAATAATGTAAAAGAAATCGAAAAAGAAGCTTCGCTTTCGACGCCAGATAAAAAGCACGCACGGTAATGGTCATTACTGAGATATACGCGTTATTTTAAGATTATCACTTCGTTATCTTCAGACGATGCTTCTTACGTTATCTGCCGTAACAAGTATAACTCTAGCTAGAAGCAGGCTTATTTGTTGCGCATAGCGTGCTGTTCACAAATCTATGTCGCTTTATTTAGCTCGACTCTGCATGTCTAGCACATTAGTTAGTGCTGATACGGACATCTTCTACTAATTGAACATTATCAAATCAGTCGGGACTATACCATTTCGTTACAAATACTCCAGCATTTTCTACTTACTTCAGGAAAAATAAACAAAGTCCCTCGACAAACAAACAGGAAATTAGACACCGATATCCGAGGGGGCTTAGGCACTAATCCCTATTTTTGTTAAGGGTGTCTGCCAACAAATGGAAGTGACAGTGCTTACTATAGAAATTAATCGTGAAAAATCTCTTGATGCGAGGAGGCCGGGGCTAAATGGAGCACCCACTAAACCCCGCCACGTGCGCTGTCTGTTACCAGTTGACACTATTGGGATAAAGCCAAAGGGAGATTTAGTTGAGCACGACAAATTTTCATGATAAATTGTGAAGGAAGTGACATGTGCGAACGGCACACTTATCTTTTGAAGTTATATTTCCGCAGTAATGAGGAAATTCTTTGAGTAATCACGTGGTAATTGAGCATAAATTGCGGCTAGTTAAAATTTCTAGGGAAGTTTCTCGTTATAAGTGGCTAGGTCTAGTTAGCAATTTTCCACGCTCCTTTTAATTTCTGCTAAAGGTAATTTACATTCATGTTGCCTAGTTGTTTCAAAAATGATATGTCAGTTTCAATTCGCAACTAGTTATGCTTATGACTATATATGTGTGGGGTGACGTTCTCTTTGTCTTGCAGTAGCACGGCACTTCCTTATTTTTATAGTGCTATCAAACTACTGGATTAAAAATGATTTGTATATAAATTGCAACAGTTTCGTGATTTGATGTAGCTAGTTTAAGAATAAATGTATAACACACGTACACACCGTAGAATATACTCAAATTACAAAAAAATATGGATTTTATATCATGAATATTTTTGAGACAGGGTTTTGCAGTAGTTTCCTCGAAGTGTCGTCGTCGTAAATACTCCAGCTCATACTCAATCTCGTTCGCCATTGATCGTGCGCTTACTGAGATTTGGCTGCATGTTATCGCATGCGGTAGTGTGCACAATGAGTAACAAATTACCGCACAGATCGCGGTGCTTATCTTTACGGAGCGTCGTACGCATTGTTCCTTTGTCACTTAGGGGACTAGTACGCACACATGATAGAGGGGTACAGATAAAGTTTTTGCCTGTCAATTTCTTTATTGAACGACCGAGCGAAGCGAACGAAGTTCTCCGTTTCAGCTTGGACCAAAATTATTTCGTATGTCCGGCAGTCCGGCTGTCTTCCTCTACAGATCGCATTTCTTAACCGATTTTCCTGAAATTTTGTAAGCAGGTTTGATAATGCATCGAGGTCTACAGATCACAGAGTCAGTAGTTGATATTCGGATAAGATTGAAGTTCATCTGGCGTGTCGAAATAGTACATCTCGATGCTAGTGCGGAAAGTATGTCATTACTTCACGAGTGCCGAGATATCTTGCCACGAGCCGTAGGCGAGTGGTAAGACTCGGGACGAGTGAAGAATGACATTTCCGCACGTGTATCGAACGACGTTTTTAATACATTTGCGAAAAAATAAGAAAAACAACAAGTAAGAACTGTATTTTTTTTTAACAAAATCATTATTTGTCAACTGTATTACAATGATGTTACAGAATTAATAATATAAAAGTTTCAAATTCCTTACTTGATGTTTTTCTTATTTTTTCGCAACTGTATTAAAAAACGTCGTTCGATACACGTGGAAAAGTAAAAAGCACTAGTGCGCGAAATACAACTTTGCGCACGATTTGCAGCTACGAAAAGTACCACTTTTTGAGCAACTGTATTAAAAAGGTCTTTTCACTGGTGTACCTACCCTACGGACTGGTAATGTGAATAGGTCGGGTAAAAATTTGTCTTTTTGTTAGCCTGTTGGAGTGTCCCACTGCTGGACCGAAGCCTCCCCCCTGGACTTCCATTCGTCTCTGCCCCTGCAAAAATACACCTTGAATATATTGTTGGGTAGCTTGGGTAAAAATAACATTTTATTTTAATGTTTTGCAAAAGAATTCAGCTTTGGTGCCCAGAAAAATTAAGCAAATATTTTTTGGTGATTAAAACATTTTAACAATAACTGTGAAATGCTCTGAACAAGTCAATATTTTGTAAATGTTTGCGTTAATTTTTATCTCGATCGCTGGTTGAAAACTCGCGGTTCGGAATATTTGTAACCAAGACCCTATAGAAGTAATACCCTCGTCGATCCCTCGTGAGATAAGGGCCGAGGACGCCCCAACATTTTGTCCTGTGCGTTATCTTGACAAACACTTTTTTGCAAATGTTGCAGCCGCGTTCAAAATTGTCGTTCACCTTTTTTGCGCCTGGCGTGAATGGCAGCTAAAACTGGTGTGATATCGCAAGCTCTTTGATATAGGTATAGGTTTAGATGCAAATATACTTATATATGTAGTGAAATGTTTATGATTTCAGAATCATTACCTACTATCGTTATTTTGTAATTCTACTATTTAAAATTGAGCTTCGGTAAAGAAATCTTTCCAATCTACGCCGTGAATTTCCTGAAGATATTACAGAAAAACAGGATACTGAATAATTTCAATAACTCAACTTTAGGTACCTATACTTAGTGGTTTCCTTCACTGTCCTCAACCCACTCAGCAATACTACCTAGATATAAAAGGCGTGTCCAACCAATATGACACCTTTCTGCTCATTATAACAAACGGTAGCAAAGTAACCAGGTGAGAACATCACATCAATCCGTCTATTGTAGGACGCAAACTTTTATGAGGTTCCGTCAAATAAATGAGCGCATTAGGCCGGGGCTTCCGAATATGTTCACCGTCGAGTGTGCTCGTTACAACGAGGAGGGTCCTTTATCAAACCAGCTATGATACTTCAACGGCTTTTACACATTGCCTTGCAAAGTTTGATGGAGCCATTATTATTTGAATATTCGTCAAACTTCAGCCGGCGTTGTAGATGATTATTTAGACACGATTTAATCCTAGGTTTTAATTGATTTAAACATTCGCGATAAGTATTGTATCTCAATAACCGTTCAATTATGTTTGGTATAATAATTTAGCCAAGTAATATAAATAGATTTAATCAAAATTCTGCTTACTGAAACAGCACTCTCCTAATCCCTGACGACGTCCTATAAAGGGGCTGGACTGCTCGGAACATTCTTCCGGAACACTCGGAATGGATTCAGACTAACGGACCCTTCGAACCCCGCATAAAATAGAAAACGGCCGGCTATTTCCGAAGGTATCCCATTGTCTGCCTCGGTGCATGCAACCCTTCCGAGTAATACAGAAATTTCATTCGACAAAGGTATCTAATTCCGCCTCGCGTTTGCTCTTTAGATTGTCTGTTTATTGTAGCCTGGGAAAGCTTTCTTTACTGAGAATTTATTACAGGTTTTGTTTTTGGTAAATCAAAAATCATCAGTTTTCAATTTAGTCGTTATCATTCCGCTAAGTAATAGGTATTCGGAAAATGTTCATGGATGTGGACCTACTCAATTTTTATAAATTCTCATAAAAGTGAAGTTAGGTATTGAACTCGACATATTATTGGTTTTTTAGGTGTCCGTACCTCAAAAGGAAGAAATGGAACCCTTATAGGGTCTCTTTGTTGTTCGTCTGTCTGTCGGTCAAGACCCTTTATCTCGGGAACGCGTGGAGGTATCGAGTTGAAATTAAAACCATATACTCAAGTCTACAGTCCCTTGAAGCTGTGAAAAAACCCAAAGTATTTTAGTTAACGTTAAAAAAACGGCCAAGTGCGAGTTGGACTCGCGCACGAAGGGTTCCGTACCATTATCTATAAAAAAACTATTGTATTCTGTGTTTTTAGTATTTGTTGATATAGCGGCAACAGAAATACTTACATCATCTATGAAAATTTCAGCTGGAACTATCACGGTATCAGTGAGATACAGCCTGGTGACAGACAGACGGACGGATGGACAGCGGAGTCTTAGTAATAGGGTCCCGTTTTACTCTTTGAGTACGGAATCCTAAATAAAAACCGGCCAAGTGCGAGTCGGACTCGCGCACGAAGGGTTCCGTACCATTATCTATAACAAACTATTTTATTCTGTGTTTGTTGTTATAGCGGCAACAGAAATACATCATCTGTGAAAATTTCAGCTGGATCTATCACGGTATCAGTGAGATACAGCCTGGTGACAGACAGACGGACGGACGGACGGACGGACAGCGGAGTCTTAGTACCTAATAGGGGACCCTATTAATTACTCTTTTTACTCTTTGAGTACGGAACCCTAAAAAAGATACGGCTGTTTATGCCACAAAAGACGTATATTTCGAAACTCTCAAGGGAATCAAAATTTATAGGGTACTTTCCGTAGATCTAGAACTATTACATTTGGCAAATAATATCGTCTTATAGGTACTACAAGTATAGGGGAAAATCTGAAAACTATTCATTTGTAATTTTGTACGGAACCCTCGGTGGGCGAATCCAATTCGCACTTGTCCGGTTTTTTTAAGTCACTAAACAGCATAAACTCATCCAATCACTGAAACTCGTGTAATGCATAACCAAACCATGAATTCGTACGAATAAAAATAAATGAATTAAATTGGTTGGGATTGGGACGGCCGAATTTTTAAACTTTAAGTCTTAAACTGACTCTCCTCAAGTTGTAAATTTTCTCAATTTAAACTCTACTTATGCCGGGCATGCTGCAACCAATCTGAAACAAACGTGTCGCATTCCTATTTCATTTCAATGTGTCTTGTCTTTTAATACCACGACGGTGGCAAACAGCGACTTTAGCCTATGGACACCTCCGAATACAGACAAGTCACAAACATGCTGCCGACCCTTTTTGTTTCGAGGATGTATTGTATTCACAGCGACAGATAAAATGTAGGTATCTCACTCTCAACACATCGCGTCCTTAGGAGCTATATAACTCGACTTACGAGCAGGCACGCCGAGCTAACGTGTCAGAGCGTTTCTTCCAAATTGGGCCCCGTTGTCAATTATTGTTTTGATTCGCGGAACCTTCTGGTACTAACCTACTGGTTCGACTACGCAACACAAACAGATTATTCAATCAGCGGCAATCTTCATTCAGTTGATTCAGTTGACATTGTCAGTAACTTGTCTCCACTCCACGCTTTACGCTGTAACGTGTCGAAATATATTGCCGGTTTACTAAACATAAATAATAAGAAGATGAAATCGAAAATCATTTTACTAGTGCTTTCATATTTGTTAGTAGTGAAATGTGAACACCTAATTGTAGGCGATTCTAACAGCAGTCGCTTGATCTACCACTCGATTGCTAAATACCAATTGATGCCATTTACTAAGAGGATTAAAGAAGTGTTCTTCTCTAGTCAGGACCAAACTGTCATTAATGTACGTATTTTTATGAATATTTCTAAATAGTGTCGAAATTACGAAAAAATACCCTCTCCTGAATAAGTAGCTGCCTACGCAATAGACGAAAGACAAACTACATACGCAATAAAGACTTGAGGATTGTGGTTCATTTTTGTGTATTGAACACAAACATTATAATTTCATTATTTACATAAGTCACTACTCCTATAATTGGTTTTAATTTTAAACAACCTTGGCACTTCATCATCATCATATCATATCAGCCGTAAGACGCCCGCTGCTGGACATAGGCCTCCCCCTTATCTATAGTAAATATTTAACATAGATTAGTGACAGAGGAAACAGACGTTAGTCAGTTTATTGTAAATTGACTGTTTTTTTTTTCAATTGTGCGATATTCTTTGCGTGATTCTATACTTAAATAATCTATAAGTAATTCGGTCGTCTATAAAATAATGCACCTTAAAATAAGACCTCTTACCTATTTATACCGTAGGTAAATACGATGCATATTGTTGTGGTGGGTAGTTGGCACCTTTATTATGTTGAGCTATGTTTAATAATAATAATCGATATCGATATACACGAATATCGACCGATCAAGTAATCTAATCCAACATAAACTAATTCGCACGCTCGGAATCCTGTGTGACAATTTATGCCAATGCAATGCCCCAATGGAAATTGATTTCACGTCCAATAAATTCAAACATGACAATCACGTACAGGTAGTTTTGAATTACCAATATTCGAAATACGGATTAACTAGTTGTACCAGGGCCAATCTCCGAGCGTTTGAACCGCTCGGTTCTAAAGTCATTGTCGGCTCAAGATTATTTCAGCAGAGGTAAAACATACCGCGGAAACTTAAATCAAAAAAGTCTCAGCACCGGTATTGAGTTACGTCTTCATCAAAAGTGAACTCTGATATTCGTCTCTTTTGATAGTATTTCCAGGAGACGACAATGACGAAAAAAAAAACGCCTTAAAAACGCTGAATATTCGCCCACCAACAAGATTTGTGTAGATTTTAATTTACCATATGTATTATGTTAGTTAGTAGTACATGTAATATGTATTAGGTAGGCTAAGAAAACGGTGTACGACACTGCGTGAGAGACGATATATCGTAGAGTAGAAGTGTGTAACGAGTTGACGGGCGATAGAGAGGAATGGAAGAAAAAAACACGCTGCGCCGACCCTAAGTGAATGTTACCAGTATATAAGGATAAGGACAAGCAAATGATGATGATGTATTATGTTAGTTATTTACATACTTTAACGAAAGTCTGTTTATATATTCAATGGAGTTAAATGACAAGTAGAAACGTCAAACTGACCAAAAAATGTTACCAGCTTGTAATACAAACAGTGTTGTGCGTGCTATTATTACGGTTTCTGGTTTTAGTCTCAATTATCGGTAATAAAATCATTTAAAAAGTAATACATACTCGTATGCTAGGTAATGCCAAATATTTTGTTGTTTTGTTTTTGTATTTCATGCTTATACTTATATTTAAGCATCGAAAGGGAATATAAAATAATGCGTAACCCCATAAACTTTATGCAGACTAATATAACGTACCTACTTGCATATACCCAAAAAAAATCGTTAATTATCGGTTGGAGCACATATTTTTAAGAGACGTAGGAAAACTGACAATACATGAAAGAAATGTAATTTTACTCAAGTCAATAAATAAACAGGGTTTAGACCATTTAATTTAATAATAGGCATCGGAGTTATTATCGCACGGTAAGGGGCGCCGTTCAGTCGCCATACAAACAAAATGCATAATGTCAAGTAGAATACGTATGGAAATCATAACATAACAAACTATTATCATAATAATAAAATGCATATTTTTATTGGTCATAATGTTTAAACAACATTTAAACTCTCATTTATCAGCAATACACTTTCTATACGTTCATGTGAACTAGTTTCTTTTGGTATAACATACATAAAGTATAATGATTAAGACTCATAACAACATTTGGAATAATGATCAGGTATTCTAGATCATTTACCTGGTAAGTAAATCATTCAGTACGCAGAATAAAAAACTGATATAGAAAACATTATTGCCAAAAACCAAATCAGAGCACCCCACTTCTACGTGGTCTTGTGTGTCCTACCCCTAGAGTGTATATCAAAATTGCGGAGCCAGGAGCTCCCGAAATAGATACTGAGTTGAGCAGGCGCACGAGGCTGAAGCGACGTTAGTGGGGGGAGTTGGCGAGCGAAGCGAGCCGGCGACCTCCCGAGCGGAGCATCAGGTTGAGTGCGCCTGTGAAACGAAGGGCTGACGAAGCGAGCTTCTGGCTGGAGCTCGGGTGGAGGGCGAAGGATTAGGTCCTAGAAATATTATACAGCGTGGCCATTATAGCGTTCGTTTATTATACTACTAGCTGTTGCCCGCGACTTCGTCCGCGTAGAACTTTTTATCGTCTTAGAAAATGATTTCTCTCAATACAAAATTTGAACCCTCTATAAGGGGATAATTAAAAAAAAAGTTGATGTTCATTTTCTAGTTTGTGAACAAACAGTCTAAAACCAAAGTTAAACATCGCATACTTTAAAAATGCCTTGAAATACTCAAACTTTGAACCAATTTTAACACTCTTAGGGGATGAATTTGGAAAAACTCTGAAATCAGTTTTGTAGTCTTTTAACGTACAGAATAAGACCGAAGTTAAAAATCTCTTACTCACACTTTAAAATTTTATTGCTCGCCATTTAAAATTTGAACCCCCTTTTAAACCCCCTTAGAGGTTGAATTTTTCTAATCGCTGAAAGAACTTTTTTCGTAAACTTTTAAGTCTCTAGCTCAAAAAAAGTGTTGCCCATACAAAGCTTTCTTAACCCCCTTAGGGGTGGAATTTTCTAAAACTCTGAAAGTACTTTATTATTAATTTTAATAAGTAACATTTTGAATAGTTTTAAGTCTAGTAAAAAAAAAAGTTTTTCCCACACAACACTGGCTACCCTTCTTAAGGATCTTAAGGATCCCCTTAGGGATGGAGTTTTCTAAAACGCTGAAAGTTCTTTTTTAGTATTCTAATAAGTAATATTTTTGCAAAGTTTTAAGTCTAACTCAAAAAAAAGTGTTGCCCATGCAAAGCTTGCTCTCCTTTTTAACCCTATTAGGGGTGGAATTTTCTAAAACGATTTGTGTTCTTTTTTTGTATTTTAATAAGTAATCTTTCTACAAAGTTTCAAGTCTCTAACTCAAAAACATAAACTTTCCCTGATAAAAACTTTGCACCCCTTTTTATCCCCCTTAGGGATAGATTTTTTCAAAACGCTGACAGTCTTTTTTTTTGTATTTTTATAAGTAATCTTGCTACAAAGTTTTAAGTGTCTAGCTCAGAAAAAGTGTTCCCCATACAAACCTTGCACCCTTTTTTAACCCCCTTAGGGAATGATTTTTGTAAAACGCCGAATGTAGTATTTTTCATGTTCTAATAAGTAATTTTTCATCAAAATTTTAAGTCTCTATTAAAAAAAAATATGTTTTTCCCATACAAACTTTGCACCCTATTTTACCCCCTTAGGGGTGGATTTTTCCAAAACGCTGAAAGTACTTTCTTTGTATTTAAATAATCTTTCTACAAAGTTTTAGGACTCTAGCTAAAAAAAATAGTTTCCCACATACAAACTTTGCACCCCTATTTTAGCCCCCTATTTTTAGGGGTAGAATTTTCTAAAATGCTGAAAGTACTTAATTTGTATTCTGATGACTAATCTTTCTACAAAGTTTTAAGTCTCTATTTAAAAAAAATATTGTTTCCCCCATACAAAATTTGCACCCCTATTTTACCCCTTTAGGGGTAGATTTTTTTAAAACACTGAATCTAGGTACTTTATTTGTATTCTAATGAATAATTTCTCTACAAAGTTTTAAGTCTCTATTTAAAAAAAAGTAGTTTTTCCCATACAAACTTTGCACTCTATTTTACCCCTTTAGGGGTAGAATTTTCTAAAACCCTGAAAGTTCTTTATTTGTATTCTAATGACTGATCTTTCTACAAAATTTTAAGTCTCTATTTAAAAAAAAAATGTTTTCCCCATACAAACCTTGCACCCCTATTTTACCCCCGTAGGGGTGGAATTTTCCAAAACGCTGAAAGTGTTTCATTTGTATTCTAATAACTATTTTTTCTACAAAGTTTAAGTCTATAGCTCAAAAAAAAAAGGTTCTCCCATACAAACTTTGCACCCCCATTTTACCCCCTTAGGGGTAGAATTTTCAAAAATCCCTTTATATCCCTAGCCCACGTTATAAAAGCAACATACTGTGCAAAAATCAACTCTCTAAGATTAGTAGTTTCGGCTGTGCGTTGATGAGTGAGTGAGTGAGTGATTGAGTGAATAAGTCAGTCAGGACATAGGCATTTATTATGTATAAATAGATAGAAGATAATGAAACTCCCATTCAAATATCTCAAAAAATTATGAAGCTACATCCGTTTTAATGTCGCTTGTTAGAGTGAGAAAACGATGAGGGACTGTGACGTCAATATACTCGAGCGTCATAGTAAAAAACAATCGTTTCATATGAAGGTGCGTTTTGCGGAAAAGGGACAGAACATACCCCCTCTTAAAACTTTGGACTCTTATAACTTAATCATTACCTATATAACCTCTTGCTTTGTTTTTTTCTCCATTTGACTATATTCTCTCTTAATTAAAACTCTAAATAAACATACTCGTTATGTAACTACATCTCGACGTAAGCACAATATTAAGCCGTGGATCACACCAGGTCTAATACGCTGCATTAGGAATAGAGATAGTTTACACTTAAAACTGAAAAAGGATCCGAATAATATGATTCTCAAAATTACTTACCGCCGATATCGTAACACGTGTAATAATATGCTGAACAACCTCAAAAGAGCCCATTTAAGGGCACTAATCAAAGCAAACACTCGTAATATCAAAAAACAATGGGATATTATCAAGGGTATCTGCAAGGTTGATAAACAGGATAACTCGACACATTTACTTAATATGAGTTCCAGTCCTCTCGAATCAGTAAATTACGCTAATAAATATTTTACTAATATTGGAAATGATTTAGCTATGGAGATCATTAACAAATCTCAGCTTTCGGAACATCAGAGGGCCAATGCTATAAAAATGACGATGTCTTCTACTAACTCAATGTTTATGAACCCAACTGATGAAACTGAAGTCAAACAAATCATTCGTAATTTGAAATCTAGTTCAGCTACTGGTAACGATGGCATATCTTCCAACTTTTTAAAATCCAGTGCCGAGGTTATTAGTAAGCCTTTAGCTTTTATTTGCAACCTTTGTTTCCAGGAGGGAAAGTTTCCGGATGCCTGGAAGAAATCAGTGGTCATACCGGTCTTTAAGTCAGGGGACAGAGACTGTATAACTAATTACAGACCAATTTCACTTTTACCGTCACTTTCTAAAATAATCGAGAAACTTGTTAATAATAGACTTAAATCATACCTGGAAAAAAACAATATTCTTTCTGTAACGATTCAACCTCTTAAATGGCTTGCTTTTTATGGTTTCCTATTCTGAACTTAAATTAACCCCTAGCTGAAAGCTGAAGCTCCTGAGAAGCTTCTAGTCGTCTGAAAATGGAATCCTACCTGAAGGAAAAGCTATTGAATAAAATTAAACAGATAGTAAGCGAGAAAATAAATCATTTATTTACCATAGAAATATCAAATTAATTTTGTTTGTTTTGAAGTTAAAGAACCTTTGATTAATTAATCCAGTAAGATCAAGACTCGATTGTACTAGATATCCACTTTGATCCTATAAATACTAACTCGTACCAAAGCGAATAGAAAACCCGAGTTAGTTCCGGCCGATCCTACTAGAAAGGTTGGGTTTTATTCTAGTCTAGGTAAATCTATCCTACAGCTACAGAATCTCTCGTTATTTATGTTAAAGTAATCGAGCTTGAGTACTTTAACAGACCAAATCATCTCCTAGGATATTGCCGGACGGAAAGAGATTCGGTCAAATAAAAAACCGTCCGACTCCAGGCCTACAATGCCGTAATCTAACCTAGAATTTATTATCTCTGGAACCTAACCTCGAAGACCTATTTAGACCTAAGCTATACGTGATTCGCGCTGGTGAAGTGGCTTGGCGTGTGATTTCGTCTAGTGATGAGGCTCTGCGTTGTGCGAATAGACCCAGGCCCTTTTCGAGAAGTATGAAGTTTGTATTTCTATAAAGGGAAAAAGTTACACGTTAATTGAAGTTGTACATTAACCCTATTTTAGTAGAACCTATAACTTAAGTAAGACAATTATACCAGTTCCTTAGAATTAATTTACAATTCAGTAGTCTCATTAAGTGATGCACAATTATGGAGGCTAAAGTGGGCATAAATTCCTTATTATACTAAGTTGTGGGAAGTGATAAATTACGCTATGTGGTAGGTGACGCCCTTTAAACAGACTCGCAATACAATAGTGGTCAACTTGTGTTGGCCATGATGGGATCTCTATTGATGATGATGCGATGATATAATAATGAAAATAATCATGAAGAAGTCAAGATATTGATGATGATGCGATGATATAATAACGAAAATAATCGTAAGTCAAGATATTGATGATGATGCGATGATATAATAATGAAAATAATCATAAGTCAAGATATTGATGATGATGCGATGATATAATAATGGAAATAATCATAAGTCAAGATATTGATGATGATGCGATGATAGTCTATTGAAATAGAATATTAGTACATGTTTTACTTCCAGGTACATGAATGACGCAATGTCTAGTATAATATCGATTCTCCCTAACGATGAATCTTAGAGTTGTTAGCGAACTGTAGCGCTCGCCTCTCGCTCGCTCGCGGCTGCTCGTACTCGCTAGTAATCCCACCTCATCTGCTGATTCCGTCTACCCTATCGTTATTTCTATCAAATCTAATACCAATTAGTACTGACTTTTCCTAAGCAATTTATAATACAATTCATCCCCAAAATATCTCAATGGATGTAACACAGTGACTTAGCAACCAATCTCACCCAATCAACTCAAAGGCACTTTATAGTCGGAACAATGTTAAATATACGACAATGCACAGTTGAACTGACGAATGATAATTAATTACCAACCCACTGCGATACTTTTGTTGAGATCCCGATAATAACGACCCCACCTAACAAGATACCTACTTAATTATTGACGTTACTAAAGCGAAAGTGTTGGATTCCCTTGTAAAATCAACTTAGCTAGCTTCACGGTAAGAAGCTTCGGTTAAAGCAAAACGACGGCTTGGCCAGCGAAACTCTTCAGTTTGCAAGACTGAAAGGTCTCACCAACCTTACCTTCGTTGACACATCCGTGACGGAGGCCTAAGCGCGATCATCATCTCTACTGACTAAGAAACCCCTTAACGGGCGAATTCTCGTATTGGTCAGGGTCGTCAATGTGCTCTTTGGATATGGTTGTCCACAACGCTAAGCTCTCGGCCACAGGTGTACATAACTAATTTACTACGCTAGATTCATTCATTCAAGGAATTCCACACAATATATCTATAAGTACATCTGATTACTTCATAAACCAACACAACCGTAACCCTTGTTAAGAGGGTTGTTAGAACTAAGACAGCAGCTCGACCAGTGAGGTCCCTCAATTTGCAAGATTGAAGACTCTCAGCCACTCACTCTGTCTACACATCTATGACTGGCGCTCTAGTGCGGGCACATCTCTGCTGACTAAGAAGCCCCTTTCGGGAGAATTCTCGTGTGGCCAGGGTCGTCAATGTGCCCTGTGGATATGGTTGTCTCGACACCGAGCACACAGCCACGAGTGTATATAACTACTTTATTCAGTTGCGTTAATCTAGTAAAGTAACCACCCATCAGCACCTATACTAACCACCGGATATTAATATGAACTTGTGGTAATATTTGTCGCTTATCCGCATCTTAACAATCTATCCTCATAGTGTAACGCGTACCACGGCCCGAGTCAATTGCTATAGCTAGGTTGTCGTATAATAATTGATCACTTTATCTCGTGGGGGCGCACGGAACCCAATCATATCGCAGTGACAAATCAACTAGTAATATATATGTAGAACAAAACAACATTCCTGTAATATCGTCAGTTATTTAACCAATGACCTAGATCCGTTCATAACCTATACATAAACCGCTCGTACTTTATCTAGCATATTCCCCAAACTATATACAGTAGAACTAGATTTCGATACACAAATTCAAGTTTGATAACGTTGAAATGGTTAGATAATAGCCCAAAAACAAATTAATAAGTTTCAGAATCATTCAATACAGTGATTATAAAGGTCACTCACCAGATTTTAATTTCTTAATAGTGGGACACGTACCCAACGCCTCTCTGGTTCCCAGGGCTCCTGCCCTTCTGATCTCCCTCGACGCTCGTAACAAGCCAGCTCCTCCGCCATAAATAAATTACAACATAATATTAGCACATATTTTAATAAAGATTTCCCTCATTTGTACCTACAACTAACCACTAGATACTGGTATACAATTAGGAATTATTTACCATTGGACCGTTCCTTGGCGAACATTCATGTACTATAAATAGTCGTGTTCACTTCACTTCATGGGAGTATACGGAATTCTAATATGATGATGTCTTAAGCGCATTTATTAGGTGATAAACCTATTAGACCGCCACATATTCAAAATACACACGTGATCATATAAGATCATATCAGTTCACGAGCAGAAAGATATTGCCTAAATATTAATCACTCAATTCAAGACAATGTGCGCACAAGATAATTACCCCCTAAGAAATTCCAGAATTCACTATGATTAGTCACACTTTAAAATAAAATATTCAATCTCACCAGACGATCGCAAAGGCATTTGCGACCTTACCAAACTCTAATTCCTCTCAGCAACAGCCGTAATGCAGCCCAGCGGTGACCAGCCTTGCTCCGCCTCGAAGTAGTACGCGCCCAGAGGTCAGCCTAGCCTGGCCGCCCTCGTATTCTGCAGCGTGATCTCGCTTCGACGTCCCATAGAAAAGTGAAACGCTCCTCGGCCCGCCGGGGTATTTATAGCCAATACTAACACGATCACGCCACTAATCCGACTCCTCATCTGAAAATATACCTTAACTAAAGGGTATAAGGCCCGTTTTCCAGGGAGCCTCCATCGCCTGTCCGCTCCGATCGATAATCACTTTTCTCGACTTCGCGGGTAGAATATCCCTGCAGCCCGCGCGCCCGTCCACGCGTTTTCTTGCTGGCCAGCGATCCATTCCTGCAATTAACCTAACTAGTCTAATTTATGAATCCATAAATCTAGATCTAGCACACATTAAATGATACACTAATCCAACAATACTGAATTAGTATGCTGAAGCATGTTTTAAACCAATTATTTTGGACGAAACGCGAGTTTTCTACGCTTTTAATTGTAGTCTTGATTTTAGCCTAGAATAGCATCTAACGCAATTTATATCTAACTTATTTACATACATAATTAACAGGATGATAACGAATGAAAGCTTCAATCCCTTCATATTTGGACCTGAAACCCACAACGCTAACATCTATCAATTTAAAAGAGTAATTCCGCCCTTAGATACTATTGAGTCTGAGAGCGAAGCTCTCGGATCGTCTCAATCTGCCCCATGATCATGCACAGCGAGAAATCTACGATTTTGAGCGAAGCATTATCACAATCTAAAACATACCTAAGCAATAAACAAGGAATTGCGACCTATTATGACGACCTATGTGAATCTTTAAAATAACTTTGAGTAGATAATTTCGTTAACCTACTGTCTTTATACCAAATTTAAATATAATATTACTCTAACTGAAGGCTAGATTTGTTAGCTGTGTCTATTTACATAACTCTCCCAATTAATTATGACCAATAATCTATGATTATAATTTGCAAAAAATGCCAACCCCATAACTCGGGAAGTTTCAATTCGTTGATATATCGATCTCTCCAACAAGTGTATTTTAGATGTGTGAATGTTTAACCACTACGTTTGCTTGGTGATGGACGTTGAAGAATAGCCCCTGTATCACCTTGTGCCTCCAGTCACCTTCTGGCTTCCGTCAGCACAAGTTTAGCCACATATCTCGGCTGATGACACACATACCCATCCCTACGGTACCACCTTGAGTCCACAGATGCCCCCTGGCCACCACAAACTCAAGTTTAGCCACATATCTCGGCTGGCAATACAAACCCCTATACTGCATCACCTTGCACCTCCAGTTGCCTTCTGGCTTCCGTCAGTACAAGTTAGGCCACATATCTCGGCCGATGACACAATATAATTATCTTCTAGCTTCACCTTGAGCCCACAGATGCCCCCTGGCCACTACAAACTCAAGTTAGACCACATATCTCGGTCGGCGCCGCTAGAAAACTTCCCCAGAATACTCCCATTCGCACAAAGTACTAGGTTGTGAGCCCAATAGATCCTAATGACCACGATGTTGCACTAACACCCCGAACCCTCAGATACCTTCTGGCTACCAAGGATCCAGGTTCGACCACATATCTCGGTTTATGTTATTACAATAACTCCCCATGCGAACAGCAGAACACTGAGTACACAGATAACCACCAAGCAAACCCAGTGGAGAATGTTTCTTCTTGACTAGGATATCCGACTTCAGACTGTATTCCACACTAGAGGCAAACTGTTCATAGACTACTGGGTTAATTTTGCATTAATCCCTTCAATGTCCTGACAGCACCATCAAACCATTAACGATAGTGATAATACTGACAAAACATCAAACAAACTTTAACTTTAATTGTCGTTCGCGATGATACTCTATCTCTATACCGAACGTGACCCAGTCGCACACAGTAACATTCATCAACCCCGTGGGGTCTCTAGGAAGTGCCTTGACATCCTATAGAGAATCCGACTACATGCGTCCAAGCCCCACCCAGCTTTACTGTAGAAATGTCGTAACTACTATAAAATACGTTTGCATTACTCAAATACAAAATGCAACACTTCACCATCGTGTAAGAATAACAGCCTTACTAAATTTAATTTCAACAAACCATGTTCATTGAACCCTTGCAAGATTGTAATCTTGACATTGCAAATTACTTAACATATAATAGGAAATTCCTGATAAATTCCCAGTAATGGAAGTTAAAATATTATTACTTAAGTTTCAGAATGAATGTTCGTTGACAAATCATCCCGAAGAATATGGTGTCGGAAGTATCCTTGCCACGAAGAGATGTGTAGGACGAAGATAAGACTAGCTTAGCCTTTCAGCTTAGCTTCTGTAGAGTATAGTGTCGCCACAGTTAGTCACACAAGGACCTTGTCATTTTATGACTTTAACCTAACCAAACTATAACTGCGGAAACACCGGTGTAAAATGGTTTGGAGAGATCAATCAGTACCAACAAACCTAGGTTGCACTGCGAACTCCGACCAGTCGGTAAAAGCCCATTGTTATCATACAATCACACTTTCAGCACTACCTCTCACGTGGACTCATACATCTCTTAACTCAACGAACACACACATATACCCTCCCAACCTAATTAATCCCCTTGCCCTAAACACGACTTAGACCAACTAAACGGAATCCGACAGTACAACCACATTAATGATATATAATGTTCTTCCCAAGTTATATGCTATGAGAATTTACATTTACTTTATAAGACGAGAAAATTATGATATGAAGAGTAGAACAAAGTGATAATATAATATTACTACTTTACTTATTTTGCAAAACAAAATTTTACTGCTTTAATTGATCCGCACAGCCCTATTCGCACACAGCCAACTAACCTGCCCTTCATATGTTTGAAGATTATAAAAGACAGTAAGTCAAACTTAATTAACCCTCCTAGAGTAACCCGTAAATATCAAAATTTTAGGCCATATCCCATTTACCATTTACCTATCAGTCATTAATTAAATAACTGCCCCCCATTCTCGCAACTTAAATAATTTTATAGTTGGATCTCAAATTTTCGTAATACTATAATTTATGTAGTAAATACCAGATAAATTGCAATACATAATTCATAAGTTTAAAATTAGTCTTACGCCAATACCATATATTGTGCAAACGTAAGATTCGCCGGTTACTAAATGAAGATTACACCCACGCCCTATTAGGACCCACATAAATTTAACGCCTGATGTCAATATTGTATTGACAAACGCATCATACATCTTAAGATATACCTGTAATAAATGGATTATTTCATGTAAATATTTAACGTTGTTTATGCACTACCTAGCGCATAACATGTGGACAAAATATATAACCATATCCCATGCTTGAGATAAATTTAAGCCGGAATAATTATAACTGCGTAAGGTCCTAACCACTAGACGATCACGGCCCCATATCCTTCCCTTTATTATGAACTCCATCTCTTCGTTCTCATAAGATACCTGTAAGTTTCAATAATTAGTATTCAATCGATGCTTGAAATTCCGCTCCCGCAACTGCAACTGCCGTCACGCTGTCATAACACCGTCGCCTTTACCCCACATCTGTATCGGAATTCAAAATATACAATCACAAGCTAATCGAATACGGTAGCCGCGACCTCTTCTTCTCCAAAGCCGACCCTGCCCTATTGAACTCCAAATTTAGCCCCAAAATTCGAAATCTGCATCCGTGCATAACTCGAAAATGATACTCGCGCCGATTTTTTCTTTCAAAAATTTTATCAGCCATCCTGGATTCCAAACTTATCTTAAATCTAGAACCTGCATTCCCGTATAACTTGAAAATGATACCCGTCAGGAATCCCTTAAAACCAAGATGAGCCGCGATCTAAAATTTCAACTTAAGTATCTAAAATTTGACACGCACGACAACAGGTTATCTGATTCCCCCTTTATACCTATGAGATGTCAATCCGCCGTATACCTACTCTCTCTAAAAGGAGGGGATGACAAGAACAAAATAAAAATTTCCCGCCAACTCAAAAAAAAAGAATAATAAATTTATACCATCTAGTACTTAATTTATCAGTCATTCCTGTCCCGTTATCCTGTAACTTATTTTACGTCATCCTAAAAGGTCACGTACAAATATCTCTAGACTCCGCAATTCGTAACAACTAAATATTGGGATATAACCGCTAGTACTCTTTGGGGGAGTCCTGTCTAACAGTAGCTGTCTACCGGCTAATATGATGACGATGGTAACGATGACTCAGCGCTGCGGGTATAGATCTACTTTCGCTAGTGGTGAAAGGTGAGGTGAGGTGAGGTGCTTCCCTAGTACGCCCAGAATAACAGCCCAGCTGATAGCGAGACAATCCGGTGGTCATTGCGCCAACCTTGATATTCGCCAATGCAGATCGACTCGACTCAAATCGATTTATTGCTTACAGCCAGTATAACTTGGTCTCTAACCTCTCAATATCAATATAAGACCAGGGGTCAGTGCTAATTTTGCCACCCCCAACGCGGCGATCTCGAATCTACCTTAATAGCTACCGGTATAATCTATCGTGAACTACATCTTTGACAATTTATTGACTTAGGAATTTTTCTGACGACAAATATTACGCATTAAAAATACCTAAATTCCCATACTACAACCAACCATTTTGTTAATATTTTATAACAAGTACCTAATTTGTTGTTGAACAACCTATATAGGCGCCTTTAATTAACGTCCAACCTGATTTAAAGAAGTAAAATACAACCCATCTGAGAGCCCTCCCCTTTTTGAAAGTCGGTTAACCTTATCGACGCACGACCTCCCGTGAGCGCACACTATTGATACGCCTTACGATCTCAACTACATAATATCTTATTTACAAACTTACAAGTTGCCTATTCTATTCTAGTTTTAAGCACGGAATCAAGCATAAAGTACTAAATTTCCCCTTTTTTTTTATATCTAGTGTGAAACGAACAACGCGAAGTACTTACGGTTTCATTCGCGCGATTTGAACCAGCGGTGAGTGGATCGCGTAACTATTCTTAACACAGACTATAACTTTTCTTATTCTACTTATCATTATATTTTGATATTTATCGTCTAAAATGCTAAATAAAATTGTGGTAGTACCCTCGCAAAAGCTATCATACCGAATGGATTAAAGACAACCGACTACGCTAACCCTCCCGCGATACAAGCGATAATGGCCCTACAAACGATAATGTACACCCAACATAATGCGCGACTCAATTTCAATGGGATGTCTACAAATTTTGGTATGAATACAAACACTTACTAGGATTTCTCATTTGGATATAATGTAGTATCAGAGTATTTTATAATCACAATGCTAACCCCAATTACAAAAGGCCCCTTATAAATCGACGCGAATTCTGACATTGGTAGGACCTGTTAATCACATTTATAGTTTAATAACTTTAAGCGCAGGGAAATTAATCATTAGATTTATCAACTAGACACAACGTACTGGCAAGGTCTATCTAATAAAAGGTCCTAGTTTAATGTTAGTAGGCAAGGAAAATCCGTCTAAGTAAATATGAACTCTCTTGTCAAAAAAATTTAACATAATTCCCAATACCTCACTTGCCTGATACACAGTTTATAAATGTAAGATGCTCTTGTAACTCGTAAATGATTTGACTCGAAACCGAATTAACCCCTTCATTCCGCCACCGTATTCCACATGACAAAACCCCATTAGAATTAAATTACCACCTCTAAGTAAGCTCAGGCTTTATGTATTCACAACTCCTAATTTTTCCTAAACCGTAACAACCGTTTAAACACGCCACTTGGCCGTACATTAAAGCCTCACCACAGATCTTAACCCAAATCAGCAAATGTCAAATTCCCGCGGCCTGGCTAGACAAATTTTGTAAACAACATTCGTCGTAATTAATCAAATAATTTAATAACAATAATAACTAGTGTCTAGATTGCTATTATTTGAAGGAATAAATTGCTCCAGTTACGTCTGACTTGTATAGTGCAACAACGAGTGTTTTGCCTCCTATTTCAGCCTATTCCAACGTGTCATTACTCGTGTTTGAGTCAATATTGTGTATTATTATTTAAAGTTAGTTTTAAAGTGAAGTTAGTGAAACAATGAATACTGTGCAACCAGGAACTCGACTAGTGTGTGTCTAGTCAACCGACCGTAAGTAATTCCTTCTTCTAAAATCTCCCCATATTAATCCATAAGGCCTATTTTAATCCAGCACTGAATTAAATAAAGGTACTAAACTCTTTTGAACGGTTACGAAAGAACGGAAAGCAACCGCGATCTTACTCATGTGACAGTTAATCCATCGGCCGACTACTTATTTCTTACATGAATGAGAGAAATATCACTTGCGTTTGTCGCTAGCATCAAAATATCCCCGCCACGGGTCAAATTAATTTTCCTACGTGACCAATATTTGACCTATTTTGCGCTAGTTTTGTAACCGAACTTGGAAATATGCCCTAATACGAATATCGTTTATAAACAACCATACGTTCTGTTCAATAAACCTACGCGAGTGCCTCGATGATAATTTTATGCATCCGTAAAATTATACCGCAGACCCTTAAATAATACCTAATTACAACCTCTTACATTAACTGATAAGTCATTTTTGTCATAGGTACTTCATGGAAAAAAAATAGACGGACCCTATGTCGTAGACAAATACACAATTTGATGAATACCTAAATCGCATAATGTTAAAACTATAAACGCCTAAATATATAAGTATCCCCAATTACTCTTAACTTACTCCAAACATTGTAAAATTCGTTCAATTTAATAACCAAAGGTTTAAAAAGTAGTAGCCTTTGATTGTTGATTACCTCAACAATGACTAGAGAGGTGGAACAGTTAGTTTACATACTCCAGTATCACATACTAAGGTAACCAATTTAAAGTGCCATGCGATATATACGACTCCTGCCTTAAAGTACATAATAATAATAACACGTGCACAACTTGGTATTACTAATATAATTTCTCCGAATTGCCCTGTTACCATATAATGTAAACATGGCGAATATCTTTCGTAACCTGACGTGAACCGGTACATATATGGTATTTGTCTGACAAGCTCTTAATCTTTCGGTATCAGACTGGGACAACTATCCATCTTATACTTGACAAATTCTGAAACCATTGTTTAAAATACGTAAGTAATAAATTTTACTATCAACGTAACTATCAATGAATTGATCCGTACTATATTTACTTACTATACCTACCTACATTTAAATTGCATTCAACCCTATTGATAGAACCCATGACTTTAACACTACCTTATTAATAATTAAGTGCGTTGCGGTTAATCAATTTCATGTCCGACACACATTGTCTTACGATTCTAAGCCTTCTGCCCCCCCTTTCTTAGAGCTGAATCTCCCGTGAGATTCGGAAATCCCTATCAGCGAAGTCTTTCGCCTCAGAACCTGAGTATCAAAGTTATTCGCTAACTAATAATGTCGTACCGTAGATCACGCGTGCTTGGTTTTGCATATATATATGAAAACCTAACTTGACTGGAATTATAATTAATTATTTAAATTACTCTGAAACTTTACAAACCCCGCTCTATAATTATGACTCATGAAGTAACTAAACCAGACAGACGGATTTCGGAATATCCTGATTCAATGAATCCGTTTTATTTCATTCTCTTGCCAACACGGGTTATCTACTATTTTCTAATTCGAACGTTCGTAAGTACGTTAGCGTTAATTAAGCTACTGATTACAATGAAATCCGCTATAACTACAGTGTGTGATGGGTCTAAAACTTTATTTTGCTAAGTTTTGTAAGGCGCAATCTATCTATTATTTTTTTCATTACATTGTACCCACGTAAACCCGCGTGACGCTTTAAGGTACTTAACATACCTATTAGAATTGACCAATATAAAATATGTAGGCTCTAATTAGTTCTTATATTTAGCCCGCAACCTCCACACAAAGCTAATTTTGTCGCATACTATCTCTATATATTTAATTCGCCGATATCAATTCCGGCCCGTGAGAAAAACCACCTCAAAAGTTAAGCAACTATATTATTACCTAGTTATTAGAAATAATTTACACTATGCCATTATCATAAAGTTACTATCAATATTAACGCATCTAACTGGCTACATTATTTTCCGTGTCAAAATATTTTACGTGCGACGCGCTTTATTTAAGACCGACCTTAATGCATTACATAAATATTTATCCTATGATCCTAAAACTGTTCACCCATTCCACCAAATTATAAGCGAACGCGACATATAGTTAATTAATATTACTCCTTTATCATCGAATTAAACAACAATTTCCCGCCAAAAATCTTTATGATTACTGGCGCCGCGACGTCGCTAGATTCCAAAATGGCTGCCCGAACCTAAGTTCGATGTTTAAAATTGTTTTTTGTTTGCGCGCGGCTTCAACGAGCCGAATTCTCGCATATTTAGGCCTATTATTTAATCAGTTTAAAGTGTTTACTGTGGTTTAGTGTGTATTCAAACATAAATCAATGTAGTGATAATTGAACTGGTGCACATTATAAAGTGAATGTGATAGAGTGGCCGCGTATTTATGTGGAAATGTGTGAGTCCTACCATGCCAGGAATATACCTCTGTGGAGTTAGCCAGGTATTTAAGTGCCCTTGACTTGTTGTCTAACTTCGACCCTGTCACTATTTAAACCCTGCCAAAGTGGTTTTATGTACCTACGAAATTAAAAATTGAAATCTCACGCGTACATACAACCGGTTCACTGACTCACGATGACAACCATTTAAATACCTACACACAGCTTACCTTTTGACCTTAATGACCTAACAACAAAGTCCATTATAGTGTACCTTTGATCTTAGGTATTTGAATTTCTAGCCGGAACTAATCCGATTCGAATGCGCATTTTCTTGTAACAGATAACCGCTCCAGTTTCCTATCATTTTAACTGGTTAATGAATATAACTCGCGCGAATTACCTACTTATCTATTCTTACAATTACTTTCTTTACAAAGACGATTACGTAGAAAATATCCGCAAGGTTATAGGTACTTAAGATTTCGGACAATAGGTACTTAGTAGCGATCGATTTAACGTAAACGCCGAGAATTGGATTCAATTTGACTAGGTCAACTAACTAGGTATAACGCGTACCTACTTTTCTCCCCTAGCTTACGAAAGTTACCTATAACTCTAACCCCTATTATGTGATGAGTTCTTAAGTATGTTCCTAAGTCCTTGGTACTATAATCATCCACCGGTACTTTCCTAACCACTATTTAACGAATAATTGCCCAACCGCGGGACAGATGTCAATGACCTCAACACTATTCTTGCGAACTCAAATGCAACAATTGAATATGAAGGATGAAATAATCGTAGCTAAATACATAAGATGCTAATTTAACAAAATACTATCTTGAGGTTATCTAGATCCGTTTTATTTTATTTTTATTTTATTTTGGAATAAAAGCATTATACCTAAACTTTATTATAACTACTACCGCAACCGCCTGATGTATATGGAACCTACTTAATTGTGCTATGGCATTGGCAGATTGTAAGGCCATTCCGCATAACATTCCTGCCCCCCTTTTATACAAATTACGCGTAGGCACTACTTTGACACGACTGTCCGATGAAAAGAGTGTTTAGGTACTGTTACGTTTTTACTTAATTCTTAGATTAGACTCACTTCCTGACTTCCGTTCGGCCTAAAATTTCGCACATATGTATAAATCGCATGACAAATTAAAGTTATGATGACAAGGAACTAATCTGATGCTGGGGTTGGAAGATAGGCCTAGGAACTTCGTGATACAATGACACAAACCCATCGAGTTTGGGCTCGTTAGAATCGTCTCAATGAGCAGTTGGTAAACATATGTAGAAAAGTACAGTCGGGAATAAAAATGTGTACCCCCAAATGAATTTCTGTCAAAATAATATTAGCCCTTCGTCTACAACAAAATTATTTCTATGCATATTTTTCATAGTTTAGTGTGATATAACTTATTGATTAGTAATTCACCTACGTACCGCGCGTGAAAATCCCTTTGAAATTAAATAAAAGAAAGAAAGTCCTGAAAATAATACACAACACAATTCACGTACGTATCGCGCGTGAAAATCTCTTTGAAATAAAATAAAAGAAAGAAAGTCCTGAAAATAATACACAACACAACATTAAAAAATACAAACTCCATCTCTCTATCTACTCCACGGCAACAAAATGTGGGTTATTTGTATAACCCACACACAGAAAAATCAGTAAATAAATTTAATTAGCCCTTTCACCAAGCGAATCACGTAATAAAAAAATATTTTTCCTTTTATTATAATTTTTTTTTTATATATTTTTTTTTTAAATTGAAAATACTCTATTCTGTAGTAACCCGGGATACTTAAAAGTGAATTTAAACCTTATTTTCATCCTGGTCACGGCCTCACCAAAATGTAACGATTCAACCTCTTAAATGGCTTGCTTTTTATGTTTTTGTATTATGAACTTAAATTAACCCCTAGCTGAAAGCTGAAGCTCCTGAGAAGCTTCTAGTCGTCTGAAAATGGAATCCTACCTGAAGGAAAAGCTATTGAATAAAATTAAACAGATAGTAAGCGAGAAAATAAATCATTTATTTACCATAGAAATATCAAATTAATTTTGTTTGTTTTGAAGTTAAAGAACCTTTGATTAATTAATCCAGTAAGATCAAGACTCGATTGTACTAGATATCCACTTTGATCCTATAAATACTAACTCGTACCAAAGCGAATAGAAAACCCGAGTTAGTTCCGGCCGATCCTACTAGAAAGGTTGGGTTTTATTCTAGTCTAGGTAAATCTATCCTACAGCTACAGAATCTCTCGTTATTTATGTTAAAGTAATCGAGCTTGAGTACTTTAACAGACCAAATCATCTCCTAGGATATTGCCGGACGGAAAGAGATTCGGTCAAATAAAAAACCGTCCGACTCCAGGCCTACAATGCCGTAATCTAACCTAGAATTTATTATCTCTGGAACCTAACCTCGAAGACCTATTTAGACCTAAGCTATACGTGATTCGCGCTGGTGAAGTGGCTTGGCGTGTGATTTCGTCTAGTGATGAGGCTCTGCGTTGTGCGAATAGACCCAGGCCCTTTTCGAGAAGTATGAAGTTTGTATTTCTATAAAGGGAAAAAGTTACACGTTAATTGAAGTTGTACATTAACCCTATTTTAGTAGAACCTATAACTTAAGTAAGACAATTATACCAGTTCCTTAGAATTAATTTACAATTCAGTAGTCTCATTAAGTGATGCACAATTATGGAGGCTAAAGTGGGCATAAATTCCTTATTATACTAAGTTGTGGGAAGTGATAAATTACGCTATGTGGTAGGTGACGCCCTTTAAACAGACTCGCAATACAATAGTGGTCAACTTGTGTTGGCCATGATGGGATCTCTATTGATGATGATGCGATGATATAATAATGAAAATAATCATGAAGAAGTCAAGATATTGATGATGATGCGATGATATAATAACGAAAATAATCGTAAGTCAAGATATTGATGATGATGCGATGATATAATAATGAAAATAATCATAAGTCAAGATATTGATGATGATGCGATGATATAATAATGGAAATAATCATAAGTCAAGATATTGATGATGATGCGATGATAGTCTATTGAAATAGAATATTAGTACATGTTTTACTTCCAGGTACATGAATGACGCAATGTCTAGTATAATATCGATTCTCCCTAACGATGAATCTTAGAGTTGTTAGCGAACTGTAGCGCTCGCCTCTCGCTCGCTCGCGGCTGCTCGTACTCGCTAGTAATCCCACCTCATCTGCTGATTCCGTCTACCCTATCGTTATTTCTATCAAATCTAATACCAATTAGTACTGACTTTTCCTAAGCAATTTATAATACAATTCATCCCCAAAATATCTCAATGGATGTAACACAGTGACTTAGCAACCAATCTCACCCAATCAACTCAAAGGCACTTTATAGTCGGAACAATGTTAAATATACGACAATGCACAGTTGAACTGACGAATGATAATTAATTACCAACCCACTGCGATACTTTTGTTGAGATCCCGATAATAACGACCCCACCTAACAAGATACCTACTTAATTATTGACGTTACTAAAGCGAAAGTGTTGGATTCCCTTGTAAAATCAACTTAGCTAGCTTCACGGTAAGAAGCTTCGGTTAAAGCAAAACGACGGCTTGGCCAGCGAAACTCTTCAGTTTGCAAGACTGAAAGGTCTCACCAACCTTACCTTCGTTGACACATCCGTGACGGAGGCCTAAGCGCGATCATCATCTCTACTGACTAAGAAACCCCTTAACGGGCGAATTCTCGTATTGGTCAGGGTCGTCAATGTGCTCTTTGGATATGGTTGTCCACAACGCTAAGCTCTCGGCCACAGGTGTACATAACTAATTTACTACGCTAGATTCATTCATTCAAGGAATTCCACACAATATATCTATAAGTACATCTGATTACTTCATAAACCAACACAACCGTAACCCTTGTTAAGAGGGTTGTTAGAACTAAGACAGCAGCTCGACCAGTGAGGTCCCTCAATTTGCAAGATTGAAGACTCTCAGCCACTCACTCTGTCTACACATCTATGACTGGCGCTCTAGTGCGGGCACATCTCTGCTGACTAAGAAGCCCCTTTCGGGAGAATTCTCGTGTGGCCAGGGTCGTCAATGTGCCCTGTGGATATGGTTGTCTCGACACCGAGCACACAGCCACGAGTGTATATAACTACTTTATTCAGTTGCGTTAATCTAGTAAAGTAACCACCCATCAGCACCTATACTAACCACCGGATATTAATATGAACTTGTGGTAATATTTGTCGCTTATCCGCATCTTAACAATCTATCCTCATAGTGTAACGCGTACCACGGCCCGAGTCAATTGCTATAGCTAGGTTGTCGTATAATAATTGATCACTTTATCTCGTGGGGGCGCACGGAACCCAATCATATCGCAGTGACAAATCAACTAGTAATATATATGTAGAACAAAACAACATTCCTGTAATATCGTCAGTTATTTAACCAATGACCTAGATCCGTTCATAACCTATACATAAACCGCTCGTACTTTATCTAGCATATTCCCCAAACTATATACAGTAGAACTAGATTTCGATACACAAATTCAAGTTTGATAACGTTGAAATGGTTAGATAATAGCCCAAAAACAAATTAATAAGTTTCAGAATCATTCAATACAGTGATTATAAAGGTCACTCACCAGATTTTAATTTCTTAATAGTGGGACACGTACCCAACGCCTCTCTGGTTCCCAGGGCTCCTGCCCTTCTGATCTCCCTCGACGCTCGTAACAAGCCAGCTCCTCCGCCATAAATAAATTACAACATAATATTAGCACATATTTTAATAAAGATTTCCCTCATTTGTACCTACAACTAACCACTAGATACTGGTATACAATTAGGAATTATTTACCATTGGACCGTTCCTTGGCGAACATTCATGTACTATAAATAGTCGTGTTCACTTCACTTCATGGGAGTATACGGAATTCTAATATGATGATGTCTTAAGCGCATTTATTAGGTGATAAACCTATTAGACCGCCACATATTCAAAATACACACGTGATCATATAAGATCATATCAGTTCACGAGCAGAAAGATATTGCCTAAATATTAATCACTCAATTCAAGACAATGTGCGCACAAGATAATTACCCCCTAAGAAATTCCAGAATTCACTATGATTAGTCACACTTTAAAATAAAATATTCAATCTCACCAGACGATCGCAAAGGCATTTGCGACCTTACCAAACTCTAATTCCTCTCAGCAACAGCCGTAATGCAGCCCAGCGGTGACCAGCCTTGCTCCGCCTCGAAGTAGTACGCGCCCAGAGGTCAGCCTAGCCTGGCCGCCCTCGTATTCTGCAGCGTGATCTCGCTTCGACGTCCCATAGAAAAGTGAAACGCTCCTCGGCCCGCCGGGGTATTTATAGCCAATACTAACACGATCACGCCACTAATCCGACTCCTCATCTGAAAATATACCTTAACTAAAGGGTATAAGGCCCGTTTTCCAGGGAGCCTCCATCGCCTGTCCGCTCCGATCGATAATCACTTTTCTCGACTTCGCGGGTAGAATATCCCTGCAGCCCGCGCGCCCGTCCACGCGTTTTCTTGCTGGCCAGCGATCCATTCCTGCAATTAACCTAACTAGTCTAATTTATGAATCCATAAATCTAGATCTAGCACACATTAAATGATACACTAATCCAACAATACTGAATTAGTATGCTGAAGCATGTTTTAAACCAATTATTTTGGACGAAACGCGAGTTTTCTACGCTTTTAATTGTAGTCTTGATTTTAGCCTAGAATAGCATCTAACGCAATTTATATCTAACTTATTTACATACATAATTAACAGGATGATAACGAATGAAAGCTTCAATCCCTTCATATTTGGACCTGAAACCCACAACGCTAACATCTATCAATTTAAAAGAGTAATTCCGCCCTTAGATACTATTGAGTCTGAGAGCGAAGCTCTCGGATCGTCTCATTTCGCCTAATCAATATGGTTTTAGAACACGTAAATCTACTGGAGATGCTGTTAACCACGTAACCTCTTACATAGTGGATAATATTGACAATAAAAAGAAAGTCTTAGGTTTATTTCTCGACATAAAAAAAGCTTTCGATACAGTATCTGTCCCCATCCTTATAAAGAGATTAGAAAGCGTAGGTGTTCGTGGCTTACCTCTATTACTCTTGAGCGATTATTTGTCAAATAGAAAACAGACTGTGAGAGTGGGAGAGCACCTTAGCACTGAAGAAAATGTCATTTACGGGGTGCCGCAAGGAAGTGTGCTTGGACCTACCCTTTTTCTTATTTACATTAACAACCTTTGTCGACTTACTCCAATTAATGGACAGATCGTAACGTTTGCTGATGATACGGTCTTAATTTTCCAGGATAGTACATGGGACAGCCTAGAAAAAACAGCCCAACAAGGATTTAGCCTAGTTACGGAGTGGTTAGATTATAATCTCCTTACCATAAATTCCTTAAAAACTAAGTACATTACGTTTAGTATACGTAACAATACTCAACCACTTCCGGGTACTGTATCGATTAAAGTCCACTCTTGTTCTCAGGACTGTACTTGTCCCTCGATTGAACGCACTGATTCGATCAGATATCTAGGTGTAGAACTAGATAAAAACCTTAACTGGAATGCTCACCTAACAAATGTAACTGGTAGAGTACGGAAACTTATTTATATATTTAAGAACCTCAGACATGTCTGTGACAGTAAGTTGCTAGTTACAATATACTATGCACTCTGTCAGTCAATTGCATCTTACTGCATCACAGCATGGGGAGGAGCTGCAAAAACTGCATTACTAACACTTGAGCGTGCCCAGCGCGCAGTTCTTAAAGTAATGTTATTTAAGAAGTTTAGATATCCGACTCAGACCTTATATAAAGATACATCAGTGCTTACTATAAGGCAATTGTATATTAAGGGCTTAATATTATCCCAACATCAAAATCAGCCTGACTATTCTCCAACACGCCGCCGTCTTGACTTTGTTTATTATATCCCTACATCCAAGTCAGCATTTTCCCGTAAATTCCAAAAAAATCTCGGACCCAAAATCTATAATCATATAAGTAAATACATTAAATTACGTGACTTAAGTTCCTATGAATGTAGACGGGTATTGGATATCTTTTTGAATTCACTTAGCTACGAAGAGACAGAAAAACTGATAAAGTAAATGGCCTAATACACACCCACACCTACTCACATATACAGACACACACATACTCACTCAGATACACATTCCATGCACGTACGTATATTTAATTGTACATAAAAATAAGTAAATATATTGAAAATAGAATATTAAGTTTGCATAAATGCATCTGTATTTTTTGCATATACTAGTTGTTTACGTCTAAGCTAACTAACTTGTTCACAATTTGGTTGAGATTATTGAATGTACCGACTTTTGTGCCGGCTGACATTGGAATTTGATTCTTAGCCCTTGGACGGTGGAGTTGCTTTTGAATGGACTACTTTAATGTAGCTCGGCCAACTCTAAATAATTATCTACCTACCTACATTGTTGGTTATTTAACATACCATCAAATTGTATAAATTTATGATCCACTGTATAAATGTAATATAAGAAAATAAGTAACTTGCCGCATATTGTAAATACATTACTGTATATCAGATATATACCTATATTGATGTGGGTTGACGAATCTTACTTCACCGTGATACAGTTTTTAACTAGTACGGGAAGTAAAGGACTTCATTCTGCACCAATAATTTAAATTACAAAAGATAACTATGTGACGAGTTTCAACCACACTTAAGTATTTGTACCTATAACTTCTGTTGTAATGAAATAAAGATTATATTATATTATATTATATTATATTATATTATATTTATTTTAAATTCTTTTTCGAGAAAATACATTATGATTATTTACCATATTTTCGATTCCTGAGCTATAACCACGAACTTCGGAATTCGAAAATATTCGGGTATCTCTATCTCTATCGCACTAACCATACTCGAGTGACAGGGATGCAAATATATGAACATTGAGTATCGGTTTTCGTGGTAGCGCCGCAGGTACTTTGGCTGAATGCGCCGAGCGCGTGCCATTGTCATTCAAAAAAAACAAATTCGTGTTAATTATAGTGTTCAAATTTGTTGATTTCATTTATTGAAATTACGACATAAAACGACATTTGCGCATATAAGTTCTCATATCAGAATCGAATATTTTTTTATGGTTTATATTTTAGCATTTGTCTCTTAAAGGTCTATCGTAGACGGGATTTAAATTATTAATAAGTGAAAGGCAAAGCAATTCCGCCATTTTGACGAAAATTTGACGGTTCTTATAGCTGACAGTTGGAGCAGCGTTTGATTTCAATAAAAATAAATGAAAAATTAAATGAAGTCGTATATTTCGGAAAATTAATTAACTGTCGCAGTCGGATAAAAACTATCCTAAGTTGCAGCTAGAATAATAATGTACCTATATAAAATGTTTCATATTTTTCCGTTCATGGGATGCTGAGAACATTCGAACCGCGCAAAGCTTAGTTTCAAACTGGCTGATTCTTTTTTTAATTTAGAGATTTATTATAAGTGGAGATGGAGATTAAAAATTGTGAACACTGATAATTACGATCGAGGATATTATGCAAATCGTTTTTATTCATTTTATTTTTATGAAATTTAACCGCTTATACAAGGTGAAATTATGCAATTCGTTGTTATGCAAAATGAAAATATGCTATTTGTTTTTATATGAAACATATCACACCCCACGGTAAGAACTTAGCGAGCTATGGAGACGACATTACCAATAAAAAAAATTGCGATTTTCATTTCATAATCCCTGACAAGCACGTTGACGAGTTTATAAACGATCCTTTAATTTTGTCTTTGAGTATACAGTTGTAGAATGAGTAAATAAGAAGATGATCAAATATCCACTTGTGAATAACTGACTCGTCTGGAATCGTCAGTGAATGACACAAGTATTCAATTTTATAATCGGTCAGTACATGACATTAGGTCAATCGCAGCGATGTAGTTTGTGTATCAGAGTCTGTATAGTTGTAAGTATGTTATAAGTATGTTAAAATAGTTAAAGCTATGAGTTTGTAATCTAATAGAAAAATAATTTTATTTATAATTTGAATCCTATTTTTAATCACGATCGCTCTAAAGGCATTTTTGAATTAAATAAATGAATGAGTATGAGTATGAATACGAGTTGAATTTTATTGCTAATGTTGACTCCATAGCTCGCTAGTAACGTGTTACCGTGCGATAAAAACTCCGATGCCTATTTGTTATACTTTATGACAGTTTTTGCAGTTACTTATTTGTATTTTGTATAATATGAGACTGTAAAATGTTAATTATTGGTGTATGTCTCAATATTTAACCCTTAATTTCAAATAGGTGACAAATATTGTTCACCTCTATTGTTATGAAATAGTTTTCCCAAAATATCAAGTCCCAAACCAATTTCTCAAATTAATCTAGATTATACAAGTTTATTCTAGGAAAGGGGGGATTTGGCGCAAATGGGAAGCCAATTGATGAAAGTTTGTTACATACGTTTCTTAAAATACCACGCCGCTAGCCTGCGAATGTCAAATAACGTTTTGTATGGCAATCGAACCACCTTAAGACTATATTCCCAAAATTATTAAACTGTTTTACGCCGTACGGAAAAGTAAATAAACAGTTTTAAATGTGTCCCCCCCTGTATCACCATATGTACAAATGTTTGCGATCGCAATAATCCCTAGCCTACTTGTTATTCAACTTTCCTTTGCCATGATCGATCTTACCCAGCCGCGTAGGCAACCCATTGGTTCTGCTTGGATGACAGAATTACATTCCGTTTGGAATTAGTTTTGTTACGGCCAAATCTGCTTACCCACTAAATGCAACAACACGTTTAGTCGATTATTACAACAAATATCATATCGCGTGACATTCAATATTAATGTCAGCTAACACAATTCGTTTGCTGTATACGAAACCCGCCAAAAACATTACATGTAAAGTGATTCCAAAACTCCCTAGCTCATATAGCTTTCAGGATCATAAGTAGCGCCAAGCTTCCTACACCAGACGGCGTAACTCTACCACTACCAGCCACGCTCTAAAAATTATACAGGCCTGAGGAACCCAACCAACTTTAACTATCGATTCTAGAGCCTATTTGGAGTATATAATGTGGTATAACATATAGTCCAATTACGCATAATCGTCAAGATATAAATTATATAAACCAAAATTAAAATTTTAAAATCTCAAGTCTAACACACCCTAAGAACGTGACGTAGGTACATGGACGCGTTTGAACTATTTTAATGAATATGCTATTCGCAGTATTTCGCCGTACATCGTATTATGTCGGAGTGATTCGTAAAGTGTCGTTTGATTACTTACTTTCTCGCCTAGGGATAGGATTGTCTTTCTCTCATTCAACTAAAGATTTGTTCACAAGGAAGTGCTTAACTTTATTTATTAATTTGGTTCTAAAAAAATATTTTGTTAAAATGCTTAATTGGACCTATGTTTATATAACATTAATTAATCGTAATATCTTTAGGAGTACGCTGCTAAAATCTGTCGGGTTCCTCAGGCCCACGGTGTATATCTTGGCTAAAAAGTATAGCTTTATTGGGCACATCCCGGTTGTCACATAGACTCTCGCGCCGAATAAATTTATGATGATATTAATAAGCGACGCGACGGGTCTATACTTTTTAGTCAAGATATAGAATTTTTAGAGCGTGACTGGTAGTGGTAGAGTTACGCCGTGTGGTGTAGGAAGCTTGGCGCTACTTATAATCTGATATCTTTTTAACGCTGAAAGCTACATGAGCTATGTCTTGGCAATTACTTTGCATGTAATGTTTTTGGTGGAATCTCATTCCTTTTTGTAATGTTAATTTCTAAAGAAGTGTAAGGGAAACCCCATACAAACTTTCATCCCCTAATTCAAATGGTGTGGGGGGGGGGGGGGTGATTTACAAAAAATCCTGAAATAGGTATTTTATTAGTTATAAAATTTCCTTAATCTTTTTATTTTATTAAATAATTATAAAATCCTTATATCAATTTTCAGAACTCGAGCATCAAAATTTGCGGAAGTCTCATACAAAATTCCATCCCCTAGTTTAAGGGGTTGGGGGGTAAAAGTTCCAATTTTTTAAATGTTTTTGTTGATTGTGTACTAATACTAGCTTACATTGCACGTAGAACCGACGGCCGTTGGGGCGGAAAGGTTCTCGAGTGACGACCACGTACCGGAAGGCGCGGCGCGGGTAGGCCCCCACAAGGTGGACTGATGACCGGTGGGTCGATCACGTAACTTTTCTTACGCGCGTCTGTAAGGTCTAAATGTCAATTTTATATGGAAAAATTACAGTTAGATTGTGATTTTACTGTCAGACGCGCGTACAATGCGTTACGTGATTGACCTACTGGTCGCGGGAGTCCGCTACATGCGGGTGGCGCAGGACGAGGCGAGGCCTATGTCCAGCAGTGGACGTCTTTCGGCTGCTATGATGATGATGACTATTAGCTTACATACCATCAGCTTTCTAGGACTTCAGGAAGTACCCTAGAGGTTATGATGATCAACGGGAGTGAGTGAGTCAGTGAAATCGACGTTTTGAGATATCAATAAAATCTAAAGTATAAGAGCTATGCAATTGCAACTTTACAAGTTTAATAAGTCGACTATTGACATCATATCCCGAGAATTTTGTTTATCTGATATAATCAAAGCCCAAGTTATGAGGGTTCAAAAAAAATGACGAAGCGCTTCGAGAAAAGGTAGGTAGTGCCCTGCCCTTGCGCTTCGCTTGGCTAGACTTGGCGGGGGCCCCCAGATATACCTTTCATACTATAGTTAGCCCAGGTATCTATTTTTTTTTTCATCAGAACATGGGTTTACTTTAAACCAGTATGATAGACATAGACATAATTTATTGGTAATAACGCATTACAGGTCAAAATATTTCATACATGAATCACTATAAAAAATTGCACAATCGTCTGAAGCCCCTAGACATGACGGTTTATTTTTCCATTATATTCGTTATCTGTATCGTTTAAAATTTGATTGTGGTAACTTCCACGTTAAATTAACTAAAAATTTGTTTCGTTAAGAAGTGCAATATTCGTCAAAATAAAATTTGTGACATGAGAGAGGCATGTGCCCAGCAGTGAGACATACCTATATAGCTGATGATAATAATGATTATGATGATGACTACGTAAAATTGTAACTGTGAAGTACAGTCCCGCGTTCAAAAGATGTTCAATTCATACCGTTTTTTTTTATTTCAGAGGATCCTGGTGTTCGATAATCTGAACTCTAAAGCCGAGGCCACTGTGTCGGCTGGGGGCCTAAACTACACCTACGTTAACCTACAACTCAAGAGCGAACGGGGAAAGGGGCTAGACTACGATATTGGACTTTATACTTAAATGTATAAAGTATGTTATAAAATTTTAACAAGATTATCAGAATGACAACTGCCTAAACTACCATCATGTATCAATTATTTTATATTTATTTGCAGATGACAGATTTGTTAAAAATAGCAACTGAAGTGTGACTTGCACTTAACCGCAATTCATGATTAAATAAATAAAAATATATCACCAGCCTATTTTTCCTAAATCTATCTTCCTCAATCCAATATGGCCTTTGCTCCGAGCATCAAAATTCAAAGACACATACATGATAAATCCAAAAGAGAACCACTTTACCCAGCACTCATGTAACTTAAATCTTCACTCGCACGTCGTTCTAATATTTCATAGAAAGGGCAAATTGTATCACCACTGCGAAGTGTGACGCTGGGAACAGAATTGGAGACGACAACAAGCTTTTAGCGCGCTCGTAGCTCGTCGACTAGTACGATGGGATTAAAGTTATGGTGTGGCCCAAAAACGTTTTATTATACGTAATAAATTCTAGTACAGCAGCATACATTTTGTGTTTCAATTTAATTAAGGATAAAAATTATAAATATTCAACCTGCAGTCCTTTCAAATAATTCAGGCGTATCCTGTCAACTCTCCTCATTTGAGTATTGTTCCTGTACATAAATAATGGAGGCTGTTTACAGAAAGTCAACATATTCTCATTAATCACACTACTACTAACACGGATTTAAGGCAGCATATCGTAAAAATACTGAAATGAGAAGTGCCAAATATGTAATGAACATAAATAAATATATAAAAGATGAGGCTCAGTAATGGTTTATGACCACAGTGTTCTGTTCAAATTTTCTCCTAGAATTCGCTATGTATCTGTGAACATAAACGGTAAAAAGACATGAATTCCTTTTTCTGTCTTTGCTGGTTCCTTTCTCTCTGAAAATGTATCCACTTGGACTTGAAAACTCAACTTTTAAGTTAACTAGTAAGGTTAGGTACTTGATTACATTAAGTCCATTAAAACAAATTAAACCTTATAGTTCCGCTAGGAGGTAAAATTTTGTTTAACTTTCAACTGCTTTCTTTCTTTCTCTAAACAGATAAAGATAACAGACAAAAACAATACAGTAAGGAACAATGACAATAACGAAATGTAACAGTCCGTTTTTTCCGTAATGTAGAAATTTAAAGTAGAAATAATAGACGTAGATAAATTAGCGATATCAGATAATTGCTCATGTTGTGAACATGTACAGTCAAGTGCACCAATATGTATACACCACAAAGTCTCAAAAATATGTACACAGACCTTATTTCTGCAACCAAAAGGTAATTATACATATTTATGAAACTTCGGGTGAATACATATTGGTGACCTTCACTGTACGTATTATGTGCATTCATACTTACCAGAGTTACCACAGCCACTAATAGTGAGAGGAGGAAGTCTAGTGGTAAGTGTAAACACACACATGCCACTAAATAAGTAATTATTTCTCTAGTGAGTGATTTCCCATGTCCAAGAAATGCTAATGAAAATTTCCCGATTTTAATAACCTCAACTTTTCAGCGCAAAAAATACAAAAGCTTTATTTTATACAAAATATAATCTCTTAAAAGAATACCTACAAATATCCTTCCTGAGAGCCGGGTGGGTCTGACGGGCTCAAAACAGGAGGGGAAAAGTTGCACTGATGCGTTTACTTAGAAAACATTTGTGCCTGGGATATTTCTGCTCATTTTATCATGGGTAAAAAACAAATATACTGCAAATTTTAAGGCGAATTATCTGGTAAAAACCGGCATCGTTGGCTTTATCAGATTAAAAATTCACGTATCCATCAGCTAGCGGCAAACACATACCGGAAGTGCCTATCTTAATCAATAAAGTTATGATCACAACTCTCGGAACCACTTTAAGCATTGATCTCTGAGGTTCTTAAACATAGCACCTACAACTACTCATAGAAACTGCAGTAAATTATGTCTGCACAGCGTAGGTTTAGCGTTAACTACTGTTTGGCTTGTAAAGCATAGAGGAGCCCAGTAAATCGCTATGCAAATAAGCCGGGTACGGGTATATATCGTTTAAGTTTGTTAACAACTTCCATGCACGGGGCTTGCCTAATAGTAGGCCAAACTCGGTAGGCATAGGGTTACGCAGTTTGATTGCGTTCTGCATAATTTCGCGAAAGTGATTAAATATTTCGAAACCACCCGGAGATTTTAGTATGCATGATATTTATTGCCGTTGAAGATATTTAGGCGCTTAATCCATACTATCCATACTGAATATCATAAATGCGAAAGTAACTCTATCTGTCTGTCTGTTACCTTTTCACGCTTTAACCGCCCAACCGAATGTGGTATGGAAATAGTTTACATCCAGGGGAAGGACGAAGTCGGGGGCAAAAGCTAGCGAATCATAAGAAGACCACAATTAATATAAATAGGTAATTCACTTGTTCTTATTTACTCTTTAATTTGCAGTACATATACATACATAATACATGTTGCTTTCACGCACAGCAATTAGTGGGTTAGTTCGACTGAGTGCTCTCGATCATTCCATTTTTTATGGCGGATTTTTTAGATCAAATTGAATGACGACCGCTTTAGCCCAGTTGGTAGTGACCCTGCCTACGAAGCAAGAGGTCCTGGGTTCGAATCCCGGTAAGGGCATTTATTTGTGTGATGAGCACGAATATTTGTTCCTGAGTCATGGATGTTTTCTATGTATTAAAGTATTTATGTATCTATATAAGTATGTTTATCTTCGTCTAGTACCCATAGTTTTGCTTAGTTTGGGACTAGGTCGATTTGTGTAGATTGTCCGCAAATATTTATTATTATTATTATTAAGGCAAAGTGTTCCTGTGATGTGACTAAGCTTTTAAGCTGGTCAAAGGCTTGCCTATACCCCCGACCTAATGTTTGAGGGTCGAATTCAGCAGTTGACTACGCCATTACAAGAGCATGGCACTGTCGATGTGAGATTTCGACTATATAATTAATAATTTCGACGACCGGTTTAGCCTAGTTGGTAGTGACCCTGCCTACGAAGCAAGAGGTCCTGTGTTCGAATCCTGGTAAGGGCAATGAGCACGGATATCTGTTCGTTAGTCATGGATGTTTCCTATGTATTTATTTATCTATTATATAAGTATGTTTATCATCGTCTAGTACCCATAGTACAAGCTTTGCTTAGTTTGGAACTACTTAGGTCGATTTGTGTAAAAAAATTCCGCAAATATTTATTTATATCCAGTGTAAATACAAGCCGAAATGTGTTATTCTGTATAGCAGCGGTCGGCAACAGGCGGCCCGCGGGGCGCATGCGGCCCGCGAGACCCTTGCTTGCGGCCCGCGAGCCTCCCTGGCTGTTTTGTATGTAAAGGTCGTTGAATTCAGAACTTTGGAATTGCCTGATAAAGTTACAAATAATTAAGAAGTGCGGCCCGCATAATTTTTGTTAGCTCCTATGTGGATCTTGGTTGCTAAAAGGTTGCCGACCCCTGCTGTATAGAATCGTGATAGTTCAGTGACAAACGACGAGTAAAATTTTTTTTTTAATACAAGTCACGTAGAATTATTCTGTGTACTTACTGACAGCCGTAAAACTGTGCCACCTAATTAGTAGGTAATAATGATACTTAATGAGATACCAAGTACATTTTTTAATTTAAAATATTATATCTATTACAATTTAATTACAATGTATCTTACATAGATATAGCAGTCAATTCAATACACACATTAAATTCTAAATGCGATTCTATAAAATGAATCACAAATATGAATGACAATGTGCACAACTACGAACAAAAATATCGACTGCCGTCAGATTACTAGGTATATTTCACTCATCATTAAACATTGCATTCAGATGGGCTCTAAAATACAAAAACATTGAATGCTGAATTTTTCGCCGTACTAATTCAGTCGTACGTTCACATACACTGGCGAGCCGGGCAAGTAGCTGCCTACCCGGATATCCGTCTATCGATTTGCACGCAGCAATTATCCCCGCGTTACCCGGCCGGTCGTAGAGCAAGGATCAATTACCGCTACCAGCCTACCACCCTATATTATGCGGGAATCGATGGACAAAGAGATGCATTGTGACACTGGATATAGATTAGGCAATGGTTTCGGAATAACGGCACCTATGCAATTTGTCGGCATAATACGGGTATAGGTTCCACTTTTAACGTTAAGGCGACGTGAGCTCCAAAAACTGATTTTTAAAAAATCGTAGCTCTTGTTTGGATTATAATACGGCTGCCTTAAATTTAATTAGCAATTTTGAGGCCTTTCTCGAGGGAAATCAGCTATTCGAATCCTGAGTTTTTGACTTTTGCTCGATAGAAAAAAATCACGAACATAGGTCTAAAATACACTTAAAAAAATCTTAACAAATTATGCACAACATCTAAACATATTAAAATTGGTTTTAAAAATCGGCAATGTCATGTTTGAGGGAAATCAGCTATTACTTTTTTATTTATTAAAACGCACAAAAAAATAATATTAAAAAACATGATATCCGCGCTTCCAAACACGCACTTCTATCTCGCTCACGCTTATGCTCAGTGAGAGGGAGAAAATACCATGAACCTACGTCCCCTTAAACTGTTAGACACAATACAGATACTGTTTAAAAATTCGTGAATTTATCTCAGCTAGTCTCAAAAAATATGTCGGTATCTAGTTACAGCAGCGTCACAATGTAATTTCCTAACAAGTTGTATTATGAAATGGCAATTAGACGAAAACAAAAACCCAGGGAATGAAGAATAAAATAAAAGATCCAGATTATTAGGTAGGTACCCTTGATAAATTACTTGAGTCAAAACACCCCGTCAGAAATAATAAATGCCTTTGTTTACTCATATCAAGTTGCACGAAGGAAATGATTGTTTTCCCGTCCTTGCGAATGCGTCCGAACATTTGTTTGCCGAAAACGCTACATAGAGCACGTTAACGCGATCTATGAGCCATAGTTTTGATAGTAATGGCCCTGTTTATACGAGATCCCAGCGCCTCTCCACTCGGTATCGTATCTTTAAGAGATATACTTATTTTCGCCTCTCTCATATCCTTCGCTCTATCGGATTTTCCCTCAGTAGCGAACTGGCGTAATCCCATTTCGTGGAGATTAAAAAGGGTCTCTTCTGACAAACTGATTCAATTATATGCTGTATTTTTTTTTGAAAAGTCGCTTGCTTTCTATTCATTTTTATCCTGCTTCGTATGATTTAAATTGGATTGCATTTGCTTTTCGCTTACGAGCTTTAGATGACATTATCTGGTTCGGATAGAACCCTCCTGATAATAATACGTAATGTGATTTGAAACACGACTGAAGAATTTCTTTTTAATATACAGCATCAACATATTTTAATCTGCTACCGTGCCCCCGCCAAGTCGAGCAAAACAAAGAGGCACGGCCGTACCATCCTTTTCTCGAAGCCGTTCAGGCCATTTTCAACATCCTGTAATTTTGTGCTGGCTAAAGCTACAACCCTGAATTTTCAGGAACATGTAGGACTTAATATGGCTAACATATAATATCAATAACATTCAATTTGAACTTTTAGTTTAAGAACTATTGTCCGTCAAAGTTCGTTAGTTTTGCACTGATATACTCACTGATAATGATCACGCTAATTCTAAGGTACTTCTAGCAAACCCACAAGCTCCAAATTTCAAACGTGATTATTTTTTAGCCTAGGTACTCATAAAAACCCTAAAAATATTGCATTTTCAGTCAAGTTTCAGAGATACACAAACTGTATAAGTAAGTTTGTAATCCTATACAAATACCTGCGATTACAAAGTTACTTTTGCAGTTTCTTCCTGCAAAACAATATAAACGTTATTTTGCGGTTGGTAAAATAACATTCCCATACAAAGTCTACAAAAAGAAATGAGATCCCATAAAAAACATTCCATGTAAAAATAGGCCAAGTCTTTCACGGTAAAAAGTGGTGAGATATTTCATAGAGCCAAGTCAGGCATTCTTATTAATCTTTATTTGCTTGCTAAATAAAATTTTGTGACTTGGCAATCACACTTACATAGTTTAAGGTAACTATGCAAAAATTTGTAAATGCAGGAAAGTTGTGTGATTCCCAAGTTGCAGAATTTTATTTAGCAAGCAAATAAAGATTAATAAGAATGCCTGACTTGGCTCTACGAAATATCTAACCACTTTTTACTGTGAAAGAGTTTCGAGACTTGGCCTATTTTTTACATGGAATGTTTTTTATGGGATTATATTGTGTCAATAAACGTGATAAAAAAGTGCGTAATTGTTTTTTTTAAACCAATTGAAGTACGACAATTAAAGATATTATAATTAGCTTGAATTTTCGAATTTCTGAAATAAATTTTACTACCCTTAATAAAATGTAAAACTGACACCCAATTAGCTAGTTTTTTTCCATGACTTTCGGTATTCAGTTATATTATTAACTGCATAACAAAAAGTATGCACTTGAAGCGCAGTGCCAAAAAAATGTAAATAATTGAATTTCCAAATTATTCCTTCAAGAGGGTTAAGCTCGTCGCAAGCCGGCGACTTCCTTCCACTTTCACGACAAATCGAATTTATGTTGTCTCTGATTCTATGAAAGATTGATAGAGTCAACACGGGCGATATTTGCGTTCCAAGGCACTGGTAATACAATTTAAAGTTTTGGAGCCCACATGAGCCTCCGTCTCGTTGCCATGGCAACGCCCTCCCTCAATGCGGATTTCTCGCTAAATTTCGGCAAACGCACGACGTGTATGGATAAAGGAAACGGTTTTCCGAGGAGGTGAATATCATTAGCTGATCGAATGATAGCGTTTGCTTACCATTTGTCAGTGCCATTAGCGAAGACGAAGATCCAAGCGACTCTGTACGTGTGCGACTAAGCGGAAAATGTCTGTTTACCAGTGAGTTCGTTTGCAGATAAAATAAATCGACCATTGGGATCACAGATGTATGAATATAAGGAGATCAGACATGGCGGCCGATTTGTATATAATTTAATTTAATTTATTGTAACTAACACATTATGGGTCCAGTAACCTGAAATAAATATATATTGAATTGAATTGAATATAGAGTGAGCCTGTCGCAAGTACATTAACCCACACAACGCCCAAGTAATTGACAAGACAAAGCACGCACACATCTAAAACACACACTCTTGTATACCTACACGCTTATTAGACAATAAACGCGCATCATATCAGGAATTTTGGGAAAAAACGTAATATTCTCTGCGATCAGCACGCGTGCACAGTATGGCAGTGTATGCCCATTGAGCATACAGCTGCGACACGGCCGCCGGCGGCTTGTCCTCTCTCTAGTATTCTATGCTCTGAGATTGGGATAGATGTATTTAAATTTTTAATTTGTCAAAATAAAATGACGTCAGAAACACATTGCAATTTACTTAACCCATACCATAACAAAAACAAAAAATAACGTGATGAGTTTCTGTCAAAAATTTCATTTTTGGTACAAGCTTTTACTGCCGACTGTACTTTTCTGCATACCATCATCAAGTACTCATTGAGACGATTCTAACGAGCCCAAACTCGATGGGGTTGCGTCTTTTTATTGCGGAGTTCCTATGGCCACCTTCCAGCTCCAGCATCAGATCAGCTCCAAGTCATCATAATATTGCATTGTCATGCAAAATTGCTTGCAAAATTTCAGCTCAATTGGATAACAGGAAGTGACTGAAAAATGGATTGCAAATTTTGACGGACAACTTACATACTTAGGTACATATTTACATACTTACATACGAACAGTGCAAGTTATTATAAAGCTTGTAAAAAGAGTTAATGTTGTCACAAATGTTACTGAGTCCAGTAGATAATTACGTAGACATTCTTGGAACATTCTGAGACTAATATAAACAGAGGTCATGAAAGTAGGTTCTAGATACGTAGCGACAGCGACACTATAAAGTTGTTTATTTGGTATAAAAAGGGCAATGAAACTATACCCGGATTACCATAAAATGAAGACAAAGCGCAAAACATGAGCATAGTAACAATGTCAAAGTAAAATTGTTTACTATTTTTACGATTAAGGGAGGGTTGCATCGACCACACTTTAGGTAAATGGCGGCGCCGGCAGCAGTCTTGCAAGGAAAACTGACAAATTTCCCATACAACCAGACTTTAACGGACGCAGCTTACGATTAGGTACCAACGTCTAAACAACCCACCCTAAATTAACTAATACAGCACGGTTATCACAAGATGGCCCGCGAGATAGACTATCAGACTCTTTCTTATTAAAATACTTAGAAAGAGACGGATAGTTTATCTTTGCTTGCCGCGACACAGCTCGCGCAGCGTCTTGTGATAACCGTTTTGGACGGTTAAAATTATTTTTTGGCTTCTTTAATTGAATAATTATACAAGGCTATGTTCGGTAGAATGATATATACAGGGTGTCCGGTAATGAATGGTCAACCTTCTAACCACGAATAGCCTTAGCCTGGTCCAGAAAATCCACTGTAAGGTGAAATGAAAAAAAAAATATGAAGACCAGAGTGGCCAACTTCCTGAAAAATCGTTTATCTAATACTGATTCTAAAATGGTATAACACATGCCATTTACATCTTTACAAATAAAGATGTTGCTATTTATGGTGTGCGTCAGGATGGCGGGTGGACCTAATTTTGAAGATAGCTCGTTTTCAGGAGAGGCACACAGAATTTTATTAAAGGTACACAGAGGTACACAGAAGGTACCAAATATCTGTCAACATTTCATTGAAATTCCCGAGGTCCACCCGCCATCCTGACGCACACTATTAATGTTCACTTTTGAACACCTTGTTTTGGAACAATTCGCTCTTCGAAAAGTGCGAATATATCGATAACCAGGGGACTTTTACTACATAAACCTTAAAGTCGATTTTCTGGACCAGTCTAAGGTGCCCTATTCGTGATGAGTAGGTTGACCTTTAATTACCGGAAACTCTGTATTGTATACAGTCAGGGGTCAATATCTGTACACGCCTTTATGCCATTGACAATAGAGTCCGGTACATATATTTAGGTCCTTATTTATGTACCTATATTAATACCCCTGACGTACACTTTGTGTTTTGTTTAGCTACTTGTTTAATATATACAAAACCTAAGAAAACTTTTATAAACAAGTCCCCAAACTCCCAATCACGTTGCATGCCTACTCAATTCAAAAAAAACAATAGTCGGAGAGGAGAATATATCACTCACTCTACGTGGCAATGAAAAAGGAATCCGTCCCAGGCCAACGTCGCTACGTTTATTCACCCCCTTTATTTACAGTGGGGATTTTCTGATTTTACTTCGGATTTTCCAACACTAGCAGGATTTCCAGTTCCTCGTACATGTTGTTTTATATTGTTTACTTATACGACAGCAAACGAATATAGGTATTTTCCTTGTATGGTGAGGTCTTGATATTATTGAAAAAAAAGTGCGAGTCGGACTCGCCCATCGAGGGTTCCGTATAAAATTACAAATGTAAAGTTTTCAGATTTTTCCCTGTGCTTGTAGTGTAGATCCCACCAAAAACATAAATGTAAAAAAGGAGAGCCAAGTTCAATACAAAAATTATGATTGGCTGTGGGCTTCGCCGCAAAAAGAGTGAAGATCTAAATGAGTGCCAAGTTATATGCAAAATCCAAATATGTATTTATAGGAACAAAATAACATTATGAACAAATATTAAACTCTATTTCTTTGCTTTATTGAATACCTATAATAATTGTTGTTATTTAAAAATGTGAGATCTTAAAGAAGGTTAGATTTGACTTGATTATACTTATGTCAGTCAGTGAGTCAGTGCTAAAATTTAAGACTTTTTGACCTTCATATCTTTATAACCGTTTGAGCTAGCTTCATTAAATTTGGGCTCCTAGATGTTCTTATGAATATAATTAAACACACGTAGTTTTATGTGTTTACGTTAAAGAGGTTTTGAGTTATAGAAGGGTTCAAAAGTGGCACCAAGTGGTTCGTGTAACTCGGCACTCGGCGCTGGCTAGCCAGTTCCTTTGCTTGAGCTTGGCTTGACAAGCTGCCGCGTGTCTAGAATTTCAATAATTCATAATTCTAGGTCAACGGAAAGTACCCTATAAATTATGATTCCCTTGAGAGTGTCGAAATATACGTCTCTTTTTTTACGCTAACTTAGAAGTTTGATTTTTTCACTGCTTCAAGGGACTGAATTGAGTATATGGTTTTAATTGACAACATTTCAAACTATGTAATGATGCCTAATTCGAAAACCATTTCGGTAATTATGTTACCTGCACCCTTAGCGTGGGATTGAAGTGAGTCACGTCTACTATCGACGCTACCGCCTATCGTCAAGATTTAGTATGAAAAGTCTATACACCGCCCCTGGTGGTCACTCATAGAACTAAAAATCCAAACTGTAACGTGAGTCACTTATACATTACTTAATTCGCGATCGACTTCACGTTCGTTCACGATTTTCCAATATTCAACCTTATATCACTGGCATTTATCGTTTTATTTTAAATGTTTGTCGGTTATGACATTACAGTATACGCGCATCGCGACGTCGACAGTGTCGACTGTCGATACAATATGGCGGCGCGGGGGCCATTTATTTGCATTTTTAAATACAAAATACGCGACAATCCGAATTTTGCGGATATATGTTGTCAATTCAAAACCCTTATTTTAATAAGTTATTTAATTTGAGATAAATTTCGATCGGATCTACGGTAACTCTTGACGGAATAATACGATATCACGGGCCATTTTGCAAGTGAAATAGTAAACTACAGTCGCGACGGTATTCTTCGATTCGAAATGTCTCACACTACCGATTGGTAGTACGAATCGAACGTTAAATTACGCATCGAAAACTAAACGCAAAGTGCCTAACGTTTTGCAGTTGGTTTCGTAGTGCAACGGCAGTGTGAGTTACAAGTTTGACGGGTCGAATCGAAGAATACCGTAGCGAGATCGAAATCTATTCGAAGCGCGTTTATTCGATCTCGTATTAGTTACGTAACGTTAGGTTACGATTGTATCTCACAATAAGGGTACTGAACGGAACGTAATAAAGTAGTTTTCAGATTTCATTTCTCACCCATTTTTAAGAAAATCGCGATATTGTATTCATCCATAAGCCGGTTGTGACGTCAATACTACGACTGTCATATGAAAGGTGTGCAAGCTGTCATACAGAGCCGTAACGTTGACGTCATAATTTGGTTACGAACTTCTGGAATTCGCTACTTTACAATGTAATATTTCTGAATAAAAATTACAGTTTAGGGAGAAATAAAAAAACACGTGCCGCTTAAAAAAAATTGTAGCGAAATAAATCATAATTTGGCCCACTTGAAAAAATGGAATGTTGTCAATTTCAACTCGATACCCTCCACGCGTTCTCGAGATAAAAGATCTTGACCTTGACAGACAGACAGACAGTCAGACAGACGGACAATAAACTGATCCTAGAAGGGTTCCGGTTTTTCCTTTTGAGGTACGGCACCCTAAAAATACTAAAAGTCTAAACTAGATTTTACATTTGCCAGACGGTAAAATGGTTGTAAAATAACAGCAATAACAAATCAATTTCCTACTAGTGTGTGTCTACCACATTAATGAAGTGTAGACAAACTTCGGACTGGTTGAAGAGTTTTATGGCTATGTTTAAGCTGCTAGTGGGCTATAGGCACAGTATTACAATATATTCCCTAAATTGTGCTATAGGTCAATAATTTCAGCATTGTGATTTGAAATGTGTTCTATAAGTATAAATAGGTAAGATACAAATGATACAATTGCGTGCGTAATATTTGAGTGTGGTTTGTTTCAAGTAGGCAATAAGTACAAAGGTATTACAAGGAGCTTACGGGAACATTGCAAACGCAACCAGGCTCTCCTTCTACCAATAACTGGCTTCATTTATTTTTTACCAATCCTGTCTAAGGGCGGGCTGCACCAGCTTGCGATAACAGGCCTTAAATATGACACCAGAAGCCCTCATTCCATAAAAACATGTCAAACTTTTTTTTTTTATACAACGACGGTGGCAAACAAGCTTACAGACGGTTTGGTGCAACCCCTCCTTGGTTGATGTTGTTTTCCTTGTCATTTGATATTTGACAATAATTAAAAATTCTTGCAAGCAAGACACTTCATTAACCGGTAGACTTTGTACTCCTTTTTGTTATTATTACTGTGAATACAAAGTCCACTTAGCGTTGAATATTTTATGCATAGATGCTTTTCTTTGTTTATGTTATTGTTTTGATCACGTTGCTTTTGACTTACGTTTTCTTAGCAATATTGTGTGGCAACCAAATCTAAGCTGTAGGTTGTGCAATATTGAATTGGGACACCAATGTCTGAATTTTAATGCGCCACTGATTTAGGATTACACACGTTAGAATTAGCATAAATTGGCAATTTGGAATTGGATTTAGAGATCCGTCCTTGATGTTTCGATTCTTATTGATGAAATTATCTTGACCTTTATTGATTTCCGTCAGTGCACAAATAAGAGTGTGTTAGATTCATCAATATATAAAGTTAAAATTATAATATGATCATGTGTAATGCGTAAGAACGCATTAGAAATAATCACCCAGCATAACATAATCACATCAGATAAAAACGAATATCATAAAAGATAGTAAAAAATTAAATCTCCCAATATTTGACACACCACCTGGTTGTTCACCTCACCAATATCGATCTAGAACTGGAACCAACGTCAGTGAGCCTTTATTTAATTTTACTTCCGATACAATTATCCTATCCGTTTAGTCATTGCTCAGAATAATCACTCAATACAAATTGAAAAGCAAGACATCCTTGGTCCAAATCAGTCACAAGAACGAGTATATTGGCGAGTTATCCCGGCAGATTCAATTGTAGAGAGAAGCTTGCCGGATAAATCCCTGCTTAGGAAATGGTCTCGGCTCCAACAGACAGATAGCTTTAGGTATTCCTCGGCGTTTGCTCTTTACATTCACTTTACCGATTCATACGTCGAACAATAGATGGGAAGCCTTGGCTCTATACTTTAGTTGGCTTCGTATACGCTGCCCAGGGGACGCAGTAGTATTTTATATTTAATCTTTACCAGTGGGAATAGTATGGAGATATTGGATAACAGTCCATCCTAGGTATAGTTTAATTTTGATCATCATCATCATCATCCTATCAGACGAAAGACGTCCACTGCAGGACATAGGCCTCCCCCAAAGAGTTCCAAAGTGACCGGTCCTGCGCGACCCGCATCCAGCGGACTCCCACGACCATTACCAGGTCATCAGTCCACCTTGTCGGGGGCCTACCAAAGCAGCGCCCTCCGGCACGTGGTCGCCACTCGAGAACCTTTCCGCCTCAACGTCCATTAGTTCTACGTGCAATGTGCCCCGCCCACTGCCACTTAAGTTTAGCGATTCGGAGGGCTATATCGGTTACCTTGGTTCTGCTGCGGATAGCCTCATTTCTGATGCGATCACGCAGAGAAACTCCCAACATATTTCTCCAACGCCCTTTGGGTGACTTTGAGCCTTCTTATGAGGCCCATTGTGAGCGACCACGTTTCAGTGCCATATGTCATTACTGGCAACACACACTGGTCAAAGAGTATTGAGACACTGCGGAATATTGGACGAAAAGATGTGCCGGTGCGATGTTAATTTTGATATTTACAGTCAAGTGCAAAAATGTGTATCAATTAAATCCTCTCATAAATATGAAATACCGAATGGGAGAGCGATGGGGCATCTTTACGAGTAAGTTGTATGCACCCATAGTTTTACACTTGATTGTACAAATTTATATTTGATTGCATTAAGTAGTAATGGGTCGGGGAAGCTACTCATCAAGGCAACTTGGGGGACCTCCCGGTGTTTAGTAATGACCGCAATTACTTCCGTAACAAGCAGCCATGTCATAATGTCATGAAATCTTTCTTTTTGTACTCGTCGATTAAAATCTGTGTATTAAGATTTCATAGAGAATACTGCAAGATTCCTCTTTTCATCGTTGAATAGTCTATGTTACTTCCGAAACAACCGAAATAACTGTTTCAATACGCTCTAGACAACCGAAAAAAATTTGAAAATAGAACTTCGTATTTCAATAATATGTGTCCTTGTTTAAGGAGACTCGATCCGATACAAAATTGCCAATCTATGGCGTTTCGGAACGTAGCAGCGTCGCGTCATCTGTCAAAAATCTACTTAAACTTGGTGCTGTATCCAGGGCATAAAAAAATAACAATAACTACGCTTTGTGATTGGCTAGTATTTAGCCAATCACATGCATTCACAGCACAGTAGGTACTGCAACATTACGGACGCCGGTGGTGTGATAGAACTAGACCATGTACGATATTTAATTTTCTTATATACTCAATACTTAATGACTTAAATTATTAATTTTAATGAACTCGTACAAAAAGTATTGTTCACAATAGTGTCATAATCAAGCTTTTTAATCTCGTACCTTATTTAGGCCACTCAGCAAGCTTCGTGGCCTAAACACGGTATACTCGACTAAGAAGCTCTCTATTATAACACGATTGTGAAAAATACTATTTTGAGTAGGTAATAAATGACGTTATTACGGTAGCAAACTATCTAATAAATTAAATCTGAATATCGTTTTTCACTGGAATTGCCAATAACGTAAAAGTCTTCGCGTTTTTAAAATAAAGTGGTCTGATTATATTGACAAAACCAATACTCAAGAACCAGTTATTTCATAAAAATACTTAAAAGTAGTAATTATGGCACTTCACTCGGCAATTTTTATAGCGGCATAACAACAAAACGCCGCAGTAGTGGTGATACTGGTGATACGCTATCAACTGCATGCAATATTTTACAACAAGGAACTTTTAACAACTTTGCCACTTATACAGGCTTTGGAGCTTAAAAATATCTCCCAAGTCGAATTGTTTCGAGGAGTTTCGGAAATTTTCCTGTCAGTGCCTGAGTGAAGGGAGATTAATCATTCTGTCAGAAGAAAAAGAAACGATAAAAAGTTTTTGGAGGTATCCTCGTTCAGTTTTCATCGAGGATTCACGACTAATATGTAAAGTTTTAAATGAGATTTGCAGTGCTAAAAACTATTTATCTATATAATTAAGTATAATTTGTTTGTTTGGTTGTTTGTCCAACTTGTTCGATTCCCAATTCTGAAACGTTTGCATTTAGATATATATTTATGCTTGGAAATTCTATACGTAGCTACTCGTTTTATTTGCTCTTGATTGTAGTTTAAAATGTACTGTATAAAGTAAACGATTCAATGCTTGACACCTTTATTCCAATAATTGAGACGTTGTGGTTCTCCTTTATACCTATAGTAGTAAAGAAGAACCCTGTAGTAAGAATGAAAGTGTTAAATCAATTCAATTCATTTATTAAATCAGATAACAAGATCCATTATTTGTTAGTATTATCCTTAGAAAGACTATGTTAGGCTACTTAGAATATCAGCAATACAATATAAATTCATTAATTATTCATTCATTTATTAATTATGTATTTTATTATTTTTATTATAGGCTCATGCAGGCTCATGCAATTTGCTCCATTGCCTCATGAGTAGACAGTGTATTCTACAGGAGAGTACGCTTAGGAGACTGTTAGCACTACCTTGCAATCTGTGCAATAGGGATGCCGCTCTTTTTCGCATGATAGCGTAAGCGTAAGCGCCTCCATGTCAATGTCGTCACTGAGATCCTCGGTGAGCCAGTGACCCAGGTATTAAAGCCGCTAATACTCTGCGAAGGACGGCGCCATTTAACTCAACAGAAGGAGCTTCCTAGTTTCCTGTTGCCTGCCCTAAAGACGAGTAGCTCACTTTTAGCTGTATTACACCTGAGCCCATGCCTCTCCGCATAGCACTCACATATTCTGACGAACTTCCTGAGCGCACTGATAGAGGGAGCCAACAGCACCATATCGTCAGCATAACTTACGTCGTTGATGCCTATGTGACAACCGACCTTGGTGCTATAGAGTTCCTCCGTCAGCCCGTGTATATGACACATTAAATAAGGTCGGAGAGGTTAACCCCCCACCTCACTCCACATTTCAACATGTATTCATCCAAGTGCCCGTCGCACCGAGTTGATTTGATTATGTACCAGTATTCAAATACCGCGATTAACTCTGGCGGGAGACTGGTCTCGGACGACACCTTGCTCCACAAGATGTCATTCGAGACTAGGTCAACACCGGGTCAAGTTAAATACTGGGTCAGTGTCTAGCCCCGGAACGTTTACCTGAATTGAAAAAAAAACAGTGGCAGTTATAATTATTACACCTTTTACAACTAAAAACCCAACGATATAAAACTACATACAAATACAAAATAATTTATTCAGTAACTTAAATGATTTATAAAAATGCAGGTTGGTGTCTCTTTTAAAGCATACCAAGACACATTACCTAATGATGTGTCAACAGTATAGACAAATACATTGGTATAATACAATGACTATTTGCTGCCAGCAGCGTTTATTTTTGTTTCCGACGTTCCGAATGAAGTGTTATCACAACCACTCACAACTAAGGTTATCGATTATTCATTAGTCATTCGCCGCTGGCAGCGCGCGCGCATCACTCGAGCCTGTTTTTGTGCATCGATGTGAAATGAGCTAGAAATGCGTTTATCGTTTGTGACATTAATTAGTTTGTTTGGACTGTGCGTGACGTACGACATGATTATTGGGGATACTGTGCACCGCAAGATGGTGTTCCATCAGCGAGTAAAGGATTTTGCGATACCCTTCAAGAAGAGGATAAAAACTTTGACGTATACGGACCCTGACAAAAGGATTATCAAAGTACGTACACTCATAGCCTTTTTTTATTGACTAACTAGTTTCCACCCGCGACTTCGTCTGCGTAAACCTGGGATAAAAACTATCCTTTATTTTAATCCAGGAGGTATATTTTTTTTATTATTATTTAACTATCTTCGTGCAAAATTTCATCCAAATCGGTTCAGCCGTTTAATTAATTGAGTAACAAACATCCAGACATCCAAACTTTCACATTTATAATAGAATATAATATCGAAGCGACTCGCCGAAATAACGGGTGACCAGGGGGCTGGCTCATACCTCGCACAGAGGATAAGCATTGCCAATTTGCCATCCAACGTGGCAATGCTGCCAGCCTTCTGGGCACGTTGCCCAGCGACGGCGAACTCGGACAAATATTTTATTTGTAAGTTATTTTATTTTATAAGTAGTTTAGTTTTAGATATAAGTTATTTTATTTTATGAGTAGTTTAGTTTTAGATAGGTATAGTTTATAATATATATATATTGATATTATAATATATATATATAATTTAAAATAATAATACAATTAAAATAACTTAGTACTATAAATAACCACTAAAGCAATCTGTATAAATATTAATTAGAAGGTAGTTAGTAAATGAGAAAAATAATTTTATCTCTTGTCATTTTGGTGACCGCATCATTAGTGCCTAATTTACGTTTAATGTTGGTTTTACTTAACTAGTTTTTACACGTTCTTTTTAAATAACCTTTTAGCGATAAGATGGACTTGACTTGAATGATCTTTCTTAGTCCACGTAGCTACTGACCCTGTCCACGCAATTTACCGCGTAGCTGAGATGTTTACCTAGTCTAGAAAGGAGTTAGGTTTTTGCATCAAACTATTTACTAAAGAAAACAGTTCCAAGTAAACGTGGGTTTTACCTTTAACTTCCCGTGATTGACGTCTGTAAACTGCTTGTCGATTGCAAATTAACATTTCTTTACCTTTTATGACTAAGCAGTAAAAACTGCTTGTTCGCAAGAAAAATGACCAATTTAAGTAAGTACCTACCTATACATTTTGTGCCGTACGCAAAAGTCGTTATTACGCTGAAGCAAGATATTAATCAGTATTTAAAAATGACTATTGCTGAATATACGAGTAGGTATGTACCTTCATTAAACAATCATGAAGACGAACTAAGTAGGCCTTCCTTTTATGTATGGGAAAAATACAAATTAAGGGAGCAATTCAATGGTTAAAATACTGCTTGGTGAAAAATGCGACCGAGCATTACATGAGTTTGATAAAGTCAACTATTGAGAAAATGAACCATTGGTAAATTAATAAATATATTAAAATGGGGATTAACGCGAATGGGGATAATGTGGACTATCTATTGAGGAAAACGAATTTTGGGTAACCCCTATACTATCATTCCGTTGCTTTTATGTTTCACTGTGTCTCCATTATAAAAATATGGTTAAAATACGAATAAAATGCAAGGACAGGAAGAAAATGTTTTTCTTATAACATTAATTTCTAAGATAGGTATTAGGTACCTACCTATAGTACCTAAAGGCGCTTGCAGACGATCCAACATGGCAGTCTGCCTTGCAATCCGGCGCGTGATTTAAGCTTTAAGATAGAGTAAAAGAGGAGAAATAAATGAACTTGGTTTTCTCGCTTTATCTTATAGCTTGCGGGGCTGCAATGCAGGCCCGTTTAGATACTGTTTAATTTAAGATACCTAGTTTTTTTGTATGACATTCGTTGACACGTAATAAGATAACTTGTAAAGGATACTTTTGCAGCGAAAATTTAACTTTTCAAGAAGCTAAATTTAATTTACGACTCGAGGGCTGACACTGGCACTGACCCATGGCATGACCCATGTACTTACTTATAGATTCTCGTAAATTAAATTAAAATAAAAACTGTCATACGTTGACTAACGAAACCGAACAAGCAACTTAACGTTATTTACGTTAATTGGACTATAATAGGTAGTAAAAGTTTTACCAGACTAACAATATTGTAAATTTCTAACGACAACATCAGTTTCACAAATTCGCATTGTGTAAGCGAGGCCTGATATTTAATAGTCAGCAATATTGAATACAATTTAACTATGTTTTCCTTTTTCTTTCTAGGGTGTTGCTGCCATAGACAATGACTTTTCCCATGCCAGTGCCAACATAACGGAAGGTGGCGTGGGCCAACACTTCGTCACAGTGAGAATGAAGAGCCAGAGGCACCATCCGCTCAACTTTGAAGTAGAAATATATGTATAGTTTTTTATTTTTATATTGTGATATGTCATATAGGTATAGATGTAAATAATTATTAGTTGTATGTAACTTGTGTACCGTAACGTGTGATAATTTGATAAAACTGGTCCCAAACATGTGTAAAGATATTTCTCCTATTTTACCTTCCGGAGCAATGTACAATCAGCAAAGTAATAGCTAGCAAACGACTTAGTACATATTACATAAAATAAAATATGCTACTGTGCAGTCAGCCAAGAAAGTGGTCTACCACTTTTCGACTTTATTATGTATATTATGTATATATTATATATTATATATTTATTATGTCAAAGTTAAATATATGACGTGAATGGGGATGATGCTATTGAGGAAAGTCACCATATTTGCAATATATATATTTAAAAATACTTTTAAATAATTAAATGTATAAGTACATGCATTCATTGTTTAAAGATAAACAATTAAACAGCAACGCATTCGTTTGACATGATGACCAAAAATGGATTGCTGACGTAACATATTGCAGGTTATGTATTGATTATAAATAGTTAATATTGGATCGTAAGGTCTAATGTTGGATATACGGCAGGAGTCGTTAAGCTGAGTTGGCCGGATTGGAAACTTCTAACTAATAGCCAAGTTGCGCCCTCCAGAAGGGTGTGGTTAACCTATACAAATCTATCTATTTCTTTGTGACACCAAATAAATATATTTCTTTCTTTCAAATAATAAATAATGTCTGTGAAATCTAAGTTTCTAGCTTTGTATGTTTGCGTGTAATCTCGGAAACTATTCATGCAATTTTTCTCATGTATTAGGTACTACATAGAATAGACCTTCCGGATGGAAAAGGATATATTCATAGCTTATTTTGTAAAACGCGGGCAGATCCAATGTTAAATAAATCAGCCGAACTGAAAAAAACTAAATTTTAATAAAGTTGATGCAACCTTCTGAGCTAGTCTTCGCAATAAATAAATATTCGGAAGCATTTCAATGTCTTTTCCGAATACGGTACAATAGCCGAGTAACCTGCCAAGCGATTGTAGTTGAATTAATTTTTCGACGCCTTGATGTCGATTGTCGAGTCAGTCAGTTGAGGCCATCGAATATCAATTAATTTTTATTGATGTAAATTATTCCACATCAAACACTTATTAAATATGTTATGAAATTGCTAGATTACGCCGGTATAAAAATATTTGTATAAAAGTTAACATTAAAATTGGATTAAGCAATTCGTACTGTCGACGCCAAAAATATGTTTACACTCTTGCACCTTATCCCATTGTAATAAGGCGAAAACTGTAAACATATTTTTGGCGTCGACCGTAGAGATTTAAAATATTTATTTGCTGTATACAATTTTTGTAAACAAGAAATCTCAAACTATTATAATGTATGCAATTATTGTGTAATCGTCAATTTGCTTGTAATTTGTTATCGTCAGACTTATCTCCTTGACATGCCGGAGGTCAGATATAAATACAATTTACTTTAACTTCAAATAATCAAACTATGTGCCTTTAAAGTACATATGTACTTACTTATGCTCACAACTCTCACAAGAGTGTAGAATATGCTCTGGAATATTCTTCACTCTTGTGTTGTGAGCAACTTAATACTAGATAAATGTTTATTTAGCTCAGACTGTGAATGACGTAAGCTGTAATTCAAATAAGCTTTAAAACTTGAGGTAGGTATATGGATCTATTATTACTTATTAATGTTCGCATTGTGTGAATCTCATTGTTAAGGTAAAGCAAACGCTTTTCAATATTACAATAAGGTATTGTACCTACTTCCTGGATATAAATAATTAAACATTCATGATAAATTATTTGTATAAAACTCGGTTTTTTAATAATAAAATAACCTAAGACAACCGCTTTAGCCTAGTTGGTAGTGACTCTGCCTACGAAGCAAGAGGTCCTGAGTTCGAATCCCGGTAAGGGCATTTATTTGTGTGATGATGATGAGCACGAATATTTGTTCCTGAGTCATGGATGTTTTCTATATATTTAAGTATTTATTTATATATATAAGTATGTATACCGTCGTCTAGTACCCTTAAAACAAGCTTTGCTTAGTTTGGGAGTGGTCGATATGTGTAAAATTATCCGCAAAATATTATATAATATTATTATTATTATACCTACATATATTCTTAAGGTAAGATAAGATGCAGATTACGTATGACAAGGTAAGGTGATTTCAGGATGCTACCCGGGATAACAGATTTCCGATTATTTATTGATAAATGTAGGTAGGTACATCTCATTTACAATTTTTATAAGTCACCAAATAAATAGAACATAAGTTTTTGGACTGTGTTAGGGTCAATGATCTTTCTGAACTCATTTGTTACATTGTATTGCACGCAAGGTCAGAAAGCAATGCCTCAGTTTTTTTGTAAATCAGGCATCACTCTCAGCTGTTTAAATATGTTCGGGAGCACAGTTATTGGGCAAATCTCCGAGCGTTTGAACCGCTCGGTTCTAACGTCATTGTCGGCTCAAGATTATTTCAGCAGAGGTTAAACATACCGCGGAAAATTAAATCAGAAATGACTCAGCACCGGTATTGGCTTACGTCCTCATCAAAAGTGGACCCTGATATTCGTCTCTTTTAATAGTATTTCTTGGAGACGACAATGACGAAAAAAAAACGCCTCAAAAACGCTGAATATTCGCCCTATTATGTGTGTCCCGGCAACTCTGATTGTAAGTTATAACGTAAAGTTGATTACGAACAATAGGAAGTATAAGAACCTTACGCGACTTCCTGATTTTGCGCTTGAAACTAATTTTCATGGCTAAATGCCGTGATGTTGTGCCACAAATAGTGGAACGAAAATTAAAAAGTTACTTTGCAGGCTTAGGCCTGAAAAGTTGTATGAAATCCCATTTCAGGCCGCCTCGAGATGCTGCGCCCGAAAATAGTACATTATTGCCGTGGCCGGGAAGGAGGCAATTGCAGGCTGAGTATTTTGTTTAAACGGACGAGCTTGCGAGTCCGTTTAATTATAATACGAAGCCTGCAATTGCCTTCCGGCTGAGGCTAATATAGTGCTTTTCTCAAAAATGGGGGGATAAAAAGACTAAATTTAAATCAAGCGTTATTATTAAATACAAATTGAGGATACTACAAATTACATAAAATTAAACGTCATATTTTTTTTTAAACAGAATCGCAAGTGTATTTTTCCACCGAAAAACGCAATCTTTTTATGACACATACAAAAATGTCGCGTTTGCAACAGAAAAATACGACTTGATTTGGCTGAATACGACCTGTGCCGTCTTTTATATGCCAGTTTTTACTTTTTAAAAAGTTTGGTACTTGACAAATAAAGGAATTTATATGTAACATTGCAGGCGGCCTGCAATGTTTTTTCTTTTTTAATTTTGATTTGGCCTTAAACTATACACTTTACCTTCCAATATGTAGCGAGTTATGTTCACTTTGCGGGCCATTTTTGAGAAAAGGATACTTCCGAGTCTATTAGGAACGTAAAGAGAATATTTCATTGCATGTTTGAGAAAAGAATCATTACTGACTCGACTGACAGTTGACACTGACAACTGACGGCTTACTGATAGATATCGTACCGCCTCAGCACCCACAAATCAGGAAGTCGCCTAAGCCTAAATCTAGGCGATAACAGTAAGCTCTCGATAAAGTACCTACAAATTACCGCATACCGATTCCGTCCCGTTAAAGGATGACTCACGCCTGAACGGGCCGTTTTCTAAGATAGACTACGGCGTTTTTGCGCGGCCAACCACGGCCGAGGCTCGGAAGCGGCCCGGTATCGGCACGGCTGGGCCGCGCTAAAACGCCGTAGTTTATCTTAGAAAACGGCCCTTTCTAACGTGGGTCATCCTTAAATGTGAAATCGGCTATAGGTTCATAAAGATTGAACATTGCTGATATTACGTAAGTAACTTTTTTTTTTTTTTTTGTCCGGGTGAAAATCCTCATGGATACCACCACGCCACGGGGAGGAGCAATGGTTATTTCAGACTTCTACTGACTAAAAACCCCCGGGTGTTCCTCACACCCACTTTTTGACCGGGATACGGGGACCATTATTCTTCCGCGTCCTGGCCGGTGGTTGTCCGCAGTCGGACCCAACACTGGGGGACCACCCATCCCCCCGCCATCAAAAAAGTAATGTGCCCGGAACACTTGGCATCCCACCCAACCCAAGGACCCTACTCCTTCGGACGACGAACGTCCCCGTGTTCGTCGCCTGGAGGTCATCCTTATGGTGGCAGTCGGTGGTCAACTCTCCGGCGGCGCTGCTGGTGTGCTTCTACGGCATCCACTCTCGCCCGTTCCGCCCTTTCCTTCTGTGCCACTACTTCTTCACAGAAGGAAAGCATTGCCCTCCAAGACCTGTCGCTGTCGACCATATATTTAACTACTACCGGCAGCGACAGATCGTCACCAATTACCTGGGCCAGTTCGTCCCTCTGACTCGCCCAGGCCGGACACAGCTCCAAGGTGTGCTGAGCTGTGTCCTCGGCCTCACTGCAGCTATGGCACTCCATAGTAGGTTCTCCCCCGGCTATGCGACACAGGTACCGTCCGAAGCAACCATGCCCCGTACGTAAGTACCTGCGTCAGTCGGAAGGTAAGTGTCCAACCACTGCGACAGTACTGGGCGCACAGCCTCAATTGTTCTAAAGCCAGCAGATGGTGTTGCCAGCCTCTCTTTCCATAGCTCGACCGCCTGGAGCCGAAATTCCTCACGCTTCGCCTCCACCTCCCTTTGGTGCTGGCCAATGGTCCCGTATTACGTAAGTACCTACTTTAACGCGATATCCCTTGGTCTAAAGCATCTTGAAGTTAAACACAATCGCATACAGTTTTTTCTAATACAAAAATTTAATACATTTGGGTTTCCTTCCTTTTCAACCTTAGCCAACTCAAATAATACATTACATTACTAGTGGTTCTGTGAACGGTAGATCTTGCAAGTATGGATTAAAAAAAACTATAAACTGAACTGACAAAAAAAACCATACAATTATCGAGCCTTTTTGGTCACCAAAGGGTATTGGGTAAAAGTATTGTAATTTTTTTAGGTGAGCGGCTACTCGTAAAAGTGGTAGATTATGATAGATCTATTCAAAACATACATATTTTGTTATAAAATGTAATACCGTGAACCCTGTGACTTCGCCTGGATTTCACAGTTTTTTGAAAATTACTCACAGATTTACAACGTGTTTTTGCTTGTTAAGATCAAAAAACTAATTAATCTATATGGGACTTTAGTTTACCGTAACTTAAGGTCTAAATTTCGCTAAGGAATGGCTACAATTGGACTCTAAAGGTGGTAGGCGAAGTGTAGACAAAATGCCCTGTCTTCGCCTACATACTGCCGGAGCGTCAGTTATAGACAAATTTTGAAGTTGCCGCCCACTATCTTATTAATTTTTAACGTGCTTTCGATTATGAACCTTAACTATCCCAGGTGTCATATTTAAAAAAAAACGATGGTAGGCGAAGACAGGTTACGATCTAAAGTTAGTTTCATACATTTACTGTTTTTTCGATAGGGCTGTCAAAAATCATATTAACTTACTCGACAACAAAAAAAAGGGTACCTAATGTTATAGGACTAATCAAATATACTTGTTTTAAAATTAAAAAGTTATATTGTGAAAAATTAAGTACTTATCTTGTTTTATAATATGTTAAAATCGCAATCAGCTTAAATCAGTTACATTAAAAATGGAGTACCTCTAACTAATCATCTCTCTCAAATAGTAGGTATAAACATGAGTCAAAAATATTAATATTATATGACTTAAAAATATTCATAACATAGGTTAACATTCATATTTCTATAACACACTTGGATTGACAACCCTAGGGGCAGGCGAAGTGTAGCTACAAGCTGGCCGAAATATGACCTCAATTACATTTTAATCGATTGCGACGTATACAAATAAGTTAGGTAAAAAAACAATACTACCATAAGAAAGAGCATTAGTTGTAGATTGTAGTGCAAGAAAAAACTTACCGTTATCTCTTCTTAACCACTATTACAACAACACAATCCAAAATTACAAGGCAATCCAAAACACGTGCTGTCACTGTAACGAATTACCGGCACTGACCGTAAACGGCGTTAAGTTAGCCACAATTGATGCGAGAATATTGCCATGCATAAAAAACACTTTCGAATCAGTAGTTTTGTGTGGAACCTGCCCTAAAAACTAGGCGGGAATTTCAACTTTTATTAAAATAGGCGATGTTAGGTATCCCAGGCGAAGTCACGAGGTTCTACGGTACTCTAAAATGCATCGGAGCCGAGATATTTGCAATATTATTTCCACAGGTCATACTGAAAAGTTATAAACAATACTTAAAATATCTCGGCTCTGACATTGTTAAACGCGTTTAATTTTATATATCTTATGCATATTAAGAGGTCCTCTAAAGTTTAGAGTCAAAACGATTATAAAACAAACATCTTTGGCGGCTGCAAAAACGTCTTTTTTTTTCATACAAGATTTCACGAGAATCGGTTGAGATATGAGAACTGTAGAGTAGAACAGCCGGATATACGAAAGGATGTTGGCCCAAGCTGAAACGGATAACTTCGTTCGCTTCGCTCGCTTGTTCAATTAAACGATATAATCAAGTTCCAATAATACAAAGACCATTCAACAAAATATAAAACTTCACACATTTAGATAGGTATTTATCGTAATTTATCCAAAAAAGCCATTCTCAAACATTGTTCCATCACGTTTTCTCGTGCGCGGAAAACGTATAGGTATAGTATAGGTAGCATCATAAACATGTAAAGGCTTTTGGTGGTTCTAGGACTTTATCGCTTAGAGATAAGGTCCTAGAAGGTCTAGGACTTTATGGATATTATATCTAGGCTAGAACCAACACAAGTGTATACATGTTTATGATGCTGACTGTACGTGTCTCTTACACGGAGCGTAGTTTAAAGGAATCTAGGCATTGCCTTAAGGCGACGCGACGTAGGCTCAGAAAACGGATTTTTATAAAGTCGTAGAGCTTGTTTGGATCATAATACGGCTGCTCTAAATTTAATTAGCAATCTTGAGGCCTTTCCCGAGGGAACTATAGCTATTTGAATACTGAGTTTTTGACATTCGCTGATAGAAAAAAATCACGAACGGTCTAAAATATACTTAATAAATTCGTAACAAATTATACACAAAAGCTAAACATATTAAAATTGATTCAAAAAATTGGCAATATCATGTTTGAGGGAACTTATTAGATACTAGCTGTTGCCCGCGACTTCGTCCGCGTAGAACTTTTTATCGTCTTAGAAAATGATTTCTCTCAATACAAAATTTGAACCCTCTTTTAGGGGATAATTAAAAAAAAAGTTGATGTTCATTTTCTAGTTTGTGAACAAACAGTCTTAAACCTAAGTTAAAAATCTCATACTTTAAAAATGCCTTGAAATACTCAAACTTTGAACCAATTTTAACACTCTTAGGGGATGAATTTGGAAAAACTCTGAAATCAGTTTTGTAGTCTTTTAACGTACAGAATAAGACCGAAGTTAAAAATCTCTTACTCACACTTTAAAATTTTATTGCTCGCCATTTAAAATTTGAACCCCCTTTTAAACCCCCTTAGAGGTTGAATTTTTCTAATCGCTGAACGAACTTTTTTCGTAAACTTTTAAGTCTCTAGCTCAAAAAAAGTGTTGCCCATACAAAGCTTTCTTAACCCCCTTAGGGGTGGAATTTTCTAAAACTCTGAAAGTACTTTATTATTAATTTTAATAAGTAACATTTTGAATAGTTTTAAGTCTAGTAAAAAAAAAAGTTTTTCCCACACAACACTGGCTACCCTTCTTAAGGATCTTAAGGATCCCCTTAGGGATGGAGTTTTCTAAAACGCTGAAAGTTCTTTTTTAGTATTCTAATAAGTAATCTTTTTGCAAAGTTTTAAGTCTAACTCAAAAAAAAGTGTTGCCCATGCAAAGCTTGCTCTCCTTTTTAACCCTATTAGGGGTGGAATTTTCTAAAACGATTTGTGTTCTTTTTTTGTATTTTAATAAGTAATTTTTCTACAAAGTTTTAAGTCTCTAACTCAAAAACATAAACTTTCCCTGATAAAAACTTTGCACCCCTTTTTATCCCCCTTAGGGATAGATTTTTTCAAAACACTGAAAGTCTTTTTTTTTGTATTTTTATAAGTAATCTTTCTACAAAGTTTTAAGTGTCTAGCTCAGAAAAAGTGTTCCCCATACAAACCTTGCACCCTTTTTTAACCCCCTTAGGGAATGATTTTTGTAAAACGCCGAATGTTTTTCATGTTCTAATAAGTAATTTTTCGTCAAAATTTTAAGTCTCTATTAAAAAAAAATATGTTTTTCCCATACAAACTTTGCACCCTATTTTACCCCCTTAGGGGTGAAATTTTCCAAAACGCTGAAAGTACTTTCTTTGTATTTAAATAATCTTTCTACAAAGTTTTAGGACTCTAGCTAAAAAAAATAGTTTCCCACATACAAACTTTGCACCCCTATTTTAGCCCCCTATTTTTAGGGGTAGAATTTTCTAAAACGCTGAAAGTACTTAATTTGTATTCTGATGACTAATCTTTCTACAAAGTTTTAAGTCTCTATTTAAAAAAAATATTTATGCCCCATACAAAATTTGCACCCATATTTTACCCCCTTAGGGGTAGATTTTTTTAAAACACTGAATCTAGGTACTTTATTTGTATTCTAATGAATAATTTCTCTACAAAGTTTTAAGTCTCTATTTAAAAAAAAGTAGTTTTTCCCATACAAACTTTGCACTCTATTTTACCCCTTTAGGGGTAGAATTTTCTAAAACCCTGAAAGTTCTTTATTTGTATTCTAATGACTGATCTTTCTACAAAGTTTAAGTCTATAGCTCAAAAAAAAAAGATTCTCCCATACAAACTTTGCACCCCCATTTTACCCCCTTAGGGGTAGAATTTTCAAAAATCCCTTTTTATCCCTAGCCCACGTTATAAAAGCAACATACTGTGCAAAAATCAACTCTCTAAGATTAGTAGTTTCGGCTGTGCGTTGATGAGTGAGTGATTGAGTGAATAAGTCAGTCAGGACATAGGCATTTATTATGTATAAATAGATAGAAGATAATGAAACTCCCATTCAAATATCTCAAAAAATTATGAAGCTACATCCGTTTTAATGTCGCTTATTAGAGTGAGAAAACGACGAGGGACTGTGACGTCAATATACTCGAGCGTCATAGTAAAAAACAATCGTTTCATATGAAGGTGCGTTTTGCGGAAAAGGGACAGAACATACCCCCTCTTAAAACTTTGGACTCTTATAACTTAATCATTAGATCATTACCTATATAACCTCTTGCTTTGTTTTTTTCTCCATTTGACTATATTTATTTTAAATTCTTTTTCGAGAAATTACATTATGATTATTTACCATATTTTCGATTCCTGAGCTATAACCACGAACTTCGGAATTCGAAAATATTCGGGTATCTCTATCTCTATCGCACTAACCATACTCGAGTGACAGGGATGCAAATATATGAACATTGAGTATCTGTTTTCGTGGTAGCGCCGCAGGTACTTTGGCTGAATGCGCCGAGCGCGTGCCATTGTCATTCAAAAAAAACAAATTCGTGTTAATTATATTGTTCAAATTTGTTGATTTCATTTATTAAAATTACGACATAAAACGACATTTGCGCATATAAGTTCTCATATCAGAATCGAATATTTTTTTATGGTTTATATTTTAGCATTTGTCTCGTAAAGGTCTATCGTAGACGGGATTTAAATTATTAATAAGTGAAAGGCAAAGCAATTCCGCCATTTTGACGAAAATTTGACGGTTCTTATAGCTGACAGTTGGAGCAGCGTTTGATTTCAATAAAAATAAATGAAAAATTAAATGAAGTCGTATATTTCGGAAAATTAATTAACTGTCGCAGTCGGATAAAAACTATCCTAAGTTGCAGCTAGAATAATAATGTACCTATATAAAATGTTTCATATTTTTCCGTTCATGGGATGCTGAGAACATTCGAACCGCGCAAAGCTTAGTTTCAAACTGGCTGATTCTTTTTTTAATTTAGAGATTTATTATAAGTGGAGATTACTTTTTTATTTACTTAAACGCACAAAAATATATATTAAAAAACATGATATCCGCGCTTCCGAACACGCACTTCCATCTCGCTCACGCTTATGCTCAGTGAGAGGGAGAGAAGGCCTACGTCGCCTTAAGAATCGTTTTACATTTGCAAATACATGCTTGTGTGTTCAAACATATCGGGAACCAACTAAACGTTTTCCTGAGAGTCTATTTCACGGCCGTCAATCCCATGCAGCGACGCAGGCTGAGAATGTGAAGGTAGACTTATGAATAGGACGTGTATGTTATGTAAAGGCAAGTATGGACAGCATTCAATGTATCGTGAGTTATATATCAGCAAATTGATATCACCGATTATTTAGTACTTTAGTAGGCACTAGTAACTATACGATTTTATTCACTAGTAAGTAGTAAAGCTTCCGAGCGAGTTGGTCTAAGGATGAACATGGATAAGACGAAGATCATATCAAACTTCCATGTAGTACCAACTCCCATTTCAATCGGACACTTCACGCTCAAAGTTGAAGACGATTATGTATACCTAGGACAGACTGTCCAGTTAGGTAGGTCCAACTTTGAGAAAGAGGTCAATCGTCGAATCCGACTCGGCTGGGCAGCATTCGGGAAGCTACGGCACATATTTTCGTCCAATATTCCGCAGTGTCTCAAGACGAGAGTCTTTGACCAGTGTGTGTTGCCAGTGATGACATATGGCACGGAAACGTGGTCGCTTACTATGGGCCTCATAAGAAGGCTCAAAGTCACTCAAAGGGCAATGGAGAGGGCTATGCTGGGAGTTTCTCTGCGCGATCGCCTCAGAAATGAGGCTATCCGCAGCAGAACCAAGGTAACCGATATAGCCCTCCGAATTGATAAACTTAAGTGGCAGTGGGCGGGGCACATTGCACGTAGAACCGATGGCCGTTGGGGCGGAAAGGTTCTCGGGTGGCGACCACGTACCGGAAGGCGCGGCGTGGGTAGGCCCCCCACAAGGTGGACTGATGACCTGGTAAAGGTCGCGGGAGTCCGCTGGATATGGGTGGCGCAGGACCAGCCATTGTGGCACTCTTTGGGGGAGGTCTGTGTCCAGCAGTGGATGTCTTTCGGCTGACATGATGAAGTAAGTATGTACCATCACGAACCGGGATTGTTGATCCACTTACCCATGTTTCTAATTTGGCCGTGTAATGCAAATCGAATAGCTGTCAGCTAGTCGGTGACATCGGTTATTGAATACACGGCTAAATTACGAGTAATGGCAAGTAGCTCAACAATCCCGGTTCGTGACTGTACGTAGTACGGTCAGTAATAAATCACATTTAGGTTTACAAAACAATGAATTTATCCGAATTAACCATTGTATGTGACTATAGGCATTCCAAATTTATAACATTAAATTTTTAACTGACTTTGTCTTTACGTTTCTTCGTTTAAAGGATATCAAAAAGAAGCAGAAAACGATTGTACTAGTTTTACTTATTTCGATCATATAGTGCTTACCAAACAATAATACACTAATTTTTTTACGTTTTAAAATATAGGTACTCAAGAGCAAAAGTTTCGGGTCGAAACCGGTCGAAAACGGTCGGGGTAAAATAGTGCAAGATTGTACCGTTTTTTAATTATGTCATTATCTTTATTTAATTTTACATCTAAACTGCAAAAATAACAGTTCAAAAATATATTAAATAGGACTCATGAAAAAAGCAGCGTTAACGGAGCGAGATATCGCAAAAATCTACACTTTTGGATGTTGATATTTTTATGATAGGATCCCGGAAATTGCTAATACATTTGGGTATTGCGAAGAATAGCATAACTATTATGTAAATATTTAAAAAAACCTATTGCGGTGACCCGAAACTTTTGCTCTTGACTGTAGTTTTCCTTCAAATCGCATGACGATTTAAGCCTGCAACACACTGGCACAATGGCACTGGCGTTGCGGTGGCGGTCAATAGTAAATTTGACAGTTAATGACAAGTTTAGTATTGACCGCCGCGGCCAGGGGGCCGATTTTTGACTTTCGACCGCTCGAAAATTAAATAAAAGTAAATACAATTTTAGTGTCAAAGTTGCAGGCACTAACTTTCTACCGATATAATTAAATACGAGTGGTCAATACCACTCGCTTTTTAATTTTCTATCGCTATTTCAATAGAGCATTTCGTAATTTTAGTCCGTTTTCGAGTGAAAGATTCGAGCGCTCGAAAGTCAAAAATCGGTCCCCAGGTCGCGCCAGTCTGTGCGATGAGAGGCCCACGATTTTACTAATCTTATATGTAATAGGGTATAGATCTTGTCATCGGTTTTACAAGCAACATCTTTCAGGAAGTATAAAAAAAGGAAGTTTAAAAAAACATAAAGGTGATCTATTATTGGGTACTGTATGTGTTATACCCGTAAACGGATATGAGAATCAAATAAGGTACGCGGTAGCATTAGTATATATTATGAAGGTACAAATGCCAACCTTAGATACGATCTGAATTGACGTTCAAAAATTATGTTTTATTATTAACCCCAATTATATTTATTATCTACTAGCTGTTGCCCGCGACTTCGTCCGCGTATAACATGTCATCGTCTAAAAGTTTGTTTAAGGAATGAATTAAAAAAAACATTGAAATTAGTTTTGTGCCTAGTCTTTTAGTAGGTAAACAGTCTTAAACCGAAGTTACAAATCTCTTACTTTCAAAATGGCTTGCTCTCTATACACACTTAGAACCCCCTTTGAACCCTCATAGTAAACAGGCTGAAACCGTAGTTACCAATTTCTTATTTTAAAAATATCTTGCTCTATATTATACGATGAATAAAAAAAAACGCTGAAATAAGTTGTGTAGTATTTTAGCATGCTTGTTTTGTCTAAACCCGAAGTTACAAATCCCTTAATTACTTTTAAAACGCTGAAAGTACTTTATTTGTATTATAATAAGTAATCTTTCTACAAATTTTTAAGTCTCTTGCTCAAATAATTTAGTTTTCCCCCATACAAAATTTGCACCCCTTTCTAACCCCTACCCATACCCTTAAGGGTATGATTTCCGAAAATCACTTCTTATCCGTTGCCTACGTTGTAAAAGGTAGTTCTGGTGTAAATTTCAACTCTCTAGGCCTAGTAGTTTCGGCTGTGAGTAGATGAGTGAGTGAGTGAGTGAGTCAGTCAGGACATAGGCATTTATATTTTTGTTCCCATAAATATAATTTTCACACCTCACATTCAGAAAAGTAAGTTTTGGTCCCCGACGAGAGGGAGCAAAATGCTACTTTTCTGTTCAAGCTACTTTTTTAATTTATTCATTGGCTTGTAGCATTTACGCAATGTGCCAATAGAATCTTGATAAAATAATCGATTGTAATTTCATCGTAATCGACAAACGTATATATATCATCATCATCATCATCATATCAGCCGAAAGACGTCCACTGCTGGACATAGGCCTCCCCCAAAGAGTGCCAAAATGACCGGTCCTGCGCCACCCGCATCCAGCGGACTCCCGCGACCTTTACCAGGTCATCAGTCCACCTTGTGGGGGGCCTACCCACGCCGCGCCTTCCGGAGGACTCGAGAACCTGTCCGCCCCAACGGCCATCGGTTATATTTTTATATATGAGGATATTTTTTTTGTTTTGTTTGTTCTTTTTTTTATTTGTTTTTTTTTGTTTTTTTGGTCGTTTTTTGTATTTTTGTTAGTTTTTTGATCTTTTTTATTGTTTTTTTTTGTTTCGTAATTTTTTTTGGTTCGTTTGTTTCAATTGTTTTTTTTTCTATTTTTTTGTTGTTTTTGTTTTTTTTTGTTGCTTGTTTGTTTGATTTTTTTGCCGTTTTATTTGTTTTTTTTTCTTGTTTGTTTTTTTTGGTGGTTTTTTTGTATTTTTGTTAGTTTTTTGTTCTTTTTGTTGTTTTTTTGTTTCTTTTGGTAATTTTTATTAGTTTTTAGTTTTTTTGTTTCATTTTTTCGATTGTTTTTTTTGTTGTATTTGTTTTGTTTTTGTTGCTTGTTTAATTTTTTTTGCCTTTTTTTTTGTATTCTTTTTTTTCGTTTTTTGTTTTTTAGTTTCGTTTGTTTTTTGATTCTTTTTTTTAAGTTTTTTTTTTGTTTTTTTTTGTTTTTCTTGTTTTTGTTTTTTGTTTTTTTGTATTTTTGTTAGTTTTTTTGGTAATTTTTTTCGTTTTTCTGTTTTTTATTGTATTCTTTGTTTTGTCTCTTTTTTTGTATTTTTTTTAGGTTTTTCGTTTATATGTTTTTGTTTCGTATGTTTTTTGTTCTTTTTTTCCTTTTTTCTTTTTGTTTTTTTCTTTTTGTTTTTTTTTTCGTTTTGTTTGGTTTTTGTTTTTGTTTGTTTTTGGTTTGTTTTTTTGTTTTTGTTGTTTTTTCTTTTTTTTTTGTTCTTTTTCTGTTTTTTTGTTGTTTTTTTTTTGTTTTTTTGCAAATGTTTTCCTCATAGTCGGTGTGAAAAGTTACATGTGTCACTCAGGAGCAAAATTATTTTCGTCTTGGGCGTTAACACTTGAATTCCTCACTACGCTCAGGATTCAATACACCGCCCTCGCCGTAAATATACTATTTTGCTCCCTTGTGACACAAATAACTATATTATACTTTTTGCTGTCAATCCGTACTGTTTTTTTCTGTAGGTATATATTTCTTCAAATGACTCATCTCCACTTATAATAAATATCTAGTCTTTAATATATAGATTAATTTAGTTACTCTTTCCGCTTGTTTTCCAAATAGGGGAGTAGACTCAAAATGTATTATTACTTCAAAAGAAAGAAGAAACGAAAAACCCGTTTAAATATCTCAAAAAATTACGAAGCTACAACCGTTTTAATATCGCTTGTGAGAAAACGATCGGGACCGTAACGTCACGCTCACGATCCTCGAGCGTCATAGTACTCATAGTAAAACAATCGTTTCATATGAAGGTGCGTTTTGCGGAAAAGGGACAGAATATACCTCTTAAAACTTTGGACACTTATAACTTAGTGACTACTTAAATAACCTCTTTCGTTGTTTTTTTTCTCCATTTGACTTCATTTTAAGTCCTTTTTCAAGAAAATACAACATTGCGATTATTTTATTTTGTGTCTACAGTGTTTACACCCCTATTTTCGATCTATCCGACACCCGTATTTTCTTTTAAACCACGAACTTCAGAATTCGAAAATATTCAGGTATCTTTAAGGGAACGTAGGTTCATGGTCTTCTCTCCCTCTCACTGAGCATAAGCGTGAGCGAGATTGAAGTGCGTGTTTGGAAGCGCGGATATCATGTTTTTTAATTTTATTTCTTTGTGCGTTTTAATAAATAAAAAAGTAATAGCTGATTTCCCTCAAACATGACATTGCCGATTTTAAGAACCAATCGTAATATGTTTAGCTGTTGTGCATAATTTGTTAGAATTTTTTTAAGTGTATTTTAGACCTATGTTCGTGATTTTTTTCTATCGAGCGAAAGTCAAAAACTCAGGATTCGAATAGCTTATTTCCCTCGAGAAAGGCCTCAAGATTGCTAATTAAATTTAGGGCAGCCGTATTATAATCCAAACAAGAGCTACGATTTTTTAAAAATCCGTTTTTGGAGCTCACGTCGCCTTAACATTACTCGAGTGAGAGGAAATGCAGATATACGAACTTCGAGTTTTGGTTTGCGTGGTTTGGCTGAATGCGCAAAGAGAGCGCGCGCGTGCCATTAAAAAAATCATTTGTGTTACTTATATTGTTCGAATTTGTTGATACATTTATGGAAATTACGCCTTAATACGACATTTGCGCATATAAGTTCTCATATCAGAATCGATTAATTTCTTATGCTTTAGTACCTCTTGGTATGTGATTCGTGAAGGTCTATCGGAGACGGGATTTAAATTATTAATAGGTGAAATTAAGGAAAAGCAATCCGCCATATTGACGTTTCATAAAACTGACAGATGTGGCGGCGATATACTTTAAGAATAATAAATGAAAAATTAATGAAGTCGTATATTTCGAAAAATTAATTAATTGCCGCAATCGGATAAAAACTAACCTAAGTTGCAGCTAGAATAATAATGTACCTGTATAAAATGTTTAATATTTTTCCGTTCATGGGATGCTGAGAACATTCGTAACACACAAAGCTTAGTTTCAAACTGGCTGATTCTTTTGTTAATTTAGAGATTTATTATAAAGTGGAGATTACTTTGGATTTTTTCAAAGAATACAGCAATTAAGAATGACATTATATCAGCTGAAAGACGTCCACTGCTGGACATAGGCCTCCCCCAAAGAGTGTCAAAGTGACCGGTCCTGCGCCACCCGCTTCCAGCAGACTCCCGCTAGCAAATATATACGAGTAGGTATGTAGTAGTTAAGGTATATAAATTGTATATTGATTTTGGGAATTTGAGATGCGTATATCGTAATGTTTAACATTCGTATTCCATTTCCAGTTACTGTAGTCGTCACGAAAGTAGTAAGTTCTCATAAACCGTTGTCTTTTTGCTTAGTTTTTTCCTGTAACATTTTGCTAACCACCAAAACGTAACCTTCTATTCATTCCAATAAAACAAAAACTTTAACCCGAACTTACGGCAAGGATCGCGTGTTACATAAATCAATAGAACAAAAAACCTTTGTTAGATTAAAGAAGAGCAGAAAATATTTGGACACGGGCTACGGAAACAGCTTACGGTCTGGTTTTTTGTGGACAGGCCAGCAATAAATCAGGAGCGGCCAGGGGCCGATGTTATCTGCGGAGACTGGATGCGTCAACCCTTTTGCACATTTGGACAGGTATTGCCTGAAAAATCACACTCCAGCAAGAATTTGTGTACCTTTTCGAACACATGTTAGAATCATCTGTAATTTTTACCTTAACTAACTACATATGTATGTTTCAAATTGAACGACACAAAAAAAACCGGCCAAGTGCGAGTTGGACTCGCGCACGAAGGGTTCCTTACCATTATCTATAAAAACGGCAAAAAATCACGTTTGTTGTATGGGAGTACCCCTTAAAAAATTTTTTTTTTTTTGGATTTGTTGTTATAGCGGCAACAGAAATACATACCTTATCTGTGAAAATTTCAATTATCTAGCTATCATGATTCTTGAGATACAGCCTGGTGACTGACAGACGGACAGCGAAGTCTTAGTAATAGGGTCCCGTTTTACTCTTTGAGTACGGAACCCTAAAAACATGGCTAACATCCATCCCGGCAGATAAAACGTATAATTTGAAAACAACACTCTGATCGGGTCATCCGCTTGGGAGCTACGATGCCGGTGACAGCTAGACACACTACCTACATAAATACACAGATACTCATGTTACCTGTATAGGTAACATGGGTATCTGTGTATTTATTATAAACCCCTCGTTTTCGTCAGGGGTTAACAATAAGTATGTCCTAACCGCGTTCTTCGCGCTTCCTTTGGGAACAATAAACTCATAATTAATCTGATGATAATAATGCTTTCAAGCTGATCATAGTGACAAAAATCTTAGGCAGCTCTCGTAACAAAACGTACAAGCATGCATACAGGACGAACATTTTATCAACTGAAATCATTCCAAAATCTAACCACAAATTTACGTCTCACTGCGTAGGAGCAGCAAACTGCACAGATGTCAGCCGCACACATTGTTCTAATTCACTGACTCGAGGCATTCCGTACGTCGCCGCGTTAGACATATCTCTAAACAGAATACTAATAAAAAACACAATCGTGCCTTGCTTTTTCAACATCAACAAAAAACAGCATAACACTTTCACGAGGCGTGTTATATTTATAACCAAAGCGAAACACATTCTCTATTCATAAATTTCCTGGAAAAGTACATCTACGCTTCCATCATAGAGGCGGAAGTTGCAGACCCGAGGGATAAACAAAAAGGGTAGGGTTTTTGCGGGCCCTCCGTTATTAATGTAATAACTGACACTTTGTTTTATGAGAGTTCCTACTTTGCTAGTTGGTTCGTGCTGGCCGGCGATAACGTGCTGATGCCGAAAATATGTTTCTCGAATTTGTATTCTCAAATAGATATCATCGGGTGTGGAAACATTTTTCACGCTTTAAATCCTTGATACTGAGCATTTTGCTTTGAGTAAGTATATTGGATTGCTACCCGCAAAGCTTTTTGAACTTACCTATACTCGTTCCTCTCGTTGCGAAAACAAACGCATTTTGTCTGGAAGTTTTCTAAATCTTTCCTATATACAAGGTAGCATACAATGAAAACTTGTGCTGCTTAATATGTCGTGTCGAAGCCATAAATGCCGGCAATCGACTAAAAACATAGTCTCAAGAAGTAGCCGATATCTGTTAAAAACTGCTAGACTCCAACCATTACTTTCTAGAGTTTATAGAGATTCGCCGAAATCGGAAAATGCTACAGTCGTTGCTCTTTAGTGATGTATTTTAGGGGCCAAAACCCCGCTCGCTAGCGGAAAATCTTGCACGTCCGAGGCGGGACTTCGCTCCAATCGCAGCTCAAACTATCGCCGAGCTCCGTACTCAGTCCGTTCGATATCGCGGACGTTTCCAACGTTCAGGAATTTCCAATAATGCACTAACACCGACTTAACAATACATACACAACGAGTTACTACAAGACAGTATTTCTTAGGAGTTAAGTACCAAGTTTGAATGACTTTTTCATTTATTTCCTGCAAACGTAAAGTTGTTTAGACACTTTTACGCTACTTAAAGATAAATTTGAAAGAGTTTTCAGTTTCCAAAGCAACAGACCTTCAGGTAGCATCTCGATGTTCAGTTTAAACTGGTTATTTTCGTAAAAGAATTGAAAATCGTGGATAAATATCACTTACCTGCCTATCTGGAACGATTTCTATAGACTATAATTTAACACAATTGCGCGAGTAGGCAAAACTAACTCCGCTTTTGTTTTGGATGCATATAGTTTTAGAATAGGTTTATGTGACACGGTTTTTTCACAAATGTGACTGACTAACCTTCAAGTGTCCTACATTTCGTAATGTCACATTTTCCGCTATCGGTTCCAGAGGGCACACATTCTAGTAATTGAGTTGAGCGATGGCAATTCCTCGTCCTTCGCAAAACTCTCATTTACTATTTTAATCCTTCTTTAATGGGGCGGACGAAAAACTTTGTAAGTAACATAGCTGATTACGAGTAACGTTAACAAATTGTTGTTTTGTTTGTTCCGTTAGTTGTTACTACTTTAGTCATCGATCTTAGATTGTAGATTTTGGAGTTACGTAGATACTTCCTAATTTATATCGTGAAGAATATGGTCAAAATAAGTTAAAGTTGGTTAACTTAAGATTCGAAAAACGGGATGGCATGGATCTGCTGCGGAGATACATAGAATTTTTTGTGGCAAAGACGTCAATTAACTAGGGACTTCCTTCCGATATTAAATTTTCTTATCGATAACTATTTCAAATACGTATTCCGAAGTTACATTTCATAAGTAGATAATTATTAAGTTCACCGGATAAAATAAAAAATAACTAAAATGCTCATCACTCCCCATATCGATGTTATATAATGATAATATCTAATTTGAGTGATTCATAGGCAATCTCCCATTTTGTACAAAAGATCTTAATCTCTTAATCCGGAGAGATTTTTAACCAATAATTTATTAAATTTTCGCGACACTGTTTTCTACGCGGCATTTTTACGGGTTATATTATTATTTCCATCAACTAATCTCCCATGAGCGGACAAGACTGTCATATTATGTCAACGTCTTATTCATATAGGTTGAAAACCGTTATCTTTCTTAATCGACCTATACGGACATTATACTGTACAATAGGTATGCAACTGCAAGTTGCATATTCATAAGTATACGTTATCTCATAGTCATAACTGTTATGAGAAAGTACAATTTATCGATAAATTAAATATCTTTGGGAAGTCCCTAGGAAAATTTTATTCGTGCCACAAAAACTTCTATGTACGTAATAATGCAGTTTTCCTGCCTATTTATCGATGAAGTAGTAGTTCTGGTAAGAATAAGTACGTCATACAATATTATATCTTAGAGAAAATAGGAGACTTAAACGTAAAAACCGGTCAGGTGCGAGTCTTTACAAACTTTCATACAACGGGGGGGAATGGAACCTATTTTTTCAACATTTTCCTTCATAAATCGAAATAATTATACTGTAAAAAAAAACTGTCTCAAAATGAGCATGTGAATCCATAGGAAATAAAATATAATTGTGTTTAAATTATTCATTTTCCATAACAGTGCATTAGGCTCGTTTACAACTATTTTAATTTTCAAATTGATATATCATTAGTATTTCCTGAAATGTTTATCGTTGTGACAGACAGACGCTCCCTCCCTTTTTGGTAAGGAAACTTAAAAAGTAAGACATCTCTGGTCTTAATAATCCGACCTACTCATATGAAGTTTATATTCAAGTAGTACATACTAGTAATAGAATAAATATTACTTATTCATTCGATATTTAATACTTCTTTGAATCCGTACTACCTACATGCGGAAACGTACAGTTCGAATCAAATCACTGCATGAATAAAGACACTTTACGAAGGGTTGATTGTATTGAAAGGGGAGTCATTAACCCATTTCTATATCTATTTTAGCTGATTCATAGCTTTGTTAGTTTGCTATCGGGAGTCACTGAACTTTGATGTAGGTACATACGTATGTACAAAAGAATGTCGTAACAACAAAGAAGCTTTGATGTTAATTGAGCTATATATCTGCGAGTTGGTATTTATAGATTTAAATGGTTGAAAGAACTCGCTCGTAATGCGATAAGAATAAACTTAGATATTGACTGTTGTTTCAGAAAAGTCATCTTAATTTGATGCTGTATCGTACCTAATATGCTTATATGAGTAGGTAGATTGTACGCGTATTTAATATATATAACTATTATTTATACTATTGCATATATACAGTGTGTTACCGGCATGCGGGCATTTATTAAAACTGATAATAATATGTTCCATTAGCAATTGTTTACATGTATTGACTTTATATATAGATATATCTTTATTTTTTCTTTGTTTTTGACGATCGTGATAAATAATCTTATTTTTTTGACATGAAAGCAAATTTGTTATGTATTTTTTTATCATGAAATAAATAATCTAATCTAATCTAATCTATTAGCAAATCATAACTATGTAAATTAACTGCACAATTAAATTACCAAAATCCGAACCTTCAATGTACAAGGTGTATGACGTCATACTAAACAAAGTATGAATAGCTGTCATTTACACTAACTGTTCAGAGCAGAACAACAAATAGACTAGAGAGAGAGAGCTATATTGTAAAAAGTTTATAATTTTATAGTTTTATGTAATACCTTCGCAGTCTAGAAGAATATTTTACTTTTTTTTGTCTATGATATGAAACAGATGAAGTTGGGGAGTTGTCAGTTGGATAGATGGTACGTGAGTTGTGAATAAATAATTTAATAAGTTGAGCGAGTTATTTTCTAATCCTGAATACCAACGAAGGTGGAAATATTATTCAGAAACGGAACACTAACTTGTCAATTTACTTCGCTGAAATTTTGTTAGAATATTTAAGAAGTCGGAATTTTAGTTATTTCTTTTAATTAAAGTCATGGTTAAGTTAAATAAGTACGTTATATTACCCTATTGAAAAAAAAGCCCGCATGCAGGTAACACACTGCATATGACTTCATAAAGTGCAAAGTTCGTCACGTTAGGTATACCACAAAATATACGAAAACAAAGAACACCAGACACTTTCAACCGTCCACACGGCCCGAATTAAAATCCGATTGCCTATACATTTTAATTTAGGAGATGTCGTATATCTAAGGGATTTTGTTGAGAAGCTAATTGCGTAAGTCTTGGTTGCGCTGCGGGTTTGGCCCATCGATCAATCAGGATCTGTCGGGGAGCGCAGAGGCTAATTTGCCCGTTTGTTTCGCTATTAAGGCTTGCTATGTTGACGGGTATCATACATTGTATGGCTCTTTGTGTTGAGCACCGGCTCTGAAACTTAGAGGTGATTTGTAGTCAGTCAGTCTTTGATTTAGAAGCTTTTTCGTAGATAATGAACTAATGTTGCGTTTCAGATGAACTAACCGAATGAAGGTTTGTATGGGTGGATAAGCAGTGACAGTTTTATTCGTATGAAGTTAGACAGACCGATTGATAAGAGGTACCTACTTTCAAACAAATAGGTTATCTGAAAAAAAGTTACTTTGAATAAACTTCAGTGAAGATCAGCTTATAAACTTTTAGAAAACTCTGATAAGTTTGAGCCAAAATTTTGTTACTTAAGTACTTTAGTGAGCCAGCGGGAAAAGGATTTCGAGACACTTTTACTTACGCACTCCTGAAAACCAAGGCTAAGGCAGTTGCCAAACATTAAAACAAACAATGAACCCGGAACCACAGACTTTAATAAGTAAAAGGTCTCAAAGAGCTGAATACGGGATTTGTGGTCGTAAAGTAGTTCCACCGGGATCAAGGCATGGGAATATAAAATGTAGGATCGCTCCTTTTGGCACAAAAAGGAAATCCAGAAGGTTCGCTTGAATGCCAATTTTAGACAAATTCAATACTATATTATGATCGCCTATGCGAATTAACTGTCACGAACGTTAGCAAAACTTGCTGCCTAGTCGCGTCGCGCGCGACTTTGCGGCTCCGGTCTCTCTTGTAGTTAGCAAGTGAAAAAGAGGAGGTTACATTTTCTCGACTCGCATCGCGTTACGATTGAGTTGCTGTGGTTGCTAGCCACGCTTTAAAGGGAAGCGCAACTTCTTGTCTCATAGCAGTCATAGGCGACAGATTGTACGAAGGAAATTCTTTTATCGTAATAGGTCCCGATGTCCCGATGTCCGGCTATTGATGTTCTCTACAGGTAGCATTTCTCAACTGATCCTCGTGAAATTTTGTGAGCAGGTTGAATAATTATAAATATTATAATATTGTGTTATATATCGATTCAGTTTTTGGCAAAAAAAAAAAAAAAAGATATGCTCATGAGTGCTACAGCTAACCGAGCCACTAGTTTAGAAAGGTAGTTGCTACCTAGCAGTTGTGTTACAGTAGACGGCAAACTTCGTGCGCAAATGACCTTGCCTGCGCAAAGGCGAATTGTACGTGCGAGCTGCCCCCCCACTTCGTCCCGCATGTTCAAGTTGTTTGCCGGGAACTATACTGGCACATGTCGGACCTGCTGTAGGACATGTTTTGTGTTGAAATACTACACGGCGTCGGAGACATCGTAAAAGCGGCGAGTGGCTTAGGATTGATTAGAATTTCAGATACCTACGCAGCCAACTTACATTTGTTGAAATACCAAATTGATATTTTTTTAGGTTTTCATCCGCTTCGAAATATTTACTAAAAGTCGGTTACGTTCGTGGGGTCTTGCTTGGCTCTGGAGACTAGTTAAGGTAAATATCCCAGTGCCCGACACTGCCTCAATAGTTGACACCGTCAATCTATTTCCATAGCAAAAAAGGTCACACGCAGGGAATTAATTGGAATTAAGATGTCAAATATTCGGATCTTTTATGTTACTTACATATTTTCATCTTTCACTACGGAAACCAAACCTGAAGATAATGAAGATTATTTCTAATTAGTACATGAAATTATTAAACTATGTACCTAATTAATCATAATTCCACAACTGGTTCATATCAACACACAAATTATTCACCTCCTTCCTCATCTAGTAAAACAATCACGAAACAATCTTCAGAACTGTTGAGGGTTAGCTAGGGGAAAGTTTCCTAGCAACGCAATATGTCCGCCACATACAAACGACTGCAAATGATACCGAGAATTATTGCGCCGCTGAACTGAAAAGTATCCCCGAGGCGAGACCATTTTTGTACGTAATCTAGTACCCCGTTAAGTACAAATTGTGAAAAAGTGTCAGAAATAAAACATGTCACTTGAGAGTTGTGAGTAGATAAAAATATTTTAAGCCACTTTGAATAAAGCGGTTGTTGCTCGTTTACAGGGACACCCGTGACGTCGCTAAAGCCAAAATAACACAGATTTTTTTGCTAAATGTAATGGACCTCAAATTTACAGTACTTGTACCAGTTGTATATTGTATATCACTCTATAAGACACTTGACAATTTTATTTTGTAATCCGTTACATCTAACAATTATGACCCGAAACTGAGTACCCTATTCCTTCAAACCGTATTTCACAATCGTACATCAATGTAACGAGCAGAGACTTTTCCGGAAGCATTTTCACATTCTTTCCTCTCGCTGCCTACAAATGTGTCACACATTAAGAATGAGTTAGGTTTATGAACGTCATTTTGTCGACAACCATTAGACAGGGCTCATATGGGCTCTTCAAAGGAATTTCCCTAATAGTCTATTTATAAAATCAAAAAACGGCTCGGCTGTCTCTCGCCGACCGCAAGCTAAAACAATTTTAATTATATTTGACACTTCGTAATTACATGTTGGAAAGGAATACTATTCTGAGAGCCATTCGACGAGAGGTGAGAACATTAGAAGCTATTAAATATATTTAATGTTTGTAGACGTCGGCCGTAATCCAGGAAAAAATAATAAAGGCGAACGTGAGCTCGGAGCTGAGGGCCACAAATGTCAGAATGTTTTAATTTACGTTTACGATTTGGAATATGTCTTTGTTGAATTTTGATTAGACTCGAATAGTGTGAAAGGTAGAAACGAGTAGTTGCTTTTACCTTTGGGATTCGCATTGCTCAGGACTCAGGACGTTCTTCTTTTCTGCAACCATATTTAAACTGACTTCGTCCAGTTTTTAAAGTGTTCAAAAAGCCCTAGCTCAGACGGCTGCAATAAGCACTAAATCAGTATGAGAACAACATAACCAATTCTGAAATGATATTAGGTAATATTGAGGTGAGAGGTCGTTGTCAGTAAAAAAAGAACTACCCAAATAGCGACTGGCAAGTTAATAATCATAAGATATCCATGATAAGAACACAATTTAAATACTTTATCTACAATTTATATATTAGGTTTATGTAATCGACCATAAAATCTAACATGAAGCACCTTTGGAGCCAGTCACTATTTAGATGATACATTTTGCTTCCCAACGGTAACCTGAGTCAAAGGTAGCCAATCCACTTCATTAGCATCTAATAAGTAGGTACCTTATAATGAACGATGTAATAATTCAAATCATAATGATCTTGGTCAAAGGGCAATCAGAATGAAAGTAGGTAAGAAGGTAGTGAGTTTTCTACCATTACATAAAATGGAATTATTACTCCATCGAAGTTAATAGTAGGTGATTCAGACGCGTTTCATTAGAAGAGAAAATTTTAAGTGTTTCCGAGTCATCCTGTCTGGATCGTTTAATTTTCAGATTAGCAACTCGCGTGGCTTTGCCCGCATATAACAGAGAACGAAAGCCGTTTCGCGGGACATCTTATGGCCATCCTGAATTTCCATTTTATATTGGTGATAAAATTTTTGCAATCAGATTAGTAGTTACAGAGATTACCCGTAACATACAAACTTCCAAAGCTACAACCCCACAGACTTCTCCTCTTTATAATATTTTAGTGTAGAAAAATAGGTACCTACTCTATCAAGAAGGAGCTTGGATAGGTAGAACTCCCTCTGAGAGGACCTTCAGGCCCCCAGACAGGATAAACCGTAACGCATCCGTTACTAGCCGAACTGCAGGCCAAACGGGGAAAATAAAAAAAAATCGGGTAGGTAGTAATTATCACATTTAATGCACAATGGTGTTCCTTTTCGTCACACGCAATTCCAGTCCATTTTATACTACAACTGACAGTCCTACAATGAATTTGTAATCGTAATAACAATCATCCATGGGTTCCTCAATAAACATTTAAAGAACCGCGCACTTACTTCTATCAGTAAAAAATCATACAAATTGGCTAATTTGCTTCCGAAAGCATGAAAATAATTAAATTTTACTTCTACTAAATCACAACTACGGTCTCAGGGGAAATTTTTCATTTAAATTGGAGCGGAAAAACTCGACTAGGTGTATTAATCAACCAGACAAGGCAAAAAGTATAATGAGAGGAGTTTCTTACCCTTGTTTCGTTTTGGGGACGAACATTTTCGTAATCAGCCTTTTTAAGGTCGGTACATAAGTATGTAAATAAGCAAATACAGCCTTATTAAAAAGTAATGAACCGTTTCGATTATGAAATGAGTTTCAGAAGCATCTACGTGAATGGCACCGTAACGCAGTCAATGTAACGTGATGCATATGGAGCAAAATATTGGAGCAAAATCTAAATAAATGCTAATAATGACAGTGTAATCAGTGCCAAGTAAGCACTCACACGATTTTGAACCAATTTAAAAAAAGAACGATGTTACAAAGTCAAAATATTCTTTATTCACGTATTTAGGCCTAAATAGTACAAGCACTTTTTTATCGTAAATTTTTTGAAACATGATCTTAAACAATTTTTTTAGACCTATTGATTGTAACTGCGTCAAATATTTTTAATTGACATGCACAGTGTAGGTGTCAAAATAAATAATAATTTCAAAATAAGATCGTCACAATGTAAAAAAGAAATAATATAAAATACTAGTCTAGAATGTTTCTAGGAAAAAAATATATATGTTTCACTGTATGTATTATTATATTTTTAGGATTCCGTAGCCAAATGGCAAAAAACGGAACCCTTATATAGATTCGTCATGTCTGTCTGTCTGTCTGTCTGTCCGTCCGTATGTCACAGCCACTTTTTTCCGAAACTATAAGAGCTATACTGTTGAAACTTGGTAAGTAGATGTATTCTGTAAACCGCATTAAGATTTTCACACAAAAATAGAAAAAAAACAATAAATTTTGGGGTTCCTCATACTAAGAACTGAAACTAATAAATTAATTTTTCATCAAACCCAAACGTATCTATGGATAGGTCTTCAAAAATCATATTGAGGTTTCTAACGACATTTTTTTTCTAGACTGAATAGTTTGCGCGAGAGACACTTCCAAAGTGGTAAAATGAGTGTCCCCCCCCTGTAACTTCTACAATAAGAGAATGATAAATCTAAAAAAAATATATGATGTACATTACCATGCAAACTTCCAACGAAAATTGGTTTGAACGAGATCTAGTAAGTAGTTTTTTTTTAATACGTCATAAATCGTAAAAAGCAATTTATTTAACGAAACCCTTCATGTGCGAGTCCGACTCGCACTTGGCCGCTTTTTTTATGTATGTTCGCCGATTTCTCTTTTTAATCGAAAGAGTATACTCCTTAGGTGGACCCATTGTCACCAAGTCAGGATCAGATGATGGGATCCCAGGCAAATTGAGTAAATTTTTATGGGCACGCGTGTAGTAATTTCGGTATTTTCTATTATAACTCATGTATTTACCCGCGGAAATCGCAATTTTGGTGAAGTGGAACCGATGATGAAGATCACAGATGACTTATGGAACTCCTCAAATATGTAAAGAACGTCAAAGATTCTGACATGATTCCGTTGAAGTAGCAACTAACGAAGTGTTGAATTTGAGATCCTTGAGGAATCGACGGAACTCCTCAAATAATTTCAGACCACAGATAGCGGCTTGGGTTTTTTTCTGTACGAGTAATAATCAACGCATTTGCTCTCAGAGAGCAGTTCATGTGGTAAATTGGAAAGGAAATGTGGAAATTTACAGGTACCTATATGTGGCTTGGCGAAGTACTGAATTGAAGTCGGTTTAAACTTTGTTTTTAAAGTAAATTATTATTTAAATCGTTCATTCCCTAAGCTTGATTTGGGTTCACGTTTCATAGTAGAATAATGTTTTATATAATGTATGTATAGGTACTTAGGTACGCACGTCTCGTATGTCATTTAATAACATAATCATATTTCAACGGGCAGATATCGTTCAAAGGGGTTGAGGTTAGCTAGAAGAGATCCCTTATAGGGGTAAGTTCGCCTTTGTACTTTAATTGAACGAGCGATCGATGCGAACGAAGTTCTCCGTTTCAGGTTGGGCCAAAATTCTTTCGTATGTCCGGATGGCCGGCTGTCGGGCTGTACTCCCCTCAACCGATTCTCGTGAAATTTTGTGAGCAGGTTTAATAATTATAATTACCTACTTATAGGTTTTTTTGTCAATTCAGTTTTAGAAAATTAATAGTTTTCTTTAAAGTCAAGTTTCTACAGAGGGGTACCTAATCACGTAACGTTCCGAACGCGCGTAAGGACAATTTAACTGTCATCTTTCTATATAAAAAGTGACATTTAGGTCTACCTGACGCGCTTACAATGCGTTACGTGATCGACTCGAGGGGTACCTAATCACGTAACGTTTTGAACGCGCGTTAGGACAATTTAACTGTTATCATTCCATATAAAAAGTGACATTTAGATCTACCTGACGCGCGTACAATGCGTTACGTGATCGACTCGAGGGGTAATTACGTAACGTTTTGAACGCGCGTTAGGACAATTTAACTGTCATCATTCCATATAAAAAGTCGCATTCAGATCTACCTGACGCGCGTACATTTAAGATATATTATGTTTAGCGTAGGTATTTGTTTTGTGTTGCCTTCCAGGAGGTAACTCATGTAAAGATTCCGACGGAAGACCAGCGCTGGCCTTCTAGGTTAGCACCATGCTGAGTCGGGGCCTTTTCGTGGACCCTGCTATTTTTACGTTCTGTGTTTTGTTTTTTACACCCATTGTTTTGTCCACGAATAAATATTTTCTTTCTTTCTTTCTTTCATATAAAAAGTGACATTTAGATCTACCTGACGCGCGTACAATGCGTTACTTGATCGACTCGAGGGGTAATCACGTAACGTTTGGAACGCGCGTTAGGACAATTTAACTGTCATCATTCCATATAAAAAGTGACATTTAGATCTACCAGACGCGCGTTTAATGCGTTACGTGATCGACAAGAGGGGTAATCACTTAATGTTCCGAACGCGCGTTAGGACAATTTAACTGTAATTTTCCATATAAAAAGTGACAATTAGATCTACCTGACGCGCGCATAATGCGTTACGTGATCGACCAGAGGGGTAATCACGTAACGTTCCGAACGCGCGTTAGGACAATTTAACTGTAATTTTTCCGTATTAAAATTTAAAAGTGACATTTAGATCAACCTAACGCGCGTATAATGCGTTAAGTGATCGACCTGCTGCTGGTCATAATGTTGTAACCTGTTATTGTGTAGCTACAGTGTACCTACAATCAAGTGCTTACATACATACCATTGAAGCATAATACCGACTCGACTGCATTTCTTTATTCAGTGATAAAAGTAACGCGTAAGAAAGCGGGTAGGTGTCGCACTCCTCGCATAGGGGAAGTAGTTTTATGACCCCGCCCTCGGCCCCTGAATGTTAGTCTGGACTGATTCCTTGATGGCACAGTACTTGGCAACGTTTCACATAATCGAACGAGCGAGCGAAGCGAACGAAGTTCTATGCTTCAGCTTGGGCCGAAAATCATCCGTATGTCCGGTGTCTGTCACGCTGTCCGGTGTCCCGCTGTCCGGCTGTTCGCTTCTACAGGTCGCATTTCTCACCCGATTCTCGTGAAAGTTTGTGAGCAAACTGCTCATTAATTATATAGTTTTTTATGTCAAGTCAATTTAGTATGAGAAATCCAAAAAAAATAAAAAATTCAGGCTCGCGAGTTCTACAGCTCACAGAGTTGAACACGAGTTCAACACGGGCCCAATATTTAACATCAATCTTAATTCAACATATAACCACAGAATAAGTAATAATACTACGTATATACACGGTGGAATTTAATCGGTGATCAGGAATCCAAAAATCTTAAAAAATTATCAATCTACACAGAAACCAATACGTGAGATCTCGTGCAATATAGCTCACAAGCTAATTAATCACACTTAATTAACATCGGTAAAATGTACACTGACTGAATAAATACTTTTATTGAAGGGAAGTTACTCGTAAGTGTACCGACATACGTCAAGTGCTTGCTGGCTTTGGCGGGAAACTAGACAGATCAGACGTCAATAAATGAAACGTCATTAAACTTTTCAGACTAAACCATTAGTAGGGTGACAATAAATTTTAATTAAAATTTAATTTCAACTTAAAAATTAGTTATGATAAAAAAAAAACTTGGTTCCACTTAAGTACTACATAAACGTGACCGCCATCGATTACTGAATTAGAAAAATGGGTTCCTGTTCACCGATTAAATTCCACCGTGTATACAGGGTGGGCCCTGTAACTGGAGCAAAAAATTAAACGGTAGATTATTAAGCTTGTGAACAATTATTTCGATGTGGTTTTATGCGAAAAAAAAATATTTAAAAAAAAAAAAAATCTTTAAAATAAGTTTACTTGTATTTTTTTACTCTTCTGGAGTGCTATGAGAAACTTTTTATTTTAAAAACACAAAAAAAAAGAAAAAAAAATGAAAAAATCACAAAACTATCTGTTGAACACAAAAATGCAAAAACTGTTATGACTCATCACATGATGTTACCTCAAAATCTGCATTGACTGCCGTGATATGATCTCGTGGTGCCAAGATACATTACTTGGAGGTCATAACTTTAGATCAAAATTTCTCCGTAACCAAAAATTTTGAAAGTGAATGATACACAAGGGGTTACTGCAAATGCTCTAAGGAAGCCTCCTTTTGAATATTTGCTCGTGTTACAGGGCCCACCCTGTATAACTTAGCAGTAGGTCGATCACGTAACGCATTGTACGAACGTCGGGTAGGTCTAAATGTCACTTTTTATATGGAAAAATGACAGTTAAATTGTCCTCACGCGCGTTCGGAACTTTACGGGATTACCCCTTAGGTCTCAACTATTAGGAATTAAGGTGTGAAATTTTGGTAACGTGTAGTTAGGTAGGAACTAGTGGTAGTCGTACATGCCCAATTTCAAAGAAAAACCGTAAATCAATCTACAGTTTAGCCATTTGGCACACGTGTACTAGAGGTCAAACAATTTTTTGACCCGCAGTTCCAAAAAAAAATCCCTTAGGTCGAGTGCCATGACATTTTATTTTTTGTAAAAGAAAAAAACATTTTTTTTTAGAAACCTATTGTGTGTGGTATCTAATGAAAGGGCATTTTGAGGCGATTCTTAAAATATACAACATCATTAAATTTCAGCCATTGTTTTTTTAATTAACACGAAATCAATTTTCGAAACAATTCAAGTTTGGGCTCCTCCTGACACGATATGGCTGATTTTTTAGAATACAATATACCACAAATGATACGTAATATCCTCATATTTAACCACAAAAAAGCAATTTTGAAAATAACTTCATTAAGTTTTTTTTTTTTACTTTTTTGTAATGTTGTAAAATTATACACATAAAAAATAAAATACTTTATGAAATAATTTTTAAAACCGCTTTTTTGGGGTTAGATATCAAGATATAACGTATCATTTGTGATATATTGTATAAAAAAAATTGTTGCGTATATCGTATCTGAAGGAGTCCAGTCCAACCTTGATATTTTGTGTCAAAAACTAAACAAACTATACCAGCTGATGAAAAGGCGCAGTTAAAGGGTTAAAGAGGTATTTCCCGTTGGATATATGGATAATACGTATCATTTTATGATGTATCTGTACTACAGTTCCATAAGTCACGTCAAATAGGTATTGAAGTAGAACTGTGTCACATTGTAAAATAAAAAAAATTAAAAAAAAATCTTTGTTGAAATTATTTTCAAAATTGCTTTTTTGAGGTTAGATATGAGGATATGACGTATCATTTGTAGTATATTGTATTTAAAAAAAAATCTGCCATATCGTGTGACGTGTCTGGAGGAGCCCCAACTTGGTATGTTTCGAAAATTGTTTTTGTGTTAATTAAAAAACAATGGCTGAAATGTAATGATGTGGTATATTTTTAGAATCGCCTCAAAATGCCCTTTCATTAGATACCACACTCAATAGGTTTCTAAAATAATATATATATAATGTCTATTTTATTAAGACCTACATCTGGAGCATAGCGTTGTACGGAAGTGAGACGTGGACTCTAACCCAGCGTGACAGAGAGAGACTGAACGCATTTGAAATGTGGGCATGGAGAAGGATGGAAGGTATTAGTTGGACAGAAAGAAGAACAAACGAAGAGGTTCTAAATTTGATAGGAGAACAAAGATGTCTACTAAAAACTATTGAAAACAGAAGGGGAAATATGTTGGGGCACCTGATACGACATGACAATTACATAAAAACTATAATTGAAGGAAAAATTGAAGGAAGGAGAGGCAGAGGAAGGCCAAGACGTGCGTTTATGGACCAAGCTAAAGAGAAAGTTAATGTAATGTCGTATCAGGAGCTCAAAACAGTGGCAGAAAGAAGAACAGAATGGCGATTACTCCACCGACAAGAGCCTGGCTCTTAAATTTATTTATGATGATGATAATGTCTTGGTACCCCCTCCTAAGGGATTTTTTTTAGGAACTGCGGGTCAAAAAAATTGTTTTGACCTCTAGTATGCGTGTGCCAAACGGCTAAACTGTAGATCGATTTGCGGTTTTTTTAATCGTACAAGCTACACTAAACTGATATTTACGTATTCCGCGTTGTGCGAAAAAGGTAAACATTAATTATTATTAATGGGTTATAGGTTATAGGTTGTACGCGGGCTGGGTTTCCGCAACTCGACGTCATAAATGCGCCTATTTTGCGTAGGGGTTTTGGCACTACTGTTATTCGTGCCAACCCAGTTCCACCAGGAAGCCTAGCAGACCCTTTATGTTGCCGACGGCCTCCGGTAGTGACCCCGGTGTTCCGAGGTTTTTTGCCCTGTATTCCGCCACTCCAGGACATGTCAGGATGACGTGGGCGGCTGTCTCGCCCTCTTCCATGCAAGCTCTGCAGAGAGGACTGTCTGTAACACCTAGAGTAAAAAGGTGTTTGTTTAGTAGTGCATGACCAGTTATAGCTCCTGTCAGAAGACGGAGTGCCGGCCTCTTTAGCTGCTTTAGCTTCCTTGACAATCCGGGGTTGATTGTCGGGAGGGCCTCCCTGGTTTGCCTGCAGGTTCCTAGGGTGTTCCAATGTTTTTGGTGTTCTACCTTGGTGTTTAGTCGCAGTGTGCTCCGCAGCCATGCAGAGGGTAGAGGAATTGTGGGTTCCGGTCCTACAGCTCTTGACTCTGAACCCTCTCTAGCCAGTGCATCCGCTGCATCGTTACCGCGTGAATTGCTGTGCCCTTTGATCCATTGCAGGGTTATGTCGCTGTTATTACATACCTCTGATAGGATTTTGTGGCACTCGTGTATCAGCCCAGAAGTTGTTGCGTGACCTTGCAGGGCTTGCAGTATTATTAATGTTAGTTACACAATATTAAACTGACACTAGGTTAAAGTACCTACTGTTTTCAGAATAATTATTTGACAACCCAAAAATAACATTACCGATGAAAACATCCTGACACGTGTAAAACAATAGGTTAAAACTTAGGTAAGCCCCTTTTTACCCACGAGGGAACGGAGAAGGTAGATATTAATATATGCGTTTAGGGTGAGAGGCTGTTTGTTACTGTGGACAGTTCGAATTAGACATTTGTTTCATCTTTCTTACTTTTAAATATAGTAGTACGAGTAGATAGTCGAGGACGTGCAAGATAAATTACCTACAGATGTGTATATTTTGTTTGACAGAAACTGGTGGGTTAATTCCCACCTGTTACCATCAATTTTTACCAGTGGTAACAGCTGGGATATTTTTCCCATTTTTTACCAGTGGGAACTACTGGGAATATGTTTCCCATCTTTTACCGCTAAAGTACTCGTCACCGAGTACTTAAGTGGTAAATAATGGGAAATACCTATATTCCCACTAGTTACCACCGAGTACTTTAGTGGTAAAAGATGGGAAAAAAATCCTGGCTGTTACCACTCGTAAAAATTGGTGGCTAACCGGTGGGAATAACCCAAACGTGTTATGTTTGTGCTTAATTTGAAGACGCATCTGCAAACTTACGGTTGTCTACAAGTGTAAGAATGCACGGCCGTCTTGAGACGTCTCCCCCAAGGTTGGCTGCAATTTTACGAGCGGCCGCCCTAGCCTGCCCCTGCTGTGCAGCCCTAGCATTCGCATACAAACAAATACAGCGAAATTGCATTTTGTGTAAATGTTTTATTTTAGGTTTTGTGGACAAACTAATGTATTACATATTCATATTCTTAATCCTATGGATTTGATTAAAAGAGACCTACAGAGCAAGCCTATAAAGGTCGATTTACATCTACAGACATTAAGTGTGGCAGACAAAATAATATTCATCTATACCTACAGAGTGTATTAACGTATATATATCTGTGTCTGTCGGTTTCTGCGCGGCCGTGTTACGATAGATATAAAAACGTTAATACACTCTGTATGGAAGAATATTATATTGTCTGCCACGACACGTGTCTGGCAAGCTCAATGTCTGTAGATATAAATCGACCTGTTCCAACGTCCAGTCTATAGATTAGTAAAAGAATTTCTGGATGATTCTAAGTACCTAGTAACTTTTTTCTACAAAAGATAGGGAACTGTCTATTCTTTCGCAAAACAATTCACAACATGACAACGAAACTTTAATTTTTTCAAAAACATCTGTCTATACCTATCCCCAATTTCGCTTTCACTTCGGGCAAAAACTGACAATTCTACCGACAGCTGTACCTGTCTACATTCGGGGTCAAACCCGCGATCTTCATTCCTTCTCAATCACACGTCACATCACATACAAAATCTACCCCTAAATCCTACGTGACCATAATTATCTACAAGTAATCTCGATAAACCAAGTCCCATTTATCATCATGCAGGAACGGTTATAGCTCACGTGACGATGATTTATTACCAACTTAAACGGTAAAACAAAAAGGGGCCCAATTATGTACGTCCATTTATATTGGTGGGCATTTATAAGAGCCCATGCATAAATCAATGTAATAATGCATGTCCTAATAACAGGCCGCGGCACCGACGGACTATGCAAGTGGCGTCTGCGTGCATGCAAGTCTAGGGTCTAGGTGTATGTTATACGCCTAGACTAGTGCGGAGTGGCTGTGTAAGGTTGACATTCAATTAAAAGCCTACATATAAATTAGAATCTTGAATGACAGTATTCAAGATTCTAGTCTGTATGCAGTGCCATATAGAATGTATGGTAATACAACGCTAACGCTCTATTAAAACTTTTTTTATTAACCTCGACAGCGGCAAACAAGCATTTAGGACTCGGCTGCTCAAAATCAAAAACAAGTAACTAGGTTTTAGCAAATTTTACAGGAGAGCGAAAAAAACAAATTTTAACTTCAAAAGCCATTTTCTTAAAAACTACAATAGGTATGTATCAGAATGTTTTTTTAGGGTTCCGTACTCAAAGAGTAAAACGGGATCCTATTACTAAGACTTCGCTGTCCGCCCGTCCGTCCGTCTGTCTGTCACCAGGTTGTGTCTCAAGAACCGGGATAGCTAGAGAGTTGAAATTTTCACAGATTATGTATTTATGTTGCCGCTATAACAACAAATACTAAAAATAAAATAAAATATTTTTTAAGGGGGGCTCCCATACAACAAACGTGATTTGTTTGCCGTTTTATAGATAATGGTACGGAACCCTTCGTGCGCGAGTCCAACTCGCACTTGGCCGGTTTTTTTATTTTTCTACAGATTTGTACATGCTGTACTTACACCGTGACTTATTTGCAGCACCTAACTGAAGTCGTTACAGTCATGGAGCTGAAAACCGTTTTTAGCTTGGGCATTTGTCAAAAAAAAACATAAATATCTACGCTAGAAACAAGTAACTTCAGTCAGTTACTTGTTTTTGATAAGGAGATTTGTGGTTATTTTTAATTCTTACAATCTATTTGCTTCATCGTCATCATATCAGCCGAAAGACGTCCACTGCTGGACATAGGCCTCCCCCAAAGAGTTCCAAAGTGACCGGTCCTGCGCCACCCGCATCCAGCGGACTCCCGCGACCTTTACCAGGTCATCAGTCCACCTTGTGGGAGGACTACCAACGCCGCGCCTTCCGGTACGTGGTCGCCATTCGAGAACCTTTCCGCCCCAACGTCCATCAGTTCGGAGTACTATATCGGTTACCTTGGTTCTGCTGCGGATAGCCTCATTTCTGATACGATCACGCAGAGAAACTCTCAACATAGCCCTCTCCATTGCCCTTTGGGTGACTTAACACGTTCGCTGCGGTAACAATTTTACAAGTTTTCCCTCCAGTGCATTCATAGGTCAAAACGCCTAAGACGTACACTTTCGGCTGGTGCGGCATTTGGTTCAAAGACCTAGTGAGTTAGAGGTTGATTTAACCTCAATTATCTATCTGTATATAAATAAAATCACGCGAACTTTGTATCTATGCTGTTGTAATAGAGTATGTTTTTGCCCCACAGGCTTCGCCTGAGGCTCCAAATTGTCATATTTGAAAAAAAACGTCAAAATAAACATTAGGTTTTTAGGCCTAATACCGCACCTAATCAATGGTACATTTGGTTTATATTAGTGATGGGAAATAAATGGCCGATAACTAAAATAGTATTTTTTAATACAGTTGCTCAAAAAGTCGTACTTTTTGTAGCTGCAAATCGTGTGCAAAGTTGTATTTTGCGCACTAGTGCTTTTTACTTTTCCACGTGTATCGAACGACGTTTTTTAATACAGTTGCGAAAAAATAAGAAAAACAACAAGTAAGGAATTTGAATTTTTTTTATTATTAATTCTGTAACATCATTGTAATACAGTTGAAAAATAATAAAGTTGTTCAAAAAAATTGTTTTTTTCAAAACAGTTCTTACTTGTTGTTTTTCTTATTTTTTCGCAACTGTATTAAAAAACGTCGTTCGATACACGTGCGGAAATGTCATTGTTCACTCGTTCCGAGTCTTACCACTCGCCTACGGCTCGTGGCAAGATATCTCGGCACTCGTGAAGTAATGACATACTTTCCGCACTAGCATCGAAATGTACTATTTCACAATCGTGTTATAATAGAGAGCTTTTTAGTCGAGTACCGTGTTTAGGCCACGAAGCTTGCTGAGTGGCCTAAGTAAGGTACGAGATTAAAAAGCTTGATTATAACACTATTATGAACAATACTTTTTGTACGAGTTCATTAAAATAAATTTTCTACGAGTCAACTGAACTAATTAAACAAACTCGATACTGTTGAAACGAAGTGCAGCCTATCGCTCGTACGCTCGTTGATATCTTAAAAGACATGAACGAGCGTACGACATCAACGAGTAAAGTTCTATTTTCAAATTTTTTTCGGTTGTCTGGAGCGTATCGAAACAGTTATTTCGATTGTTTCGACAGTATTATCATAAATCCAAACTCCGTAGTTGAAATAATGAATACTTTATTTTCACCAACACTTGGTTAAACACTTATCTCTCAATTCGTATCACAATCACCAACCTACGGTTCTACATTCAGTTCCAGAATGACCGCTCAACCGAAGCTTCCCTTCATCATCCAACCGCCCAATCCCTGGAAGTTCCGATTGATCGGTCGTTGCCAAACTTGATTGGTGGTTTCTGTACCGGCCAATCACGTTCGGGCGGCAGTGTTGCCACTATAATAACATTAAAGTCATTTAGTCCGACAAATTATTAAACCTACCCTACACAATGCTACAAAATAGTTAAAAATAACAACGAATTATTAAAAATCATCACACTCGGCCATCCGTACGAGTGCAACTCCTGGTGCATGAGCCAGAACTCGTAAAGAAGGCTCACAATTTGAGTATACCTGCACTCTAACTTATGGCTACGTATGTTAGGTGACTCTAACTTAATAATGATGTAGTGATCAGATCACATCATATAATACGCAAATTTCTTAATTATGTACAATCTGCTTTAACGACTCATAATTTATATAATCTTAAGCGATCAACTTTATTAAAAATCAATCATCACACTCGGTCATTTTAGTTTTTGTCAAACGTTTGACGCTGTCGTTGAAGTTCAGATAGCGGCAGATTATCATCACTGTCATAATCAGACGAGTCCTCCGATTCATTATGAGTATTTTTACTTGTAGGCTGCAAGGGGAAAGTATTTATCCAGGGTCTTATGCGGTCCGCGGCAACGACAGTTTCAAACGATTTACTTTTTTTGTCAAACCCAGGAACATTACTTATCTTATACCTATCGTTATCGAGAACTTTAATTACTTTGTAGGGTCCAATAAATTTGGATAAAAGTTTGCTACTACAGCCCTTATTATAAAAATTCGTTCTAGTAATCTTAACTAAGTCTCCCTCCCTGTAAACGGCAGCGGGGGCTCGCTGACAATCATGTCGTAGCTTTTCCTTCCACTGAGTGGCCTCTATGCAAGAACTAACGTCATTCCTAATCGACTCTATGTTTTCTGATCTGTTATTAGTATTTATGCCCAGTTTATTGGTTAAGTCGTCCGGAAATCTACAACCGAACAGAGCTTCCGATGCCGTTTTTCCAGTTGAAGCATTAATTGTATTATTTATACCCCATTGTATTTTTCCCAGGCACGTGTCCCAGTCACGATCATCTTTACCAGTATTGTGCTTCTTTACTGAATTCAATATTGTCTGGTTAAAACGTTCAGCCTGACCGTTTGCCCTGGGACACGCGACTGCGTTTAATACGTGTTTAATCCCGTGAAGGTCACAAAACTTCTTAAAATCTCCCGAAGTAAAGGAAGTTCCTCGATCAGATATGATACGAGACGGCAAGCAAAAGTCGTAAAATATACTTTCCAGAACCTTAAGGGTGCTTTTTGTTTTTGTGTCCTTCACCGATTTTACAAATACATATTTGGTAAAGCTATCGACCACAGTAAGAATGTAAGAGTTGCCTTTCTTACTTTTTGTGAACGGTCCCAGATGGTCTATGTGAACGGTGTGGAATGGAACGCTCACCTTTTGAATGGGATACAAATGGCCAGTCTTCTGATTCTTAGCGCTGTCCTTATTATAAGCGCATTGAATACAGGAACGGATGTACTTCTTAACAAATTTACGTAGTTTCGGTAACCAGTACTGTGCCTGAATCTTTTCGATCGCTTTCGTCTCACCTAAGTGCCCGATGTCATCATGATTTGACCGACAGATCTGAAACCGTGCACTGCGAGGAATCACAAGACATAATTTGTCGTTTACTCTCCTATAAAGTCTATGATCTTTCACAACAAAGTTTTTCTTTATGTCTTTTGATTCCTCGCTGTTGTCAGGCTTCAAAACCTTGACTATCCTAGCAATGTCTGGGTCAGTCATTTGTAGTGTCAAAAGCCAATCATCCGTACCGATATTATATACCGTGACTGTCAAGTCGTCGATAACGTCCGTTAACCTAGTATTGCGACTTAAAGCGTCGACGTGGGCCATTTGAGCACCTGGTCTATATTCGATATGAAACGTGAACTCGCTTATCTGAAGCCACCATCGGGCAATGCGTGGCACCAGATCACGTTTGGTGAGCGTGGTTACAATAGCATGACAGTCAGTGACTACCTTGAAGTCAGTCCCTAACAGATAGACCCTAAACTTTTTCAAGGAACAGACAATCGCCAAGGTCTCTAATTCGTAGGAATGTAAGTGTCGCTCCTTGGGCGTAGTTTGCCTACTAAAATAGGCTACCGGTTTGAGACTGCGCGGATTTTCCTGCCACTGTAAAAGTATGCCACCTATACCTAAAGCACTAGCGTCTGTATGAAGTTCGGTATCTAACTTGGGATTATATAGAGACAAAATTGGACGCTCTATAAGTCTGTCTCTTAACATTGTGAACGCCCTAAATTCTATGTCAGACCACCGAAAAGGAACATCTTTTTTAAGCAAATTGGTAAGAGGTCGCGCAATCTCACCGAAATCCTTGACGAATTTCCTAAAATACCCTGTTAAACCCAAAAACTGACGGACTTCATGAACAGTTTTTGGGACCGGAAACTCTTTGACAGCCAAAATCTTATTTTCATCGGGACGTACCCCATTAACGGAAATTTCATAACCCAAATACTTTATAACGTTATCAAAGAATATGCATTTCGACAGTTTTAGGGTTAACCCATATTCGCGCAATAATTTGAGGATTTCCTCGAGTCTGCGAAACCCCTGTTCTAGACTTTCCGATGGCACAAGAATGTCGTCCAAATACGCTAGCGCCGAATCATACCGTTTAGAACCGAGCATTTTATTTATGAGTCTTTGAAAAACCGCTGGCGCATTGGCAAGACCGAACGGCATTCGCTTGAACTCATAGTGGCCGTCCGGTGTTACAAATCCCGTATAACGACGGCTTTCCTGTGCCACCGGGATTTGATAATATCCCGATGCGAGATCTAGCGAGGTAAAGAAACAATTACCACTGAGATTACTTAACTGATCCTCTATCAGGGGAAGGGGAAAGCAGTCCTTTCTAGTCTTATTGTTTAACGCCCTGAAATCTACACAAAGACGCTGTTCACCTGTCTTTTTCCTTACCAATAGAATTGGGCTTGCGTATTCAGATTCAGATTCCTGTATTACATCGTGTTGCAATAGATCCTCGACTATATCACGTACTTGTTCTCTTTCGGAAAAAGACAGGCGATAAGGTCGATATACTATAGGCTTATCGTCATTTCTACGTCCTTTGCCAGTCCTATTTCACCAAGATTCATGGCGAAACAGTCACGGTAGGACTGTAGTAAATTGTAGAGTCTGTCAAAATCCTTATCACTGACGTCCTTGCCTACCTTAATCTGTGTTCGATCTAATGGTTCCATCGCGGACAAGTCTTTGGAAATCCGATTGACACTGCAAACCGTTCTCTCAATAAAAGGCATCGCTCTGGCTAAAAACGCATTATGGGGAATGACCAACTTATCTGATTGGAAATTAGTTACCACTACCTGGCCTTTTCCTTGCTCAATCCGGTAAACGCCCTGGTGCAAATGATATTCTCGGCCCGGTTCGGCGCAATTATGTCCCTCCATGTAAATATCACCACAGTACGTGGGGTCCTCAGTCCATACTTCAACTAGTCCAGTCTGTTGAACTTCAGTAGAGCCTACATTTCTAAGTCTTATGTTACCGTCGTGTCGGGGAAATTGGTTGACAGCGGGGCTTTTATAAAACAGGAGCTTGTCAGAATCCTTCAAGACAGTAACACATGGTAACTCGGTAAAATCTTGGCCAATTAGAAGGGGAGTGCGCAAGAATTCATCGTGAACTATTAAAACTTCGACACAAGCTTCAACCTCGTCAAGTCGTAACGTAATGAAACTCCTATAGATTGGCATAACGGAGGAATTCCCAAAGCCTTTGATTGCAGGGAGCTCGTTGAAGCATTTCGACAAGTTTAACTCCTTTGCTTCGGATTCACGCATCAGGGTGCATTCACTGCCGAAGTCTATGTAAGACAGAAAGTCATGATCGTTAGCGACAACTTTCTTGTAGAATTTGTCATTAGTGTCGTTATCAGTAGAAATTGTCAAAGTCTTTCGGTCTTCGCTTTTGTTAACAGTTGTCTGCCGGGCAGTCAGAGGAACGAGACTGCACGTAGTCGAATCGTGACCTACCCTTAAACATTTCTGACATTTAATTATGGGATTCGGGCATTTATTAAAGGCATGTCCCCTTGAGCGGCAATTAAAACACGTTATGCCTACCTCGTAAGTTGGAGCAGAATCGGTGAATCGATTGGGTCTCATTTGTTTGGCCGGAAAACTTGGGAAACTCTCATTACGCTTCCTATTATAAGTCAAGTCATTAGGTCGCTGAGAAATGAGGAAGTTCAGAAGGTCCTCCGGCTCCCTACAATTCAATGCTTGTGCGCCATTTCTAATTGATTTGTCTAAGATACCGTGTACAATGCAGTGTACTGCTTTTTCACCTTTGATTTCACATCGATTTAACAATGTTAGTTTATCATAGAAGTAATCCCGCAAGTTCTCATTATAACGTGTCGTGCGCGCAAGCATCTCCTCAAGAAGCCGACCATAATTTTGCTCATTGGGAAATGCTTTTCGAAGCTTTGCCTGCCACTCGTCCCAGTTATAACTGACTGACGGCAAAGCCTCGAACCACTTCTTTGCGAGACCAGTCAACTTTTGAAGAGCAAAATGTATGGTCTGCTTCTGATCCCAGCCATAAATACATGAACATTCATTAACCTTTCTAAGCCAAGTCTCTACATTCTGTGCCTTGCTAGACGGATCAAATTCTGGGATGACATTATTCATGTGATTATTGGTTAGTCGATTCGGTTTGCCTATTTCGTTCTCTTGAAGAGACGACACAAGTTTAAGTACCTCTTCGAGAGTGAAGCCGGAAGTCCGCTGTTCTGATGCAGGCTGTGAAGTCACCTGCTCGGGCTGCAACATCGGCCCAGGCTGCGATGTCACCTGCTCAGGCTGCGATGTCATCGGCTCAGGCTGCGACGTCGGCCCAGGCTGCGATGTCATCAGCTCAGGCTGCGATGTCACTTGCTCAGGCCGTAGCTCGGCCGTAGATTCCTTCGGCGGAAGTTCTTCTATCAGCCAGGCCGATGTAGTGGTGTCTCGCGTTGCTTTGTCACCGCGTTTCCTCCTGCGGTCCCTTGGTGGCCCAAACCTCGTCTGGCTGTCATCGCGCCCCTTTCGTTTGCGACACCGTTGCCGTTGTGCAGTGTTGTTCCCAGTATAGTCCATTATCTCGAAAACGAAAATAATTAATTAACACAAATTCGTAACCTCACTGAGATTCACAAACGGTCTAAGCATAGTCGAGGAACACACATAGTTCCTCCTAGGCACACATGGCCTATGGTTGTTCTGGGACGTACATAGTCCCTAAGCATAGTCGAGGAACACACATAGTTCCTCCTAGGCACACATAGCCTATTATTGTTCTGGAACGTACATAGTCCCTAAGCATAGTCGAGGAACACACATAGTTCCTCCTAGGCACACATGGCCTATGATCGTTCTGGAACGTACATAGTCCCTCGTAGGCACACTTGGCCTATGATTGTTCTAGAACGTACATAGTCCCCCGTAGGCACACATGGCCTGCTGTTACTGTCAGACTCACATAGCCTCGCACACATGGCGGTCTGCTGTTATTGTAAGACTCACATAGCCTCGCTAAGGCACACATGGCGGTATATTGTTACTGTGAAACGCACATAGCCTCGCTAAGGCCCACATGGCCGGACAGGTAATACATTCGCAACATTCAACTTTGATGGCTGTTCTCACTCTGTTTCGGCTTGAACACCTCCAATATCAACTCGTCCAGCACAACTCGTACACCCCAGCATCAACTCTAACACCTCCGGCGTCAACTCGAACACCTCCAGCATCAACTCGAACACCTCCAGCATTAACTCTAACTCGAACTTCAACACGAACTCCAATTCGAATTCCAATTCAAACTCCAACTCGAACTCCAACTCGAACTCCAACTCGAACTCCAACTCGAACTCCCACTCGAACTCGAACTCCAACTCGAACTCCAACTCGAACTACAACTCGAACTCCAACTCGAACTACAACTCAATCTCCAACTCGAACTTCAACTCGAACTCCAACTCGAACTACAACTCCAACTCGAACTACAACTCGAACTCCAACTCGAACTCCAACTCGAACTCCAACTCGAACTCCAACTCGAACTCCAACTCGAACTCCAACTCGAACTCCAACTCGAACTCCAACTCGAACTCCAACTCGAACTCCAACTCGAACTCCAACTCGAACTCCAACTCGAACTCCAACTCGAACTCCAACTCGAACTCCAACTCGAACTCCAACTCCAACTCGAACTCCAACTCGAACTCCAACTCGAACTCCAACATGAACTCCAACTCAAACTCCAACTCGAACTCCAACTCGAACTCCAACTCAAACTCCAACTCAAACTTCAACTCGAACTCCAACTCGAACTCCAACTCGAACTCCAACTCGAACTCCAACTTGAACTCGCAGTAGGTACTCGCACCAAAATCATTCAAACTTGAACTGAACACATAAACATACCCATATGTCGGTAGTAAGATGGTACACGATAATAAAACTTAAGATCATATGGGATGGGCTGAAATTTTAAAATGCCAGGTATTCATTTGAACACCGAACATCAGCGCACTGTTTATCCTTTTTTTTTTCTTTTTAATTTTTTTATAATTGTGTTCTAGTTTTTGATTCAATTTGAGTTTAACTAACCATCAGTTTTAATGCGGTCTTTTCCATATTTATACATATTATAAGTGCAGAAATAGAAAAGAATGAGTAAATCCTTTAGGAAACCAGTGTATTATCAGATTATCATAAATATGTAGAATAATGATGAGACTTAATCAACAATGTATCGTTAATGATTGACGGTTTAGGAATTTAAACTTCGTTGAGGACAAAGAAAGTACGTTACCCGTCGAGTACTCTAATATAACTTGTGTGTTACTAACTTTTTAGAAAAGAACCCATCCATTCGTAGTACTTGTGGAATTGAAATTGTAACACGGTTTCAATAGTCATACATAACTTTCCACGGGTTAATCAAAAGGTACAAAAAATATTTCTAGAATATTATACCTGTTCGGCTCGTAGATCATTACCACTTCTGACCTATCATAAATCCAAACTCCGTAGTTGAAATAATGAATACTTTATTTTCACCAACACTTGGTTAAACACTTATCTCTCAATTCGTATCACAATCACCAACCTACGGTTCTACATTCAGTTCCAGAATGACCGCTCAACCGAAGCTTCCCTTCATCATCCAACCGCCCAATCCCTGGAAGTTCCGATTGATCGGTCGTTGCCAAACGTGATTGGTGGTTTCTGTACCGGCCAATCACGTTCGGGCGGCAGTGTTGCCACTATAATAACATTAAAGTCATTTAGTCCGACAAATTATTAAACCTACCCTACACAATGCTACAAAATAGTTAAAAATAACAACGAATTATTAAAAATCATCACAGTATCATGGACTACAACTATGAAAAAAGTGACATTGCAGTATTCTCTATGAAATCTTAATACTTACACAGATTTTAATCGACGAGTACAAAAAAATCTAATTCTGTTTATTGCAGGTTACATATAGTGTTTAAAAAAATAGGCTTATACCTACCTACACAGTTTCACAAATGTTCATCATAAAAGCATTTTACACAATATCCTTTTTGGCATTGAAAAACAAAAACATTAAATTTTTGTAGATTTTTTGGGCGTCTCGGCTGTTCAATGTCTTACGGTACTTTTATCTTACGTTTTGCACTTTCACTGTCAATTTCATCATCACTTTCTTTCTTTTGAAGATAATTGCAGCAGTTTTCGGCAACGCTTCCTCGCCCTACTCATTTTTTCATTTCCTTTTACGCAATTACGTCATAGACTAACGACTGTCAGCACAACACTTACTAAAAAGAATCCCCCAATCAGTGCGACAGTAGGTTGATATGCCTATTATTCCATATGAGGTCTTTAGACCTAATATTCGCAAGTATTTAAAAAAAAATCTTCAGTGCGATATTAGGTCTGAAGGCGTAATACAATTTTTAATGTCGGAACTAGGTAGTAGCTCTTTAATAAATATGTACAAAGCTATATTTGTCTCTTTCGTACTCTGAACAATCTACGAGATATACGCTTCGCACGAACGCGAGTAGAGAAAAACTGATAATGCAAGGAGAAAAGTTAATAACCAATGCACGTTGAGTGTGAATTTCAGCTCGCTACCACGAATTTTTCTTCATAATTTGAGCGTCTGAAAAAATCCGAGCCACTGTTACCGACCCGACCCTACACCATATTTGGCTCCCGCACCGAGTGGGAGTACGTATTAGGCCTTTAGGCCTTATAACGCAGCGAACGTGTTAACTAAATACCTAATCTATTTGCTTGATTTAAGCATATTTATTTTATACATTTTTCAACATAGCACCCCGTAATACCGACGTATATAAAACAAGTAACTGATTTGAGTTGCTTGTTTTTAGCTTGTCTTCGCTTGAGATACTTGTATTAATTAAGGTTAGGTACTTAGTTGTTTTGAGTTACTTGTAATCGTTTTTAACAAATTAAGTACTGCAAAACTAAACACATAATTTTTTTTTTCTAAATTGTGTTAGTAATCTCTCGATACAGGGAATCGAATGAGCCAAAAAACAGATTTTCGAGAAAAATAGGTAACTAGGGTCATTTCGCCGGTTACGCGACCACCTTCGGTTGGCGACCACTTGAAGAACATGGTTTTTTCAATTGAAGATAACATCAATACTAGAGAGCCTATTGAAATAGTCAGTCGTATGCCTTATTGTTTGTAGTTATGGAATAGGAATTTACAAAAAAAACGAGAAAATATGCTTTCAGTTCACCAAGTCAGCTAAGTGGTCGCTAACCGGCACATGCAATTAGGTGGTCGCCAACCGGCGAAATGACCCTACTTGTTTTTAATTTCGAGCAGCCGAGGTGCGCCCTGTGCCTGATGGTAAGGAGCAGAGACAGGAATCTTGGTGGCATTTTTGAGATGTCATAGCAACTAGCTATGGGTATGGATGCTTGCGACATCAGAGGAGTACCATGCATTGCTGACCCTTTATCTATTTGATGATTTGCTAGTATACCTACATTGTGTTGTTTGCTAGCAGATCGGATGGTATATCTACTATGTAGGAGATATGAATGTTTCTTTTACTTTAGCACTATTAGAGTGGTATTCTGTTAATATACAAATACTGCTAATGTGAAAACTTCCAATAAGTAGGGTCATTTCGCCGGTTGGCGACCACCTAATTTCATGTGCCGGTTAGCGACCACTTAGCTGACTTGGTGAACTGAAAGCATATTTTCTCGTTATTTTTGTAAACTCCTATTTCGTAACTACAAACAATAAGGCATACGGCTGACTGTTTCAATAGGCTCTGTAGAATTGATGTTATCTTCAATTGAAAAAACCATGTTCTTCAAGTGGTCGCTAACCGAAGGTGGTCGCGTAACCGGCGAAATGACCCTAATAGGTTATTAAAGTGTAAGCGATCTCATCACACTTATACTCACTTATCTATATAGTGATTCTGTTGACATTGGTAGTCGTTATACAATTCTCTCCTATTACCTAGGTACTTACTTATAGAAAACTTTTTAACCTTTGATGTCTGCACGGCTAGTACGAGATCACGCGCGGAATTGACATTCGGACTCCTTCTAATTCGCAGTTTATCTCGCGCCTGGGATGTTATTCGAGACGCGCTAATGCGGTTCACGCCTAACGAAACTAGACCTGTGATTACTTAGTTACTACGAATCGCGGCGTCGAGATATATTTGTGTGTGGACGGTGAGTTGCAGTTAAAACATGTTACAGAATAACGGAGCTGATTAGGTATGCTTAGTTACTACGAATCGCGGCGTCAAGATATATTTTTGGGTGAGGTGAGGTTAAAATAAGTACTTAGTTGCGGGGCTGGCATTATCCGTCCTGGACTGGTAGGTTATATTCAATTCAATGTTATCTACCATCAACTCACCTCAATCGCGACATTGGGATCCTATCCTCTGACAACGCACCGGCCATGATACTTGTTACCAATCTTACGCCTTGGCCACGACTTTGGTCTTAAGCGACCTGCGACCAGCGTTTTATCTGTTCATTGCGCGGTCGATACGCGCAACGCACTGTGGTTAGTTGGGATCACGCGCAATGAACAGATAAAACGATGGTCGCAGGTTGCTAAAGGCCTCCACACACCGGCCGGTCGCGACCGGTGTGTGGAGCCCTTTAACACCAAAGTCTTGGCCAGGAGGTCAGGGTCAGGCAGGGCACAATACCTATAGACTGCGGGTAAGCGATATGAGGTGATATGTTGTGTGAATAGCACAGTTCTCAACTCCATGGTGGCATCTTGGATGGCTAGCTGGCTGGCGTTCGGTTGTCGGCGACGTCTTTCTGTTGATTTTTTCGTCTTGTCAAATTTCTGTCAATCCTGTTTTGTAGAACGATGGTATTATTTATTAACTTACTGATTCGTATATCCCATTATAATTGTGTTTTTCTGTGTCGTTTCTTTTAGAAATGTGTGTGACCTATCATAATCATAGTAATTAGGTAGGTACCTATAATTTTACAAAAATGCCTACTAACATGGCCTTAGAATAATAACGCAGCTAGAGATGTGCCGTCGTCCGTATAATAGGTACTCCCGAAAGTTCCTGATTTGTATGGGTAATATATTCTCGAGCAGGGAACTAACAAATCGGGATTACCTATCCCTGGGAACGGTACATCACTAATCGCAGCCTACAGTGGAGATCAAGAAAGGTAAGGCTTACCTATTCATAGACAGAATCAACGGCTCGATCGCCTGCAAAATTGCGCCTCCACGCCGAGCCAATGCGGCTTCAGAACAAGACATACCTACACCTTTGATTTTCTTTGCAGATGTGTACGAGATGTTTTCCTTCACCGAAAAGCTGGCACGAATCAGAATTAGAACCTCGGCCACCATTTGAATTTTGCTTGCCTGACCGATTCAAAAATATATAAGGGTGATGGTATTCCACTCATCAAATTTCTGTCCAATAATAGTAATAATAATTATTATTATCCATATCAAAGCGCTTTGGCGTTACGCGTAGGTACCTAAGATTGCAAGTGAACTTACCTACCTTCTGCCTACTGAGTACGAAATGTTGTAAAATAATGTTTTTACTGAGTTTTACGCATTCGTACCTAGTGCAATGTTTCAATAAGGACTGTACTTACCTGTTGACAGAAAACTAGCAAAATGCAAATTCAAGTGTGACATGAAATATTTGTCACACAAACTCACACACAAAGCAATCGCTGGGACACAAAATGCGGCTGTTTATTCCCACGTGCCTCGGACTACGATTGCGAATTTAAAATTCCATTTTGGAGCATTTGCATTGCGAAAAGTTGAAATTGCCGGACAGTAGATAGGGTAGGCAGATACCTAAGTTCAACTGAGAGTAGGTATATTGAAATGGGCTTTTGAGTGGTGGTAGGTACTACACACGTTTTTTGGCTGTAAAAATCCTTTTGCTAAGCGTAGAGACATGGTCATCGTTTGTATAAGATGAATTTAAGTACCTACCCTTTGAACGCCTAAAGGCGTCGTCGTGTATTGTCGTGCCCGAAGCGCCAAGACGCTCCGCTGTCAAAACGACCTTCTGTCTTTCATATAAGGTTCATAGTTAAGTCTCATGGAAAAAAGGTTGGCGTGTCAGAGACAATTAATTAAGTACGTGAAGAATGGCGCTCAAAAGTTTGAAATAACCTTCACATTAACTTACATTTACTTACCACAAGTATGAAATTAATCTGACTCAGAAAACACAATCTAGTAGGTAGGTACCTAAACAGTTATTTTCACGGTACGTACTGTTATTCTGTGGTAGGTACTGTTATTCAGAAAAAAAAACATAATTTCCAAAGAATGGTAGTGGTCCACTGTTGTTACAACTTCAACCTTTAAGCAGAAAGTAGGGACCACAACCTTTGTATGATCATTTTTTATTAAAAATTCCATCCAAACCTGACAAATATGTTTGTACAATTGTAATTTATTCAAACTTAACTAGTTCATTGTACAAAATAAAATAATAGGTACGTGAATAAAACAAACAGCAGCCTAAATTCTTTAAAGTGAAAAAAGCGGCATCTAGTAGACATTTCCATAGTTAATAGGTAGTAAGCTGTAGTATCGGAAGCTGCGATGCTGTTACGAAAGACGACAAATCACTAAAAGATGGCGTTTTTAGTAATTAACAGTGCGTCGACTAGGTGGCACTTTATAACTAATCTATTATTTTATGAATTTTAAAAATATTTTGCTGATAAGGCGATTGAATAATACCTAAACGGTTAATAAAATTGATAATAACAGTTTATGGACTTGGCCATTTTTTTAAAAGATGAGAGCTTGGGACGACTACTAAGAGATGGCGCTTTAACCAGTTTGCAGATTGTCTACGAGATGGCACGTCAGTCAGATTAAACGAATTTTTATTACAGAATCCTCGAATCTAATTTAGTGGGCGTTTCTCCGTGATTTCAGTGGTGGAATAGGGAACATTACTGCAATGTTCTGCCGCCAGAGTGCAGCACTATCACAATTAGTAAACAGTTTTTTTGACAACTTTGACAAGCTCTGGATCAAATAGGGAAGATAATATTTCAATAAATAAAATGCATCAGTGCTGTGTAATTGGATGCAAGAATGAAGGGCATCATTCATTTCCGAAGGAAACGATGATACGAAAACTATGGGAAGCGGCAATACGTCGTAAAGTCGTAAAGCAAAAAAAAGCCCTCATCCACCTTTAAATGGCTATAGGATGCCGTTTTAATATCACAGTACAGGTATTTCACACACGAATGATAATAAAACTATTGTAGTTTAACGCGTCTTCATCAATTATTTTTTATTGCTTGTTAGGTTAATAAATATGACATTGTACGTCATGGCGGTTTGTTTACGGGTTGTGTTAGTGTCGCCCCCTACGCAGAGCTTTGCGTAATGTTCCCTATTATCGAAGACGCCCACATCCGTAAGATAATAATATAATAATAACTATTTTGAGATCAATTTTCGTCTTTGAGTAGCACTTGAATATTATGGCTATTGAAAAAATCCTGAAAAATGCATTGTTATTTTTCGGCATTAACTGTTAATTATTCAATATAAAATGTTTAAACTTATATGACACATCGTGTGCTATCGAGGCAAATTATTTTGTGACATTTTCCATTCATTAACGGTAGAACAAAACTTTTCAGAGTTTTTTCTAACTGTTCTTTCAATTATACATTAGGTACCTACTAAAAGTACTAGGATAGGGTGCGGTATAAAAAATCAAGTTGCATTATCCAAATATTTACTAATGCCAAATCAATAATACACACATCAAAACAGACATATGCACAATCTCACTTAACTAGAAGTAATAAAAGTATTCTCTATTTTGTTTTTGAAAAACAACTACACAATGTATATTAGATATTTTTTATTTTTCATTATAATACTTTATTGAAAAATAATTATAATAATATAAATATGTACAAAGTTCATTTAAGGCACTTGATTTGTGAATTGCCATTAATGTAGGTAAAATAAGTACAAATTTAAACAAAAATAATAACATGTAGAAGCCCGTCGCCGACGTCTGATGATGGCACTAGACATGTTTCAAAAAACAAATTATATTGTTATCGCAATGAAACACAATAAATAACCTATTACTAGATATAAGCAGAACGATTAATTATACTTTGTACGATATTACCTACTTACTTGATCAACAATCCTACTTGATTTAGCTACGATTCCCATTCCATGTTCCATACGGGTTATGGCATTGCATTCTATGATTTTCACGGTAAATGCTTCGTTTGTATAACTGTGGTATTTTGTACACATTTTAAGGCACTTAGGTACAATAAAATCTATCAAAAGATTATCAACAAGAAAATGAATAGGTATGTACAATGTGATTGCTATTTTGAAATATTAAAACTGATCTTTTGTTTATTTTGTCGAAAACCAATACAATAATCATGTCGTAAAAAAATGTTCTGGGTCGGTACTTCCTTTAAAATTAAGCAGATTCTTAAAAAGGCAAATAATCTAAAATATACGTATGACTATTAATAAGGATAAGTGTTAACACAATTGTATGATCTCGAAACGCACTTACGGATTCGCTCTTAACTATTCACGAGACCAACGAATTAAGTACTTAAAATAATGTATCTTGGACGGAGTGTTAACAACTTCAAATGTAGGTTAAAGTAAAATAGAGGTTTATTGTATTTTTTATACATTCTAAACTAAGTTATATTTTGAAACGAATTAGCGGTTTTTATATGAGTTAGGTTTGTAAAATATCAAAGAAAACTTTTCTCACACGATTCCATTATTCGTAGTAATCTCAGCATCAGATCTCTTTCATTTCTCTTTACAATAATATCTACTCAATATATTTATAATTGAGATTTCATTAATAAAATATCAAGAAGAAATAACATTTCTATTGCACTATTTCCTGAAAAATATTGCCACGGCAATTGCTAAGATTTTTTAAGTAGTGTATTTGCATGAGCTGTAATTTACTCGTATAAACTAAACAGATATGGAGATTAAATCCTTCAACTGGTAAATAAGAGATTCTAACCGGAGATAATAAGAGAGGCACTAACCATAAGTTATATGCTTTCCAACATTACGTACGACGCTCGACTAGGGTCATTTCGCCGGTTGGCGACCACCTAATTTCATGTGCCGGTTAGCGACCACTTAGCTGACTTGGTGAACTGAATGCATATTTTCTCGTTTTTTTTGTAAATACCTATTCCATAACTACAAACAATAATTCATACGGCTTACTGTTTCAATAGGCTCTGTAGAATTGATGTTTTATTCAATTGAAAAAACCATGTTCTTCAAGTGGTCGCTAACCGAAGGTGGTCGCGTAACCGGCGAAATGACCCTATATTTATATAAAATCTAGATCCAAAACTGCAGATTAACGATAAAAATAGCAAAGTTAACAATAATTTAATCTCCTCTAACTTAACTAAGTATAGGTAAGTTAATAGAATAACATTTTTATATAGAACCCCAAAGGTGACAACATTATACATTTAACTAAGGCACTTGGGATGCGCAGATATAACGTGTTATCTATAAATATTTAAGCACTAATATTATATAAAATACAATCCTATGCATATCTCTAAAGATAAATGTCATACTATGTGATTCATATACTTATTGACCAAAAGGTTTATAGTAACATGGAAGACTTTTTGTATAACTTTTTTAATACGAAAATATTTGTCAAAACGCTACGAGTATAATATTAGTCTTTGGTTTTAAAGATAGACAGTGCGATTGCCAAAAATGTGGGGTCAATAAGTATGCGAAAATCCTACATTATTAGACTTTAATTCAAATATCAGTCCAACATTTTAAATATAATATTTTAATTGCAAAGCAATGAAACGTTTTGAAAGAAATGCTTGCAAGATCATCATTTACCTTTAGAGTTTTGACGTAAAATCTGACTTCATCCCGCCATCTAGTCACTCCAAAAGTATCGTGCGATACATTTATAGGGAAGGTAGGTACTTACTTAAACTTTTAGCAGTAATCAATACAGAGTATTGTGGTTGGATGGGAGCCAGGCCAGGCGGAATCTTAATTTATATATTCGACTTCTTTGATGCATATCCATGTTTTTCCACAGTAGAATAGGTCTACTCCAAAATTCCAGTTTCCATTTTTCCGGGTAGGTAGGAGTACCTACCTAATGAGTCTGAGTCATGGCTTAGTTCCAATAGTAAAATATATGCGGTGCTAAATTAGTTTCCAAATACAAAATACGCGACAGTCTTCACAAAAGTTAAAAGTAGAGTAAAATGCATTGAAAAAGTCAATTAGTTACACAATACCTGAGGCGACTCCGGTTTGAAGGTCAACAAATTTAGCACCGCGAGGATTGGGCAGCCTAAAACACATCGTGCTTAAACAACAATACAATCAAGCGACAACAAAAAATAAAATTAAGATACAGAATAGTAAATATAGTCGACGGCGTGTGCCATTTAAAAAATGTTAATAAAGTTCATCATGTTATAAACATAACAGGCAGATAAATGTTAATAGTTAGACTATTATAATACATAGTATATGTTAACGTGAAAGGCCCAACAACTATAGCTACATGGTGGTCGATGTTCCGATGATAATGTTACGCGGCGAGGGCGGCTGCCACCGGCCGCGGCTCCGGTTAGTTCCTCTGCGCCGTTAGCACTCTCCTAGCCGGGTTAACGAGAAGAGAGAAAAACAGAATGTTAGTATCGATCGAAATGTCATGGTCCGACTACAAGAGTAGCCCCAATCCAGAGTCCAACGGACGCTCTCGTTGCGCTGCGCAAACCGAATGGGGCGATGTTAGGTGAACTTGATTCGACAAACAATTATCTTTACATGGAACAAGCTTAAGGGATCGCCTCGACATGCAGCTATGCAACAAAAGCGGTAAACCGTTAACTCGGATTGATAATGACTTGTGTAGGTACGGATTTTTTAAATAAAACTGTAGGTAATCTGATAAAATGTCAAAGGGAGTCTATCAGGCATTCGCGCCGCGACATTCAGTTCCGATTTTGGCCCAGTTAATAAAATTTTATTACATCGGATAGGTACTATTAGTTTACGCAGTTAATGGTTGAAATGTTAAATTAATTTAGTATGATAATGATACGAGTAAATTCTACAATATAGGATTAAATGCCCAATAGTTCCCAACAGAGTAATGTTTGATACAGAAGTCGGAAATTAATTCAATCGCTGCATCAAACATCACTCCAACAAACAAGCATAATAAATTTTACCACTTAGGTATATAACCATAGCACCCAACTGCAAGTATGTATTATTCAAAACATCACTGTAACATCTCAATATATCGTATAATGGTAGCATTTTCATAATGTTAATAATGTTGCGATAACATTTCAGTCTCGTTACATATTTGCATGTTAGTTACTCATATAATATAAATACATAGGTAGTTAACTACAAATATCTGCAAGTAGCCAGTAGCAGTTATGAAAGTGCGCTTTATTATTTCACAAACGGGAACTTGGCCTTGTGGAGTTGCATGTTAGTCGTGTGAGGCTACAACTGACCAAAATGATTGCACGTCATCAACTTTATTGACTTATCATAAAAAAGAAACATTTTGAACAATTTAAACGCGGACCTAATTAAACTAATAAAAAGAAAACGCTCATTTGAAATTTTAGACAATTTATTGCATGTATTTCTTCTGAAAATGCATTTATTTACAATCAACAACTGTAACAATATTTTACAAAGAAATATTACACTTTAATTCAGAAATATGCTGATCTAAAATTCATTTTATTATAAGGAAGCTTGAATATACGTATTAACGGCATTTGTTTGCCTCATAGATCCACAAGGACACAAGTGCAATAATAACCACTTTCAAATAAGAAAGTAAATAAAATATTATCCTAAAATACCTAAACAAAATAGAAACAACTAGCTTAAAAATTTCATATAAAAATCTTAAATTGACTAAGAAAGTTGTGATGATTAAGAATCTGTCAAGTCAAAGAAGGGGGCACTTGTTTAATACTGGACTGATGATGGCACGATTCTGAAAATACCCACTCCTTTGACAAATACTGGGCGAGACTCAGGAAAGAAGGATTTCACAACCCAACATAGCACCACCTGAACCGCTAATAGGTACATGACAATCTACTCAGACTCAGATACTACAAATATATCTAAATTAGATATTCATTATTCGGTCTGCATGAGTTAAAATACAATCCTCCTTTCCTTTATTTACCTATATGAAAGTCAGACAACCGCATGGCTTTTCAGAAGCACATGCTGTGGTAATTTGTTGCAACAACAGCATTCATAAACAACAACAAGAGTATAATAAATTGTGTAATACTGTTGTTTACAACACAGATTAAAAAATAAAAGAAAATACATTATTATAATGCCTTGCGCATACCCATAATAATGTCGTACAACACAACATGTAACAGATCTAAAAATCTATAAAAAGAAATATAAAAATCACAGTTTCCAAATTATGCGGAGTCACTTAAAACCCGGAGTGAAGCCGGTATGACGGATAAAAGACCTAAACGAACTAATAATAAGAACGTACCTAATAAGTACACAACAAATATTATAAAAGACACAGAGAGAGACAACAAAGCAAATACACTCACGCAAACATTACTAAGAATATGGTTGCTTGGTAACAATTATGACAAGTATAGAAAATACATAAAAGTGTTTAGCTTCGTTCTGATTTACCCATTGTAATGGAATAAATTCATTCAGTTGTACATGAGAATGGTGACGGTTGAAACAACAAGCAAGCATATTCATGGTACGGCATGCGTTGGCGCGCTTCTCACCTTGTGAACAAAATGGCGGCGTGAGAGCGTTTTGGCGGGAATTAAGGCGCCGGTAAGGCTGTGCGTTGGTAAGGGTGCTCCCTCACTTGCGCGAGCCGACCCGCCCGCCGCATGAGACCTAGCGGCACACGCACATAAATCATCTGTGTCATCGTTACAACAGAGCTTGAAACACTTTTTTTAAATCACCAAATTGAATAATGTTCGAATGACACACATATTACTGGAAACAGATACAGAATTACAGATACATGGTGTACCAAGCTCTGCGTTTTAAATGCTGAAAAGAAAATCTCATTAATCTAAAGATTCAAATAATCCTATGCTAAACTTTTCTGATAGTTAACTATCACTGCCAAATACTAAACATTGTCAACTCAGTAATACTATTTTTATCAAAGCTTTTGTTTTGGCAGTAACCCTAATTATTTATAATATTATGCCTAGGCCTACAGATTACCTATTATTTTAGTGCTTTGGAAATAAAATAATATAATCACGGGCAAAAGCATCCCGGTCAAGGTACAGGTAATGGCTGGCTTCATAATTTCATTTTAAATAAATTGACTCTATTCTCAACTCTCAACTGTAGTACATATACCTACACAAAATACGGGTATAATATTTTCGTAAAGCTCACTCTTTTCTATCCTATCTAAATCTTTAAAAGATAATAATACTTAACCTATGGTATGTTTATAAATAAAATAGTATGGCTAATAAATTACGACATCATTTAGAACCGCCTAGAATGTTGTTCAGTTTTGATCGAAATGTGTAATGTTCGCATTAATAAATTGTAAGTGTTGTTATAAAAGTTAAAATAAAAATAATGTTTTGTAAATAAAATCAAATAACATTTGGTCCCTTTTGCTTGTAATTAGCTGATGATTATTTGTAACTCATCTTAATTTCCTGTGATATTGATTGATAACTAATGATTCGAGAGAGTGTAGGAAGGATAAAACAGCATGCATGACTGGAGCACGACTAAACTCTTGAAAGTAGAACATATATTAGTAGTTTAAAACTCGATGAAAATTGGATACGTATTAACATTAGAGTAAATTAATATAATTAGTGGTGTTACAAGCAAGGGTTATCACAAAATGATAAAATGACGGGTTTTATTTTGGCTATCAACTTCAAAAATATCAATAACGAAATAAACAAATATATATATATATATAAAAAAACTACTTCTTTGTTAAAATACTTCGGTAACTAATAAGAGTTTTGTTGGCAGTTCAACTTATTCATAAAATTAAGTATTGTCTACTTTTAAAACTGTTACGTCATCTGCCATACACCTAATCTAACAAGACGAGCATGTAAAGAACGTAATCATTAAATAATAAATAATTGTAATATATTAATTTGTAAATATTTAAAAAATCTTTATAATGTATATAAATAAATATATCTCTGCTTGTTCGAAAACGAAATATACCTTTTATAAAACTGGTACTAAACAACCGTCGAGGAAACAAGTTTAAAAGTTGACATATAACATCATCGTAGGTACAAATTGATTGTGTTGTAGTTTTACTTAACAGATAGCTTAATCTAGATTGATCATGGCTTTGAAATGACTGTAAAGTGCGTCCTGGGGGTGAGTGTTTGTTTGTTTATAAAGGACGTCAATAATGGTGCGGAGGTCGATACGTCGCGTGGTGTCGGTCGTATCTTATGGCGGACTGATGATGCGTTTGCGGCCAATGTCAAAAGCCAGCAAGGAGGTATCTCGACGCTGCAAACCCCATTAAAATATATCACACACAGTTCACTGTAAGCTCAATACTGTGTTACGTATCGTATTAGTCGGTTAGTGATGTGTATTCACGAGCCCTCAATATTTGTTAATAAAAGTTGCCAGTTCGCTGCCTTCGATATTCGATATCAAACCTAAGTTATTAGTTTGTTTAAGAAGACTCAAAATATAAGAGGGCGAGGTAATATAATAGATTATGGTGACGAAAACATGCGAGACACGTAAACAAATCTTGATATATACCTAATTTAAATGAGGCGCCGCATGTTAGTATGTATTACCAATTTACCACCATACAAATTCGTCACTTTTACTCTTAATCAGTGACAAAGAGCCGAATGCGCTCACGCTTTTCATTAATTGGTTCTACCTACTAGCATGGTTGCACCTCTGGCGTATTTTATTTAGGCATGCAGTTATTTCAAACAGTATGACAAAATGCTTTACAATCGACTAACTTTGAAGTTTCGTTGTATTAATTCATTGAAATTGACCCAACATCCAGCTTTTTACGTTATGTGAATTATAAAAATCTTCTACACTAAAAGTCTACATTGATTTCACTGAACGTTACGAACCTAGCATGTACCGTGTTTAGCGTTAGTAAGACCAGCGTTTTATGACATTTAAATAGGTTATATCCACGTTAAATGTCACTAAACCCCGGTGTTGGAATAAAGAGATCAACGGGCGAACAACCCACCCGCATGGTCAGTAGTGGCGTACTCCGCGAGCAGCGGGTTGCCGGCGGCGGCGGAGAGCGCCGCGTAGTTGGCGTAGTCAGCGTAGGGGGACGCGTAGATGAGCTGGTGGGCCGGCTCGCCCGGGGACAGCAGGCCGGCGCCGGCGCCGCCGTTGCCATTCAGCAGCCCGCCCTGGCCGCCCGGACCTGCCGACATCCTCGGGGACAGGATCAGCGGGGCCCCGAGAGGCGCCTGGGAGCGCAGAGTCACGCCTCCGCCTGGCGCCAGCAGTCGCTGCGTCTCAGCCGCGGCAGCGGCGACGCGACGCCACTCCTCGTCCGCTGTGGACTCCCCTTCATTGTATCAATGTTAAGATATATCTCACTCATCGTGTTAGTAACTTTACACCGGTTAGTCAAATTTGCCCAATGGTGACGAAACAACTCTAACTCTAATGAGTTCTTCGTTAAGGCGACGTAGGTTCATGGTCTTCTCTCCCTCTCACTGAGCATACGCGTGAGCGAGATGGAAGTGCGTGTTTGGAAGCGCGGATATCATGTTTTTTTAATTTAAATTTTTTGTGCGTTATATAAATAAAAAACCGGTCAAGTACGAGTCTGACTCGCGCACCGAGGGTTCCGTACAAACGTTCATACACCATACCTGTCACGTCACGACCCCATTCATTCTTGATCTTGAACAATCTTAACAGCTCATTGTAGAAGTTACCGTAGTACAGCGCCATCTGCATTTTGGTTCTAATAATTTGCAACCTAGTATGATTGTTTATCAGCGAGATTTTTTATCACGCGTACCGATTTCGATAATTATTATTTTATTTGAAAGAAGGGACTTCAACGGTAATCTCATAGGAATTCGAAGACATAATTAAATTACAAACTTAGTTAAGAAATGATTTTCGATGAATCAAAAAAAATACGTTAGATAGAGGTCTCGTTTTATTTTTCCTGTATTATTTATGTTATTCTTAATCATATGTTATAATTTCAGAATTTTCGCTTTGTAAACTTCGGAGATAATGGTGGGGGAATAGTATTTTTTTCAACATTTTAGTAATTCAAAATTTAACCACTGTAGAAAAAACTAACAACGGCTTTAGAAAGCGCAACTCAAGCCCTTTCATATGATACCCCACTCGATGTATTAACTAGACTTTGAATTTTTAACCCCCCTCATATTCGTCATTTACACAGAAAACAATAATGTTTTTTTTTCTCCATACACGTGTCTTAACCTTCTTAACAGTTGCTCCAAATTTCAAATTGATAGCTTAAGTAGTTCCTGAGATATTTAACGTTGTGACAAACGGTCAGACGGACAGCTTCGCACCCATAAGGGTTCCTTTTTTCGATTTTTAGAACCAATTGGAATATGTTTAGCTTTTGTGCATAATTTGTTACGAATGTTTTAATTGTATTTTAGACCTTTGTTCGTGATGAAATTTAGGGCAGCCGTATTATGATCCAAACAAGCGCTACGCCTATTAAAAAAAAACCGTTTTCTGAGCCTAAGTCGTCTTAAATTGGTTTTTTACTGCCTCTAAAATGCGAACATACAGTTGTTAAGCAACCAATTTATGTACAAACAGAAACACAGTATTCATACATGATTCCCAGAGTATCATTACAGTGACCTTAGAATCGAAATAACCCAAGTTAATGGAACAATCAAAACATGCCATAAATCACTTAACTTAGTCATGTTGCCAGGGTATTTAACGATTCATAAATTAAAACAATTTATGTTCATTTGTTTAACCAATAATAAAGACCCATCGAAGGGTCATAAATAGCATGAAATAATATTATTACCATGACACAAACAGAAAATCCCCAAGCATATAAAACAGTGAATTTTATCGTCATCTGAAATGAATTCCACAACAAAACACAGTTAGATCCCATTTTGTAAATCACAATCATACAAAAGCAAACACATGAAACAAAATATTCTTAATTTCAGTTGGCTCGGCGCAGACTTAGGACAAAACAATTGTTCTTAAAATGAAATTCAAATGTTTTAAAACCCGAAATGTGTTAGTAATCAACTTTGGCGGATTCTGTTAAGAAGCTTGAATGAAACCACAATGGCACTCAATGAAGCATTCATTGACACAGGGTCACATTATGAGATTATTTCAGCATTTAGCTGCCGGTGCCGCTTGGTAACAGAATCTTCCCTGTTTAGTTAGTTACAAAACATAAATGCGACCATACTTATGAGGCACTGACCGTTGACAGGCACAACGGCTTTCGCGCTTGAATCGCGGTAAGTGCCGTTGATGATGGCCAGTTCCATTAACTGGCGTTTCTTCAGCTCGTCTTCGCCGTCCGCTTGCTGAAAAATAAGACATTCATTCAAGTTTAAAATTTCTTCCTATTTTTAATAGTAGGTAGACTAGGTAGGTACTTTAACATAGGCACTCGGAGTTATAAGGACGGTGAATCCTGACCCACCGTGACACAGTGCAAACTAGTACTAGTAGTAGTAGTAGGTTACGGGGGTCATTTGACACTTACTTTTGGTTTTCACCATACAAATTTGTAAATTAAAATGTAAGTAGCAATTTGTACTTTTTTTTTACGAAATAAATTTATGATTTATCCTTCCGACATTGCACTATGTAGCTATTAAAACCGTATGGCTAAGGGTAAGGTTTGAATTCGACAGTGAGTAAAAAGTAAGTAAGGTACCTATGCAGCTATGGAAGGTTTGTTAACATGTTGACAGGTTGTAGCAGTCCTAGCGGTAGGTCAAAAAAAGCTGCAAATGGTGTTAAAAGCATGAAAATCGGAACGAATATATAAATTAATAAATAGGTATGAATAAATTTGACCCGTAGCACCAAAAAAAAAGAAAATAAGTTTCTGTCAAAAATGTAATTTTTGGAACAAGCTTTTATAGCCGACTGTACTTTTCTGTATACCATCATCAACAACTCATTGAGACGATTCTAACGAGCCCAAACTCAACGGGGTTAAATACTGAATTCCCATGGCCATATTCTGTCTCCATCATCAGATCAGCTCGATGGTACCATAATATTGAATTGTCATCCAAACTATACTAAAACCCAAAATTTTAGCTCAATCGGATAACGGCAAGTTACTGAAAAATGGATTGCAAATTTTGACGGACAACTTATATACATACTTACATATTTAACCGGTCAATTAACAGGTCAAGTTAATATAAAGCTTGTAAAAAGGAGCGGAATTATGACGACATCTTTTTTTTGTATGAACAAAAGTATTGTTTGTTCTAAAAACCTATCGTGTGTGATATCAAATTAAAGGGCTTTTTGAGCCGGTTCTAAACATTAATCACATTATAAGATTTGATTCATTTTTTTAATTAAAACAAGAATCATTCTCAAAACATACCAAGCTTGGGCTTCCTCCAAATAAGATACGGTTGAATATTTTTTAGTAAAATATACCATAAATAATACCTAATATCCTCATGTCTAACCACAAGTGAACCACCATAAAGCCCAAACTTGGTGTTTTGAGAATGATTTTTAATATAATAATAAAAATGAATGAATTAATTAAATCTAATAATGCGATATATTCGGCTCAAACAGCCCTTTCATTTGATACCGCACACACTAGGTCTTAAGTAGAACAAAAAAAAATGTTTCTTCCATACAAAAAAAAGTTGACATAATTCCGCTCCATTTTTTAGGGTTCCGTACTCAAAGAGTAAAACGGGAACCTATTACTAAGACTTCGCTGTCCGTCCATCCGTCCGTCCGTCTGTCTGTCACCAGGCTGTATCTCAAGAACCGTGATAGCTAGAGAGTTGAAATTTTCACAGATTATGTATTTCTGTTGCAGCTATAACAACAAATACTAAAAACAAAATAAAAGAATTTTTTAAGGGGGTCTCCCATACAAAAAAACGTGATTTTTTTGCCGTTTTTAGGGTTCCGTAGCCAAATGGCAAAAAACGGAACCCTTATAGATTCGTCATGTCTGTCTGTCTGTCGGTCCGTCCGTATGTCACAGCCACTTTTTTCCGAAACTATAAGAGCTATATATACTGTTGAAACTTGGTAAGTAGATGTATTCTGTGAACCGCATTAAGATTTTCACACAAAAATCGAAAAAAAAAAAACAGTAAGTTTTGGGGGTCCCCATACTCAAAAATTAAACTCAAAAAAATTTTTTTTCAGCAAACCCATCTATGGATAGGTCTTCAAAAATGATATTGAGGTTTCTAATATAATTTTTTTCTAAACTGAATAGTTTGCGCGAGAGACTTCCAAAGTGGTAAAATGTGTGTGTGTAACTTCTAAAATAAGAGAATGATAAAACGAAAAAAATATAATTATGATGTACATTACTATGCAAACTTCCACCGAAAATTGGTTTGAACGAGATCTAGTAAGTAGTTTTTTTTTAATACGTCATAAATAGTAAATCGTAATTTATTTTACGGAACCCTGCATGTGCGAGTCCGACTCGCACTTGGCCGCTTTTTTATTATAGATAATATGTCACCAGGCTGTATCTCAAGAACCGTGATAGCTAGAGAGTTGAAATTTTCACAGATTATGTATTTCTGTTGCCGCTATAACAACAAATACTAAAAACAAAATAAAATATTTTTTTAAGGGGGGCTCCCATACAACAAACGTGATTTTTTTGCCGTTTTTATAGATAATGGTACGGAACCCTTACTTGGCCGGTTTTTCTTTTTTTTGTGCTGCGGGTCAAATTGATTTATATGGACTTAAGATCAATCGCTCCGATTTTCGTGATTTTAACACAATTTGCAGCATTTTGCTGATTTTCGGGCTGTACCGCTAGGACAATAGAGCCTGTGCAAGTGTTGATACTTTAAGGCTCGACAGTCAACAGGGGCAGCGTTTTCGAGTTTTTTAAAACAATCTCAGACGTAGAAAATAGGGTTCAAAAATCTAAAAAAAAGATACGTATTACTTAAGGATCTAATCTAGTCAAAGTCGCATTCAGTTACGCGATCTAATGAACTTCACTCGATAGAAAAAAATCCCAAAGTTACCTCTTTTTGTAAAGTTTATTCAATATTATGACTAAACTAAAGATATTTTAAATTAAATTTTTGTACTCAAATAAAGTTATTAAATATTTATAGACAAATTCGCAGAGTTTGAATAGATAAAATGATTATCTTAATTACTATGTTTAAATACCTACAAAATGCGCGAGTGCGGAGGCTCGGCAGGCCCGATAAGTCGCGCGCTGGCCCATACGGACGACGACTCAAGGACGTTAGCGGGTGTGCAAGCCTTAAGGGGACGTAGGTTCGTGGTCTTCTCTCCCTCTCACTGAGCATAAGCGTGAGCGAGATGGAAGTGCGTGTTTGGAAGCGCGGATATCATGTTTTTTAATTTTATTTCTTTGTGCGTTTTAATAAATAAAAATGTAATAGCTGATTTCTCTCAAACATGACATTGCCGATTTTTAGAACCAATTTTAACATGTTTAGCTGTTGTGCATAATTTGTTACGATTTATTAAAGCGTATTTTAGACCTATGTTCGTGATTTTTTTCTATCAAGCGAAAGTCAAAAACTCAGGATTCGAATAGCTGATTACCCTCGAGAAAGGCCTCAAAATTGCTAATTAAATTTAAGGCAGCTTATTATATTTATATCCAAACAAAAGCTACGATTTTTTAAAAATCCGTTTTCGGAGCTCACGTCGCCTTAATGCTCGATTTACACGTATTGAGTTGTTAAGTAATTAACTAAATTAAGTTAATTACTTAACAACTCAATAAGTGACTAAATGCGTGTAAACAATCAATTTAGTTGTAAATTATTACTAACTAGATTGTTTACACGTGCATTAAGTCACTTAATATTAAGTAAAAATGTCGTTACTTACCTAACAACACAACAACACAACGCGACAACTAGGTATAAGTAGTAAGTATAAGTTCAGCAGTTTTTTTTTAATGCTGTAGGTCCAATTTCTCTAAAAAGTCCATTGTACACATTTTTGACTATTTGCTTACTTTGACTGTTTAAATGAGTTCGAGCAGTGTACTGGTTTTCTTTTATCTACCCACGGACGAAACATTTTTACCAAAACAACTTAAATACTTAGTATAAACACGTTATCACTAAATCAGTTCCAACGGAATACTAGATGGACTTTTCCCGTTTGTTGCAGCCCTACCCTCCAGACTTTTAACAATAGATGACTAATTAGCTTATCTTTATGGCTTTTGGCTCTTACGCCGCCGGACGAACTATACATGTTTTGTATTATGTGCTAACTTCCCGCGCGGCTCTGCCCCCGTATTACAAAGAACCCCGTCAGTGCCACTGGTTTAAATATAGCATTATGTCCACCCCGAAGATCCATTATATATTATGTTGGTGAAAGATTTTTTTTTATCGAATAAGCATTTTCGGATTACCCCCTACCTAAACCTTTTTATAATTAGTATAGGTGGGATTTCACCGGCTAGTTGTCAATTTTGTTAAACATGGGTCTATCCTCCAGAGAACTTCAGAGTTTACAAAATTGAGGTGAAGCAGTGGCGTAACGTCAAACAATTTCGCTCCAACCGGAATTCATTTGTTTTACTTGGTCTTCAACTGTAGAATGAGTTGCTCAATTGTCTAAAAATAAGCAAGCCAAGCCCGGTGACGGTGGAGTTCCATGGGTACAGGTAGCTGAAAAAGTAGAAGTTGTAAAAAATAAGCAACTTACTGGAATAAGCAGACGCTTGACCTCATCGACGGCCCTGGACAGCTTCAGCTTCGCCCGGTTTTCGGTGTCTTCCACCGTCAGCAGGACGTGCAGGTCGTCTGCCAGGTGCTCCCAGTTGGGCTTGCCCCTGTTCGCGTCTTCCTGAAATTTACAGCAGTGAGAATTGACTTTTTTTTTATACTACGACAAACAAGTTTACGGCCTGCCTGATGTTAAGCTGATACCGTCGCCTATGGACACTTGTGAATTCAAAAAAAATCACAAGCGCGTTGCCGACCCTTTATTCACTTGAGGATTCACAGTGTTGGCAGATAGATACATGCAGGTCCCTCACTCCCACACAGCGCACCCTAGGGAGCGCTGGCGACCTTACACTTGACTGGCTGCATTTTTGGATATGATCATCGAAACATGAATACGAGACTTTCATCACTTCTCTATATACAGAGGAATCACATGAAGTTTTATTTTATTGTCATTATTCAAGAGCAATATGTGTTTCTTATATCTCATGACTTCTTCAAGTTTATGATATGACGTAGCCGCGGTACCGCGAAAATGACTATACTAAGTATATGAATTTGCGTTTGCCATATGCCCACTCATGAATTTATACACTTCAAATAGCAAGAAAATACCTTGGCTGCCTTTAAAACCAACATGCATTTGATTGCATGGAGCGGAGCTGTCATTAAAACAAGTCTGATTGCGGTCGTATTTTATGTAAGTTTGAATAATTTTTGATCTCTTCAGAGTTTTAATCTAACTTGTTTTTAATGTAAGCCTAAACAACCCTAAATTATTAAAATAGTACGGATTCACAAGAATGCGTTCTTTTATCAATGCTCTAACTCATTGAACCTGAAGGTTTCTTTGTCTACAAGGTTTGCTTGGAATTGCATTACTATACTCACTATATATCCATTACATACTCCATACCAAATTCAAAGGATTTAAATAAATCATAACCTGATCATCCATTTAGTGCTGCGTGAAAAACAAAAGTCATATAAGTAGTTATGTGCTATGATTTCATGAATTTGACACAAGAACTCCGTTAGCGTTCCAAAGGATCTGTGGAAGACATCGTTCTTTGGCGAAAGACCGGCCTGTAGTTTGCCGTTGCTTAGATATTTTTTTTATTTTAACAAGTTAGCTGACGATGATGTCAAGTTTAGAGCGAAATGGAAGCAGAGGACCTGAACATCTGACCTCGTCATAATACGTGAGAAACTGGAATACACCAATATTTCGAAGAGGCATTCATAATTCCGAAATTTCAAAATTCTAAACGCAATTTCCCGCTACACAAAATTTTGGAAGGATTATTTAAAAGAATATGGTACCCTCATAGTTAAGTAGAACAGGTTAGGTTAGTGTTACTTATACCCTGAAAAATCCAAAACTCCTTCAGCGGAACATGGTTTTTGGGATTATGAAACTCCAAATAACTTATTACGAACAAATTACTCTATGAAATTATGTAGTTAGTTTACCCGTGACAAACTGAATGCTGGGGAATGATGGCGACGGTAGGTAATGAAGAGTAGTTGTGTTTGAGTGTTGTGAAAAGAGAACAAATGATTAGCTTACAGTAACGCTCACCTTCTTCTTGTCTCTCATGGATCCCTTGCCTCTGACCATGATCTTGCAGCCCGTCTCCTGTTCCAGCTGCTTTGCTGTCATACCTCTGGGTCCCAGAATTCTTCCTACGAAGTTGAACTGTAACAAACAAAGTAGATTAATTAATAATATTCCACGTTTTCTTAAAGGATCGGAGAAAGATATGTGGACGCGGATTATTGGCCTGTACATTATTTAGATCCTCCTTATCTCATCTACGAGTCATCATGGCTGTCATTGATTCAGAGCAAAAATTCGCGGTGTGCGACATGTGGTAATTTAATTGAAATTTATGAAACTGAGGGATGGAACAAAAAAACAAGTTAAAACGTACGTATGTAATTACGAAGTCGTGATCAAATAAACAGTAACTGAATATGACGAGTCCTAGGTATTTAGTTCTTCAATTAGTCACAAGCATAGCTCTGAAACGCCCTAATACAAGTAATGCCATTAGCCGTAAGACTAATTACGCGGCTCGCTACACACACATCGTTTCCTGCGTGCCTACGCACGTTCACATGTACACTAATTTAACCTCAATTCCTTAGCTTCAAAGCGTCGGCCAGTAAGGTATATGAACTGTGAACCAGTATCACTCTGCCGTTCGTTTGCGCTAAGAAAATGGACCAAACCGCTTGGCACGACGCCAGAACACACACATTTCGCAATTTTTTTGACGAGAGCTCCTTTATGTTAACTATTAAATGGTAAATTAAATGTGAAGCGGAAAATTTTACAGTTGTCAAATTAAAGCATTTTGCGCGACAGCGTATAAATTACTAACAGACGTTCCGTGAAGCCATATTTTGAAACTTGAATCCTCCTGAAGGTCGGCAAGGTCTTTTGTGATCGGAGATCTGATACCTTAGTACTTAAATCTCAACGATATTAGGTTGATTAGCTATTGTGTCAATGCAATTGATGAAATATGAGACACGGAAACAGACCTGGGACACTCAGTATCCGTCGCGGTCGGGCGACCGTGACGACAACGGCACAAAGATCGTAAATCAATGGGAAAACAAACGAAACGTAGTTTGGCATATTGATTTGCATCTAATGAATCTTATCCGACCACAGTTTATCATAAATTAACATCTACGACGTTTCGGCCTTAGCTTTGATGTATTAGAAATCAGGTACCTACTAACCAATAGCAACGTCGGTAGCTAGTAGCAACCTATGTATTTTTTAGCGACATGTAAAGTATATGTGTCAACATTTTAAGACGAATAATTTTTACTACTTGGAGATGGATAAAATAAAATTGAGTCAAAGTTGATTCCTATTTTGCGATACAATCATTTTCACCGTTAGATACTTCTGCCGGCATATGCCTTATTTTCTATCACCTAGCAGCTAAGCTATGTTTCCACACAAGTAACATATTAATTATGTGCAAATATAGTATGGCTCTTTAGTGAAAAAACAACCTTACGGCAAGATAACCTTATTGCAATTTGCAAGTCTCAAACGCTGGTACATCGAAAAGAAACATTGTCAAATTATGAGATTGTATGTGGTGTAGAATGCACACAAATAAATTAGCGATCTATTTTGTAAAAAGCCAGTTTATACGATCGCGGTTTCCAGCGCATAAAATCCTAGCTGTAATCGTAATAGTTATATTAAAGCGGAGGGCTTGAGACTGCTTAGCGGTACACCGCAAAACGGCCCGCTGCAGAAGACTTCCTCTTTGCATGTCAACTATTATTATACCCCCCTATAAATAATGATGAGCACTAAAAGCTCTATTAAATTGTACGAGTATCCACAGAACCTCTACAATGTAACAATAGTTACTTAGTTTTAGTCTAGTTTTTCCGAGCAACATTACCGCCCGATTACCGGTAAAAGCGAGGTGCTGATTATTTGTCGTAATTCCCACGTGTCACATTTTAATTCAGCACAAAACTATCAGAATAGGGATCGCAGTCGTCTTCGCAGAGATACGGATACCATAATTTTGCATTAAACCACTTTAATATGCTTCTAGAGGAACCGAGCGAAATACGCATCTTAAACGGAAAAGCATATTATTTTATGACGTGAAACAATATAAATGTAAGAATAGGTTTAAAATTACAAAAATCCTAATTAAAGCACGCGGTTGTTATTAACGCACGCAAGATACTAATTGGTTTCCATCTCCACGCCATTAACTTAAAGTCCCATCACACAATGCATTTCACAATCCGGTGCAAGTCTCCTCACCGGACATGTCACGCCGTTTTGAAACCGGCGCGCCAGTTGGCTTCGCGCCCGCGCCTATCCCGTCCTTCAAGAAAATCATGTTACTATAGCTTCTCCACGTTGTTTTTTTCCGTTGGAAATCTGGTTACATCGCGGTTTGCAGGAACGCGCTGTTTTATCAATCGAATGTCACCAATAATTATTGCTGAAGATGTTCGAGACGCGTACTAAAGTGTACCTATACAAGAACACAGAATAGTATTGACTTTTTAAAAATCTTAATGCCACATTCAACAATAGAATCCTCACGACATTTAACTGCCGCCTAAATCCGTATCTTTACTGGTATTCCGGTAAACATTTCAAATGTTTAATATGTCCTACAACCTACATATAACTGATCGAAAGCCGCTATGTCTGGGGCAATATTTTATCTGGAATTAGACGAAATTGTGGTCGTGACGGAATTAGGAAACCCGAAAACGCGAGCGACGAAAGCTCGACGGCGGCGGCGTCGATTAGCGTAGTCGCCCGCGCAAGAAAAATAACGGATTCATCTTTAAATACTTTTCTTCGAGAGAGAATACGCTATTTATTGTTTCGTAAAGGCTATTATTGCAGCCCAAGCTGATTCCAATAAGAAATTATACTACCACATTAGCGTATAAATAAGCTCATACAAGAATCGACTTTTTAAGAAATAGGTACGTTTTAATCATCACGCATGAAATAAGAATCGCAGGCAGTTTAATATTATAAATAGTTGCATCTTTGAAGTTATGAAGCTTAATATAGAGAAAGTAATTATGGGATGCAAGCTCGTATCTATCTTGAGGCCTACGGGCATCTGGCATAATTTATCGCATGAAAACATGTAGATAACATCCATGTGAGCACAACATTTAATTAAATTTAATTTGGTTTCAGATTAGAAAGAAAGAAAACATTACTACGACGGCCATGGAATGAATGGGTTGCTCGCAGAGTATGATAGTTGTCTGGCTAGTTTTAGAAGTTTAACTCGTATTTCTCTTCGCAAAATCAACCGTAAGTGCAAGTAAGTGCATACATAGCACAAGGGATGCTTCTGAGGTGGGAATTGCTTCTGTCCGGGCTTTGTAGTAATCTACCGTACAATTAGATATTAAATTATAAGGAGGATATAAAAACTGAAACAGGTATCTCGGTGTGATGTCACGGTAAGTTTTTCGTGGAGACTTAAATGAAAACTAAAGACTGATGATGAAATTTCGCCAAAGAGTGGTAATAAAAACGACAACAAAACATACAATTACAAGTCAAACTCTTAAGGGGACGTAGGTTCGTGGTCTTCTCTCCCTCTCACTGAGCATAAGCGTGAGCGAGATGAAAGTGCGTGTTTGGAAGCGCGGATATCATGTTTTTTAATTTTATTTCTTTGTGCGTTTTAATAAATAAAAAAGGAATAGCTGATTTCCCTCAAACATGACATTGCCGATTTTAAGAACCAATCGTAATATGTTTAGCTGTTGTGCATAATTTGTTAGAATTTTTTTAAGTGTATTTTAGACCTATGTTCGTGATTTTTTTCTATCGAGCGAAAGTCAAAAACTCAGGATTCGAATAGCTGATTTCCCTCGAGAAAGGCCTCAAGATTGCTAATTAAATTTAGGGCAGCCGTATTATAATCCAAACAAGAGCTACGATTTTTTAAAAATCCGTTTTTGGAGCTCACGTCGCCTTTCAGTTATAACATGCCCATGCATGCAACGCCATGCCATGCATGGTTGACTGGTGGAGAATGCCTAAACGCATTAAGTCCACCATCATCGTCATCAATTAAGAGTCTTGCTGTTGTCGGTGGAGTAACCGCCACTTTAAGTCCGCCAATAGTTTTTTATTCATTTATGCACGTTTAAATAAAGAAATAGATGCACGCTGATGAAATTTGAGCGATTCTCTATGTGGATTTGATTTGATTCAGCGGGATTTTTCGTTTCAAAATATAGAGTTAGAAACTGAACACAAGTTATAACAGTGGGCATAATTCAACACACTAAATAACAAGCTATTTTTACCAGGCAATTGTATTGTCGTATCAATTTGATACTGTCACTACATCTGGGTTAACGATACAAAACGGTAACGAGTTGCAATGATAGTCAGTGGTGTGAATAGAAATTGCATCGGGCGGACGAAGTGCAATCACAGTGCTTTAAGAGGAACTGCGACTTCCGAGTTGGAACTACGGCTTTAGACCACCTTTTCCCTGTTAGAACATTTCTCATAAATAATCATAAAGGAGAGCTCCTTTGACAGATAGGATTTTGTCCTCAGAATGCTTTAGAATGAGGCATTGCCTGGCCTATATAGTAGCTCAAATACAATACTAATCTGACACACATCAATCAAGACTATCAAAAAGTCTGTGCTTATGTGTCCTACGAGAGTCTGGAACCGAAATAGGATTTTAAATGAGCCGGAACTACTAAAAGTCTTTGTCATGTCATTACCGATAGTCGTCATTACTCAATTGCCACAAATTGTATTGTCATTATCGCCACAGGCACGTGGCTTGTGGACCCATCCAGCGTATTCATTATCATTACAACCAACACCAATTAAGGTTTGAAACTGCACAGCAGCCCCCGTACCACCATAGGCAATTGGTGCCTCCGAATCCTCCGATGCACTCAGTCGTACATTCTGTGAGATTTGAATTGCACATCCAACCTTTAGTTTCTAAAGCCCAGAGTCGTGGTCGCATTAGAGGGCAATGTCGCGATTTGCTCATGTTGTGTGTATGTATATTACATTAATGTGACTGTTTTAACCGGTGCATTGTATGGTGACGTGAAAATGATGTGGTACCGACCATGTGCGGAACGCAAACACATAGATTAAGTAGTTTTGCACGCATGTTGACGCTTTAAGAGAATGTATGCATTATTTTAAAACGTTTAGAAGAGTTGGAACATTTTATTTGTTTTTAATTACCTATCACTATAACGATATGCAATAATGATGGGTTTAGGTATAATTTGGGGTACATAGCTTTCTGTACGAGCTTCAAATCGATAGGTACCTGTCGTTTATGTTTAATTCGTATCGTATCTGCATGATCTTGTTGCACTTTACATTTTATTTGTCTTTAATTACCTATCACTATAACGATATGGTTTAGGTATAATTTGGGGTACATAGCTTTCTGTATGAACTTCAAATCGATAGGTACCTGTCGTTAATGTTTAATTCGTATCTTATCTGCACGATCTTGTTGCAGTTTGTTATTAAATTCAACAAACAGGTGGGTATTAGGGCTAATACTGCTCGCTTATTACACGTCTTGCCCATTACTTAATAAATACAACGAACAAGTGAACTATTGACCGAGGCTGGCAATCACAAGTCATTAATACCAGATAGTTGCCAATCCCACATTGTGACTGATGGGTTAATACCTACATAATTGTCGTACAGCGATTGGTCACGACGAGATATCGTCGCTGCCTCCGGCGGTATGACTGTTTCAGAATGCACGACGCTTCCTTGATCAAGGGTTTCGATTGCTGACTGCTCTTAACATTTTTTCATTTTTAAGTTTATTTTACTCGAAATAAATACATTGCGCACAGTTGGCATAGGCTGAACTTCACAAGATTTTTTAATACCTAAATACATATACTTACCCGTTGAAGATTTTCCACTAGGTTTCATATCAATGCATTCGTCATCAACGTTTTAGTGTACGTAGGTAACTATGGAATCGTCAGATTATTTATTTGCGTCTAAGGGCATTATTTTCTCTCTCTGACTCTTTGGGGGAGGCCTATCTCCAGCAGTGGACGTATTTCGGCTGATATGATGATGATGATGAAGGACATTATTATTTAATTAATGGTATTAATACATTTTCGTGGTTTGGTGGGCACATTAAAACTCTTGATCCCGGTTGTTGTCTATGAAAGCGTCGTTAAGCCGAGTTAGAGCCTTTCAAGCGGCTAGAGAATTTCTAACCGTCAAATATCACACTCACGTGAAGAATGAATCCCAATAAGATATAGTTGCATCGGGTGCCCGTCTAGTCGCATAACAGCTATTGTCATAATATTGATTGTCATAACATTTTACGCATAAAGTTGATGCTCATTTTTTATAGTATTACATATTATAGTACTTAGGTACTATGGCATAATTGTTCCCTGTCATAATTATACGGAGTCATAATTGGTTTAAACATAATGTAGAATGTCATACATTTATTTAGTCATAATACTGATGGTTATATTTATTTTTATTATACCGACTTTCTGAAAATAAAGTTCAAGTTTTCACGTTGGCAGTAGGTAGGGAACAGGGACTTAGTGGTGAGATCCTTCTCATTTAAAAATATTTTGACTACAGAGGTTTTGTGCAAATATCTATCTATAGCCAAGGGCTTGTTTAAAAGTAGTTCCTTGTTGCTAGTCGAGACAAAAGACAATTTATAGCAAAAACAAACAAGCAATAAGATCGAATCGGGCTCACCATAATAGGCGCCAAGTTAACAATGTAAACGGTAACTTGCAGTTTATTATGCATTATTTTATAGCAGTAAATCATTTTTACTAATGACTTAACAAGCTGCGCCTGAGAATTAGTCACGATCACTTGTTATTTTGACATATTAATAATTATAATACCTACATGTCCGTAGTGTCTATATAATGTCATGGGTTTTTAGGCCCGGGTTTATAACGGTCCGTTTAGATTGTAAAGCTAAAGTTATTAGGTTTTAATGTGTATATTATTTGATACTGGCTATGCGACTGTCTATAACAGATTTAAATGTATAGAACCATGTGTTCGAATAAATGTCTTAATTGACATTGTACTGTTGTTTATGTACTTGACAAACATGTAGCTTAAAATATATTTCATTATGTATTAATACTCGTGTTATTTGCATATTATACATCAAGCGTCCTCTGCAACCGCCCACCCTCACAATGGTTATGGGAGCCCAGAGTTATAAAATTGCAAACGAGTTTGTTCCAGGTCAGATAATTTAAGATACGACTGACAAAGTAGTTAATGTTTGGGTAAACGAATAACAAGATGAGTACTGTTAAAATTGAACCACTTACGCAAGAAAATTATGAAACTTGGAGGATTCAGGCTGAAGCAGTCCTGGTAAAGAACGATGCATGGTGCTACGTAGATGGGAGTAGCGTGAGGCCTGCTGAGCCAGAGGAATCGAAGAAGTGGGATATTGGAGATGCCAAAGCTAAGTCAGACCTTATTCTTGCCATTAGTCCATGTGAATTGCGACACTTACGTGGATGCAAGACATCGCGGGATGTATGGTTGAAGCTTGAAAGCGTACATGCATCAAAGGGACCCGCCAAAAAGGCAACGTTGTTGAAGGAGCTTTTACTCCACAAAATGAAGGAGGACGGCGACGTTAGAGAGCATGTTATGCGATTCTTTGACGTGAGAAGCAAACTGGCTGACATGGAGATTGAGATGCACAACGACTTAGTTTCCATAATGCTTCTCTACAGTTTACCACCAAGCTTCGAGAATTTCAGATGCGCTATCGAGTCAAGAGATACGTTGCCTGATCCCGAGGCTCTAAAAGTCAAAATTATTGAAGAAGTGTGTTCTAGAGGACAAAAAGAGAACGAAGGAAAAGCTTTTCTTATTAGGTCGAGGAGACCTTTCAATCCGGCGAGCGGTGTCATTGGGACCCACTTTAAAGGCAGATGTTGGGAATGTCATCAATATGGGCATAGAGCGTATGACTGTAAGATGAATAAGGACAAGGAACAGTACAAGGATAGTGCTAACTATGTGTCAGAATCAGAAAACTATTCACAGAATGATAGTTTCGGTCTTGTAACATTTAATTGTTTTTCAGGTGATAATGCTGCCTGCGGCGGGAATGAGGACTGGATTATCGATAGTGGGTGCACCTCACATCTGTGCAACGATCCTAGTAAATTTGGCAACTCATTGATACCTCTATCCGGTAAACTAAATTTGGCAACAAATTCATGCACAAATGTACGAGGTAAGGGTACTGTAAGGTTACTTTCATGCAAAGAGAATCTCAAAACAATCGTGGAATTGCGCGACACTTTATTTGTTCCCGATTTGAGGTGTAATCTAATTTCAGTTGCAAGAATGACTAAAAGAGGGTATAGTGTTACATTTGATGAAAAGACAGCACGTGTTAGGAATAGTGACGGCAACACTGTACTTGTAGCAAATCGTTCAGGTAATCTTTATTACGTTGAGGAACAAATGGGTACCGTTTCAGTTCTGTCAGGGGTAAGTGATGACTTAAAGTTGTGGCATGAACGATTGGGGCATCTAAATAGGAGAGATCTTGTGAAAATTTTCAACAAAAGTGGTGTGAAAGTTAAGATGACGGATGCAAACCAATTGATTGACTGTAGTATTTGCGCGAGTGGAAAAATGAGTGCATTACCTTTTTCAAGGAGTGATGGCCCATGTAGAGAAAAATTGAGAATTGTCTATTCTGATATTGTAGGCCCTATGCGTCATGAGGCCATTTATGGAGGGAAATATTTTATCACCTTCATTGATGATTCATCAAGATGGTGTGAGGTGTACTTGTTAAAGAAAAAGAGTGAGGCACTGAATTATTTCAAAATTTATAAAAACCACGTGGAAAATTTGACTGGTAGGAAAATTACTTATCTTCAGACAGATAATGGTGGCGAGTATTGCAGTCGAGAGTTTGACGAATATTTGCAAAATGAGGGTATAAGAAGAAGGTTGACCATACCTGGAACTCCTCAACAGAACTCCGTAGCAGAGAGAAAAAATAAAACACTAGTGGAGATGGCGAGATGCATGTTATTTGCGGCAAATCTCTCACCAGGCTTTTGGGGTGATGCTGTACTAACTGCATGTCATATTCGAAACCGATGACCAACAACTAGCCTGGGAGGTGATACGCCATATGAAAAATGGTATGAGCGACCTGTCAGATTAGATTACTTACAACCATTTGGAACCAAGGTACACGCCTTAAACAAAGAGGAGGGTAAGGATAAGTTCGCTCCCCGCAGCGTAGACGGAATATTTGTAGGCTACCCTAAAGACAGAAAAGGTTACAAAATTTGGCTGCCACTTGAGCGAAAATTTATCGTTTCACGAGACGTCAGATTCCATCACCACGTGGATCAAAATAATGAAAATGCGATACCTGAGGCCGATCCTTTTGAGATTAAAAAGGAAGAGTTACCGACCTATTTCAATGAAAAATCAAACCCCAATTTAATAGAAATAGTTTTTCAACCTGAAAGTAATTTTGTAAAACCCGTTGAAGTGCCTAACACTTTAGAACATAGACATGAAGAACCAGGAAGTATGCAAGAAGCTACAGGTGATTTGGAACCGGCGGAAGTGAATATAGAAAACATTCAGGAAATGACTAACAACCTAGTGCCAATAATTGCTGGACCATCTCGACATTCCCAGGAAAATATCAGTCCTCGCAACAATGAAAGCAAAGCAATGAAAAGAGGTCCAGGTAGACCACGGCTGGAAAGAGGACAGGTTGGACGGCCAAAGAAAATCTATCATATGGTTGAAGAGGAATCAGAAGTTCGAGAAGAAGTTGGCATGGCAGAATTTTCTGATTGCCAAGATTTTGTCGGTTCTGCGGAAGTATCATTAAAGCAAGCGCTGTCAGGCGTTGAGCGACATGAATGGGATGAAGCCATCTTGTCGGAGATAAGAAGTTTGATAAAAAATGACACTTGGGATATAGCTAAACGACCCGTAGGCCGTAGTGTTGTTGGTTGCCGATACGTTTTAACAACCAAGATGAATATTGATAAGACTGAAAAGAAAAAGGCGAGGCTCGTAGCAAAAGGTTACAGCCAACAATATGGTATTGATTACCATGATACATTTGCACCTGTCGTTAGGCTGGACACGATAAGGTTACTGACAGCACTTGCAGTTGAACTTGATATGGAAATTCATCAAATAGACATCAACACAGCTTATTTGAACGGTTCACTAGACGAAGATATATACATGGAGATACCGGAAATGTTAAAAGAAAGTTTGCAGAAGCTTCTAGCGTTAGAAGAGGAAGGATCCATCGTATATGTACGGGCTAAGCAAATGTTAGCCGATATGGAGGCGGGAGGTGAGGCTTGCATACTAAAAAGATCCCTTTATGGTTTGAAACAAGCTGGACGCCAATGGAACGCTAGACTCGATGAGCAACTAAAACGGATGGGACTACGGCCGTCGTTGAATGAGCCATGTCTTTATTTTCAAGAAATAGATGGTGACACCAAGCTCTTTGTTGCCGTGTACGTCGACGATATTTTAATAGCATCGCAGAAAAGAGTCTACATAGAAAAGTTCAAGAATGAACTGGCCAGCGAGTTCGATTTAAAGGATTTTGGCATCGCGAAGTATATACTGGGGATTGACATTGAGCGAAGTGTCAACAAAATCAAGCTGTCACAACGAAAATATATTGAAAATTTGATTAGTAAATTTGGTTTGGCAAAATGTAAGGTAACAGTGTCAACTCCAATGGAAATAAATTTGAAATTACAATCAAAACAACAAAACACAAATACCGATGAACGATACCCGTACCGCGAATTAATTGGAAGTTTGTTATATCTATCCGAGGGAACGAGAGGTGACATTTCAAATACCGTTTCAAAACTTGCACAATTTGTAAATGCCCCAAGTAAAGAGTGTTGGACGGCCGCAAAGCGTGTATTGCGGTATTTACAAAGAACGAAAGAATACGGTATCGTATTCAGAAAGACAGGTAAGTCGTTACAAGGGTATTCTGATTCCGATTGGGGTGGTTGCTTGCTGGATAGACGGTCTTACTCTGGTTATGCTTTTGTATTAGGTGGTGCGAGTGTGTCGTGGAAGTCACAGAAACAGAAATGCGTTTCCACAAGTTCTTGCGAAGCGGAGTATATTAGCTTAGCATCGGCAATGAAAGAGGCAATATACCTGAACAGCTTACTCACAGAAATTGGTTTAGGTAAATTTGCGAAAGTAACCTTAAATGTTGATAATCAAGGGGCTATCTACTTAGCCAGTGATCCAGTGTTTCATTCCCGTAGCAAGCACATTGATATACGATATCATTTCATGAGAAGTGTATTGAAGGAGAACGACAACATTAAGTTGGAGTATCTGTCGACAGACTCCATGTTGGCCGATGTACTGACTAAGGCTTTGCCAAAAGTAAAACATTATGCATGTATGTCTGGTTTGGGCATTAGCTTATAGATTATTATTTAATTTTATTTTTTTGTTTAGTTGCTGTTGTACTTCTTCTTAATATACACATCAAGGGGGTGTATTAGGTTTTAATGTGTATATTATTTGATACTGGCTATGCGACTGTCTATAACAGATTTAAATGTATAGAACCATGTGTTCGAATAAATGTCTTAATTGACATTGTACTGTTGTTTATGTACTTGACAAACATGTAGCTTAAAATATATTTCATTATGTATTAATACTCGTGTTATTTGCATATTATACATCAAGCGTCCTCTGCAACCGCCCACCCTCACAAAAGTTACGTCAAAGGATTGACTGAGTTAATGAAATATTTGATTTCACAAAAAGTATGACTGATCTTGATGAAACCTAGCCTCAATGAACCTTATTTAGGAGAGGCGGTCACAATCACAATGTGTACTGAATACGGGGTATTTGCACAAAACCAAAATTAATTCGAAAAAAATGTTAATTAATTATTAGTCATTAAGGTGGGTCATCAGGTCATCACGAAGCCCATTAAATGCAAGACGGTTAATTGCATAATAAGAATACTTTTTGCACAATATGAAGACGAGATGCTTCCTTCTTTTAAAATTAACATCTACGTCATAAGTATAAATTACCTATCAAAAATCATGTATATTATTGGCTTTAGAGCTAACATTCTAGCCAAGCATACTTTTTGCACAAAAAGAAGATGAGATGCCTACGTTTAGACATTTACAAAAACTCGTATATTGTTATGTTTGAAAATCTTAGACAATCGCGTATTTATTTATCTATGTAATCTTAAATCTGCACAATACAGATTCGAATGACAGCATTTGATCACATTAGCCATATGTAGGTACAGAAAAATCCGTATCTACTAGGAATAAAATATTGATTCCATAAAATGCACATTACAAAAAAAACAGTCATATTTACACCGCGAAACTCTGAATTTATCGGGATAGCTGTGAATAAAATGTAAAATAAACATTGTCCCGACATAGGAATGGAATTTTATAAAAATCACGACTGAAACAAGTGTGATCAAATAATTATGATAATGAAGGATTACGAATAGCTCGAGATTTTAAATGACAAATATTAGTCATGACAAATGTAAGAAGCTACTTAAAAAGTACTACCTAAGTTTAGATGAAGGTAAGGAATAAAACTGTAGTCAATATTAGCAATTTGTTATATTATACTTAACTAACATAAGGAACGCGGTTTGTACCGCGCGTTCTCTCCAGGTTTTAAATAGTGGCTTTATGTGTTACACAGTAACTATGTAAAAAAAAATTGTAAATTCCGAGTTTATAAATTGTTATGCTTGTTTACTCATGCCATTTTCAGATTACTGTCTAATGATTGAAAAGCTTAGCTACTGGAGCTTGGTACTTTTTATTATCGTACATCGAGAAGCACCAAAGTAAGTTCCGTTGAAAGACAAGATACAAATTCGAAACAGGGAGCCAACGAGAGCAGCGACGCCCGTGACCCGTGACCAAGCAGCGGAGCATGACCAATCCAATCCGATCGACCTCATTGCCGGGCCAATTGCACTTATCACCGTAAATGTAGGTGATACAATGTACTGAATATGATCCTTGTTTCTAAAACGGATTCTGCTTTTCTACTTTGGAACTTAATTCACGTCTTGTAATGATTATTAAGTTCGAGATAATTATAGTTATGCCATCTTATAGTTGAAATTGTTTCCTTGTCTGTAAAAGTGTTCCCTTCGTTCTTGCATACGGCTCTGGTGAATACGTGTTAAAGATTATACAAATAAAAAATATAACATAGCCATAAAGTGGCACAATCATTTTATTTTCAGTGTCCAAAAAGGAATGAGGGTATAATAAAATTGTAGCACAGAGTTCAATGAATCACATTCTTCGTGAGGCTTTGTGCTACATCATAACTATGTTTTGTGAATGGAAGTGCCGCTATATTTGGTTCACCTATCACTGAATTGAACTGATTTCGTCTGATTATTTAATTTATTTGTATTTTATCTAAACGTACATTACCTATAAACGGGTTAAGTTCGTGACTTTGTAAGTTTGTATGAATGGGGAAATCTCCAATTACTTAACCGATTTCAAAATTTTTAGGGCTTTGTACGCACGGGTGAAGTTGAGGTACAACTAGTAATATACTATGTATTATGACATAATATATAAATAATACGTAATACTACTTTTAGTGACCTAGAATTGGCAACAAAAGGATCCAAGTGTGTCAGGAAACAAGTATAATTTTGTAGGTTTCACAGTGAAAAAAACGAGACATATCCAAGCATCCCACGCACGCATTTACTGCGAAAGTTATGGCTTAATACAAAAGAGATGTGCTATAAAAAATGCGTTAAATACAGAAAATATTACTAAGTAAGGTAAGTAATAAGGTAAACATCAGTCGCCCACATTGGGCGCTTGTCAGAAATCTCAGTACAACATTCTGAATAACCGCAATACTTATTACGTGAACTGTATTTTGTATTTAGCGGATGAATAAATAAAAACACTCGGCCACTCTGTATGGTATCATTATCCAAATCACTGCCACCCGAAAATAAGGGATTTCATATGATTGCGCCAAATGAAACAACACAGGACAGTTATATAAGGACCAACACTCACAAACTTCCTGAATATACTATAGATAGAGGTGCAGGAATATGCAATGTGGATTTCTGTGGCGGCCGTAATCGTAACTGTGCGTTTCCTTAGTGCACCGACCAATGAATACGTATACTACACACACAAGTTGTTAGGTTACCGAAAGTGTTTAATGTTTGAAACACATTTGCGAGCTTTTACCGATGTTTGCACTCGCGAATGATAAACCGCATACCGTCTGCTGATATGTTTTATGAAAACAAGAATATCGTATAAACAGTCTAGGTGATGGCTATAGAATAGCATGAGGAAAATGTAAATCCAGATAGGTACTGCAGACATTTGAGACTTACGTAGATCTAACAAAATTTGGATATTAAAATAGTATATGGCAACGTACAGGGCGTATTGCAGCCCCCGACAATATTCAGACGTCGCGTAAACCGTGCTGATTTATTTTGTCATACAACACACATAATAGGTATAAATTAATTATCTGTCTGTATCTCTTTGTAATATATGTAAAAGCAGAGCATGTATTTATATTTATGATACATCCTGTCTTATGGTGTATACTGCTGTGATGGGTAGTCGCCAATCCGCACTTATCCAGCGTGGACAATACAGCTTATTCCCTCGGATTCATTAGAGAAATCCTACGTTAAGCTGTGGGACGTACTATCGCCCAAGGGTACGGGTTCACACTTTCTCAACAAAATCGTCTGCACACACATACAGTTCATTCGAAAAATATACCCGTACCCTTAGGCGATAGTACCTATGTAGGCAGATGATTCATTTTGGTACACAAAATAGTAGCCAATAAAAATACAGGGCAATGCGTTTGTTTTGTGCGGCTGCGGAAATGATGATTATTCTTCAGCGTTGGCTTAGAAGGAATCAGCTAGCACCGTAGGTGCGCGCCAGTTGGCAGGTTTCTCATGATGGCCAGCAAAAAGCCGAAGTAACGGGCCCACCGATATGGTCGGATTTAATAACGCGCCTTTCCCTATAAGGGGACGCTGTTTGCGCGGGGACACACGCGGCATCGATATCGACAATTCATACAATGTTATTAATGTTCGTAATGTAGGCGTCGTATACGATGACGCGAATGAGCGGGTACAGCAATGCATTCGAAATTTAATGACAAGGTTTCTTAATAAGCTGTTATTAAAAGGTATTTCAGATGGCTTTTCTCGACATAAATTGTTCAAAATATTATGATACCGCAGTTTAATTTCTCCAATCATCATGTCAATTAGTTATATTGCGTTTTGAAATTTAGGGCATAAACAACACTTTATAGTTGGCTATTTGACATCTAGGCAAAAGGCCAATATCTTGTTTGTATATTGGAAGACACGAAATTCGATGTATGAGGATTTCAAGTTTTGAAATGTATGACTGCATCGATAATATTTTAGCATATCTTGTCTTGACTACTCAACCAGCAAAGCAAGTCCTGGAAGCAGGCCTTAACCAGGCCCCGTCATGGCGATACAACTATGATTGAGCGTGGCAGGCCAGCGACACGTCGTGTGTGCCCTGCATAACATTCACTGAGTGAGTATGCAATACGGAATCGTAAGTTCCGCATTAAACCTATTCAAGAACTACCAGTATCACAGATTCAAACAAGATGTTTTTACGAGATTTTATTTAACTTGGTAGGAATTTATGTTAGTTTTTTTGGTCAAATCTTAGAGGATCAATACTAGAGGATAGCTCCGCCGATTAAGCTGAAATTCTGCGTAGGTACACGAAGTTTGCCAGTTGTATAGGATAGACGGAATGTGGCCACAGGTACTCCTCAATTACACAAGATAAACCCGGGCTGTTTAGGCTTATTAGAACCCTATCATTCAGTAGGTAGTTGATGACTTTGCTAAAAAGTACCGTCGGCAATAAAAGCATGTACTATAAATATCATTTTTGACAGCACCTGATTAATTATTACGCGGGCAGAAAATCCTATAAGACAGTGCCGCCGGTGATCTTGGGTGGAGAGCAACTTAGGATCACAAAAACCTTTAAATACCTTGGTCACTGGGTCACCGAGGACCTCAAGGATGACCTTGATATCGAAAGGGAACGCAGGGCGTTGGCAGTGAGGGGAAATATGCTGGTTCGCAGGTTCGCTAGGTGTAATAAGGACGTCAAAAAGACGTTGTTTAAGGCATTCTGCCAATCCTTTTACACCTGCAGCCTGTGGACCAGCTACACCCAGCGGTCGTATAACGCCCTGCGCATACAATATAACAACGTCTTCAGGATGCTGTTGGGGCTGCCGCGATATTGTAGTGCGTCCGGAATGTTTGCGGCAGAACGTACATATGACTTTTACGCAATAATACGCAGCAGGACGGCATCACTAATGCGGCGGATGTGTGGCAGCGGTAACAGTATCCTGAGGACGCTGGCTGCGAGGCTGGATGCTCCATTACCTAGGCACTGGAACACCCTACATTGTGCAGGACCCTATGCTAGGGGATGGAGCATCTAACTCCATTAGGATTATAGGATTAAATTAATTAGTAATACTAACCTTAGTCATAATTCGTGATTGTATACTAACAACTTATGGACATTACCTAGTCCGAAACAAATAAAGAATTGAATTGAATTGAATTGAATTACTATTCTATATTTACAGTTTTAGTTCAAGACTACCATTCCACATAGGTTTTGAAAGGAACTTGACGAATGGAAAATTTGGAGAAGCAAAATGAAATTCATGCACGGTTTGAAGTTTGTTCCCGAAACTATGTATAATAAACGTGCGCGGCCGAGTATAAAAGCGTTAACTACCTATAAAGAGAAACGTTAAAGTCACAAAACTAAAAACATTCTCGAGATATTACTCATTGGCAGCAAGGTTTCGAAACTATTGTTTCTACAATATGTTCGACATACGAAACACATTTTCTTCGGTCTATTTCGGTGATCAAAACTGTTTACCTTACTGTTCAGTTTTTGCAACCAGGAATGGCTCTGTTTACTTTAGGTACAGGAATGGCTGAAACAGGCAATTTCATTTTATTTGCGGCAATTTCAGTGAATCATAATTAAGGTTTTTAATAGTAGTTTAATTATTCAATAGATTCTGATCTATCCCTTTCCAGAAAGGGAGCGGTGCGTATGACGTAGAATGTTGAAGGAATTTAATTGCGTACTTTGTTTAAGCACTAAGAACCCTATACTCGCTACATCCACATCGTTAAGACCGATTCCATCATGGTTTCAGTACGTGACCGATGTCTCGTACGGCTCTTTTGATCGACAATCAATATCATTCAACGTTCAATTTATCTTAAGATTTACGTTCACATTGTTGAATTCCTGACAATTATCCAGATGATCTACGAGAATATGGAATCAATAGTGACAGGTATAAATAGACGTAAGCCGATTTAGCTTGATTTTACAAAGTGCCGCAGTGCAAAGTGATGTAATTTAGTATTGACTACTGGTACGATAACGGAAACTGAAGCACGCACGTAAAGGTTAATATCTCAGAGCTCGACACTGTTGCAAAAGTTGGTAAGTTCAATCTTACTTCATAGCAATAAAAGGAGAAAACCAGGGTTTCAATTATTGAAATACCAGTGTCGAGCATCGGGAGTTTACTTTACCTTTTTAGGGTTCCGTAGCCAAATGGCAAAAAACGGAACCCTTATAGGTTCGTCATGTGTGTCTGTCTGTCTGTCTGTCCGTCCGTATGTCACACCCACTTTTTTCCGAAACTATAAGAGCTATACTGAAACTTGGTAAGTAGATGTATTCTGTGAACCGCATTAAGATTTTCACACAAAAATCGAAAAAAAAAACATTAAGTTTTAGGGGTTCCCCGTACCTACTCAGAATTGAAACTCAAAAAAAAAATTCATCAAACCCATACGTTTGGGGTATCTATGGATGTCTTCAAAAATGCTATTGAGGTTTCTAATATATTTTTTCTAAACTGAATAGTTTGCGCGAGAGACACTTCCAAAGTGGTAAAATGCGTGTCCCCCCCCCCCCCCCCCCCTTGTAACTTCTAAAATAAGAGAATGATAAAACTAAAAAAAATATATGATGTATAAAATAATAAAAGTAAATATATGCAAACTTCCACCGAAAATTGGTTTGAACGAGATCTAGTTCGGGATCACGAGCCGGGATTCGAGCCCACGACCGCCGCTTAGCAGCCGCATGCCTACCGTAGCAGTCTTCGTTTATAACTATTTAAATAATGTATGTATGTAAGATGTCCTTCATAATTTGCAACCCATTTTTCAACCAAGTAATTTTGCCAAGAGGCATAAAGGTACGTATTTCTAATTGATATAAAATAGCTTTTGATTATTTTGGTCTCATTGTTTTCATGTTTGTATATTAACATCGTAATAAATTCAATTTAATATTAAAGTTCACTTATTCATTACAAGGCGAGTATGATAAAAACTGTATTTATTTATGTTTCATTATTAAATTTCTATAAATGACGGTGTTGCTGGTAGGTACTTATTTAGAACCGCCGAAGGATGTAATTGTCCCCGGTTCTCACCGCCATTAGCGTTCACAACCAGGTACCTACCTGGAAACCATTACTTCGATCACGATTACTTCATGCGTGATTATTTCTAGAAAATGTTTCTCGTTAGTTCACGTGTGTTTGAAATTTTGTTTAGATCGTGAAATTCTCGTGGTATTCAGAGTTTAAGGGTAGTTTGTTTTGTTATAATGCGCCTTTCATTATAAGCTTTTCTTTTAAAAAAAAATGTTTGTCTATAAAGTCGGTTTACGGACGATAATTGTCAAGTGATAACGTCATAAAGCCGAACGCTCGGCTCAGGCCGAACGGGAAAATGAGTCATACTTTTTCCGTTTTCGTGCGTGCTGCTGGTGTTCATCGATTTATAAGATGTTATCACGTCAAAAAACATTGCTTCGACATTTTAACTAGACAACAGAATCGACAGACTGAATCTTACTAATTATTCATGGATTCAATCAATTAGAGAACTACCGTAAGTAGGTACCTATTAAATAAACGCGCGTTCAACAATTTCGGGTCACCCTAAATTAACCGCAATAGGTTTTTTTTTATAAGTAACAATAGTTTTATTTACGTAATATACTGTTCTTTATAATACCCAACTGTATTAGCAATTTCCGGGAACCTAATATCCACACATGAGGATTTTTGCGATATCTCGCTCCGTTAACGTTGTTTTTTTCATAGGTTTTTACGAGTCCGATTTAAACCTGGTAAAGTTATTTTTTTACTGTTAGTTTTGCAGTTTATGACTGGATTTAAAAGAACTGTACAAACTTGCACTATTTTAGGAAATATGATGGTATTTTACCGACCCTTTCTTTTCTTTGTCCGCGCATGTATGTTGATAGAAAAACATAAATAAATCAAGAAAACATTTTATTTTATTTTCCCACACTAAATCTGTGATCCTAAAAAACGTTCAATATTTTAGTTCAAATTTAACTTTAACTTTTATTTAACTCATTTTAACATAATTCAAAACAGTGCCTGCGAGGCACTACAAAATCATCGATACTTACCCTAGAACATTGACTTACTATTACTACGTATAGACTGGCAACGCAGAACATTTTTCTTGACGTTTTCCAATCAGGCCGCCATCTTGAAAATCAAAGAGTATGTGAACGTGCAGTAGATGCGTCATTTTTCTGAGTTTAGATTCAGATAAAGTCACAGCGTGATTTAATACATTCATATAAAAAAAAACTACTTATTGATTTAAAAACGAATCACATCATCGACATTTGGTATTTGTAATTTTTTTATACTGGATATCTTTATACTTCCCGAGGATGCACTGTGTTGTTTGTGTTGAAGCAATTGGAAATTAAAATGGATGGCGGCAAATTTTTATTATTCTTCTAAATTGCCAATGGGTTCATATTCGGAGACCATACTCGCTTTGCGGACATTATTTATATAAGAGAATTGGCCTAAGATTTAAATGAGTAGAATTTAAAATCTAAATCGCAACTGAACGCTGTCAATTCATAAAAACTATTAAATAAATAAAAACGAATGGTTGCTGCTAATTTGGCGCTAAAATGCTGATAATTAAAGGTTCAAATAGTCAGTTTATTAAGTTTAATGTTCCATTAGCACGGCTTATACTTAGCTTATAGGGAGAAATAGTATTAGGATTTTGTCACTTCTACATTTTTTAATCTTTGAAATAATGGCCGACAGTATGGCGCGCATCTTATAAATTACAACAAAATTTAATAAATGAATATTATGAAAAATATCCGTGAACGTACCGATGAAAAGTGATTCCCGTATTTTTACTATTGTTGTGGTGTTGTTGGTGCAACAGCCCAATGCACAAGAAGGCATTTAAAAAAGTTTTAAGTCAATCTGCTCTCGAAACGACCGCCATCAGTGCTCGCCACAGACTAAACCAACGCTCATGAGCGTATTATTTTTATTATTATTAGTAATTTATTTCGGACATCAACGATCCATAGAGTGTTAGTTACAAATTACTTATCACTATGTTAGTTAACTTTATTTAGGACATTTATATAAAGGCACGTGAGTTGATACCCAGTGCAGGTAAAAGGGACTATCAAGCCTCTCCCCTATCTCGGTAAGAAAACTGTTGGAGCTGTCTCGCACTCGGCACATCTGGGAAAAGATGCGTTTTCGCATTATTGCATAGAAATCGTCCAAGCGAGCCTCCGCGAACATCCCAGATGCACTGCAAAACCGAGGTAGCCCCATCAGCATTCTGTACCCGTTATTAAACTGGACATGTTGACATGCGCAAACTTATGCTAGGTGATGTCTACTCTAGTAATATAACTCAATGCCCTAGAATCACCAAATATATAATCAAATAGGAACATGAACATGTGTCACCCGGTTCAATGAACTCCGAATACCTAATAAAGAATAAAGGATTGTAGATGTAGAAACGTGCTTTGCAAATGAGCCTGGAACGGTATGACGTGAATGAATGGACAACACACAATCGTGGATGTCGGCCGAGCAGGCCAATGTCTCCGTCAGTGGACAGAGCGGTTTAAAAGCCCGTTAACGTGTTCACTAGCGCCACTGGTAAATAGTTATGATGATTTAAATTTAACGATAGAAATTTTAAAAAAGTAGGCCATTCACACTGTATTTAGGTACCTTTTGAATACAGCATAATAGTTTTTACGTTGCTGGATTCGTCAATCTATCCAAAGTTAAAACGGCCGTTTTCCTTTTGAGTTCATAGATCGAAGAATCCAGCAACATAAAAACTAGTTTCATGTACATGGTAAATACTTAAATACAAAATACAGTGTGTAAGTAGCCTACTTTTTTAAATATCTACCTATCGTTAAATTTAAATAATCACAATTATTTACCAGTTGCGCTAGTGAGCACGTTAAAGGGCTCTTATATAACTATTCATACAGTAAACGGTTTTGGCAAGACTTTTCATGCAAAAAAGTGTTAGATATGAGGGGTAATTGCTTAACGAACGTTAGGAACGAGCGTTTCCGATACAAAAAAAATCGTGTAGATCAGCTACCTAACGTACGTGAACAAAACGTTGCGTAATCGTCAAGCTGCACCCTTAGCGTGGGATTGAAGTGAGTCGCGTCTACTATCGACGCTACCGCCTATCGTCAAGATTTAGTATGAAAAGTCTATACACCGCCCCTGGTGGTCACTCATAGAACTAAAAATCCAAACTGTAACGTGAGGCACTTATACATTACTTAATTCGCGATCGACTTCACGTTCGTTCACGATTTTCCAATATTCAACCTTATATCACTAGCATTTATCGTTTTAATTTAAATGTTTGTCGGTTATGACATTACAGAATACGCGCATCGCGACGTCGACAGTGTCGACTGTCGATACAATATGGCGGCGCGGGAGCCATTTATTTGCATTTTTAAATACAAAATACGCGACAATCCGAATTTTGCGGATATATGTTGTCAATTCAAAACCCTTATTTTTATAAGTTCTTTAATTTGAGATAAATTTCGATTGGATCTACGGTAACTCTTGACGGAATAATACGATATCACGGGCCATTTTGCAAGTGAAATAGTAAACTACAGTCGCGACGGTATTCTTCGATTCGAAATGTCTCACACTACCGATTGGTAGTACGAATCGAACGTTAAATTACGCATCGAAAACTGCCTATGAAGCTGAAGGTCCTGGGTTCGAGTCCCGGTAAGGGTGAATATTTGTGTGATGAGCATGAATATTTGTCCCTGAGTCTTGGATGTTTTCTATGTATTTAAGAATTTATATCTATTAAATATATCGTCGTCTAGTACCTATATAACACAAGCCTTATTTGAGCTTACTATGGAACTAGTTCGATTTCTGTAAGATTGTCCCTTAATATTGGATATTTATATTTTTAATGACTGATATTCTATTCATGCTTCAAGTACTAGCGCGACAGCCCTGACATAAGCCACCAAATGTAGCAGGCTGTCCACCTTGTATCGACATGTATGTAACGCTTTTAATTCTACCGAGCAGTTGAAACTCTTCTCAGAATCTCGCGTAGAATATACAAAACTAGAAATGTTGAGACAAATTTTACAGATAGCCTTGCTGGGACTGTCCCCTGAAGCAGAGTTTATGTTTATGCTCGGAGCTACTCCAGTTAACAGGATTTTATGAATAACAATCTCTCATTTAATCTGTCTGAGGCAGATTTATTGTAGTAAAGGAATTTGTTACTAACAATATACGACCGAATCGATGACAGCAAATGCGGCTTGATTTACGTCTGACTAGTAAGTTAATAATTTGTATCCACCAAAACATGTCATTACCTTAATGACGGCTACAACAGTACCTACTGAGAATAATTCATTAAATATGAATTTAATCCAATTTCAACATTACCTATTGATAAACTACATATCTACTTAATTAAATTCATGGTTCCGTGCTCACGTCTTATTTTAAGTTATGTTTTAAGTAAAGTAGAAAGAGTTAGTTGGTTTAAACTTTAAGCAAAATCTATGTATGGCATTCAAACTAGTTAGCTATTTTAACGCTATCATATCCGCGTGTCCATTAACTTTCGACAGATACAGTTTTAATTGGACGCTCTCGGACGATCGAGTGATATTATATCGTTATTGATATTTAACATGGAAACAGTCTTGTTTCGACTTGAGAAAAAAAAACCTGTCCCCATCCCTTCTCAGTTCCTGAGTTGAATTTATTTTGTTACGTATTTTACGAATTAAGCTAGTTTAACCTACTTTAGAATTTCTAGAAGCTGCGACCTGAGACGCCGCGACCCCGGGGGGCGATCGATACTTACGGGTTGAAAATCTGTTATAAAAAAATGAATCACTTACATCTGGATGTTCTTTGACAGGCACGTATACTTTTTCTGTGAGTGTTGTGACCATGCCCTCTGCTTCTGGTAGAATAAGTGGTTCCTTCTTAACGCCATTTATTTGGAATAGACTCGCTCGCACTTTTGCTATTTCTGAAACAAAAATAAAACAGCTATTAGTATTGCGAATTCTCCCGCTGCGTCCTCATAAAATGTATAGTTAACCGTGCCTTATTAGCTTCGTTAATTTTAGGAATTCGCCCAAAGGTTTGCTGCTTCTTGGAGTTGATGTACCACAAATAATTTAGTTTCATGTGATCTTAAATATTACCCAATATTAACCTAGAAATTATTTTAATAAACTTAAGAGTAACAACTAGTAAAGCGTTTACACAATTCGTACCTACTCTGTTTCTGATTCTTTTCGTTGTCTGATAAATAGACTCGCGGTGTACTCGTGACTATGTAGGTCTAGGTACCTAAAGTATGAAAATGTTCACATCGATAGGACCGCCTCTTTTAACTTGATCAAGCCTTTGATCCGTCATCATGACATCATTCAATTAATACACGAATGGCTGAACCTCATAATTACATGACACACTGCCATTCGCTGCCACCACTGTCAGCTGATGGCATAGTCTTTAAACATCATAGTACTAAGTACTAAGTGATTGTTAGATTAATACGCCCACTAGTAGAATATTTAACCAGATTATACCAGGTGAAACATTCGCCTAGCAAAAGCCTTACATTTTTTTAATACGACACATGTTTCTTTTAATGTAGAACACAGTGACCTCTATTACATATCTTATCACAGAAAAATCTGTGTACAGAGCTTCCAAAGTTACTAACCGTAAAGGATTCAACGCTAACGCCCTTATCGGATAAGAATCTCATGAGTCATCGGATAATTTCCGGCGTCCGCATAAGGAACACCATATGCGATGTGCATAAAAAGTGTGTCAAATCTCGACACAAGCACAATGAGTGCGAGTAAATTGCATGTGTCTTGTCGTTTTATTTTTCACCAGAGCTCATACTTAACGGTATGATAGGAATGTAAAGCGTTATTATAAATAAAAAATACGTGTTAATATGCAGTTGACTACTTCGAACGGAATGATATCAAATAAAACGTGCCAGTTCTTTCTAGTGCACCGCGCTGAAAAATTCAATAGATATAATTATACACGACTATTCATACATCATCATGGTTTCATTCACTCCAAATGTCAAAATCTGAGACAACGTCAAAATTCGTCATGGACATCATGAAGCCCTAAACCAGTGTTATTAATCCTGACAAAGCCAGAGTTGGTCTTGGTTGGTTGGTGGGTTTGTCTTGATAAGAAAGGACGAAAACAATGATGATCTATGTACATACAACATACATACGTACGTGTGTGTACGTATAAGTTAGGACATTCTAAACGTTGTGAATTGTGAAGATTTAATTACACATGCATTAAGAAATGTTGTTTGGCATGGAGAAGATTTCAGAATTAGTTTTGCTAGTTGGCACGAGTGTGATTCCTATTTTTCACTGGTCTTGCATTGCAGCATGTCCCTATTGCTAGTAGCTTAGCGATTTTACGTTAAAATTGCAAAGTTTCACTCTTAACGAAAGAACAATCGCTGAAAACAAAATGCTATCATAGAGGTTTTGGTAATTATATAAAACAGGTTGGTATACCACCTATGTTACTTTGTACATCCGATTCTCAGATAAGAGCGCCATGTCCAGTCCAGCGTGCGACAATGCGCAGCTTTCACACCATATAAGGGTCACGTCGGGTAAACAAGCCTTAACCCATACGGCGACGTGTGATCGCCAAAGGATTATGTACTTAATTGACACCCTTTCACGCATATTAATACAAGAATGCTTTGAGGATCAAAAGGTTTACTTTTTTTCGATGTCAGACATGTACCTAATGTGGCTTTAATGGAAATATTTTAACTTGCACAGTGGCGGTATAACATGTCAGTTATAGCTTAATAACCACCATGTTTCTTGCGATAATTTAATACGAAATTACAGTGTAACTAACTATGTATTGCGTTGGAATAAAATTAATCATAAAACTCATCAAGCAGGTATCGTCTATTCAATAAAGGCGATACAATATATCAAACAATTGTCGACAGCAATATAAATTTGGCTGAATCACCTGATGGTCTACATCGCAAGGTCAGAGCAATACCGTACCTGATAAAAAACATTTCAAACTTGTCACAAAGTTGACGGGTGTCGAAACACTTGTAATGGACGTACGAACAATACAGTTCCCGCTTTGTGTTAGTAAATGAGGCTTCTAAACAAAAACAAAGGCGGAATATTAGGTCGTGTTTTGACGCAGGTGATATTAGGGGCTGTCCGTCTGTCACTGCACGTACATTTTTGGTTTGATTAATGTAGTCTCACATGACGGGACCAGTAGGTACATGACGGAAAGGTTGTCACCTCTAAGACGGCAAGTTGCGCAAACGCTTGAAATGCTGATGCTTGATGGGATAATGATTTATTTACTTTAGCTAACCACGCAGTTAGTGCCGTGTTTATTATAAACTTCGTATAAGGAGTGGGGTTGTCCCCTTTCCGTGTTGAAATCACCACAAGCATGCGGTTTTGCTGTAATTACAGTCGATTCTTGCTAAGACCTTAACTAAGAGGGCAGGAAGAAGCGAACCAAAGACATAAGAGTACCGAGAAAAATTAAAAAGTGTAGTCAGACCAACCAAATGTGGTAATAGTATATCAAAATCAAAATCCTAGATTATCGTAATATCACATACATATACATACATACATTACGATAATCTAGGATTTTGATAACTACGCACTTATTAGAAAGAAGTTCCGTTTAGATACCTACTTATGCATGTTACATACCGGTTCCCTTATGATACATTTTATCATACAATCTATATTAAAATTACATCTACATTTCAAAGCACAGTCCTCCCCGGAGCATAGCGTCGGCGCACGCATGCTTTCTGGTTACAGATAATGCAATCTCCATTGTCACCATCCACAATGGCAGCCCGCGAGTCGCCTCTTTGCATCCGTAATCCCGTCTCCCTCATCCTATTCTATACGCTAATAAATGTACGCAGTCACTTTTAAGGCATATGATACCATCGGCACGCGGAATTGAAACCTTTGACTTACGTGATTGGATTTTTACGTCCAACTTAACGCCTACGCTTGCTTCATGATCCCCATTAGAATACTTTTATAGCCCTCCGGCAATCTTAAGCGAAGCGTTGAAATAAAAGCTGTCGTATCACTGCCCCATGTACGAATAAACCCACGCTTGAACCTGATCTTTGACATTAGAACCCGTTTGGATAAATTCAAAAATGGGATAGAAGAGGTTGCCGCCATCATTACCAAGTTCTTACACATGTTTTCTAAATCGCACGTTCGAATTGGACAAAGTTAATTGCGTAGCGTGTGCGAGTGGTATAGTCTCGGTGTCAAAATCACTTTCATTTTTAGTACTGCTCTATGGAAACTGTATTTTTTTTTCAACGTCGACCATAACTGATGTTTGCGGATGTAAGTGCTCGGTGCATCGTAATAACCAAGTGTTTGCGGTGGTAATGTCTAGACGGTGAAATTACAGTGGGAAATTTTAATTAGCGTCGAAGGCAAGTTGTGCGTGTTTTATGAAGCGACAGTCTCATCATGTTAATAATTTTTACCCATGACATAAAACTCCGTAAGTTGTGTTGGACAAACGTACGCGTAGGTATTATATGTTCAGAACTTCAGACCAGCAAGCAGTGTTTTGTAGTTATAGGTACTATATTTACATTTAAAGAATCGACGACTCAAAATACGTTCACGCCGCGTTTACGCAGGAAAGTAGGTTTGTCCACGTTGCATCGCGTATCGCGTTGTACGTATATATAGAGACGACAACATGCGCGCGCGTCGCGTCCGCTGTGGTCGGTCCTTCAGTAACAACTTTTTCTCCCTTAAACCAAAGATTATCTTAAACAGAATACAGGTAGAGTGTGTAGGTTTTTGTTCCTGTTATGTTTTAAATTCCTCCTCCCTCTATTATGTTTAGCTAGGGTTTACGTTAAGGGGCTACCCGAGGTTTTCATCGATTTTTGACTAGTTTTTAATCGATACAAATACTTTTGCACTACAGATAGAATTATAAGGAAAACGGCTGTAGAATATTCAATCTTTAATCTCCATTTTTGTGTACCATATTTTGAAAGAAATGAATAGTTCTTTTTTTATGATGTTTTTAAACATTGTCTAAAAAAACACATTCTTTGTTATAAATAAGATTGCTGTGAAAGATCTAACATATAATACGAAGTCTACATATTTGAGTTCGTCTCTGGTGTCTCTATAAACGTGTGTAGGGCTTTGATTTTAAACTAATTAAGACAAAAGTTATGGCCAGAAAACCTGTTTTTTGGTCTAAAATTGTCCTACTTTGATGCCAAATATCTCGAAGACAGTGATGTTTGAAGTGAATATGGGATAATATATTGCTTAAAACTGTTGTTGTTATATGATAAGCTACAAAAAACATTAGAAATCTCAGGGATTCAGATTGAAGGTCATTGGCGTATGGGATCCCCTTAAAGGTAAATTCTAGCTCAACACAATCGAGGAAAAATTTGGATGTTTTGAGTTAGCGCACTTTTCTCACGCGACGCAGCCATGCGCGTACGAACCGCTACGGTTAGTTTGCTGCCGCAGCCGACAAACACTTAGATCATGCACGCAATCAGCGGCTTTAATTACTGATTTTACATCAATAAAAATTTGTTAAACATTCCTTCACTGTAAATTAGTTCATTAAATTAAATGAGTCGTATAATTATTTGCAATGTTGATTGTTTTTAATCTAGGTGGAGTTTCCCTAAGTCTTAATTGGCAGAAGGGGCGTCTTTAGGATCTTTTGTTTCAATGTCGGTGGCAGTCATTTACTACTGCAAACAAATTAAGCGAACCCGATTCGGTTTACTTTTACGTACTTAATACTTATTTTTACCATGTTCCTGTTGTCACCTTGACTTGAGCATGCTTCGAGCTCCATAATCAGATACCGTAAACCGTATGTAAGTACCTACAAATAGCTCAATCGAACACCGTAAAGTGGGTCGCATTAACTTGGAAGGTGTAAAGACAGACACACGAACATACCTACTCCAAGCCTAGTAGCATGATACGTTTTATCGTTGTTTTACGTGACGTTTCAGTACATTTTCACCCTCATACGTGACGATAAAAGTTATCGTGCTAACCGGCCAGGACAATTGATTTTACTAGAAGCTTAAAATTAACTTTCATGTGGAGATAAACTGCTTGACAACAAAAATAATCTACAGAAAAAGGTAAACAAATTGCCAGATCATTAAGGACATAAATCAGAACACTTCGGTGTTAGATTAATATCTGATGAATAACAATAAAGTACAAATTGAATGCATCACACTTTCAATGATGAATGGACGCAAGATAATCAAGTCAGGGTACATCCAGGTGCCGGAACAGTAGTGAAAGACAATATACTAGCGCTGCCGATATGGTCACCATTGTATCTAATGTTGTTTTGGTGATAAGGAAAATGCCAAGAAATTGTATAATTCACCTTAATTCAAAATAAGTTTGATACAGAAACGAAGCAAGAATCGGACCAGCAACCAGCATGCAACCAGCGTCTGTGCTTAACCAAAAAATGATTTGTTTGGTCAATGATTCACGTGAAATCGCTTAACCTTTCCTCAAAATGAATTACAATGAAAGCAAACCATTTTCAGAACCCTTCAGAATTTTCAAAGTAACAATTATAAGTTTTTGCAAGAACGCATAAACTTTCCTGAAATAATCGACAACCTTTTGGTTGCGGGACTAATACGAGTAATTAAAGTTGTGAGGCACAGTATTTTCAAATTAATTCTGACCTGATCATGATCAGGAAGGAATCAAAATACAAACCTACACAATCTCCAAACTTCAAATGCGTTACCAACTGTACTTAGACTGCAAATGGGAGAATACTGAGGGTTGTGGGGCGGGGTTCTAGCAGAGCGGTGGTAAACTATCCCTTTGCATTCATCACATAATAAACTCATTATCCATAATTTTACAACCATGAGATGCAAACTTTGAACAACATACTTCCTGTCCCGGACATCAAACTCCTCACACTGATTGTGTACCTATATTACTTGCATGTTGTACAGTGTCGCATGAATTATACATACACGTTAACGTACGGCCAGATCAGTTTCAGTTGTCAATACTCATAGTACCTTCAAAGACATGACGTTACAATTTTGACTTATGAATAGGTACAAAAAGCTACCCGAAGCGCTCGGTCCAGCGGTGACACGAGATTGATTGAAGTACTATTAGACATTCGCGTGGGTTTATTGTTATTCTCCTGCATTCACAGAATGGTGACGAAATTAGCATTAACGATGACTCAAATATGAATGAATAAGTATATCCACAAGTTAGTCCTGACATAATGCAAATAGAGCCAAGCTGAGATGTCAAATTGTTAGTGCGCTTGCCTATAGGCTATTGCAGAAGTTTCTGAAAAGGAAACCAGTTTGGAAATGTCAGCGCAGGTCGGCCTAACTGTTGTGATTGAAATGATTTTATAGTGATATATTAATACATGCAGAGTCAAAGGGCGGATTATGTTTATAAAATACTGATGTAATAAATATACTTAATAAAAATTAATATTCATTGAAAACGTTTCATCAATGGCATGTTTCCACAGCACCATGCGATTGCGGGCCGCGTCCCTGCTCCGGCGCGTGCGAACCAGCGCCAACACCGTCCTAGCAATGATAGCGGGCAGACTAGACTGTCACTATATTATGCATTGTTGCAACAGGCATGTAAGGACTGGTGTAGGATAAGAGAATGTTAATTATGGTTGTGTGTTGTTTGACTTATATAATGAATGTTTTAATTATGTGTTATGTTATGAGCCTATATGTAGCTTGAAATAAATGGGTTTTAATTTAATTTTTTTAATGAACAGATCCCACGAACTGCAATACTCAGAAGAACGAATTTTATCATCATTGAAATGCGAGTAGGTATCATACTTGTATTTACATTTAAAACAACTTTAATATTTATCAACGACAGCTCTTTGCCGACGAGCAGTGTGAAAGAAAACACGACGGTGATGTTTACTCGCTATAGTAGTTGAGTTAAGAAATTGTCCGGTTTCGCGGACGCGAACGCAGTTAAACAGTTTACCTGTCTCTATTGATGTACGACAAATAAGTACGCGGAAGTAAAACGTGTAAACGATAAATTAGAATTTTCAATTAACGCTTTGAGTAGGTGATGTGTATTGTAAAAGCCTGTCATCTATTAGAAAAGCTTCGTATAACAGGACTGAAACATTATGAAATTGCGTTGGACTTAAATTATAAAATTGCTATAAGTATAATCTTTATGAGTAGCTTTCTAGCGACGATCCCGGGTCTTGGAACGTCTTTCACAAAAGAAAACAGCACCGAAGCGCAAATTGAGCTTAGCAAGTAAAGAGATAGCCGACACGAGGTGGCGTAACGATGTAATGTAGATAATATAAAAAATACATATAAGTAAGTAGAGTAGCGAATATTTGTATTAGGCATTCATAGAAACTGTGTTTTTAGATTAACAACCTATTCGTAAGAATTTACGCGTCGACGCGAGTAAATGGCACGCCACGCCGGTTGGGAGCAGCTAAATGTGTCGAATTTAAAGCTGAACCAATGAACGCAGTTCCGCGCCTGCGCTTTTAGAATGCAGGCCACGTTATTATTTATTCTCCGAACACTGTCTGTAGTTGACGGTTCTTTTATTATAGCTATAAAGCTACGGCCCAAACTAACGATTTTGCGGATATAACGTTCAATATTTATTTTTCACGGTTTACTTGGCCCAAACGCAAACAGGACGGGTTTACGGTTCGGAAACTAGACTTCTCTTTTAATGTGTTGTTTTAGAGTAAACGTTCGCAACGCAAGAAGCCAGTAACTTCCAATACGATCAAGGGATTTCTTGATACGAACAAATTTTAAAGTCCGAAACATAAAATATGATTAACAATAGACGATAAACTCAAGTGATCAAGAATATTACGAGTAGAGTACTTATATTTAAAATACGAAACAAAAGGTGGCCCCACGAAGGGAAAATAAATGGGGACACCGGATGCTATATACTTTACCACAACGTTTTATGGTTTGCGACTTTTATGCATCATATAGCACGACCAATAGATTCTATAATAGAAAGTTTATTACGTCCGGTGTAAATAGGATCATGACACAGCCGTCATATAAAATACACGTAGGTCTTTAATCAACGGACCAGATGGCAGTAAATAAAATGCACGATAAAAGTGAACATACGCGGAACTTTGGCTACCAGATTTGTAGGGCTCGAAAAGCGAAACGGGCAAACAATACACGTTGTCAATAAGGCGTTTCCTATATTCATATTCAATGAGGTCTAGTGGGCGTATCTAATACAGAATTCAACAGGTAGTTTCATATCGATGACAAATATTGACAGGTTGAGTTGAACCAGTAAAAGCGTCAATTACGTGTTTGATCTTGACTCTTGAGCCATAAATTGCAGAAATGATTTGCAATATTTAGTGACAATATAATTATTTAACTTGTGATCGCAATTATGTCATTTACGATTTTGGCACATTAGCTGTAAAGGAAAACAGTTAAATAGTAGCACAGTTATTTTTAGACGCAACGTAACGTACGCCTTAGCCGGAGGTTTGATATATCCACTTAATGTGAATCACCCATCAGGCCACCACATAAGTTTCATTTTGCTTAGATATGATAACATCTGTCTTATATTTAGACGAAACAGTATCAACTTAGATGATTCATCGTGACACAATTAATCTATTCTGACATAGTTCTGTTGGATATAGTACCTAGCCTTTAGGTAATTAACCATATAATGTATACACATGTAAAATATATTAAGCAGTTTTTGAATATCGTTTTTTTACTGTAGTACTTTGTCTTTTATCTGCAGATGTTTGTTCAAACGTTTGTCCAAATATTTGACAATAGAGACATGTGCCAGCCCCGACAACATTTGGCACCTTCGGACAATCCAATACTTGTCAATCGCCTCATTCATAATACGGGTCTATACGGACCGCCCATTAGGACCACTAGATTTCGCTTTTGCATCACAACAAGCCATTTTAATGTATGCAAAGTCATTTAAGTTTATATACCACCTACACAGTAAATACAGGGATAATTGTGACATTAATGCTTGCATTGTCAGTTGCGCTAATGGCCGGGCTAACTAGTTTATTGCTGTGTTTCTGCAAACTCTAAGCATCAACATTGAAGTCACATTTTTAAACGTAAAATTTCATCATAATGACTTATTCCAGAGGAGTGGTCACTGGTCACGTAGGTAACTTTTCGAACGCACGTTAGGACAACTCATTAACTGTCATTTTCTCATACAAAAAGTGATAATTAAATCAACCTGATGTAGGTACCTATAATGCGTTATTTGATCGACCGGCTGGATACCATTATAAAAATTAAATAGATTTTACAATTCTAAACAAACAGACTCATGTCGACCGATTTTTAAAAAGCGGCCAAGTGCGAGTCAGACTCGCCCATGAAGGGTTCCGTAAAATAACTTGCGGTTTACGATTTATGACGTATTAAAAAAAAAACTACTTACTAGATCTCGTTCAAACCAATTTTCGGTGGAAGTTTGCATGGTAATGTACATCATATATTTTTTTTAGTTTTATCATACTCTTATTTTAGAAGTTACAGGGGGGGGGACACATTTTACCACTTTGGAAGTGTCTCTCGCGCAAACTATTCAGTTTAGAAAAAAAATATATTAGAAACCTCAATATCATTTTTGAAGACCAATCCATAGATACCCCAAACGGAAGAGTTTGATGAAAAAAAAAATTGAGTTTCAGTTTGAAGTATTGGGTTCCCCCAAAAATTTATTGTTTTTTTCTATATTTGTGTGAAAATCTAAATGGGGCTTACAGAATACATCTACTTACCAAGTTTCAACAGTATAGTTCTTATAGTTTCGGAAAAAAGTGTGACATACGGACGGACAGACAGCCAGACATGACGAATCTATAAGGGTTCCGTGTTTTGCCATTTGGCTACGGAACCCTAAGAATTAATAATATTAACGCTACATTCTCTGTACATTTACGAAGTGAGCCTATTTGTAAAAACCAATTTAAGTTCATTTTCTAGTGTTGCTTCCACCTCAAGGTACAATACTCGACATGGGTCGATGAAAACATAAATTATCCGAGAATAACATCTGCCCTTGTCAGTAAAACATTGTATTCATGTGCATCAAAATTTATAACTACCTACCTAAAGAGCTGAAGGAGCTAGACTTGCCCCAGTTTAAATAGTAGATTGTACAACAAGTGCATAAAACGCACCATTTTACTCGAGACGTTTATCCATCCGAGCGAGCTTGCGAGCGAGGATAGATATAAAGTCGAGTGTAAAATGGGTTTTATGGACGAGTTGTACACTCTACTTTTCACTTCGATTGCGAGGAAATGAAACAGCAACACGTAAATATAGTAAATGCTAATTTAATTAAAATTGAAAGTTACATTAGAGCAATGAGAAATATTTAAATACTATACTGATCTACTAAATTGAAAAATAAACAAATATAAAAAATAATAAATGAGACGAAATACAAATTATAAGTTTATTTCATGAAGTTTTATTGTGTACTTTGGCTGTTGGTATCTTTGCCTTGGTCTTAGAATACGAACGAAACGAAATAAAATAAAGAGGTTGTTGTATGAAGTTAAAGATGTTCGTGTGGCTGTTGCAGCGATTGCCTTGGTCTTCGACGAAGATTTTACTTTATGCTCTAGAGCATAAAAAGCGACTTTATGTCGCCTACGCACGACATAAAGACGAACTTTTAGAGCATGAGAAGTGAAAAGTAAATTACATGCTTGGTGTCTTGACAAAATGTATTATGGCAATTCGGAGCACTTTGTAAGACCCCGTGATAATGTTTAAAGTTTAATAGTAAGTAGGTATTTAGCTGTAAGATACTATAGATTTGTATGTCTGTGCATCAGGCTGAAGATGGAGACGCCAAAACAAGTTTTAAGATTTTTTATTTACACTCATTTTCTACAAATAAAATATTCTTATTCTTAAACTAAACGAAAGGATCGTTGTATTTTTGCATAAATGTAAAAAGAGGTTTATTCATATTTGTTGATTTCTTAAACCCTTAAACTTAATTGATTTATAGTACATTGTGATACAAGTGAGCTATATTGATCATCACATCACAGGCGGAATTGTCACGCGAACCACAGGTGAGCGTGATAATAGAGCCGAGGATGTAATTATCAAGGCTCACGCGTGTCATACGACGTTTTTCAACACATTTGCGGGGAAAAAATCCTTTTCATAAAATGAAAATGTTACAGGCTCCTAAGTTGTTTCCTTTAGTTATTGATGACAACATGTTTTTACTCACATACATTTGCACATCTCCAAGAATGTACAGTGGCCTCAATTCTATTTATCACTTTTCTATTCACCACGAGTCAACATTTTTAACAATAACCAAACACGCATCACCAATGTTTACAAATATTTGTGAAATTACTTATAATGGCGCGCAACAATTTTTTTTCGCGAAGTTCGCGCAGTGCGCCCGCAGCGAGGCTTAGATGAAATCTCTAATCAGCCAATACAAAATAAAATAAATATTTTATTATTCAATATAAATTCATGTAAAATGTTATCAAAAGTAAATAGTTTTATTAAACGAAACGTTTCTATATCATATCCAACAAGAAATAATCAATTAATCCACGAAGGATTTAATTTGTTTAGTCGAGTAAGAATCCATTTTCCGAGAATTAAAAACAAACCTGTATAACCCGGTCAATTTAAGAATGCGCCGAGTCCATACATACACCTTGCTGCAAGGTGCCAACGTGTCTTAATCGGGATATAATCATAACTATACGAGTGTCGTAATGTTATAAAACACGCGTGTTTAATACCCAGGATTATGAGCCTAAAAGCGGCACAATAAGAGGCACGTTACGAGCAAATGTGTTGAAAAACATTTTAAACATCAGAAAGTTTATAGTTGATTTCTACGTGTGAAGCTTACAGTTCACACTGTTCACAGTAGTATAATTCCTAAATTATTTTGGATTATTTAAGGTGCCTTTGTCTTAACTTAAAGGAACTCGGCGAAAATGACAATATAGCACGTGTAGTACGTCAATAATCTAATAACCATACAAATAATGTAGGTATAGTGTAACTATTATAGACGCCTTATATTCTTGACGCAGTGTTGATTCTAATGCATCCGACGTCCCTAACCCAATACGACGCGGAATGCCGCAGCAATAATAAACGTGTAACATTTACATGCCATTCCTGACCACTGCGAGGCGTCGCGAAAGATGTACGACCTCCTTTGTAATGCCGCCTGAGCCGATCTCAACTGATCATTCAAAAGGTCGTACCAACACTCAACATTCAAGTACTTTACGTCCTTCTAAACTATTAAATTAGTCGATGCAGCCAACCACGGACTCGGATCGGATGAGATAAAACAGATAACAACTATCCGGAGCAAAATTGCTTCAAAATAATGAACATTACCGAAAAACGCTAGATTAGCATCATATGCAAATGATTGATGTATATATATTCTTTGAATTCTGATTCTATTAACCCAAATTGAACGTGAATTTGTATAGTTTGGGAATTCACATCGACTGGCAATATGTATTATACTGCTAAATCAAACGTATAAATATAAAGTAATAAGGAAAATAATTGTCAAGAAAGTCTCACATGTACCAATTAAGAATTGTAAGTTAAATAAGATATGGTGTTAAGTTGAACCTCACGAGTAACACCATTTCGTAGAATTTCTCACCCGCAGTGGCTATATGACGGAGCTACGAATGGTCTACTAGGAAAAAGAAAACAACCATAATTAATAAACTTTAACTCGCTGCTCAGTTAATCTAGCCACATATTAACATATTATTATTGCTAGTAATTATCGTATTTTGAACTGCATTTAATCCTGCAAATAAATAAGATGCAGACTACAATCGTGGGAAAGCAGTGACAGTTGGCAGCGGGCGAGTGTCTAATAAATTGAATGATAAATTCAACGTCCCGATGCGATGGTAACGCCAGAAGTTAAAGGCGTTAATTAGTACGGTACGTGGCAAAGGAACTTACACACACCGTACTTTGTACAGGGATTAAGATTTAACCAAGTTTTTAATCAAATTATTTATTTCACAGTCCTAATTAGCAGCTATATTGGTGAATTTTACATGCGGAATGTTACTTCCTGCGCCTGTATTTAATTTGAGATGTTAATTCTAATATACTGATATTATATTCTCTTAATAATCTTTAACATATATCTCGAAGACTAATTGAGAGGAAGCGCCATAAGTCATCGTCACTGCTGAAATGCTCCACTCCAACTTCAGTGATGTAACTTTTACACGAGCAAGAACATAATGAGTTTTGCATTTGTTACTAACTGTGCTGTCACAGCGGATGTAACGAGTAGGTAGTGTATTTTGTTTCTTTAGCGCAAGTGACGCAATGACACTTTGAGGAAATATTTAGCATTAGTCTGGTAGCTACTGGGTGCGCCTCGGATTTCACTGGACCAGCTGTGAATGATTTTGTAACAAAGACCATTGAATCAGTCTAATTTGATATGAAATATATTGCAATGAATTCATTAATCAATGCAAGACAGCATGTTGCCATATGTCCAACAGCGACATTGAAAAATGTTTACTCATTTATGGCGTCTGAAAAAAATAATTACGAATGCATCATGTCAGTGACATGAAAGCCAGCGTTAGGTAATATGGAGCGTAGAAAAAGGACAATGGATTCGTTTAGTTTAGTATTATCAAGTATTATAGCTTACGCTGAAATAGTTGTCCCTATATCTTAGTAGAGCGTGCTAATGCGTCTGAATCTTTGGCACGGTGTCGAGTATACACACGCACATACATGCAACCGTCGAATAATAAAGCGAAGCTAAAGATACGTTCCGGTTAATCGCTCTGTTTGTGACGAACATTCCGTTTCAGACGGTGATGAGTTGAACATTTCGACACTCGGATCTGACGTGTGAATATTTAACGCATTATGAAGAAAAGAACTTAAGTATAAGAAGATAAAACAATAAAGGTATCAGATAAAGTCTAAAATAGGGTAGTAGAAAATTGCCGACTGATAAAAATAAATCCCTGGTTACAAAATTAAAAATAACAATAGGTAGTACATTACATCAGAGGCCGGGAAAACACGGATTACCGGCTAAGTACAAGGCCGGATAGAGATACGAGGCCGGGTATCCGTTTTCACGCCAAGGCATGTATAGTGCTTTTCTCAAACATGCAATGAAATAAATAAATAAAAATCCTCAAATCAAACTAATTTTCATGGCTGAATGCCGTGATGCTGTGCCACAAATAGTGAAATGAAAATTAAAAAGTTACTTTGCAGGCCTAGGCCTGAAAAGTTGTATGAAATCCTATTTCAGGCCGCCTCGAGATGCTGCGCCCGAAAAGGGATACTTCCGAGTCTATTATAAGGAACGTAAAGAGAATATTTCATTTCATTGCATGTTTGAGAAAAGACAATTTCAATTGTTGGCGGCGCGGTGCGGTGCAGTGCGGCGCGGAGGTGGTACCGGTTCGGTTTATCAATTAATATGAAAGGAACCGCATAGAGCGGCGCAGTGCGGCACGGCGCGGTGCGGGATTCTGTGCGGACCCTTTCATATTAGCTCGAACATTACAACCGGTACCGCCTCCGCGCCGCACCGCACCGCGCCGCCACTGCTTTCAGTGCGTTTCAGCTTTAATGATTATACTAAAATTATATCGGGACAGTTACAAAGTTGCTCGTAAGTCGTGTCTTGGCCAAGTTCCCAATCTTTATCATAAGTCAACTAGACACTTCAGTGAGATTAGAATGCTCTTCGCTCAACAAGCACAGCTGAGCTATAACCACGAATTTCAAAGATCGGATATCTCCGTCTCTATCGTACTTATAACGTACAGCGACAGGAATCGACTTCGATATTCGATTTTCGTGGTAGCGCCGCTGTCGTGTCTACATATCGACGGCGATGTACCATGAACTCCTAACTAACATTTTGACGATTTTTAAAAACTGTACCATTAACCGTAAAATAAGGTAGTAAACTGTAAAATTAGGTTTTCGTATATAGGAGTTCATGGTACTTCGCCGTCGATATATCGATACCTGCAGAATCAAAGGGCGTAACCACCATTTTGGCGAAAATTACTTATTAATGCCACCTTACTCAGTTTTTTTCTCTATCGATCTATGTAGTTGAAGTAGCGAAATTCGCAAAAAAATGGCTTATACGACCCGAGTTTTTTTCATCTTTCAACACGATTTGAGTAAAATTTTGGTCGTAATAGTTTTAAAATTTAAGTTTTGAAATTTTTAGGTAGTATGTTACAATGATTACAAAATTTAAAGGTAGTATAAGTCATTTTTGACCGAGGACCATCAAAAATGGCTTATACGACCATGTTATTTTGGGTATTAATTTTTTGTGGACTCATACGACCTAACACAAAAATGCTCAAATACTTAAGTACAATCTATGGGTTTTGGTTTATACGCCCCACAACAGCCAAAGGTTTTGGCTTATACGCCCCAAAACATCAAAATCAGTGGACTTAATGCTTGCGTTTGTGGCGTTTAAGACGTAGAAGTTGGCATAAACAGTAAAAATCGTGGCACATAATCTTAATCACCAATCTTGAAAATTTTCTGTTGTTATGCTGAGAAGCCAATAAATAAATTTATTATTCATAGTGGTAGTGACACAACCATTCGTATAATTTCAATAAGCATTGATTGAATACCACCAATTTTACGAGGTGAACTGTAGGTACGAGTAGGTACGCCTAATTATACCAATGTGTGAATGCTGGAAACATTGCTCGAGGTCAGAATTTTTCTAGTAGCTGACGCGTCTGGTAAATTTTGACAAATAAAGTTTGTATAGTAACCGATTTGTTTAAAAAAATATTTATATTATAACTAAACTGCTTGTACCAGGCACAAAAATAAATAGGTATCGAAAATATTTTATTTTCATAGTTTGTCCGTATGTTGCCAGACATAGAATATATGTTACCTACTAAGAATATTATCAGTAAACTGCTAGCAATACTGCTATATATTGCTTATATTTCGATTTTCAAATCGAGGTCAGGGGGGTAATCACGTAACGTTCCGAACGCGCGTCGGTACAATTTAACTGTCAATTTTCCATATAAAAAGTGACAGGCCTACCCGACGTTCGTACAATGCGTTACGTGATCGACCTACTGAATTCAGAATCGAAAAAAAGATGCCGCATGTTTTTATTAACTTACCTACTTAGAACCGATGCATAATAACCCGAGAAAGAATTGGATTGAACTGGCATTTTGATCTATCTATTTAAACAATGAGTGCATCTTTAATCGATATATGCTGAGGGTCCGAGGGATTCGAGATCAAGAGCTTTTCGAATAATCCTTGTTACTTGTACTTAAATAAAATGCAACATTGCAATCTGAACTGTATATAAAATATAACTAGCGTAACCTTCTCCTTTGTGAAGTCGGTTTTATAAACCGTACCTGGTCTACCTCTTGTGCGAACTTAACGGGCAAGGTTTCTTTGTATGTCAGTTAGTAAGTAAGACCAGGACTTATAAGCCTTATTGCCGGCAACATTAAAATCTTTCCGGGAATATTGCTCGCTGGAATATTTCCGGTAGATAATATGAATACTTACTGGCAACGGCACATGATGATGAGACCCATAACTAATAAATTTATTTGAAGCCGTTTTTATTTAATGTTTTTTGTTTGTTTCTTTTAGCTATGTTTTCCATACAACTAATGAAAAATATATTTATAAACTGTCTATTTATTAATCATGGCAAGCGCATGTGGTTGAAATAAATTAATGATTGAAAAGATAACAAACGTTTTAATTAATAGCTAATTATCTCTAATTTGAACCCCGTTTACGCCCCTATTTCACAATAAAACTGCTTTGGGTGTCTTTAACGCCCTAAGCATTTCACAGAAACAGCATATTTTATGTCGTATATGCCATTTGTTTTTAATTTTTGGGGCGTATAAGCCTTCTTTTTTCTTTGTTTTTTAATGTATCTTAAATGTTAATCAATAATACGACGCATTTTCAAAATTTAAAAATGTGTACCAATTATGAACATTAAGAGGATTGTGAAGTGCCGATACGCGGCACGAGTAGGTATTTGAAAAAATTATACCTGTTTCACACCGCTCTGTGCTTCACCCGTATCGAGCGATAGAGAGTAGCTAGTCCTGGAGGCAATTGCCTACATTTCCTTGTTGAAATATTGTTCCGGGTGATAACGTTTTTACCCCCCTAAACTTTAATGAAATGGAATAATTTTGGTATTATTGGATTCAGTACACTATAATCTATGTCTGTACGTTTTCTTGTTTTAGCAAATCAGTTTAGAATAATTAAAAAAAAATAAAACGGTAGACAAAGTTTTTAAGTCAAAAATATCGATTTTTAGATGCTAATAACTTTTAACGCAAGCAATATTTCTTAAAAATCAAAACGTACAGACCTAGTTTTTAATTATATCTACAACATGTCCAAAAATTATAATAAACGAAGAATGTTTACGGTGTGAAAAACGTTATCGCTTTTTGTATGAAAAATTACAGGTTCACAATCCTCTTAACTAAACACCAAAAAATTGTGATAAAAAAGATTTTTGTTTTTTGTTTTTTTGCTCTCCTGAAAAGTGGCGTTTTGATGGTTACGCCCTTTGAGTCTGCAGGTATCGATATGTTCAATTTTAGTAGGTACCCAAATAATTAGTTACGACAAACGCATAAAAAAATGGACTATAAATATTTTAAAAAAGCGGCCAAGTGCGAGTCGGACTCGCACATGAAGGGTTCCGTAAAATAAATTGCGGTTTACGATTTATGACGTATTAAAAAAAAAACTACTTGCTAGATCTCGTTCAAACCAATTTTCGGTGGAAGTTTGCATTTACTTTTACATCATATATTGATTGATTTGAAAGATATTTATTATTCTCTTATTTTAGAAGTTACAGGGGGGGGGGGCACACATTTTACCACTTTGGAAGTGTCTCTCGCGCAAACTATTCAGTTTAGAAAAAAATGATATTAGAAACCTTAATATCATTTTTGAAGACCTATCCATAGATACCCCATACGTATGCGTATCGCTCTATCTTATAGCTTTTGCCCCGTATACAGTCAGCCGCGCTCGGACGAATAGACTCGCTTTTTGTTATAATGTACAGTTAAAAATCATAGTTATCGATAAGTATCCATTATTGGAGAAACGTAACTTTAGCGGATCCAATGATGGACACTATCTATTTCAAATAAATAATCTAAACTCAAATTGTTCAATTACAACATTATTTGAAAGATATTTATAGCAATCCATAAAATAAACTGAAATTCAAATAGCTTTCATAGTAATTAAATAATTGGCAAAAATCTACACTAACTTCCTTAAGCATTCGGTTAAGAAATCATGACTTGTTCACAGAATCACTGATCCCACTTGATTTTTAATACTCCATTTTTAAACAAAACGACCTATCTCAATGATATTGTGCTGGATGAAAGAAGGATAGACACTGTATATGGTTCAGTGTTGCCATATTAGAAAAAATAGTTGCTAGTCTTTATTTTCAACGGTTAAAGAAAATAAAGTAACCATTACTGGCTCCATTCCATTACTGGTGCCACCACGTTAATTAACAGAAACACTAATGGCATCATAATCAATGACAAGGACAGAATTATGAAACTTAATGTTTATTATGTGCCCGTTTTATTACAGCATTGTCCGAGGTCTCATCGGTAAATGTCAATAATTATATGTTTTGTTTTGTATCATAACCACTTGGTTGTCGTTGGAAATCTTGTAGCAAATGTTTGAGCTACATGAAGTTGCTTAACGTGTGGTTTTGAATTCGTGAGTAGTAGAGAAACTAGGAACCACCTACTAACTATAAAATAATGTAAAAAATAACATTGTAAATATGTACATGGTCTCGGCATTTTTAGGTTCATCTGAAACATTTTACCACGTATATTTTTAGACCACCCACAGTGCAGCTGCCTCTAATTGATCAGGCCTATTGTGAACGAATTTAACAGTTCAGAGGTCTATCGATTACCTGCCAATCAAGTTCTCTTTGTAGAATACATCAAACAAAAATATGAAGTAAAATATCAGTCAACGTTCATCACGTAGATATATATACCTAAGATAACTAGCTGCATGATTATTTCCTCATCCAAGAGTAAGAACGTAATTTTATATTTCCTCTTTATCCTATTATGAGGCTAAGAAGTCAATCAATATACATTGATACCACGGCAATATTTAACAGATTGTTTCTGTTTTTCATTGTTGAAGAAATAATCTACGGATAACTTGCATTTTTGGTTAAATTATTGTGTCGTAGCATCCTAATCAGAAATATTTAAGAAAGTTTGATATTCGAATATATATGTAGAAGCGTCTATCCGACTCGCAGGTACGTACGAGTACGTCTGCATTAGCCTATAACATTATTTCATGCTCCGATATCAATCAAACTAGTGTCGACTAATGTTAGCTCACGGTAGTTTGTTTGCACTTACATTGTATACCTAAACAGGTTTGTCTGTTAACCGAAATATAGGAATATTTTGAGTAATAAATTGATCTCATCCAATTGGTGATTGATTAAATACCGGTATAGCGATTGAATATCTTCAAACGGGTTCTGAATCTTCGAAGTCTAAAGTTGTGCATTTTTATTCTGTATACTTTGAAAAGGAAAACATTAAAAATTCTCGACCATTATCAGCCACATCTACAAGACTGAAGAATCCAGATCATAATAAATTGTTTTAAGTATTTTAAGTAGCCACGCGTAAAATATCCAAGCGGGCACTAAAGAAACGATAAATTAAAATAGCTCTGTAGGCTTCGAGTGCTTGAATTCGTTCACATGGGTTCATTACGAGTTATCTGCCGCGGTAGCCAGATGAAACAATCCGATGCCGCGGTTATGAGAAAATTACAGGTTGGGATCACCGTCAACTTAATGCCCCGTATTTACAAAGGATAATGCTAAGCGGTGCAGACAAATGTTGATAAAATTAGGGTTTAATTGTTTAAGAATTATTTTTTTACATTGATGAATTAGGCATAATTGAGAGATCCGTTTCGAAATGACGTATTTATTTGAATAGTAATAGTATACTTAGTTAATTTAGTCTTTAGTGGGCGGTTGCATGAACAGAAGTAAATTATTGTAAGATCCATAATATCCGGATCATTCAGGTTCCTCCTGTTATTATTGTGTGAATTATAGTTTCCGCACGTATACTTAATCATGTTACTACACTACAGCAGTAAATTTAATAGGTAGTTACATATATTTATGTCTATATATGTTATTTATATCTATATCAGTGCATCAGACCCGGATAGTTGAATCTTTAAAAAAATCATCAACTCTTGACTACTGCATGCGTTTGCGTGTATTATGTGATCCTTACAACCAACGTGCATAAAACATGAACTCACAATAATTTAAACAGAATTGTAATTTCATAATCAAATTTTATTGCACTTAGGCATCCCACGTACAGAGTGTAATTACAAAATCGAAGCATAATAAGTTATGACACTTCCTTGACTTCTCAAGAATAAGTGGTTGGTACCACCTACATGAAGATCTCAATATCGAAGGTGAATTGACCGCCCACGTGACGGTAAAAACAGTCATCAACGTCTTCTAACAAAGGTAGCTGATTCGTCGGCTGCGTTACTCAGAACGCCCATAATGACGAATATGGACATTAGTTTAGAATACTGTGTAGGATGAAGAACCAAACCGACGTTGCCCTTATATGGTGGTTCAAATATAAGGTCCATTATGTGATCTTATTTTTTAATGAGTCACATGCGGACAACCCTTTTAATCTAGACATTAATTAGTAATAATCAGTTTATGATTATACCTAACAACAACAAAAGTTTTTAAGAAATAAATATTGCAACATTTATCAAAATTATGATGTGGTCGAGGTAAGGTGATTGATAAAGGAGTGTTGCCCAAAAGTTTTGTTAAGTTGTGAGATGCATACTTAATATCAACCGAAAAAATACCAGCAGCTACTGCTAGTTTATATCACATCACACGATATAATTATCTCAAGTGAAAACTAAAACCAAAGCAGGTATATACCTAATCCAATTCCATCCACCGATGTACCAACATTTTGACGTGAGAATCCTAATGTCTTAAATACAACAACGTCGCGACGTATTAAGGACGACGCGTCGGTTTGTAGTCACTCATTTAGAGATGACAAAAAGTTATTAGAAGTCGGACATCTTAGTTAACCTGAGAATAAATATTCATAAATTATGATGTCACTGTCTTCAAGAGATTTTAACGCGCATGTTCTAGGCATACTGTACAACTCTTTTTGTATGTGATCAGCAAAACCGTAACCGTACGCGATAACGCGACACAATGCAGATACACCGAGAGAGGGGAGTATATCACATCGCACAGTTGTAAACCCTATGACAAATTCTAACGGCACTTGTCACCACGGACTACATGTACTGTGATCTATGCAAAATATTAAGTACCTTCTTCCTATTTGTTCCATTTAGTGCCAGCAAAACTGAATGCATCAAAATACACAAGTAAAAATTGTAGCGCAATTTAACGGAATAATAGATACATATACCTACTTACTAATATTACAATAACTTAGTATTACAATACATCAATAAAAGGCAAATCATAATGCTAGTCCGTTTAAGCAAAGTATTGTTTGTGACATAATAGTTACATTATAACTTAATAATATTACTTGCAGAGCTTGTGACACGAACCTTAACAGCCTGGCTAACCTTAACTCTTTGTAATAAATAAGCTTAATGTTCGGAACAAAATACCTTGACTATGAAGTCAGAGCTGGTATCATGATATAGATAAAAGGATCAGTTGTGCACACAAGGCCGAGCATTGTCACCAATGTTCATATTCACGAAGTCCAACCACAGCTGATGTTTTAATTTCAATAGCAAATTGTGCTGCTTATATGTAAGCATTGAAAACACCGTTTAAGCAATGAAATCACAATGAAAATAATCTGCAACCGGTCACGCCTATAACCCGTCACGAAAAAAAGTAGTAGATCATTATCGCCACAGTTCATGTTTCTTGATTTGCATATTGTTGAAAGTATGTATTACAAATTGACCTTAAGTTCAATAGTGCTCTCTAAGAACGCTATTAAAAGTTAAAACTAGGTAGGTATAAGGTACCCACTCAAATAATAGTGTAGCTTATACATTTCAATAATTTACTTTCAAAACAAAGTTATAACCGACTTCAATTCAGTACTCCGCCAAGCCACATTAACATTTCCACATTTTTTTTTCCAATTTACCACATGAACTGATTTTCGAGAACAAAAGCGTTGATTTTTAGACCAATAAACCAAATCGCTGTATGTGGGCCGATAATATTTGAGGACTTCCGTCGATTCCTCAAGGATCTCAGAATTACCTTTGGCACTTCATTGTTTGCTATTTCAACGGAATAATATCAGAATCTGTGACGTACTTATATAGTTTGAAGTACATCATTGAGAAGTTCCACAAGCCATCTGTGGTCTTCATCATCACTTCCACTTCACCAAATTTATGATTTCCGGGTGTAAATACACGAGTTATAATAGAAAATACCGAAATTACTACACGCGTGCCTAATATATTTGAGGAGTTCCCTCAATTCCTCATGGTTCCCATCATCCAACTAGGGTTTTGGAAACAATGGGACCAATCTGGAAGCATATACTTTCAGTTAAAAAAAGAATTGTACGAATCGGTTCATAAATGACGGAGTTCTGAGGTAACAAACATTAAAAAAAAAAAAATACATCCGAATTGAGAACCTCCTCCTTTTTTTGAAGTCGGTTAAAAATTGATTTTTTTATTTATCATACTTGACATATTTGGCAAGGTTAAAGTTTAGACTACTCGGGAAACACCGGCATGTTGACCAGTACCCTTATTGTGAGATAACAATCGTAACCTAACGTTACGTAACTAATACGAGATCGAATAAACGCGCTTCGAATAGATTTCGATCTCGCTACGGTATTCTTCGATTCGACCCGTCAAACTTGTAACTCACAATGCCGTTGTCCTACGAAACCAACTGCAAAACGTTAGGCTCTAGCGTTTAGTTTTCGATGCGTAATTTAACGTTCGATTCGTACTACCAATCGGTAGTGTGAGACCCAAATTTGACATTTCGTATCGAAGAATACCGTAGCGACTGTAGTTTACTATTTCACTTGCAAAATGGCCCGTGATATCGTATTATTCCTTCAAGAGTTACCGTAGATCCGATCGAAATTTATCTCAAATTAAAGAACTTATAAAAATAAGGGTTTTGAATTGACAACATATATCCGCAAAATTCGGATTGTCGCGTATTTTGTATTTAAAAATGCAAATAAATGGCCCCCGCGCCGCCATATTGTATCGACAGTGGACACTGTCGACGTCGCGATGCGCGTATTCTGTAATGTCATAACCGACAAACATTTAAATTAAAACGATAAATGCTAGTGATATAAGGTTGAATATTGGAAAATCGTGAACGAACGTGAAGTCGATAGCGAATTAAGTAATGTATAAGTGCCTCACGTTACAGTTTGGATTTTTAGTTCTATGAGTGACCGCCAGGGGCGGTGTATAGATTCTTCATACTAAATATTAACGTAGTCGATCAGGTGAATAGTTAACGAAACTCATGTCAAACCCACGATAATAGTACAGTAGGTCAATCACGTAACGCATTGTACGCGCGTCTGACAGTAAAATCACAATCTAACTGTCATTTCTCCATATAAAATTGACATTTAGACCTTACAGACGCGCGTAAGAAAAGTTACGTGATCGACCCACAGGGCTGTTATTTCCTACGCGTTAATGCGGCTCACCCCGTCGGTCACCCGTTACGAAACTAGACCTCTACCTTAGCTTAATTACGACGCAACGCGGTGTCAAGGTATAATTGTGGGTGAGCGTTGAGGTGAGCTTAAAACAAGTTACAGAATAGGGGGGCTGGAGAGAACAAAATGAACGGTTGATCTCTGCCGCACCACCTACCGTGGCTTGCAGCTGAAACATGATCTCCCTCCGCAGCCACTCCGACCGGCGCGCCGACACACTCTGTATAATAAACAATTCTCCTAAAATAGGTTTTATTGCAAATGCAATTGAATTCAATGTCACTAAAACAATGCCCTTTGCTATGAACGTAACAGAAACTCATTCTAAAATCAATGCAGCAGAGTTTAAAATCACCTGACTTGTAATCGCGAGCAGAAGGTGATATTCTTACTCGGTAATACTTGCGGTTAAACCAGAATAGTACCGAGATCAGTCATTCCGTTGTTACGGATTTCTGTCCTGATTGTAATATCACAGTGCGACCACAAGATTGTCGCGCTAAGTACTGCAAACATAACTTACTATTAGTTGAAATCCAATCACTATGAAAATACGGAGCGACCATTTAAATAAATTGTGTTGAGTTAAAGTCGGTCTAAATTTGTAAAATGTTACAACGCAGCAGTCATACCATAACAAAAGACAACATTAGTACAACATGTGGAACGGCAGGAAACAAGACAAACGTTGGCTACGATGCCAGCAGAACAAAAAAGGGAAAAACGGTCATCTCTTTGTCTTACTGAGTACAAGAAACGTCTAGCCATTGTGCAATCTGGCGATTGTTTGCAAGAAGCCCACGATAATTTGCTATGACGCGGTAGCGGTAGGCAGTGAGTACATGAAATACACAATGTTACTGGACTAGAACAACGGCAGCGCAGTTGTATTATACTCATGTCATTAACGCCACTATCAAATAAAATATATTGAATTAGATAAACAGCTGAAATGTCTTATTAAAGCGCTGTCAACACCAATAACGCGCACACAGTCTATTTGTATCGGAGTAAACGAGAGTTATGAGAGCGAGTATTACTAGAGCGGCCAGTTTTAGACGAAAATAATGAATATATATTGAAATAAAAAAAAAGTGTGGATTATTTGTGAAATATGGCTCGTCAGCGGCTTAGGTATGAATATGTGGACTTCATGTTTTTAATTGCAGACATAAACGTCAAAAAAATAAGGACATAGAACCGTTTAAGATGATTTTAAAACCAATATTTGCAATTATTTTCTATCGAGCCGATTTCATCCAACTGTTTCGAACCAATGTTTCGAGTCCGTCTAATACGGTCTTGGAAATATGATGAATATTAACTTATATTTTTTGATGTGCTAGAACAAATAGTTTTTCTTAAACAGCTGCTTAAATAATATCAATTTCAACAAATTTGGTCTTGTCAGCCTCTTAATAGTTAGAATACTATATTATATTGTAGACAACAAAGTGCTAACTAATAACAAAGTGACGTACATTAATTGGCAAAAACGCACTTCTCGGTAAATGATAATATAGTTTCTTGCAGCTGTTGATTGTGGGTCAATAGATCACATATTTTCTGTGATGGATAGGCCAACATAATTTAGACCGACATAACGAATGTAATGTGTTGGGAGTACCTTATGTAGGATTTTTAATATAGTGTAATGTTAGGATTGTTTAATGTGTTTTATAATCATTGTTTTCGTCTCATAGGGATATCAACTTGGCATAGATAACTGCCAAGTGTAACTTAGGATGCATCAACACACCACCTCAAACATACGGGTTATGTTCGATAACAAGTCCTTATATTTGTTACGCTCTTTGGTGTCGAAACCGAACCAGTCCTATAGTGTAAACGCGGCTTAAGATGTACGGTCGATATTGGGTCGAATAAATCTCGATATATTTTAATTACTGTCATCAAATAGAACATCGCAAAATACCCATCATAACAATACTTATTTCGGTGTTCACATGTATTTAACGTAGGTATTGTGAGTAATCGGAACATAGACAGATAATTGTGTTTAAAGACAATTAATAATATGAAACTGATATTATATAACTGCGACGGGATCTATTATTCAAAATCAATGACTAATACAGTCCGCGATCAATAAGGACTAGGCAAAAAAGGTCCTAGCACTTTTTTATACCGTTTTAGATTACCTCATTCTGATGGCGCTCCCCACATGACGTCACTAAGTTATCCGAGACAGTTGATACTGGGGATCCTTTGGCACACAAATGCGAACCTGTTGCAGTGCAGGTAGAAACGGTACAATATTACACCTGTGGGGTTTACCTGCATTGTGTTGTGTGAGCTGTTATCGTAGGGGATACCTTTTTTGTATCGTGTGTGGCTTGATTATGCGTATAATTTTACACTTGTGAGAGTCGTGAATACATTACAATTAAATACTTTATCTATCCAAATATCATAAACCCTCCATGATGCGTTCAAGAACCGCACATTATGACCACCATAAAAACAGACTGTTTTGTTAGAACAAATTTCTTATCTGTGAAAATGTTATTATTGCTAAATAATAACATCGATTTCGATATTATTATTTCATTCAAATTTCGAACTTCTCAAAAACAAAGAAATTTGATTTAACCACTATTCTAATATCAGTCGAGATGACGTTTAGTTCGAAATGAATTGTCAATTTGCATACAAATTTGACAAATGTCGCACGTAAGTAAGATATCGAACGATATGACAGTTGGATCCGACTCTAGTTTGTCTCTGAATTAAAAAATAACTATGACAACTGCCAGAAAACAACGCCGCGATGCCGGTCATAATATGCGGCTCTTGAATGCATCATGGAGGCTTATGATATGTGGATAGATAAAGTAGTGTATGTAACTATACATAATTAGGCATTAAGATACTTGTGTGATGTTATTATGAAACTCGCTTTCGGCTCGTTTCATAAACCCACACTCGTATTTAATGCCCTTCATTATGCACAGTCACATAAACTACTATTGTGTACAAAAATACAGCCGTACGCGTACTTAAATTGGTGAAAAAAATATATAGAAATTTTACAATCGTACAAAATGTGAACAAGGATGTTTTTTCTACTGAAATCTAAGGAATATCTAATTTCGAATTCATTTCTTATTTTTTAATGATTAAGACCCAAGAACAACACTGCACTACTACAACAACACTGCATGCACTTTTAATAGCAGCTGAATGGTTAACAGCTGTCTATAGTATGGCTTTCGCATTCGCTCTTGCAAGTCTTGCATTGCATATAATACTTTTTTGTGCAATAAACGATTTTTGACGAGGGAAATTCAGAAAATAGAAACAATGTACTGACTATGTAGCTATACCTGTAAGAAGTGCGAAGATATTAACACTGTGAAAAATAATACCATGTAGGTATTATTATTTTAAAAAGTCCTGGTTTCGTCAATACGAAACCAGGACTTTTTAAAATAATAAATGAAGTCAATACTTCAAAACATACTAGCAGTATGTCAGATCATTACGCTAAATACATAGAATAAACAAGACGTGACGCCACTTACAAAACGTATAAAATTTACACAAGAGTGTTTACACTATTACTAATCTTTTTAACGTCCAAAAGTGATGTCATCCCTACTTAACTCAAACGATTTCCAAATCAAAGATCTGATGTAAATACACCAAAATAGATAAGATTATAAAACGTTTTGGCATGTGATTTGTACGTCTACGCTAAGATCTTTGTGAAAGTGTCTGCTCGGAAGTAGGTGGCGTTAGGAAATGTCGCGACGGACCATGGTGACAATTAAACGTGACCGTCGAGTTAACGACACAAACTGATTACATTTAAGATAGTATCTGAAAAGCATACTAGCACAAGAATGTTCACCATGTTTGCACAATTGATACGAGGTCGACGGACCAACCATCTTGATTTTATTAACGTTTCTGTTATTTTAAATAGAAATTTCCCGTGATCCAAAGGCAATCCAGTGTTTCTGAGATGCCTTTAATTTCAATTCCTGACGCTAAAATGCGTTGGTTGACAAATTTGGAGAAACGATATTACAATTTAACCTGCTGGTTCTGATTGAGATCATTTTTTACTTGAAAATCAGAGCATACGGCATATGATCATTCTCTCCGAGATAAATATCGCCTATCACGGCGCAGTAAAGCTTGAATTCGGTTGCGACAATTGAATCGAATTGTTACAGTAAACGTTTCCAAACTGCAATCATAGTGTTACGTGGCAGTGGACGGCAACAACCTGATTGTACCGTTACAAGAGTCGCGCTGAACTGACCTAGTGCGGGGACGATATCAGGGACGGCCATGTCCGTTTTACGACCCGAGTCGACGATACATCAGGTTTTTTAAGAGAATATATGATTACCGTAAAAATTTATACTCTTCTTCAAATCACGCAACAACATGCCTCATCGGCATGGAATCACGCTGATGTCATACGGCAGAATAGAGAACTTAATAGAACAGGACATCCTAATGATCATTTTACAAGATCAACATTGCACAGGTCTACAGATATGTGGCTGTTGTGTTACTATAACTAGGCGGTCAGCCGTGTCACTGTGTACTCGTCTAATGAACATTAATTTGATGCAAGTGGAACTGATTCAATTGCTATCACCAATCTAGAGACGGCATTGACCCGCACAGAAACTTTATGTACTTACCTACCTATTAAATATAGATGTCTAAAACATATAACACATTAAACATCTCTATAAAAAAAATGCAAGGTTATTATAGAACCTGGCTTCATAATAGATTTCAAAATATGATTGCATTAAATAATGTTTATATATATTATGTTATATGTAAATGTTTCCTCACTTAAATGCGGAAATTTGATATTAAACTTAGTGTTTGGTTGGACATGTCATCAGCACTTAATCAAACGCTTAAAAGGATAAATTAACATGAACACATCATTCATTTCTAATGAAGCGCTAAATTAGTATTTAGAATTTTATTTCTATAGGCCAAGATATATCATTGTCAAATAATTCACGAACCATGTGTATTCACAGCTTAAATATACCGGACTTTGTGCACGATGTGTTGCTTGCCCAGTCTGTTTTGGGCCTAACAGATACTTATTCAATCTCTTACGATATGTTTTCCGGAAACCAACCGTAATTAAGAAATACTTGAAATAAGTGATGCAAATTAAAATGTGAACATATCCCTCTATACTATAGTTTTCGCATAAACCGCTGATCGGGTTGTGGGGAAATTCGGTATGAGGACAATTCGAGCTCCTGGGTAATGATATCATTATAGGTACGACTCTTCAAAGGTGTATGAAACGTAACAAGTAAAGTACCTACGATTTTTCGCGGGCGGAGAAGCGTCATAGTAGTACTATTACGTTTTGATATTTTCAACAAATACGCGTACAGGCTGTAGAATACTACTAATATTTGTTAGCAATTCCAACAAAAGTATGCCAAAAGGGTTGTAAAATTAGTTACACGCGCGCATTGGCATAAGTAAATTATCCCGATGTTCTATATTTACTTTCGAAAAATACGCGGCCAGCCGCAAGGGAGTTTCCGACAATCTCGACGGGTGGATAAGCGACGCGAGTATTTATAGTCGCCCGCGGGGTCGACGTTCCTCTCTCGTCTCCCACGCCGCGCACGGGACGGGATCTAGAAAACAGTTACACGAATGTTTTATGAATTAAGTTACAACGAAACTGCAAGTTCCTGTCTAGCTAATTAGTGCAGTTGACCTGCTTTGGAACGAGCGAAACCAGCTATTTACGTTGATTTAACTCCAATCTAAATTCTACAAGATCACACGGTCCGCTAGAATAACGTACCCAATGTCAGAAGTTTTTATTTGGTGATACGTGCGCTATCAGCGCTGAATCATCAGCAAAACTAGTTTGTACAAAGATTTTGGTGATAAATCAATAAAGCATAGAGGAAGCCAAAAAACTCACTGACTATTTTAAATAATGCGTAATTTTAACATTTTCAACAATTCACTTAGTATTAGGTTAATCAGATATGGGCTCGTGTTGACCACGTTAGTGGTGCGAAGCTACAAACCGTAAGCAAGTAAGTAGGCTTGTTAATGCAACGACATTTCGTGCGTTGCCTATTACGGACATTGGCGACGGTTTACGACCCTTACATTCAGTGGACAAAACGTAGATTACATCATACGATGTGAAACCTGGGCCGGGCTGACTCATAGTCTCATACTAATAACGGGTGGTGTATATGAAACTCCAAACTTAACGTTCGTCCTCCATTCAATCATTTACAGTAATGAAAATTCTTAGAACATTTGATAATATCTTAAATTATAACACTAACTCTCGCGACTTTGTAGATATGTCACAGTTAGATTGTGAACACCGTCAGTTTATAATCTAACTCGCGATATTATAAACTGACGAAAAATTGTGAACTGTCAAAACCGTTCACAATTTAACGCATTATTTTTCGTTAGTTCATAAACTATCAATGTCGAATCGTCAAATTGTCAACTGAGATCAAAATGGCTCGCTACGGAACGTACACAAACACTAGGTAGGTTAGGGTAGTTAGGTATCTTCAGTTGCCCGAAGGGCAAAGCGCCCAGAAATAGGAGCCCCGCCCAGCGGGGCTCCGTCGACACTGCTGGATGCCGAAATAAATGGAATAAAATGTCTGAATAATAAAAAAAAACAATCATGTTCTGACGTGTAAGTGGAAACTGATGCAAGTGGAATAATTCGCTCAACCAAACAGCGCACAGGGTTGCGTTCCGAATCAGGCAAATTTGATTCAGTTCACAATTTGACGATATGACATTGTTAGTTTATAAACTAACGAAAATGAATGCGTAAAATTATGAATTATTTTGGCAGTTCACAATATTCCGTCAGTTTACAATATAACGGGTAAGATTATAAACTGACTGTTTTCACAATCTAACGGTGACATATACACATATTTGAATTACCGTTAACCCGGGGGTTTTTGAGTTACACAAGCCCAACATCCTCTCTACTGAACTCTATTACCCGCGGATGGTACGAGAGGTAATTGAAATCAAGAAACACCCGAAGAACTTCAATAGGGAAGATGGTTTCCACTTATCGGCGACATGGGGACCTGTGATTCAGAAACTGAAATCTCGGGATATATCTTCGGATATGTGCGCTGTGAGTGTTGTGTGTCGTGCCCTAGACAATTAACATACTAATTTTATTATTAAGTATAAAATTTCGAAACGAGACACTGATTAAAAGACAATATGACTTATCAAGCACTTATCACAATATGGGATAGCGGGGTCTATTTCCATTACCGTTTCAGGTGATTGGTTTCATTTTATTTATACGTCAGACGGAACATTAGAAAACGCAATCTGCCTTGCCATGAATAAGAATCCGTTCCAATAATCACGAATGCTCTACAGAATTAATGAATTAGATATTAGATTAGCATATATACGTAGTAATAAACAAGTCAAGACTGAAATCATTGTACCATTTCGATAATTTACTAGTCAAACATTCCGAATGAAAAATTTCAAGATGATTAAAGATACGGTATCGCGAGCTAACGAGGACGTGCTGAGTCTGGTGTCACCCGTGCCCGCTCATTCATAATAACATTAGTCTCGGTATTAAAAATAGAGATTGTCTACGACTACGACGATAGTGAAAACTGAAGCAGGTGATGCTGGGATGACAAATAGATGGGTCGTTCAACTCCATAATGAAATTCTTTACCTTGTTGTGTCATCTACTGACATTCAGCGGGCTCATTCTAACACGTTTGATCATAACGTTCTAGGCATTGTATATTCGCATTAAAAAATATATACATAAATTGATATTCATCACATTTCCAAGATCGTAGACAGACTCGAAACATAATTGGACGAAATCGGCTCGATAGAATATTTGCATTATTTGAGAATATACGCTCGTGAATCATCAGTTTCCAAAGGGCAGCGAAGACAGCAGGTCACGGCGTCGGAGATTTTCAACGAAGAACGAAAACAAGTTGAACATACCGACTAATTACTGTTTGGACAGAGTCCCAAGAGATAAACACCTAAACCTCAGCCAAAAATACACGAGATGGCGTCGGTTCATAATAAAACAATTTAATGGGCCAGCGCGCTTTCCGCGGTGACGAAATCAGCTCCGACTCGTTGCGTAACCTGAAATGCGATCTTTGCAAGAGAAAACCGTTTAAGGTCGAAATAATTACGAATGCCTGCAATCTGAATTAAACAGAGAACCCACAGTTCGCGCCTGGTCTAATAAATCAGTTGGCTGTTTCTAAATACCCGCGCGTGACTCACCACGCTTTTCCAACAGTAAGATTTTTTATGGCATTCAGGACGTTATATAGGAAGTAACATATCCTCTAAAATATTGCTTTGCAGAGAACTGTATACTGTAAAATTCTAAAATAGCTTACAGAAAAATACACGTGGCGTTATAAAACACGCCCGACATTAATATACTGAATGCTTTCTTCTAGAGGACAGCTCATTTGTTGTGGTTTACAAATTTGCGTTTGCATGGCTGCCAACTACTGTCTCGACTGTATCTACAAAAGTTTGGCTACTTCAAACCATCTTAAATGTTTGACACGATTCGTGTTCATTAATAGTAAGCCGTTTTACAAGAAAACATCGAAGGAAAGCATGGTGAGCGGGATCATCTAGATTATTCTAGATTTCAACGTGTTTTTGTTTTTGTTGATGTGGTGTGCGCCATTAAATAAATATTATACTCATCTAGTGATATATAAACGTGTAGTTTTGTCATTGTTTTTTCTCATCTCCGTTCATCCATCTATCACTTCTAAGTGTCAAGTAAAAAAGGGTTCATTTTGTATCAACATTTCAGACAAATTGCTCAATTTTCATCGCTCTGGAGTGTAATTACCCAAAATATTTAAAATTCAAAAATTTAATGGCCAGAAACATCTACGTACCTAAAAGAAAATTTGCATTATTGCTTTAATTAATATTAAAGGTAATATACATTAAAGGTTAACTGGTAGAGTGATCCCTCAAAGGGATAACTTCGCCTTTGTACATAACTTATGTGGTTGTTAATTGTCTACTACTTATGTTTATATTGTACAATAAAGTGTTATACTACTACACTAGATTGCTACACCAAAACCTTTCGGCTTTCCACGTCAAACTGTAAAAAGTATCAGACAGGCAGACACCGATGAACATGTTCAGTTGGACAAGTTTGGAACGCTAATAAAAAATATACAACCGAATTGAGAACCCCCTTTTTTGAAGCCGGATATTAAAACCTAAAATTAAATGATCATACCGATGTCCTCAGAAATAGGCACGATGCATCACAATCTGCATCATTATTTCTATTGCCTATTCAGAGGGACCTTTCCCTTTTCCCCCAGATTGAATCTGCGATTGTTTACGCGGTAGCTGCGCAGGCGCGCCGCCGGAAGCAGGATTCCCGCGCCATTGGCCCCGAGACCGCCCGAAACTTGGCCGGGGGGATCTATTCAACCGAACTTATATTGAATGGGGAACTTGCATGGGACTTCAATTTCGAATAAATTGCACTCAATTGATGCGGATATACGTAGAAATATCATACAGAAGAAAAAAAACTGAAAAATCGATTGTATAAGTTTTATCTCGCGTTAAAATTACGTAAAAAAAATATTCTTTTTTTAATAAAATAACAACAGTTACACAGAGTATTGAATTAAAAATGATATTTTGTAAGACAAGTATAGACTTAAACGCAAATGTTGAGGAGATAATTGCAAATTAATGACTTACTCCATAGTAAACGCGCCGAGATTATATGTTGTGTCGTCATATCATTAGGATAATATAGAGCGTTTTCGGGGGATGCCAGCGCGTGCAGATTTCAAATGCATATAACATCAGAAAAATAAATCATAAGAACGTTTTAGTGCTACAGTTGTTTTATTGCTGGATTATACTTCTGATTTTCGTAATAAAATAAAAAGATGCAAGTTCCCTATTGGAATCGATTCTGTATTTGTCGATCGTCCGTTCTAATCATCAATTCTGTTAATCTGTCACATCCCAATCACATTTTGATATTTTTCGCGCGTTCTGACGTTAGAGCGCGATACAAATAAAAGCATGATTTAGGATCGCAAGCGACGGGCAAAAACAGCCCTTCAAACTGATTTCAGTTTTATAGTTTAAAGTTGAATAGAGTCCATAGCGCTCCATTCATGCTAGGGCATCACGTCACAGCCATTCGTCATCTCCCAGATTAAAATTACCAAAATACCGTCATTACCTACGCTCAATGACGGAATAGACGCCAGATGCGTAGGTACCAAGAAAAAAACGTTTCGTTCGTAGCTTATTTTAGTTCAATAATGTGCAATTAAAGTATTGCTTCGCTTCAAAGAAACGTCGCGTCACATTTTTCGCTGAATGACATTTGGTTTCAGACAGTGTCCTTGTCGCCATTGCAATCGCTTTGAAGAAATCGGAATGCCTTCAAAGTTAAAGTTGTTTTATTTATTTAGAAGCTACAATGAGGGTTTTAAATTAAAGATATGATGGAGTTTAAAAAGTTACGACAGTCAAATGAAACTCGCGTCGCTTATCATAGGTATTTACAAAAAAATCGAGAAATCTCGCAACACGGTACCAGTTCTTATCGTGATCCATCGAGCGACAAGTACGGAACCATTAGGCGCTCCCATCCCGGTCGTCTTGTAATTTTTATTGCGCTGACAACCCCGCCTTGCATTGTTTTAGGACTTAATGAGCGTGCGTCGCTCGTCCCTGCATGCGTGCGTCGGCGCAGCGCACGCCCAAGAATGAAACACTGAATACATAAAAACTAAACATATACTGAACGGAGAACGGAGATATTCGGTAGAGCTTTTGTTCAAGTCTCAGGAAACGAGAAAAACTCGGTTTATATGTACACTGCGGAGAAACCATCACACACCACTTCCCTAAATCGGAGTAGGTAATAGAATACTGATGACAAGATGAAAATTACTCCACCGACAAGAGCCTATAAGCTCTTAAGTATGTAATATCAAACTAATCGTTAAAAAAAAATATATTTTCTCTCGACAGAGGAGGGTCCAGCATCCAATCGTCCATTTTGAAGTTTGAGTTATTTCGGTCTGATCCTTAAATCGGATCCTTCATATTCTTATCTGTAAGTAGTAGTAATTAACCTCATGGGGCTTCATATATCAGCCTCCCTTAAAGAAGCCGCAAACAGGAGTAGACGGAAGCAGCTCGTTCGCGAAGCTATGAAATGCTTTCATAAACACGACCATCAGCAATGATGAACAGGACTCACAAGAGAAAATCCGACCCATTGTGTAAAAATGGTCCAACTACGAATTCGTTAAATTAAAGGCTATGGCTCTGACCGGGATAAATGTTAAGTTTTGAGCTGCAGTTAACTCGCTAATTTAAGACATGAATATTTATAAATTAGGAGGTAAACTGGTTTGCCAAGCAATCACTAAACAATGATACGAGACGCTACTTAATTCAAGACTACAATCTCCTTTCAAACAATTGGGACCACAGATCACCTTCTGTGGGTAGGAGTTGTCAGCTTGCCGTTTGGTAATTTGTTTGTAATGATATAGCAATCATCACGGAACAGAAGTGAAAATGTTTAACTAACTGTCGATTTTATTGTATCTTGTATGTGTTTAAAATCTAGACAGGAAATAGCAGTAAGTACTAGCAAACTGATTCTGTTTAGTGTAGCATTAACGCGAGAATCGCCTGGTGGAAATTGGGTTTTGAGTGGATCATAATTATTATCAACTAGCGGCCCCGCGGCCCCGCCCGCGTATCACACAGAGCTCTCGCTGCCCCGCGGCCCCGCCCGCGTATCACACAGAGCGCAAGTAAGATCCTTCAAGTATCGTCAATGTAAAAATGTATGCCCACTGCCAGACGCTAAATACAAGTTTGGTCAAAATATTCGCGTAAGTATGTTGTTAATATTTACTTACGTGTACACATATTTCTCTGTAGGACACTCAGATAACAGCTACATACCTGTAACAAAAACCCAAGATTAAGCATATATCAAAAAGAAGGGCCTGATATCAGAGTTATCCTAACTTACATTCGTGTTGGAGATTTATTTTGCCTTATGAATTTATTAAAATAGTATCTTATACGCTGCCTATTCCCAAATAACACATCCGTGAGGCCCCGCTCCAGATGCTTTATAAATAACCAACGGCATGTCATTAAAAATATCCAATTAATTCGTATTAAGTCCTATTTGCGGATCATTACCAAACGAACTTAAACCTTAAACGCGCACAGGAAGATTCATTTCCGAAGGAGCGCTAATATTGTAGGCGACTGCCCCTGTGCCTTTCGGACAAATTAAGAAGCCGTCTGTATAAGTCGTTGTTGGGTTCCGGCGCGAATGTTTGATAATTATTTTTAAATAAAAAGTGCATGTTACGTAAACATTTCGTCACCTAATAATTCTAGAGACGGTTTATTCCTTGTTGTTTTAAAAGAAATACATTTAACTGCGTGTTTCGGATACTTTAATCTTTAGAAATGAGAGTTGCGAGTTACGACTCCCGTTTTAGACGGCGACAATACTGCTATTGTTAGACGCTTAACCCGATAGCTAGTTGTGATTAAACATAATGTCAAATACGAAAATATGAACAGCCATTGGACCGGTAGTTTATCGGAAGGGGACACTATCGCGTGCTTTATCGGGGTATAATACTGTTACCGTTAAATATTAAATGAAATGCAGGAGAGGTCGATGACGGGATGCGGGCCTGACGCCAATTCTAGATTATTTTCATTTACAGTATGATACACGCTACCCTTGAACGATAACATTTGGCAGAGTACCTATATGCTAGACAACCGAGAAACGTATACAGAATCTGCAAGCATTTTGGAGAATGTTAAAAAATATTGCATCTGTTCTAATAAAGCTGGCACTGTCTTGTATAGTAGACATATAAATGTTTGTTGGTTTTATCGCTAAAACAATAGCTCGAATGTTTCAAACTTTTAATATTTGTCGAGATATAACAAGAACATGTATCTAAAGTAAGTGCCCGCATTAAAGAAAATTGGCTCAGATCCAGTTAGCTAGATTCTAGATATTCTGAATCGCATGAAATTACTCTATTTAAATTAACTGTGTGTAGGCGTTAATTCCACTTACATGTTTTACCGTTTCATATTAGGTATATCAATAGGCAGAAAAATAGACCCCCTGCATAGACGTTTGTAAGCAGGTGGCGTCACGCTTCTCTGTTGCTGACTGTACGTTGAAAAACTGGCCAATTTATTTGATAACAGTCACAACAAAAATATTTCACACCTACAAAACCTGTCGCATTTTCAAGATGTACATTTTCGTAGTAAATTAACAGTGTTATTAATATTATCTAACAAAATACAAGTGACATTGCCTGCAAAAAGCATTATCTCCATTAACGTTGTATTATGTAAGGGCCACGACGATAAGACATCAAATGCATGTGAGGAACCCACTGACCTCAGAACAGCTATTTATATAACGGTCATCATCGGGACAGGTTCGGAGTAGATAAACATAATTAGTAATTACTTATTCTGTGGCTCGGAATTCAAAGAGCCTTAGTTATCTCTCGGTACTTCTGGGCGAATATTCAGCGTTTTTAAGACTTTTTTTCGTTATTGTCGTCTCCAGGAAATACTATTAAAAGAGACGAATATCAGAGTCCACTATTGATGAAGACGTGAGCCAATACCGGTGCTGAGTCTTTTTTGATTTAAGTTTTCGCGGTATGTTTTACCTCTGCTGAAATAATCTTGAGCCGACAATGACTTTAGAACCGAGCGGTTCAAACGCTCGGAGATTGGCCCTTCTGCGGTTAAAATCATATTTACAGTGTACTTAAGTAACAAATTTAATTGAAACCATATACTAAAAGGGAGTGATTAAATAGATCAAGGTGTTATTAAAAATCACTAATAACTTTACCAACAGAATGTTTGCTTACATCTTTCGCATCGCATCGATAATCACGCTCTATGCCCTAACCATAAATGAGGTCAAGAATATTTGATTCCAATCCTGTAAATGACGTAATTCAAACCGTACGAGTATATACAGATACCTACTAGCAGATGTATTCATACATTAATTGTATATTATATGACATCAATGCTGTCTGTCAAAATTAGTCGACGTCGAGGTAGGTAACAAGTATGTTTAGATATGACGATTATTTTTGGTTGACAGCAGCTTGATGTTGTATGAACAATTATTCAACGAACGAGATAATTTTGGTAAATGTCATCTTCATCTGCAAAACAATTGCATGATACGTAATATGCGCAGAGATGAAACTTAATTCAATTAACAAATGTGACGCAGGGGCGGCTAGCGTCGAGTCACAGCGCATGAAAGTGACACAAGTATTGTCTAATAGGCGGGTTGGAGTGAAACCATACGTGATGTGATATTGGATGACTCACTGCATCTGCAACTTCGTTTCAATTTACTGAAGACGTTTACTTTTCAGCGTTCTTTCAACCTTATGCATACAATAAACACTTCTATGTATTATATACATAATAATACTACGACTAACCTTTTCATTTCCAAAGATTATTTATATAATCAATGACATCGTCGTTACTATAGACTGTGATCTGTAAGAATGAACTTTTGACAGTTATGAATTGACCCTTATATATATGAAGCTAAGACCTATCGTTTAAGTGGTAGCCTTAGATTCATACATATAAGGGTCAATTCATAACTGTCAAAAGATCATTCTTACAGATCACATACTATAATTGCCTATCTTTTACAACAGTATGACAGTATGCTAACGTACAGATACTTCTGCCCTAACAACAATTAATATGAATGACAGCTAAAAAAATTAGCATCATAATTGAATTACGAAGCACATAATGATTCAAGATGACATTAACAAGGTTATAAGTACTTATAAGTGAAGTTAAACCGGACATGAACAGTTGCACAATCGCATGAATGAATCGGTAAACGTTCTGCCTTTAACAAATTGCTTGACGCGAAATGAATGGGACCCTTAAGCCGTGTACACACTGGCGGACGGCAGACCGACGCCGGCGCATCCCACACGTGGTGGCGCAAGAGAGGCACTTTCGACATTGTTTATGCAGCTTGTTAGTGTAGCGTTGCCTATCGATTATACTCTGAGAGCGAATCTCTGATATCTAAGCATGTGAAGGAGGATTTGGTTCTTAATGTTGTCGTAACTTCACTATCTAAATAACATTGATTAACACCCGTATTCATAGTTGTTAAAAATGTAGGTAGAAAGGGTCAAATAAGAAAACTTGCTAAACATGTTGATTGGCAATGTTCATTGGAAGAAAATAAACTTCTAGCGTAGGGTATCCAGTGATGGCGGCGCGTGAGAATTTTCACTGGACAAATCAGGAGTCGCCCACTTTCCGCCTTCAGTCAGACTACCCTCCAGTGGCATCGTAAAAATAACTATAAATACCTACTACTCCGTACACATTCAGTCTAAAAATGAAGACCTTAATAACCGAAATAACCACCCGAATGGTTGTTCGTGAATATATCACAGGTAGATACAAATACGAGTAACATAGCGTGATAGCGATGCACTATGGGCAAAAGCAAAATGTGATATGTCTATAAAGAAACTGTCACTAGTCCCAAGACGGCGCCAAGCCGCGCCACCTACATGCCTCGTAGAAAGTTGAAGAACTAGACCGGCCCTGTTTGGACGTATTACGAAATGACTCACACGGACTGTTTTGATTTTCACTCAACAGAAGCAAATACAAGCGAATGCGAACACGCGTAGGCGTGAGTGTCGTCCAATTTAGAAGTTCGTAGCAATTTAAATATTAATATGGGTGCTAAGGAAATTGATCAATTGCTATCGCTCATAGATATCAACTTTATTGACTGTCTGAGACTTATATGATCATGTGTGTCTGCCAAAGAAAATAATGAGACAAATCACGTTAATAGCCGTTAAGATATAATAAAATTGAAAAAGTAAAGTTTAATAATAATATATATAGGTCGCTATTAATAGGGGCCCATCTAGCAGTTGGCGAGTCATCGTCTGCCAGAGATAAAAAATGAGACAGTTTATTAGGCAGGCGTCCGATGTTTCACCCAATAGCCCAGCCACTAGTCCATCATTTTCATCCAATAACCCGTTTTCTTTAGATTCCATCAACCAGCAATAGTCCCTATACACCCCAGCGGGTGTGTCTGTGTGCGTCCCATGACACGGGCAGGGACAGCATCCGCTCGGTGTACTCCTTGCATTTCATTAAATTGTCAAAAGGGCCTCTACGTGTTGGCTCAGTTGGTACTTTGTAGGTACCTAGCCCCCACGCACGCCTCCCAAAGGTCCGGGACATCATTGTCCCGTGAGCGGGAAAGACATATATATAGTATGTAACTACTAAAAAGAAAATGTTTGTTTAGTGCAAAGTAACTACCTAGTGGGGTAAACGCACATATGACGTGGTAATGTTTATCGGGCGATAATCTAGTCTCAGGGAGAAACGAGAGCTTTATCTTGGCTTTGTCACGTGACAATCCCGGCCATCATAATATGATCATAAGTTGGTCGCGTGACAAATGTTTTCCATCCCTTTTAATTGATAACAGCTTCAACGAGACACACGATTGCCCAGTTAGTTAGCGCAGCCGTATAAAGGTGTCGTAATATTAAGAGGATTGTGAACCTGTAATTTTTCATACAAAAAGCGATAACGTTTTTCACCCCGTAAACATTGTTCGATTTTTATACTTTTTGGACATGTACTCGTAGATATAATGAAAAACTAGGTCTGTACCTATACGTTTTGATTTTTAAGAAATATTGCTTGCGTTAAAAGTAATTAGCATCTAAAAATCGATATTTTTGACTTAAAAACTTTGTCTATCGTTTTTTTTTTTTTAATTAATATTAACTGATTTACTGAAAAAGGAATAGAAAACGTACGGACATAGATGAAAGTGTACTGAATCCAATAATACCAAAATTATTTCATTTCATAAAGGTTTAGGGGGGTAAAAACGTTATCACCCGAAACAATATTTCAACAAGGAAATGTAGGCAATTGCCTCCAGGACTTGCTACTCTCTCTATCGCACGATACGGGTGAGGCACAGAGCGGTGTGAATTTTTTTTGAATACCTACTCGCGCCGCGTATCGGTTCTTCACAATCCTTAAGTGACAATACGTACATATTATTGACAGTATACACAACACATAATATTATGTTGTACTGAACAAAAATTCACTTTCAAAGCAAACAAAGAACAGGCAGGACGCGATTAATGCATTACCGTAATCTGCATTAAATTGTAAACAATGTTCACAATTTATTCTCACTTTCGTTGTGATGCAGCTGGTAATAATAGCATTTGAGTGACCTCGGCCAATTTTGATTAAACACGTCCAGTAGGAACTGTGCGAATTTATTTGCGGCGTTTCTTATTTCGTCTAGGACGGTCTAGGTATTCGTAAATATTATGAAAAGTAATGATGACCAGAGTCAATATTTTTTTAAACGTATAACAATACCGGTACTTGGTTTTATTTCATCAAAGTTTGCAGATTGTCCAAAATTTGATTGAAATAATCGTAAGAGGATAATGATATTAGAAACAAGTGTTTTGAACCCCCGGAGATCCACCATATTATCAAAATGTTTTAGCGGGCTAAGTTACATGTAAGAACATAATATGCAGGAATATAATTGCAGGAGACTGAACCCATAACATAAGATCTTATTGGAAGAGTTCTGGAATTGCTGGAATTTCTCTTACGATTTTAACTGTCATAAAACGTATTTTTCAAAAAATTGCGCAAATTATATGTTTTTGTATGAGTTTTTAGCCGATCGATTTCTTTCATTCGCCCACAACCAAGTTGAAATCTTCTCTGGCGGTCCCCGCGCGCTTTCAATCGGTCATTAATCTACCTACATCTACATACAAATTCTAAATGTCACGTCTACCTATAGACGTAAACGCTAATGTATGTTAATCTGCTAACATAACAGTAATTTCTAACACTTTCGCGCATAGTAAAACTAGTTTAGAATTAGTTTTATATTCTAGCTTAGAATTACCATTTCTGCACATGTAGATAAGACAATGTGATGTTGATTTTCGCACCGAGAACCTAGAAGCTTCTTATTTTATGATCCGTCTTTCATGTGAATTTATGATATTATTTATTGCGTAGGCATTATTGCTGAGAAAATGAAGCATACCGAAGCATACTACCTATAGATTATTATGATTGATTACGATAAAACCGTAAGTTTATTGCCATGTTTAAATAGATTACTATCATTATTGGGGATTATCGCTACCCTACATTAGATAAAGGCGCCACCGATTTCATAAACAACTTAATCCTGTTAAAGTATTAAAAAATCACAGCATGTAAAATGTCAATTTTGTTAGCCGCTTGTTTATGAAGGTTTATTATCATTGAAGATATAATAGGTACCTACAGTAAATAATTATGTCACCAAAACTCAGAAAATGTATTTAGTGGTGCATTGCATACTGACTGACCGCAGATAAATAACAAGCGAACATCTAGGTACTTAAACATCAGTTTTATTTTATTCCCTTAGCAACCATAGTTTCAAATTCTACAGTTTAGTAGCCCATTGTTAGATGTTTTGGTTAACAAAGTACCTACATCGTAATATCGTAATCCTCAATTACCTCAATATACATCTACTTATATATAACATATATATTTAGGGTGAATCCTAAGTCGTGAACAGAAATATGTGTCTCTTACTGTTAACTTTAGTTTAAACATGTGGACGTGACAACAGACAAAAAAATATATGTAAACGTTGTTTGTTGATTCGTTAGTTACATAATTTTATTTTGCTGAGTCTCATGGTCCCATAGTAGTCGAACAGGGTGACAATAAGGTTGGTGTTTTTGCTATTTAAAATTATTATCAATAAAGTTTAATTGATTGCTTCTAGAGTTTTTGCAATGAATTTGCCTTAAAATACTGCGATAGAAACAGGTCTCCGGAACAATATGCGTTCAATGAAGGGTAATAGTATTTTATGCAACTGTTGTATAAGAAGGGTCTTAAAAGGCGAGTGGCGTGGGTTGCGATGCGAGCCTTGGCGAGCATCGCAATAAAACACGCCACGAGCGTTTTTAGACCAGTTATACACCGTTGCATACAATACTTTTTCTACGACAAATTTTAAATAAATAACAGACTACAGAATAGTTAAACTTTTCAGGCAGCCAGTTTTCTATTCGTACTTTTGCTACTCACGCAATTTCTTCAGGAGTGCAGTTATTAATTACTTCGACCATTTTAAAAGGAACGTACACTTTTGTCTTCACAAACACGAATAAAATCTTAATAGTTTAGGACTAATAGTTTATCATCTTTTGTCTTTTCATTTTGAACTGTATTTTGGTGGGAAATCGGAAATGTGACAGCTCTTGCTTATGGTTTGTTTTGTTTTTAATTTGTTTGCACTTGCCAATTCGAATTGTTTATTTTTCTAAATAATACCAAAAATTTATAGAACATGTAATTTAACACACAATATATGATGATTAATTATTATTGTAGTAAATAATGTATAATATACAAATGTTAAATCATAATTAAATACTTTTATTTCGAAATATTTGTTTATGAAGTTGGCACCACTGCAATATAGCGGCCGATTTAAAAAAAGTTAAACAGTGCTTTTATGAAAAATGTATGAACCAAAAAAGTACGCTAAACAGTGCGTTTTTGGGCCATAGAGCATAGAGTTTTTCGACGACTTATTAGTCGTGTCATTGTATTTGAGCTACACCCTATATAAATTACAGATAACGGTACAGGAGTAGAAAAAAATATATTTACGGTTACCAGTGTTACGGAGATGAGAATGTTAAGATGGATGTGTGGTGTGACGAGGATGGACAGAATAAGAAATGAGTATATTAGAGGAAGCCTGAAAGTAGCACGACAGTAGTATCATCGACAAATTGTGATCACATCGCCTTGCGTGGTATGGCCATATTATGCAGAGGGATGACAGTCATGTGACCAAAAGAGACCTCCTCCCAGGACAGGATCAGGTCGTATGAAATGAACGTGGAGGGATGGAAGAAACGAGGTAGGCCAAAAAAAAGGTGGATGGACTGTGTGAGAGAGGATATGAAGAGGAAGGAAGTAAGTGACGCGATGACGAGTGACAGGGAGGTATGGAAGAAAAGGACATGCTGCGCCGACCCCAAGTAAATGGGTTAAGGGCAAGAAAATGATGATGACTGCGATGGAAACAAAAATTTCTGTTTAGGACGTAGGTTTCGTTTCACCCTTTATAATCAAAGCTCCACACGCGTATTACACAGATATAATATTACCTAGTCCATTATGAAGGTCCAATGTATAACCTGGTAAAGTGTTTTTGGAATCGGAAGAGTAGTTCAAAAGATTACCCCGAGATTAAGAGAGTACCCCGTACAAACGTACGCTGCTCGTACGTACTCGTAAGTACGTGCTCGGCAGTGACCGAGGAAAATATGGACCAATAGGAAGCGATGCACGCTTGCGACCAGCCACGCTATTGGTGGATTTTTTCCTTGCTCACTGCCTCGCAACTTCGCACAACACTGGTGGACACTCACCCGTTCAATCTTATGACAAAAAAGATGTGAAAAATTCGTGTCAACTATTAGGCATTAGGGTATCGTATCGAGCATTTGGACATAAACCTTACCTTTATCAAATGGCTGCAAAACTTGCTGTATATACAGCGAAAGTGCAGTCGCCAATAAAATATTAAGTTTTTGAAGTCTGTCATTTTGAATTGAGAACTTCGTTTCGGTAAACGCTATTAAAATAGTAACCGTTGAACGACCACACACATACATGTCGTCGACGTAAATCAGTTCCCAATAGGGAGTTGCGTAAAATATCAATAGTCACATCCACCAGCAGTGACAACCCACACTGGCATCAATAAAATAACGAAAACCTTTTTTATCCAAACAAACGAGATTTATTCGCTCATTGTACTATGTGGGTCAACAGTATACCAGCCAACGAGCAGTGTTTACTTTGACCGCTAACAAACGTTCATTGTGACCGCTAGTATTAATACAGTGCATGTTTGTACATTGCCACGCATTAGTAATGTAAATTCATCAAGATCATTGCTTACTGAAATGGAATCTGCAAGTACACTCACTTGGCATACGGCTCCGATGCAACAAACATGTGAAGGCGCGCAAACCTTTATTTTTCTAGATAGTAATGCGACGGAAAATAACGAAGTTATTGTAAAAAAAAAATTGATTCCAGCTGGCTTGTTGAAAAGCTGGTCACGGAATGATGAAATAGACTTATTATCTTGAATGCTTTTGAGCGGTCATCACAACCGTTATTCCGTTTGCCTTCGCGCATCCTTTAGTTTCAAAGCCTCGAGCGCCAGTGCGTCCGTTTCACACAGCACTCCCACAGAATACCATATTTAGTCGAGATAACGCATAGACTTCCGCCGGATTTTCTTAAGATTCATAACTTGAAAATGACTTATCGGGGACGACATAACGCAGACACTAAATTAAAAAACTAACCTGAAAACCCGAAATGAGGGCCTCTACCATATCTACTATTTATCATTCGAGAATCCAGGTGCTAATGAAGGTACTATTTTCAATTAATTTAATTGTAAGATAGTATAAGTGGATTAAAGGGGCAAGCAGTTTCGTGGGCGTCGTGAGGACTACTACACCTATTAATCTAACCCAGTTCACCCATCAAGTCACCTTCTTCGACTGTAGGCCGCCAGCTCCCACGCTTTGAATCAACCTTTTTGTTTGCTTCCCCACAAAGACTGTGACGTACTAGTTGGCTGATCTTAGCTGGTTTTCTCAGTTGCTGAATATTCACATATGCTAAGCAATGTTTGCCAGAGAGGTGATAAAATGCAAGCATGTTGTTTCTTGCGGCAATTATGATAAATTTGTTACTAATTATAGTAATTATGCATATGTATTATCCCGTTTCAGCGAGGCGTAATTCTTGGGTGTGCTTCATGTACGACGACGACTTAGTAATCGGATTATGTTTTTCGACTTTCTTTTTCCAGACAATGGGGAATCTCTTCACAAAGAACGAATAAACATTTTGAAACCCGTCCAATTCAATAAATCATGTTGCCGCGTAGGAGTCCAAACTGTGAAATATTACGGAACCGAAAATCTAAAAGCGATTTGTGTATTAGGTTTGTTTGTCAGTACGCGTAGGCCTCGAGTCCCACCCACAGGACAGGTTCGCTCTGCATTCTGAAGCGATTGATTTTCATTTCAAATTACAGTGCTCACGCGCACGCTGCCTACGCGCCCTTCCCGAACGCATTCTTGGTGCGTTCAAGTACACTAAGCACGATGGTCACCAGCTTTCATTAACATTCCAAGTCTTTGTCGTTTGATTGTGGGTTGGCGGAACAAAAGGCAATGTCCCTGCCGTTCTTGAATTATGTACACCATTATTCTATGCTGAAGACACGGGAACAGAATAATTGCTAGTATTGTTCTAAGCTTGCTTTGTGAGCGTATCATTACATTTTCTTGTATGTGTGCACTCACGAGATCTACCTTCAAGTTTTCTCGACCTTAAAAAATATTTATCATTAGTAAAGTGATCACGTCGCTTGAACGAAGCGTAGATACGTGTAGCAGCAATGTCGTGGGAACGGTGAAGAATAGGCCTCGGTGTGATCCAGTTTTCTAGAGATGCAATACGTAGCCTTATCGAGGTCGCAGCGACAAGATAATGAGTCGCGTGTCAATATTAAGTTTCTAGGGCATTTCTCAGATCTAAACTTGTCTAGGGTAGAGAGTGTCTATGTAAACTACGAGACTAGCTTTCTCTATTTTCAATCAAGCTAGTACACCATGTGATGTGAACATTGCCGGCTTATCCAGGTACAATAATCAATAAACACTTTAATTTCCTTTTAGATAACATGACTGTATTGACGCTGATAATCTTCTGTACCTACTTTCAATCATCTAACATATTATTACAAGATGGCAGCAAAATGTTGATAAAAACTGTGAATCAGAGGACATCCTTATATGGTGCGTTCGGCGACAGCGGCGGCGCTGCTGTGTTGACCCATAAATAATTTAGCCCATAATAACAAAGCAATAATTCGAAGACCGTCAGACGTTTTAGACATTTTAATTAAGCAGCCCACAGCTTGTTACAACCTGTTGGAGAGGGACTGGCACAGCCTTGGCTTCTACACCTCCACGCTACCCACGACTACCCTCATTTGGTCATCGGCGTAGGCGCAATCGCCTAATCACAAGCTAAGCAACTACATAATGAATGACCCAGCTCACTTTTGCGGCAGGGTTGCGGAATCGTCAACATCAAAGTGCGTAGCGCCTACGCGTATTTAAACGCAATAATTACAATTTCATTTACTGGCCTTGCGCCCGTAAATAATATTATAAGCCCTGGCTTGATATCGATATAACTTAATTAAGTATTACGTTTTTTTTTTCAAACATACAAATATTGTAAAAGTCTTAACAATCACATGTTACGTTACGCTTCCATCCCTAGCTCCCTATTAACTACTTGGTTATATCTAAGGCTGTTAAACTCGCTTTATCTCCACTCTTATCTAAGTTTAATCTGCAAATGGAGCATGTGAAACATGACTGATAAACCTTATCTTAAATCTGGTATATTAACTACATTCTTTCTCGTTCTTATCCATAACCGTTCAATTGCAATATGATTATTCATTGATGTCCCTTATCTTGTAGTGGATATTTCAAATATTATCGGTTCAGGCATTGTTGTGACTGACAAATTGGTATATTTACTTTCGTGAACACATTGTTATCTAGCGTTGTTGGATGTAGTCGGAATGTAAACAGCACAATTGCTCAGTTCGATATGTAAACATGATCAAATGAAATTGCTTGTGATGATTTGTATTGTTAAATGTCAAGGAACAATAATGTGGCAAATCATGTTGTTACAGCAGATACGAGACGGTTGGAATTCGTCGTGAACTTCAGATGACATTTTAGAAACAATTAGTAACATAAATAGTTTTCTTCATGGTTAAGAGCCTTTCTTTGACATGCCGCAAGCTATTATTATAATAGTGTTTTCTTTTCCAGCTAAGGTTATTCCTCAGGTTGGTGTAACACGATACGCCTCGGCTGTCGCCTGTCAGTATGCCGTCGATATTTTCGTCAACTTCTCCGCCGGACCGGCGACGCGTCAAACAAACCATAAAACGATCCGCGCTCGCATTTATATTTGGACAGCGGCATATAATTTAAAACAAATTTCAATACTGCTGGCTATTTCACAATCTACTTCAAGTGACTCAACCTCAAACACCTACTGCAGAGATATCAAAACTGAATTAAATAAAAAAGAGTCGCTAGCCGTTTCGAGAGCTCTTGCTCTTTATGGTAAATGTTAAATCAACAAGTTTTTTAAGAGTTAAGCAAGCAGAATATGGCCTGTTGGAGTTTTTCCACATAGCTAATGTACTCATTTCTCATGAAATCATCCTACCAACGTTTATGGGTGAATAGGTGTGAGTTTTAAGTAGTATTTTTAATGGCCCAATTTAAATATTGCGCATGTATTTCCAAGTAACTATGTCGGTACGCATTTCCAATGCTTCAAGGTAATATTACCTTAAATATGAGTAGGTAGAGTTTGTAAAGCACTATGCCCCTAAGCGAGACCAATCAATTCGGCACATTTCGTACTCTACTAATTTAAATGCGAGTAAACAAACATTGGTAGGAACAAGGTATGCGGCCAAACAATTTACACGCTGCCGGGGCAGACTTCTGTATCAACGTTCTGAGACGTATGTAGGACTCTGTCAAACATATTTACCCACCTTATTATCTATCCTACTTATTAGATATTCATAGTTAAAGTGAAAGTATTTTTTTTAGATGAAATAAAAATAAAGAATTGTTTTAGTACTTATCTACCTATTTGGGAATCGCTCCATAATAGAGTAATGACGGGGATGAAAGCTATAGTGACGAAATAAAATAACAGAATAACAGAACCGTGGTCAAGTCACTAATACACATACAGTTACTAAAGGCGCTATAGGTTCAGCGAAGTGAAGCGAACATAGTTTTTGAAACAATATAATGCGTCTGTTTATAATAATATGGTTTAAAAAAATACGAATAGTAATCTTGAGGCTTTTCTGTAGGGAAATCAGTGATTCGAAACACGATTAAGCAATTTTCGCTCGATAGAATAAAATCACGAACATAGGTCTACAACATATTAAAATTCACTTAAAACATTCGTAGCAAATTATGCACAATAGCTAAACATATTAACATTGGTTCTAAAAATCGGCAATATCATGTTTGAGGGAACTTAGTGATTACTTTTTTATTTATTTAAACGCACAAAAAATTAAAATTAAAAAACATGATATCCGCGCTTCCAAACACGCACTTCCATCTCGCTCACGCTTATGCTCAGCGAGAGGGAGAGAAGACCATGATACTATAGCGCCTTAACAGTTATCTAACTCGATTTCTTCGGGCGTGTTACACATATTTTTATGACAGATATATTAATGAAAATAGTAACGTTCGTTATAGGAAGGAAATCATCGTAAGGAAACCTGTCTAATCTCAAAAAGGTCTAGTTTTCCCTCGGCGTTGGAAGGTCAGTTAGCTTTCGCTTTCGTAAAATTTGCGTCTACGCAAAATCTTGGGATTATTAAGTACGTGTCAAAGCGGACCCCGGGTTCTCGTTTGAGCACTACCGGGAAAAACGCTAGGAGGAGGATGATGATGATGATGATGACGGGGACGATCGTTATAATCAGTAAAAGTCGAGCAACAAGGTAGGTTAAGGCGCTGTATGCAGCTGCGCATCGAAAAAGTGCCTTTTCCAAAACGATTAATAGGTAGTATACTTGTATTATTGCTACAGATCCAAATTTTGGATATGTAGGTACTTATATCTTCAGTTCATTGGCTTTTTTAGTGCTTCGTAGAAACACGATTGCTTACAAAACCCTGGATAGATTTTACTTTTCCAAACGGCGCTTTTTTTACCACCAAACTCGAAATATCTCAAAAGTTATTTGGAATATTACAATGGGATTTGTTGTGATATGTAGTTTTTTGGTAGATCTATTTAATGGCTTCTTAGAATTTCAATATGTTTGATAATTCAATACATTTGGCCATTTTATTTTTATTCTTTTATAAAAGACTGTCCAGTGATTGACCCTAGTCTCACCTGATGCCTATTCACTATTGTTTTGAAGGCACCTAGATCGTAGTTGTCTGAAAACCGGGTGTCCGCGTCCAGTTTCACAGTAAATCGTTATGGTGACGGTAAATATGACAGTCTAGTGACGCCCCATTAGACCTTGCTTTGCCACGACGTGACTTGGATTCCAATTATTTTTAACTCGTGTAAGTAGAACGATAAGACATTTTCTTTGAAATTTGTTTTAGTTTGTGATGACACAAAATTATTAGTCGCTTTTCCAATAAGGTTTGCCCACTTAAAAGTTAAATAGGCGGGTACCTAAATCTTTCAACAGAATTAATTATAAGGACTATCTTATTAATATTAGTCACTATTAATATAATTACAACAGGGGCGTAGACACTAAATAAAATAATCAATAATGTTGCATTTTCTCGAAAAAGTATTAAAAATGTAGTCAAATGGAGAAAAAAGCAACGTAATAAGTTAAATAATAACAAAGTTATAAGCGTCCAAAGTTTTAAGAGGGGGCATGTTCTGTCCCTTTTCCGCAAAACGCACCTTCATATGAAACGGTTTTGTCATTTACTATGACGCTCGAGAATCTTGACGTCACGATCCCCTAGCGTTTTCTCTCTCTAACAAGCAACATTGAAACGGTTGTAGCTTCGTAATTTTTTGAGATATCTGAATGGGATTTTCGTCATTAGGCATATTTTTTTGCCTTCTTGCTTTTGAAATAATAATTAATTTTGAGTCTACACCCCTATTAAACTCGTAAACAGAACGCTCGGACATACCTACTCAAATTTTCATTGAAATTTGGTTTCGTTTGGAACGGCAAACAATATTATTAGTCGATTTTCCTACGAAGTATGTAGTTGCCCATTTAAAGCCAAATACGGAGGATAATCTTTTAACATAATTGACATAATAATATGAGGACCAACTAATTAATATTACATAATTACCATTTATGTAATTCTAAGTGGATTACGTCTTATAAACTAAGACAGTACAAAACGTTCTTCAAAATAACGAATGTGGTGAATTGCTGTTGCGAAGAATTGCATTTGTGAATAATTGTGACTAGGATTTTGTTTTTTGTAAAGCCTAGATTAGCGGTATCCTTCAGGACAGAACCTATTCCGTATTCATACCTACTCGGGACTTGGATGAAATTCATGTACTCGTAAATGTACCTACATCATTAAGTACAATAATAATAATTATATACACGGTGTCCCACGGCTATACGACATGAAGGGAAAATACTTTTAATATTGAGGATAATCTGATATCTGTGGAGACATATTTTTATTTTTAGAAATAAGCAATACTTTCCATCGGAATTATACTTACATGATAATTTGATAAAGCATAATAGGCCAGTCCGTAGGGTTCAAAGCACGGGCTACGTTGCAAAAGGTCGTGTAGATTTTTTTTTTTTTAATATTGTTTACATCGATACCTACAACCGAGCATATATCAAAAATGGTTACACGAGATAAATATCTTGGGACAACTTTCGCCAGCCACAAATCCTCGAAATGTTGGGACCTTTTTTGGTTTCTCACTCGTAGCTTCTATACCTACGGTGCATCCTAGCGAAGTTACTCACTAGGAAAGAACATGAAATTATGCGTCTAATGAGTACCAATACATAACAATTTGGTTCAGACATAGTAGAAAACTCCAGGCTTTCCATAACCTTGTAAGTTATTTCAAGATAGTGGTTTTTAAGCGTCTGCGTTTCAATTTTGAATTTAACAATAGGTTTTAGCTCCTCAATTGTAGGAATTTACAGAATCGAGAGTTATTTCAGCATTAGTATCATCATAACTGGTAATCGATGAGCTGGTGGTTTTCTCGTGCAACGCATCAGCATTGCAGTTCAACGAGGAAATACCGCCAGCATACTCGGTACAATGCCTAGGGGGCCTTTTTAGGGTTCCTAAACCTCAATTGTAGCAAGTTCCCAAAATTTCGAGGATTTGTGGTTGCCAAAAGTTGTCCCGAGATATCTCGTGTAACCATCCTGTATCGATCGATGTAAAGAAAGAAAGAAAACATTTATTAGTGGACAAAACAATGGGTGTAAAAAACAAAACACAGTACGTAAAAATAGCAGGGTCCACGAAAAGGCCCCGACTCTAGCATGGTGCTAACCTAGAAGGCCAGCTCTGGTCTTCCTTCGGAACCTTTACATGAGTTACCTCCTGGAAGGCAACACAAAACAAATACATACGCTAAACATAATATATCTTAAAACTATTCCAAATCCGACGCCAGAGTGGCACGGCAGATTGCATCGTGTGAACGCGTCGCCAAACTGTGTGTCAGCGTCACTGTCAACTTGACAGACCGGACGCAACTTTTATTTCAGATAGTGAATATATGGTGAATATACGTAAATACAGAAACTGAATACTAAGTTAAAAGTACATTTGTGATACAGGAAGAAAACTAAGAACGAATACAGTTTGGTGCAAAATTAAATTTTGAACAATATTTAAAAAAAAACTTCTATTTACACCACCTTTTGCAACAAAGAATTACTCTACGGACTGGCTTATAATTCCTTTGAAGTAACATGGTAGTTAGTTATCTCAAAGAAAAGGAACAACGTGAATGTCGTGAATATTTAATTCAAGTTTCATATTTCAACCATTGATGGCTAGTTCAATTCATCAGCAAGGCAAAGTTATTTTAAAATTTTACTTACCTATGCAGTATTTACTCATGTTTAAATAATAAAATAATGACTTCATGTGAAAATGCCATCTTCCATATTGAAGTTGTGAAACATTGCAAATGGGTCCGGAAACATTGGTTACCATTTGAATTAAGGCACGGGTAGGTAATTTCTCTTAATGTTTACAGCCAAAAATGTATCTACGTAACATGAGATTCTTAATAGGTAGGTACCTGTTTAATACTGCTTTTAGGTTAGGTTAGGCCTGTGTTATTAGCGTTGTCACATGTGTTTTAATTGTGATATTTATTTGCCAAATATGTATTTAAGTAAATTATTACAGCTGGGGAATCCCGGTAGGTATATGTTTCAGGTTAAGAAGAATGAAGATGACAGTTTCCGGAAACTCGAAGAGGAGGATGTGATACACATATTAAGTATACTATACAATAAAGGAAAACAACGCTCATTCAGTCGTTGTAGAGGTAGGTACCCACGCCTACGTATTTGTAAATATGGCCCGTATATATTACATCATCGTTTTTTTGTAATTTTTTTGGGGGGTGGGGAGGGGGGCCATGATCGTCCAGTTAATTCCTTAAATGGACCCTCCCCGCTTAATAAAATGACGACCGTCATCCAATGGTCAGCCTCCCCCCCCCCCCCCTCCATTTCGAGATGACGTAATATATGGACAGCCCCGTACGTAGTAGTATATTTTGTCCAGGATAAAAACTAATTGCTACAAATTTGACTTTTATACGATACTTACATTACAAATAGGTAAACTTCTTTAATTAAACCATACGTTTCTAAATCAAAACAGCCACCTGCAGAATTCAAGTGTACACTTGTAAGTACATTAAACGGCATCTTGTTTTTAATTGAAATCTAAGCAGTGACACGGCTGTTAGGCGGCGTAAGTAGCTGAGATAAGGGCTACCGCCGCTACCGCGGACTGGTTGCAATTAAACAAGGCTACAGCGAGCGTGCGCCGGCGCACCGCCGCTACACATCTCGTGTAGCTGAGAACGCCAGAACGGGCGTACGGTACCTACGCGCGGCGACATTCCGCCAGCTCCACCGGAATGCAGGACCACGGCCCTACAACAGGTTACAGGGCGACCAATAGGTATCCTTCGCGCCGCATGCCCCCAATATCAATATTATATAACCTCACACTACCCGCACCGACCACCGCTAATTAAGAGAGATTTATTTACAACAGCTGCCTTGTCAAATGACCAACGTTACGCTAAACCCGTTTACAAAGTTCATTTCACCAGTCTCTTTCGGCGACAATCTAACTCCCCGCAAATCGCCGACGCGACGGATATAATGTCCGGATTTATATCGCTTTTCGTAATAAAGGATCGCGTTACAAACATCCACTGGACCATAACTCGCCGGGCGAAGACTAAAATAAACTTAATATCGTGTGCGTTGTATGTTACATTTTGTCGGCTAGTTGTCGACGCATCCAATTTATATTGACCTCGACGTGACAAAATTCGATGATAATGTCGGCACTTTCGCTAGATTTCCTCTTTCATTAAAAGCAGATCATTATCTTTACCTACCTTCATCCAGTAGGCGCTCCATGTGCATGAAAACATTCGGGAACGCGGCCAGTTGCTTCCTGTCTTTGAGCAACTGAGCTAAGTAGTCCGCTATACTTTGCGTCGACGGATTGTTATTATCACACATTTTGAATACTATTTCAACAACTAATGTCACGTAAAATGTTTATTCAAACACGTTCAAATAAGAGTTTGTACTTTTGTTACTTGGTTATTGTTATTTAATTGAGATAAGTATGTTAGAAAAGTTAAAATTCACTTCCACACACGTTGACGTTTCGAACACCACTAAATGACGGAGTTGACCGAAGTGAAGTTGTGGGCGAGTATAGCGAGGCGCATGCGCTCTTGTCGGACGATTTTTTATGCGCGTGCGGCTCGGCTCGCAGTGTAGGCGTAGCAGAGACGTATAGTGATCTCGCTTACACGCGTACATTACCAATAGCCTGTTCTACTTTAGCGCTGAAGACCGACCGCAAGAGTCGCCATCTAGTCAACCTACTTTCAACTACGAATATCATTCAATTCAGAGGGCCTACCGCGAAAGGCATTCGAAGGTTCCTCTCTCTGTCATACTTAAGAGTTCGTACGTAAGTGCGACAGAGAGGGAAAACTTCGAATGCCGTTCGCGGTAGGCCCTCACTCAGTTCACAACAAATTCGATTCTGATACAATAGCTGTTTGAATAAGGTTTACAAGTTCGAGTAGGTAAGCAATTAAAAAGATAGGTAGGCGCCGGGTGGCTTAGGAAATTAGGTGTTTTAAAGAGAACTTGGGTAGTAAAAATAAAACATGGAGCTAGTCCACAAAATTACAGCGAATCCTTAAGTGAATAAAGAGTCGGCAACGCGCTTGTGATTCTTTTGGTGTCACATTTCATTACACACACAAGTGTCCATAGGCTACCGTACCTGCTTAACATCAGGCAGGCCGTAAGCTTGTTTACCACCGTCGTTGTTTAAAAAAAAATCAGTAACAAGTAACACAGAAAGCATTTTATCAAACGAATAGAAAACTTATGTACTAGTAGATCTTAAGGTCTGTATAAACTCTTATAAATATAAGTTCACCGAGCATCTTGACGCTTTATATTGCCATTTCAAAACTATTACGATGCTTTCCACTGTATAACGCGGTTGGATAATGACATATTAAAATGCTTTTGTAAAGCCTTTAGTTTTAGTGCAGCAATCCACAACGCAGCTGTACAGCTTTTAGCCGTTTTTAGTGAATTTGGGTCTACAATAGCATTTTTTTTTAGTAGTATAAATATACATATCGCTTACAGACTAGTTCAACACGTGATATGTACACAACAATAAATGATTAAGACTAACACAACAAATAAAACATCAATAAAGCTACTAAGTCACAATATACAAATATTTAACCCTTAATAGGACAGAGCATATTTTTTTTGTAAATTAACATTTGAGTTCGATTTATGGGTAAGTTCGCTATCTTGATCCAGAAAAAATACGTTAAAAGTGGGGGAGTGGGGGGGGGGGAGTGGAAGGGGGTGATTTCTGGTGGGAAATTATTTCCCCTTGTTCGATGATCGTATTGAAAAAATCGGTCGGACTGTTGAGGTAACCTTTATTATTTTCTTCATTTTATGAGTTTTCTTTGTTTCTTGTTATTTTCTAATACAATCTTAAAAATTAAACAGGGAAATTCATAAAAAAACAAACTTTTAATCATATAAATATATAAAAAACGTAAAATTTCGTAACGTCATCTTATAATTGGAAAAGTAATGACAAAGCCTCATTTTTATTTGTGTTTATCACAAAATTACTTAAAAAAACTAATATTATACATCAGTTTAATACACCATTTTACAAGTCAAGCACCTGTTTCACACAAATAATTTACTTTAAAAACAAAGTTTTAACCGACGAAAAATCAATCATGCCCTATTTGCCTACCCTTAAGGTTGGTTTTTTTTTCAAACGTATATGGGGCCAACTTCGGAGTATACCCTTTCCAATAAAAAAAGAATTATCAAAATCAAACTACTCTGTAAAAAGTTTTTTTTATTTTTTTTATGTATGCGTGGTCATACATAAAAAAAATAAAAAAATATATACGCGTCGACTTGAGAACCTCCTCCGTTTTTTTCGTCGGTTGAAAATAAGTTGAAAAGTAATGCTTGTGTACTAAACTCAAACAAATAATATCAAAGACTATTTATTATATAGAAACGGGCTTCAAAACTCGTCATTACGTTGTATATCTTACCATATATATTAATAAGAAGTTTACGGCGTGATTTCTTAAGTTCGTGAGCGAACAAAGGGAATTATTTTCTTACTTGGACCCTCCAACTTCGAAGGACAAAACGATGATAAATTCTTATTGAAAAGGTACATAAAACTTTTATGGCTCAAAATAATCGTTTTATAACTGTTGATTTTTGAACCAAAAGTTGAACGTGAGTATCCATTCGCAACACGGTTATTTTGGGCTTTGTTTTACTATGAAAAACACAATTGTTCAACAAAGAACCGCTGCCCAGAAGATGAACGAATAAAATTAGTTCGTTCAACTTTTGGCTTCGATTCCAATAAGTGAACGCTCTGTTAAATTTAGTCCGTTCATTCCTTTGCCATCGTGCCCAATACATGAACGAACAAAATTTATTCGTTCAAGTTTTAGGCAAGGGTTAGTACAATGAACATCTTAATAACAAAGATACGTAATAAATATGAAATCAGACTTATACATATAAAACCTAAACAATTTATCTATTTTAATCTAATGATAAATTAATAAAAAATGTTTTAATGATTAAAATGTAAAAAATAATCGCTTAAAATTGTAACCATATGAAAAGGGTACATTTGAACTGTTTTATTCTGTGTTTAGTATCAATATTGTGATTGTTAACTAGTATAAATTGCTATAACAATGATTATATAATAACTAGACCAAAAGTCAGAGGCTGCGCGGTGTTACGTTTTTCTTCGTTCAACTATTGGTGTCAAAATGTTCAACTATTGGGCACAGTGTTCATCTTTTGGGCAAAATGACATACTTCAGCAAAAAACCATTTTTAATAAAATACTGTATTGTAATAGGATGGTTTAAAATAGTCATATCTAATCTCGACTATATACGAAATCGTATAAAAAAATTAAATGTAAACAAACTAAATCACCACTCCTCGAAAAAAAATTGTAAAGTTGGGATAGTCGCTTAAACGTTCATCTTTTGGTTCCTCTACCCTAGTTCGTCCGTGCTGCGGCCCATTTATAGTAGTAAATAAATGCTTAATGCTATTTAATAGCATAAACATGAACCATTATAATTCCATGTAAATCTGCTATACAGCTTTTAGCTGTTTTTAATGCCTTTGGGTCTACAATATCATTTTTAAGTAGTAAATAAATGCTCAATCCTGTTTATTAGCATTAACATAAATCATTATAATGCCACGTAAATCCACTATACAGCTTTCAGCTGTTCTTAATGCTTATAAGGGTCTACAATAGCATTTTTAAGTAGTAAAATAGTGCCTAAGGCTGCTTGATAGCATAAACTTTTACCATTATAATGCACCGTAAACAGGTGTTCCGATGAACCCATATATAACTACTTTATAGTCAATGGCACTACAGTGGTTCATCAACGTCTTCTTTCTGACCTCTGGCTTAATAATTGTTCACGTGTGAGTATTTATACTGATGGTGGCATTAATTAGCCTTTATAAAGGCACACCGGGCTGCTATAGCCCGACACCATTTTGTTAATATTATAACCAAAAAATATTATCAGTTTCAGTTTCTTTATTAGTTAATATCAATTTACAGGTCATAATGAATTTGCAACGTTACACGTCTTATTTATATACTAAAGTATACATTTATAAATTTGGACAGAACAATACATAAAATATGCAGGAGCAATACCTAGGTACAATTAATAATAACATTTAAGATGATGGTCAATCAGTCAAATTATCTTACCTCTAAAAACTCATCTACACTGTAACATGCTGCATCTATAAGAGTTGATTTGAGCTTTTTTGTAAATATCATGTCACTTTCAGATGATATTATGTGGATCGGAACCATATTATAAATTTTGGGGCCAATGATACTGTGATTTCCAGAATTAAAACTATCCTATGTCCTTTCCCAGGACTCAAGCTATCTCTATACCAAATTGTATTAAAATGGGTTCCATCCGAATTTTTACCCCTAATTTCACCCCCTTAGGGGATGATTTCTGGGGTAAAAACTATCCCATGTCCTTTCCCAGGACTTAACCTATATCTACACCAAATTTCATCAAAATAGATTACATCCAAATTTTCACCCGCCCCCCCCTTTTCACCCCCTTAGGGGATGATTTCCGGGATAAAACCTATTATATGTCCTTCCCCGGGACTCTAAACTATTTATATACCAAATTTCATCTAAATCGGTGCAGCGGTTTAAGTAGCTCCATACAAATTTCCACCCCCAATTTCAGCCCCTCAGATATTAAAACTGCCCTTTGTCCTTCCCCGGGGCTCAAACTATCTGTTTACAAAATTTCATCTAAATCGGTTCAGCGGTTTAGGCGTGAAGAGGTAACAGACAGACAGACACACTTTCGCATTTATAATATTAGTATGGAAGTATGGATTATTAGTATGGATAGTATGGATTATTTCCGCTTGTCTTCTAAATAGAGGTGTAGCTGTAGACTCACTTCAAAAGAAAGAAGAAACGAAAAACGCATTCAAATATCTCAAAAAATTACGAAGCTACAACCGTTTTAATGTCGCTTGTTAGAGTGAGAAAACGATCAGGGACCGTGACGTCACGATCCTCGAGCGTCATAGTAAAAAACAATCGTTTCATTATAAAGGTGCGTTTTGCGGAAAATAGACGCATCAAACCCCCTCTTAAAACTTTATACACTTATAACTTAGTGATTACCTATATAGCCTCTTGCGTTGTTTTTTTTCGAGATAATACAACATTATGATTATTTTGTTTAGTGTCTACATCCCTATTTTCGATAAGATAAGATAAAATAAGATTTCTTTATTGTCAGAACTGTGTACATTTAGTTGTTTTGGGTAAAATAAAGTCCAACAGCTTGCCCATTTCGGACGTACAATATTAAACTTAAAGCTAGTCAAATATACTAAAACAATAACAACAATAGTATTTCCAAATAATTTTAACCATATTCACACATAAAATATTAATTTAGATCTATCCGACATCCGTATTTTCTTTTCACGACCACGAACTTCGGAATTCGAAAATATTCGGGTATCTCTATCTCTATCGCACTAACAAATGACAGGAATGCAGATATACGAACTTCGAGACCTTCGAGTTTCGGTTTTCGTGGTTTGGCTGAATACGCAAAGAGCGCGCGCGCGTGCCATTCAAAAAAACCAAGTTTATATTGTTCGAATTTGTTGTGACATTTGTAGAAATTACGCCTTAATTCGACTTTTGCGCATATAAGTTCGCATATCAAAATCGATTAATTTTATATTTGCTTTTGGTTCCTATGTGTCTCGTCAATGTATATCGTAGACGGGATTAAAATTAGTAATAGGCGAAAGAAAGGCCAAGAAATTCCACCATTTTGTCCGTAGCATTTCTTATTAGTCTGTGATTTTGACGTTTCTTTTAGCTGACAGATGTGGCGGCGATATACTTTAAGAATAATAAATGAAAAATTAAATGAAGTCGTATATTACGGAAAATAAATTAATTGTCACAGTCGGATAAAAACTATCCTAAGTTGCAGCTGGAATAATATTGTACCTATATAAAATGTTTCATATTTTTCCGTCCATGGGATGCTGAGAACATTCGTACCACAGAAAGCTTAGTTTCAAACTGGCTGATTCTTTTTTTAATTTAGAGATTTATTATAAGTGGAGATGGAGATAAAAACCCGAGTCGCTATATATGGGCTGATAATATGTCGATTCCTCAAGTATCTCAGAATTATCACTTCATTAGGTAGTTGCTACTTCAATGGAATCATGTCAGAATCTTTGACGGTACTCTACATCATTGAGGAGTTCCATAAGTCATCTGTGGTCTTCATCATTAGTTCCACTTCACCAAAATTGCGATTTCCGAGGGTAAATACACGAGTTATAATAGAAAATACCGAAATCACTACACGCGTGCCTATTTATATTAATTTGAGGGTTGGTGACAATGGGACCACCTCGGGAGTAGACTCTTTCGAATAAAAAAAGAATTTTGGAAATCGGTCTACAATGACGGAGAAATCGGCGAACATACATAAAAAAAAACCGGCCAAGTGCGAGTCGGACTCGCGCACGTAGGCTTCCGTACCATTATCAATAAAAATATTAATTTTATTTTGTTGTTATACATCACACATCATCAGACACAGAAATACATCATCTGTGAAAATTTCAACTGGAACTATCACGGTATCAGTGAGATACAGCCTGGTGACAGACAGAAGAACGGACGGACGCACGGACGGACGGACAGCGGAGTCTTAGTAATAGGGTCCCGTTTTACTCTTTGAGTACGGAAAAAAAATGCAGTGGAACATATAACGGTACCTCCTCCTTTTTTAAAGTCGGTTAAAAATCAATATTGTGTTATGTCTTGATTAGGTAATTTCTTTGTTTTTTACTGCTATTTTTACATAGAAATATATAGGTACCTAGTCGGCTAGGCATATTCAAATAATTATATACAATTCCTTTCGGTATTAGCTTCCCAGCTCCAATTTCGCTACGTTTGTGTAGCTGTAGTCATAATTTTCAAGGAAAATGCAAAATTAATAAAAATGAAGTATCAAGATAGCGGTTAACCCTTATGGTCCCTAAAGTTCAAATTTTAAGACATGTAAGTAAACAGAGGTTTCGGTGAGTGTGTGTAGTGAACTTGACAACTGTCACTTGCATTTTGCCCCATTTTTGCCCTAAAATCTGTTTTGACCATTATGAAGTTCCAGTAATACTCGTACTACCCGCATCAATAATGTCAAATGTATAGTAGTGTATAGCTCTGGCGTGTTACTCGTACAGACCCATCTACTGATGTCATGTTTATTGAAATCCGCGCTAGAAGCAAAGTTGGGATTTCAGATTTGGTCTCCACTCACGCCCACGATATTGTTTTTTTTTAAACTCGATGTGCGCCAACGCCAACACGTTGTCAGCATTAAGAGAAATCTAACACCACCTCATTTTTTGGAATTCATCAAACATCTTGACCTGGAGGTGGTAGCAAACTATCACTACTTAATGAGAAGTTTAATCAATTAAGTACTATTCTTTTGGGTGTAGCCGTAGTCGGGTAAAATGTTATTATTAATGTAGTTCATATCCTATTATGTAAATCAAAGTGGATTTTAAATTCTCCCGAGGTCCAAATTCGGAGAATCCTACCTGGGAATTGAGGGAAAATCTCACATGTCGATGCATTTTTCTCCACGAAGACACGTTTTCTCGTCAAGGTTGTGTACTACAGGCTTATGCAAAATTTATTCAGCTTTAATGTTGCTCCAGACCATGTTTTCATAGAGTACGTAGTTTTCGACCAAAACCTGAATTTCTTACGAATGGAGTACATTTCCCAAGATAGCGGCCGTTCTACAAGGTCCTGACCCGGGGACTTTTGGGAAACGAAAACAGGGCTTCCAAAGAACATTCGTACCAAATTTCATCAAACTCCCCGATATTTCGAGGTTGAACAATATCGACTGTAATAAATCCAATCCAACACAAACCAATGTCCAATGACGATTGGGCATTTTTGTCCTGTGTCGCATGTTTTAACTTGAACGATTTTAAGTTTGTAAAATGGACTCTTAGTGACCCCTGACCCTTAAGTAGACCTAAACGAAACTTCCTTTGTCAATCCGCCAGATTTCGCTTCAACAACGGTGCAACAACAACCTACGTTCTTACGCCAACGCCCATGCCTACGTTCTTATTTAGAGGTTGCCAGAGTTGTCACGATTAGAGAGTGAATAGAGCCTACATTTTTTCTCCTTCGCTTAAAAGGAAGTAGTGGGCGAACGTCGAATTGTTTTTAATATTATTATGCCTAGTCCTATTAAGGTTACGCAAAACATTATGGTTCTGATTGCGCAGTCAAACACCTGGTTTATTATAACTTCCTGTGCATATTAAAACAATTATGATAATATGCAAGTATTTTGCTCCTTAATCGGTTTGCTACCATGTGTTGAATCAGGTTTGGACACCAGTAGATAATGTAGATACGTAATGTACGCAATGCAATATATGTAGGTAGGTAGCTACAATAATTGAAGTAGGTAAGTAACCTACCCCTAGTTAGGCACTTAGTGCATATACACACTCACATCACTCCCAAATCTCAATTACCTACTTAGGTACGCAAGAAAATCTGAAAATGAAAACTGTTTATCTTGTGAAATAAATAGGTAAGTAACACATTTGTAAAGGCTTGGTATCTTGATCGATTTAATAAGATCGATTACAGTTAATTTATATATATCCAGTAAAGAGTTAGCTTAAAACAGCGCAACGGCCAAACTTCCTTTACTTAAATAGAGCGCCTTCGATTAATTAAAATCACCCAGTTGGTTGCGTTTTATCAATTTAGTTAAAAGGATAAATGGATAATTGACCCCTATCCGATGAACTGGGTAGTTCTATCAAATTAAGCGGATTAAGAGTTCCACGTTCTATATTTTTGGTCATTAATCTTTGGTATCTCGAGTGCTGGTTAAGATCTACTGGTCATCTGTAACTTGGAACTTCTATTCTATGTAGGATGAGGACTAGACAAATGCTTCATAATATAGCTCAGCGGTCGGCAACAGGCGGCCGAGGCCCTTGCTTGCGCTCCCTGGCTGTTCTGTATGTAAAGGTCGTTGAATTGAGAATTTTGGAATTGCCTGCTTTAGCAGCCACAATTCTTAATTATTTCTGACCTTAGTCAGAAATAATTAAGAATTGCGGCCCGCGTATTTTTTTTAGCTCCTATATGGCCCTTGGTTGCTAAAAGCCTATTGTCGCATCATTTATTTTCTGCATTGTGTTGTTTTATATAAGTATCTACATCAGTGTTCGATTTTGTGATTTTGTGTTTTTTTTGCGACAATAAATCTTTTTTTATATATTTTTTTTATTTTAAAAGGTTGCCGACCCCTGAAATAGCTGAACATTCCGTGATTAGGGCCAAAGGGTCTTCATGTTATTTAGAATTGTAATAGTTTAGAAAACGTCGTCAATTTTCTCCAATGTAAACTGTAATAGTAATACCTATTTAGGTATGCATATGTATAAGTAAATAGGTACCTAAATACACATTTTTCTTCTGTAATCGGGCCAATTTAAGACATTAAGGAGCTTTTTAATTTAGATTTTAAAATTCAAAATAGTTGAACTTCTTAGCTCTATCCCTTTCATTTTGTTATGAAAAAAGAAAATGACAGGAATAATAGGATCGATTCAAAGTTCGACATTCAATTTCGAAGTAGACCCCTAAAAAAGCGCGAAGCAAGCAACACGTTCGAAAAGCCATAATAATGTCAAATCTCCAGTGATGGACACCCAATCTCCAGTAATGGATACTTCTCGAGACCCAGTAATGGAACGACCCCAATAATGGATACCCCAATAATGGACAATAGGATTATGCAATGATTTGGTATAGGTACTTTGTATTCTGGCTTATTTTATGGGACAGGATATGAATATATCGTGAAATAAAACTTGTAAATTCAAAATGAAAGTATTTTCGGTGTATTTTCCTGTAAGGTAACGAGTAATTTATTAACAAACACACAACTTGGATCAGAAACAGAAGCACATATGTGAAATATGTTAAAATTTATATATCATTCACATTTTTATTAATAATACTTTTAAGACTGATTTATTTTAATGTTTTTTATTACAAGCATTATATTAACTTAACCTGCTCGTATGTATGTAAATGTGCGCGACAGAACACACCTTCCATGCCACCTGCGAGTGGCCGACGTGAGAGGGAGATGTATGCCTAAGAATAAGAGGGACAGAGCATCCCAATTTATTATGGTAATAATAAATAAGTAATACCTAATAGTATTTTGAATACCCTATTTAAAGTTAGAATGCGATAACGCAATAGTTCAGCTCATAAAGCTTACCGCTAATTTGGAAAGCGAGTAATTTGTTTTAAAACCATGTACCGACAGTACATTTATATTGAATAGCCCATAGGGAGGCTAAAGGTACGAAGTACCCATTGTAATAATTGCATAAATATCGCTCTGCGGAGAGCCGCCCGTCTCCGAGGGAGAGACGCGGGCAAATGAGCTTAGGAACCGGCAACTCGAGACTATATCTATAGCGAGTCCGTGAACAAGTCACATCTGTGACTAGCATACTTAAATTCACTCAAGCCAATAGAGGCAGCAATGATTACACAAGTAGCGTAACGCGAATTGCGCTGCTTGTGTAAGCTTATTTGTGAATATTAATAATGAATAGGACCCCAGAACATGCCTGGGCATATAGGAAACCTCATTTTAGGAGGAAAAATGTAATGTAAATTAATAAGCCCGAGTATATCAGGAAGGCATTACCATAGCGTGAGCCTTTAACGTATTGGTCAAGTTCGAGTCAGATTTCCTGATTGGTTAATATTATTGTATGGAAGAATTGCAAAGTGACAGGTCGTCATGGTGAAATGCGCCTATTGTGCTCGGCTTAAACAGGCATAATTATATAACCGTTTAAGCTAGAATAGTGAATGATACGTCAAATTAAAGCGCATGTGACGCGCCGTACTTTAAAAGAAGTACTATAACAATTTATATGTAAATTCAGTAATTAGAGCCGAAGAGAGCCTATTATATGTAGAAAGGTCTGCCTAAAATAAATGTAGAAATAATTCCTGTAAATTGAAATAACACGTCAGGAGGCTGAAAGCAGCAGCATTATATAAGGCTACGGCCATAGCTCCCTCCTGAAAGTAGAATTGTTCCAACAAGGCTTTCTTATTGGAATGTAGAATGTTTAATTGGTTTTTTTATAATGAAAGTAGGCGAGGCCTTAATTTATGCCATAAATTAGGAATTATTTAATTGGCCTAAACCAACAAAATATTGCGTGCCTAAGCTCCCTCGACTTGGATCGAGTTAGGGGTATAAAAGAGGCTCCAGGGCTCAGTACAAATCGTGTTCGCTCGCCTCAACAGTAGTTCTCCTAGTAACTTCAAGTACCTCCAACAAATTTCAAAGTATTTAAAATTTAAATTCAGTTCCTTCTCGCTGCTACAGTCTGCTCACATACTACACGCCGAGACAGCTTCGTCGAAGTCGTCGATTTTGCTCCTTCGATCCGGATATCCGGTTTTCTGCGTGTTCGTCGTTGACGGAGCGCATCTTTTCTGCGGTGCCTGTGTGAACTACCGGTGCGTAGTTGCAGGCCGTGTCTGTTGGAACTGCCGGTGCGTGGTTGCAGACACGCGACATGGAGTCGCATAAGCGTCCCCGAGCCACAAGGTGTGGCCGCGGCAACGCTCATTTACGGTCCCAAAGGGGGGCCCCTTACTCTTCGAAGGAGCGACGGCACCTACAGCCCCACCAGAGGTGCAGTGCCGCACCACCAGGGTTTCACGTGGAGGCCCGAGGCGATAGAAGCGACAACAGCAGCGTCACCCACATCGACAGATCGCCCTTTGGATCGCTGAACATCTACGGGGTCCATTGCAGGGACCCCTTTTTTGAAGAGCGAACACCCAGCGACCCAAAGGGCTACTCGGCGGAGGAGTTAGAAGAGAACAGGAGGCAAATCAAGATATTGGCGGCGGAAATAAAAGAAATGGAACGAGACAGAAAACAGAAAGAGATGGAAATAGAAGTCATGAGAACCAATTTCCTGAATAATTTGGACAATATAAAAAAGAAATGGAGCCAGGGATTCGCGGAAATACTGGCGATGGAAAAATGTATTGATCCGAGGCCCGGCAGCAGGGCGCCGCCCTCGGACGAACCTAGGGTTCCTTTTGAAGGTCGAGTTCCAGCCTTCGCGCGTATAGCACTGCCTGCATCGCCCTCACCGATGAAGGGCGCAAATACAACTCCTCCGACCGCATCTTCTACGAAATCAACATGGCGCAGAGGGCGCCTGGCTGAACCGCCAATCCTGTTACCACTGCGTCGGCTGCTACGGGAGGCATCCGAGCGCCGGACACGCGAGATCGTGGCTGCTACCGAAAAAGCGGCGCAGCACGTTGAAACGACAAGTGTGGCTACCAAGGTCGCAGACCAGCCACCGACCCACATCATCGAAGATAAGGAAGTTGCAGCGCGGAGCCCGGTAAGGCCGGAGCCCGCTAGGAGTGTTACACCGATGCCCGAGAGAACGCGACACCGTAGGAAGCGGTTGCGCATCGCACAACCTCCTGATACGTTGATAAGGGCTGCTAGCGACAAAATGCAGCTAAAAGTGTCCATCCCCATCCGCATCGCCGATGAGGACAAGGAAAATTACTACATACAGCCGGTGCCTAGAAAGGCCCCTGTATTACCGCCAGAAGAGCATAGCGACTGGTGGTTATGCTAAGTGAAGTGAAATAAAATAAGACAGTGAGTGAACTAGAAAGTGCGAATCAAAGACAGTGAGTGAACTAGATAGTGCGAATCAAGGTACCACGGTACGATCATTAAGTGAAATACGATTAAGGCATTGGTGTGTGCTGTTGCTTAGCGATACCGTCTTTAGTATGAGTCTTCAACTCATACTGAGGGGGAGGATTGTGCGCGACAGAACACACCTTCCATGCCACCTGCGAGTGGCCGACGTGAGAGGGAGATGTATGCCTAAGAATAAGAGGGACAGAGCATCCCAATTTATTATGGTAATAATAAATAAGTAATACCTAATAGTATTTTGAATACCCTATTTAAAGTTAGAATGCGATAACGCAATAGTTCAGCTCATAAAGCTTACCGCTAATTTGGAAAGCGAGTAATTTGTTTTAAAACCATGTACCGACAGTACATTTATATTGAATAGCCCATAGGGAGGCTAAAGGTACGAAGTACCCATTGTAATAATTGCATAAATATCGCTCTGCGGAGAGCCGCCCGTCTCCGAGGGAGAGACGCGGGCAAATGAGCTTAGGAACCGGCAACTCGAGACTATATCTATAGCGAGTCCGTGAACAAGTCACATCTGTGACTAGCATACTTAAATTCACTCAAGCCAATAGAGGCAGCAATGATTACACAAGTAGCGTAACGCGAATTGCGCTGCTTGTGTAAGCTTATTTGTGAATATTAATAATGAATAGGACCCCAGAACATGCCTGGGCATATAGGAAACCTCATTTTAGGAGGAAAAATGTAATGTAAATTAATAAGCCCGAGTATATCAGGAAGGCATTACCATAGCGTGAGCCTTTAACGTATTGGTCAAGTTCGAGTCAGATTTCCTGATTGGTTAATATTATTGTATGGAAGAATTGCAAAGTGACAGGTCGTCATGGTGAAATGCGCCTATTGTGCTCGGCTTAAACAGGCATAATTATATAACCGTTTAAGCTAGAATAGTGAATGATACGTCAAATTAAAGCGCATGTGACGCGCCGTACTTTAAAAGAAGTACTATAACAATTTATATGTAAATTCAGTAATTAGAGCCGAAGAGAGCCTATTATATGTAGAAAGGTCTGCCTAAAATAAATGTAGAAATAATTCCTGTAAATTGAAATAACACGTCAGGAGGCTGAAAGCAGCAGCATTATATAAGGCTACGGCCATAGCTCCCTCCTGAAAGTAGAATTGTTCCAACAAGGCTTTCTTATTGGAATGTAGAATGTTTAATTGGTTTTTTTATAATGAAAGTAGGCGAGGCCTTAATTTATGCCATAAATTAGGAATTATTTAATTGGCCTAAACCAACAAAATATTGCGTGCCTAAGCTCCCTCGACTTGGATCGAGTTAGGGGTATAAAAGAGGCTCCAGGGCTCAGTACAAATCGTGTCCCGCAAGCTCCAACAAGTAGAGCTCCTATTTAGTAAATTGTAAACTCGTGTATCAGTGAAAATTATATCTTTATTATCAAATCCTTTTGCCTTTTATCATCACCCCACCCACCATCAGCGCAGCAGAGCTACGGGGATTGACACTCCCAAAAGTGTTGTTGGTCGTTCGGCGAGCGGTTCAAACGCCGCGGTTCACCCGCGCGGTTTGAACGGTTTTTAAAAACGCCCATTGTTAGGTGGCTGGCGATTTGCCCGTCTCAGCGCAGCAAGGCGGACGGGGCATCGTTCACAGTAAATATACAAGTAATAAGTATATATAAGTACTTTAGTAGTTGTCCGTCAAAATTTGCAATCCATTTTTCAGTCGCTTGCCGTTATTCGATTGAGCTGAAATTTTGGCTACTCGTATAGTTTGGATGACAATTCAATATTATGGTACCATCGAGCTGATCTGATGATGGAGACAGAAGGTGGGCATGGGAATTCAGTACTTAACCGACGTAACCCCTTTGAGTTTGGGCTCGATAGAATCGTCTCAGGTCTCAATGAGTAGTTGATGATGTTATAGACAAAAGTACAGACAGCAATGAAAGCTTGTACCAAAAATGAAATACTTGACAGAAACGTATATGATTTCAATTGAAAGCGGCATAACAAGTCATGCCACGATTAAATACTTAAAAAAAATAGTTGGGCTTATGCACGTCCTGAAACGCTAGCACCAGACCGCGTGCGGGCTGTTTCGCGGCGAGGTAGTCTATCCGTCTCTTTCTAAGTGTTCTAATTAGAAATAGACGGATAGATCTCGCCACGAGATAGCTCGCGGTCTTGTGCTAGCTGTGCAGACGTCCGAGCACGGAACACAGCGTCGAGACGTCTGAGCGCGGCGTACTGCATACGATATAAGATAGAAAATATAATGTTTCCTGTCTCGCTATATCTTATAGCTTTTGCCCCGTATACAGTCAGCTGCGCTCGGACGAATGGACTCGCTTTTTTGTTACAATGTACGGTTAAACATATGTTTTATGGATAAGTGTCCATTATTGGGGAAACGTAACATTAGCGGATCCAATAATGAATACTATATATTTCAAATAAATTAACCTAAACTCAAATTGTTCAATTATAACATTATTTGAAAGATATTTATAGCAATCCATAAAAAAACTGAAATTCAAAAAGCCTTCATAGTAATTAAATAATTGTCAAAAATCTACACTCACTTCACTTCCTTAACCATTCGGTTAAGAAATCATGATTTGTTCACAGAAGCACTGACCCCACTTCATTTTTAATTCACCAACTTTGAACAAAACGACCTATCTCAATGATATTGTGCTGGATAAAAGTAGGATAGACACTGTGTATGGTTCAGTGTTGCCATATTAGAAAAAATAGTAGAGCGCGCAAACAAAAAGTTGGTATAAGTAAACTACTGTTTTGTATAGATAAACTCCTATTCTAGACCATAACATTGCTATCATTCTATTTCTGTAAACGGTTATTTAATACAACCAGGTTTTCGTCGGAATGTTTTCCAAAAAATACGCGTCAGAGCTATCTTTTAGGTAGAATATATCCATTTTAAACTTACAAAAATGTTTCGATGTTTGCTTTTTACAATTGTATATATAGTCTTTTAGTACATAACAATCGCACTAGTTCTAAAATATTGGTATTTCCTATTAAAAAAGAATACTACACAATGTCTAATTCGGTTTGATTAAACATTTTTTAATACAGTTGCTCAAAAAGTGGTACTTTTTGTGGCTGCGTAGCGTGCGAGAAGCTCAATTTCTCGCACTAGTGCTTTTTACTTTTTAGTTCCAAACTATACTTTCGAAACGCAGTAATTTTATATTAGATTTATTACTTGGAAATTATGAAATTAAAAACGCTTACGAATACTAGGAGTATTTATTTTTGATCGCGTTAGTATGAAAGTCATTTTTGAAGCTGAAAATGTACGCATCTGTAGGTAGACCGCTTAACTCATTCCTCGCTTGCGCAGCGCGCGGGTGCAGGGGTATGACGATAACGGGGTGCGGGCGCCGGGGTTTGCCTTCCGCACGTCGCCCGCAGCCCGTTATAGTCATACCCCTGCACCCGCGCGCCGCGCAGGCGAGGACCGAGTTAAACGGTCCACCTATAGGTACCAGGAGCGCATACGCAAGCAGAAGTTTCGATGCAGCCACTAACAGTTGAGATCGAGGTACAATAATATAAATTTATTTAAAGAATTCATTAATATATAAATGACGAATATTAATTTATTATTTTTTCGCAATTGTATTAAAAAACGTCGTTTACAACTCGCTTTCAGCTCGTGGCAAGATACCTCGGTACTAGTGGTAAAAAGACATTCTTTTCACACTAGTTGTAAAATGTACTATTTTATTTCACGATTATGATGGTTTATTGGAAAAAAAAACATTGTATTATGAAACCACAGGACTTGTTTAATACTAACGTATTTTTTTTTACGCTTATGGATGACCCAGTTAATTTTGACTATTTTTTTAAAACCACTTTATAGCCGCGCGCGAAATCGTTGTTCGAATCATTACGCGCCGGGCCTTCCCAAAGAACGGACGTATCGTTCTCGTCGCTGCCTAAAGGTCGGTGACCGAACGTGTCGGACACGCGCCTGATATATAGCTGTAGTGCGTCCGCTACACATAGAGATGGGTAGAGGTGGGTAAATACCCGTATCTACCCAAATTTGTGGGTATAAACAATTTCGAAAGGATTTTTTCAAAAAGTGACATTTTAGGGCTGAATTTTTTTTAATGAAATGTTTAATGCCTTTTGAACAACTTTTGTCATTATAAAATATTTATTATGAAGCATAATTTATGACAAAAAAAAATTAGTTATTAAAAATAACATGTTTTTTTTTTCAAAATATGATCAAATTAAAACGTGAGCCCATACCAGAATCCATACTACTATTATACATGCGAAAGTGTGTCTGTCTGTCTGTCTGTCTGTTACCTCTTCACGCCTAAACCGCTGAACCGATTTAGATGAAATTTGGTATAGACATAGTTTGAGCCCCAGGAAAGGACAGGGGGCAGTTTTTATCCCGGAAATCAACCCCTAAGGCCTAAGGGGATGAAATGGGGGGGTGGAAATTTGTATGGAGCTACATAAACCGCTGCACCGATTTGGATGAAATTTGGAATATAAATAATTTGAGTCCTGGGGAAGTACAAAGGCTAGGTTTTATACCGAATATCATCCCCAAAGAGGGTGAAATTGGGGGGGGGGGGGGGGGGGGGGGGGGGGTGAAAATTTGGATGTAACCCATCTTATGAAATTTGGTTTAGAAATAATTTAAGTCCTGGGAAAAGACATAGGGTAGTTTTTATCTCGGAAATCATCCAAATGGGGGATGAAAATTTGGATGGAAACCATTTGAATGAAATTTGGTACAGAGATGGTTTGAGTCCCGGAGAATGACAACGGATAGTTTTTATCTCGGAAATCATCCCCTAAGGGGGTAAAATGGGGGGTGACAATCCGGATGGATACCATTTGAATGAAATTTGGTATCGAGATAGTTTGAGTTCTGGGAAAGGACATACATTTAGTTTTAATCCCGGAAATCATCCCCTAAGGGGGTGAAATGGGTGGTGAAAATTTTGAAGGAACCCATTGAGATGAAATGGTATAGAACTATAGTGATAGTTGGAGTGTGAAAGGAAAATGCATACTTTTTATCCCGAAAATCAACGCCTGAGGGGATGAAATAGGGGGTGAAGATTAAGATGGAACCCATTTAGATAAAATCTGGTGCCAAATGCTCCTGAATATGGGTTAATATTCGGAGACCATGCTCGCGTTGCGTAGGTAGGTACATTATTTATATAAGAGAATTGGCCTAGGATTTAAATGAGTAGAACTTAAGATCTAAATAGCAACTAAACTTTATCAATTATTCATAAAAAGCACATGGTTGCTGCTATTTTGGCGCAAAAATGAAGACTTTTAAAGCTTCAAATAGTGAGCCTATTAAGTTGAATGTTCCACTAATAATTAAGGCAAAATAGTATTAGGAAATTGTCACGTTTACATTTTTTAATCTTTGAAATAATGGCCGCCATTGTGGCGCATATCCTATCTTATAAATTATTGAAAAATTTGTTTTTAAAAAAAATCGTGAATTTACCGATAAAAAGTTATTTCCATGATTTTACTATTGTTGTGTTTGTTGTTGGTGCAATAGCGCAATGCACAAGAAGGTATAGGTACCCGGGTTTATTAGGGTATGAGGCGCATCGCTACTACATAGGTACCTACTACCTAATATCTTTATATTGATGATGGTAAAACCTCGATTGAATTAAGATTAACCGGAATACCTATAAGATCCACTAGCTCACATACCTAGGTACAGTCGCCATCACATACATCGGAGCAAACAAGCACGTCACAAACAACGGAACACACCTCTAAATATTTTCAAGGCATTAGGGTGCATGTGCCGATATTTTTGAACACCTATAGTGTACCTATGTAGGTATGTGATGGCGACTGTACCTAACTCTTCTCAGCCAAGAACTTAGGTAGGTAGAAACGGCTCGTCGTGTCTTCACAAAAAGCCTTCAGCGGCATTAGTAGTAACAAGGAGGACCTACTTAAATGAATTGAATGTACTGTGAAATGCAAAAGGTATTTAAAATCGTTTTATGACAACATTTTTCACCGATACGCGCGCGGGACACCATAAAAGCCGCGCGATTATGCGGCCGCGCCGCCTATCTATGGTAGCTTGCTTGGGGTCTAATTATCTAGGCGCTTCGGGTCTCGGATCTACGAAGAAATGCAGTAGGGTAACTTCTTCTAAAAAAAAATTGCTGTTTTGGCAAAATGCAGGAGGGTACCTTCTTCTAAAAAAAAACTGTTGTTTTGGCAAAATGCAGGAGGGTAACTTCTTCTAAAAAAAATAAACTGTTGTTTTGGCGAAATGCAGGAGGGTAAACTTCTTCTAAAAAAACAAACTGTTGTTTTGGCAATGTTTAATTGATATAAGAATGTATTTATTGTTTCATTTCATCATGCGTTTCCTTCAAAAACGAATGATGTTCAGAGGGATTAAAGTCGATAGTAGCATTTGGTACGTAGTTAGTACGCAGACCACTTGGAAAAAGTCGTGTCCCAAAATCCCGAAGGCCAGGAATGGCCAAACTATCAGACGATCACCGATTACACCGACACAGGCATACTTATATACCAGGCACACCAACGAGATCCAATAAACCCTGAAATCTTTTATTTTACCTAGAGTACTTACTTAACTATTTTTTGTACATGTTAGTCATGTAAGTAACTACCTAGGTTTTAGATAAATTCATTCTCGAAAATATGTAGGATTTACTGGAAAAGTTAAAGATTTATCGGCAGTTCAGTCAAAGTAATTTTTAGCATGCTGTGACGTCTCTTACAGGGATAAGTTCGCCTTTGTACCGATTTAACCTAATTTCTCTCGTCTTGTCTACAATAAAGTACCTATTTAAATACATACATAATACGTCTAGTAAGTAGCTAGTGCTAATGAAGCAAAAAATTGCTTCAGCTTTAAATCTATGACAAGGTTGTGGCCTTCCTGTCTTTCGAGTTATGCTTGTTCAATTATTGAACAGATTGAAGACAGTTTTCCTTATAATTTTACATGCAGATGTAATTTAATATCGTAGTAGTAAAGTCCGCAGATTTTTACGTTCATGTATGTAGGTTGGAGTGCCGTGTGCACATCTTGCGTTGGATCTACATGTCCGCCTTTCGGCCTACGGTTTATGCTGCGAGGAAAACATTGCGTCACCCTTCGGCGCCAATACTCACTCTGTTTTGAACCATCCAAGCTCCACGTCACGTGGTTTCATGATATCTTAACCGGCCTAGCTAGCTACATATATAAACGCGTGATCATGCTAACTAGACAGATGTCAAAAATTAAGGATAAGTAGTTACTTTACAAAATCTCATTACGTAACCTACTAGATCAGGACTAGCTGGAGTAGCGCAAACCACCTAGATTTATGTCAGTAAGGTTGTTGTTGTTGACATATCCAGTTAATCTAATCATTGCAAAGATATAACAAAATGCAACAAGTAGGTAAGTTAAAGTCCAAATTAACATAATTAAGGAAATACTATGAAGATTATAGTACATAATTTTATAGAAAATATTCTCTAGTACCTAGGTAGGTACGCAGATGGACAGCAACCATCCGCGTGATACGCGTGCTGGAAAATATTTTCTATTATCTTAGCTAATACTTACTGTGGAAGGATAAACAAAAGCTAATAAGTAAATACACTATTTTTAGACGAGAGTTATAATGAAAGTGACTCAAATAGCAATAGTCTGGATATATACAAATATAGAAAACGAAAAAGCCGAAATGAGCTCTTTAAGGAACCTGAATCGTACGATAAATACCAGCTCAATGAAGACGACGATGTGGAAAAGCGCAAGACTTATGCAATACTGCAGGAGAGTCGAGCGGAGTTCACGAGCTGGAACTTAAGATATGCCATGTTGATATACACCAATTATGTCTGGAACCTTGTCGTACTTTCCGTCGTGATCGTAACTTACATTCTAGAAACCTGGCTCTACACCTTCTGTCTCTACAAGCAGAGGACCGATTTAGTTATAACGCTCATAATTTGTTTAAATTTAATATTTACATTTGATGTTGTCATTGTTTTTTGTCTGAAATTCATTAAAAAGTGGAGAAGAACGCTTAATTTAGTGGAGCCTGAAACGTGGCACGTAATTCTAGATGTCCTGCTTGCTATGCCTTATGGATTCTTGTATTTTTTTGACCTACGGCTTTTGGAACTCGATTTATGTTTCGTCGCACCATTGGTAGCTGGAATACGTGTCTACAGGGTTATAATGTATTTTTATAATAAATCATCGCAAGCTGGTCGAAATCAGTGGACAACATTTTTATTTCAGTACCTTATTCTCTTCTTGCTAGGCGTTCATACATTGACTTGCATATGGTATCAGTTTGCTTATAGAGGGTTCGAAATAAAGAACCTCCGTTCTTCCTGGTCCACTGGGGCCATGCACCTGCCGACTGCGTCTGTGACTGATTGGTATTGCGTCTGCGCTTATTGGTCCATCATGATGTTGACAACGAACGCATTGGGCGATCTGTATCCTATAACGACGGCCGAGAGAATAGTTGCCATTGTGGGTATTTTGCTAGGGTTTTTGCTGACTACAATCGTTTTTGTCGGTTCCCTTACCTCGCAATTTCTAACAATCACAACAAGGCGTTCCAAATACGTTCGTCAACTGAAGAAGATTCAAAATCACTTAAAGCTGATCCGTATGAATGATGTTACAACAAGACGAATAATAAGGTAAACTACCCACAACTCATGTATTAGATACGTATCATACGTATATGGATTTCATCAGTTTAAAAAATATATTGAAATGGTTATTTATTTCAGATATTACGAAGACTTGTGGTACCAAAAGTCCGGTGTATTCAAGCCGAAACTAATGAGTTTATTACCTTACCCTTTGCGGATGGAAATATGCTACGATTTGAATGCAGTGCCACTGTACAGTTCATTAATATTCAGACGGTTACCAGAACCATTTCTCAGAAGATTGTCTCTAGCTATGTCTCACCAATTTTATTTGCCCGGAGATATAGTATGTAACCAAAACCAAACGAAAACACTTATGGTGAGTATTTAGTACGTGTTATCTCCGGAACTACCCTTCCCATTAAAATTCAAAATTTCTTTCTCCTTTATACAGCGTGTATTTTTAATATTACCTCAAATTAAAACCAGAGGCGGGTGTTAGGACTATGAACCGATATTGCAAGATTTTTTTAATTACTAACTTTATTTTTCCTTATAAAATAATTCAGAACGCAATGTATCACTACATTGTTTTACTGATGTGACGTCACAACTGTCACAAGTAACACTTCATCCATGTGTCAAATGAGTGTAAGCATTAGGTACATTGCTGCTTGATAAATTTTCAAAAATTTATTACGCTTTGGTAGTTAAGACTAACTTGCAATTTTCTTACAATATCGGTTCATAGTACTAAAAGCTATGTATGGTTACAATTTGAGGTAATATTAACACACAGGCTGTATATACAGGGCGTCCCACGCCTATGCCACATGGAGGGAAAGTACCTTGAATATTGTAGATGGAACATTTTACTGAAAAAAGACATTATTTTAATTTTTTAAACAATTTAAATTGCATTCATATATTTTTAAATAATTACATGGTTGGACCGGGAATCGAACACGCTACACGAGAAAAAAAAATACCTTGTAGCTTTATCTTACCGATCGAAAGGCTTTATCATAAGGATTATTTTTTGCTAAGTAACATAGTGTCAGAAATAAAAGGAAGACAATGCATTTTAACATTTGATGTGAAATTTTGTTCAGAAAAATGAAAACCTGACATTGCCGTAAGGACATACAACGGACATTATCATTTTAAAGTAGGTACCTATTACTAATGAATGAATCATCACCCACTTGAGAAGTACGCATCATTTCCCTATTATAATTTAAGTGCATGATAAAATTATAAAGAGATACGTTTAGTAGGTACTATCGGCCAAAGCCAGAGTCAACCACCTTAAATTAAAGGCGCATTTTGGTTCCAGCTTCCAGCCGTATAGCATTGCAAGCGATTCTGTTTTGAATCTGGTCGACTCTGGCTTTGGCCGATGGTACCTGGTTGTATGCAACAAATCGAGTTTCTGTCCAATCAAGTCTCTGCTGTATCCTGAATCTGCCGAAAGACGCGTAAATGATTTTGTCAATGGGACTCATTTTGAGCATTTGATAAATGAAATTGATTAATTTTGAATTAAAATTCATGGTCTACCTTTTATTTCCGACACTATGTTATGTAGCAAAAAATAATCCTTATGATGTAGCCTTTCGATCGGTAAGATAAAGCTACAAGGATTTTTTTTTTCTCGTGTAGCGGGTTCGATTCCCGGTTCAACCATGTAATTATTTAAAAATCTATGAATGCAGATTAAATTGTTTAAAAAATTAAAATAATGTCTTCTTTCAGTAAAATGTTCATCATCATCATCATCATCATATCAGCCGAAAGACGTCCACTGCTGGATATAGGCCTCCCCCAGTGAGTGCCACAATGGCCGGTCCTGCGCCACCCGCATCCAGCGGACTCCGCGACCTTTACCAGGTCATCAGTCCACCTTGTGGGGGCCTACCCACGCCGCGTCTTCCGGTACGTGGTCGCTACTCGAGAACCTTTCCGCCCCAACGGCCATCGGTTCTACGTGCAATGTGCCCCGCCCACTGCCACTTAAGTTTAGCAATCCGGAGGGCTATATCGGTTACCTTGGTTCTGCTGCGGATAGCCTTATTTCTGATGCGATCGCGCAGAGAAACTCCCAGCATAGCCCTCTCCATTGCCCTTTGAGTGACTTTGAGCCTTCTTATGAGGCCCATAGTCATCACTGGCAACACACACTGGTCAAAGACTCTCGTCTTGTAGTAAAATGTTCCATCTACAATATTCAAGGTACTTTCCCTCCATGTGGCATAGGCGTGGGACGACCTGTATATAATGGATTAGTTTATCCCGCGAGTTTTTGTCTGTGTAGTTTACAATAAGTACGCAAAGTAATAAATAAACACGTATCTAAACAATTTTTTAAAGTTTATTCACGATTCAAAATGTGAATATAGAGATCGTTCAAAACAGAAGAAAAGTCTCTGCCATTGCGTACTAAGTATGTAGTCCTTTGTCCTTCGCGTGGGTAGAATTGGGGTCTCAGCTCCATAGAGTAAACTATCTACCTACCTAAGTAGGTAGTATAAACTTTATAATTACACTTGATTACAACACTTTATGTAGGTAGCAGTAATTTCGTTTAATTACCTCGATAATTTGACCTGATTATTTCATTTGATCAAGATTTGCATCACCAATGGAGTTTTAGAGCTTCTATCGGACGAGGACGACGAGAGCCCGATGATATCGTTCACGGAGGGCACGTGTCTTGGAGAAGTTTCATTAGTTTACAACATACCAGGTAATCACATTAGCAGTAAGTTCTAACCAGTGGGGTAGCTAGCAAGAGTGAGTATGATTATCCACCAAGTAGGTACCTACAGCGTGAGTACCTACGGCTATCACAGGACGGCCCGCGACCTGTGTCGCGGCGAGATAGACTATCTAGATGTCACCGCGACACAGCTCGCGGGCCGCCCTGTGATAGCCGTGCGAGCCTTGCCAATTGGTAAACCATCTTAACCTATTGGTGGTTTTTTTCCTCGCATACCACTCCGCTACCTCGCACAGCTCTGCTGGATACCACCCAGAATCGGGGCAAACGCGTCACCCGTCGATGTAGATTTGATCTTGTGCGGCTAAATATGACAACACTCGTCCCACATTCACACACCCTTCTGGGGGTGATGCAACACAACCCAGCCCCCCAGCTAGAGGTCTCTATATGTACCAGTGGCGGCGCGTGAAATAGTAGATTGTTAACCAAGGGCTGAAAGGCACCCATTTCTGACAAGTTCGTTCGAGCGCCAATAGTTCGAGTCAGAAATGGGTGATTTTCACCCGAGTTAAACACTCTACTTTTCATATCGAATACGAAGAAAGTAAAAAAAAAACAGAAGGAAAATTTAACAATATGTTTATTCAAAGTATAGGTACAATTACTTGAAATCAATGGAAAAGTAGAGCAATTTGCGAATGTTAATGTAGTATTTTTGTCTGGAATATTCACATTATATACCAAAAATTAGCGCCACCTAAAAACAAATAATTTTAGTTAGGTTAGGACATAGTTATTATAAATTACGTAGGTATTTGTCAAAAACTATTTTTTTACGATTTCTATAGAAATTTTGTTACATTTACAATATAATATGATTATTTTATTAGCTTTGTTGCCAAATAAACACCATCAGGGGCTTCATTTAAGATGGTTTTTATCTCATTTGCAGTAAAAATCTTGGACTTTTTGCTTTTAAAGCCACCCAACTGCCTTTTCAGAAACTATGTCCGCTTACTGTATTTCTTTAAATTCACGTCATGTTTGGTGCTTAAAGTCGTTTTAAGCATTGAATATATACTCCACAGCGTATCAACGCTAAACTATCAAGTTTCTTCGATAAATCACTGAAATAAGTTAGCATCACAATTTCCGAGAAAGATTTAACTCTCTTTGAGAACCGCCATTTTATAAAATCGGTATATGACCTTCCACTTTAGATTGGGCTTCTGTTCTGATCAAATCAGGCGTTAAGTCGGTTTCAAAACAACCAAACCAAACTCATTTTAAACGCGAAAATGTATTTAAATTAAATTCGTTTTACAATACAAAAGATCGCACTAGTTTGGCTTCCCCGCTATTTAAACTTTTTTCAAGGACCATAATGCACGTAAACTTTTGTTACGCGCGTTTTCGGTGAAATAATCGGTGTCTTAAGGCGCTCTTATTAGACGATATTTAGGTATTTGCGGAGGTGAGGCAGACGGAGCGGGAGACGCGCGTCCCGCGCACCCCGCTAACGGCCTTATTCTGTTGGCATCCGTATTCGGCTCGTTTTTGCGGATCATACGATCAAATGTTTGTCTTCTTGAATAATTGTTTTATTTTTCAAATCTTGGTTGATTTGTGTAAGATTGTCCCCAAATATTTATTGTTTATTTATTTATATCTATTTTTATAGAAAATATGGAATAATAGGTATTTACAGTTCTTAAGTCCATCGTAGTATGATGACATCAATTATGGACACTTACTTTCCAAAGATATGTTAGTATAGATTTCTTCATCATCAAATCACATATCGTTTTCCCAGTTCCTAGGTGGGTGCTTCCGTTTTCCAAATACATAGAACTGATAAAATAATAGTACATCTTCACTTCCTAAGGGTGAACGTCATCAATTATGGATTGTACTAATATATTACAGTTTTTTTAAACCCAAATAAAATCGATTATTTCTAGGTAAAGTTATAGCGCCGGTTAACGCCCGCTTAAGAAACCATCAAAAATAATAAACAAATAGCTATGTTCATCTATTTATCTCCTGGCAAATTATATTGTTACCATAATTATTACCTTTGTTACATAAGTATGACTGACTGATCAAAAACTGGATAATTAGACCACTGTTAGTCAGAAGAGCATTTCATTATACAGGTTGGTTTTTTTAAGACCAGCAAGTTCTTCAGTACATGACTATGTCTATTAAAAAATTTAATTTGACCAAACATCATATAAAAAGAAGAAATTTATTTTGTCTCTTAAATACCTAAACGTGTTATGTCACTGCGCTCGCGCGGCGCGTGCTGCCTGCCATGCTACCTCGACCAGCGGCCACACCGCGATGGACCTTGATACTCTCAACAAGCCAACAAGATTGGACTTACACTTGTTACTTGTCTCTATACTCCAGGCAAAATCATTAATTTATAATAGCGTTTTTTTGTATATTTCATTTTTAATCGTTATTCTAAGATGCTTTACACAAGAATCCAACAAATTTTCCAACCGGAAGTAATTATATAAATTTAAATTAAGCTTTAATTGTCTTTTTTTGTTTGATTTATATTGAAATTTTTAAAGCAAATGTAAATTAAGGTAGAAGCGTCCTCGAACTCATGCCATTTTTCTCGGTCTTTAACCAACTGCATCAAGCTAGGTCCGGCGACCTCAGTTATGTCATTGATCCAACGTCTTCGTCGTCTACCTTTCCTTCTTTTGCCTTTCGATCCTGACCAGTTTGTTGCTTCCAGTGCCCATCTTTTCTCCTAATATCTGGCGATATATGGCTTTTACCCGAATGGGGTCCATATAAGAAAGAAACAATGGCATAAATCTTTTAGATTTAGTAAATATGTACTAACACAAACAATATGGAATAAATAAAGCTTAAATAAATATATATATAAACTAGCTGTTGCCTGCGACTTCGTCCACGTATAACATGTTATCGTCTAAATGTTTGTTTAAGAAATTTAAATGTTTGTTTAATAAAAAAAAAATTGAAATTAGTTTTGTACAGTCAGCATAAGATAGTTAGTAGCAGCCTAGGTAACCAAATATATCGCAACACGTCTTTATTACTATAGGAGTAAGGATGTGTTACGATATATTTGGCTACTTTGGCTGCTACTAACTATGTGACGCTGACTGTACCTAGTCTTTTAGTAAACAGCCTAAAACCGAAGAAACAAATATCTCTTTATTTCAAAATGTCTTGCTCTCTTTACAAACTTAGAACCCTCTATGAACTCTCATAGTAAATAGTCTGAAACCGAAGTTACAAATTTCTTACTTTAAAAATGTCTTGCTCTCTATACAAAATTCGAACCCCCTTTTAACCTTCTTAAGTGATGAGTTAAAAAAACGCTGAAATAAGTTTTGTAGTATTTTAGCAAACATTCTAAAACCGAAGTTACAAATCCCTTACTTTAAAAATGTCTTGCTCTCCATACAAACTTTGAACACCCTTATAATCCCCTTAAGGGGATGAATTGCAAAAACGCTAAAATAAGTTTTGTAGCCTAAACATGCTAAGTTCGAAGTTACAAATCTCATACTTTATAATTTTATTGCTCTCCATACAAACTTTGAACGCTTCAGGGAAAAATTAAAAATAAAACACTAAGTTTTTTTATTCTAATAGGTTAGTATTTTTTCTACAAAATATCAAGCCTCTAGCTAAAAAAAGTGTTTCCCATACGAACCTTGGACCGCTTTTTAACCCCTTAAGGGGTGAAATTTTCCAAAACGCTGGTTGTACTTTTTTTGTATTTTAATAGGTACTTAATCTTTCTACAAAGTTTTAAGTTTCTACCTAAAAAAAAGTTTCCCCCATACAAACCACTGAAAGTAATTAACCTGTATATTTGTATTCTAATAAATAATTTTTCTACACAATGTCAAGTCTCTAGCTAAAAAAAAAGTTCCCTCCATACAAAATTTGCACCCCTTGTTAAGCCCCTTAGGGGCAGAATTTTCCTAAACGTTGAAAGTTGTGAACCATTTTTTTAAATCTCTTAAGATATTAACACTGCCTTCACTGTATATCCTAGAAGTAGGTATTTTTGTCAAGACCAATCCAAGCATGTTCAGTAACGTTTCAGAAGGCCGCAGATTTCCAACACGTAAATAATACAAACAATAGCAACAACACAGCCAGCGCTAATCAGAGGTGGAATCTTGGGAATGGCACCAAACATTTTCAATAAAATTCCAGACCGAATTAAACACTGGATATTAATAAATTTAAAAGACAATTGACTTCATATTCAGATTCAGATTCTGATTTGTTTTTTATCATAATTTTACAGTTGAAATCATAGTACAATGAAAATACAGATAAAAATGTGTTAAAATTATGACTTGTCAGTTAGGTACAATAAAATACAATAGATGTGTACAGTTGTGTACAGAATTGTTATTATTTGTAAATAGTTTAATAATACTCATACTCATAGCATAATGCTATTACATAAAATAGAGAAAGAAAACATAAAACAAATATTAACATCAAGCTTTTAAGATCTTGTTATTTAGTCATTTGAAAGAAATTCTTGTAAACTAGACAGTGTTTTTTCAAGCAATAGTTGTTTTGCATGGAAGCGAAAAGAGTTGTCGTTCGTTATGGTTTTAAGGTTTAAAGGACTTCGGAAGTTTTGTGCCTATTCTAAGCCTGGGCGAGGTTGTTTCGAAGTGGATACTTCTTTGCTCGCGTTCTTGTATAGAGGTACAACAGTTCAAAATGTATCACGTGACTTCCGGAATAACTTTTTGTAGAGAAGCCTAATCTGATTTCAAATAATTGTTTGTTACATGTTTTAATCCTTCTTTATTTGCCATTAGTTGTTAATCACAAAATGTTATTTAGTTTATGTGACGGGCATGAAAACTATGCTGACATGACCGCCATTTTCAATGCCTCGCGAGTCAAACGAGCTACGTCAGTCAATGTTGCTATATATACCGATTTATCTGTGCTTATACAGATTTTAGTGAATTAATGCAGATATATATTTTACGGGGACATCCAACAAAGAAGTATCCACTTAAACGTAATTAACGGTTGTATCTCCGACACAACCCGCTTCTTTTTAAGTTATGAGCATTTCTCATTGATCTCGAACTATTTTCACCTCTCCTTTGAAATTCATTTGGATAATGTTTAACATACATCAAAACTTCCAATATATAAGTTGAAACTGATGTTAAGATACTAAGTTTTCTTAAAAGTTCGCGACACGTGTATCTGTACTTTGCATACGCAAGTACTCTAATTGCACGTTTCTGGATCTTTAGAATACGCTCATAATCCGTACTGTTGCCCCAAAGCATTATCCCGTATGAAAGTTGAGAGTGTATGTACGCATAATACAGCTCTTTTAAGCAACTTTCTGACACAAGTGGTCTTAACTGTCTTAGAGCATAGATCCCTCTTGCTAACTTACTGCATAATGTATCTTTGTGATCTTTCCATGACATTATTGGATCAATCATTTCAATCAATAGATCAATATTTGATTGAAAAGTGTTATTATACCATTAAAGATTACTTAAACGACCCTACGACATAACATGGTTCCATTCCAGACATTCCTTAGTTATAGTATTCTTTAGTTATAGTATTTTTTGAGAGTGTTTGACATGTGTTTGAAGTATTTAACACCAATCACTGTATTGACATTTTTTTTTTTAATTTTTATAAATATATTAGCTGGCTGAAATATTTTGTAAACCTACATTGTGGGTAATGCACAGAGGTCTTATATTTTGTATACCAACAATACTTGTAAAAGTTGTAACCTATGTTTAACAAAATAAATTGAATTGAATTGAAAGTACTTAATTTGTATTCTAATAAGTAATCTTTATGCAAAAATTTAAGTCTCTAGCTCTAAAAATAAAGTTTCCCCCATACAAACTTTGCACCCCTATTTACCCCCTTTAGGGGTGGAATTTCCAAAAATCCTTCTTAGCGTTGCCTACGTTGTAAAAGGTAGTTCTGGTGTAAATTTCAAATCTCTAGTCTTAGTAGTTTCGGCTGTGCGTTGATGAGTGAGTGAGTGAGTGAGTCATATCAATAACTCCATACCGACAAAAGGTATGTTCACTTAGATAACGTCACATTTATTTGCTTTAGTGGGCTTATTTTTAAAGGGGCGTGGCGGGGGAGGCTTTCTTGGTAGTTATTTAGAGAAGCAGCGGCGGCAGAGTGAGTGCGAGATGTGAAACGGCATACTTTAGTGTTTTGTGATGGGTATCATGTGCACAAACAGCTGGCAAAGTTATGCAGCTGTATAGGGGAACACCCTGTAGTACTTTGTACCCGAATGCCTCAGAAGGAAGTTTATGTTTTTCGAGCGTATGTATCATCATAATCGTCATATCAGCCGAAACACGTCCACTGCTGGATATAGGCCTCCCCCAAAGAGTGCCACAATAGCCGGTCCTGCGCCACCCGCATCCAGCGGACTCCCGCAACCTTTACCAGGTCATTTCCACCTTGTGGGGGGCCTAACCACGCCGCGCCTTCCGGTACGTAGTTGCCACTCGAGAACCTTTCCGCCCCAACGGCCATCGGTTCTACGTGCAATGTGCCCCGCCCACTGATACTTAAGTTTAGCGATTCGGAGGGCTATATCGGTTACCGTGTTTCTGCTGCGGATAGCCTCATTTCTGATGCGATCGCGCAGAAAAACTCCCAGCATAGCCCTCTCCATGGCCCTTTGAGTGACTTTGAGCCTTCTTATGAGGCCTATAGTAAGCGACCACGTTTCCGTTCCATATGTCATCACTGGCAACACACACTGGTCAAAGACTCTCGTCTTGAGACACTGCGGAATATTGGACGAAAAGATGTGCCGTAGCGTATGTATGCATGTATGTATGTCTATGACGAAGATGAGGAAGGGCCGTGGCCTGCTGCTGGTGGAGTGGCAGGATCTTTTTCCGCACTCGTTTTTAATAGAATCTACTAAACAGCAAGTAAATATACTTCAGTTCACCAACTCGTTTAGGACTTTAGACTAGGTAGTCGCTATCCGGCGCAATAGCCCTAAATGCTTTTGATATATTTCTGTATGAATAAATAAATCTATTATTCGTACAGTCCATAATTGGTACCATTACCCCCCCAACCATGTGCTCGTGTCCGAATCCGATTTACACCCGACTACTTACTACCTAACAGTTCTACGTATTCAGGATAACTGAAGATTTTTATTGACATCTTGTCAATGTGCTCCAGCTACCTATTAATACGTTTTAGGTGCGGATGTAGAAACGCTTTAATGTAGTAAATATCGCATACCTTATATTTGTTATTCTATCATTTCGAATGTGTTCTCCAGCATGTATTAGCGTTTCCTATTCCTTTAAGTATTTTTATTTACCTTGATAACTCGAAATAATTGCTGCAAAAAGGCGTATTTGCGTGCCAGGTAAACATTCACAGGTCCGTCGTCGGCAGTGGCCACGGGCGTACTAAATTGTACTCGCCACCGCGCATGCACGACGCGGACACCCGGTTTTTCAGATAAATGACCAAATGTATTGAATTATCAAACATATTGAAATTCTAAGAAGCCGGTAGATAGATCTACCAAAAAGCTACCTATCACAACAAATTTCATTGTAATGTTCCAAATAACTTTTGAGATATTTCTAGTTTGGTGGTAAAAAAGCACTGTTTTGAAAGGCAAAATCTATCGAGGTTTTTGTAAGCAGTCGTGATTTTACGAAGCACGAACATAGCCAATGAATTGAAGATATACATATCAAAAATTTGGATCTCTAGCAATAGTACAAGTATACTAATAATCGGTTTGGAAAAGGCACTTTTTCGATGCGCAGCTGCATACAGCGCCTTAAATAGCATATTTTTTCTTCTTCTAAAAACGTCGCCTTCGTTTAAAGCCGTAACAGACTACCCCACTGCACCGCGACCTTCGTGCGCCGCACCCATAAATGAGATATCTCTTTCTCGCTCTCATTTTTCATACTATTTGTATTTAATTGAAGGTTGGAGGTTGGTAAGGCAGAGCATTCTGCCCGCCGCTGCCGAGTCGAGCGCACGCGCTCCTCGTGCTCTGTCCGCATTCCGCTCTCGCGACCGCGCTGCCCCGTGCGCGCCCCTGCCCCTCGGCCCTCGCCCGCGTTCGCTTCGCGACGCGTGGCTTCACCGTTCCAGCGCTGGGGTTTTCCCCGAGCGCACATTCCGCTCCATTGTTTACCACGGTGTGCCTAGCCGTGGTAATTCCCGTCGCGTCGTGCGCATCAGTGAGAAAGAGACTCAATTAGTTAAGTTAAAAACTCTAAGTGAATTTGTTTTAAAACCCTCCTGGGTTTTAGCCATTTAAGTGTTGTTTACTGTGTATACTGTGAATTAAAATGGAGAACGAACTCCGCCATGTGCAACTAGAACACGACGAGCTCATAGAGTTCATGCAACGCAATCATCCCCAGGCGTGGGATGATTACCACCAAAAAGCAGACAGTGGGGCTCTACCACCGTCAGCGCTCTCAGTCATGTATGGAGACAAGCGTAGGATCCGTTCTTCACGCCGCAAGCCCTCAGGTGAGTCAGTGCCGTACACCACCACCTATAATCACTTCTTGCCAAATTTTACAAACACCACCGTGACTACCACTTCGGCAGTCACCACACTCGCTAACACCACATCATCATCGTCACCTAGGACCACCGCCTCTCACCCAGGCCTCATTATGAATGATACTACGGATTTCTTTTCGCGACGGTCAGGGAAGCAAGTAGTTCTGCGTCCCCTGCCCGGTCTAGGCCTTGCGCCAGTCCTACCCCTTGAGCAGGCCCCGGAGGCCCGCACACCCAGCCAGCAGGGCTACCATGAAACACAAGACACCCAGCTACAACCCGGGCAAAATCAGCCTAACTCAGCCCGTCTTAGCCCACTCAGTCCGGGAAAGACAGGCACCCAACCTGACACTCAACTTAATCTAGGGCAGGCCTCCCCGTCACAGGAGCCCGAGCGCCCCATGTCAGCCCAATCTATTTGCAGTGACAAGACTCGGTACACCGACGTCGCAGACTCAGACATAAATGACGCTGACATGAATGACGAAATAACCACGGAGGACGACTTCATTGAAGTCACTAAAAAGCGGAAGTCCAAGCGGAACCGCGCCTCCCCGACCTTATCGGAAAGCTCCCCCCGCGCCCAGGCACAGTCCCCCCAGGGACCCTCCACCTCCACCCACAACAAATTTGATGCGCTCCCGACTGACTCATCTGACGCGCCCTCACAAGAGAAAAGGGCAAACAGACAGTCGACCCCCCCCCCCACAGACAATACGCAAACACAAACACAGCCAAAAGCACCACCCAAGGTAGTGAGGCCGCCCATGCTCTTACTTAGAGACATCAGCCGCTGGCGTGGCCTCCTAGCAGAAAGCGAGAGGCTAGGGCTAGCCAAAGTGCAGACCCACCTCATCAAAGGCCACGCGGGCGGCCTAGCCATCTTTACTACCGACGACCAGCAATTCAACGCTTGGCGCAAACTTATGGTCAATGGCTATTTCACACACGTCCTTGACTCGGAAAGACAGCACCGAGTCATAATCAGGAACGTACCCACACAAATACACACAGACGACATTCTAGCCGACATCCGCGAGCAGGGCTACCCGGCTAGCGAGGTGCACCGGCTATACAGATCATACACAAAACCCAAGCAAGCATACACTATGGTAGCTGTCATGCTTGATAACACACCCAAAGGCCGTGAGATTGAGCTTATTCAGGAAATCTGCGGGGTCGGCAGAATTAAAGTCGAACCCCCAAACAAAAGGAAGCTGGCAGGCCAATGCCACAGATGCCAGCTTTTTGGCCATTCGGAGCGAAACTGCACGCTCGACTTCGTATGTCACAAATGCGCAGGCCCACACTATTGGACCGAGTGCAAACGAGACCGTGAAAAAGATGGGGACCCGCTTTGCAACAACTGCAAGGGCCCCCACATAGCCAGCTACCGCGGCTGCCCTATAGCCCCCAAACTCAAAGCTCAGGCCCGCCCACGCAACACTAACACCAACAACAACAACAGGAACAACACCAACAAAAATACAGCCCGACAGCCCAGGGAGTTTATTTACAGGCCCCCTGGGTATAACGCCTGGGCCGCCCCCATGCAACCTTCGCGGCCGGCTTTCCCGCCCCTCCCTAATAAAGACTACGCACACGCGCCTTCATCCCCACCACACACACAGCAGGCACCGCACATACAAGGCCCGGCTCCGGGCCCGAGGTATGTGGCGGCCCCCCCTGCCCCCGCTGCCCCCCAGCAACCCACCCCGCAATACACAGCGCCCGCACAACCCCCCGCCCCTCCCCTCAGGGGGGCTTCACGGAACCACACACAAAACGCAGTACAAGTGCAACAGCACCACCAACAACAGCAACACCACCAACAGCAACACTACTCGGCCCAGCCGGAGAGCCACTCGGCCATGGCCGACTTCGAGCTGGTCACGGACCTTGCCTGTGCCTTTGACATGGACGAGGTCTGTGCCCTAGCTGCCAAATTCCGTCAAGCTCAGACGACCCCCGAAAAGCTCTTTGTGCTGGCCCAACACCAGCGCCTACTCAACACAATAAAAACATTCACACTCCGCAATGGATAACACGCCATCACTCATAAACGCTCGCTCCCAACCCCGATCGCTCGAGATCGGGTTTTTCAATGCCAGAGGGCTAAAAGCCCAGAGAAACGAAGTCGCCATCTTCCTAAGGGACAAAACACTGGACATCTTACTAGTACAGGAGACATTGCTTAAGCCAGCTATTAAGGGACCTGCAATAGCCAACTATAACTTAATTAGGAATGACCGCCCCACGCATGGTGGTGGCACACTCATATACTACAAAAGATCATTACACATATGCAGCATAGTCACACCACAGCTACACAACTTGGAGGCCTCGGTCTGCCGTCTGGCCATGACCGGCCACAAGCCCATCACCATTGCCTCAGTCTATCAACCGCCTGGCAAAGATATCCTGGATTCCGACCTGAACGCGTTGCTGGAGTTGGACGAATCGGTCATTCTGGCCGGTGACTTCAACTCTAAGCATACACAGTGGAATTGCAGGATATCTACGCCAAACGGAAATAGACTGAGGCGGTTCACCCTAGCCGCAAACCTTAACATTTATGCCCCCGTTGAACCTACTCATTACCATGACTGCACCGACCACTTACCTGACATACTAGACATGGCCCTCCTGAAAAATGTATCCCTCAGATTCAGATCAATAGTTGTCCACCACGAGCTTCACTCCGATCACAGGCCAGTTGTACTTAGCCTCGGCCCCTCACCTGAGTTGGCACCAGTCAAAAAGACTATTGTCGACTGGGTGAAGCTGGGCAAGTCACTGGCCTCCGACTCTCTCCCCCTAGATAACACACTCATAAACAACATTAAAACACGCACAGACACTGACACAGCCATCACACATTTCACCACCACCATGCAAAACATCCAAAAGGAGTGCTCCCGGGAGATAACGGTAGAGGACGACCCCCGCTTCCGCCTCCCGGAGCACATAAAACAACTAATGAGGGAGAAAAACCTGGCCCTCCACGACTACGACAGATGTCCATGTGAAGTCACCAAAAATAGAAAGAACAGACTTCAAAAGTGTGTGAAGCGCGAGATTAGTAAGTTCCGAAACGACAAGTGGAATGGCTTTCTTTCAGAGATAACGCCAAATCACCAGGCTTACTGGAATTTGGCGAGATCTCTGAAGAAAGATACAGTAGTATCAATGCCGCCACTTGTTGTCCCGGACACTGCTACTCTCGCCTTCACAGACCTCGAAAAGGCCGAATGCCTCGCCACCAGCCTGCGCAAGCAATGCTCCCCCAGCACAACACACAATGACACAGACCACATAAAACACATTGACGACGAGGTATTGCGGCAATCCGCAATACCTCCAGACACTACAGACACAGTCGACACAGTCACAGACGCTGAAGTCAAACAGCTAATCAAGAACTTAAAAATCCGAAAGTCCCCAGGTGACGATGGTCTCCCGAACAGACTCTTCAAGCTACTCCCCGACACAATCATTACACTCTTGGTGATAATCTTCAACGCGGCTCTAGCCAATTGTCACTTTCCAAACGCATGGAAATCAGCCACGGTCATAGGCATTCACAAGCCCGGAAAACCCGCCAATAATCCCTCCAGCTACCGACCCATCAGCCTCTTGAGTACAATGGGTAAGTTATACGAGCGCATTTTACTCAAGAGGCTTAAACAGCACGTCAGCCAAAATGACGTCCTCATTGACGAACAGTTTGGCTTTCGTGCTGGTCACTCCTGCCCTCAGCAAATCCACCGCATTGTGGAACATGCGCTCCACTGGATGAATGGATGGAGGAGACCCATTCCCACCGCAGCCATCTTTCTCGACATAGCGAAAGCCTTCGACAAGGTGTGGCACAACGGCTTATTATATAAGCTTTACACGATCGGAGTGCCACGCCAGATAGTCCACACCATCAAGGACTATCTCGATTGTCGAGGCTTTCGCTATAGAGTCGAGGGTACTCTCTCCAGTCTTCAGCCAGTTGGAGCGGGTGTTCCACAAGGCTCAGTCCTCGCCCCCTGCCTTTTCACCCTTTTCATTAACGACATCCCCAAGACACCGGGTGTAAATTATGCCCTGTTTGCGGATGACACCGCAATCTATGCGACGTCACCGCACCCGTCCAGGTTGAGCAAAATCCTCCAGACCGCCATCAGTGCCCTCGGGGACTGGTGCCGACGTTGGAGGGTGGAGGTCAACCCGGACAAAAGCCAGGCCATAATTTTCACCCGACGTCACTACTATCCCCGAATACTAGCAAAACATACGCCCATACACCTTTTCAACACCCCCATTCCCTGGGTATCAACAGCAAAGTACCTCGGAGTACACCTTGATCGTAGGCTGAATTTCCACAAACATATTAAAGCAGTTAAGGACAGAGCCGCCTTCTTCACAGGAAGACTTAAGATGATTATCACCAAGTCCTCCAAACTCTCCACCAACAACAAACTACTACTCTACAAAGCATGCATAAGACCGGTCTTCATGTACGCAAGCTCGGTCTTTGCACACGCCTCCAAACCCAAACTCAAAACACTCCAAAGACTACAGAACAAATTCCTCCGCAAAGTCGCGAATGCCCCATGGTACGTGACTAACATTGACATACACAAACAACTAAAAATACCCTCAGTACAATACCACATGAAAACACTCTCCAAGCACCTCCACACACGCGCAGAGTCCCACACAAATCCCCTCATCAAACACTTTACAAATTACACCCCACACAAATCAACGCCGCTACTCAAGAGACGTCCAAAAAACGCCCTCTTGGATAGCGACGATGATATAACCACAGCACACGAGGTGGAAATCCGGATGGAGAAGGAATTCCAGCTCAAACTCAAATCAGATCAAAATTTGGCAAGAGTCTACAACGGCACTGACTCACTCAACTTGTACCTCTTCTCCCAACAGCCCAGAGTGCCCTATAGGCCTCACCTACACCAGCGCCGTGGTAGACCCCCACGGTCCCCAATTCGTTACCCGTGGATCCCTTTCCCAAGGGCATCATCCTCAGATCTCAGCAACAATTGTAAAAATAGTCCTCCTCCCCCTATGCCGGGGAGAACCAATGTATTATACAAGTCAATGTCCCTAGACAGGGTTAGTGCTAGTGCTAACCCTCTCCCCACCATGGGGAGCGTTCGACCTGCTAGTCGCTAAGACTAGCAGGTCGATCGGATCAATTGTCATCATATAACTAGTTGTAAGGTGTTAGTCTATAGAAGTTGTAAGATATTAGTTTTAAGCATAGTTTTATATAATCTCAGCTGTTATGCTCTCCAACGAGCATAACACGCTCCAGCCCCGAGCAAAAGGGTCCTGTGCGGCCCGGCTCGTAGAAATCATGCTCAAAAAAAAAAAAAAAAAAAAAAAAAAAAAAAAAAAAAAAAAAAAAAAAAAAAAAAAAAAAAAAAAAAAAATGGTAAGGCAGAAACGCATACAGCGTTTCTGCCTTAGCTCACATGCACAACTTTAAAATAAAAAAAGGTTTGTGGGTGTATTCTATGTGTTACCCCTCATAGAGCCTAGTGAATATTTTAGCTAAAATAAAAGTAATTAATTTACAACATAAACTTAAGTATTTTATATTTAATAAAATTAATTCAATGAACTAGTAAGAATTAAATTATTTCCCTTCGTCAGTGGCGGGGTAAGTACCTATTGATATTTATTTGAATAAGTTCCCGCATAAGGCGAGGACTAATTGGAATACACTACTTTTCTGCTCTAGAGCAGAAATGTATCACTTTCAGCACACTTCTAAGAACAACAACGACCCACTTTCAGAGCATGAGATATAAAAAAATACAAATATTTCCGTATACATTATGTAATAAATTCATAATACTTACTTATAACAATTAGAGTACAGGGACAACCCCAGCTAACCTTTGAGCAATTGAGTGGAAAGTGGAAAAAAGCTTATTAGCTATATACCTACATACTTATCACACAGGCACGACGTCAAAATAATTATAAATACTTAGCGTTACAATATTTTTTTACGTCGTATAGACTTCTAAGTGAATCCAAAGACTATATGTAAGACCTATGTCCAGTCGCCATCACATACATCTGAGCTAACAAGCACGTCACAAACATCGGAACACACCTCTATTTTCAAGGCATTAGGGTGCATGTGCCGATATTTTTGAACATCTATAGTGTACCGATGTATGTGATGGCGACTGTACGTACCATGCATGCAATAAATGATGATTGTGATTATGAAGCCATGCAAAATGACACGCTCAAATGGATCTAAACATTAATCCTTATTCTCTCTACTCTAAACTTGAATTGTTCTACGTAGTCTAAAATTGTACACTGACATGTTGTGTATATTGTTTTTTTTTTGATGAAAGACTTAATTGTTTTATCTATTTTTAGTTTTATTTTTTTTATGTTTTTTAAATTGTACTTTGACATGTTATATGAATTATTTTGAATTTTAATGGAATATTAATAGAATCCATATTGTAAGCTTGTTTTTGTACGCCAAAAGGCAAAACATAGTGATACTAACATTTTCATCTTAAGACCACTGTAACCAGATGTACCTATGTTTAACAAATAAACACTTTTGAGTTTGAGTCTACAGCGACCCTATGAGGCCGCGGACTGGACGCCAGCGGGCAGCGGGGCGACGAGCGGCAGTTAATACATTCGAGGGACCCCAATGTATGGGGTAGGCGCTCACCGTCCCTCTGACCGCTGGCGTCCAGGCCGAACCTTAGAGTCGTGTGTAGATTATTTTGAGGTCCGCGTAGCTACATCTGCTACTGAATGTATATTGTGCCTACCTTTTTACCTTTTGTGATGTCACCATGTACCATTCTCACGGTTACCCTCTGTTTCCAGCCAAGTGTACAATCAAAGCTGCCACATATGCGGAATGCCAAGTTCTTCACAAGAAAGACTTCATTAAACTAATGATTACTTACCCCGAGTTAGTATTTAAGATAAGACATGAAATTGACGAGAGAATCAAACGTTGCCAGCGCAGGAAACATACAAGAAGCCACGAAAATAAACTGTCACTTAATATTTACATTTCCAAAGATTCCAAAAAGAGCAGCATCAAATGTTTGAAAGATAAATTGAGATCTATCCAAGGTATCCAATGGTATTACAGTCTGGCAAGCGCAAGTTAAACCCACTAGATTCAATTACGCGGTAACACTATTAAATGTCATACGCATACATTTTAACCAACGATGTTGCCTTGTGATAGAATCTATTGATTTCAATTTGCGACTCTTACTACTTATACTTAGGATAACGAAGTACAGATTGAACGAAATTGTTCCCACCCTGCTGATGGCAGGCTGCAAGCTGCAACGAATCTACCAATATAATTTTTTGGATATTATAGTTGCCTTGGACGTCTGAGTGGCTAATAAAACAAATTCGTAAAAAAAAATCTTACTAAGTAATTGCATTTTATTGTGGCGTTATCCCAGCTGCATCCTTGCAAAGGAGCAGTCTTTCCCATGCAGTCATGAGGGATCGACTAAGAAGAAGAAGACCTAAAGTTTGATTTTTTAGTTCATAGTTAGATTTGTTTAATTTTTTATTTATCATTTGTTAATTTGTAGGTAAAATGGTTAAAACCGACCAAGTCGATGATAATTTAGACCTGAGTTGTCTGGATCTTTACATCTTATCGGAGCACGTAAAGAAGAAGACAAAAATGTTCACGTGCTTGAGCGGGAAACTGCCGTGGATATTAGAAGCCGATTGCCATCTTGTACGGTTTTGGGAGCTCTATATACTTTTCCTGGTGTCCTACATATGCATCGTATACCCATACTACATTGGTTTCATGAGAACTTTTCCAGGCGGCGTTCTGTACTACCTCGAAATTGTCATATACATATCGCTATTGTTCAATATCGTAATGAACTGCGTAACCGCCGTGAAAACTAAAAAGAAATATATAAGAAAAATGCGTAGCATAATATCGTACAGATTAAATACTCTGGGATTTTATCTAGATTTGCTAGCAAATGTACCATTGGAGTATATTGTTTGGATACACACGTATACAATGCATCGTAGCGACCACAGGAACCATTTGTACTACATGAGTAAGGGAATCAAGTTATGCCTTGTCTGGAGAATTTCCAGCTTTTTTGAAAATTTGGAGAAAAAGTTACTACTTAATACTATAATTGTGAAAGTAAGTACCAAATTGATTATGATATGAACCGATTCGCACAATTATTTATTTACCAACTTGAAAGTCGCGGCGATGTTTCCATATTGGTCCCATTGTTTTAAAAATCCAGTTGGATGACGGGACCAAAGACGAATAGAGGGAACTTCTTTATTATATTAGGCACGCGTGTAGTGATTTCGGTAGTTTCTATTATAACTCGTGTATTTACCCCCGGAAATCACAAATTTGGTGAAGTGGAACTGATGATGATCATGGAACTCTTCAATGATGTAAAGTACGTCACAGATTCTGATATGATTCCGTTGAAGTAGCTACTAATGAAGTGCCAAAGGTGATTCTGATATCTCAAGGATCTCTCAACGACCGAACTCCTGAAATATTATCGGCTCACATTGGTATATTCTTTTGATTATTATCAACGCATTTGCTCACGTGGCAGTTCACGTGGTAAATAGGACGGGAAATGTGGCTCATGTATGACTGTATGTGGCTTGACCAAGTACTGAATTAAAGTAGGTTGAAAGTGTTGAAACTTTTTAAAAAGTAAATAACGTATAATATTTAGATTAAATATAACCAATTAGACCTACTTACTATATAAATCGCAAAAGCCCTACAACGAATATCAGGCGATTTCATACATACCTACATTTAAGTAAGTAGGTACATGTACCTAAATCTTTGTATCTGTCTGTCTGTGACCAATGGACCTATTTGAGTGCGTTTTTTTTAAATCAACATTAAATTTTCTGAGCTTACACTTGTTACCTTGTTGTGTCGAGGTGGTTTTAATTTTAAACTTAAATAGTTATCTTGTTAACGCGTGTGTTTACACGATATTCTGCCTATTTCAGGTTGCAAAATATTGTGTCTACATTTTTCTTCTATGTTACTGGTGCGGTGTTATTATATATATGGAGTCGTGTTTTGTGTCAAGATGCTCGGAAAATTCGTGGTTCAGCAAAGTATTAAATTGGGAGGACTTGGTACCAGAAGTTACCATTTGCAGGTGTGACCTGCGATCCAATATATACCTAGATCGTTCAATCTACTAAGATAAGCTCCACTCCTACGTACGCTATATAGAAGAAGCACACACTAGTACTTACGCAATAAGTTTCTGACAAATATTTACAAGCTTTTATTGCCGACTGAACACAAGGTGGACTGATGACCTGGTAAAGGTCGCGGGAGTCCGCTGGATGCGGGTGGCGCAGGACCGGTCATTTTGGCACTCTTTGGGGGATGCCTTTGTCCAGCAGTGGACGTCTTTCGGCTGATATGATGATGATTGCTGACTGTACTTTAACACCTCGTTGAGAGGGTTCCAATGAGCACAAACACAAGGGGTTTTTCTTGTGTAGTTTGAGAGTGCCATGGCCGCCTTCTGTCTCCTTCAGATTAGCTCATCATCATCTTCATCATCACCATATCAGCCAAAAGAAGTCGACTGCTGGACATAGGCCTCCCCCAAAGAGTGCCAAAGTAACCGGTCCTGCGCCACCCGCATCCAGCGCACTCCCGCGACCTTTACCAGGTCATCAGTCCACCCACGCCGCGCCTCAGATTAGCTCGGTGGTGCCATAATATTACGTTGTCATTGCACTTGCAAGTGGCTAAAAAAGTGATTGCAAATTATGAAGGATGCAATTTATTGGCATAGGAACATAACAGTGAAAGTTAATTGAAGGAGCGAGCGAAGCGAACGAAGTTCTCCGTTTCAGCTGGGCACAAAATTCTTTCGCCTGTTCTCTTCCACAGGTCGCATTTCTCAACCGATTCTCGTGAAATTTTGTGAGCAGGTTCGATAACTATATAGATGTTTTTGTCGATTCAGTTTTTGGAAAACAAAAATTAAAAAAAAGGTGCATGTCTTCGTAGATTAGACGATACACAATTCGCGTCAACGATCATCTGTTATTGCTGTATTTCGTATGTTTTAGGAAAGAGTTTCCCCTGGTCACATCCCTATATTTTGCGACGACCATGATACTAGCCGTCGGTTACGGAGACTTGGTTCCCGGGGATATATACGACATGAGCTTCGTTGCGTTTTTCAGCCTCTATGGTGTATTGCTAACCGGATATTGTGTGGCTGAATTTTCAGCCGTTGTCACTCATTCATCCAGGTAAGTACCTTTATAATAATAATAATAATATTTGCGGACAATCTTACACAAATCGACCTAGTCCCAAACTAAGCAAAGCTTGTACTATGGGTACTAGACGACGATATATATACTTATATAGAGAAATAAATACTTAAATACAGAGAAAACATCCATGACTCAGGAACAAATATTCGAATAAATATATTATTATTATAAGGAATATATATATTATTATAAGTCGGCCACATTAAATAATCTCAATCAAACGACGCGATAGATTTATTGTTCTTCAAATTTAAATAAACGGAATTAACAAAATATTGTAAAACACATTAAATTCGATTCTGAAGGGATCGAGTATAAACTGCTTTAGGCCGCATTCAACCAGACAGGAATACTTAATGACTTTATCCGAGGTTAAACTTCAAAATTGTAAAGACTGATCTCGGAATAGTCTATTTCGTATTAGACCAATCAAATTAGCTAAACCCGGACATAATTCGATAACTGTAATTTTCTTTTTCTATGATGTAAAGTATTGTTAGTTATAGTTAAAATAAAAAGAATTAAACATTTTAGGGTTCCGCGTCATTGTAAAAAAACCAAAAATCTAAATTTTTAACAAATTCTGATTTCATAAGTGCAGCATAATATGTAACTTTGTAAAAGTGCCTCTATTATGATATAAAGCTTGCATTCCAGTTAAAGAAATCAACATTAATCTAATTAATCAACCGGGACTATTAATAATAAAGAAAGTTCAGTAAGTTACACATTTTCTGGCTTATCTTACCAGAAATTATAGATAACTGCAATTTAACAAATTATTCTGAATAGTATATTATGTGTGTTGATAAATTATTAAAAATTAAACAGATTCTCTTTGCGGATTTCTAAAATCACAAATATTGGTAGTTTTTGGAAAACCAAAATACATAACTACTTGGAAAGTGTTTGATTTATGCGGTCAACATATTATTAGTACTATAAGAAACAAATTAAACAAAAAATATCCACGATTATTAATTAATTCATATTTTTTCGTATTTAAGTTTTAATATGAACCTTATCTCTTGCAGAATTAGGCCGTCATTGCTTTGCGCCTCAACTACCGACCGTGCTGTCGCGAGTCGCAGGCATTCAAGGCCGAAACGCACTGACAGCGGTGGCGAAGCGGCGCGGGGTGGCGCGGAGGCGGTACTTGTAATGTTCGAGCTAATATGAAAGGATCCGAACGCTTTTTTCCCGGCCGGTATTTTGTGCGGACCCATTCGTATTAGATCGAACATTACAGCCGGTACCACCTCCACACTGCGCCGCGCCGCCGCCACAGCGGTGGCGAAGCGGCGCGCCGCTTCGCCACCGCTGTCAATGCGTTTCGGCCTTCATTTATTATGGATAGGTCAATGATTGTCAAACATTTATAAACACGAACGTGGCGTTTACCACGGTTCGGCTAGGGTGGAGATTTATTGAAATATTGTGTTCATTAGATCGATAATAACTAAGTTGTTCAGCATGAGACATAATTGTCGTGGAATGTCGATTACCTATTTATAAGCACTCAGTCTTCTGTATAGAATTATTTAAATAAAATATGTTACTTATGTGGGTGCAGAAAGGGGCATTATTGGAATGATTCTTATTCGAATAAACATTTATTCGCGAATAATTTATTCGTCTACACTTTCGAATGACGAATGATTTATTCTCATTTCATTCCAATAAATCCACGAATAATATTTAAGGATGCGGTTGCTCGTTGTAACACGTACACGAATTTAACACGATCACTACAAGTGTACCTATTTTCAAGTATTAATACCCTTTTCTACTAATTAACAATATTTTTGTGAGTTAAATGAGTCACTTCATGGGGCATTTAACAGGTTTGTTTCAATATGTCATGTGTGTGGGCTTGTCCATATATTACGTCGTCGTTTTTAGGGTTCCGTACTCAAAGAGTAAAACGGGACCCTATTACTAAGATTCCGCTGTCCGTCTGTCTGTCTGTCTGTCTGTCTGTCCGTCTGTCACCAGGCTGTATCTCACGAACCGTGATAGGTAGACAGTTGAAATTTTCACAGGTGATGTATTTCTGTTGCGGCTATAACAACAAATACTAAAACACAGATTTTTTATTTTCTTTTTTTTTCTTATACAATCTTACACAAATCGATCTAGTCCCAAACTAAGCAAACTACTATGGGTACTAGACGACGATAAACATACTTATATAGATAAATAAATACATAAATACATAGAAAACATCCATGACTCAGGAGCACATATTTGTGCTCATCACACAAAGAAATGCCCTTACCGGGATTCGAACCCGGGACCTCCGGCTACGCAGGCAGGGTCACTACGAGGGTCAAACTAAAAGTTTCGGGAATAAAAAAAAATATGCAGTAACATTGATTTAAGTATTTTTTTTTGTTTTTCAAAGTATTCTCTTTTATATAACTATTAGTATATAAATTATTAGTATATAAATTTAATTTAAACTAATACAATGACATGTAATATTAATAATATTATAAATAAAAGACTTATGACTTATGACTTATATTTTATGCACTTTTCCATGCGTTCAAACCAGTCGTTAAAACACTTATTGAACGCTGAAAAAGAGTCGACAAAATGGCCATTTTAAAAGCCTCCACTGCTTCTGCCGGTGTCTGAAACACCGCGCCCACCACGCAACTTATCCTTGATTTTGGAGAATGTGAAAAAGTCGTTGGGACTTAGGTCAGGGCTGTATGGAAGATGGTCCAGTAGTTCGACTTTTTCACCTTCCAGGTACTCATTTGTTTTACGAGCGGTGTGAGGGCTGGCATTGTCGTGGTGAAGGATGATGCGGCGACTAGGCCTTTTTTCCTAAGTTCAGCAAAGACACTCGGCAAACCAATACTTGTATACCAATCGGCTTTGACCGTTCTACGATCTTCAAGTGGAATAGTAGCCACGTGACCCGATTTGGAGACAAACATAGCCACCATCTTCTTGGCCTTGCTGCGAGAGCGAATAACTTTTGTTGGCTTGAAGCTCGTCTTCGTTACCCCATACTCGAGATTGGTTTTTAGTTTCAGGCTCATATGCGTATATCCACGACTCGTCACCTGATACGACCCTAAAAACTGCATTTGAGCTTCCTCCGTTGAATTTATTCAATGTTTTGCGGCACCAATTGACACGAGTCGTTTTCTGCTCGTCAGACAATAAGTGCGGGATCCAACGGGAAAACAACTTTCGCACGCCTAGTTCTTCCTGTAAAATAACTTGTATCTGACTCATTCCAATCCCCAAAGACTCCTGAATTTCCCGATATGTCACATACCTGTCTTCTTTTATCAGCTGACTCACAATGTGGACGTTTTCTTGCGTAACTGCCGATTTTGGTCGACCTTCACGCGCGTCGTCCGTGAGGGATACTTGGCCACGTTGAAATTCTGAATACCACCTGTATATTGTCGTCTTTGAAGGTGTTTCATTACTAAAAGCAGCAATCATCCGGTCTCCACATTGTTTTTGTGTTCATCCACTTTGAAAGTCGTAATAAATTTTTACGGGACAATTTTATCTTCAGCGGCAACTCAACAACTCGAAAAAACAATTGAAACTGAACCATTGTTTTGTTAGGGTTCCGTACTCAAGGAGTAAAACGGGACACTATTACTAAGACTCCGCTGTCCGTCTGTCTGTCTGTCTGTCAGTCTGTCAGTCTCTCTGTCTGTCCGTCTGTCACCAGGCTGTGTCTTAACAACAGTGATAGTTTGACAGCTGAAATTTTCACAGATGATGTATTTCTGTTGCCGCTATAACAACAAATACTAAAAACCAGTTTTTTTTTTCTTTTACAATCTCACACAAATCGGCTTAGTCCCAAACTAAGCAAAGCTTGTATTATGGGTACTAGACGAACGATAAACATACTTATATAGATAAATAAATACCTAAATACACAGAAAACATCCATGACTCAGGACTTGGCCGGTTGTTTTTTGTCAATTCTTGACCCCCCCTCCTATCATCATCCAGTTAATTCCTAAATGGACACTACCCGCCTCATAAAATGACTACCGTCATCCAATAGACCCCCCCCCCCCCTGTTTTGAAATGACGTAATTTATGGACAGCCACTGTCTGTAATTGGATCAATGTTATGTTATTAGAGGCGATTACGCATGTAAGATTGTTCAACTATATACCTGTAATTGTACATTGTATGTACTTAATCATGTTATATTCTGATCTGTGTGTTTTTAGGGTTCCGTGCCTCAAAATAGAAAAACGAAACCCTTATAGGATCACTTTGTTGTCCGTCCGTCCGTCTGTCAATACCCTTTTTCTCAGGAACGCGTGGAGGTATCAATCATTAAAAGTTTGAATTCCTGTGCATAGTGTGTGCATACATTATTTTAGAATTAATATTTTTTATATTAATGTTGCTGTGCCCTAACAGGGTTATGCTGGAACTGTATTTATATGTAACATCTTGTAAGACCCATACTGCAACAAATAAATGAATTAAGCTGAAATTTATATCAAATACTCAGGTTTACTGTCTTTTGGAGCTGTGAAAAAATCAAACTTCTAAGACAACGCAATCAAAAGATACAGCTGTTTATGCCGCAAATTTCCGCAAGTTTTCGAAACCCGCAAGGGAATCAAAACCTACTTCCCGTGCACTCAGAAACTTGAAATTTGGTGCGAAGCAACGCCCTATAGCACATATAAAGGAAAAATAGCAAAAACCGTAAATTTTTAGTTACATCACTGAAAATTGTATGTCCAGTATATACTGACACGTACTAAGTATGTGAATACATACATAGTGAGTGTCAGTTTATAGTGGACTTGGTTTTATTGTACGGGGTGGTCCGGAACCCTCGGTGCGCGAGTCTGACTCGCACTTGACCGGTTTTTTTTTCACCCGTGGTAAAGCCGAAATAGTAAAAATAAAACAGGTGAAATAATTACAATTAATATCCGTTTCACCATGCACGGCGATGTTAATTGGTACCCTTGATGAAGCGGTAACCTTTTTCTAACAAATTTAGAAACTTGGTATCTCTGTTCTGTCTGTAGGAAATTATTACGTTTTTGAGATATATTCCATTAAAAAGCATTCCTACAATATTCGTTCAAAATATTATTCCCGAAAAGCATTACGAATGATTATGCGAATGAAGAAGTTATTCGCGAATAAATATTGGCGAATAAATATTCGAAATATTTATTCGTCATTCGCAAATAATCCTATTTATTCTTAAACGTTATTCGTATTCGAATAAATTTATCCCATCTCTGGGTGGGTGACAATAAGCATATCTTCTCTTTTTTTTGGCGTTCTGGCCTGTCGGCTCAATTTTGCCAATAAGGATATCGACTACCGTAGGCTCAAAGGGCGTAAGGGACGAAATGCCCATGCCCATATCCCGTGAACTCTCAATCTTGAAATTTGGTACGAAGTATTTATAGCACAAATAAAGGAAAAATTGCGAAAACCGTAAATTTTTAGTTACATCACTGAAAATTTGATGTCCAGTATAAACTGACACGCACTAAGTATGTAAATACATACTTAGTGAGTGTCAGTTTATAGTGGACCTGTTTCTATTGTACGGGGTGGTCCGGAACACTTGACCGGTTTTTTTATGCTAACCACGATCATGACATCATCTCTTTCATTTACTTAACAGTTAAGAGTTTACTTATGTTTTCGATGATAAAAGCAAATCAATCGTTGCTTACGCCCTTTGGACCAGAGTTTTCAAAGGGCGTAAGGGACAAACTGTGTTTTTTTTTTATTAGAGCTAAAAATCCTACAATTAGGATATTTCGTTATATTTGTTTTATTTGTACACGGCGCGGTCGGTGCAAAACACGTAATTGAAATAAACTCGTTAAGACGGGTTCGCCGTGCGCTCGCCCGCTGGCGCCCCACTCTCTCCCCACCTCGCACCCACCGCATGCATCTGGCTCCACGACAAGGTCGCGAGTATTTTCAATTAAATTTTCAATTTCTTAAGCGTGAAATTAACATGCTTGATTTTGATGAAATCATGATTATCGTTCACAAAAGGCTATAAGTAAACAAAAAAATCATAGTTACTATTTATAATTACTGAGAAATACATTATTATTAAAACGTTACAAATAAATGTTTAAATATTGTCTTAAATGTCTAAAAAGACGCAATATAGCTTAAACAGATAAAAACATCATAGTTACCATTTTGGCTTGTCTAGATAATGAGATCAGAGGAAAACTGTGAAAAAAAACGTATATGCGAATTTGATTTCAGTTTAATTTTGCTATTAAGTGATCGAATTTGAATGCACCTCAAAGTTATACTAACAAGGTACTTGGTTACCTTTTTTACTTTTAGGAAAAAGTTAGGTAGTGTACGTTAACTCGTGTTTTTTTTAACTACGGTTACGATCGCAGATTTTTTACTTAATACATTTCATTAATATTTGATACTGAATAGTAAAATCCGATAAAACAATAAAAACAACGAGTTTACGAATTATGTCCAGGGTAAGCTAATTTGATTGGTCTATATCGAATCCGGCCGCAAACGGAAAAGCTCAATAAAAAGGGAGAGAATGTATGAAGATTAAACCTGTAGGTACGGTAGGTATAACCATCTTGTTAGGAAACATAGCTACCAGCCGTGCTAATATTTGAACATTATCAGTCTAACTAGCTATGTTTAATATTACCTCAAATCTTAACCATACGTAGCTTTTAGTACTATGAACCGATATTGTTAGAAAAATTGTAAGCTAGTCTACCAAAGCGTAATTATTATTTGAAAATGTATCGAGCAGCAATGTAATGCTTACACTCATCTCATTGGACACATGGAAGAAGCGGGTTACTTGTAACAGTTGTGACGTCACATCAGTAAGACAATGTGTCTGAATTCTTTTATAAGGTTAAAAAAAAATAGTAGTTAAGAAAAAAATCTTGCAATATCGGTTCGTAGCCCTAACACCTACCTCTGGTTACAATTTGAGGTAATATTAAAAATACACGCTGTATAGGTAGGTATTTAAGTCCCACTGCTGGTCTGCTGTATCCACAACCTCCTCTCATGTAGGTACCTAAAGTCGACGTCAAATATATTATACATGTATAGGTACAGTCAGCATCAGATAGTAGCTGCCAAGGTAATATACAGGGTGGAAAGATACGTCGGGCCCTGGAGGAAAACTACCTTAAATCCTTAAGCTGGCTCATTTTACTTAAAGGAGACATTCCTTTATTTTTAAAAAGAAACAAAACTGCATTAAAAGGTTTTTTAAAAAGCCTTACACACGGCCGGGAATCGAACCCGGTCGAATCTGTCTAAAAATCTGAGTTAGTTTTTTTGCGTAAATTAATAGTTCTAGGTGTAAGGAACTATTGTTGCTAAGGAACTATGTAACTGAAATCACAGGAAAATGCTGTATTTCATAGTTTAATGTACGGAAATGGACTTCCCCCTACTAACCCGTTTAGTATGTCTGTATGTAAGTATGGGGAGATGTGACATCTGAAACTAGACGAAATTGGTAAATTCGTAGTTTTATTTATTTATTTTCATTATTTACACCAAACTTTTCAAAACTGTAATAAAATATCATTCCCATACTTAGGTACCTACCCATAGTAGGTACTGTTTGTACGAGGAGATCCATTTCCGTATTTAAACTGTGAAATTCAGCAATTTCCTGTGATTGTAGATCAGGGTTATTTAGCAATAAGCGTTCCATACATCTAGAACTATTTATTTACGCAAAAAAACGAACTCAGATTTTTAGACAGATTCGACCGGGTTCGATTCCCGGCCGTGCATGAGGCTTTTTTGAAAATCTTTGAATGCAGTTTTGTTTCTTTTTAAAAATAGAGGAATGTCTCCTTTAAGTAAAATGAGCCAGCTTAAGGATTTAAGGTAGTTTCCCTCCGGGGCCCGGCTTATCTTTCCACCCTGTATATCGCAACACGTCTTTATTACTATAGGAGTAAGGATGTGTTACGATATGTTTGCCTACGTTGGCTGCTACAAACTATATGACGCTGAGTGTACACTTACGTAGGTATACATTGACCAGTGTGTGTTGCCAGTGATGACGTATGACACCGAAACGTGGTCGCTTACTATGGGCCTCATAAGAAGGCTCAAAGTCACCCAAAGAAAAGAGCAATGGAGAGGGCTATGCTGGGAGTTTCTCTGCGCCGCAGCAGAACATAGGTAACCGATATAGCCATTCGAATCGCTAAACTTAAGTGGCAGTGGGCGGGGCACATTGCACGTAGAACCGATGGCCGTTGGGGCGGAAAGGTTATCAAGTGGCGACCGGAAGGCGCAGCGTATGTAGACCCCCCAGGTGAACTGATGACCTGGTAAAGGTCGCGCGAGTACGCTGGATGCGGCTGGCGCAGAACCGGTCATTGTGGCACTCTTTGGGGGAGGCCTATGTCCAGCAGTGGACGTCTTTCGGCTGATATGATGACACTTTATACCTTATTACATAGGAATAACGTGCATTAAGTGTAGTTTGACGTCGACTTTAGTACCAACTAAATTGGTTTGTCGGACCGTTGTGGTCGCGAACATTTCACTCGCGTGTCTTATTGGTGGGTGGGTACGTAGGTAGTAGTACCTAAAAACCTCGCAAACGATCCTCCAAAGCTATGATGTCATTCGCAGCACGATTCTAATAACGTTTTCTCACAAACACATTTTGCATTAGGACAAAAACTGCCTTCTTGGAACTTATACTAACGATCGACAAATTTATGAAAGAAAATAAAATGCACCGGACTATCAAGGAAAGAATAATGGCATTCTATGAACTACAATGGCACTACAACTTGGTAACGTTTACCTCTTTACCGTTTTAAAAATAAAAAATAAATAAATAAAATTGATTTATTTCAGGCAAAGACCCATATTTTAACACAAGGAAACAAAAGCAATAATAATAATAAAACAATCGACACAAACACTTACTTAATATTACATATTTGTTTTATTAGTCCTTGTTTGTGAACGGGCAACGCGTGCGGCGGCGCGGAAAGCGTTCTATGACGCGAGTATGGAAATGCTCACGCAGCTATACGTAAACTCCTAACGCCATCTATGTTTGTGTTTGGGTGACTCCTGACGTAGGAATCGCGGCGCCGAACGTTTTGCTTGTCGGTCTTAGGTTCTGCAACGTGATGGCACCAATAACTGACACTTTACTTCTTTTTTAATGCGACATTGAGCCTAAAGGCTGGTTTCCACTTTGATTAGTGATTAGTGCGAGTTCATACATTTGCTGCAAGTGCGAGTAGCTTTTGTATGGACTCGCACTAATCACTAATCAAAGTGGAAACCAGCCTTTAGACAGTGTCTATCCTTCTTTCATCCAGAACAATATTATTGACACCGGTCGTTTTGTGTAAAAATGGTTAATTAAAAACCGGCCAAGTGCGAGTCAGACTCGCGCACGAAGAGTTCCGTATCATTGTCTATACATATTTATTTCATTCTGTTTTTTAGTATTTTTTGTTATAGCGGCAACAGAAATACATCACCTGTGAAAATTTCAACTGTGTTTTCTGTCATGGTTCATTCTGGTGACAGACAGATAGACAGACAGACGGACGGACAGCGGAGCCTTAGTAATAGGGTCCCGTTTTACTCTTTGAGTACGGAACCCTAAAAATGAAGGTGTGTCAGCGCCTTTGTATAAAATCAAGATTTCTTAAGCGCATCGTTAAGAGATTGAGTGTATTCTTTTGCCGATACCTTAATAAGATAATAAATTTGAATTTTACTTTATTTTATGGATTGCTATAGATATCTTCTAAATAATGTGGGAATCGTTTACTGGAGCTTGGGTGTCGATTACTGGAGATTGCATATTCTTGCTTGTTCCAATTTTTCAATGAACCTATCTGTTTGGTTAATAAAAAGCGAATATTTCATTTATTAGGAATATATTTTATATTCTTCTTATAATTGTTCTAAGTGCACATCTATTATTTTTTTAACTTCAGCCGCCCAAAGGCATATTAAAAGGCCTTGTCCTCTTCAAGGGTATTTAAACCATTCTAAATTGAAACAGAGTTGCATTTGTTTCGTTTCGTTCGATTTTAAAACAAAACAAATTCTACTCTATTTCCCATGGCATTTGATTCAAGTTTTATTGCCATTATTTCTCGTATGGTGGGCGGCTAGAGGGACACAACCTCCTTAAAGTGTTGATTATTTGTGCTATCACATTATGTATGTATAGATACGGTTTATTTTTTTGTCAAATTCATTGTGATTTAGGGGGTGGAATTAACGAGCGACAATTGGTTAGAGAAGACTGTAGTACCTGCTGAACTGCGAAAGAAAGTATTACACCAAGCGCGATTCAAAACGCTTACGTCTATTAAATTCTTCCAAGTCAAGAATAAAGAATTTATACATACTCTGACCGAATGTAAGTACATAATTCTAACCCATGTTCAAATAACTAACTATACTTAAACGTTTACTTTATTGACTTATATCTGTCTCAGCGGCAAGGGATATAATTCTTCCACCTGGAGAAATTGTGTACTATGGGGGTACTGTGTCAAGAGAACTTTACATTATAGAAAGCGGATACTGCTTACTAACTTCAAAACAATTCAGGGAGACAAAGAAAGAAAGGGTTATCGGCCCGGGTAATCATTTAGGTCTGTTAGTTTTACTCTACGGAGTGCCTGCCGTGAGTTCGGTGGTGACTCTGACACATTGTAAGGTACGGATGTTTTTATCATGTTATATTCATTTTCAACTCTGCAGCATATCCAAGATCTACGAAACAAGACCATTATCTCATTCCATCTCACCCAAATTCTCACCGGACACGGCTACCACAAATCCTAACTATACCGCTTCAAGATAACGACGCTGCCCGTGCGATGGAAGCACCTCACAATCCATCGACCACCTTTTAAAATACTGCCCGCAATTCACAAACCCAAGATTTAACCACAAAATCACCTGCCATACAACCTGCAGGAAATCATTCGTAAAGAAACTACAATAGCCTCATTTTGCAAACTCGCTTCCTCCATAGTCAATAACCTGAAAAAGTTCAATGGCACATAGTTCACTCTCCATTTCATCCATTACAACCATCACTCATCAATCTCATCATTCATACACAGAATCACTAGTTCCATTAGAAATCATCGCTACATAGTATAAAACAAAGTCGCTTCCCGCTGTCTGTCTGTCTGTCAGGTATAGGTATCTATGTAAAAATAACCATTGTTCTAGAAAATTAAATGAAATTATTCATGAAAATAAGGTGTAATCATATACTGGTAACAGGCGATTAGCTAAATGGTAACAAATCCTGGAAACTGCAAACCATAGACGAACTAAACTAGAGAGTTGGCAAAACCTAAACAGAGTCGAGTTCCTTATATATAGAAAATCCGCTGAAGAGACCATAGAGAGATCTCCGTGCCATTCATTTCGTATGGAGAATTCATTTCGTATCCTGTTAGAACTCAATGAAAGGGTTCGTACAAATAGGTGGTGGCAGTGAGTCAACCCGAGCTCATAGAATGGTAGGTGTGGATATTTGTCTGCAGAGGCGTATTTACAACATCCCTTTTATTTCTGCCATTCAGCAGTGAGCTCGTACACTAACTAATCTAACTATAGTTCGTCTATGGTAGAAACTCGTGAATCTAGTCCGGTTTGGTTACCGTTCCCAAATTGGAACTCCACGTGCGAAAGAAATGTATGTTTGCAGTTGATAAGTATTTGTCATTCAGCATATACGTCTGCCTTAAGTCTTTTTCCCGCTATGAGAGAACATGATAATCTGCTGACACCGGATGAACTACGATATATTGAAGAACTAGCGGCAACTCAAACTACCGACGACTATTTGAAACATCACATGCATAAATCAGACAAAAAAATCAAGATAACCAGTATGTTTCAAAACTTTTTTGACGGTATGTGTATGATCCTAATATATTTAAGTCAGTTTGTGTGTAAAATTTTATACTAAAAGAACGCAGGCAAACGTGCGGTATAAAATATACCCTAATACACCCAGAAAGTCCATTGTACACGCAGGTGAAATAATTTGTAAACAGCCACGCGGACTGATGCACATACTTTTACTAACCCTTTCAGTGCGCATGACGCCGGGGTCGGCACCATGCCGTTTGCAACTCCGCCGTACTGATGGCGCCGCCTCGGTGCCATAACATTATTGCGTTTATTTCATAAAATCGATTAAGTGGGGTTACTTTTTCTTGTTTTTTTGTATAATTAACAAACTGAGCTGTAATGTTCAATACGACTAAAACACAAAATTATCTGTATATATTGTAATATTTCACTCCAAACTTTCATTTCACTTTTTCTGTATGAAATGGCTTGAAAACATTTCTGAAGTCCTTTAACAAATCATAGAGTGGATAATATAGGTTAGAAAAAAGTAATTTTGAAGAAAATATGTCTAAGTTTAATGGGGTAAAACCTCTTGGCGCCTAGGTCGGCGCATCGGGTTTACCGAGCTTTTTGTTAGTTCTGCGCCTTAGCGAGCGGTGCGCAAAGCGCGGACAGCGTTCGCCCTGAAAGTTTAGGTACTGTATCGATGCGTGTCTGTGTGACCTATAGCGGCTTCTACACGTGCCAGAAATTGCGTGCAAGTTTAACTACATTGCGGTATTTGATAGATGAATTGAACTCAGTATGCAACAGTAACCCGCAATGTAATAAAACTTGCATGCAATTTCTTGCATGTGTAAATTTCACTTATGCGTGCGTCGCATCGAACGTTTGTACGGACTTGTTTAACGGCTTGAAGCTGTGACACAGCCTGAGCCACAGCTGTGAGGGCTGTGTCACAGTGATCTACTGTGACACAGCCCTCGCAGCCACGTGGTCTTGGTCTCTGTACGTGTGCTAGTCTACGGACCTACTTCGTGAAAAAAAAACCAACACTCACTGTTTAATTCTAGAATCGTTCACAAATGTTTACATTCATTACAAGAGTAAAAAGCAGAGTTACTTGAAGTCATTCAAACAATTCAACGCACTGGAATACGTCGCTCCGTATTTACTGATTCCCATCGTCATAAAACCAGATGGCATATTCCTCAAGACTTGGGCCATTTTGCGTGTGACAGCAGCCTTTTTATTATGTTTATTGATACCTGTAAGTCAGTTATTCACTTGCATAGTTGCATATCAAAATATCATCATATTATGAGATAAATAAAAATCAAAATCATTTCATAGACGTATAATACATTTGAATATGAAATTGCCCTGTACCAGGGAAACATAGCTCAGGACCCAAAGATTATATTTTAGTCAATAAATATTTCTAGGTATATTAACACTTTATACACTCGCGCTTTCTCGCTTTCTAAAACATTCAAAATAAAGGTACTTAAATAAATATCGCGATAGACCTGTGTTAAATAATAATTTAAAATTTTATTTATATTTCAGATTACTGTTTCAATGGCGCCTATGTTCAAAATGTTTAACATTCCAATATTAGTGCTGGAATGTTTTTGTTACATCGACTTGTACTTGATGTTCCATGTTGGTTACTACGGCTCCAAAAACCAACTTATTATCCATCCCTATTTAACTGCTAGAAACTATGCTAAGGTTTCCTGCATTTCTTATTATTGAATATCTTTTCTCGTCTCAAAGTAAAATTATTTATGAGATTATTACAAATTCAGCATTATTTTTCAGAGGGGATTTTTAATGGATTTCCTAACGTGCTGCCCGTGGTACGCGATATGGCGAGCGTTCATGCCGAAACACAACGAAGGCCACACCGTTGAAGAACATTACATAAGCCCACACATGTTTCACTGTTTGCTAAGAATGGTGAACGTACTGCAAATTTATAAGCTGTATGCTGTTTTCTGGACTGAATCCATAGGAGCTTTGAAACGGGTAATATTAACTAGGTACTTTTACTTCAGTTGGTTAATAATAAATAATAAATAAATAAAATAAATATTTGCGGACATTCTTACACAAATCGACCTAGTCCCAAACTAAGCAAAGCTTGTACTATGGGTACTAGACGAAGATAAACATACTTATATAGAGAAATAAATACTTAAATACATAGAAAAACATCCATGACTCAGGAACAAATATTCATGCTCATCACACAAATAAATGCCCTTACCGGGATTCGAACCCAGGACCTCTTGCTTCGTAGGCAGGGTCACTACCAACTAGGCTAAAGCGGTCGTCAATGTACTTTTCTCAAACATGCTCGGAAATGTATGCGTTAATGTCACGAAATGAAGACATGAAGTTCCTTGTTTATGGCTGCCTACATTACTTCTTGGCCTAGGCCAAGAAGTAATGTATGAAAACCCTAACTAAAAACATTATTGGCCGCTACTCTAACTTTTTAAATTTGCTTACTGATAGTAAACAGACAAAGGAAAAAATACATACTGCCAACCACCAATACTTTTTTTTAATTGTTTTAGTTTTTAGTAAAAAAAAAATTGTTAGTTTTTTACATTTTTTTTGTTATTTTTCGTTTATTTTTTAGTGTTGTTTATCGTTTTTAATAATTTAAAAAAAAAAAAATTATTTTCTTGATGTTTGTCTATTTTTTAATGTAAAAATTTTTGTAGGGTCTTTTATGTTATTTTTAAGTTTTTTTTTATCTATTTTTCCTTTTTGTTTTACTTTTTTTAATGTTTTTTTTTTGTCGTTTTTTTTAATTTTTTCAAGTTTTCCTTTTTGTTTTACTTTTTTTAGTGTTTTTTTTTCCATTTTTTTGTTTTTTTTTTGTTTTTTTTTTTTTTCGTTTTTTTGTTTTTTTTTGTTTTTTTTTATGTTTTTGTTTGTTTTTTTTGTTTTTTTCCTTTTTTTTTGTTTGTTTTTCTTTTTTTTTGCCCATTTTTTGTTTTTTTTCCTTTTTTTTTTGTTTTTTGTCATTTTTTTAGTTGTTTTTTTTTTGTTTTTTTGGTTGTTTTTTTTTAATATTTTTTTCCTTTTTGTTTTACTCTTGTAATGTTTTTTTAATATTATTTTTTTTATGTTTTTTTTTTCTTTTTTAGATTTTTTTATCTAGAATCATTCTCACTTTAGTGAGGTGAAAAGGATTCTATTTTTAAACCACTCACATTCGCTAGCTCGTGTTTCAATTCCGCACTCGCGGTTAAATTATAACTGCACCCTTGTATAACAAATAACTATTTATTATTTCCTCACATCGTTTAAGAAAAGCACTATACAAGCCTCGGCCGGAACAGGGATTGCTGGACTCGTTGTATCCGGCCTCGTCTACGACTCGGCCGTCTAGCCCAAACTCGTCCATCAATCCCTTACTTCACGGCCTTTGCAGTAATGTACTATTAGTAGTATTTTATTACATTGGGTAAAGTCCTTTCCTATGATTTTTGACGCGCGCTTCAAGTATTAAAATTAAAGTAACCATTTATGTTTCAGGCTTATGTCATGAGTGTAGTACAATTCATTCTATTGATGTTGTTCTTTCTGAACCTCTACACCTCGATAATAATAACTATGTCGTGCCGTTTCGTCGTAGCGTCCAATCCCATTGACTTTAAAGACAAGTTAAGCAGTTTTTTATTTGAAGGACCACTCATAAAAACTGAATTTCACTCTAGTGGGAACATGATATGTAAAAAAGGTAAGTAGTAGTTTCTGAGGAGTTACGCGCAGGCGCCAGGCCAAGCAACGGTACGTGTGAAGCATAGCAGCATTATGCTGCTTTGTAGCGGAAATCGCTTGTAGAGGCATGACTCATATTCGAGTCGTTGGGATTGAATGGGTTACAGGCTACGGGGTACGTATGGCGTGGGACTCGTAGCATCTCTGCGCCTAAATAGTTAAGTATAAACGTACCTGGATGACAATGACTGGCATCACAAAGCGATAGAAAACAAAAACTGTTTTTAGTAGAACAACATTAAGGGGATCCCATACGCCAATGACCTTCGATCTGAATCCCTAAGTTTTCTGATGTTTTTTGTAGCTTATCATATTAACAACAACAGCAATAAAGTATCCCAGATTTACTTCAAACATCACTGTGTTCGAGATATTTGGAATCAAAGTTGAACAATTTTAGACCAAAAAACAGGTTTTCCGGCCATAACTCTTGTGTTAATTAGAACAATGACTGAATGTTGTGTTGTGTTCGTTAATTAGAATGTTGGCGCGAATTTTTTGATTTACGATCAAAGGAAAAGGGTATATGGTACAGAACGGTTCAGCCACAACTCCCGCGGTCTCCATGGTTTGATGAATGCGCCCTAAACCGCGCAGACACAGTACTCGCTATGAGGCTTCGCTGCGGACACATGCCTTTAAACAAATTTGCTTATCTGATGAGAAAAGTTCCATCACCGAATTGTACCGAGTGTGATGTTGAGGAAGATGTGTATCATATTTTAATGGAATGTGTCCGCAATGAATCGGCCCGTAGACAGATCGTGGATGAAGCCTTTCACGAAATTGGTGGATGTAACTACATTCTGGCTCACCCAATTTCAGATTCAGCACTCCTTATCTATAAGCTAGTAAGAATAGGTTTAAGTAGAAGATAGAGCTATGTATAGATGTATATACAGAGCGACATCGTCACTCAGTGACAAAGCTCTTCAAATAAAGAAAAAAAAAAAAAATAGTTTAAAATCAAAACCCTACACACGTTTATAGAGACATCAGAGACGAACCCAAATATGTAGATTTCGTATATGTTAGATCTTTCACAGCAATCTTATAACAAAAAAAGTGTTTTTTTAGACAATGTTTAAAAATATCATAAAAAAATAACTATTCATTTCTTTCAAAATATGGTACACCAAACTGGAGATTAAATATTGAAGAACCGATAGCCGTTTGCTTTATGATTCTATCTGTAGCGCAAAAGTATTTGTATCGATTCAAAACTAGTCAAAAATCGATGAAAACCTCGGGTAGCCCCTTAAGTATAGGTACTCATTAAGAACTTAACTAAGTGATAAAATAGGTATGATACGGTAAGCATAAACTCCGTATCTCTCTCGCTCGCAATCAGAGTTCCTTTGTATAGTATTTATAAAGCACTATCAAAGTACTATGAACGTATTAAGGTACCTGGTTAAAATTGTTGTTTGGGGCCGGCTCACGGTCAAACATACAGCTTATGCCTAATACCACTACTAAAACTTAAAGGGTCGTGAGAGCAGTTCATAAGATAGAGTTGCTTTTTCAGCCCTCTTAACTAGTTTTGGTGGAGGTTTTAGGGACACCCTGGTATTGGAATCTATATGTATTGAATGACAAACCAATTGCATCTTAAAACATAATTATTTCATAGTTTTCATTTTACAGGCTCGTGGATAGACATGGCAAAAAACGTGATGAACACAAATTACATAACACCCAGAACAGCAATTCTACTAGGTTACTACTGGACCACATCGACTTTCAGCGGCGCCGGTTTCGGCGACATCACGGCTCAAGACACCACGAACATGATCATGTCCATATGCATATCAGTACATGGGGTTTTGTTCTTTGGGTAAATATTTATTTCGCCTCACCAGTTGGAAATGGCTTCTTCTATGAGCGTCTATTTTATTCGCCAACTTAGTTACAAATTATGCAATTTAAAGTGACGAATATATCAAACTAAGTATCAAGACAACTAAATTTCTGTCAGAATTGTATTTGAACTACTCGCCTGGCTCATAGTTCAACATAACTAAACTTCCCTTGCGTGGCTTTCATTACTAGTGGAACTTAGTGCTTTTGTTTATTCTACTACCCGAAGGTTGTATGGAAGAAAGAAAAGATTTGACTAGTCAAACTCATCATCATCAATCAAAATCTGATCTAGAATAATTTTTAGTATTTCTTGTACTAAGCAAAAAAAAATCCCATTTAAGACCTAGTATTACCAGGAGCACAGAATAAGTAATAGGCAGGAGTAGAATTTACTATAGTAGACTTTGATTTGTTTCAGATACGTTTATGCTCGGATTGCATCTCTGAAAGCCATGGCGGACCAGATGGTAACAAAATTCCAGGAAAACCTAAAACAATTGCAATTATTTTTAACCAGAGAAAAAGTACCATCGATATTAAAGCAAAATGTCTTGGATCACTGGAAATACCAATGGAAAAGAACCGGTGGTTGGTCGGTAAGTATCCCCATATTGGACACTTCAATGAATCGGTATCAAATATATCTTAGGTAAGCTAGAGCAAAAGCTAAGAATTTTTGTCTTCTACAATACCTAGCGCAGTGGGATAGTATAATAAATCAAGTGTAAAATAAAAGCGGCCAAGTGCGAGTCCGACTCGCACATGAAGGGTTCCGTTAAATAAATTGCTTTTTACGATTTATGACGTATTAAAAAAAACTACTTACTAGATCTCGTTCAAACCAATTTTCGTTGAAAGTTTGCATGGTAATGTACATCATATATTTTTTTTAGATTTATTATTCTCTTATTTTAGAAGTTACAGGGGGGGACACACATTTTACCACTTTGGAAGTGTCTCTCGCGCAAACTATTCAGTTTAGAAAAAAATGATGTTAGAAACCTCAATATAATTTTCGAAGACCTATCCATAGATACCCCACACGTATGGGTTTGATGAAAAAAAAAGTTTTGAGTTTCAGTTCTTAGTATGGGGAACCCCAAAATTTATTGTTTTTTTTTTATATTTTTGTGTGAAAATCTTAATGCGGTTTACAGAATACATCTACTTACCAAGTTTCAACAGTATAGCTCTTATAGTTTCGGAAAAAAGTGGCTGTGACATACGGACGGACAGACAGACAGACATGACGAATCTATAAGGGTTCCGTTTTTTGCCATTTGGCAACGGAACCCTAAAAACAATAACATACTCGAGGGGAATCGGATCTTATTGATACTGTAATTACTGTACCAACTGGTTTACACATCTTATTTACCTAAATTAGGTACTTTCCTGGGTATAATAATATAGGTAGGTACTTATATTTAGACCGTTAGTTAGATTATCAAAAAGTATTGGGCACGTATTTTTTATTTTGCCAATCAAACAAAAATTGGTGAAGAAGATTAACAAAGATTGGTGGCCCGTTAAAGTTCCGCGTGACGTCATATTAGGTATGCTAAAAAGTGTACTATAATGTGACATGTGACGTCACGCGGAACTTTAACGGGCTATATCTTCATATTTTTTTGTTTGATAACAAAATAAAAAATACGTGTCCTATATTTTTTGATAATCTAACTGACGGACTAATTATTTTTTTTAGGAAATTAGCCAATTCTGTTACCAAACAGTTTATATTTAGGTACTCATGTAATTTTCGGTTCCATTTTGTATCAATCAAGCATACGTCATGTAATCGCGTAGCCATTCGCCAGACTGCCTTGTCTTTATTTTTAGGTCCTATGATTATTTTGTTGTATTGTATAAGTACTAACCTGACTAATGTGAGTAATTTTAAATAGATTATATTTAATCAATAATTATGTTGGGGCGGAAAGGTTCTCGAGTGGCGACCACGTACCGGAAGGCGCAGCGTGGGTAGGTGGACTGATGACCTGGTAAAGGTTGCGGGAGTCCGCTGGATGCGGGTGGCGCAGAACCGGTCACTGTGGCACTCTTTGGGGGAGGCCTATGTCCAACAGTGGACGTCTTCCGGCACATATATATATTATATGACTCGAATGTCAAACTCTTAAATGTAATACCAATTAGCACGTAAGGTTTACCGGTTAGTGCTAACAATGGTGAATAAAATTGAATTGGATAGTTTCGTTAATTAGAAGTGAAACTACCTAACGGTTACACGATTGTATAACATACGCTCGATAGAAAATACAACCAAAAATTCCACGAATCAGCCTTGGCCTGCTTCGCCAAGTTATTTATACTTAATAAAAACTTGATATCACTAACGACATTCCAAATTAGTGGTTGCATTCCATTTTGAAAAGCAAGAAGCTGCTATTTAGCCTAAACAAACGGAATAAATAAGTATTAATTAGGACACCACCGTTTTATTGCAAACAGCATCAGACCATCCTGGGGAAATTACACGCGAACCTGAACGAAGACGCGGTATTATACATGTATGAAAAGACATTGCAAGAGATACCTCTTTTTGAAGGCGTGGAATACTCCTTTTTTAGAGCTTTCGCGAAGAAATTGACCGAGCAGTATTTTCAGAAGAGGTACATGGTTATTCGAGCCAACGAAGTGATAAGTACAATGTACATCATTTATAGAGGAAAGGTAAAATAAAGTAATGATATATTCAAGTGTATAATGGGCCAATCAACTTTTGGACCCACAGTATTTTGTCCGGTAACGCAAGATAGAGAACTGTCATGTTTGTTAGAGAAACTGCTATAAACCAGGTACCCAATTGTGTATAACGATGGTTTACACCAGCAGTTACGATATGCCACAGATTTTAATTGGATTGATAGACACAGGTTTGAAATAGATTGATTTGAAAGTTTGTAAAAAGTAACACAGGAGACAGAAAAAGTGTGGGTGAAAAAGTTGATTGACCCTAATACTTAGGCTGCGTTTACGCACAGCCGTAATGTTGCGCGACATGCCGCGCGAGCTGTCAGGAGAATATGTATGACTAGGGATTAGGGATCTACTATCATTATAGCGACACAGTAAGTTATGAATGTATCATGCGGACACTATACCCATTTGGTCTTTATATGCAAGTAAAGTGGTCGCGATACGCAGTTTTCTCATGAAATCTACATTTGGTGTATATTGTTTGTGTTGTTGTCGCTTATTGTCTGTTGCATGATGTTCCAGGTGGACATTATATCCGAGTATAATGAAGTGGAGGCCTGTATGGGCCCGGGCGGGATCTTCGGCAATATACGAGGGGCTGCAATGTATCTGACGATGTCTAATGTAGTCGCTTCGAGAAATATAGACTTGCTGCGCATTGATGGCGTTGAATTTTATGCTCTATTAAAGGTGAGATAATTTTATTATTGTTAGGTTAATTGCGATTACACAATGAATTGTAAGAGTAAGTTGCGTGCCTGGAAGCATCTCTGGTAAATTGTGGTGATTTATATGATATCTACGTTGCGTGATCTTTTCGTCGGGGTGGAAAGGTTATCGAGTGGCGACCACATAGTGGGTAGACCCCCTACAAAGTGCACTGATGACCTGGTAAAGGTCGCGGGAGTCCGCTGGATCCAGGTGGTACAGGACCGTTCATTGTGGCACTCCTTGGGGGAGGCCTATGTCCAGCAGTGGACGTCTTTCGGATGATATGATATATATGTTGTGTTATGCGTCTTATAAGTATGTAAGTGTAGCTATATGTAATCTACATTAATCGATCTCTCAACAAATAAGTTCTGAGACTTAACTCGTCTCATGTTAAGTAGATATTTTCCATTACTATTGACCTTTTGTATTTCTTGTATCGCGTAAGACTTTAAATGGATAAATCTATTTCTAAATAACGCTCTTTATTACAATGGTATTCATAACTTTATAAGAGTACGTACAATTCGAAAAACTTATTAATCTTTAGGCGAAATACGGTATCAAATAATTGAAATGCCAAAGTAAAATTAGGCAACTTGTAGCATGTCACTTGTTAAATATAGTTTTAAAGGATAGAAAACTCTTTTTTAAGGTTCCGTACTCAAAGAGTAAAACGGGACCCTATTACTAAGACTTCGCTGTCCGTCCGTCTGTCTGTCACCAGGCTGTATCTCAAGAACCGTGATAGCTAGAGAGTTGAAATTTTCACAGATTATATATTTCTGTTGCCGCTCTAACAACAAATACTAAAAACAAAATAAAATATTTTTTTTCAGGGCGGCTCCCATACAACAAACGTGATTTTTTGCCGTTTTTATAGATAATGGTACGGAACCCTTCGTGGGCGAGTCCAACTCGCACTTGGCCGGTTTTTAAAACATACCTTATTAATTTAAAATATGTCCGCTATGGTCTAGTAAGGTAGACTTAGTGCAACTGACAATTATTGTTTCAGAGTTATCCATCAGTGTTGCAGAAAGTAAAGAACTCGGTTGACAACGCACCGAAAGACTACGTTCTGCCCTCAATGCTAACAGTTAAATCAAGTATGCTTGTAAGCTTCTTCACTACTACCAGACTACTACTTTTTATCATAAATCCTCCTAAGAACAAGGACTGTTGTCAAATTTCAAGTTAATCCGAACATTTGAACACGAATTGCATATTGTAAGCAATTTCTATTCAATCCTCGACTTGCCTTATCGTTGGAAAAGCAGCTTATTGATTAATATACCCCTCTTCTAAAGGGTATAATTTATACAATATTCCACAACAACAGACAGAAAACACATTTGCAAACCGCAGTTTATTAGGAAAATAAATACTTTTATTTTGAAGTGGATACGTCTTTGCTCGCGTTCTTGTATGTACAGTTCAAAATGTATCACGTGACTTCCGGAATATTTTTTTGTAAAGAAGCGTAATCTGATTTCAAATAGGTAATTGTTTTTTACATGTTTTATTTAATCACATACCTTTACATATTGGCATGAGAAACGGTGTTTTTACCCGGGTGGGAATTATCGTACCTAAGCTACGCTTATTTAGTGCTACCCTCATGTATAAATTAATTACTAAGATCGAATCTTATCACTGTTCACGAATTGCTGTGTCGATACAAACCCGATAGGGTTTAACGACACTGTTAGATTTAACGAAATGTATTTTCTTTTATAAATGAAATAAATAAAAAAAATTGCCATTATTTGTCAATCACAAAATGTTATTTAGTTTATGTGGCAGACATGAAAATAATTTTGAAATGACCGCCACTTTCAATGTATCGTGAGTTAAATGAGCTACGTCAGTCAATGTTGCCATATATACCGATTTATCTGTACTTATACTTGTGAGATCATATTTTATACCCACATTTATGCTAAAAGTGGCACTGAAACACACCCTTTTAGGGATAAAGGCGTGATGGTATGTATGTATGTATGTTATACAGATTTTAGTGAATTAATTCAGATATATTAGGGTTGCATAACCAACAAAGAAGGATCCACTTAAACTTAATTAACGGTTGTATCTCCGACACAACCCGCTTCTTTTTTTTGAGATCAGTTAAGAGTCCTAAGCTCGACTCTTCACACAAACGTAGTTTGGTCGCATTTCAAAACGGCAGGCTGGAATAACATGAAACTTTGTAAAAACAAATGGATCCGCCATCTCTAGGCCAGAAACTAGTTTCTATTGCTAGACATTATACCTCATAGAAAAAAAAACCCTACTGACCTTTTTTCCCCCCCTGTTTTTACCCGACTGCCGAATGAGAGGAGGGTTATGTTTTTCGAGCGTATGTATGTGTGTATGTCTTAGCCTTTGACATGCCCTGCAGCCGTTTGACGGATTTCGACATATGAGGTGTCGTTGGATTCCTCATAATCGTGGGAGCGCCATAGGATATATAATATTAGCAATAATTTACTTTAAAAACAAAGTTTAAACCTACTTCAATTCAGTACTTCGCCAAGCCACATGGTACATGAAAATTTCCACATTTCCTTTCCAATTTACCCCATGAACTGCTTTCCGAGAGCAAATGCGTTGATTATTACAGAAAAAACCCAAGTCGCTATCTGTGGGCTGTTAATATTTGAGGAGTTCCGTCGATTCCTCAAGAATCACAGAATTAACACTTCATTAGTTGCTACTTCAACGGAATCATGTCAGAATCTTTGACGTACTTTACATTTTTGAGGAGTTCCATAAGTCATCTGTGGTCTTCATCATTAGTTCCACTTCACCAAAATTACGATAAATACACGAGTTATAATAGAAAATACCGAAATCGCTACACGCGTGCCTATAAAATTTGAGGGTTGCCCTCAATTTCCCTGGGATCCCATTATCATATCCTAAATTTGTGACAATGGGACCACTTCGTGTGTATACTATTTCGAATAAAAAAAGAATTTTAGAAATCGGTCCACAATTGACGGAGAAATCGGCGAACATACATAAAAAAAAATATACAGTGGAACATATAACCTTCTTTTTTGAAGTCGGTTAAATAAGCAGTTTGGTTTTTCGAAAATTCTTTTGATTTCACTTGTTTTTCTACGTGTACGTGTGTATGGGGAGCCGACTTGTGTCGAGCTTCCTGGGGATTCTTAAGACATGCTTTTTATGGTTTTGAAGACAAACAAATAATCGAAACAATTGACACACAGGTCGACAAGCCGAGCGCAAAGGAAGATAGTTCTGATACAGAAGGCGAATATGACGATCCCAACATGTATATGGAAGTAAGAGCTGATATGAATTTACTTAAATATTCATGTAAATTGGTAATGATGTGATCTGTTAAGGCGACGTAGGTTCGTGGTCTTCTCTCCCTCTCACTGAGCATAAGCGTGAGCGAGATGGAAGTGCGTGTTTGGAAGCGCGGATATCATGTTTTTAAATTTTAAATTTTTGAGCGTTTTAATAAATAAAAAAGTAATACCTAGCTGATTTCCCTCAAACATGGCATTGCCGATTTTTAGAACCAATTTTAATGTTTTGCTGTAGTGTATAATTTGTTACGATTTTTGTGTATTTTAGACCCTTGTTCGTGATTTTTTTATATCGAGCGAAAGTCAAAAACTCAGGATTCGAATAGCTGATTTCCCTCGAGAAAGGCCTCAAAAGATTGCTAATTAAATTTAGGGCAGCCGTATTATACTCCAAACACGAGCTACGACTTTTTAAAAATCTGTTTTCTGAGCTCACGTCGCCTTAAGACCCTTTTTTAAAGTCAATGGTTAGAAGGAAAGCTCATCATCATTACTTAAGAGCCTTGCTCTTGTCGGTGGAGTAACCGCCACTTTTCTCTGTCCATTGCCAGCCTCTTGACTTCCTCATATGACTCGACATCAGCTTTATGTTTTATTTGGCTAGAATATGTTAGCCTAGGCCTTCCTCTGCCTCTCTTGCCTTCAATTTTACCCTCCAGGATGTTTAGGAAGAAACTGTCGTGCCGTATCAGGTGGCCCACCATCTTGCCTCTCCTATTTCTTATACATCCTAGCAAACATCTTTTCTCATCAACCATCCTTAAAACTTCTTCGTTTGTCTTTCTCTCCGTCCAGCTAATCCTTTCCATCATTCGCCAGCACCACATTTCGAAGGCCTCCAGTCGTTCTCTGTCTCTCTGGGTTAGAAGGAAAGCTAGAGGAAAATATAAGATTATTTATTGAAAACTTTGGGGAAGTACTTTATAGTCATCAAACAGTAGAATGACCCTCTATGAATTCTTTATATGGAAGGAGGAGATATTAATGTAACCTAGTAAGTATACTCCGCCACGGCTGATGACATGGTGGAATATATTCACCAGAAGACTGGGTACTCGCTGAGGGTTTTCCAGCTGCGTTCGCGCCACTACGTGCACTTCAGCTCGATTGTGGTGCGCGTGCCGCGGCCGCTGCAGGAGACCATCGCGTGTGCTGACTTCTGGCCGAAGGTTGTCGTGTTTCGGCGGTTCCGGGGCAACCTACCGAATTCTACACCGGAATGATGACGAATTTTTTTTTACGATACCATTTTAACCATTTTTTGGATATAAATAAACAACTACAATTAAAGAACATAAATAGCCAAAAATTTGAGGCAAAGATTGACCTCGCTGACGGCAGCCATAAACGCTTCATACTAATTGACACACGGGGATGTCGTCACACCTGATATTTGAAATAGAAATAGAAATGTTTATTGCATATCACAGTACAGACGTGGATGGTATTAATAATAGAAATAGAAATGTTTATTGCATATCACAGTACAGACGTGGATGGTATTAATAATAGAAATAGAAATGTTTATTGCATATCACAGTACAGACGTGGATGGTATTAATAATAGAAATAGAAATGTTTATTGCATATCACAGTACAGACGTGGATGGTATTAATAATAGAAATAGAAATGTTTATTGCATATCACAGTACAGACGTGGATGGTATTAATAATAGAAATAGAAATGTTTATTGCATATCACAGTACAGACGTGGATGGTATTAATAATAGAAATAGAAATGTTTATTGCATATCACAGTACAGACGTGGATGGTATTAATAATAGAAATAGAAATGTTTATTGCATATCACAGTACAGACGTGGATGGTATTAATAATAGAAATAGAAATGTTTATTGCATATCACAGTACAGACGTGGATGGTATTAATAATAGAAATAGAAATGTTTATTGCATATCACAGTACAGACGTGGATGGTATTAATAATAGAAATAGAAATGTTTATTGCATATCACAGTACAGACGTGGATGGTATTAATAATAGAAATAGAAATGTTTATTGCATATCACAGTACAGACGTGGATGGTATTAATAATTTGTACTAATCGTTGTATGGAAAATCAAGTAAATTGCTGTTTCGCTCGCGAAATACTGCGTTTAGGTACATAGTTGTCATACAATTTTGTTTCTGTTGTAGCTATAAATTTACTCTCGGACAATAAAAAAAATGCATATTTTATCTAAACTTTCAAGGTCCATATTTTTTTATGATCTTAATTATATTTTATAATTTATAACAATAATTTGATGGTTTACTATCCATTTAGGAACACTACGTTATCAATTTTAACATGAGGCATCATGCCATCATGCCTATACGAGTATTGACGACGCATCGGAGCCACGCTGTTTGGTCACCCAAATAATAATTCGTTTTTAATTTTATAATTGTATGTATGTTAGTCTTTCAAGTGTTTCTTACTGTGGGCCTTAGATGCCTAAAATAAATGGTGTATTATTATTATAGAAATTTCTGCTTTTTAGAGCCCAGAGAAAAGCATAGCCGAGTCCCATGGCTCGCGATCTATTACTTCAACGGGCAATGCTGAATACGTATCGGCCATCTTGTTAATGCTGAAACCACATAGGTATTTTCGTAGTTAGTTTGAGCCTTGAGCTGGTATGCGAAAGCACCAAAATTGTTGAAGAATTTTGGAATTCGTTTATTGGCATGTAATTGATTCTAATGGATGGTTCTCTTTTTGTGTTATGAAATCCGTTTTACTCTGATAGCAAATAAGTCCCTGGGCGACCGAGCTCTGCTCGGATGAAAATACGGAGAAAACGAATTTTCCCGGAGATGAGACCTATCTAGATCGATTTCTCGCCCCCGTAAACCACTGCATTCCAAATTTTATCGAAATCGTTAGAGCCGTTTCCGAGAACGTGATTGCATATATATACAAATATTGCTCGTTTAATAGTATAGGATAGAGAATGTTCAAGCCTCGCGGACACTGAATAGTAACAATTCCGGACAGCAAAACATACAATAAGATGCTTCATGCTCTCGCGCATTGTACAGATAGTTTAATGATTATTTTGCACGGGTCAACAAATATAGTAATGGTAAATAAATATCGCGTTAGACCCGTGTAAAGTAATCATTTAAATATGTGTACAACAAGATCGTCAAAAACTATGACCACCCGGATGGACATTGTCAAGTTGAGGGTTTACTAAATATGTAAGTACTACAATGTGTCAAGGCTTGCATCGTCGGAAAACGTTTCATTAAAAAAAATCGTGAGCGCGTAGGCCGCGTAGCTCATTTTAGATCCGACTTCTATTAATATTTTAAATATTTAACTACGTAGGTATTACTCGTAAGTAGGGATGGACAAAGAAACTAAAATGATTTTTTCTATTCGTTAATTTTCAGGTGGTTTCGAAGCAGTGTCATACCGGACTGCTTATGGATACAATTCATGGGTATTATGCCAGTCAATTATAATAGAACACTCGTTTATGTGTGTGGCTGAACTGGTTGATCGTATGCCCATATAAACTTCCAGCCCCGCCATAATTCCACATTTTGAGTAGATTTGGTCCTAGAAAACTTAAACCTAACAATCTGTATAACAAGTTTTATCAGGATCGGTTCAGCTATCACAGCGTGAAAAATAACAGACACATGTTCGCATTTAAAATATAAATAAATAGTGGCATATTCATAGATTTTATTCTACATTTGACACCAAAATAGCGGTAAAGGCAAACTAAATATAGGGTATATTACATATCGGTATGAAAACCGCAAGTGGATTTCTTGCTCAACTAATATTGTGTATTTTCAGATTATTTCATCAGTTGTTTGTCCTACGTAGACTTCATGCTTCTAGTCTATCAGCTAGCATTCCAATCAGTGCCGTATTTCTTTTACTTGTGTATTACAACGGACGTGATATTTCTATACAAACTGTTCTTGGACGTGCATACTGGTTACATGAACCGGTATGGTGACTATGTGTTGAACCCAAAAAGAGTGAGAAACGTGTAAGTTATACGAAGTCGAAAGTATAAGAAAAGTTGCTTGTATAGTCCAATTCATTTTATGTTAGGTTATCCATCAGCGTTTATAAAGAAAGGAATCCAATGTAAGTACAACAAAAAAAAACTTCAAAAAAGATAGGTCCCTGAATTACTACGTAACCTATAAGGTAAACGTCCGAGTGCTCGACGCTGAACTAGTATTATGGCATGGGCGCTCTATGTCAAAGTGACATGGCTTAAATTCGATTGAAGAAAAATCCTCTTAGTTCGAATTTAACCCGTATTGCTTTGACATAGAGTGCTAATGCCATATACTAGTACAGCGTCGAGTACTCGGACGTTTACCTTAGCTACTGATAATCTGACTGCGAGGAAGTAAACTTTTCTCTAGCCTTAAAATCGGTGCTTTCCGAGAACAGATGCGATATTGGATTAAAGAAAATCATCAACTGTTTCTTGACATGTCAATGAAGGTATAGTTTCCACTTTAGGTTGGAAGGTCAGAAGGCACTCTTTCACGATGGGACTGGGATAACGCGAAGTACCTAATGCACTTATATGTCAACTAGACTGTACGTGTGTATAATAAATCGGATTACTAAATAATTTGGTTATCCTTTTTAGGTTCTTTTCGAGAAAATTTCACAGAAGACGAGATTTTTTGGCTAACTTGCCCATATCATACATTGTTTTTGGGCTTAAGTACCTGGATCCGACGATACAATTGTGTTTCTTCAGCTATTTACGAATACCTCAGCTATCTAGGATTTCATATTTATTTACTTATAGAACACATCCTAAACTAAACATAGGCTCGTCAAATCTATTTGTCAAGCTAGCGTGAGTACCTACTAATATCATTAGTCATTACTCATTACAATGTTGAATAGTCAATGATTACCTCAGATTTGTACCTATTTCAACCGTACGCGAAAAAAACAACATTATTGTCAATAATACGGTTTGCAATCCGGATCCGACTTGTAAGGAAATATCCGGATCCGGATTGCAAACCTTAGTCAATAGTCTGTTTTTATTGAATCCTCTAGCCGCCCGCCCGCCCTAAGGCCTATTAAGAGGAAAGATGAGTGGTAGTTTTTCCATACAAACTTTCTTGACTGTTTCCGCCGAGGTTTTTGACCGCTAATTAATGTTCTTTTGAAATAATATCGATATCATCAATATCTGTATCGGTATGTTTGCTTTTTTGATATTCTTTTTTTATAAGTTCTAGGTTGCTTCAAACAATGCTTAAATGGCCTATTTTATAAATAAAATAGCAAACATACTCGTAGGTCTAATTATACCAATCCGTCAAAAATAAGCGCAAAAATCAAAACAGACCGACACTTAATATTTCCTTCTTATCCAGTTTCCAAAATGTTGTTATGATTGATTGGTTATTTTTCGGAGGACGAAACAGTCGAAAACGAAACCTCGATTTTTGAGTTTTTCGCTTACGATTTTTAGTCGACGCTGCAGCTGTCCTTATCGCACTAGCGCGCGGTCCCACCTACGTCAGCGCCACAGCAATACTGATCTAGAAATCTTAAATCTGAAAAAAGGCTCGGGTAGTGTTCCCTCTTTAAAGGTCTCCTCCTTTTCAAAGGAATTTCTACCATTCTAAATTGGTGTCGGGTTTTATTTGGTTTGTACAAACGCCAACACAGTTAACTGACCATCCTGTATTTATATTGAACCTTATTACAATGCACATAAAGTGCACGGATGGCCAGTTAACTGTGTTGGCAATGGTATCAATCTATTTAAAAACAAATCAAACTTTACTCTATTTCCTATTATTTAAATTTAATTGCCAATTATCTTCGTTATTTGTATGGCAGGCTATCTGCTCGTAACAACCGTTTTCATTTCATGTTTTCTTTCAGGACGATTGGTATTTGGGCGTCTATCTTGTCCCATATAAACGCATGTTTGTTCTTCAAGCTGTCGTGCTTCACTCCTGTACAATGTACATCGTGTAACTGGATGAGTAAGCCAGAACTTAATTTGCGCCCAAAGTATAACCAGGTATAAATAAATCGTTTTATATTTCACGTAACCATTGACGTACAGTCGCGATTACCACCTATTACGCCCACTGGAAAATACCGCAGGGCTGACGTACTATTTAGTACATACTTACATATGTATAGTACATCTCAAACTGTAAGACTAAATCCTGTCAAAAAACGCACGCAAAAAACTACCTCATAGTCACGTTTTTTGCTTGCGTTCGTTTGACATAATTTACTCTGATAGTTTTAAAGGCGATAGTAAAAACCGCTTCGCATTTTTTGTCACCCTTGCCTTGGGCTCGTATTTGCTTCTTTATTTTACCACTGTCTGTATTCAATGATAGTACAGTCAGCTGCAGAGAAAAGTGACCCCATTGCATACAAAATTCTATGCAGCCCCCGCAGGAGGCGTTACGTTTTTGATTCCGCTGACTATATATTGCGCACATTCATTTATATTTCAGATGGACTATTTTTCAATCTATATAGCATCACTATGGTATATGATTAATTTGCTTACTATCGCCGGCACGGGAGATGTGTCTTCCCGAAATGGCTTTGAGATGGTTGAAACTATCGTCATAATTGTTATCATCAAGTTCTGCACAGGTGCTTAGACCTTTTTTAGAATTATTACATGCAAACAAGCTATAATAGTTTTTAACCCTTAACCAGGCAGATGGTACCTAGAATTTTCATTGGGTTTTGGACCTTATCATAGAGAGCTAAAGTACAAAATCATGTGGTCCCATTCTCATATAGTACATTGCCTGGTTAAGGGTTAAACACAATTTATGATTATATATTTTTTACATATCTAGCCTACATATTTAACTCGAACATTCATCGCTTGTGGGCATTAGTGCTTCCGGCAAATCCTGTTCCATAGTTAAAGGTTCCAATATAGTATACTTGTGCTGCGTACACGCACAAGTATAATATATATAGCTAAAATTGCAGGGCTCCTAATATCAGAAATGTCAGCTATGATATCGGCTCACTCGTCATCTCGAATCGATTACGACTACGGTATAAATGAGCTTCGAGACGGTTTGCGGGACATGGATCTAAGCGATCACCAGATGAATAAAATGTGGGACTACGTCAGGGAACTGTGGAACAGACAGCAGGGCAGACAGGTATTTGTTTGATCTTTATAACCAGCGGTTGACAACGTTTTGGCAGGCAAAGAACATTGGCCATTGTGTGAAGTTAAGGTGGGCTATTCCCGTTCAGAATTTTTCGTTTGCATGAGGCTCACTGGCCGCATTTAGCCCGCGTGTTGCCGATCGCTACCTATAACCACGTGACTCCGAATATCACGTACGTTTTACAGTTTCCCGTACCTACATATTACAAAATGAGTTTGGAGCTACGAGTATTACCGGCGCGCTCCGCGTTTATAACATCCTCTTTAGTAGGGTCTATTTTCAAGGGGTTGTAATGTGGGCATATCCCCCCTTTAGCGCCCTTTAGCTTTAGAGACCTCCGACCGCGCCCACGGGCTTAACCTAAACGTTATTCTGGCATATAGTCTTATAAGGATTACATACTACTACCGAGCTCGAAGAAGCATGTCTTATGCGCCAGAGAGAAAGTCATCATTCATTCTTTTGGACTTTAAATATCTACCTCTATCATATGCTGGATCTCAGTACCTACAGAAACGGTTAATCAAACTTTGATAATGATAATGCAGTGTAACTTATAATGATAAGACATGTGTAATCTTTGCAGATGCCCGAACTTGTCTATGAGCTGCCTTTTCGACTTCGCTGCCAAGTAATGCAAGCGGTGTATGGCGCACACATTAGAGAATCAATTATATTTAGTCGAACCGATGCAGACTTTAGGAGAATGCTAGCAATGTGGATAAACCACTGTGTGTTCTTCCCGGGGAACTATATCGTGCAGTGCGGCGACGCTGATCAATGCATTTACTTTATACATCGAGGAGAGGTCACGATTTTGTTATGATTATGAAAAGTTTGATTTGTGATATAAACAGGCTATTCTGTGAGTTTAGGGCAAAATTCCGCAGTGTCTCAAGACTAGAGTCTTTGACCAGTGTGTGTTGCCAGTGATGACATATGGTACGGAAACGTGGTCGCTTACTATGGGCCTCATAAGAAGGCTCAAAGTCACTCAAAGGGCAATGGAGAGGGCTATGCTGTGAGTTTCTCTGCGCGATCGCATCAGAAATGAGGCTATCCGCAGCAGAACCAAGGTAACCGATATAGCCCTCCGAATTGCTAAACTTAAGTGGCAGTGGGCGGGGCACATTGCACATAGAACCGATGGCCGTTGGGGCGGAAAGGTTCTCGAGTGGCGACCACGTACCGGAAGGCGCGGCGTGGGTAGGCCCCCCACAAGGATGCGGGTGGCGCAGGACTGTCCAGCAGTGGACGTCTTTCGGCCGATATGAGGGCAAAAAAAAACACGTCGGTGGCAAACAAGCTTACAGCCCGCCTTATGGTAAGTGATCAACTTAGCCTATGGACGCTTGCAACTCCAGGGGTGTCGCATGTGCGTTGCCGACCCTTTAACATTTTTGAGATCTAGTCCCAATATCATAGGCATTGTAGCCAACCTGCAAATACCTAACGACGTCTAATATTTCTTTTAGGTGGAGGTTTTGACGGTGCATCAAAATCTGACCGAATCTATTTACGACATTTTAGGACCGGAAGATTGCTTCGGTTTAGCCCAAGTACGTTTAGTATATTTATGAGCATAAAAAGACAGAATTTAAACTACAGATGTACTCATATTTTTCAGGGTATTTTTGTTGGTGTGTCACACCATTTCTCATTCCGCGCAAGAACTGTCGTCGATATAGTATACCTCAAGTTAGAGCAGTGGAAATATTTGTTGGACTTCTATCCAAAATCAGCCAAAATGGTACAAAAGAAAGTCCAAAACGTATATTTAGCAATATGAGCTAAGAATGTTTAGAAGTTAGTAAAATAAATATAGTAATACGAAATCTGTTTTATTAATTTTTCTTAACATAACATTATTGAAACAATTAACTTTTCCATTAAATAGGAAAAAAAAAGATGATCAGTTTTGAAATTGGCATTAGCAATAATCATACTGGCAAAAATATCCTCTTAAAAATCTTAAAAATAGTTAAAAAGTATACCAGATTCCTTAGTCCCTCTTCCTTTTCCGGGTGCTTCTTCGCGTTAGCACAGGAACATCTGGCGATATTTCATCCAGCAGTTCTTGTGGTATCTCAGGCAGGTCTTGGGTAATTTCGGGAAATAAGGCCTGTGTCACATCCTGGGTGAATTCTTGCGTGGGATCCGCAATGGTGTCGTACGCGGCAGACTGCTGGCTTGATTGATCCAATATTTGAGTCTGGGTGAGGCTGGAACTGTACATTATATACAATTTAATGTCGAATTTACTATGGAAAACTCCCATGAGACTCAGATATACTAAAATATAATTTAAACGGGTCACTTACGTATTTTAATATGTAAGTGACCCGTTTTCAATTATATTTTAATATATCGAATTTACTCTTTAAAATTAGCTTAAAAAAACGTTATGTCCCACTGCTGAGTAAAGGCCTCCCCCCTCTTTTTCCATTCATCGCGGTCTTGAGTAATATCTGGCCAGTCTTTTAAAAAGGTGTTCAAGTTATCCCTCCATCGCCGACGAGGTCTGCCGCGTCTCCGTTTTGAGTTTTGGGGCAGGATAAAATATTTTATCTTAGATTAAATAGCTGCTACATAATTTATGAAGTAGATTTATGAGTTCCGATATTTTGAAAGATAAAAAGTTAAAACTTTTTCATCACACTTGCTCATAAATGGTGTTATTCCTTGCCTGTATACAGAAGGACAATGGCCTAAATTGTTCCCGCGGGAAATAATAGCCCCAAGGGAGTAATGAGCTTGTGTGTGATCTGATTGGTTAAGCAAATCTGGACGCAAGAATTCTGCACTGTGATTGGTTGGAAAATAAAATCGAGCAGGCCATGCCCTGCAAGGACCACATGCTCCATGCTCTGTGATTGGTTACGCCCTCCACTTGCACTGATCTAGAAGTGAAGTTGTCAATTTCGTCAACATTTGATTGATGCGCTTGTATAAAAATAGGTTTTTCTGTATTTTGTGGTTATTTAGTTTCTCGCAAATGTGATGAAAAACATTGTGTACACGGGCGTAAGAATATTGCAAACTCGAGTCATCAAAAGCCCTCCGCCTTACGGCTTCGGGCTTCTCATAGACTCTCGTTTGCAATATTCCTCATACGCCCCTTGTTAAACAATGTACTATTTTTATATTCAAAAGGAAGGACGATACAATGGCTTTATGTTTTACGTATAGTCCATTTCCTTGCCAAACATACGCAAGTTTTCGAGGGCAATAGAGCTGACACTAGTTGGAAAATCAAATTGTGAGATATGATCTGGTAAAAAGGTTACACAAAATGAAAAGTTATGTCTTGGTAACTTGAAGCACTGACAACTAATTATTTTATTAAATATTTTTTTTCGTGTCAATTTAACGTGGAAGTTAACAAGATCGAATTTTAAACGATGTGATACATAATATTATACATTTTTGGTACAAGCTTTTATTGCCGACTGTACTTTTCTGCATACCATGGTGGTATTACCATCATCAACTACTCATTGAGACGATTCTAACGAGCCCAAACTCGATGGGGTTGTGTCATTTTATTGCGGAGTTCCTATGGCCACCTTCCAGCTCCAAGTCATCATAAATCATAATCACCGGCACAACAGTAGAACCAACATGGCGTCATTCATGCTTGCTTTGATGCATGCAAGGGACCTCGGGCCGTCTCGTTGCTATTTATTTATTATTTATTTATTCACACAATAATACAATGCAAGCTTACAGTTTACACCAAATCGCTTACACGCTAAAATAAACAAAAAAGATAAACATGCACAAGTAAAAATGTCATAAATCATAATTATAATGTCATTCCATTAATTAAGTGCCAATTCAAAAATATCCTAGCAATGTGGCACAAGTATGTCAAACGATCTATGGATACGCGCGTCCTGTTTCGGCTCACCTCCGATTACACGAAATTCGAAGGAGGTTCTAGTTACGCGCCACGGATTGTACCTCTTGATCTAAAATGTAATTGAGCAAGAAGGCACTCGATCCCTGTAAGCTTTTTTTTCCTCTTTTTTACAATCTTACACAAATCGACCTAGTCCCAAACTAAGCAAAGCTTGTACTATGGGTACAAGGCGACGATATACATGCTTATAAAGATAAATAAATACTTATATACATAGAAAACATCCATTACTCAGGAACAAATATTCGTGCTTTATCACACAAATAAATGCCCTTACCGGGATTCGAACCCAGGCCCTTCGTAGGCAGGGTCACTACCAACTAGTCTAAAGCGAGCGTAGCGTTGGGAAGTAATAAAAGAAGGGTAGCCTGACACTGGATGCGGGTGGCGCAGGACCGGTCATTTTGGCACTCTTTGGGGGAGGCCTATGTCCAGCAGTGGACGTCTTTCACTGCTGGACACTGGTATACTCAATGTGAGCATATGAAGTAGTCGATTTGTAACTTTGTTTCTCACATGTATGTCGAAAAATATTGCATTTCAGAGTAGCTACAAGAATTACAGGTGTTGGATCATTAAAAACCTCATCTCAATTTAGATTCTGGATTCCGAGGGTCTCGCTTGAGTCAAAAGAAATTTCAATGTGTTGGCCAGTAGGTTAACCAAACAATACAACTGTGACCAGATTCAACCAAACAGCTCCATTATTTCTTGGTTGAATGAATTGCCTTAGTCCAAACATAAATACTTAGTGAACTAACCTCTCCGCATTCAGCCTATCCAGCTGAGACTGGCTAAAGTCCACCTTGCAGCACGGCCACTTCTGCACCTGTCCCAAGTACCGGTTCAAGCATCTAGTGTGCACCACCTTGCCGCAGTCAGGGCAATTGTAACCCTGAAATGGATACAATGTATGCTTGATTGAAACGCTTTTAATCTTCAGAGCACCCGCTCTGCGACAGAGCAGCCACTTTTTGCAGCGCTACAATAGTTATTTATGATACAAGTGCGGAAAGTAGGTAATTCCTAACGAGCGGCGATGACAAAAACACGACCGTCAGGGAGTGTTTTTGATCGTCACGAGTTGGGAATTACCTATCCGCACGTGTATCATACAACATTTTACAATGCATCAAGCAAGGAAATGAATAATACACTTAAAAGGTGAAATTTTAATTGTCATGAATGTCATGATATCTCATTCTCGCACAGTGTGCGGGAATATTGGCCTGAAATCCATTCCCGCCGTGCCGGCATAGACAACTTTCCGTGTTTACGTTGAAACATATAAAGAGGCTCTTTCAGAGCAAGTGCATTGTAATAGTACATTACTTACCTAGGGCGGTTAAACAAAGAATGTCTCAGATCGCAGGTATTTGACGCCCGAGCCGAAGGCAAGGGCGATAAATATGCGCTCTGAGGCTTTCTTTATTACCGCCCTTGGTGAGTACAAAATTTTACGTCTCTATCTGGCCAGGAAGTGGGGTTTTACGCACGCATAGCTTGCGGTAATTCCTACTTTATGGCCAGGTATGACGTAAACGTAGTATCGATACAGGTGATTTTGACAGATGATCTATTGCGCGTTTGTATCACTGCAAAAAGTCGCCGTGTGGAACCGCACTTAAAGCAGCAAAGACGGCAAATTATTTAATTATGTAAATGTTATGTCTTGCCCTAGATGCCACGCTGTCAAATGTAGTTGAGAATTATAGAGAAAACTCTGTAAAATACAATTATATAGCATTTATTTATTTTAACTTCATGGGCACAGTCAATAAATTACAAAAGACAAAGCTAAGCAATCTCTACCAGCTAGCCATCATGACATGACAAATAGGGATAGGTGCAGAAAATGCATTCAGCACATGTCATGTTGAACGGCCATGGTACTGTTAATTAGAATTTTATTGAGAATAGGGAACATTACGCAAAACTCTTCGTAGGTGGCGACACTAGCAGCGTTGACATTGTATCTCGTTCTCACTTGCGGTATTGTCTATGCAAGCATCCTTGTCACTCATTTGACAATCAATTTTGCATGTCCCTATATTTCTATACTGGTTTACTATTAGTGTTAGTGCTGCCTCTGGCGGCAGAACATTGCAGTAATGTTCCCTATTATGTTGGTATGCGCTGCTTCGCCCGCTTATTGCAAAGAACGTAGGCAAAGTATAAAGTAGTAAGCAAGCATAAAATATAGCTTATAACCACCCAGAAAGTCCATTCTCCACGCACATGTAAGATTTTTTGAATTCGGGTTAGTGGTTCCAGAGATTACCCAAAATATAAAAAATTACAAAGCTACAATGTCACAGACTTTTTCTTTTTATGATTTTAGTATAGAAAAACCGGCCAAGTGCGAGTCGGACTCGCGTACGAAGGGTTCCTTACCATTATCAATAAAAATATTTATTTTATTCTGTTTTTAGTAATTGTTGTTATAGCGGCAACAGAAATACATCATCTGTGAAAATTTCAACTGGAACTATCACGGTATCAGTGAGATACAGCCTGGTGACAGACAGACGGACGGAAGTAATAGGGTCCTGTTTTACTCTTTGAGTACGGAACCCTAAAACCATTTAAAAAACTCCGTTTCCAGTATTTCATACCATTGTATCAATCATCAAAATATAATTAAAAGATAATACCAACGAAATATATGCAATTGTGTACATACCTCAAACTTGACATGAATTTAATACTAAGTCTGGTCATAAGTTCGACCAAAAGTGTTATATATATATTTTTTTAAATAACAAGTGTTATATGTATTTTAAAAGCTTCTTTAATGCTGATAAATTAAGTTTGCAATTTGTTTTAACTACTATCATGGTATTACACACCCCCTATTAACTAACTTATAGTTTTTACCTCTCAAAACCACACTCTATTCAAGCTAATATTAATCCCTTTTTTTGTATGGTTCCTAGGACAGTTATAAAAATGTATATCTTGGTTAAACACTTGTGAACAGTACTTACCCTGAATACAATTTTTGTGCACAATACACATTCTTCAATGGCACTTGGCATATACTGTCGAAAGTAACTCTCAAACTCATGGATAGCTCGCACACCTAAAGCGTAGTTGTTTTGATCTTTGTCCAGGTATCGCATGCGGCACCAAGTATCAAGTAATTTCTGAAACATTGGACAATAAATAAAAATAAAATATAAATAGCCTTTATTTCTGAGGTTTACAATTTTTAAGAAAACTTATACTATGTGGTACTTTACTTATTATTTACTTCTACTTCTAACTATTTCCATCGACAACCTCAACTTGTCTTCCGACATAGGCCTCCTCCAAAGCTTTCCATGCCTCGCGATCCCTTGCCTCCGACAATAAATATATCAATATTAATATTTAGTGTACTCAATAACATGATAAAACATGGAGAACAAAAAAGATTGAAATTTTGACCTGTTCAGACTGCGGCATAAACCTCATTACGCTGGCAGCATTACCTCTTTGAAGCGCCAGTTTTGGGGTCAGCACTGGACCAATCACCTAATTCACTAAAATTTCCTAAGTATCAAGTAGTTTCTAATTCTATTGCCTAATTCAATGAAATTTCTACGGATTATTTGGCATTGTAAAAAGGATGGCAGTTGAAAGCATATTTTGTTGTTAATATGTACATTATTATTTTGTTTCATAGTGTGTAGGGGCATATACACATTTAAGCACAGATTAAATCATGTAGGCAGGCCAGATGGTAGACTCTTCCTTGAAAACTAGTGCCCACACCAATTGTTGGATAGGCACTTAGGCAGACAAGACCCCTTATGGAGCAGACCACCAAGGCAAGTACATTTTTTTTTAAATTAGACATTAAGTGCCAAATATGTAGTACCTTTAGCAGACTATAAATGTGGCAGGATAGTTGGCTTTCCCGACTATGTTGACAACTGACATCTCTAATAATGATGGTGATAACAAAAGAGAAATAGGTAACTTTAAACTTACTTCTCCATGGATTTTAGTAAAGGAAGATTTCAATCCATTCACCAAATTCATGGCATGAATCCCAGTGACCTGCCTTGTTTCCGTACTCATTATTTCTTCAATCAAGAGCCTGAAATACTCAAGTTCCGTTGCAGAGAATATATTCTGTGACTTGGATGCTGCATCATGACCGAGAGACATGAAAATTACTACTCTCTCATTAGTAAGCTCATCATCAGTTATTTTAATCTGCTGCTGTAGTGTTCTTATTTCATCATTTATTTCTTTGACAAGATCTTCTATTGTTTCTTCATTTTCATCTGTAATTTAAAATTAACTATGTGGATTATTTATATCTTGAAAATAAATACAGAGGCTGCTGTAATAACCTTGTTACATCAAATACCAGACCCACTTTATCGGCACTACAGACAGAATAGGGTCATGTTAGATATTTTGAATGGCCTTGTTGTGTCACTTATTATTGCATTGTACACCAATACTTTGGAGCCTCTTCTTTTCAGCATGAGTAAGATGTCTGTTTATAACTTATAAATATGATTCCACTGTCACAAAATATTGGTGTCAATCAACAGTGTATGTATCAACAAATTGTATGGATTTATAATGTCTGACAGTCTAACCGTAACAATCTATTCAACCTAAAGTATTCGATAAATAGAATCCCTACATATATTGACTTTTTTTAAAGTTAGCACAGCCGCCGGTATGCCAATGAGTGCGCCAATAGGCTAAACCGCCAAAGGAGCACCTAAAGTCCGTAGACTGGGTCGCTAGTTAGTTGAACTTGCTTGACATACTCTGGTCTCCAATGAAAAACCAGTGGGCCATTCCCGCTTTAAGATCGTTTATCGAAGTTATAGTAACAAGAGTAGTCAAATTCAGTCAGGTTAGAGGTATAACCATAGCAGTCTTAACGACCCTCGTCGTGACCTTAGTTTACGATAATAAATGTGATCATACAATTAGTTACATACCACTAAATTTGTGAACGACTTCATGAGTTTCATTTAGAGACAACACGCCGCGGCTAGCGATGGTTCTAAGTAGGAATCTGTGCACTTTGCCATAAGTCATGGTAAAATATTAGTTGCAAAAAATTTTGCAAAGATTATGAGCAGTTGTCTGCGGCACGGGCGCTTCACTCAGAACATTTCTATCTTCATAGGAAAAACTCTCATGGAAACAGTTAGTACATTAGTAGTTAGAGGGCAGCGTTATCAAATTTTAAACGAACGTCAATCATGAATTTTTGCTCTGTTTTAATATGACAGCAAACTGAAGTTTTAAATGTTCTTGGATTTTATTGTATAAAATTAATACAGACCCTATTATTTTAATAAGTCTATTGCCTAAAATGAAGAGGCTTATAATTATAATGGCTGCAGAAATAAAATGATGTATTTGAAGGTATGGGAAACAACGTTAGTAACATTTTAGTTATTTTTATCCTTTAAGATTCATTACCCTATTTTGCTGTTACTACAGGCTCTATCCTGCTTTGATCACCTCCAAGCTAGGCCAAGGTCGCAGGACAGGACCTGCGCCCTGATGCAAAGTACCTACGTCTTTCTCCCTTAACGCATAGTTGCGTCATGTATGATGGCCCATTGTGTAGAGAACCTTTAGTAATTATTATACCCTCATCCTAGAGGCGGGCTTAAGCCCGACATTCACACATCAGATTTGTCGCTGGAAGTCTTTGGACAAATCCTAACCTCTTAATGTCTCTGCGCTACGCTAACGCTTCGCGAACGGCTCGCGGACGAGTCGACGAGCCCTATTGTATGAATGCGAGAAATCGCTCGTATGTGTCTATAGGAGACGCTACACAGGCCAATATCGGCCGGACTGCATTCGGCTAAATCAAGGTCACTCCATCGATACTAGATTTTCTGTGACCTTGCTTGGCCGTCCGACAAAGTCGTAGGTGTAACGTCTTCTTATGTCTAATCGTCTTCTTCGCGGCTTTGTAGTGAATTCCACACTTCAGAATGAAACTTTAGGCTGCATAGAGTCGTTCGAGCGTAGGTCAAAAGGAATGTAGTATGGAGATATCTTGGTTTTGCCGTCGCCGTGCTTCCTACACATATCCAGACGAGCCGAAATCACGCGGCAGACTTCATGCAGCTCTGCGAAAGCTGCTCGTCTGAACGCGCCTGTATTGCTTGCTGCCTCATTGGCAGGGATTACAAACATAGTAGATATTATTGCAATACTATTAGCTTTTGCCCGCGACTTCGTTCGTGTTGACTTCCTTTTGTTGGACTTTTACTGGGATAAAAAGTATTCTATTTAAGAGGATTGTGAACCTGTAAATTTTCATACAAAAAGCGATAACGTTTTTCACCCCGTAAACTTAGTTCGATTTTTATAACTTTTGGATATAATAGATGTTTTAGATATAATAAAAAACTAGTTCTGTACGTTTTGATTTTTAAGAAGTATTGTTTAGGGACGTTAAAAGTTATTAGCATCTAAAAATCGATATTTTTGACTTAAAACTGTGTGTATCGTTGTATTTTTTTAATGAATCTAATTTTTTTTATTAAAAAAGGAAAACGTACAGACATAGAGTATTTAAAGTGTACTTAATCCAATTATACCAAAATTGTTTCATTTAATAAAGCTTTAGGGGGGTAAAAACGTTATCACCCGAAACAATATTTCAAAAAGGAAATCTAGGCAATTGCCTCCTGGACTTGCAACTCTCTCTATCGCTCGATACGGCTCGGGAGGCAGAGCGGTGTGAAATACATAGCATTTTTTGAAATACCTACCTACTCCCGCCGCACAATCCTCGTAAGTTAATCCATCTTAATCCGTTTCCGATTTTGCGTGATTTAGTAACACACATCAAAACTTCCGAATATATAATATTAGTAGGGTTTTTATGACAAGTTAATAATAAACTATAATGTGAGTAGGTATTTGTGATAACAATATCGCCTGAGGGCCTACCGCGAAAGGCATTCGAAGTTTTCTCTCTCTGTCATATTTGCAAGTTTGTACTTAAGTGCGACAGAGAGGGAAAACTTCGACAGCCGTTCGCGGTAGACCCTCAGATTACTTACTTTAATCCATGCCATTCCAATTATTGCAAGACGTTATGATAAAATGGTAGGGAAGGTGAGTAATGGCAGAGAATATTGCCGGATAAGCCCAGCTAGCACGATACGTTTTATCGTTTTGTTTTACGTGACATCTCAGTACATTGTTGCCGTAAAACGTGACGACAAAACCTATCGTGCTAGGGCCCAAGGTGCCGTTACATATGCATTTAAAAATAGTGTGATACTTGAAGCAATAAGCGGCTATATGCCGTGATTTTAATTGAAGTACTTTGAGTAGACTGCATGTTATCCCATAAAAAACATTCCATGTAAAAAATAGGCCAAGTCTCGAAACTCTTTAACACTAAAAAGTGGTGAGATATTTCGTAGAGCCAGTGTAGTGCCTCTTTGTTTTGCTCGACTTGGCGGGGGCACTGCCGTGCCCACAGATGTATTTTCTTACTATAGGATAAAAATAAAAAGTGTAGTGTACTTAGGTACTTATACCTTCGTACCGCTCGTGCCGCCAGACGATAGAAATCCGAGGACTGTCGACGAAGGTCAAAGGGAATATATACCTATATGATAGGTTCTGCGCCGATGGCAAACAGGCATACGGCCTGCCTGATGGTAAGCAAATACCGTCGCCATTGTCACGGAAGTATATAATTACGCTTTCGACATTCGGACACCCATTGTTTAAGAATCATTCGACGGCCTGCGAGCTGTGTCGCGGCGGCGGGCCGTGCTGTGATAGCCGTGCAGAACACGAAAACTTTTAAGCTTTTAAGCTTGTTTTTAACCCGACTGCCGAAGGAGGGCTATGTTTTTCGAGCGTATGTACCTACGTATGTGTGTATGTCTTATTCTTTGGCACGCCCTGCAGCCTAAACCGTTTGACGGCTTTCGACATATATTATGAGGTGCCGTTGGATTCCTCTTAATCGTAGGAGTGACAACTGACAGGCTATAATATTTATAAAAAGCAGTTGGGTTTTTCGAAAAATCTTTTGATTTCACTTGTTACCCCCTACTGCCTCAGAAGGAGGATTTTGTTTTTCGAGCGTATGTCTATGTATGCTTGTATATATATGAATGTATGTAGGTATGTATGTATGTAATGTATGTATGAATGCATGTATATTTGTATAAGTACCTACATACATATGTATGTGGACATGACAATTCTATTTCACGGGCTACAGTCCTAACGGTTTGACGGATTTTGACATATTATATGCGGTGTCGTCGGATTTCTCATTATCACGGGCATGGCACTTGGCTATAATAGGTAGGTAAGTATTTTAAAAAATATAGTGTATAGGTAAACAAGCAGTGTCCGCAGCAGAACCAAGGTATCCGATGTATAGCCCTCCGAATCGCTAAACTTAAGTGGCTGTGGGCGGGGTACATATATTGCACGTAGAACCAATGGCCGTTGTGGCGGAAAGGTTCTTGGGTGGCGACCACTTACTGGATGCGGTGGCACAGGACCGGTCACTTTGGCACTCTTTGGGGGAAGCATATATCCAGCAGTGAACGTCTTTCGGCTGATATTATGATGATGATAGGTAAACAACTTTACTGTAAACTCAAAAACTGTTGCAATTTATTACATAAACCGACTGTAGGTACCGCAATTATAGCAGAAGCAGATCATTTAAGCAGCATCCCCACGGTCCAGCGCAGAGAACGGCATGAACGGTACGAACGGGTTTTTTCTGTAATAATCAATGCATAATGCTCTCAGAAAGCAGTTCATGTGATAAAGTCGAAAGGAAATGCGAGACTGTTGGCATATGTGGCTTAGAAAAGTACTGAATTGAAGTCGGTTCAAACTATGTTTTTAAAGTAAATTATATAAGATGTTCTTAAGATTCTTTCTTTATTCTGTATAAATAAAGGTCCAGGGCTGTTATTCTGAACGCGCTCATGAGCTTCACCTCACCCGTTACGGCCCCGGCCATGACGTTGCGCGGAAGCGGCAGTGGCAGCTGTTTTTCTAATTCATTGCGTGTGATCCCAACTAACCACAGTGCGTTGCGCGTCTCGATCGCGCAATGTACAGATAAAACGCATGCCGCGACGCAATTCGCCCAATGTCGTGGCCGGGAATCGCGGCGTCAAGATATATTGGGTGACGGGTGAGGTGAGGTGAGATTAATTAAAACAACTTACAGGATACCCCGCTGCTTGAATATGTCATGCTTGCCTAAAGGTCTTTGCTTCGCTTCGTCGAGGGAGGCAATGGCTGAGATAGCCGTCATACTCGTGAACGGGTGCTGTTTTGTGGAGCCCGGTCAGAGGCCTCCCCGCGAAACGGAAACGAAGTTCGTTCGTGTATCTCCCTCTTTGTCTCACGTTGCTTATTCGAGCGACCGAGCGGGAGATACACGAACGAATTTTGTTTTCGTTTCCCGGTAGCGTCCCAGTTCATGTTTGCATAACTTCATTCCACAATTGACTGAAACAAAAATTAGGGCTTGAAAGCCCAATATCACGCAAACAGATCGAGATCACGAATTTGAAATAGTTATTTATGATAGGTACAAGTGCGGAAAGTAGGTAATTCCCAACGAGTGGCGATGACCAAAAACACGACCGTCAGGGAGTGTTTTTGATCGACACGAGTTGGGAATTACCTATCCGCACGTTTATCATACAACATTTTACAATGCATCATGCGAGGAAATAAAAAAAATATGCATAAAAGGTGAAATTTTAAATGTCACGAACTCACGAAATCTATTTCCCGCATAGTGTGCGGGAATATTGTAATGAAATCCATTCCGCACGGGCGCGGTCCGCCCGACGACGCCGTGCTGGCATCGACCACTTCCCGTGTTTATGTTCAACCATATAAAGGGGGCACATTCAGAGCAAGTGCATTGTAAAATATTTTTACCTACTCATTATATTATTGAACAGCCTGTGTAGATAACGATACCCCACACCATGGACTTCATAAGAAAAAGATTTCATCCCCACTTTAAGTGAAGGATAGAGTCACCATTAAAAGTAGCTATGCAAACGAAGACGTCAAGTCTTTATTAAAAGGGAATAAGAACTTTTGACGTCTTCGATTGCGTAGCTACTTTTGACGCTGACTGTACCTACAATATCGAAAAAATATTTTTGTTTTCTATTTACCTAATTACAGCATTCTAATAGTAGGTAGGGATCACCTGAGCAGACGGACAGACGGACATGGCGAAACTATAAGGGTTCCTCGTTCACTACGGAACGCTAAAAACTGTATCCCAATCCCAACCCAACTACGGAAATCGAAGTGAATATTTTTTTTATTTTCGTACAAAACGTCACCCGCAGCATAATTTCGGATCGATTGGTACCTCATTCATCAAAAATCGGTTCAGTATCTTAAACGCTACGTTGAACTTGAAACACACGTTAATACAAACAGACCGCTAAAATCAAAATCACTTTCTTTCGCTTTAACTATTTTCATCCAGCAAGTCCAATCTAGGTAATATACACTGGGGTTTTTTTTTTGTAATCGATTATGTACCTACGTTTAGGTACTAAGTAGGTACTATATTACTTAGGTATTCAGTGGTTTAGGGCAATACCGGGAAGAACACATATCTTAACATCAGACAGGCCGTAAGCTTGTTTGCCACCGTCGTTGTATAAAAAAAAAGATTTCCGGTAGTAGGTACTAGGTATACAATAAAGGTATAGCGTATATAATATATATATTATTTTATAGGTGAAGACAATTGTAACCCTTCACAAGTTTCCAAACCCAAGGAAGGACCCGAACAGATTTCGGACATATGGACCTTGCGATTTGCCAAGGGGAAACATTTTGGTCGTTGAAAATGTGAATAATTAGTATAATTACCGTCGTGTCTATTACATACGTGCACTTTGGAAAACAATACTGGCTCGGCGGTAAAATGCTGAGTAATAATTGCAGTGCCAACACTTCAGTTGAAAGGTTAGTATCATTATCATCATCATCATATCATCCGAAAGACGTCCTCTGCTGGACATTGGCCTCCCCCAAAGAGTGCCACAATGACCGGGTTCTGCGCCACCCGCATCCAGCGGACTCCCTCGACCTTTACCAGGTCATCAGTCCACCTTGTGGGCGGCAAAGACTCTCTCGTTTACCTGTTGTTCTTATAGTAGATTATACACCAAGGGGATAAAGCACTGTTTTATGTCACGGGAGCGAATTGAATCCCGAACGTAACGAAGGACTCATAATTTAACTCCTGAGCGAAGCGAGGGAATTAAGACTGAGTCCTGAGTGCAGTGAGGGGTTCAACCGCCCAAGACTAAAACAGTCTTATCCCCGAGGTGTATACTCTACTTTTCACACCTTATGCGAGACAAAAAAACAGGCTCAGTAGATAAATAATGTTTATTTAGCAAATTAAAAGTACATAGTAACATTAGACACGTTAGTCCAATTATGGAAAGATAAGGTAATGTTTTTATTTGTCAAAATCGTTGTAGGCTTTTAGGTATTTTTCCTTTGACTTCTCAATGACAATGCCTTGTTGACAATGCCTATGGCATCTAATTTGATAAACTCAGGAGTCAAAACACTTTCATCACTCGACATTTTCAATATTATTTTTGAAATTAAATCTTCTATAGGCACCTACAAGAACTCGATTTGTTCGTCACGCGTGAACAAATGAAGGCGCGCGGCGTTCCAAATTCGAAAGCACAAGCCGTGGTCCTAGATTCGAAATTCGAATTTCGACCACCGCGCTCCTCCGGACCGGGGTGCACACGGAGGCAAACTTCATTTATTTTGTCAAATCAAGTAGGCCATGGCCTAGGACAAATTGTGTTTAGCAAAATTAAACTTTATGCATATAGTAATAAGAATTATGAAAAGTGAAATCATATTATTAACCAGCGGGTTACAATGAAATTCAGTACAACATTATAACCCGGCTAATACCAAGGGATTTAATGTCTTGCTTTCGGTAGGGTTTACATGACCTATAATTCGGCATTGTCGAGCATGTGGTTTGAAATAGTACATTACTTACCTAGGGCGGTTAAACAAAGAATGTCTCAGATCGCAGGTATTTGACGCCCGAGCCGAAGGCAAGGGCGATAAATATGCGCTCTGAGGCTTTCTTTATTACCGCCCGTGGTGAGTACAACATTTTACGTCTCTATCTGGCCAGGAAGTGGGGTTTTCCGCACGCATAGCGTGCGGTAATTCCTACTTTATGGCCAGGTATGACGTAAATAATATTATGTCTTTCTTTCACACTTTGTCACAGTCATGGCATCGCCATGGAGAGTTAATAACAATTAGGAAATGCGATCCACTTACATAAGTATCTTCCATTACTGGTGATGTTTGTGTTAATAATACCGTCAAACCTGGCAACTTTGATCATTGAACATAGCTTTGCCCACCACCTCACATTTTTAGGGTTCCGTAGCCAAAATGGCAAAAACGGAACCCTTATAGTTTCGTCATGTCCGTCTGTCCGTCTGTCCGTATGTCACAGGCATTTTACTCGAAAACTGTAAGTTGTATTTTAATGAAATTTGGAGTGAAGGTGTATTTTGATAACCGCTATATAGTTATGCAATGAAATTACTAAAAAATATTTTTTACAGGGGCACTTCCATACTTGCAACTTTATGTCAAAAAATTTTTTTTCACCCTAGGTACATATATATGTGGCACATGAAACGTTAGGTCTTTTAAAATAACTATAAGGTTACTCAGCAGTTTTTAGGGTTCCGTAGCCAAAATGGCAAAAACGGAACCCTTATAGTTTCGTCATGTCCGTCTGTCCGTCTGTCCGTATGTCCGTATGTCACAGGCATTTTACTCGAAAACTATAAGTTGTATTTTAATGAAATTTGGAGTGAAGGTGTATTTTGATAACCGCTATATAGTTATGCAATGAAATTACTAAAAAATATTTTTTACAGGGGCACTTCCATACTTGTAACTTTATGTCAAAAAAATTTTTTTCACTCTAGGTACATATGTGGCACATGAAACGTTAGGTCTTTTAAAATAACTATAAGGTTACTCAGCACTTTTTTTTATTATGTGAATATACTCGGAGATAATCGCCACGAAAGGCACAAAAATTGTGACCCCCCCCCCCCCTCTGACTTTCGAACGGTGGAAGTGAAAAATTAAAAAAAATCATGGACATAGTGCTTATTAAATACTTTCACCGAAAAGTATTTAGAAAAAGATCGGTTTAAAGGTTTTCGAGTAATTGCTGAAAAACTGCTTTCCCTATAGAAAAGGATGTAAGTGCCGTAAGGTTTATATGACGATACGACCTTTTTAATATAATACAATGTCGTTCACTGATATGCATAATTACGACTATTAATTACAAGCATTAGGTACTGATTATCACTGGCGTATTTCGATTACAAAACATAAATCCATCTCAATACTTAATATATTATCATATTATAAATGCGAAAGTTACCTTACTGTCTGTCTGTTGTACCTTTTCAATGAAATTTGGTATGGAGGTAGTTTTGAGAGCCTGAGAAGGACATAGGATAGTTTTTTTTCATCGTGGAAGTCATCTGTTAAAGGGATGAAAAGAGGTATTATGGAATTAAGTGCTATAGTCGATAATAGATGCGGCGCCTGTGCCGGCTGTCATGCTCATGTCTAATAGCAGTAATAGCATATTTTTGCTTTTAGATTTTTTGGGCGTTCAACATTAAACGGAGCATTCCACGGGCAAGTCCACCGTTGTCCCGTAAGAACATGATTTTTCAGAAAATTGGTAAGTCTTGGAGTTTATTTTTTTGCGACAATAGAGTCAAATCTTGGTCAGAATTATAATACGCTCCAATTAAAAATTGCGAAGATAACTCTATAGACAGAAATATACACGCGTTTGTACGGGACAGCTCGTGGAATGCCCCGAATACGTTTAATGTGACTAACAGGTATACGCGGACGAAGTCGCGGCTAAAAGTTTGTTTAGTTATAATTAAAAAAATGTACGTAGAATAAAAACAATTTGCTGCAGAAAAACGGGTAACGATCAATATTGACAAATTGTTTCATATTTAACCGCAGAAACGGTTTGAAATCGAAGATCAAATTTTGAAACCGGCATTTTAACCTCTAATCATTAATTGTTGTTAATCAGCTCGAAGTTCTTTATTTCTATGCCACATGAAAATAGTCAATAGATGATTCGTTACTTAAACTAAAACGGAAACTGCCCAATAAACAAACAGCTTAAATAAGTAGTTTGTAGGTAAGAAAAGTTTTATTAACGATTCACCTACGTCGGCAATATATTGGATAAGAAGTGAATTTTCAATTAGTTATTAATTAGTTACGGTAGGAAATCACTGAAATATAGGTGATGAAGAGGTTCTCAGTCAGGCCTTGGTCTTCAACTTTTGCCGTGCGATTTGGGTGCATCTTGAGACGTAGAATACTACTCCAGAAATTATTTACCAAGGAGATACCTAGGTTATAGAGGATCGTTTAATCGTATTCCATAATTCACAGTCCTTAAAAAAACATCTTACCGATGGGGCCACAAGTGATTCACAAATATTAGCCTCTGATATCTATTTTATAGTAGAAACTTAGAGTAGCTGCATTGACTCCTTTAACTTACCTGGTTTTGTAGAAGTAGTAAGAACAACTTCTGAACACGCATCTTCGAATCCAGGATATGGAGTCTTAGCATGGGCAATAACAATTCTAAGACATTGTCCTAGAAATTATTATGAGCAAGCAAGCAACATAGCTGGACATGTTGAAGCAGTTTCTCTTAAATATAATACCTAATACAAGCTTATTTGCAAATTATAGGTCTCCCAAATGCGCCTTCGAAACGTTAATAGACTCTGTAGTTTTTGGAGATATTAACGAAGACTATCTTCGTAATAGTTGTTTAGATGTATTTATGCGAAATTCTGGATAAACAGCTTTTCTGCGACCCTCTGTGTTACCACGCGAGGAGAAACACATTAAAACCTGATCTGCTCTGTGCAGCGGAATTACTGATTACATGACGACGCTAACAAAATCGAAATACAATCCGACATTTGTACGAATGTATGTGTGTATACATATTTCTTAGCTGATACACGGTTCGGTACGAAATCTGTTAGGCGAATGAATAAGATAACAATATTTTATCAAATTAGTCAAGACGTGCACAGTTTGGGGAGATCCACTAGTCGTAATGTAGTAGTGTATAGTAGTAGGCACGGAACCCTTCGTTGTGCGTGGTCCGACACGCACTTGGCCGCTTTTTAATAAAACTGGTCAGTTGTGAAAAATGGTTGCAGATGGATTATTATTTTATGATGAGGATGAAAGTTAAACTTATTGCTGACAACACTAATCTATTTACCCGTAGCTGAGTTAATCACGGGTGAGACGGTGTTGAATATTGGTATGATTTTTGGTTGGCCAAAAAGTTCGTAAAACCTTTAGAGCCATATGAGTCTACGGACGGGCTACAAGTGTACTTAACTTTTTACTGTGGTTTAATTTATAGGCCGTAGAGTGTGTTGTTTGCTTGCGTTTTCGTTTGACAGAATTTACTCTTACAGTTTCGCATAGAGTCACAAATTTTCATGAGAATCGGTTGAGAAACACGACCTGTAGAAGAAAACAGATGGACAGCCGGACAAACGAAAGAATTTTGGACCAAGCTGAAGCAGAGAACTTTGTCAGCTTCGCTCGCTCGCTACACTCTGTGGCTGAGTAGTGTAACTTGTGTAATGTTGATTTTAAGTTAAGTTGAGATTAAGGGCCAAATTTTCAGCGTTGGCAAACGTTTTGGCGATAACATTAGGGTTATTTTATTTATCGTATGGCATTTTTGGTCACTGGATTACATAATAAGTTTCTGTCAAAATTTTCATTTTTGGTACAAGCTTTTATTGCCGACTGTACTTTTCTGCATACCATCATCAACTACTCATTGAGACAAGAGGGTTGTGTCGTTTTATTGCGGAGTTCCTATGGCCAACTTCCTGCTAAGTCATCATAATATTGCATTGTCATACCATATGTATACATATGCATGTTTGCATAATACATGCACAAAATTTCAGCTCAATTGGATAACGGAAAGTGATTGAAAAATGGATTACAAATTTTGACGGACAACTTACTTATAATTACTTACATATTTACATACCTACATACGAACAGTGCAAGTTAATATAAAGCTTATAAAAAAAACCGGCTAAGTGCGAGTCGGACTCGCGCACGAAGGGTTCCGTACCATTATCAATAAAGATATTTATTTTATTTTGTTTTTAGTATTTGTTGTTATAGCGGCAACAGAAATACATAATCTGTGAAAATTTTAACTCTCTAGCTATCACGGTTCTTGAGATACAGCCTGGTGACAGACAGTCGGACGGACGGACGGACGGACAGCGAAGTCTTAGTAATAGGTTTAGGTTAGGTTTTACTCTTTGAGTACGGAACCCTAAAAAGTATGAAATTCCTAGGTATCTCCTAACAATTATGTAATGATCTAGGTGCATTCAAAACAAGAGTGACTCATTTCATTTCATTTCATTACATTTATTCAAAAACAATTTGTATTGAGCTGTAATATGTATATCCGGGGCTGTGTATACCGATGGAGAGGATCCGGCTTAGATCTTTTTAACCCCCGACGCAAATAGAGGGGTGTTAAGAGTGCTCTTCAAAAAAGCGCTCGCTCAGAATTCGGTATTTTGACACGCGTAGTGCGTTTGTGTGTGTAAATACTACTACCACCCACACAAACGTACCTAACCCCCACATGCACAGCGAGATCGCACCAGCCGCGGGTGCCGTCCCTTTCTAGCTATATGTAAGTGCGATCGTGATAGAACTAACCGCGGAGCTTGCCGATGCAAATATCTGTATAGCGCACCGTTGGAATTCACTCCGTGACCGATATTGATACTTGCACTAAAAAGTGGTAAGTATTACTTCGCTAACATGATGTTCTAGAACATCATGTTAGCGAAGTTAGGTAACTTGAATAAAGTAAGTATTTGATTTTTGAGCACAAGTTTTCTATTTGTATTAAATTATTATGATATGACAAAGTATATTTAGTTTCGTTTTTTTAGTATAAAATAAACTAACGAGTTTTAAAGTTGTCAGTAATAAGAATAATAATTTGTTTTACGGATATTAATAGTTTGCATGTTATCTGAGTCTTATTTATATATAGTAATGTAGTGAAATTATACCAGTAGACCCACTACTAGGAAATTACTGGGTACTTACGTATTCATTTCTTGAAGAATTTTTTTTTTGCTATGGACAGTAAAAAAAAACTGCCCTTCATAGAAATTGCTATGTCCGTTTCTTACCAAAGGAACTGAAAATTATAAATTATACAAACACAGCTTTTTATCTAGAATACAATTAATTAATGCGTGATTTTATTCAAAAGCCTAAAACCTCAGATGATAAAAAGGAATAGATATGAAACGGGGGCTTGGCGCGTGTCGGTGCGACATGGCCAAATGGGCATGTCACTGCCCACCGCATGTTAGTCGCAATTTGCCGTGAATCTGAAATGTTTTTCCACGTTTACTCAAAATGCCGAATTGTAGCGTGGTTACATGCAAAAATAGGAATGAAACTAAAACCTACATGAATGGTGGAGTCACGCACCACATGTGAGTATTAGTATTTTCACTTAAGTCAGTAAAAACTAATATTTTAATAAATAAACGCAACGCCGCATCATTTCTCGGGATCGAACTAACACATCGAACGAAAAAGCATATTTTTGTAACAACGCATAGATTGTACATTGAACGTTCAATACAGTAAACCACGGCGCAATGTATTAAACCACTATGGATATGGACGATGCTTGATTTTTTTAGTGGTACGGCCGCTGCTTGGCGTCGCAAACTAGAGCGGTGCCAAAGTGCAGTTACAATTTACGCGTAATCGACAAAATAGAAGTACGATATCATACTAGTTATTTTATTTCGACTACTTTCGCTGTTTTATTTTATTTAATTACTTGTTTTGGTTGGGTGCCTATCTTAAAGGTAACTAATAACATACTAATAAGATTAAAATGCACAAAATGTTTACGGTACCTACTAATAAGATTTTCACTAAGTTGCAGTATGAACGGTTAATAGACATATTAAAATTGTATGTACAAGTATATAATTTAATTGCAAATGGCTTCAGAACAACTTTAAATGTGATATTATTACCAATAATTTATTTTAAATGAGTATTTTTTACTTTCATTTGAAATGTGATAATTGAAGAAGAAATCTCGGTTTCTTATTACAGTTTTCCAAAGAATCCGAGTAGGTACTAAAAAAATGGATAGATGCTACTGGCAGAGGTCCTAACTGGTTTCCTGTACAGAGAAGAGTTAATGTGTTCGTAACATTTTCAAGAAAAATGTTTCCACCCACTTAATAAGAGCCGTACACTTTTCGAATATTTGACACCTCGCTTGCTTGAAACCTAGGTGTAAAATGTATGGTAACACATTTTCGCACATCTTTGGTGGATACTCGCCCTTAGCCTTAAATCTCGTAATATGAGTAATGGACATATTATTTCGCGCCAAAATGCGAGTCGGATCGGCCTGGTACCTACAGGTCAAAAATATCGATGTGACCAGAGTTTTAAATGTATGTGAACACGAACTTATAAAAAGCCGTTTATGTTACTCTGTAGGTATTCGTCAATATTTTTTACTTTTGCGATTTATGGTAAGTTAACAACCCGTGTTATTTAAACTTGTAGCTAGAAGTTTAAATACCACCAGTTGAAGATGTTACCCATCAATATCTTAACATAATATTAATTTTAATATCAATGTCGATAAAACATAATTTTAACGTTTGTCGCCCCCCTAGTGTAGTGCGTTTAAGCCAATCACAGCCCTTGTTTGCATGTTGCCGTAGACTCACTGGCAACGCCCGAGTCTTTGTTTTTACACGGTTCAATGTGTGTGCCTGTGGGCGCTGCGGTGGGAGAAAACTGGGGACATCGGTTTTGGTTGAAATTAAGCAGTACGGCACTTCTCCCTTTTTTTATGTTCTGAGCATAAAACCTATGTCACTTTTTAGGATTCCGTACTCAAAGAGTAAAACGGGACCCTATTACTAAGACTCCGCTGTCCGTCTGTCTGTCCGTCTGTCACCAGGCTGTATCTCATGAACCGTGATAGATAGAGATTTGAAATGTGATGTATTTCTGTTGTCGCTATTTATAACAAAAAATATTAAAAAACAGAATTCATAATTTTATTTTTATTTTAGTTTTTATCTGTTTCTTTTTCTTTTACAATCTTACACAAATCGACCTTGCCCCAAACTAAGCAAAGCTTGTACTATGGGTACTAGACAACGATAAACATACTTACATAGATAAATAAATACTTAAATACATAGAAAACATCCATGACTCAGGAACAAATATTTGTGCCCATCACACAAATAAATGCCCTTACCGGGATTCAAACCCGGGACCTCCAGCTTCGTAGGCAGAGTCACTACCAAGTTACTAACTAGGCTACAGGGGGTTCCTATACAACAAATTTTTTGCCGTTTAAATATATAGATAATGGTACGGTACCCTTCGTGCGCGAGTCCGACTCGCACTTGGCCGGTTTTTTAAACATTTATTTCGAAATAAAGAGTGATACTCGGAAATGTCGAAGGGAAGGTCAATCGTCGAATCCGACTCGGCTGGGCAGCATTCGGGAAGCTACGGCACATCTTTTCGTCCAATATTCCGCAGTGTCTCAAGACGAGAGTCTTTGACCAGTGTGTGATGCCAGTGATGACATATGGCACGGAAACGTGGTCGCTTACTAAAGGCCTCATAAGAAGGCTCAAAGTCACTCAAAGGGCAATGGCTCTCCATTGCCCTTTGAGTGACTTTGAGCCTATGCTATGATATGCTGGGAGTTTCTCTGCGCGATCGCATCAGAAATGAGGCTATCCGCAGCAAAACCAAGGAAACTGATAAAGCCCTCCGAATTGCTTAACTTAAGTGGCAGTGGGCGGGGCACATTGCACGTAGAACCGATGGCCGTTGGGGCGGAAAGGTTCTCGAGTGGCAACCACGTACCGGAAGGCACAGCGTGGGTAGGCCCCCCGCAAGGTGGACTGATGACCTGGTAAAGGTCGCGGGAGTCCGCTGGATGAGGGTGGCGCAGGACCGGCCATTGTGGCACTCTTTGGGGGAGGCGTATGTCCAGCAGTGAACGTCTTTCGGCTGATATGATGATGATGATGATGATGACTCGGAAATGTAATAAAACCACGTAAAAATCTTCCTTTCCAGTGTAAACCCCCGGTGTGTTTTATATATAAACGAAAATAATTACTAAATGCAAGGTAGGATCGTGCTGTACTTAACAAACGCCATATAAGCTTGTTTTTTAAAAAGTTTTTTATTCATCTTGTTATTTTCAATAACCCTGCATATTATGTCGCTGGTTCGTGGGTACTTGTACAGACAAATCACACAAACCCAAACAAGATAGGTCTATCTATTTTAGTTAAGGAGTTCCCATGACCACCTTCCATCATCAGATCCTGGAAATCATCCATCACCAAAGTGTTTACCATGACAAAACAGATGAGCTCAAACTAGATGGGTTATCTAGTTTAGTTTAGGAGTTCCATGACCACCTTATAGCTCCATCATCAGACTCTGGAAATCATCCAGCACCAAAGTCTTGCCGTGCCATGACCAAATAAATGAGCCCAAATTCGATGGCTTTATCTTGTTGAGTTTAGGAGTTGCTATGGCCACCTTCCGACTCCATCATCAGACCAGCTCTATGATATTATGTCACCGAAGATACGCAATTGTACCTAATTTGAAGATTTCACCCAAACTCCCATACATACATACATACTAACAAGGTGGACTGATAGTAACAAGTAAATAAATTAAATCTATCAAGTATCACGATCACTCGTACAATAATAATTGACTATAGAACGCGTAGTTTAGACAAAAGGATCCAACCCACAAGACATCACCATTGAAATGTATGACTTTTGTTTTAGGTAGAAGGTTCAATTTTAAATGTTACGTATCCGGTGGGTTTGAGCCTTTTCGCTACACTACGTCATATATGGCAGCTATGCAATTCATAACTTGTCTCGATTAGCCTCACGAATGTATCCCCAGTATAGTTTGACCCCGAGGTTGGTAACAACTATGCTTAGTCGGAGATCAAAATAATATTATTTTATCTGAAGAGTGGCCGGTTAGCTTCGTGAATAGCCACAAATAAACACACTACACGTCTGTCTCGGAGGGCTATTCAGCCGGTACTGAGATAAATTCCCGCGCGACGGTAAATTTATACTAGTTTTGAATAATTATTTATAAATATAAATTTTGACAAAAGTTATATTTTTTGGACTGGATCTTGTTGGTACAAGCATGAACTTTAATGTTGTGTAAGATTCAATACAAAAATTATTCAACAATAATGAGAAAATCCTTGAGTTTTCAGTACGATTTTGTTGACAAATATGGTGTAATTGAGAACAGTTTACATATATATACGTGCAGAATAAGGAAAATTCGAGGCGGCTAGGCGCAATGGCAACATATTACGCTAGTGAAAATAGAAAAAAACAAGTAGGTTCTGATATAACATCATGGAGTATTAGGGGCTCAAACTTATGATTCTGCGCTCTCTTCAGAAAACTACTGTCGGTAATCGGGTATTTTCGGTTAAAGTATTCAGTTCTTCGTAAATTGGAGGCGGCTAGGACCAATATGAGGAGTTAACCTATGCAAATAAGTAATCAGGATCTAGAAAAAGCTCTCCGTTTCTTAGAATTACAACGTCAAAAATCCGTCATTCTCACTTATTCCTGACCAAAAAACGAGCGCCCTCTTAAGTATAAGTTTGACGTGTCTGTGTATCTGTGTGCCTGTGTATCTATGGCTATGGCATCGTACCTCCTCCAATTTTAATGGGATCTTTTTGTCCGAAAGCTGACGTAATCGAGATGGTTCTTAGCTACGTTTTAACTTTGAAGTGAAAATGTCGGGGTTTTTTTAACTTTTCAAAGTTGTTAATGAATATAAAGTGAAGTTAAGAAAGCGTGTGTAGTATTTTGTTAATTTTTGTATACATTTAACTATACACCTATATATGAGTACCTATATATTTGCATAAGTACCTACCTAAAACTATGTAAGTGTGATTGCCAAGTCACAAAATTTTATTTAGTAAGCCAATAAAGATGAATAAGAATTCCTGACTTGGATAGAGAGGAAAAGTCTGTGAGAACGTAGCGTTGTATGTTTGTACGTAGTATTCTACGGAACCAATCAACCGATTTAAAAAATTCTTACTCCTGTGTAGGTATAGAATGGATTTTCTGGATGGGCATAGGCTATGTTTTATCCCGCGGGGTTGCCTGCGTTCTCTGTTTTACTCGTCGTGCGGGCAGCTAGTTATATAATATAGATAGGAAAATTCTGTGAGATTGGAGCATTTGTATGTTGCCGGGTAGGTACTCTCCGAAACCACTTAAGTATCTGATTTCAGAAAATCTATCATCTGTACCTACCTAATACCCATAGAATGAACTTTCCGGATGGACATAGGTACGCTTTACTTTCCCGAACTTACTTTTTACGTACACTAAATTCGTTTGATAGTGAAGACTAGTTAGTGTACCTAATTGAAATATTATGGTAGTTTTTTTATCGGGTCTCCCCAGATATCGGTGGGTTGATGTGGTGGATGCGGGTCCTCGCGAGCTCCAAGCTGGCGATTGGCGAGAAACCACTCAAGACCGGGATCAGGCGTGCACTTCGGGTCGTTGCACCAGAGGAGTAAGTAGTACGTGTAAAGTGTTTTTTTTTTATATTACAATATTATTTTCTGAACATCAGAATTTTCTGACGGCAAAAAATAATATGAAAATACAAACTTATTGTTGTGCCTGATGCCGGCACCACACTTCGCTATGCGCTATTCGTTATGTGACTGCGCCGTATTTGCGAAAATATTTGTTGTTAACAACAATGAACAAACATGCCCACCACACTTCGTGCCGGTGTGCCGAACATGCCAAATATGTGTGTTGTTTGCGTTGGGGGCTGCATCTGGTACAATTCAAGAAATCGCATAACTTTCTCGTTAGTCCACTCCATATTTAAGTTTTCAAACCCGTCGCGAGACATGACTGCCACTAGCCACAGATTTACTAAATTAATGAGTGAACAGTGAACGAAGTGTGGGCAGTCGACGCGCTATTCGGCTTATTCGCCTCCTTTGATCTGTACCAAAAAACCGACAAGTCGACGGATAGGCATATTCGCTATTCGCGTTTATGCGTTATGCGTGCGAATAAGGCAAACATAGACGAATAAACCGTCCACACTTCGTCGAATACAGGCGCATAAGCCGAATAACGAATAGCGCATAGCGAAGTGTGGTGCCGGCATGATATAGGTAATATATATTTTTGTACTTGCGCCAATATTTCCTTTTTAGGGTTCCGTAGCCAAAATGGCAAAAACAGAACCCTTACAGTTTCATTATCTCCGTCTGTGACAGGTATTTAATAGGTAATACTCATACTATATTTTCAACGAAAACTATTAAAATTATTCTGTAATATACTATTCTATACTTATACTTATTGGTCCGACGCTCACTAGGTCGCTGGTCGGTTAATTTTAAGTTTTGGTTTGTATGGAACCTATAAAGGGGGTGCAATTTTGGCGTTTTCCCCGGGCGCCAAGTACCCTCGGTACGCCCCCGGGTACCGTAGAGCTGGTCTGACGATGGATTCGGAAGGTGTCCACAGGAACTCCTAAACTACGTACACAAGTTAAGCCTGATGCGATTTTTTGGCTCATTGGAACCCTCTCGACGAGTAGTTTAGTTAATGACTGTGCAAAAAAGTGCAGCCGGCGATAAAAGCTTAGGTATACCAAAAATTTTTTTTTGTTAGAAATTAAAAATCTAGTTTGATCAGGGGCGGTTCACTCCGTGATTTCGTTGCGCCGCTAAGGTAAGCCTCATGTACTTTACATGAGGCTTAACCGGTTTTATAAAAAATCTCTGAAGTAGTGTAATATTTTGCATTATTTAAGGTTCTTAAGTCCTACTCTATCATGTATTTGCGTAACATTTTTGTATTATTAGACTGCCTGATCAAAAATGATATTATGAACCAAATAACGAATAATACCGGTATTTTTGTACGGTGAAAATACCGGTATCCGACCCCTGGGCTTACCGGCCCCGGCCGGTATGTTAGCGCCACCTGCTACGGCACGCACGTGTTCTATCGCAGCGCATTGAATGCGATAGAAAGGGATGGCCACGTTTAGGCTCGTTCGGCATACCTAAACAGGGGGTTTCTTAACAGAGAACTTTCTGTACGTACTTAGTACTATTATTTATTCCGTGGTTTGACTAGCCCCGTGTCACAAAAAAGGAGGAAAATGTAAAAAGATAGTGCGTGGTCCGTGGTCCCTTTTTTGGAAAGTTTACAAACATAGCAAATATTCTTTTGTAAATTATTCTTAAGTGTTATTAGAAGAACAAACACCCTTACACCAGGTAATCAATTTATTCTCATGCAAAGCTGTAACTATTGTTGATTTTCAGGTTCGAGCTTAAGTTTCCGGTGTTTTGCAAGCCACTGAAGAAAACAATCACTTCCCAGTACCTACCAGCGCAAAAGCAGGTACGGTATCCGCAGTCGGTTTACCACGGTTCCCTCTGAATCTCTCAACATAAGTGGCAGTGAACGGGGCTCTCTGCACGTAGAACTGATGTACGATGGCTGTTAGGGTGGAAAAGCTCTCGAGTGGCGAGTTGGCGGCCACATACCGGAAGGCGCAGCGCGGCGCGGCGGGTAGATCCCCAACAATGTGGACTGCCCCGCTGTTATGTAGCTTGTTTTAACCTCACCTCACCGTTCACCTACAAGTCCTTATATCTTGCCGCCGCGAGTTGTAGTAGGTTACTTGTCTTAGTGTAGCTAGAGGTCTAGTTTCGTGAGGCGTAACGGGTGAAGTGAGGCGCATTAGCGCGTTCCGAATAACAGCCCTGCATGACCTGGTGAAGATCGTGGTAGTTCGCTGGATGCGGGTGGCTTAGGACCGGTCACTTTGGCACTCTTCGGGGGAGGCATATGACCAGCAGTGGACTTCTTTCGTCTGATATGATGATGGTGATGATGATGATTTCGAGTTTGCTCATCAATAGGTACAAAGTTGAAACCACTGAAACAAGAGCGCGGCTTCGCCCGCGTGTTGCAAAAAACGCAGGCAAACCCGCAGGATAAAACATTACCTATGTATCCTTTCAAAAAGTCCAACAATAGGTACGCAGGTGAAAGAATTTTGGAAATGGGTCCAGTGGTTCCGGAGATTGCCCATTACACACGAACTTACGAATCTCACATACTTTTTCGGTTTATAATATTAGTAGGTATAGATAAAATCAGGTTGGCAACTCTTGATTTGCAAAGAATTTTACAAACGAATCGAAAATAATAACACATTTACACTGAATATTAGGTGTGGGATGCTTCATGTGTCAGCACATTCGCCGCCACCCATATATTAGTCGCACTACACGCGCGGCTGAAGCTGCTGCCGAGACTCAAGCAACGATGAAGCGGCAAAAATATGCTCCCCAAAGCAAAGGGGGTGGAAACATTTGGGGTTTCGGTGGACGCGAAGCTACTTATGCACGACATAGGCCGTCGGCTCAGACAAAAGGGGCACACAGTGCCACAAATGACCGGTCCTAATTAAGTATGCCACCTACATCCATCGTTAGTTCGCGCGATAGTTTTTTTTATCCCATCATCATTTCAGAGAGTTTTTAGTTAAGACTTACTATTCAAGTGTTACTTTTTATAATGACAACTATTATTTATAATATTATACTATTACAGTATTTTTTTATTCTACAAAACCCTTAAAGTACGATCATAATAGATAAAAGGACAAACTTTTTTGATAATTTTCAAAACTTGCATATTTCTGATTTTTTGTATGACCAGCAGAAAAAGTTAAATATATTAATGAATGCGCGCATTCCTAAATTATACGAACATGATACCAAACTTGACCTAGAGGTAGGCAGAAATATAGCAGAGACCAGAACTCAGGAGATGGCCTTCTCTCTTCCTCCCCCTTGTTTTGGGTACTAGCCAGAGGTTGATCACGTGGCTAGGACGCCAAGGAACAATCGTGCCAAGCGGCGTCGCCAGTGACAAAAGTGCAGAGTGCTCTATAATGGCTCTATACATTGCTGCCACTGATACCTTTAATACTTATAGGCCTGCCCCGGCATCTCGTGAATACTCTCGTACCTTACAATGTTTTTCTTGTTTTCAGATTTAAACTGAACATCACGAAATAAAGTTTCCTAGAGAATCCAAAAGCTCAAAGAATCAGGGACTATATTTACTGTGATTTGACGTACAAATCTATTCCGAGCCGCAGTACAAGTCCAGGTACTTAGCACAAGGATTTGACGGTTGGAGCCAGAGAGGCTGGTCACTGGCTACATGCCCATCCCTCGCCACATACCTATACACGTACCTTCCTGGATCCGACCTCCCTTGAGTGCAGGCGAGACGGGCCTACGGCTCAGGATTACAATATGCACCCCACACATATTCCATGTGACGGACGTGAACTGCTGTATTAAGAAATAGCAGATATTAATATTCTCATACCTACTCCAAACAAGGTCCACGAAAAAGTGTTACAAAGAATGTCTCTGCTGATGACATTTATTTTAATTTATTAGGTAGTCCTAAAAAAATTGGGTTATTTTCATTGCTTTGTTATATTATTTTTATATAGTCAATTGTCACTATGTCATTCCGACTCCAAGTCCGGAACTCGAAACCACCACTGCACTGCAGCAGGGAGTCAGGCAAGGAGATGTTGTTTTGTCCAAAACTCTTATATCCCTACACTGGAGGATGTTTTCAAGACTCTGGACTGGAGACGGCTATTTAGGCATCAACATCAACGGCGAGTACATCAATCGCCGTTGATGGTTCCTTCGATACTGACGATAAGTATTGGCTGAAACCATGGAGGACTTGAGTAGGTACGATGCTCGATGACCTCAGTAAAGCCTCTAAGCGAGTTCTAAAGATGAACATTGTAAATATGAAGATCATGATAAATGCTCATGTATTACTTAAATCCCATTACGCATAGGTACAAACGGACACTGTACGCTTGATGTAGTAGACGATTATGTATCAGACTGTCCAGTTAGGCAGGACTAACTTCGAGAAAGATGTCAATCAGTTCCAGCGAGTTCCTTTTGGCTTTGAACTTGGCTGGACACGCTGCCGCATGTCTAGATTATAATTTTCATCATTAAAGTAGGTATATTTTAAACAATGCGTTATCAATACTGAAGTCTTATAGAATATAAATTAGTAGATGTTGAAAAAGATGTGGCTAGAGATCTCTAAGAATTCAAAATATTTTATTTAATAGTTTTGCATCCCCTTTGGAAAAGTACTATACAAGTAAAATAATGACCCTTTTTATTCTCTAATTTTTATCCTCAAATAAACAATTATAAATTTTATGAATGGCTTTCCTTTATAACGTTTGTGTATTTGGTTTCATCATGCCCAAAAAGCAATTAACCGTGTATTCCCAATTTCTGTCATGAGTTCGGTATATAATTGTAAAATTACATGTACTTATTTATGACTTTTATTAGAATACCTACTAGGTATTTATTATTTTGTCGTTATTGTGATACTATAAATATGTAACCTTTACCTACCTACTGAACGAATGGCGGAATTATAAACACAAATGCTGAAAATAACTTATAAATATTGGATATATGGGTGGATTGCAATAAAATTGTACATAGTTAAGGCCTTAATTTAATCGGCGCTTTATTAATGCTGCGCAACTTTCGTCAACTATGTACAATTTTCTTGCAATCCACTCATATACCGATTATACTAGCGCAGCTATCCGTACCCATACATCTGTTAAAGCCGCTATACACGTGACTAAATTGAGCCATGTCTACAGGGCGCTTTACGCTTAGTTCGAGCTATTCTATCTAGATGGCGCTATAAGGTGACGACGAGTGATTACTCTATCTCAGTATATATATATTTCTCTATGGTCTGCGGATAATTAGCTAATATTCAAAACTCAACAGACTAAAATGAAATGTTAGCGACAAAGACAATAATACCAAACAAAACAGTTCTGCATCTGCGTTCTGTCAGTGTGGTTGTGGTGATGGTTGTCATTTAGTGACCAAAGAGAATATAAACGGTTAAATGGTTAATGTTCGGCCATGATAATGCACGGCCATGCTAATGTGCAGCCCAATAATTTGCGTCCAATGTACAGTCGCCATCACATACATCGAAGCAAACAAGCACGTTACAAACATCGGAACACACCTCTATTTTCAAGGCATTAGGGTGCATGTGCCGATATTTTTGAACACCTATAGTGTACCGATGTATGTGATGGCGACTGTATATGAATTATCAGGCCGTGCATTATCATGGCGATGCATTATCACTCTGAGTAAACTTGGTCCGGGGCAATAACTGGAAGCCAATTTTGTTCGACCTGATACAGCCCAATAATTCGCGTCCATTAATTCGAGTCTGTGGCTTCGGATTATCGGGCTGTACATTATTTGTGATTAACTGATAATATCCAGTGGCTCGACGCCACGCCCAAAGAGAATATAAATAAGAGACGGGACTTCAAACAAGGTTTTGGATGACAGTGACATTGTTATTTGATTTTGACATGACAACTAATTCGAACTTTAGCTAGTTTGAAATACCACAATACCAATAAAAATAAACGCTAGTACGGAAGTAGACTTACCAACCTAACGAACGAGGACGATAGTAGGGCTGTAGAACTTAACGTTATCGATATCGATAATATTAGAACCCAACGTTATCGATATCGATAAATTATGATTAGGGACGTCGTTGGGCCCACTGCATGAACAGATAATTGCTTTACAAAATCTAAAACGAATCCGATTTAGGTATGAAATCATTAAAGGAGAACAAATATTACATACAGTTTATTTCACAATTATTTCCAAATCACAGTATATTTACAAAAATTCACCAATCTGTACACATATCTTTGCGGGTCGCAATGAATTCTTCTCGAACTAAGAAACCTCGCGCATGTAGGTTTTATCCAAGTACCAACCGTTGTTTATCATAAGTAAATCAATATTGGCGCTTGTTATTTCGTTATTAATACTTACATGTTTTATTTTAAGATAATTATTAATTTTATTTCGTCAAAAGCATTGTTTAGCAGTCATAGCAATAGCACAGATAGAAAACTTGTCACTTGTCAGAACTTGTCAGATTTGATCTGAATTTGAGCAGTTGGACGTCATTCATATTTTTGTTCCTAGTTGCGCTACACTGGCCACGCCCGGTATTTCCAGTCGGGAGCCAATAATGTACGGCCCGATAATACGCGTCTACTTTTTGTGCATTATCAGTCCGGACAAATGTAGCTTCCAATTATTGCCCCGTACCGAGTTTGCTCAAGGTGATAAGGCCTCTCACAGACTGGCGTAGCCTGGCCGCGGCGGACGATAGAAAACTTGTCATTAGCTGTCAAATTTACTATGGCCCGCAACCGCAGGCCGCGCCAGTGTGATGTAGGCTTTATTTTTTTTATTATTTAATTTCTTTATTCAGACAACAAGATCCACAGTTTGTTAATAAATTTTCTTAATCCTATGTTATCCTATGTTAGTAAATATATGTAGCCAAAGATATGGTGTTTTTAATTAAATGTTGCATCATTGAGCACTCACTCCTAATGGCTACATTTTTTAGGAGGCTGTTGGAGCTGCCACGTATTCTCGCTAAAAGTAATGCCATCTTTTTCCGCAACACAGCCCCAAAGCTGTCCACACGCGCTTCAGCGAACATGATGGACGCGCTGCAGAACCGTGGCAAACCCAACAGCGCCCTGAAGGCGTTGTTGTACTGGACCCGCAGAGAGCTGAGCGACCGCTGTGAACAATTTGCCCACAGAGCACCAGAATACATTGCAATGCAGTATGCTCTAAAAAGTGTTATTTTAACTGCAGCTATACACCTAGCGAACCTGCGAGCCAACATGTTCGCCCGAACCGCCAGCGCTCTGCGTTCCCGTTCAACGTCAACGTCGTCCTTCAAGTTGTCAGTTAGCCAGTGGCCTAAATACTTGAACTGACTAACTCTGGTCACTGGAACTCCATTTAATAAAACAGGCAGTGACACATCTGGTGCTCTTTCACTCGGAGCTTTAAATACCATGTACACTGTCTTCTTTATGTTGTACACGAGTCCATGAGAAGCCGCGTACTTTTCACAAATGCTAATGAATTCATTGAGTGCCCCGACCGATGGGGCCAGTAGCGCCATGTCGTCGGCGTGGCTAATGTTGTTAAGGCTTACCCCTTCTATAAAACAAACCGCATGGGCACCACTCAACTCCTCGATCAGCTTAGATGATGTCAACCTTCCCTGCCTTATTCCGCACTCGAGTACATAAGGTGAAGACAGTGCATTTGCCCAATTTACAATATTAGTCTGGTTACCATACCAATGCTGAAAAATAGCCAAAAGGTCAGATGGCATCCCGGCTGATTTTAATTTGCGCCACAAGATGTCGTAAGAGATCAGGTCGAACGCCTTCGAAAGATTTAGAAAACATCCATATACCGACGTCTTTCTCTCTGAATATTACTTGACAGCATGCTTCACCACCACTATAGCACTCTCCGTGGATAACCCAGGTCGGAAGCCGAATTGGGCATCGTGCAATCGGAAGTACTCGTCTAAACGTGAGTTGAGCATACTGTCAAGCACCTTAGCTACAATAGTTGCCAGTGAAATAGGCCTGTAATTCGACTTGTCAGATATGTCACCTGTCCTGTTTTTATTATAGGTACCACTATAGTACGCATTAGCGCTGGCGGTAGGTAGGAATGACCAAGACACAGGTTATACAGCAAAGCCAGAACTCTGGGCAAGGGCACTCCCGCATGCTGCAAGTGTTAGATACTGAGCCCGTCATGGCCCGGCGATTTCCCTTTTTTCATTTTATGCAATGCGACACGAATAAGTATCTCCAGCTTTTATCAGGGTGGGAACCGCGCCGTGACGGGGCACACAATCACGTCCAAACTGTTGTGGCCCTAAGGAAGATATGACAGTGAAATGGTCCTTAAAAAGGTTCGCTATACCCTGTGCCTCAATCACGCCATCGACGCTCACAGGGAGACTATGCGATGTATTTAATTTGTTAGTACACTTCCAAAAGCTACTAAAATCGGAACTAGAGTGGTGAGAGGCAAGTTTGTCCATCATTATTTGGTCCTGATGATTCTGGCACCATTTATGCACGGCCCAATAATTTACGGCCCGATAATACGCGTCGACTTTTTGTAGACTCGAATTATTGGGTCGTACATTATCAGGGCGGACAAAAAAGGCTTTCAATAGGGAACATTACTGCAATGTTCTGCCGCCAGAGGCAGCACTACCACTAATAGTAAACCAGTATAGGAATATAGGAATTCACACACCCATGCACAATTGATTGTCAAATGAGAGACAAGGATGCTTGCATAGACAATACCACAAGTGGGAACGAGCGAGATACAATGTCAACGCTGCTAGTGTCGCCACCTACGAAGATTTACAGGCTCCTAAGTTGTATGTATCCTTTAGTTATTAATGACAACAGGTTTTTACTCACATATTTGTACATCTCCGAGAATGTACAGTGGCGTCAATTCTATTTATCACTTTTCTATTCACCACGAGTCAACATTTTTAATAATAACCAAACACGACATCAATGTTTACAAATATTTGTGAAATTACTTATAATGGCGCGCAACTATTTTTTTTTCGTGAAGTTCGCGCAGTGCGCCCGCAGCGAGGCTTAGATGAAATCTCTAAACAGCCAATATAAAATAAAATAAATATTTTCTTATTCAATATAAATTCATGTAAAATGTTATTAAAAGTAAATAGTTTTACTAAATAAACGTTTCTATATCATATCCAAGAAGAAATAATCAGTTAATTCACAAGAAGGATTTAATTTGTTTAGTCGAGTAAGAACCCATTTGCCGAGATATAAAAACAAACCTGTATAACCCGGTCAATTTAAGAATGCGCCGAGTCCATACATACACCTTGCTGCCCGGCTAGCACACTAGACGTAATAGTACATTATGATACAAGTGTGCTAAGTTGGTCATTACACTGGTGTCGGTTTTTAAGCCTGAGCCGAAGGCGAAGGCTTAATGGAGACGAGAAGTGTAATGACCAATGCTCACGTGTTTCATACGACGTTTTTCAACACATTTGCGAGGAAAAAAATAAATAAATAAAAAATTAAAATGTTAAAAGATATGTAATGAAAAGGCACTAGTGCGATAATGTAATGTAAAAGTCACGGCATGGGTAATATTCTGCATTATTTTGCTAATATTTAAAAAGATAATGTAATGAAAAGGCACTAGTGCGATAATGTAATGTAAAAGGCACGGCATGGGTAATATTCTGCATTATCAGTGTAAATACGCTGTAATAAGACCTACTTTACGAGCAGGTGTGTTGAAAAGTATATTACACAAATTAACAAATATTATTGATTCTATTATAAACTACCATGTGTTTTGGTACTCGCTAAATTACTTAAAACCACTACGTAAAACTTTTTGTGGGGTGGGAGTAACGTAAATAAAAACAAAAAACTATTATAACACAACTTAATACAGGAGAACAACTGTTTAGTAAACTGTGCAGTGCTTATCATTACTCTTTAATTAGGTAGTATTATAATAGGCTTCTAACCATAGACTACTATTGAACGAATGAAATGAATGTAATAATTTTGCTACGTATATTTTACGCTATGGCATAAATATATGGTGCGTGATTACCATGTTAGCTAAGTAACGTAAAAATGGGCACAATCGTAAAGTTATACGTCCGAACGTAAATATATGTCCGATTAGTGTGCTAGCTGGGCAGCAAGGTGCCAACGTGTCTTAATCGGGATATAAACATAACTACACGAGTGTCGTAATGTTATTAAACACGCGTGTTTAATACCCAGGATTATGAGCCTAAAAGCGGCACAATAAGAGGCACGTTACGAGCAAATGTGTTGCAAAGTAAATTATTTATCTTCTCCACTCCCTATGCCGGCTATGGCTTCAACTGGGTGTCAAAGTGGTGTCAACTGGGTTCCTACGCTAGTAAATAATTAAACAACACGAGATGAACAAAAATAAATTGAATTGGACGATATAAGATTGTGAAATATCAAATTATAGAAAAATACAGTTATGACATCCTTGATAGGTAGATACTGATTATTTATTAATGTTTAAAAGCAATGTTTACGTTCACGGGCGATGCAACCGAGACCTTTAGTGGGCGTTAAGTAATTCACGCGCGCGCGAGGAGATGTACATGCTCTTCTACAGCTACACAGGGCCATCATGATGTGCCACGGCGCAGGACATACGCCGTTATGCATTGGAGTGCGATGGAAGTATATTCTTTCTCCCTCTAACGGACCACGATGGCTGAATGTGTAGAGGAGGTAATTCATTTACGCGTCCAGCCCGGTCTGGCGGCCAAAGCGGGCATGACGGGCCAGACGGACTACTCGGACGACCGGATTCAGTACACTCAAAAGCTTCTGAGTCTTTATTAAAATTTTACATAAGTGGGGTCAAACTCTCCTCATACCAAAATCCTGGACTGCCACTGACCGCGTACATCTCGGTGGGCGGCTCACAGGTTAGCGGAACGGAACACATGGTGAAAGGCAGCAAATGCGCACATTTACGCATATCGCCTGAATCTAAACCGTCGCCAGCGAAACGGATCATTTAAGCATGCCCGTTTCTGCGACATAAGCTGGTGCTGACTGGTCGCTGTACGAGTATAGCATAGCGGTTACAACGCTCGACATCTGACCCTGTCACTACCTCTAAGTCACGCCACGCAGTGCGCACCTCCAAAGGGTGACGCGTTGTGGCCACGGCTGCACACTGATGGCAGCAAGGAGAGATTCCATCCTTATGCAATGCAGATACTTACCAAAGAAGACATGGTTAGTCAGTATCTGCACCATTTGGGACGTCAGGGTTCCGTGCCGCCTGCCAACTCAGCTTTCAGTGCAGTATTGCCTCCACAGTCACCAAGCCGTTATCCGGTGACCCCAACTCAACTCCTCTTCCCACTGGCGCGTTTCGTTCTGGGATGGGTTCAAATCCTGAGCGGCTACCGCGAAACGGAAACGAAATTCGTTCGTGGATCTCCTTCTCTGACACTCTTGCTAATTCGAGTGACAGAGATACCTACACAAACGAACTTCGTTTTCGTTTCACGGTAGCCGCTCTGGCACGATCCTACCCAAGGGGTTTTTTGGAATCTATGTACGGAATGAAGCGCTCCACAGCCCCGATCAATTAACTCACGCTCAGAATGTGTTTCACTAGGAAAAAGACCCAAACATGTACCCGGAAGTAGTCAATAAAAAGAGCAAACGTTAACGGCGGATAACTACCTATTCCAGCCGCGAGCATCGCTGTACTATTAAAGTCCTAATTGCTTTTCGCTCCCCTAATTACTTGCGTCCTGCCTGCTCCGAGCTCTCTTATCAATTATATCTCTGTACCACTGACCACGATGTGTTTCCAACGAAAACTTTAGTAGGGAAACCTACAGAGGGCTTTCCGCAGTTTGAAATAAACCAGCCAATCAAATTCAACCGATTTCGAAGTTTTGAAGGTTAGTTTAGCAGAAAAAAATCACATCTAATTTAAGGCAGTCTCTAGACGCAGGTAAAATCCCCGACTGCTTTTAATAGTACCTACATTATTGCAGAGGCCGGGAAATCGCAATTCGTGGATAAGTTGCATTGTTTTTTATTTTATTTATTTATTTATAAGCAAAAATATACATATCGCTCACAGACTAATCCAACACGTGATTTGTACAACAATAAGAGATTAAGATTAACACAAAAAAAAACATTAATAAAGCTACAAAGTCATAATATACAAATATTTAAGAAAAACATAATTGTCTGCATGCGGCTCTTGTAAACTCAGTCAAAGTGCAATTAAATAAGAAGAATACCTGTATGTAGAATAGAATAGCATAAATTTATTTTGGAACAACAACATGCATATACATCATATAAGGCTTAAATCTAAAGAAGGAATCTAGTGTTGCTTCAAAAAAGGATGCAGGACTCAGCATGAGTCTAGACACACAGTGCAACGACGCTGATTTTCAGTGGATTCGTTAAACTAAAACTAACTTATTAACCTACTAGCTGTTGCCCGCGACTTCGTCCGCGTATAACATGTTATAGTCTAAAAGTTTGTTTAAGGAATGAATTTAAAAAAAACATTGAAATTAGTTTTGTGCCTAGTCTTTCGTAAACAGTCTTAAACGAAGTTACAAATCTCTTACTTTCAAAATGTCTTGCTCTCTATACACACTTAGAACCCCCTTTGAACCCTCATAGTAAACAGGCTAAAACCGTAGTTACAAATTTCTTACTTTAAAAATGTCTTGCTCTATATTATACAAACTTCGAACCCCGTTTTAACCTTCTTAGGCGATGAATTAAAAAAGACGCTGAAATAAGTTTTGTTGTATTTTAGCATGTTTGTTTAGTTTAAAACCGAAGTTACAAATCCCTTACTTTAAAAAATGTCTTGCTCTCCATACAAACCCAACATACCTTTTCATCCCCTTAGGGGTGGAATTTTCCAAAACGCTAAAAATACTTTATTTGTATTGTAATAAGTAATCTTTCTAAAAACTTTTAAGGTACTATCTCAAAAAGGAGTTTCCCTCATAAAAACTTTGCAACCCTTTTTAACCCCCTTAGGAGTCAATATTTTTAAAACGCTGAAAGTACTTTATTTGTATATGTACCAAATTTCATCCAAATCGGTGCAGCGGTTTAAGTAGCTCCATAAAAATTTCCACCCCTATAAAAACTACCCTAAGTCCTTACCCAGGACTCAAACTATCTCTTTACCAAATTCCATCTTAATCGGTTCAGCCGTTTTCACGTGATGCGCGGTCACATAAACAGACAAACAGATAAACAGACAAACAGATAAACAGATAAACAGACAAACAGATAAACAGATAAACAGACAAAAATTCTTAAAAATCTATTGGAACGTGTTCTGTTATCGATTTTAAGTATCCCTAGCCAATTTTTTTCGAATATCTTCCATGTACAGTTTTTCGACCCTCTTCAGCTTTATTAAGTACTAGCTGTTGCCCGCGACTTCGTCCGCGTAGAACTTTTTATCGTCTTAGAAAATGATTTCTCTCAATACAAAATTTGAACCCTCTTTTAGGGGATAATTAAAAAAAAAGTTGATGTTCATTTTCTAGTTTGTGAACAAACAGTCTAAAACCAAAGTTAAAAATCTCATACTTTAAAAATGCCTTGAAATACTCAAAATTTGAACCAATTTTAACACTCTTAGGGGATGAATTTGGAAAAACTCTGAAATCAGTTTTGTAGTCTTTTAACGTACAGAATAAGACCGAAGTTAAAAATCTCTTACTCACACTTTAAAATTTTATTGCTCGCCATTTAAAATTTGAACCCCCCTTTAAACCCCCTTAGAGGTTGAATTTTTCTAATCGCTGAAAGAACTTTTTTCGTAAACTTTTAAGTCTCTAGCTCAAAAAAAGTGTTGCCCATACAAAGCTTTCTTAACCCCCTTAGGGGTGGAATTTTCTAAAACTCTGAAAGTACTTTATTATTAATTTTAATAAGTAACATTTTGAATAGTTTTAAGTCTAGTAAAAAAAAAAGTTTTTCCCACACAACACTGGCTACCCTTCTTAAGGATCTTAAGGATCCCCTTAGGGATGGAGTTTTCTAAAACGCTGAAAGTTCTTTTTTAGTATTCTAATAAGTAATCTTTTTGCAAAGTTTTAAGTCTAACTCAAAAAAAAGTGTTGCCCATGCAAAGCTTGCTCTCCTTTTTAACCCTATTAGGGGTGGAATTTTCTAAAACGATTTGTGTTTTTTTTTGTATTTTAATAAGTAATCTTTCTACAAAGTTTCAAGTCACTAACTCAAAAACATAAACTTTCCCTGATAAAAACTTTGCACCCCTTTTTATCCCCCTTAGGGATAGATTTTCTCAAAACGCTGAGTCTTTTTTTTTGTATTTTTATAAGTAATCTTTCTACAAAGTTTTAAGTGTCTAGCTCAGAAAAAGTGTTCCCCATACAAACCTTGCACCCTTTTTTAACCCCCTTAGGGAATGATTTTTGTAAAACGCCGAATGTAGTATTTTTCATGTTCTAATAAGTAATTTTTCGTCAAAATTTTAAGTCTCTATTAAAAAAAAATATGTTTTTCCCATACAAACTTTGCACCCTATTTAACCCCCTCAGGGGTGAAATTTTCCAAAACGCTGAAAGTACTTTCTTTGTATTTAAATAATCTTTCTACAAAGTTTTAGGACTCTAGCTAAAAAAATAGTTTCCCACATACAAACTTTGCACCCCTATTTTAGCCCCCTATTTTTAGGGGTAGAATTTTCTAAAACGCTGAAAGTACTTAATTTGTATTCTGATGATTAATCTTTCTACAAAGTTTTAAGTCTCTATTTAAAAAAAATATTGTTTCCCCCATACAAAATAGGGTTACTTACTATTAATATTCCAAATAATAAATAAGAGAGGTGAAGTGTCCTTTAGGCATCCATTTTAAGCAATTTGCTGTTATTTATATATGGCGTAACATGAGCTCAGTGTAGAATCGGAAAACAAAATCTAGCACAGGCGTTCTGAACCCTTTGTATCAGCAGTTTTGTACGTGATAAGTGATAACAGACATTACTCTCCAATAACCGTGTCCGCGTAGTTAAGCTTTGGATAGAATAAGTGAGTCACATAGTTTAATTAATACGCATGTCAGAGTTTAGGTAATCACGAATTCTATATAAGACTTTAAGGCGATAAAACACATGTACAGGGGGGCTAGCACACTAGGCTTTATGTCGCGTTTTACGTGACGTTTCAGTACATTTTCGCCGACATAAAACCTAGTGTGCTAGCTAGGCAGAAGAAGTTTAATGTAAAGTTGTAATGCTGCAGACGGTGAAACTGTGACCCTTAGCGTAAATGCAATGTCCTATCTATTGTTTGATCTGTTGCCTGAAACATCTACTGACCTTTTAACTAATACGTATGTTAAATTAAAACGTGTGTCCTGATATGTCCAAGAGAATAAAATACATTTCTTCCCACCACATTTCCGCGTAAACGAAGTTGCAGGTACAGCTAGTACTTAATACGTTCTTACGTGGTTCTTACCTGTAAATTTTCGGAGCGAAAATTGGGAAAATTTACGTTCCAGGGCAAAGTTGGCGAGTTCGACGTATCATACGCTTTGTTGGTTATTCAACAATTTAACATATATTCTTCCTACGAGTACTATGGGTCACTGTTTTAAATTATTATTAACGGATTAATATGTTCACCGATATTGTAGAGTTTCATGGTAATTAGGTAAGCATAAAACTAATGAAATGTCGGCTACGAACCCTGCCTACGAAGCCCGGTCTGGTTTCGAATCCCGGTAAGGGTATTTTTTTATGGGATGATATATATAAGAATGTATATCTTCTTGTAGTACCTAACCGTAGGTTTGGGACTAGGTCGATTTGTGTAAGACTGTCCCCCCAATATTTATTTATTTATTTTTGTGTCCTGGCTTACCTACGGTATTTAATAAAGATGAAAAAGTTATTCATTGCCTCTCTGATATAGCATTAAGCTGTAGGCACAAGCTTCAACAATCGTTAGGAGCAAGACGGGTCTAATGAAATGATTAAAACTAACTAAGCCAGTATCATATAAACTTTCATAGCAGTTTTCTGACATTCTCACTTAACTTCAAACTTTGTCGCCTGAAATCGCGGGTTTTGAACATAAACATAAGCATAAATTCATTAGTTTTCATTAACCACACGCCTTTATTTGAAGGCATAACTCGCTCCGTAAATTATCTAAACTACGAGCGCTTTCAAAACTTTTAATGGAGTCAATTTGGCCTCGCATTTAAAACACCTACATATACCGGCAGGTAAACAGGTACCTACGATATACCTGCAAACACTATTGTCAGGCTTTTAGCCGTGCTTTTCCGTACCGCGCATAACTATTTCATAGAGTCACAACAAGAACTATCCAAAATTTTATTGAAATAAAGCTGTGACACGACGCCCCGTCTTTGTTGGAATACCGAAAAAAATATTCGCTTTCAATCCTATATTTTTACAGAATTATCCACGGCAGAGCTAACCAGATAGATTAATAGACAATACATGTAGAAAAGTTTTGAATGCTTTTCCGTAAAAAAAAACAAATGCAACAATTTTCTGACTCACAGTTTAGGGTTGCTCACAGTAAAATGTGAGGACGGAGTATTCGTGAAATATTTGCATCATTCAAAAACATCAAGTGCATCGCATACACGATCGGGAACGGAAATAGCGAGTGCATGGTTTAATTGAACTAAGTACAAAAGTATAACACACTAGGGCCATGGCGAACTATGAAAGGTTGAAAGTGTGCCAAATCGCTGGTTGTTAAAGTTTACCGCTTCGGATGATTACCCCGACTCCTTCAAAAAGTTGCTCTTTTGCTTCTTGCATAGTCTAGTTAAAACATTCATAGGTACTAAGCGAGTTAATGCATGTTCTTTTAATTTTTACTCAATTCAATAGACTTATACTTTGTACCTAGCCACCAAACACCCTGTATTATATTTATATGTATAACTATAATTACCTCACCTATTTCAATTCAAAAAAATCTTTTAGGTTATAGAAACTATTCTGAATTAGGAAGTCTTTTAACACTTTCCAAAACATTGTGAATTTTTCTATTTTTCTAATACTAAGAGGAACTCCATTATGTATGTTCACGGCCATGTGATGAGTACCGGCTCTGACAATTTGCATTTTGCTAAATGTGTTGGTTAATTTATTTCTACTTCTCAGATTATGATAAGACGTGCTGCTGTAATCTCTAGTTTGTCCCAGTATGATTTTGTTATTTCTTACGAATTTACAAAGGAGTTTGGGTAAAAATGTTGTAATTTTTTAGGCCACTCGTAGGTAGATTATGATAGATCTACCCACTAAAAACGTAAATGTAAAAAAGGAGAGCCAAGTTCAATACAAAAATTATGCTTGGCTGTGGGCTTCGCCGCATAAAGAATTGATATCTGAATGAGTGCCAAGTTGTATGCAAAATCCAAATATGTATTTATAGGAACAAAATAACATTATGAACAAGTATTAAACTCTATGTCGTTGCTTTATTGGATATCTATAACAATTGCTGTTATTTAAAAATGTGAGATCTTAAAGAAGGTTAGATTTGACTTGGCCTTGTTGTTTCCCCACAGAATAATGCCACAATAATTCAACCTGGCATAGCCGTAAGCATATTACGCGCAGATTGCCGTTTTCAAATTCGTACATTTCTTTAATTGATATAGTGCGTAGGTAAATTGCGACAGTTTTCTCGAGATTTTTGCAACATGCTTCTTCCAATATAACACTTTAAACTCTCGCGCTTTGTACACATATTTTTTCGAATTTTGGAGGGTAGTGAAATATTTTAAACCCATATCTCTGTTGACAACTTGCTGGGACGACCGTTATCTGCGACCATGACCGGTGCAACCCGTGTCGAAACGTCAGAAATAAAGGTAAATAAATATCGCGTTCGAGCCGGATAAAACATTATTTTAAATATGCTTCTTCCAGTTTATAACCATTAGTTATTAGTTATTACATATTGAGATTTTATGCTTGATTTTATGTTTGTGCAGAAAAAAGTGTATAAGTTCCTTTTAAAATGGACTAAGATGAAAATAACTGCACTGCTGTAGAAATTGCGTGAGTAGCAAACTTTCTAACAAAAAAGTCAAAAAAATATATTTTTCTAAAATTAGTCGTAGAAAAAGTATTGTATGCAACGGTGTATAAAAAGAGCACGTGAACGGGCTCTTAAAGTCAGTCAACAGTTTTAACCTGGGTTCAATCGGTTTTGATTGATTCAGAAAATGTTTTTGTATATTTGGTTTTCGTTTAGCTTCCTCCTAGTTATTTGAAACGAAAAGTATATTGTTTAACTCGGGGAAAGCTACCCAATTCAGCGCCGAGCTATTATTGGCGCCAAAAAATCCCGTCTGAAATGGGTTGCCTTCAACGCTTATTTAACAATCTATTTAGTATTCATTCAGTATCGGATCTTTCAAACACCTAGGGTTCCGTAGCCAAATGGCAAAAAACGGAACCCTTATAGATTCGTCATGTCTGTCTGTCTGTCTGTCCGTCCGTATGTCACAGCCACTTTTTTCCGAAACTATAAGAGCTATACTGTTGAAACTTGGTAAGTAGATGTATTCTGTGAACCGCGTTAAGATTGTCACACAAAAATTTAAAAATAAACATTAAGTTTTAGGGGTCCCCATACACAGAACTGAAACTCAAAAAATTTTTTTTCATCAAACCCATACGTGTGCAGTGTATCTATGGATAGGTCTTCAAAAATGATATTGAGGTTTCTAATATAATTTTTTTCTAAACTGAATAGTTTGCGCGAGAGACACTTCCAAAGTGGTAAAATGTGTGTCGTCCCCCCTGTAACTTCTAAAATAAGAGAATGATAAAAGTAAAAAAAATATATGATGTCCAATTACCATGCAAACTTACACCGAAAATTGGTTTGAACGAGATCTAGTAAGTAGTTTTTTTTATACGTCATAAGTAAATCGTAAACCGCAATTTATTTCACGGAACCCTTCATGTGCGAATCCGACTCGCACTTGGCCGCTTCATGTGCGAAACCGAAGAAAACAGAGTAAAGCTAAAACTAACTTTTATAGTAAATAAACTTGTATTTTGTGTTGCGTAAATGTAACGTAATTCCTCGGCTACTGTTGTCCCCGTCTTAATACTTTAAAGCCGACGCTGTACGAGATTGTAATCCTTTGAGTTTATAAGTAACTCAAGTACTCAACCAACCGAATTGTACCAAGTTTAACCACTCACAAATAAATCGAAAGCTCTCGAGACAATTCAGGCTGATTAGGTAGAAAATCTTACAATTTGCTAGCACTTGTGAGTTTATCTTCTAAACAGATTTTAATAATGAACAGACTTCAGTGAAGTTTAGATTTTATTGTATCAGTCTGTTTCTTGATGATCAGCGATCAACTCTCGGATACAATGGAAACAATATCATGAGAAAATCATACAATGTTGGTCATAATAGAATGAATGAGTAATTATTTTTCAGTCGTATACTCTGCAACATTGTTCATCTCAGCTCGCTAAGTAGTTACATTGTCTCGTATGTAAAGAAGTCTGCAGCCGCACTATTTGCTGCGAATGCATCTGGTTTCTCGTGAGACGTCATTATCTGTTTAAGTGGCCATTATTTTCTAACAAGCAGTGGGATGTAATGGATCTCTTTGTGCGATTTCTGTCATTGTTCGATATTCTGCATTCGACGTGGAGCGCTAACAATTCGGGCAAAGGGAGTTTGCGAAGTTTTAATGGACCAATTTAAAGGTGTATTGAAAACAGGCTTTGGAAGCGACAGAGTGAACTACGGCCTCACCTCAGCTGATTAAGGAAAGCAATTCGAAAACGGTTCCGCTTTGTGCTTTGATATGTAGTAGACTTTAAACCTGAACATGGTTTATAGAGTAGATATATTATAAGTTAGTGGGTATAGGGCGATTTCACTTAAATGTCCGACTTTTACTTTTTTCTCAGAATTTAGTTTTTTTTGTTTTTTCCGGTTCAGAATCACGAGCACTCTTGATTCCCCAAAAAAAGTAAAGAAAGCTCTCAGTTCTTTTTTTCTTGATTGAGAAAAAAAGTGTCCCCAATTTTCCAGACATTTTTTAGGATTCCACTATTTTTTTTTTTTTTTTATTTTTTTTTTTCCATACATACAATTATCATTACAGGATAGACCCAATGCGATAATTTTGCACAACACCTTATAACGAATTATTTATAATAACAATTTTTAAACAAAGCCATCCTTGTAAATTCACTCAGTGTACAGAAAAACAGATCTAGATCCGTCCCTATGAGGTTCAGAGTGCGCAGCGCGCGCGTCATTGGCGCCTCACGCAGCAGCTGCGTGACGGCTATGTGACGGTCCATACAGAATGTATGAAAAACACGTCACATAATGGAATAAAAAACGTTTTTTTATTTATCGGGATCAAGAGTGCTCATGATTCTGAACAGAAAAAAACCAAACAAATCTAAATTTTGAAAGAAAAATTAAAAGTCGCACATTTTAGTGAAAACGGGCATAGGTTTACCAGCACGCTCCCCAGTCTTATCTAAAATGTCTTGAAAAGGGAGAGCGCTTTACAAGTATAATAGCTTCTCTAATTATTTGTAAATCTGATCACCAATGGCAAAGTTAGGACCAACTTAACAGCTACATGTTGCACAATTTTAACAAATTTCCCGCGATATAACATTTTGGTATTTGCACACAACTCCCTGCAGGATAAACGAGACTGTTATGTCAAGATTTAATATAATAATGGCACGGAGGCCGTTTCGACAAAGCAAACTGAATGCAGTCCATTAAAAGTTTAGGCAACATTCAAAACTTGCTGAACAGTTTAAAACTACTATTTCGTATGCAAAACTATCTTTATTACTTATATTATAAGTAAGTTCCGCCCCGTGGTTGCATTAGGTAGTTGACTGCCATGTTTCCCAAAGTTACTCGGAATACGTTATACGTAACGACATAGGTTTTTTATCGTCCTGTCGAACGTTTCACCGGTGTATCGTTTGATAGGAATTTCATTTCCCATTTTCGGATTTGTATCACGCGGACTTTGTGTCCGTCAGTAAAGTTACATCTGTGTGCTGTGGATAGCAAATTAAAGTTCCTGAAACAGATTGCAATTGGTACGAGTAGATTCATACCCTTTTTAACCGACTTTAAAAAAAGGAGGAGGTTCTCAATTCGGATGTATTTTTATAAAAATGTTTGTTACCTCAGAACTCCGTCATTTATGAACCGATTCGTACAATTCTTTTTTTAAATTGAAAGTATATGCTTCCAGATTGGTCCCATTGTTTCCAAAGCCCTAGTTGGATGATGGGGACCATGAGGAATTGAGGGAACTCCTATAATATATTAGGCACGCGTGTAGTAATTTCGGTATTTTCTATTATATCTCGTGTATTTACACCCGGAAATCATAAATTTGGTGAAGTGGAAGTGATGATGAAGACCACAGATGGCTTGTGGAATTTCTCAATGATGTACTTCAAACTATATAAGTACCACATATTCTGATATGATTCCGTTGAAATAGCAAACAATGAAGTGCCAAATGTAATTCTGAGATCCTTGAGGAATCGACGGAAGTCCTCAAATATTATCGGCCCACATACAGCGATTTGGTTTATTGGTCTAAAAATCAACGCATTTGTTCTCGGAAATCAGTTCATGTGGTAAATTGGATAAAAAATGTGGAAATGTTCATCTGGCTTGGCGGAGTACCTAATGAATTGAAGTCGTTTAAAACTTTGTTTTGAAAGTAAATTATTACTTACCCACGACGGAACGGAGAAGGTATATGCGTTTAGGGTGAGAGGCTGTTTGTTTGTTTGTACACCAATGTTCCCATTTATTAATTGTCAGTTTTGTTTCGTTGCTACGTATTATTGTTTTTTAACAAAAAAAGAGTATAATATACCTACGTTGCATAAATAATAATAATCCCACTATCCAACTATTAATATTATAAATGCGAAAGTTTCGATGTTTGTTGCTAAATCACGCAAAAACGGCTGAACGGATTAAGATAAATTTTAGTATACAAATAGAGTATATTAGCCTGGATTAACATATATAATTCTTTTAATCCCAATAAAAGTCCAACAAAAGGAAGTCAACGCGAACGAAGTCACGGCAAAGGCTAGTACATAATAATTCTAGTTGTGTAAATGCTTAACCACGATCTTACACGGAGATAATTTTTGAAGTAGAACTCGGAGAGGTTGAGCTAATTGCAAAGATATTTTTAATAGACTGGATCGTATAAATCTGGTTGCATAGCAAAGAAGCAAAAAAAAAATGATTTTTTTTACCTCTTAACGAAACAGATTATTTTATTGAGTATTTTTATTTCGTGTTGGGTTTTTCTATTTTAAAATGTGAATAGTTCAAAGCAGCAAATCATAAATGTACTAACACATAGTGAACCTCGAAAACAACATTGAGTTGATCGCCGTGCTCAATTTAGATCAGTTCCAACGTTCCCATCACCAGAAGCCCGTGCATGGTGGGCTCAGGACAGCTTACTACGACCTATTTATCAAGTGACTCCAGTTTCCATACGATTTAATTTTCTCTCAAACGTTTGCGTGCTGGCTTTCGAGTCGAGTACAGAATAATTTCACGGCTACTTTGCTCCTCGCGTAGCGACACAACAGTTGAGATTTTTCATATAATATTTGCGAGCTTTACCTACAGCGAAACAAAATTTCTATTTTAGGGCTGTCATTTGTATTTTGAAGAGAAGGGGCTTATTTACACTTGAAATATAATTTGAGGAAAATTTACACAAATGTCACAAATTCAAACATGAAACGACTTTTGTGTTAATAAATATAATTTTCTCAAACATGCTCGGAAATGTATGCGTTAATGTCACGAAATGAAGACATGAAGTTCCTTGTTTATGGCTGCCTACATTACTTCTTGGCCTAGGCCTAGTTTTGTAGGGTCTTTTATGTTATTTTTAAGTTTTTTTTTATCTATTTTTCCTTTTTGTTTTACTTTTTTTAATGTTTTTTGTTTTTTTTTTAATTTTTTCAAGTGTTCTTTTTTGTTTTACTTTTTTAATGTTTTTTTTTTCCTTTTTTTTTTAAATGTTTTTTGTTTATTTTTCTTTTTTTTAGTTTTTTGTTTTTTTGTTTTTTTTTTTTTTTTAATGTTTTTTTGTTTTTTTTCCTTTTTATTTGTTTTTTTCCTTTTTTTTTGTTTTTTTTAATGTGTTTTGTTTGTTTTTCTTTTTTTGTCCATTTTTTTGTTTTTTTCCTTTTTTTTAGTTTTTTGTCATTTTTTTGGGCGTTTTTTTTTGTTTTTTTAGTTGTTTTTTTTTAATTTTTTTTCCTTTTTGTTTTACTCTTTTGTAATGTTTTTTTAATATTATTCTTTTTTAATGTTTTTTTTTTCTTTTTTAGATTTTTTTATCTAGAATCTTTCTCACTTTAGTGAGGTGAAAAGGATTCTATTTTTAAACCACTCACATTCGCTAGCTCGTGTTTCAATTCCACACTCGCGGTTAAATTATAACTGCACCCTTGTATAACAAATAACTATTTATTATTTCCTCACATCGTTTGAGACAAGCACTATACAAGCCTCGGCCGGAACAGAGATTGCTGGACTCGTTGTATCTAGCCCAAACTCGTCCATCAATCCCTTACTTCACGGCCTTTGCAGTAATGTACTAATTCATGAGATGACGGCTGACAGAGAGAAAAAGACATGCTGCGCCGTCCCCAAGTAAATGGTATAAGGGCAAGGAAATGATGATGATGATAATCTTCACTGATATTTCAGTCTTGCAAAATCATGGTAATCCTTGACTTTTAAGTCGAAATATAAATTAAAAAAATTCGGCAGTAAACGTGTTGTGTGTTAGTGAAATTTTTAGTATATCATCCTATACTATTAAACGAGCAATATTTTGTATATATATTTGTAACCACGTTCTTGAAAACGAATCTAACGATTTCGATGACATTCGCAATATAGGGATTTATGTGCCGAAAAATCGATCTAGCTAAGTCTCATATCTGGGAAAAATCGTTGAAGTACTTTATTTTCAACCGATCGGAGCTCGGTCAGGTACTTCGTTATTATTGACTTTGTCTGTTATTTGCAATTTGGCTTCTGTGACCCCGCAATATGTTTAAAAGAAATAGCCCTCCTAATTAATACATACCAGTAATGTCACAAACAACAACTTCGTCAATTGTACTTAACTAGAAATGAATAGATCTCACAATCTTCTATTATAATAATTTCCTTTCCGTTGTTTCTAAAGCTAATCTAAGTGATTTGAACCCTGCAACAATGAATCGGATTTAACGGTAGATTAGAAAAAATCTCAACAAAAACACGAATTGGAAAAACTAAGCGAGGATGTGAAAACTCAAATAAAATGGAGAGAAACTGTTAGTCAATATCCCCGCCGCATGCACTAGGATAAAACCAGTAAGTTCGCCTTAACAAACCAGTGTTTATTTATTTCATTATTGTAGACCAGGTACGAATGATTACAAAGCGGTGGGTATTTTTAACCACACAAGCTAAATTTCTGAGGCTGAGATATGCGTCATACTCGTGATCGGGTGCTGTTTGTGGAGTCCGGTCTGTTCATGCTTGCAAGGGCATAGTAACTACCTAAATACTAGTGTTATTATCATTATTTTGACGAGAGACATCATTCTGTTCTTGACACGTTTTATTGTTATTGACCCTGTACATCTCTGACAATATTACATTAATGATCCTTTTTTTTCTGTTTTAACGCTTAGGGACAGTATACATCTCTACAAGAACATTAGAATAATTATTAATTGTATTTGGATGCTCAGAGACATTATACATCTCTGGGGTACTAAATTATATCATAAACTTATTGTTAATTCTGATACAGACCTTATATCAAATGTATTTGATAATATTTTACAATTTTGGATTGTTCTAGTTTTCATTCAGTGACATTTAGTTTGTAACCATTTAGGTACTAATTAGTTAAAATCTGCAATTTTAAAATGATTATTGTGTAAGATTATTAATATTATATTGTAGAACACCATTTGACATGTAAAAGTGCCCTTGTGGCCTATTTGCAGAATAAATAATTGATTTTGATTTTGATTTTTGATTATTTTTAACCACACAAGCTAAATTTCGACTATTAAAACGTTTGCAAGAAATTTACAATGTCTCTTAGGTACTGACAAGTATTATTAAATATGTGCAAATATTTACCAACTTGATTACAAATTTGTGCATGAAAATCAAGAGTTTGTAAACTTTGGAAACTGAACCGTTACGGAAATCTATGCGATGTCAGTAAAAACTGGCTGTTGGCTAACGAGTTATCGATGGCAGCAAAACCTATCCTGGTTCCTAACAACAAATTAATACTGCAGTGAATTGTTCAGTTTAAACGAAGCCTTCGTTACACAACTTTGAACGGATGTTTTAGTAGATAAATTCAGAGGTCGTATTCACCACTTTTAATAACAGATGTCGACCGATAATCTTTGTTTTTGTTTTCTCAGTGATGGAGTGTATAACTCCGGTCTAAAAGCCATACTATTACCCCTAAATAGAATAATTTGAAAATAGCCGTCTTGTAAATCTACTATTTTTCGCAGTTCTTTAAAAAAAAATCGATAGGTTCCTAATATTCACGAAGCATAAAATTTTGAAAGAGAAAATAACAATTTCACCTTACCAGCTCAGAAAGGTAAGATACGATATTGCTGAGAATTTGCGCGCAGAAGTTCAGTTTATACACTAACTACTCGTAGGAAGTGATTTTGAAATTCGAATGTGACGCACCACTATCACAGGATTCAACTTTTTTGTATAAGGCCTCTCACAGACTGGCGCGGCCTTGGCGCGGTAGTCAATAGTACCTAAACATGTCATTAGCTGTCAAATTTACTATGGACCGCCACCGCAGGCCGCGCCAGTGTGATGCAGGCTTAAGTCGGTACCTAAGAAACTTATTTCATCATGTTTTTTTATCATCCTCCTAGCGTTTTTGCCGGTAGTATCCTAAAAGATCCTGGGGTTAAAATTACTAAATAATAATACCAATTCTAGTAAGGATACATACGTTTAATAGTTATTTGTTATGCAAGGCTGCAAAGTTGTTGTTTGGCGCAACTCAGTTGCTTGTATTGAAAGCCGAGCTAGCGAAGTAATGTAAGATTGAACCATGAGCGAAGCGAATGGTTCATAAGTACAATTCTGAGCATAGCGAGGCTTTCAAAACACGAGACGCTAAACAACTTTGCTGCCGAGCGAAACACACAAGTTTTCACCTCACCACCGCGAGGAAAATTGTGATGTGTAATCAGTGTAATGAAAGTAATTTGGACCTTGTAGGTAGGTACTCATTTTCAATAAACGTTTGTTTACATCTCATCAAAATCAAAGCATTTTATAATTATTAAATGTAACATTAACATTTTCGCATCTTGAAGTAGTCTCCTCGCTTACATTAAAACAGTCAAAGTATTTTTGGGTACTCACGGCTAAACTAAGGCTCAAATACGCATATTTTACTTTTTCCGCTAGCTCAGCAGGCATTAAAATCCATGTTATGTATATCTTCTGCGCTAAATTCTATTAAATAACTTCCATTATTTTGATATTACTGTGGCTTTAGAACAAAACAAAACAAAATGAAATGTTTTTACTTAGTCTAAAATTTACTTTTTAAACGGTGCGTTCCACATTTGACGAAGCGTAAAATTTTGTAATGTAAAAATACATTTTAAAATTAGGTATTTGTATTGTATCTTATAAGTCAGTCTAATTATTAATATTTCATATGTAAGAAAGACTAAATATTATTAATTAAATTTTATGAAAATAATAAAAATGAATTATTAATAGCACAGGATAATGAGCTCTCATTCCTATAGAAAAAAATTGGTTCTCGCGATAGAGCGTCACGTTCGAAATTAAAAACTCTTTCCACGTTAGCGGATATAGGTAATGGACTTTTGCACGGAGATTCTATTTTGAGCGATAAAGCAAGACTTTCCAAGCCGGTAAGGGGAAAAAAGTATTTTTCATCTCGCCTGTTCTGAAAGTTGACTTTTCATGGGCATATGCAGCCGGGTGGAAAATAGCGTTTTCTACCCTAGGGTGGAAAGTATTTTTTTTATTGTTTTGGTCAGCCACGGAGTCGAGGATAATTGAGTTACTTCATATTACTAAAATAGAAGCTTTAAATACATATAGGTATCTAAACTCAGCTATACATTAAGTGACGGGTTTATTACGACGATGTTGATAAAATCATTTTACAGTTGGTATTTTTTTTCATAATTACAGAAAATCAACATTTTAAATTATTTCTGTACATTTCGGCTGCCCGCCATAATACTTTATTTTTTCACGTTTCGGCATGGCCCTCTAGATTAGAAATATAGACTCCACGCTTAGGTACATTAAAAAAGTCAAAGTATTTTTGGGTAGGTACTCACGGGTAAACTAAGGCTCTAATACGCATACCTATTTTACTTTTTCCACTAACTCAGCAGGCATTAAAATTAATTTTATGTATATTTTCTGCGCTAATATCTATAAATAACTTCCATTATTTTGATATTACTGTGGCTTGAGAACAAAACAAAACAAAATGAATCATAGGTACACGAGCTTTTTCTTAAATTAACTTTATCTATCCAAATATCATAAACCCTCCATGATGCGTTCAAGAACCGCACATTATGACCACCATAAAAGTAGACTGTTTTGTTAGAACAAATTTCTTAACTGTGAAAATGTTATTATTGCTAAATAATAACATCGATTTCGATAATATTATTTCATTCAAATTTCGAACGTCTCTGAAATACAATGAAATTTGATTTAACCTCTATTCTAATATCAGTCGAGATGACGTTCAGTTCGAAATGAATTGTCAATTTGCATACAAATTTGACAAATGTCGCAAGTTAGTATATCGAACGACATGATAGTCGGATCAGTTGGATCCAACTCTAGTTTGTCTATGATTTAAAAAAAACTATGACAGCTGCTAGAAGACATCGACGCGATGCCGGTCATAATTAGCGGCTCCTGAATGCATCATGGAGGCTTATGATATGTGGATAGATAAAGCAGTGTATGTAACTGTACATAATTAGGCATTATGTACAGTCACATAAACTACTATTTTAAACGGTGCGTTCCAAATTTTCACGAAGCGTAAAATTTTGAAATGAAAAACTACATTTTAAAATTAGTTATTTTTATTGTATTTTTATAAGTCAGTCTAAATATTAATATTTCATAAGAAAGACTAAGTATGTCATAAATATTTGAATAACCTTAATATCATTTACAGACCCATGTATTTACCTTTCATTATTAAATTTATCTTAAAGGAAGGCGTATCGATCGGCCAAGATAGTCCGTTGTCGACGGCTGTCGACAACGACCAATCACAGGCGAGTACTATTCTGTTGAGGTATATATTTTACGTTTGAACTTGGGTATTCGTTCCTCAGCAGTTGTAATTGACAGTTGTGCTAATTTTTGTATTTGGTGCTATAAATTAAGTCTTACAATAAATAGTGTTTGTCGACCATCTCTGTATTTCTTTGCATCCAAAGTTCTAACCTGAGTGTTGAACCAGCGTGGTTTACATATCAGAAGCTGGATCGAATACAAGTGCCCACAAAATCGTCAGAATTAGTAGAAAAGTAAGGAGCAAAATAAACGTAAGTATTTTTCCTGATCATTTTAATATTTACTAATATTACAAACTTTAAAGAATGCTTATGCTTAACTCAGTTAAGCAAATATACCTTTTAGTACTAATAACATTGAGGTAAAGCTATATATATTTTGTATTTACGTATATCGTTGTATGCTTATTAGTAGGTAGGTAAGGTACCTATTTAATAGCATTTTTATTGGTTAGTTTAGTAACTTTAATTTCAATTGGGTACTAAGCAGTAACATTTGCTAACGTAATGTATTTCGTTTATCGTTTTGCACATTTTGTTTTACATCTACATAAGTAAGATGTGTTCCTGTTCTCGTTATTCTTGTTTTTTTTCTGTGTCCTATTTCAAGCACAATCAATAATTAACATACACACATAAACGTTAGGGTCTCATACTGAGATGACATGGTACTAAACAACAAAAAAAAAACGATCTTTTGTTTTTCATTTAATAAACTACCCACAAGTGATAATTCATTTCGGCATTACTTTTTCTGGGACTCCATTTACGTTAATGTGCTCACTGTCGTATTTCTACATTGACGTAAACAACTACATATATATCATTGTATTCCGTGTATGGATGTGTATGTAAGGTGTGATCACGTTTGTTGAATTGACACGTGTAAGTAGTTGATGCGTTGTTGACGTGTTATGCATTCGTTATTCAATGTGTCACGGATGCGTCACGGATGCGTCACGGATGAGTCACTGATGCGTGCCGGATGCGTGACGGATGCGTAACTGATGCGTCATTGATGCGTCGGTGGTGTAATTCGTGTCACATGAAGAATTATCTTTGAAACTGTTTTCGTTAACCTGGTAAAAAAAATATATATAATAAAAATAATGCACCGGGATAACTAATACTTACAATGCGTCAGTTAAAGGCCAGCGTTTTATTAACACCTCTATGTTTTCTTTCTCATTTCGGGGACGCAATAATATGGAAAATATTGACGATGGCTCTCGACGAGAACGTGATGGACGGGCCTTTACACGAAAGACAATGACACCGCCACCACAATTTCGCGGCGGGACTCGCAGTAGAAGCCGTAGCGGTGATCGTGGGCGTAGGCGCTCACGTGAAGGAACACCTTACAGTCGTCGTCGCCGATTGAGATCCAGGCGCTCGAGAAGAAGGCGATCGCGGCTGACGACGAAGCGGTCGCGGTCCCGATCACACTATAGAAGACTTTTAGGTTCGAGCTCCCGGCGTGCAGGTGCAGAGCGCGCAGGGACACGTACGAGTAAGCTATATGGAGACCCATCGACGCACAGGACTTCGCGCCTACGTACCCCGGTCCGCGAAGCAACAAATGGATCCAGGTCTTCGCCGAGCCACCGAGCTTCGCGCCTGCCCTCGCCGGATCCAAAAGCAATGAATCGTGAGTCAATGAATAATTTGTTTAAGGATAAGTTTATTGATGCACTTAAGAGTATGAATAACAATAGCGATCGCGATAAATTTCCAGTGTTGAACAATGTAAATCCCGATTTTGACCCTTTATGTAAGGAACAAACAGTTGATACGTGGATTCACAAAGTAGGCGAATGCGCACAAATCCATGGCTGGAGCGATAAACAGGTGATTCATTACGCGCTCTCAAAATTAACGGGGTTAGCAAAAACATGGTACTCACTGTTGTTGTATTAGATTTTAGGCATCGCTTGAGGTCCACATAAACACCATTTTATATACGAAAGCTTTATTAATATGTAAGACACATGCATTAAGGCATTTTGTTTTTCGGTGACAGACCACAGATAATATAATACCAACCTTGGGTATCAGTCATAGATAACAACACCCCGCCTCGATTGAAAACTTTTAACTAAACAAAATAAAGTGAATCAATCGATTATTGCCTACTTTGCAAATTAATTGACAAAAGACAAAACGAATACAGACATTAACCATTAATTAATATTTAAATTGTTTTTCATCAAACGAAGCTTTTCACAAGATAAGCTTTTAGTTAACAAATCAGATACATTTTCATTAGTAGAAATGTACTCGACAATTATCTCTTTCTTAACGATTAGATCTTTTATGAAATGGTTCTTTATATCAATGTGCTTAGCACGCTTACTATTCTCGAAAGATTTAGATAATTGTATAGCACCTTTATTGTCCATGTAAAGTACACAATGCATGTCACTGCTGAGTTCACTCAAATCACTGAATAGTCCTTTTATATATAGCAAGTCACACGCACTAGCAGCCGCTGCAACATATTCCGCTTCGACAGTCGAAAGCGCCACGCATGTCTGTTTTCTGGAAAACCATGATACAAGACATCCATTGTACAGGGTAACAGACCCGGATACACTTTTTCTATCTGTGTGATTTCCGGCCCAGTCTGCATCTGAATAAGTTTCTAAAGAGTTGTTCTCCGTCCGTTCATATATCAGTCCTGTATTATCTGTGCCTTTTAAATATCTTAATACTCGCTTGGCTTGAGTCCATAGACTTCTGGTTGGTTTATCTAAATATTGGCTGAGATATGAGACTGCATATGCTATATCTGGTCGGGTAACAGTCGCCATGAACATGAGTCCACCAATCAGTTGTCTATATGGGACATCTTGAACTACATCTTCTTTGACATCATGCTGATAGTCTTTCTGCATTGGTGTAGTTGTACTCTTACAGTCAGTCATTTTGAATTTTTCAAGCATTTTATGTATCTGGTTCTTCTGTGTAATTTTCAAATGATCTCTGTTTCTATCTATTTCCATTCCTAAGAATGTCTTTGGAGAGCCAAAGTCTTTTACTCGAAATTCTTCTTTTAAATCCAGTATCACTTTGTTCATATTTCCATCATCTCCTGTTAGAATAATGTCATCTACATATATTACCATCCACACTTTGTTTTCTTCACTGGTGTATAAACAAAAATCATGTAGTGATCTTTTAAATCCTTGCGTTTCAATATAATCATTGAATCTTTGATTCCAACACTTTGGACTTTCTTTTAAGCCATATAATGCTCTAATTAGTTTCAACACTTTTCCTTCTTCTATTTGTACTCCTTGAGGTGCTTTTATGTACACTTCCGAGTCCAACATCCCATTAAGGAAAGCTGTGGGAACATCCAGCTGTCTTATATTATAATTATTTTGAACTGCGTACGCTAATAGTGTTCGTACAGTTGAAGTCCTTGCAACTGGAGCATAGTTTTTACCAAAGTCTTCTGGTTCTCGTATTTGGAAACCTCTTGCTACTAATCGAGCCTTTTTCAAGCCATTATCTTTTGTCTTAAATATCCATTTTGTATCAATAGCTTTTTTATCATTTGGTAAATTTGTCACAGTCCAGGTATTCATTTTCTTTAATGCTTCTAGTTCTGTGTTGACGGCACCTATCCATCCGTCACTGATAGCTTCTTCATAGCTCTGTGGTTCCTCTTCATCATTCAATAGACAGTATGCTTCATTTAATTCATATTCGTGTAGATGTTGTGGTGTCTTTATAATTCTTCCTCTTGTTGTTCTCCTTTCTTCTATGTTTTCAGTTTCTTCTCTCGCATTATCATTTTCTTCTCTTGCTTTATCATCTTCCTTATCATCTTTTCCAATCCTTCCATCTTTTTTCTCTCTAGGTTCCTCCTTTTGTTCAATCTGGATTTCCACTTCTTCTGGTTCATTTATTTTATTCTTATATTTTATATTATTCTCATTGAATCTTACATCTCTTGTAAAAATAACATCATCTGTCTCAGGGTCCCATACTTTATAACCAGTTCTCCCATATCCTATCATTCTTACTTCTTTTGCTCTTGAATCAAATTTGTCTCCTTTAGGTATTACCATCATCCAGGCTTGACATCCAAAAGTTTTCAGCTTATTTAGCTTAAATTCTCTTCCAAATAATATAGCAGGGATCTTAAAATGAATTGCTTTTGATGGGCACCGATTAAGTAAATATGTTGCTGTCAGCACTGCATGGCCCCATAAGTGTCTTGGTAAGTTTGACTCGTCAAGTATAGTTCTGGCCTTGTCATATATTGAGCGATTCATGCGCTCGCTTTTTCCGTTCATAGCTGGGCTGTATGGTAAAGTGTACTCAATTTGTATGCCTTTATCTTGACAATAGTATTTAAAAGAGTTTGATGAGTATTCCCCGCCATTGTCGCAGCGTATTCTCTTAATTTTGACTTCCTTTTCCAGCTCGACTTCTTTTATATACTTCACCAGGTTATCAGCTGCCTCAGATTTATTTTTCATTAAATAAGTCTGGGTAAAATGTGAGAAATCATCTATTATTGTCTGGAAATACCTGTAGCCTTCTTTTGTCTGTGTTCTTGTAGGTCCTGACACGTCAGAATGTATCAAGTCTCCTATTTTGTGAGCTTGTGCCTGTTGTACAGGTTGAAAAGGTAATCTAGTACTTTTATTTTTCATACATGTATCACACATATCATTGTTATATGGTAACTTCATTATAGCTAAACCTTTTCTGTTGAGATGACCTAATCTGATGTGCCATGCTCTGTCATCATTATTTGTGTACTCACAATTCTCCATTTTCTGTTTTCTCGACAATTTAAGAACATGTAGTTTTCCACACCGTTCTCCAAAGTAGGTCTTCGTTGATGTGTGTATTTTTAATTGACCATTTTTAAATACCACAGTGTGTCCTCTCTCCTGCAGTTTACTCACAGAAAGCAAATTGTGTGTGAGTCGTTCAACAATTAAACCTTCAATCTTAACTGGGTTATTTTGACATTCTAACCTCAAAATTCCTTCCTTTTGGGCTATTAATTTTTCTCCATTTGCAACTTTGATGTATATGGGCACCTTTAAGCTTTTAACATCCTCCATTATTTCCTCATACTCAGATTTTATAAAATTATGAGTTGCACCCGAGTCTACAACAAATATAATTGAACTATCTCCTTGCTGTGTATCATTTTGCGCAGATAATGCAATAAATGTAGACTCTTGATCATGAACTTGTTCTGCATAGCTCACTGACGTTCCTCTAATACTTCTGCCTCTAAAATACCGGCCTCTGGACCTGCCTCTGCTACGACTTCTACCTCGGCTTTGCATGTTATTCTGTCTCTCATTGTTTTTACACTCATAAGATATATGTCCCTGTTGTCCACATTTGTAGCAGGATATAAAACTAGATTCCATTTTGTGTACAATCTGTTTATTTTCTTCTCCCTTTAATTTCAATTCCGCGTCCAATAATCGTGACTTAATGAACTCTATGTCCAATTCCTTGTTGTCACTCATAGTTTCCAATGTTGTTATTACTGTTTCGTATTCACAGGGTAGAGTTAGCAACAGATGACATATCTTGTCACTTTCGTCGATTTTTGTTCCTGAAGCTTCTAGTTCAGCGATCATTGTGTCAAATTTTAGGAAATGATCCTGCAATTTGTCAGTTGTCAAACATTTTAATGCTAGTAATCTTTTTCTAAGATATAGCTTGTTGAACACGCTTTTTCTTTCAAATATTTTATCGAGTTGTTCGATCATCTCGGCCGCAGTCGAGCATTTCTTTACGTATTCTAAAAATCTGTCTGACAAACACTGAACTATTACTGACCGCGCTTTTGCGTCATCCTCCTTTTTGCACGTCTTTCCTGGTGCTAATGTATCGTCCAAACCTCTTTCTTCAAGCAAAATCTTCACTCTAAACTTCCAATTCGAGAAACCGACTCCGTCAGACAATTTTGGAAACATACACGTATTGCTTGCCATATTTTTAGTTGAACTGATCAACCACGCTCTGCTGTTGTTGTATTAGATTTTAGGCATCGCTTGAGGTCCACATAAACACCATTTTATATACGAAAGCTTTATTAATATGTAAGACACATGCATTAAGGCATTTTGTTTTTCGGTGACAGACCACAGATAATATAATACCAACCTTGGGTATCAGTCATAGATAACAACACTCACTACTACTCGTATTAACGTGGCAAGAATGGAAAGTAAAATTGAAGGAGTCTTTTCCCAACTAGAGATAATTTATGCAGACTTGTTGATGGAAATGAATGAATGAATGAATGAATACGTTTATTTCAGAACCAGGTTCATATTGTTAGTAACAAAATAAATGTCTTAATATAATGTTAAATATTACACATAATAAGTTTCCATCATTTAGATTTAAAATTTCAAGTCAACAAAATTAATTAATAATTAAAAACATGTCAAAGAAAGATAAATAAAATTAAATAAAATTTGAATAAATATTAAAATGCACATAATTTTATCAGAAATGTCAAAAATAGAATAAAAATCTTACTAATTACATTACAATAATATTAATTACCCGAAATTCAAAATTTAAATAAAAAGATCTAATTGTTTATAACTCAGTAATACATAATTATTGCGATTCATTTTGTTGGCTGGGATCTCAAGTGGAGTTTAATAACTCGAAGTAGAACGCTGGTTGAGAGTTTGCCAATCCGGAAGGTAGACATAGATGATGAGTTGCCGTCTGGTGGATCACCAATCAGTTGTGGAGAACACTTAACAGCACATCAAAAATCAACCTTAGAAATCTTGTTAAATAGATACAAACACAGTTTTTCGACTAGTTTAAAAGATTTAGGATTTACGACGGAAGCTGAAATGGTGATCGGTGAGCTAAAGACCAATGATATACTCGTATCTAAGTTCCCCACGCCAGGGAACGTGCACGAAGTTCAGAGATTCTTAGGGCTAGCCAATTTCTTTAGGAGGTTCGTAGCTGGGTTCACTTTGATCACTCACCCATTGACCAGCCTCCTGAAGAAGAAGTCTATCCGGAAATGGGGTGACGAAGAAATTGCGTTTTTTGAGAAGTTAAAACTACTTTTGGTAGATAGACCGGTCTTAGCATTGTATGACCCTGACTCACCAACACAACTTCACACCGACGTGAGTAAGTACGGGGTAGCCGGGAATCTACTACAACAAGATAAATCTAGCGCGCTGTAACCCATTGCATACTACAGTAGACAAACTAGTTCTGACGAGTAATAATTGCACTCGTCCGACTAGAAACCTTTGCCATCATTGCCTCGTTAAACCGATTCAGACACTACCTGCTTGGTATTACGTTTACTATAGTTACCGACTGCAGTGCTTTGCAAACTACGATGAGCAAACACGATTTAATACCCCGCATTGCTCGATGTTGGCTACAGTTTTTAGAATATGATTGTTCAATCGAATACCGCCCCGGTGATAAGATGGCACACGTATGTAGATGCTTTAAGCAGGAGTCCTATAGATGGTGATCACGAAATTAATCATGTATTAGATGTTCTCACGATTAGTACTGATGATTGGTTGGCAACTGTACAACAATCTGACGAAGATATTAAAAATATAGCAGATACATTACGTGATTATATATGTAAAGGGGCCGTAGATATCTTTAAAAACTATAAACTAGTGAATAGCCGCGTGTGCCGCATTATAGATGAGGATACTATCCATTGGGTCGTACCAAAAGGCTGATAATTTAATTAAAGCACAACAGGACCGAGATAAAGATCGGTATGACAAGCATAGGAAAGGAGGGAAGCGTTACAGAAAAGGCGAATTGGTTAGGGTTATAAATAAGGGCACCTACAGGGATAGGTTGGTAATGGAAGACACAACCCTCAAGACAAGTAAAAAGTAAGAGGCTGTAGTAGCCATTGATAAAATATTTCCATCGACGTGTTTTAATGAACCCGTAGTATCAACTGAATCCAACAGTGATGGAGAGTCTGATTACGAATAAATAAATACATGTTTAAGATAAAGATTAATAAATAGAACGTGTTTAAGTTTCTAATTTCCAATATATTTGCTGGTCAAGGTAATGGACTAGTAAGTACTAATTCACTTGGTAAGGTAATGTCCTTGTGGATTAGCGCTGAGTGTCAGGTAACGGATGCTCTGCGTTTTGGCGATTAGTATAAACGTTGATGGCAGTATATTTATTGGTTAAGGTAATGTTCCAATAGATATACTGGATCATGTAGAATTATTTAAATACGAATAAATAAATACATGTTTAAGATAAAGCTTTATAAATGTAACGAGTTTAGGTTTCTAATTTCCAATATATTTGCTGGTCAAGGTAATGGACTAGTAAGTACTAATTCACTTGGTAAGGTAATGTCCTTGTGGATTAGCGCTGAGTGTCAGGTAACGGATGCTCTGCGTTTTGGTGATTAGTATGAACGTTGATGGCAGTATATTTATTGGTTAAGGTAATGTTCCAATAGATATACTGGATCATGTAAAATTATTTAAATACGAATAAATAAATACATGTTTAAGATAAAGCTTTATTAATGTAACGAGTTTAAGTTTCTAATTTCCAATATATTTGCTGGTCAAGGACTAGTAAGTACTAATTCACTTGGTAAGGTAATGTCCTTGTGGATTAGCGCTGAGTGTCAGGTAACGGATGCTCTGCGTTTTGGCGATTAGTATGAAGGTTGATGGCAATATATTTATTGGTTAAGGTAATGTTCCAATAGATATACTGGCAAAACAAAAGCTTTGAAAGATGTATGGGTGGTCAAGTAACCGACACCTAAATAAGTTATTTATTTTGTATAATTTTAAATCAATTACCTAAGAGCCAAATCATTTGCTTGTCAGAGTAATGGACTAGTTAATACTGATCCACTTGGTAAGGTAATGTCCATGTGGATTAGTTCAGAGCATTAGGTAACGGATGCTCTGTGCTTTGGCTATTAGGATAAATACCAATGGCAGTGTATTTATTGGTTAAGGCAATGTTCCAATGAATATACTGGCAAAGGTAATTTATTTACGATAGCATGGAATGACAAGACAATTAATTAAAGCCCAGACAATCTAGTTAAAATATAAATTTGTTATGTTTAAGGTCATGGATGATAATTAATTTAGAACTAAGCTATAATAAGATGTAAAATAAGAAAAATATAGTTTTGCTTAAGTAGGCAAGTTTACTGATGTGTAGGTAGACCATTTCTTTATACGTTTTCATTGTTTAATTTATTGTTTAGATTTACTGTTAATAATGGACATAAAACATGTATGTAACTTGATCATAGTGAACAACGAGGGACTCGTTGAGGAGCGGATGGCCGAGTTGTCATAAATATTTGAATAACCTTAATATCATTTACAGACCCATGTATTTACCTTTCATTATTAAATTTATCTTAAAAGAAGGCGTATCGATCGGCCAAGATAGTCCGTTGTCGACGGCTGTCGACAACGACCAATCACAGGCGAGTACTATTCTGTTGAGGTATATATTTTACGTTTGAACTTGGGTATTCGTTCCTCAGCAGTTGTAATTGACAGTTGTGCTAATTTTTGTATTTGGTGCTATAAATTAAGTCTTACAATAAATAGTGTTTGTCGACCATCTCTGTATTTCTTTGCATCCAAAGTTCTAACCTGAGTGTTGAACCAGCGTGGTTTACAAGTATTATTAATTAAATTTTATGAAATTAATAATAATGTATGACACCATACATTTCTGAACGCACGATAATGAGTAGAGTTAGGATGTTTGGTGGCAAAGGTGAACAAAGAACAAAGGAGACGTTGTTATATATTTTTTTGATTGAATGAATGAATGAATAAATGGTTGTTAAACCAATAATGTGCAATTAATTTTATTGGTTTGATACAAGTAAATTGATTCATAAAAAATCAATAAAAACATAATACATGTATTGTGTTGAAATGTATAATGCTATACCTACTATTCAAGGTTTTGAATAATTTTTCATTGGAATAAGTTTCAGTATACTACTGATACTTCAGTATAAGTAGTAGCATATAATATGCATTCGAAATACCCTCTCTTACTACGTCAATATTAATTCTTGTTTGATTTCACTTGTACTGCACAATGATATAATGATTAGGGTCAGGATTCTCGTGGCACTTTAGCACAAGAAATGTAGTAAATCCGCCGTTATACACTTTTACTCGTATAATTGAACGAATGACTGAATGGTAAAAACATTTTATGTAGAATTTCTAATATAACTTATATTACATACCTATTTGACCTCAATGGTTGACCAAAAAGTCCCGGCAACGAACTCTTATATAATTCGTCAATTATATAAGAGTTCGTTGCCGGGACTTTTTGGTCAGGTTCTATCGTTCTCGACACATAAATGGATTTTTCACAAGTCGAGAAATCGTATAACGCCAGCTAATATGGAACAAATTGCCATAGTATATGATTTATATAATTTTGACAACCGTTTAACATCAGAAGAAGATAATGTGCAAGATTTTGAAACTTTAATTCCAGTTGCAAGTTGTTCAAGCTCTTGAATACATTAAACAGTTTAGCAAAGAAGTAAAATTTATTTAAATGTTGTAGTATAAAATCATCATTGTAAACCGTATTGCATTGCAGTTGTCGTCAAAAATTATGTTAATTTGTGTAACTAGTAAAATATGCGATGTTTCAACAAACCTAAATTGTTTACTCTATAAACGTTCATACAATAAAACGCAAAGGTGATATATTATTGGCCGGCACTGCAATATAGATTTATCATTCAGTTATTCATTTATTCAAATAAAAAAATATACAATGACCACTCCACTGCATTACCTGTGCTTAACTGCCACCAGAATCCTAACCCTAATAATGAGATCTCATTCCTATAGAAAAAGTAGGATCTCATGTAAGAGCGTCACGTTCGAAATTCAAAAACTCTTTCCACGCTAGCGGATATAATGGACTTTTGCACGTAGATTTTGAGCGATAAAGCAAACCTTTCCGAGCCGGTGAGGACAAAAGTTTTTTCTGTGTTTAGCTAAGTTCCATTCTCCAAGCATGATTTAATTTATTTAGTACCGAGGCAATACAACGCTCAAACCTAGCCTGCTTCTGTCTAGAGAAACACCGTGCATAATGTGCTTAATAGACGAGTAGATTAGTTAATGGACTTTTATAAATGTTCAAAGCGCTAATAGTTAGGGATTACGTAAGCTGAATCAAGCATTACGAGTATGAGTGACGAAAACGGAAGTCACATTCAAGAAATATTCACTTTGTAATGGAAAATCTATACCTATCTATGTATATCTTCTATATTTTCTATCTTCTATCTATCTTTATCTATCTCTCTATCTATACATCTATATCTATATCTATCTATCTATCTTCTATTATCTTCTTCTTCTTCTATACATCTATCTTCTTCTATCTATATCTATATCTATCTGTATCTTATCTATATCTTCTATATCTATATCTATTTATTTATTTATTTATAAATATTATAAAACAAAGTCAACGGCCGCGTACGTCTGTGGGTATGTTATTGATAAACTCGAAAACTACTAGACCGATTTGAATGCTGTTTGCACCAATACGTAGAGAATTTTACGGTGGTGGTTTTAGTATGTAATTTATTGATGTTTCGTTTGTAATGTATTAGCTACAATGATTTATTTAACCAATTCAGATGATTTCAGTGTTTTTTCGACGTGACAAATGGCTTTCATGACATCGTCATTCGCTGATATAGAATACTAATTTCGTCACATTGTCAATGTATGGGCCACCGCCCATCGGATACAACGCTGGAATATAGTTCGTAAAAGCTCAGTCTTCGAGTCTCGGTAGAAAACGCAACTTTTTGTTTTTTTTTAATTTTTCAAAAAATCGTGTATTTTGTATAAATGTTTTTCAAATTACAAAAAATATTCGGAGTCAAATATAATTATTTTGTATGTTTTTGAGCCCGAATTGTTTTTCTTTTCACTTTTTAAATGTGAACTGTTTTGATTTATACTTAAATGTGATCATGTTTAATTAACCTCTGTTTTTCTATGTCCAGTGGGAAGGATGGTTTGTTAAACTACGAGTACGTTCTAGGATACAAATGAAAATTACAGTTCTGCAATAGAAAAAACGTTTTTAATAAAATTTTTGCTTACAATAGTAAGATCCAATAGAAAAATTTCGTTGGCAGTAAGTAACTTCCTCCGGAATCGCACTGCTGGAAAGCGGCCGGACTATCACGGTTACACTACTGGATGGCAGCCGATGCTCATGCCATGTTCAAAATTCCTTCGAAAATGTGCAGCGACGCTCCCACTACCACGTGCAACATATCGAAACAAAGCATAGTACTGGCAAATTGTTACGTGACTGTGCTCTAATAGCATGGTACGAAGCGTGGTAGATGTCGCACAGAGCAGCTGTCAAAGCATTAATTAGATCGCACGATCCCAAGTTGCAAGTAGATCCAATTGCCGTTGAGGCGGAAAGGTTCTCGAATGGCGAATACGTAACAGATGGCGCAGCATAGGTGGACTGATGACCAGAGGGGTAATCACGTAACGTTTCGAACGCGCGTTAGGACAGTTTAAAGGATGACTCACGCTAGTACGGGCCGTTTTCTATAAGAAAAACGACGGCGTTTTTGCGCGGCCTTGCTAAATCCAAGCCCGTCCGAGCCACGGCCGGGCCGTGCCGACACCGGGATGCCTCCAAGCCTCGGCCGTGGGTCGGCCGGGCTTGGGTATGGCTCGGCCGCGCAAAAACGCTGTCGTTTTTCTTAGAAAATGGCCCGGGTCGGACACGGCCCGTTCTAGCGTGAGTCATCCTTAACTTATGTGTTCTTAATGTGTGTTGCATTATGTAACTGTACATAATGCCTAATTATGTACAGTTACATACACTACTTTATCTATCCACATATCAAAAGCTTCCATGATGAATTCAGGAGCCGCATAGCCCGCATATTATGACCGGCATCGCAGCGTTGTTTTCTGGCAGCTGTCATAGTTTTTTTTTTAATTCAGAGACAAACTAGAGTCGCATCCAACTGTCATATCGTTCGATATCTTACTTATGTGCGACATTTGTCAAATTTGGATGCAAATTGACAATTCATTTCGAACTAAACGTCATCTCGACTGACATTAGAATAGAGGTCAAACCAAATTTCTTTGTTTTTCAGAGATGTTCGAAATTTGAATGAAATAATGATATCGAAACGAAATCAATGTTATTATTTAGCAATAATAACATTTTCACAGATAAGAAATTTGTTCTAACAAAACAGTATATTTTTGTGGTGGTCATAATGTGCGGTTCTTGAACGCATCATGGAGGGTTTATGTATGATATTTGGATAGATAAAAATGATTTCACCCGCGTGTAAAATGGATGCTGGATAGTTATAGGCTATTGAATAGAATTTGAATTTTGAATAATTTGCGGACGAAGGCTGAAGGTGACGTAGGCTCATGGTTTTCTCTCCCTCTCACTGAACATAAGCAGGAGCGAGATGGAAGTGCGTGTTTGGAAGCGCGGATATCATGTTTTTTTTAATTTTAATTTTTTGTGCGTTTTCATCATCATCATCATCATCATTGTGCGTTTTAATAAATAAAAAGGAATAGCTTATTTCCCTCAAACATAACATTGACGATTTTTAAAACCAATTTTAATATGTTTAGCTGTTGTTCATAATTTGTTACGATTTTTTAAGTGTATTTGGACCATATGTCTCGTGATTTTTTTCTATAGAGCGAAAGTCAAAAACTCAGGATTTGAATAGCTGATTTCCCTCGAGAAAGGCCTCAAGATTGCTAAATAAACTTACGGCAGCCATATTATAATCCAAACAAGAGCTACGACTTTTTTTAAATCCGTTCCTGAGCTCAAGTGGCCTTAAATCGCTTTGCGGAATCGGATCTCTCCTATTAGATTCTTACAGGTAATTATCTCACTACCATAAAAACTTTAGGCCTCATTTCACACCCCAACGTAATAGTTCATTGTGATACAAGTGAGGTATGTTGATCATTACATCAGAGGCGGAATTGTCACGCGAACCGCAGGTGAGCGTAATAATAGAGCCGAGGATGTAATTATCAAAGCTCACGCGTGTCATACGACGTTTTTCAACACATTTGCGAGGAAAAAAATCCTTTTCATAAAATGAACATGTCACAGGCTCCTAAGTTGTTTCCTTTAGTTATTGATGACAACAGGTTTTTACTCACATATTTGTACATCTCCAAGAATGTACAGTTGTGTCAATTCTATTTATCACTTTTCTATTCACCACGAGTCAACATTTTTAATAATAACCAAACACGCATCATCAATGTTTACAAATATCTGTGAAATTACTTATAATGGCGCGCAACTATTAATTTTTTCGTGAAGTTCTTGCAGTGCGCCCGCAACGAGGCTTAGATTAAATCTCTAAACAGCCAATACAAAATAAAATAAATATTATTTTATTCAATATAAATGCATGTCAAATGTTATCAAAAGTAAATAGTTTGACTAAATGAAACGTTTTATATCATATCCAAGAAGAAATAATCAATTAATTCACAAGAAGGATTTAATTTGTTTAGTCGAGTAAGAATCCATTTGCCGAGAATTAAAAACAAACCTGTATAACCCGGTCAATTTAAGAATGCGCCGAGTCCATACATACACCTTGCTGCAAGGTGCCAACGTGTCTTAATCGGGATATAAACATAACTACACGAGTGTCGTAATGTTATTAAACACGCGTGTTTAATACCCAGGATTATGAGCCCAAAAGCGGCACAATAAGAGGCACGTTACGAGCAAATGTGTGTGAAAATAGTATTTTATGCAACTGTTGTATAAGAAGGGTCTTAAAAGGCGAGTGGCGTGGGTTATCGCAGTTAAAGACGCCACGAGCGTTTTTAGACCAGTTATACACCGTTGCATACAATACTTTTTCTACGACAAATTTTAAATAAATAGCAGACTACAGAATAGTTAAACTTTTCAGGCAGCAAGTTTTCTATTCGTACTTTTGCTACTCACGCAATTTCTTCAGGAGTGCAGTTATTAATTTATTCGACCATGTTAAAAGGAACGCACACTTTTGTCTTCACAAACACGAATAAAATCTTAATAGTTTAGGACTATTAGTTTATCATCTTTCGTCTTTTCATTTTGAACTGTATTTTGGTGGGAAATCGGAAATGGGACAGCTCTTGCTTATGGTTTGTTTTTTTTTTAATTTGTTTGCACTTGCCATCTGAACCAAACCGAATCCGGACCCGGACCGAATTTAACCTGTTTATTTATATAAATAATACCAATAATTTATAAAACATGTAATTTGACACACAATAGATGATGATTTATTATTATTGTAGTAAATAATTTATAATATACAAATGTTAAATCGTAAATAAATACTTTTTTGTACTCGACGATTAAAATATGTGTATTAAGATTTCATAGAGAATACTGCAACGTCACTCTTTTCATAGTTGTAGTCCATGTTACTGTCGAAACAATCGAAATAACTACATTTCGATACGCTCCAGACAACTAAAATAAATTCGACCAATCACGTGGCTGCTTTACTGAACTGTAATGAATTGGACCAATAGAATCGCTTTGATGTCGTACGCTCGTTGATGTCTTTTAAGATATCAACAAGCGTACGAGCGATGAGCTGCACTTCGTTTCAACAGTATCGAGTTTGTTTAATTAGTTCAGTTGACTCGTAGAAAATTAATTTTAATGAACTCGTACAAAAAGTATTGTTCACAATAGTGTTATAATCAAGCTTTTTAATCTCGTACCTTACTTAGGCCACTCAGCAAGCTTCGTGGCCTAAACACGGTACTCGACTAAAAAGCTCTCTATTATAACACGATTGTGAAAAATACTATTATTTCGAAATATTTGTTTACTAGCTTTTGCCCGCGACTTCGTCCGCGCGGAACTCGTTTATATTGTAACTTTCTCCCCCCTTTTCACCCCCTTAGGTGATGAATTTCCAGATAATAACTATCTTTAGTAAGGACTCTTTGGGAAGGCCCCGGAATTCAAAGTATCTCTATACTAAATTTCATCTCAATCGGTTCAGCGGTTTAAGCATAAAAAGGTAACAGACAGACAGAGTTACTTTCGCATTTGTAATATTAGTATGGATTGTATGAAGGAAAGGGTCATTATGGCTGAGTTGCATGATTTTATAGATTACCTTACTCCGAACGCCTTTTTTTACAAAGTAGACTCCGCCGCAAACTTGGTTTCTATGACCCGCCTCACCATAATAGATGCATGTAGGCTTTTTTCAGTATTATTTTGCATATTTTCATATCACACGGCCGTAAGGACCTTTTCTACTAAACCGTAGAACTAAATTAAGTGACTTGTAATTTAAATATTTTATATTAATAATAAAGATACGTCAACAAAATGTTACATCGAATAGTTTTAAAAATAGCCATAATAAAACGTCTGTTTTACCCCGTTTTAGAAAACATCTTCGAAACTACCGCCATAAGGTACCTTTACCCTTGGAACGTCACATATATATATTTACCTATGTAATGTGCCTATTCCCCAGGACTCCCAACTATCGCTATACCGTAAATAGGTTCCATCCAATATTTCACCCCCTATTTCACCTCTTTAGAGGATGATTTTTGGGATAAAAACTATCCGTTGTCATTCTCCAGGACTCAAACTATCTCTATACAAAATTTCATCTAAATGGGCTACATCCAAATTTTCACCCCCATTTCACCCCCTTAGGAGATCATTTCCGGAATAGAAACTATCATTTGTCCGTTTCCAGGACTTAAACTATCTTTTAACCAAATTTTATCAAAATGTGGCACAAACAAATTTCCACCCCCAATTACACCCCCTTAGGTGATGATTTTTGGGATAAAACTATCCTTTGTCCTTCCTTTACTATCGCTATACCGTAAATGGGTTCAATCCAAATTTTCATCCACCATTTCTCACCCCCTTAGGGGATGATTTCCTCCTTTCATGTATTCCAGAATAAAAATTATTCTATGTTCTTTCCTTGGACTGAGACCTCTCTCTATACCAAATTTCATCTGAATGGGTTCTATCGTAATCTTCAAGCCTCATTTCACCACCTCAGGAAATGATTTTTCGGGATAAAAACTATGCATTGTCCCTCCCTGGGACTCCTTCTATCTCTTTACCAAATTTCATCTAAATGGGTTTTATCCAAATTTTCACCCCCTATTTCATCCCTGAGGGGATGATTTTCGGGATTAAAACTATCCGTTGTCATTCTCCGGGACTCAAACTGTCGTTCAACCAAATTTTATCAAAATGGGTCACAAACAAATTTTCACCCCCAAATACACCCCCTTAGTGGAATGATTTTCGAGAGTAAACTATCCTATGTCCTTCTTCAAGACTCCAACTCGCTTTACCCGTAACTGGGTTCCATCCAAATTTTCATACCCCATTTCATCCCCTTAGGAGATGATTTCTGGTCTAAAAAATGTTTTAAGTCCTTCCCCAGGACTCTTAACTATCTCCATACCAAATTTCTTCTAAATCGGTTCTATCCAAATTTTCACTCCTCATTTTACCCCCTCAGGAGATGATTATTCAGGATAAAAACTATGCATTGTCCTTCCCTGGGACTTTTTCTATCTCTATACCAAATTTTAACTAAATGGGATTTATCCACATTTTCATCCCTATTTCATCCCCTTGGGGCATGATTTTCGGGATTCAAACTATCCATTGTCGTTCTCCGGGACTCAAACTATATCTATACCTACCAAATTTGGTCTAAACGGAGTCCATCCAAAATTTCACCCCCCATTTCACCCCCTTAGGGGATGATTTCCAGAATAAAAACTATTTAATGTCATTTCCGAGAACTTAAACTACCTATAAACCAAATTTTATCAAAATGGGTTACATCCAAATTTTCACCCCTACCCCGGATAAAACCTATCCTTTGACCTTCCCCGGGACTAAAACTAATTAAATACGAAATTTTATCCAAATCGGTGCAGCGGTTTAAGTAGCTCCATAAAATTTTCCACCCCCCATTTCATCCCTTTAGGGGTTGATTTTTAGGATAAAAACTACCCTAAGTCCTTCCCCAGGACTCAAACTATCTCTATACCAAATTTCATCTTAATCGGTTCAGCCGTTTTCATGTGATGCGCGGTCACATAAACAGACAAACAGATAAACAGATAAACAGACAAACAGACAAACAGACAAAAATTCTAAAAACTGTTGGAACGTGTTCTGTTATCGATTTTAAGTATCCCTAGCCAATTTTTTTTCGAATATCTTTCATGTACAGACTTTCGACCCTCTTCAGCTTTATTATATGTATAGATGAAGTTGGCACCACTGCAATATAGCGGCATTAGCGGCCGATTAAAATAAAAGTTAAACAGTGCTTTTATGAAAAATGTATGAACCAAAAAAGAACGCTAAACAGTGCGTTTTTGGGCCATAGAGCATAGAGTTTTGCGACGACTTATTAGTGGTGTCCTTGTTTTTGAGCTACAGCCTATATAAATGACAGATAACGTTACAGGAGTAGAAAAAAGTTTTATCACAATCGGTTGAGCGGTTTATCCGCAAAAAATACACACAAGACTTTTTATTTCTGTGTTTTTCTCATATCCCGCACCAGCTATGATTATATTCTGTTTGGTCTAAAGGTTGACTGGTAGAGAATGCCTCATGGCATTAATTTCGCCTTTTGTATTTGTAACTTGTTGTTGAACTGTGCAATAAAGTTTAAATAAATAAATAAGACTTCCGTAAATAAATATACCTATATCTTATTGCTATGGATTATACGATGAAATAAAAAGATATATGAGGAATTAAATTTAGATGGAATTAAATTTAAAAAGTCGTAGCTCTTGTTTGGATTATAATACGGCTGCCCGAATAACAGTTATTCGAATCCTGAGTTTTTGACTTACGCTCGATAGAAAAAAATCACGAACAGGTCTAAAATACACTTAAATTTTTTTTACAAATTATGCATAACAGCTAAACATATTAAAATTGGTTTTAATAATCGGCAATATCATGTTTGAGGGAACTCGGCTATTACTTTTTTATTTATTAGAACGCACAAAAAAATTAAATAAAAAAAACATGATATCCGCGCTTCCGAAAACGCACTTCCATTTTGCTCACGCTTATGCTCAATGAGAGGGAGAGAAGACCGTGGTCTAAGTCGCCTTAAAAGCAAAGATTTCAAGCAACTAAATGTTGCGCAAAATATGAGTATCGTTTATCTAAAGTCTCACTTCTTCTTCTTAGTCCATCCCTCATGACTGTGCATCGTGATGTATGCAAAGGTTGTCTGACAGAGACCGCTAGTTAGCGATAAGAGCGCCTGTTGTTAACCTCTTCTTTTAAATTTTTATATTCTGTTCCATTTATGTTTTGAGATGTGCAATAATTTGTATTGTATTGTATAGATCCACGTCCGCATCTGCACCCGCAAAAATCAGTGCGGAGCACCTGATGCAGATTTTGTGTTTAATTCTGATGGCTTCGATTAAGTTAGAAATTCTAATATTCAGAAACAATACAAATATTGTGTTTGGAATACATTAAAATAGACTAATATATTTAAATTAGACTAGATAAGTACTAGGGTTTTAATTAATGACGTGTTGATAATAGAAATAACGAAATTATACAAATAGATAGTTCAGATTAAAACGGTATCTTTTTCATAACTGGGGCTACAATTCCATTAGCTTAATTGACACGACCTAGGATATCGTTTTCGTGTTATTTCTCAGTCATTCCAATTTTGACGAACTAAAAATGAAAGTGAACATATAATATGCGGTTGTTCCTTTCAACAGGAGTCAATATAACAGTTTTTTTTAAATGGTTACAATATGGACCAACATGGCATGGAAATCATGGGCAACAAGCTTTGAAGGTGAGCTATAAAGATACGGTTAATTAATAAATATGTCAACAAAACCATGCGTTTTGGTGCATTTCCAATTATTTCGCAGTTTTAAATATATAGGATACATAGGGGACTTAACTATTGACAGAAAAAAGTTGATTAGCCCATTTAGCGTTGTAGCCTACATTCACCACAAGTACCAGAACCGCGTTCTAAGCTCTAACTTGCTGGTCGATCACGTAAAGCCGGGGTTATATTAGAGCCACGCCGCGTGTCGCAACGCAATCGGTTACATACATTTTGTATGAACGTGGTTACATTAGTTTAAGCCGGGGTTATATTAGAGCCACGCCGCGTGTCGCAACGCAATCGGTTACATACATTTTGTGTGAACGTGGTTACATTAGTTTAAGCCGGGGTTATATTAGAGCCACGCCGCGTGTCGCAACGCAATCGGTTACATACATTTTGTAAGAACGTGGTTACATTAGCTCAGTCCCGCGTGTCGCCACGTTCAATAAAAGTACGCGTTGCGACACGCGGCGTGGCTCTAATATAACCCCGGCTTAACGCATTGTACGTACGATACATAGATCTAAAAGTCATTTTTTATATGGAAAAATTACATTTAAATTGTACTAACGCGCGTTCGAAACGATACGTGATTACTGCTCTGGAATACGCAAATAAAATTAAAAAACTACTTACTCTTAATTTGAGGAATTTCAAATGTTTGTGAAAAATATGGTATCATACTCTCATATTTCCCCATAAAAACTTTTATTACGAGGGTAATTAATTTCAAAGAATGCTAATTTTTCTTTTAATCGCTTCCTTAGCGCCGCAACTTTTATCTACTTTGTTTGAATTACTTTCGCCCGAGCAGTTTGCGGCAAGTTTCCGAAACATTTTTTACTAAGTTATAGCACTTTTATTTAAAAAACCCAAACTCACTCTTCCGATATTTTTAAAATTGCAATTACTTAACTTGACCAAATACTTTCATCGGATAATGTCGGTATTACCTATGTTAGAAAAAGCTGTTAGGTAGTTCTTTTGAAACAATCACTTTTTAGGATTCCGTACCCAAAGGGTAAAACGGGACCCTATTACTAAAACTCCACTGTCCATCCGTCTGTCTGTCTGTCTGTCTGTCCGTCTGCCACCAGGCTGTATCTCATGAACCGTGATAGTTTCCGCTATAACAACAAATACTAAAAACAGAATAAAATTTACCATACAACAAACGTGTTTTTTTTTCCGTTTGTTGGGTTCCGTACCTCGAAAGGAAACAACGGAACCCTTATAGGATCACTTTGTTCTCCGTCCGTCCGTCTGTCAAGACCCTTTTTCTCAGGAACGCGTAGAGGTATCTAGCTTTGAAGCTGTGAAAAAATAAAAATTCTAAGCCAACGCAATCAAAAGATACAGCCGTTTATGACGCAAATTTTCGAAACTCTCAAGAGAATCAAAACCTACAGGGTACTTCCCGTGAACTCAGAATCTTGAAATTTGGTACGAAGCATCGTCAAGCAATCGTCTTAAAGCACAGGTAAAGGAAAAATTGCGAAATCCGTAAATTTTTAGTTATCCATACATAATTAAGTTACATTACCGGCATGCGTCTTTCGCCATGTTGTTCGTAGCTCGAAAGATTCGTAGCACGGCGGGGCTCCTATTTATGGGCAGTTTGCGCTTCGGGCATCTGAAGCTACCTAACGCACCTAACCTACCTATTGTTTCACAAAAATGCGACGGCTGGTTATGTATAAGGCGAAATAAGTGAGTTTGTGTAAGGGAAATTAAAATCAAACAATAATTTTAATTATAAATCACATAGCGACTGCAGCAGACTCCAGTGTGAGGTCTGTTGCTATGCAAACTTTCTGTTGCTAAGCCAATTTTCATTAAAAAAGAAAACGACTCATTAATTTCGTTGTTAAATAATTATGTGCGATGCTCTTTATTGAGGCTAGATATTGTTTTTATTAGTAGCTGATGTACTAAATACAGTAGCTGCTAAGTCATCAATTTAGGGGAAGGTGAGGTATAATGATCCCTTTAAGGGAAAAACTTAACTGTGGCTAAAGTTGAAAGCAAAGTCGCAAGATTTCTATCGTTAGAGGTAGTGAATTTACTTTACTTTGTAACTGCATACTTATTTTTTATTAAATGTATGTAGTTTTTTTGTACAAGATGTTTTTGTAAAAATTTTGTAAAGGATCATTTTATACACACCTATGTATAAAATGATCCCTGGGGTTGGGGTTAAATAATCCCAGGGTACATTCTAGACTCCGTCTGTCCCTAATGTAATCTACAAGTTCCTGTTTTTTTATTTTTTTTTATTTTATTTATTTAATACAATTATGTTTACATAGTTACTGTGTTACACATAAAGCCACTATTTAAAACCTGGTAGGTTTAGGCAATAGTTGGCGAGATCGCGCGGTACATCCCGCGTTCCATAATTTAGTTAAGTATAATATAATATAACAAATTGCTAATATGGACTCCAATTTACTACTTACCTTCATCTAAACTTAGGTAGTACTTTTTAAGTAGCTTCTTACATTTTTCATGACTACTAATGGTATCGGTGAGGTTATGTAATAATTTCTTGGGCAGGTTATTTAAGATAGATGGAAGTAAGTGATCAATAGTTCTGTTACCATAAGTGTTAATGTTGCGTGGCAATAGGTATGGTGGCAAGTAATCTAACGTACGTAAATTATTAGGGCGTGTTTTTTTTTCTAATGAGGGTATTATTTCACATTCCTCAGTTAGTAAGGACAAACAAAATCTATTGAACACGTTAATGATCTTGCAGTGTTTGAATAGGCCTGTTTTATTATCACGGTATTTTGTTTTAACTGTATTAGGTACAATTGTTTTTAACAGTGCAAGTTGCAAATTATATATTTGCGTTAAGTAGGTTTTGTATGTCCTCCCGTAACTTGTAATACCATAGCATATAATTGAATCTGCAAGTGATAGGTAAAGCATTCGTAGTATACTATATGGTAGTTTATATTTTAAGATTGCCATATTAGCTAATATACATCTCAGTTTTGAACATACGTTGTCCACATGGGGTTTCCAATTAAATGTATTGTCTATAATTAATCCTAGGTACATGTGTTAGGGAACAAGCTCGAGCGCCTCACATTTACAGCTACTGTCAGGGTTATGTAGACAGAGATGATCGTGTGCTATGATTGTCGGGGCCCGTGGTTCTTTTGTGTACGGTGAGCGTATATGTACAATTTTGGTTTTTATAGAGTTAATTACTAGCCCCACATCATGGGCCCATTTGCATAACTGGTCGAAATTATTCTGCATTGTATACTGGGCTTCGAGCAAATCTCGGTGAGAAGTTACTAGACACGTGTCGTCAGCAAACTGGTATACAGAACCCGCACTAAATATGTTGCACATGTCATTGACGTAGATTAAATATTCGGTCGGGCCAGCTATGGATCCCTGTGCTGTGCCTTCTTCCGTGCGCAGCGGCTCGCTGAGCGCGCCGGCGATCTTTACCATGGTGTGGCGGTTGCTATGATAGTCCTGGAACCAGTGCAGCAGGGGTCCTTGTATACCATTCTGCTGTAACTTGCTATACAATGTAGAATAATTAAGGCAGTCGAATGCTTTACTAAAATCAATAAAGGTGGTAATTACATGTTTACGCTCATTTAAATATTCGTTCACCTCGTTTGTAAATTTAGTTAATAATTGAGAGGTACTTCGATTTTGAAAGAAAGAAAGAAAGAAATAAAACATTTATTCGTGGACAAAACAATGGGTGTAAAAAACAAAAAACAGAACGTAAAAAAAAAAATACATGGTCCACGAAAAGGCCCCGACTCAGCATGGTGCTAACCTAGAAGGCCAGCGCTGGTCTTCCGTCGGAGCCTTTACCTGAGTTACCTCCTGGAAGGCAACACAAAAAAATACCTACGCTAAACACAATATATCTTAAAACTATTACAAATCTGACGCCAGAGTGGCACGGCAAATTGCATCGTGTGAACGCGTCGGCAAACTGTGTGTCAGTGTCACTGTCAACTTGACAGACCGAACGCAACTTCAGATAGTGAATATATGGTACATTAGTGATACAGGAAGAAAACTAAGAACGAATACAGTTTGATGCAAAAATTAAATATTGATCGTCACAAGCTCAACTGTACATACATTTTGCTGGAAACCATATTGATTAACGTTGATTATTTTATTATTATTTAAGAATTTATTCAGCTCCGTCCCGATATACCTCTCAACTATTTTGTCTATACATGGTAGGATCGTTATAGGTCTATAGTTATTGTAATCTGTGTATGAACCTTTTTTATGAATAGGGCGTATTATGCCGACCTTTAACCCGTCCGGGTAAGATGATGTTCTAATGCAAGAATTAATCAAGTGGGTAATTAGGGGCGTGATTTCAGTTATTATATATTTTAGGTCTGAAGCACGAATGCGGTCAGCACCAGGGCTTTTGTTATCGTTTAGTTTTTTTATGATATTGAATACAGTGTGATGATCTGCCCATTTTAATCTCATAGTTAGGTTAGGTGTGTTACAATATAATTTAGGGTTCAACAAGGAGGATTTGCACGAGACACTTATATTTTTAACATTTTGTTTAAATTCGTTCGCAAAGTCGTTAGTTAATTTTTTGATATTAGTTTTAAAATGTTTCATAATAATACTATCGATACTCTTGCCTATTCTACCACTTATTCTATTAATTATATCCCATACTTTTCGAGGGTTTCGAAAATTAATACATATTTCATTTTTAATATACTTATTCCTAGTATTCTCTATGACTTTATTAGTTTTATTTCTATATTTATTATATAATAGTCTTTTTAATTTATTATTTTCGTCTTTACGCCATATATTATACAGTTCAAAGCGTTTTTTGCTCATATTTGTTATCTTAGTAGTTCTAGTTCTAGGTTAAACACTGTTTATTTACTACCTAACTTTTTAGCGGAGCCTACAGTTATTTTGTTTTTACCTTTGGTTCTTCTTTTTAATGCCATCACAGGGACCTTAAACTCTCTACTTGCGGTTTTGTAAGGCATACTATCTCTGACGGCATCTAATGCCTTTTGCATTTGTTCTTGAGGCCAATTTTGGCGATTAGTTTTTCGTATATAAATTCTGGGCATGATCTAAACAACTAATACTAATGGGGTAAAATTATTCCAGGGATAATTTTAAACACATAGAAAGGGATCATTTCGCCCCAAACACCAAATTCCAAGATATCGATCAAAACATAACCTTCAAATACCGCGTGTGGAGATCGAACATAGCTTAAATATTAGCTAACTGCTATTAATACCCGTAAATAAAGCAACATTTTAATAAACATGAACATGTAAAAAATAATGAAAGTTCAAAAACAGACTTACCTTAGATCAGAGCCACACGTTTTGATATTTTTTTAATAAAACCACGCCAAGCGCTCGCACCGCCATGAAACTCGGAGAGGCAACTGGCAGGGGTGCGGGACACATGTTTTATGCGAATTTGGATAGATGGCACTAGTTGTCTCGGATTTACGGCGGGGGATCATTTGACCTCCAGGGATCGTATTACCTCACCTTCCCCTAGAAGACAACATATTTACCGGTAGATGAGTTATGTGAATTGTTGTTTGTAAATTGGCGCTGGATTGTTCATATTCTGTTGGGATAGTAAAGATGGCGTATTGGTTTAATAGAAGCTGCTTTATTAACCCGTCGCTTACATACTAATAAGACACATTTCAGGTGCTAATAAAAACTTTAGTCGCTTCATTTATAATTTTACTTTTGGATTAATACATTTTGATAGAGATATTTATTTGGTGTATTTAATTACGTCATTCGTAAATCGCGTGGCTAGCGCGTTCTTATTTACGAAAACAATTTTGAAATGTTGTGCTTAATCCATTTCTCCAATCATGAATAAGAAAAGAATGAAAAATAATGATTTGAAACTCCATTCTCGTTTGTCTATTCCTCGGGGAGAAGATTGGAAGTCGAGATTGTTTCTCAGCTAGCAAATATTTTGCGCTGGAAACGGAATCTGTAATGTTATCGGTTCACATCGAGACTATTCAATGCAGATCAAATATAAGCGGCTTTATGGGAAAACCGAGATTTTGCATGGCAGAAGGGCACAATTTCAGTATGTCAAGCGTAAAAATATGGGTGCACACAACTTACTTATAAATATGTCCCATCGCTCTTGTGACAGCGGATTAAGGTTTCGGTACATATTTATAAGAGGATTAAATCGATACATATTTTTGCACTCGACTGTACGACTTCCCTATTTCGATTATTATCATTGTTTGAAATGTTTCAATAAAGCGAAAGTACCTGACGTCAACATTTAATCTACCGCTAATTTGTTCAGATAAACTAATAGTCGCTCTCAATGTAAGGAAATCATTGGGCAGGCATTCTGTTAGCTAAATCTAGTTCTGCATATCATTGCCCAATAATGTGTTCTAGCTATAGAACTTATTAATTTTGTGTAGGTAAACTCCTTCAATTTCTTCTACTTCCAGTTTGCTCCGCAAATCAACCTTCTGTCAATGGTTTGCAAGTTATTGTTATTATTATTACACGCTGCCGTTACTCAATCACTCGTCTCGCAGAGTTTGACGGGCCTTGTCACGTCGCGGCCGAGGCGTGAGCGTGAGCAGCAATACGTTATACACTGCAGGCGTTCGCATACAACCATGCTATTTACGCCCCCGATACTGAGACGATACTATATGATAAGTACCTGATGCAGCAAAAATATGTGTAAAATAAATACACTTGTAAATATATCACGATGGTAATCTATTCCACTTTATACATGAAAACCCTTTCAATGCTAGAGAAAAAATAATGAAAATACACTCATCATAATTAAAGTTTGTTAACACGGTTGAGTTGTTAATATTAATAACAAAGAGAATTAAAAAATGTCAACAGCCTGAAAAGGTACAATGTTAGAGCTTTATAATGACCAAAATTAATACATAGGATGCCCTCAAGAAATAGTTTATAACATAACCTGTAGGCGCTAAGCAAGCAAAGGTACACACACATCGCGTCAAACGGCTACATGTGTCGCAACAATTTAAATAAAAAAAATAACCTAGACCACAATCAGGGTCCATACAAGAACAGTATCCTACAACGGAATAAACTACATTAAGTCGCACACTAACGTTGGGAAACGATTAACGAGCCACTACGTTTGTTTGGTCGTAAGCTACGGGTACGTAGAGCCACAAAGAACCGGCCCACATATGGTTTATACAATTGTTGTAAAGGGGTAAGTGGATGAGAAATGCGTACACTAAATATTATGTTAAATTGGTATTACGAGTTTTTTAGGTTTACCAATTCATAGGGTTACCCTTTTGTTATGGTAAGCATATCGGGAGTGGTAACCATAAGTTAACCTCAAACGCTATTGAAATAGGGTTTTTGTTAAGGATTTTCATTGAGTTATACCTTATCATCACCTGCTTATAGTGCATAATTAAATTTAAAGTATTTGAACACGTTATAGAGCACTAACCGTACTCGCGTTGCTGTCGCAAGTTGCATTCAAATATTCTTAAAAAATATTTTCGTTTGAACTACTGGTTCAAAACCCTATGATAAGGAAACCATATTGATAGGGTATTCAAATTGGTTAGTGGCAATCCAAGTTAACTCGCCAATAGAGTTACCCTATCAATAAGGTTACCTTATCATAAGGTTACTAATATGGATAGGGTTTTAAAAACCACTTCTGAAATAAGCCTATGGAAAACCCTGATTAGGGAAACCGGTTCCGGTCCCTATTTCAGATCCTTCATTTCACGATAAAAATTATCTACAATACAAGTTTGCATAAGTGTCTAAATTCCAAGAATTCCTACCACGTTCGTCAATAATCATGATAAATAGGGACTTACTGCTCAAAATGATATTATATTTTTTATCTCTCAAATGATCGTCATTCATTATCATTACACGAAAAGAAAACAATATTAAATATATGCAGTAGCAAATTTCAAGTTGAAAACCACCTCTTTTGAAGATTAATATTTCGTGTATTTACTTAGCGTTCAACTAGAAGCTTATTGAACAACTACCTGTAAGAACTAGCTTCCAAAACCTAGACAGATGAAATTGATCTCTACCTATGTACTTAAATATTAGACTGTTTAATCGGAATGTATCTTATCCCAAAATAATAATTATTCGTTTTAAACTATGATTTTATTCAAATGTCGCAAGTTACGTGCACGGGCGAAGGGCTCACCAAATCGAACTCACATTAGCGAGCGAGCGAGACCTAATTTTAAGGGTTACCTACGAGTACAGTCACCTTAAATAATGAATTCAAAACTACTTAGCACTAATGTATTTTCGAAGTAATAATATGTCTGCATAACCCAATAGTTTGCTCCGTTAATTGAAACCGAGTAAACCCACAAAAGCAATATATGACGTCTAATATAAATGGCTTAGAATGGAGCATCCCGATACCGCTTAAAGTCTGTGTATTTTGCAGTAATGGATCCAAAGGCTCTTGCGTCAACAGAAACATGATTGCATAAGTCGACGCATCGGCTGGATTGATTAATTTTCAAGCTTAAGTTGGTTTCAGGAAAAATATTATAACAATGGAAATTGACATTGGTTGTTGCAGTGTTTTGCTTCAATACGTCCTCTTTAAAGTAAATAATTTACTTTCAAAACAAAGTTTTAACCGACTTCAATTCAGTACTCCGCCAAGCCACATTAACATTTCCACATTTTTTTTTCAATTTACCACATGAACTGATTTTCGAGAACAAAAGCGTTGATTTTTAGACCAATAAACCAAATCGCTGTATGTGGGCCGATAACATTTGAGGACTTCCGTCGATTCCTCAAGGATCTCAGAATTACCTTTGGCACTTCATTGTTTGCTATTTCAACGGAATAATATCAGAATCTGTGACGTACTTATATAGTTCATCATGTAAGTACATCATTGAGAAGTTCCACAAGCCATCTGTGGTCTTCATCATCACATGCACTTCACCAAATTTATGATTTCCGGGTGTAAATACAGGAGTTATAATAGAAAATACCGAAATTACTACACGCGTGCCTAATATATTTGAGGAGTTCCCTCAATTCCTCATGGTTCCCATCATCCAACTGGGGTTTTGGAAACAATGGGACCAATCTGGAAGCATATACTTTTAGTTAAAATACGCTCGAAAAAAGAATTGTACGAATCGGTTCATAAACGACGGAGTTCTGAGGTAACAAACATTAAAAAAAAAAACATCCGAATTGAGGACCTCCTTCTTTTTTTGAAGTCGGTTAAAAAACGGTATTCGACTTATGTGCCGACGGAAACTTACCTATATTACGAAATTTTTCTGCAATTTAACATAGGAAAATTTCGGACCTTTCTCTTTTTGTATGGGAATTGAAACTTTCCATTTCCAACAAGGATATATGTACCTGAGAAGCATAACACTGTAACTCTTATACACTATGTATAAGAGTTACAGTTTTATGCTTCTCAGGTACGCACATTTCCTTAATTCGTTGTTAAACTTTCTAGATATTTTTGAGAACTTTTGCAACTTTTTGAAACGTTACGTAATTTGCACATCACTACTTATAAACATGTGACTATCTCATGTACTTACTCTTTTTCATGTCTATGTCATTCTCATTATGAAAGAAAAAGATAATGGTCCTGGGTCATGGGATATCCGTATGACATGATGTAAGTAAAATCGCGCATAAGGCGGTACGGTCGGCCAAGAAAAGAAAGTGGTCTACCAGTTTTGACAAATGTTTCTGTGAGATCTGATTGTCGCTAAGGTTACTGTCATAATATTATTACAAGTGGAAATCGACCTTGTTGTTACATGACGTTCAAATGAGCCTCGACCATAGGGTGGTAGACAGCATTTTTGGCCGACTGTACGCATGTAGAAATATTATATCTATACTATAAACTATACTTATATTATATCTATACTATAATCTATACTTATATTATAAAGAGGAAAATGTCTCTGAGGTTGTAAGTTTATAAGTTTGTACCTGCGTATAGATTGTTTTTCTGAATGGTTATAGGCTATTTTTATCCCGTGGGTTTGCCTGCGTTCTTTGCAATACGCGGGCAAAGCCGCGTAGGCAGCTAGTAGGTATTATAAGTTCAAAAATCCGAACAAGTGCTCAAAATTAAGTACTAAAGGTGAAGGAAAACTAAAAGTGAGATTTAACAGTCAATAAAAATGTTGTTCCTAGCCTTAATAATGGTAATCACACCGGCCAGCTGGTAGTGACTAAAAATATTTTAAGAATAGGGTAGGACAGAACAAACATTGGCGCTCTGCCATTCCGCTTAAAACCTGCGGAAAACGGCCTTTCCATTATTTAATTCAACAACCATTGTATGTGCGCCACTGCCAAAACATATCGAGCGTATTCAATAAAAGTTTGTTAAAGCTCTATTCAATCCAACTTGCCAGCACGGATGGTAAGTGGGGAACAATGATGTAATTTATTTCTTACAATGCGTTATGGAGGTTTTTTATCTGTACATACTACGAGTACTGTTATGTTTTTGCTCCAAGCATCATATATTTAAGAGTTAGGCTCTTTTCGGTGGAGTAATTTTCAAATTATTCTACAGTATTTCATTACTCCAATCTAGGAAAGTGTCCTTGCCTTCCATTCCACAGAGTTTGCCTCGCTCTGTGATACATAAATAAAAGCGGCCAAGTGCGAGTCAGACTCGCACATGAAGGGTTCCGTTAAATAAATTGCTTTTTACGATTTATGACGTATTAAAAAAAAACTACTTACTAGATCTCGTTCAAACCAATTTTCGTTGGAAGTTTGCATGGTAATGTACATCATATATTTTTTTTAGATTTATCATTCTCTTATTTTAGTAGTTAAGGGGGGGGGGGGGGGGGGACACACACACATTTTACCACTTTGGAAGTGTCTCTCGCGCAAACTATTCAGTTTAGAAAAAAATTATGTTAAAAACCTCAATATCATTTTTGAAAACCTATCCATAGATACTGTACACGTAAGGGTTTGATGAAAAAAATTTTTTGAGTTTCAGTTCTGAGTATGGGGACCCCTAAAACTTAATGTTTTTTTTCGATTTTTGTGTGAAAATCTTAATGCCGTTCACAGAATACATCTACTTACCAAGTTTCAACAGTATAGCTCTTATAGTTTCGGAAAAAAGTGGCTGTGACATACGGACGGACAGACAGACAGACGGACAGACATGACGAATCTATAAGGGTTCCTTTTTTTGCCATTTGGCTACGGAACCCTATAAAAGATCCCTACTAGATTTTTATCTTCGATCGCCTGTTAGTACTAGTGCTGCTGCCTGACACAAAACTACTCTGCTCGCCATCTCACAAAATCGTCACCGGATATTTTAGCTTTTTATAGAGAAGCCCGCCCTCTTTAGACTTCCCACTACAACCTGCTAACTCTGTGGGACGGCGCCGACCAAGCAGCAGCGGCTAAGCATCATTATCTGATCTCCATTCCGCTATCTGCTCCTGCGGATCCCGGTATTAGCCTACACCTACAGCTCAGCCTTGCCAAACAAAAAGGTATAATACTTATAGTCGAGTTCAATATTTCTGAAAATAATGAAATACGTATCTACATAACTGGTATTATAGTATCATTAGGCCCAAGGCACTACTGGAACGACTTTTCTTTTTAAGGAATTTACTTAAATCATTTTCCATTGAGACATAACAAATGCAACTCCATTTGTTATGTTTCAGTCGTTTTTTGAAACAAATTAAATACGTCCCTATTTCCTACACTAGTTGATTAACATTTTCAATTGCATTTTGTATTGAACTCGTATGGAGTTAATACATAATTAGCTTAATATGTATGCAGGTACCTACCTGTAGATAGTTACATATTAAGCTGATGTATTGCCATTATTTCAGACCTGGGCAATCGTGAAAATGCGAATTTTCCCAACATTACGACCTAAGTAGCTACATGTTAAGTAACACTTGTCTTGTACTCCCAATATTTACAAATCGAAATTGTTCGAGAAATTTCGGGAACGTGATTTCAAACAAACAAGTATTGCTCGTAAAATGGTAAATAACAGCCTAAACCCGATCTTCCGATGGAGTTTCATCTTGCGACGTTAATCGAATTCCTGTTAAACAAGGCAGCGTCAATAATTCACGCCTACATTGCCGTTGAAAGATAATTCACATAGTCTGAATATCGCGCTAACATTGTCATCTTAGGTTGCGGTCACGAGGCAGCAGCTCGGGGCTATGCGGAAACTATGTCGGCCGTACCCTACCTTGCGACACTCGTGGAATCGTTGACTTCTGACGAAAGCGATAAGAAAAATTAAATAAATAAATATTAGGCAACAATCTTACACAAATCGAAGTAGCCCATAGTAAGCTTACCTATAATAAAGAAAAGAAAGAAAGAAAAACGTTTATTTAGCATCTCAAAATGACAGTAATAAAATAAGACTTCTGTTATGGGTAGGTAATGGACCACGATATACTTGATAGTTATAAATATATATATAGAAAACATCGAATACTCAGAAAAAAATATTCAAGCGGACCTCAGGATTGTTTAGAGCACTACCGGGAAAAACGCTAGAAGGAAAATCATGATCACCCAAATATTTGCCCTGAACAGTTTCGAAGCTCTGAACCCAGGACCGTCGGCTTCGTAGGCAGGGTCACTACCCAATATTAGGTTACTCGAACCGGTCGGCGGTTACCTACTAAAAGTTTTTGAAATTATTGCAAACTTTTGATGCCGACCGAAAAGGATTTATAGAGCTGTCTTTACAATCAATTCACTAAACATTTGACGACTTTGACGTTCTATATTTGCTTGCATTTATTTTCTCCTTTATATTGTGTATAATGTGTATTTTTAATATTACCTCAAGTTGTAACCAGACGTATGTGTTAGGGATATGAATCGATTTTGCAAGAAAATTTTCTTAAAGTATCAACTTTTTTTTCCATAGAAAATAATTCAGCACGCAATGTATCACTACTTTGTCTTACTGACGTGACGTCACAAATGTCACGAGTGACCCACTTCTTCTATGTGTCAAAGGAGTGTACCCAATACATTGCTGCTCCATAAATTTTCAAAAATTAGTACTTTGTGAAATAAGACTAACTTAAAATTTTCTTGCAATATCGGTTCATAGCCCTATTACCTACATCTGGTTACAATTTGAGGTAATATTAAAAATACAGGCTGTATATGTTTATTTCAGAAGCGATTATTTTGTGATCACCAGACATAGTTCATTTTGTAGCATTTTTGGTGCAGCGCAGTGTTGTTAACGGAATTGGTATAAACTATTTCAATCGTAATGCTTAATTAGCGTTAATAATGTCAATACCCTAATTAACAATTTTGGTTGATAGTGTCCATCCCAATTCCGATAACAGCACAACGCTACATCAAAAATGCTACAAAATTAACGACGTCTGGTGATCACGCATATTATAATAACAAATAAAATAGGCGTAGGGATGTGATGGCCCCATCGCCCACCAGATTTCTGGTGCAATCAGTCAACGTAAGGCAGCTTGTGGCGGGCTGTTAGAGAGTAGCGACCCTACGTACCTGAGTGCTCCTGGGGGTGTCCTGTGGTCAGGTTGAGCCACCCGGTCGGCTCAACCTGACATCGTCGGATGGTTGGACAGGCTCCCCACCTCTGGCTTGCTTTAACTGGCTGTCCAAAGTGGAGTCGCAAGAGCTGTTGCTCGAGGGTAGATGTGTACACCTAAGTGACGAGTGGCTATATGTTTAAAGTCCAGTGCCACCTCTCTACCCCCCCAGCTCTCTGACCGGTGTTGCCCATAGGCCATTTTTTAATGTCGCTTTTAATAGGGGTCCATCTAGCAGTTGGCGAGTCACCAGGGATAAAAAGTGAGACAGTTTTATTAGGCAGGCGTCCGATGTTTCACCCAATACCCCAGCCACTAGTCCATAATTTTCACCCAATAACCCGTTTTATTTAGATTCCATCAACCAGCAATAGTCCTTATACACCCCAGCGGGTGCTGTCTCTGTGTGCGTCCCATGACACGGGCAGGGACAGTATCCGCTCGGTGTACTCCTTGCATTTCATTAAATTGCCAAAAGGGCCTCTACGTGTTGGCTCAGTTGGTACTTTGTAGGTACCTAGCCCCACGCACGCCTCCCAAAGGTCCGGGACATCATTGTCCCGTGAGCGAGAAAGACATACAATAAAAAAATCCTTTTATTTCTTGTCAAGCAAACCGAATACAACCGAATACGTGCAGAAAACGTGCAGGACGATGCCGTGTGTACCCAGCCTAACTCCTTTCCAGCAGTAATCAAAGCGCTATTTTCAGAGATTATTAGAAAAAAATCAAGTTTTAATAATTTTAATGCATATTTTAGGAATATCACAATTTTTATTGGTGTTAGTCAGTTTGACATGTGCAGGCCTGTCCCTTTTACCGCTTCGGCTAAACCCGGCTCTCGTGCACCGAAGCCTGCGTTGTCCCCAAAGAATTTGTACTAAAGCATAGAAACCACGTTAAAATAAGAGCTTGGTAACAGCTATCTTATTCACTTGCGTAAATCTATAGTTGGCCTAAGAGGGAATGAGACTACAATCCCTATTCAGTTTCACATTTTCGTAGGTTGTCACTAAAATCAACTCGGGCAAATGTCAAATGGATGAAATTGGATGTAATTTAATCCAGCAAAATGCAATATGTCATCATTGTTTGGTAGAAGGTGTCATTACCTTACAACTTGACTTGGTCGTATCATATTACTTCCAAAACATCGTGGCACCTGTGTGTGAAAAAAAATTATTTTGGTGTTATTCCACCGAGAATGTTTGAAAAAATGTATTGTTCATGTTTACGAGACTTGATTGTTTCCTGTGATAAAATGTATTGTGCCATTGAAGGCTGTAAATCCCATACAAGAGGGACATAAATAAACCATGGAGCAGTTTGCTTGTATTGGTAAGTTTCTATAGATTTTGATTTTATTCATGGAAGGAGCTCACCTAAAATTAATAATAGTAATTGGTAATTTATGTAAATATCATTATCTGTTCAATTAAAACCAGATTGTGCATGAAAATAGGACTTTTTCGGATAAGTAGAAGAGGTTATGTTTTTCCCATAGTGATGTAGTTTTTTTTATCGACCACGGCACAATAACTTATCGACATAATAATAATAACTCAACTTTTTGATTTTAGATTTCCAAAGGACGAATATGTTAAAAGGAATGGATACCACACGTGTAAGAAGGAGAATCTGACATGGAAAAGCAGTCATTTTTATTTCAAACACGTCACCAGATTATTTGTACCAAATGTAAATTTAAATGGAAGCGACTGGAAGCAGACAGATCTTTCACAAAATTGAATAGAAACGTGTGCCTTAAGAAAAATAAGAAGTTTTAGCCATAACTATTTTATTGAAGGCGGATTAAGTTTGACTAAATAAAAAATGGTCTTAATATAAAATTATTCTTTCATTTCCCATAAGTACGCTACGTCCAGGCAGTCCTGCATGACGTACTGCAAATGAGTGCGATATTATAAGATAGATTGTGACAGGGATATGAATGACCTTGGTTTTGCAGGACGCCACGCATCCAGGTTGACAAAAGCTACTTTGGTTTTTGCTACTACAGTAGAGTCTCATCAGTCCGTCACTCCAATAGCCGGCTATGTCGATTAATCCGGCACACTCCACCCGCACCTCCTTCACCGGCCTTTACTTCTCTTTCTCTAGCTAGACGCTTGCTCTCTTTTTATTATTTATGACATTTCTATTCAATCCACTAATCCAAACATTCCAAAATTCCGGGATTTTCTAGTTTTTAATAATGCCGGGTTAGTTAGACTCTACTTTTCTTTTTGCCTTCTCCATAAAGATATTTTTTTTACACAGTGAATGTGAATTATTAAAATCTAAATTTATAATTTGGTTTTCTAATTTATCGATATAAACAGTCGACACTGTACATCCCCAGCGCAGGAACAAACTTGTGACAACCTTCCAAATTAAGGAATAACAAATGCATATACATCTCTTTCTGACGCGTTAGTACGTCGTACGAAAGTAGGGGAAAGGTATACGTATCTGCTACCTATTTTAACCTTAGGGGCTTGGTTGTCCCATCATGACAATAAGACGCAAACGTGACGTAGCTAACTAGACCAAAGAGCACGCGCTATGCGGTAGAACGAGATGCCATGATTTGAGTCTTCTTGGTTTTGTTAGACGTTTTACTGTGACTTCTATATTATATTCCGATGTGAAACCACACCGCTCAGATAAGAAACAAGTGAAGTCTGACCTATCGTGATTATAGTCAACGGTGATAACTGAGAACGAACATCGACAAGGCGCAGAAATTGATCGATCCCACCGCAAACACGAACCGCCCAAATCCAAACAGACAAAATAGACTTTTGACAAATTGTTACCGCTACACTCTCCATTGATTCCTCAAGAAAAAAATATTGCGCAGGAAAATAATCAGTAAGTTCGCAATGGGCGGAAATATCTTATAGTCGAAATCGTTTATTCTCTGCCACTGTTTGTCGGGCCATTTAACACGAGATTTGATTAACGATTCCGGGAAATATTCGGACATGCCTGACACGAACCTATTTGAGATAAATTTAGATCGATGAGAAAAATTGTTTTAAGGATGTTGACGGTTCGATCAGATTTTATTTATTAAAAAAACGTGAATTATCGAACAGCTGAATCCCTCGATTGACATATACAAGTAGATGTGAATTAACTTTATGAATCGTACAATTATCTTACGTTGCTTATCTTTGTACCTTAGGTAATTGACATTGTAATAATAAACTAAAATATTAGGAAATTATTTATTTTTAAAGTAGGTACCTATTTGCTATAGGTTAAAACATAAAGTAGGTACATGACGTGAATTATATCTTGCTATTCAGCGCTTAATCTGAGAATATACAAGCGAATAGCTTATAGGTATGCTCGTGTATTACAAAACCTCGGCATTGCAATGAAAAATGTTGAACTCACAAAAGTGGGGTTACACTGTGTATAGTAATCGCTATTACAACACTTGATACCGCTACACATTCTGATACTGCAACGCCCTGAAAGTGCATAAATTGGCGTTCGGCCATCGTGCGGTTCAAAAACGGCTGTAATTGCCGCTACCATAATTTAATTCTGCCAACGTAGTGTTTGAGCTGATGCCAGCGAGCTCAAATTCAATAAAAATCGAGCCAGCAGGGGTGGATCATAGCCATCAATTCCCGCACGATATGTACGTAATGCCCGTAGCGATGTTGATGATATTACAAACTCTTTATTGGAACTCTCTTACGCATAAAACTTATAGGTATGGCGCATTGTAGATTACATTGTGTTCATAGTGTTATTATATTCACCGTTTAATTAGATTACTAATCCAATTAATGTTATCAACTAGAACTGCCCTAAGTGTGGATTAATTAAATATAAAATCAGCTAGGTAACCTAAAATTATACAAAAAGTACAAAACTTTTTTACTGAGTTATAATTATGAATAATATGATAATGTTGTTTTTGAACCCAGTAAGTAGGTAAAAAAATGTAGGAGAGGAACAATGACGAATCACCCTTAATGTTACAGTTTTTTGTATGACAAATGCAATCTAATTTCTTAAGATTGCTGCAGAATGCTTTGATGACTATTGCGTTTCGTTATAATTGGTCCTTAAGTCTTGCAATGCACCTAACAGCACTCGTTCTTTTGGAATATTTTTTTCTATTTGTTCATACATTATGCTCTTACACATCGAACGCGGGTCGCGCGCGGTTGAAGCCGCCGCCCCGCGCCGCGCCCGACCCGCACCGCGCCCGACCCGCGCCGCGCACGAACCGCGGCCGCGCTGCCCGAGTTGTAATTTAACGCCGCGGTAGCAACGCGGCGCGAGCGCGGGCCCGCGTTCGGTCCGCGTTCGATGTGATGTGTTCGAAGTGTATACGACAGTAGAAGTCGACATTAAAATCGCAAAGCATGATGTAGTTCTGGTTTTTTGGTATGTTATATGACCAGTTAGGGTAGTGTGGACACAAATTTGCAACTTGTGCTAGCTGCGCAACACGCGAAAAACTGCGAAATAATGGTTGTTTTTTTCGTTTTGGTCTAAATATCATAATCTATGCATATCTGACAAACAACATACCAAAAAACCAGAACTTTATCATGCTTTCCGATTTAAGCCTGTTTTTGTGTCGATTTCTACTGGCGTAGTAGTTTCAATGCTTAATTTACAACTCGCGCGGGCCCGTGCTCTACCCGCTTTCGCGCCGCAATCGCGACCAATGTGTGGAGGCCTACATTATTTATGTTTTTACTTTATTTTGTCTTGATTATAAGTAAAGCTGATCTTCGTAAGGGAGACCCAAAACTTCATATTTTTAAAGCTTGCATAACTTACAACTAGTTGTATTTGTAACTAACTAATTCATAGCACTTAATCAAATCTTACCATGTGATTTTCACCCAGTTTGACTTGTAGTTTTAACGTACCTACTTATTTTCGATTTTGTCAGACATTGCAACAACAAATAACCGATAGCCATAAGACATAAAAAATATGATAATTAAATGTCTAGAAATACGTTATTCGCTTAGCTTTTTGCACAAGCAAGGTGTGCTAGTTTACAAACACTAAGCAGAGGTTTACCTTTTTTGTATCTGGCGATCCCACAATTCTTTTCTCATCCCGCCTGATGCCCGCTCGGTGGCTAGCCCGAACGAATCAGGTAATTTATTTCACTTAAAATGCCTTCCAACAAATACCAATTTGGAGACTGAAGAGGAATTCCTAGTTCCCGGTTAAGTTGGGTTTTGCTATACGATTAAACACATTGTTACCATTTAGGTTTATAGTCGGTGTGGATTGTTACTTCACTTACTCTTAACTTCACTTTAAGTTAGGTTTAACCTACTTTTCTTGGTTTAATAAAGTTACATTTCTTTAATACTGGCCCGCACCCCAAAACGGGTTAGAAGGTTAGAACGAACGTGAGCAATAAAATTGATCCCATTCAATCAATACGTTTAGGAATACGTATAGAAGCTAAATCAGACATAGGTATTATTCATAGACTGTTTAAGTGATAGCTTTTCCTTTCGACTTTGACATAGACGGGTAAAAATGTATGTACCAAAGTGTTTCGTTTACGTTTCCCGTTCAGAAAGTGTTACTAACTTAACTACAGGGCATTTATGCTATCGTAAACATACCCAATTAGTAAGGCTATGTTTCTAGTTTGTTTTTGTCAACTACGCGCGAACACTGGTCCCATTTCCCATTTTGCGGAGTTCATTTTGCTTGCATAAACACTATGCTCTCGGACTAATTTCACACTAGCTCTCAAAGAGGCTAGCTAAAATGAAAGCTGGGTGTACACTGAAATCCAAGAGGAAACATTTTTTTAGTTAGCTTTACCAGCAATCGTGAAATAGAATTTGGTTCTGATCGAGGGTGAACCAGTTTTGTAAATTGCCATAGTTGATTGGCCGGGTAAAAAAGTAGATATATCCAAAGTTAAATAAATTTCAGAATGGCCAGACTGCTGTCGTACCTGTCAATGAACTGATTTGTGGGTTATTAAAGACATAGTTATATAAAGCGCAATCGGCATATATTTACAACAAGATAGGTAGGGCACAGCGGAATGTCATCTCGCTCGTATGTGGAGCAGCCGAACTGGGGAAGTACCTCCACCTTACAGAAGACCGCAGCCATAATAGCACCACTGCCTTGTAGTGTGCTATATTATTGCATGCTATGAAGCATGTGGTGTTGTGTTCCTGGTGCTGAGTACGGTCGCCAGAGCTCCCTAGGAAACAAAACAGCGAATCCTCATGTGAATAAAGGGTCGTTAACGCGCTTGTGATTCTTCTGGAGTTACAAGTGTCCATAGGCTACGGTACCTGCTTGACATCAGGCAGGCCATAACCTTGTTAGCCACTGTAGTTGTATAAAAAAAAATGTTAACAGAATTGTCAATATCCATCAATTAATGCTGTATAAGTGTATGTAATATCGAAATAACTAAATGGCTGAAACATCTAAGTGATTACGCAACGAAGATTATTGTACCGTGCAAATTATTAACTATACCTAATATCAGACAACACACACACAGACTTTTTTTTAAATCTGATTAGTAGTTCCAAAGATTGATTACCCATTTACATACAAACAAACAAAACTTACAAGGTCGCAATCTTACAGACACTTCCTCTTATATAAGTTATATATTTTTTAATTTATTTGTTTAAATTTTATTGCACAAACAAAAACTACAAAAGGCGGACTTAATGCCACAAGGCATTCTCTACCAGTTAACCGCAGGGCTAAACAGAAAAGCTTATAGGTGCAGGCAGTTGGCAAAAAAAAACAAATAAAAAAGATAGGTAGAGCTTACTAATGAAAATACATTTCCTAATATAATACATACATACATATTACTTTGCGTACCCGTTGCAAAAAACTACGTTGACGTTAAACTAACCAGAGATATAGATATCATCGAGAAAATGCCATTTAGCTCCGATGATGAGATTCTCATGTGATTAAAAGTCGCCAATAACAGATCGTGGTCCACAGCATTAAATTATTGGAGAAATCTATTAAGACCAAGACAGTTAGCTGAGTTGATTCCATTCCGAGCCTCACATCATCGGCCACTAGAATTAACACCGTAATTGTACATACTGAGGCCAGGTCGGAAACCGGATTGGTACGGAGAGAGAACACTTATTAGAAAAATACATGAACTGACAATTGTTTGCGCACAGTCGCTTCCAAGACTTTAAACAAAAAGGGGAGGATAGATATGGGACGGAAATGTTTTAGTAGGCTGGGGTTAGACACTTTAGGCAGAGGCAGAACATAGGCACTGCGCCATAGAGAAGGAAAACCCCAGTTAACAACTTAAGTGATAACAGGGGCAACACATTCCAAGATGCATACTACCATAAGTCTACTTAGCTTATCATATCCGACTGCGTTTGATTTAATATATGTTATCACTTTTGTAAACATAGTGTAGATAAACGAATACTTATTAATTTGTTCAATTGTTTTATTACTTTTCAGCCTCACTGCAGGTCGAAACGCATGACTTTCAACCCGCTAGTCAGATAAACAGTGACTTACTTTCAGAGTTTGAGAAATGAAAAGAGAGTTTAATGCAACCCGCCCTTAATAATTTCTCTATCGATCAACAATCACCAGCGATCAGTGAAACAAATTCTTTTTTTTTTTCATTGTCTTCCTGTTTGTTGACGTACCTACACATAAAAACAAACTTATAGTTATTGAACGGGCACAACGATTAATTCTAAAAGTACTTTTATGTATGTAAAAGATTACGTTACAGCACTATGAATGTCTACAGAGATGCGGAAGTTCTTGTAGTGAGATAGTTGTATATTTTAAATTGCATTCTTAGGAGCCCTACTTATTTTTTTATTGACCCTCAAAAAAAAACAAGATCTTATTATGGAGAATTACGCACAATGAACCTGTAGGTAGGTACCCAATGAATTAACAATTCTACCTTAATTCAGGCTTTGTTTTGTTATCTGGCGTAACAAAAATCCGGTAATTGTGAGGGATGTTTAATAAGTTCTTGGAGATTAAATAATATACGCTAAAAAACAGCTAGTCATGTATTAATTTTAGGGTTCCGTATCAAAAAGGTAAAAACCCTTATGGTGGGTGCGATTCTGTCCGCCTGTCTGTTTGATACAACGTTCAATATCTCAGGAACTACATATGCTATCAATTTGAAATTTGGAATAGTTGTAACAAGGCTAACCCACGTGTATGGAAAATGAACATTTCAAACATATATTTTGTTTTTTAAAGAAAAAATACGAATTTGAGAAGAGGCATTGTTCATAGTACTCACCTATATCATAAGAGAGGACTTATGTTGCACATTCGTAAAACGTTTTTCTTTTTCTTCTACAGTGTTTCCAGTGTTTACAGTGTGAAATCGAAAACCACTGAAACACTGTAATAATTTCCTTCATAAATATGAAGGAAATTATTGTCAAAAATCCCATTCCTCCTTATCTCCTAAGTTTATCATGCAATTACCACAGAACAATTAATAGTATACCGAAAGGTACATAAGGTCTACTGCCTAATATTGATGACCTTATAGCTGTATTTTTATTTACAATATACAGTTATAGAGTGAATTAAAGTTGTTCATGTTGACGTACCATATAAATGAACATCCAAAATTATAACTATTCTCCTTCCTATGTTTTGTTATCGAAATGATCATCCACTTAATATTATTAAAATAAATATAAATTGTTATTTAATAATTTATTTTCTCATTGCATTTTGACACACAGTATGATATAATCAGAAAGTAATATATCATCATGAGACATGATCATGCTGATTCCAAGTTATTGAACATCTCCTATAATTATGTATTCGTCGATGTGATATTCCAGAACAGTTAATATCAATAGTAATATTAATACGACCATCTCTGCCAGCTAATTACTTAACTCTTTGTTAACACACGTTGTATATTAAAGTTCCTTGTCACAAAGTGTTAGTTTCAATGACAAAACGGTCGCCATTGCGGTGTGATAACCCAAAGCAAGGCTTAATTTAGTCGTATTAGGTAAATCCTGATGAGCTTAGTGTTTATCCAAAGCTGTACGGTGGAACACAATCGGCATTTAATTAGAAGTACTATCACAATTATTTAGTAGAATTCGACACAGTGTATTTTTGCATTGATAAGTCATAAGTTGTTCATTAATAACTAGCTGCCCGCGTGGCTTCGCCCGCGTATTGCAAAAACGCATTCAAACCTGCGGGACAAAATAAATCCTATCCCAGGAATTACATTCTACTCGTACCTATATGAAAAAAAAATGAAATGTTGAACTTATAAAAATACAAAGCTAGACTCTCATAGACTTTTTTTCTTTATAATATTAGTTAGTTTATGTACTCGTATAGATAGGTATTACAAATTTAACATGTCATCATACTTAAATTAAATTAAATTTATATACTTATTATTTTTTTATTATATACTTATTCCCGTTTGTGCCCCTAAAGGAGCCCGGGGGTCTGCTTTGACACCTAAAGTAGCTAGGTATATATGTTATGTAACTTATGTAACAAAGTAGAAAGTAAACAATAGGGTGTTGCTTAAAAACAGAAAATTTGAAATTTCAATGAGACACCCTCTTATATTGTTCTCATACGTAAAAAAATAACGTGTGTTTTTTTATTTTTGGATAAGATTTAGGGGTCGCTACTGAATTTTGAAATTCTTTAAGATTTGCATTTCTGCAAAGTACGTTTTTTTATTTTTAACATTTTACTACTCTAAAGAGCTACCTACATATTTTGATGATAGGAAATGAATAATCTTGAAAACATCAAAAAAGATCACTAATTTTCAGTCAGTAATTCAAAAATGAATTTTATTGTGCTAATATGCTAAAACGGATTCAGGCGATGATTTTAAGACTTAAAATATGATATTGTTTATTCCTTATTTATCAAGTGTAGCTCATGAAAGTAGTAATATGTTAAAAATTTAAAAAAATCTTACAATGGAGAAATACGAATTTCAAAATTCGGTAGCGACCCTTAAATACTATCCAAAAATAAAAATGAAATTTCAAATTTTCGGTTTCTAAGCAACACCCTAGTTAACAAGTTTGGCTCATGTTTAGGTGGTTTTTTTTTACCGGAGTGGAAATTCTCTTACGCACCCCCCCAGCCTGGGTAAGCTATAATGGAGGGTATGTGGGATTCTCACCCTCCAGCCCATAAATAAGAGTGTATATAACTGCTCCAGCCAACTCTATTTAAAGAGAAGGGGGAGGGAGTATACCCACTAAAACCACTACGGCGTTTCCGTCCCTGCCATTAATGGGGGCGCAGTCGGATCGCCAGAATTCTACCACGAATGTTTAGGTGGCCTATGTTGCTCCATCATCACCAGCTTATACATGTGATGTCCCACTGCTGGGCACAGACCTACTTACAGAGATCAGAAAGAACGAGCTGTAAGTAGTCCCCACATTGGTATTATTAACGTTTAATAGATTTTTATTATTGAAATAATACCTACCAGATCATAATACTCCTACAAACCTCCATGTACTCTGTCTTGTATATTAATTAAACGGATCCGTGTCCAGTGGTTTGTTTATTGCCCCTTCATTGCCAGTTATTGTCGATGAAAGGAGGTTTTTAATTGAGGTATCTGGTGGCAAAGTAAATCAATTAGAGCGCGATGGTGGTCGTCGCAAATTGATTTACTAGGTATGCCCTGCTTCTATTTATTTTGTTTCTACCGTAGCTCACTTTGCGGCCGGAAAGGGGGCGTGAATATACAAGTTTTTATTATCTTAATATGCAAGTGAATGGATCAACATTTGGACAGCATTTTCAGATCAGTTTGCTCTCGTCAACGTGTTAATAACGTGCTATGACTTCAAACTTTTCGAGCACCTCGATTGACATCTCGAACAATCACAGAACAATTTCGTCCTCAGTCTCCCAGGCATTCTAACTCCATCTTCAATTTTCTTTGTTTGCCTTCTGAGAATACCTTAGAGACCGGATTTTACGGGACACGAGCAAACATTATGCAAACTGGGTTTGAAAAAACATTCCCCTGCAATTTTCGACACGGTGCGCAGTTAACACGGTATGGCGTCAATGTGTTGTAACTCTTCATAAAGAGATGCGAAGATTATTATATCGTGATCAAAGTAACAAAGTTATCTGATGCGTCAGTATTTACATCTCGGAAGTGTAGACGCATGTTTAACGAGCTCTTGTATCCGACATCGGATTAGATGTGTTTGATAGCATTTTCTTACAAAAAACTGTGTAATATATTCTATGGAGAGACTTCTGATGAACCTGTCGATAGCTTCAAGTTTTGGCTAAGGTTACTAGCATTTGCCCAGTGGACGTATATTATACTCAAAGAGAATATAAGAATAAGAGACGGGACTTCGAACAAGGTTTTGGATGACAGTGACATTGTCATTTGATTTTGACATGACAACTCATTCATACTTTAGCTAGTTTGAAATACCACAATACAAATAAAAATAAACGCTAATACGGAAGTAGACTTACCAACCTAACGAACGAGGACGATAGTAGGGTTGTAGTACTTAACGTTATCGATATCGATAATATTAGAAGCCAACGTTATCGATATCGATAAATTATGATTAGGGACGTCGTTGGGCCCACTGCATGAACAGAAAATTGCTTTACAAAATCTAAAACTAATCCGATTTAGGTATGAAATAATAAAAGGAGAACAAATATTTCATACAGTTTATTTCACACTTATTTCCAAATCACAGTATATTTACAAAAATTCACCAATCTGTACCATTGAGGTATAATGTACTAACGTACTAGAGATGACACGCCGAACCAGAAGTTTACTTATATTTTGCCTTAAAAATTATATTACTTATAGCAAACTGTAACTTCATGTTAACCCATAAAAAAATTATCATAACTATCTTACCGTAAATTAATATTTTTTTAAAGACGTCTAAGTCACGCTGGTTTACAAAGAGATAGTGAAAATTTGAAATTTTTCAGCCCCTAGTTTAAGAAATGATTATTCAAGTACGTAATCAGTTTTTTGAATAAATACTAATACTAGTAGTTACGGCGTAATCTTGAATGAAAAAGGAAGCATTTTACAAAATTCGTTCGTCTGTAGGCGTAAGCACCCTTAAATATAATCCGATTTTAGTTACGGCTTGTGCAGACACAAAACAGAGTGCATTTATGGTTTATACACCAACACAATTAACATATATATACCATGTATTTGCCAGTGCGGTAACTGGAGAGAGATCGCTCTGCTCTTGGTACCATCAAATATTATATGCAAGTTATTACTGTGCAGTGCAGGAACGATTCGGTCTGAAGCCAGCCTGTTCCGGCTGGCTTCAGACCGAATCGTTCCTGCACGGACCAGATCAACTAGGGAATGCAAAAACCGGTAAAATGTCAAAACCGGTTACTAACCAAAGCGACAAACTCAAAACCGGTTAACAAGTTGTCAACCCGTTTTTTAAAGAATAGCTAAAAATATTAGTATTGAAGGATAATGTAGGAGTATTATTTCTGTTTTATAAGTAGGCGAGGTGTAGTGGAGCAAATAAATTGTACATTACTGCAGGTGCAGACGCCGGGAAAGAAGGGCTTGCCGGATAGTGATACGAAGAGTTTTCACGGCTAGGCATGTATAGTGCTTTTCTCAAACATGCAATGAAATAAATAAATAAAACTCCAAGAAATCAAAATAATTTTCATGGCTGAACGCCGTGATGCTGTGCCACAAATAGTGGAATGAAAATAAAAATAAAATACTTCCTGGCCTAGGCCTTCAATTTCGTATGAAATTCCTTTGCAGTTCTCTCGAGTTGTTCCGCCCGAAACGTGATACGATACTTTGAAGCCTGTTTTACCGCCCGTAATTACGACATTTCATTGCATAATTGAGAAAAATATATTTATTTCGCCATTTTTATACATAACAGGTTAAAAAGAATATAAATTTGATGTATAACCAAGCAATAAGTTTCGATTAAAGTGGAAAATTGAAAAATTATTCGCCAAGAGCGGGGTTTGAACCCGCGACCTCTGGAATCCACGGCCATTGCTCTTATCCAACGTGGGTCCCGCTAGTGGCTATGAATCCTTTCAATCCCTTCACTCTTCTAATTAATCTGATGGAGGCATGTAGCGCCATCTAGCGTGAAGTTGGTACAACTTCTGATACAGGCACCAACGTCCCAAATTACATTGAGAAACGTTAGTAACAATGCGCTACCCCATTTTAACATTAAATGTATACTAAGCAGAAACGTCCACTAACTAAATTGTAAGTTTCGATCAAAGTGGAATTGTTACGCGACCTTACCTTCGTCGATTTCGAAAAAGCCTTCGACACCATCCGATGGTCTAGAATCTGGTCCCAGCTTGACGAAATTGGAGTTCCACCCAAGATCAGGGACGTTCTGAAAGCCACCTATAAGAACTAAACGTGCAAAGTAGAACACGATGGCCTTATCTCCAAAAATATCAGCGTCCAAGCGGGGGTTAGACAGGGCTGCCTCCTTTCACCTCTGCTATTCTTGATCGTCCTAGATGGCATCATGCTATGAACAAACGGCAGCAAGCGGCGAGGTATAGAGTGGGGGTTAACCGAAACTTTGCACTACCTAGTTTACGTTTGGAGCATTGCTTTATTTATATGGAAGCGAGTCATGGACACTGACCCAGAGAGACAGAGAACGACTAGAGGCCTTCGAAATGTGGTAATATAAAATATTAGCTGGACTGAGAGAAAGACGAACGAAGAGGTTTTAAGGATTGTAAGGATAGTAGGAGAGAAAAGATATTTGCTAGGATGTATTAGAAACAGGGGAGGCAAGATGGTGGGCCACCTGATACGGCACGACAGCTTCTTCTTAAACATCCTTCCCGGTAAAATTGAAGGCAAGAGAAGCAGAGGAAGGCCTAGCCTAGGCTAACATATTTTAGCCAAGTGAAGGATAAAGCTGATGTCGAGTCGTATGAGAAAGTCAAGAGGCTGGCATTGGACAGAGAAAAGTGGCGGTTACTCCAGCGACAAGAGCAAGGCTCTTAAGTTATGATGATGATGGATCATTTATTAACTAAGTTTGTAATATAATTACTTTCGTATAAAAAAAATTATCTTCTATTTTTTGGGGCCAAAAAGTAAACGTCTGTCTGTCTGTCCGTCTGTCACCACGCTGTATCTCATGAACCATGATAGTTAGAAAAAATTCACAGATTATGTATTTTTGTTGCCTCTATAACAATAACTACTAAAAAACAGAATAAAATAAATATATATATGTTTTTTTCCCATACAACAAACGTGATTTTTTGCCGTTTTTTATAGATAATGGTACTTACGGAACCCCTCGTGCGCGAGTTCAACTCGAACCTGGCCGGTTTTTTTAATTGAGATTCCAATTCCTATGAGATTATTGCCAAAGTCACTTCTTTAAAAAAAAAAATATGATAGAAATCGGTACACGTGATAAAAAATGACGCTAGTCTAGCTCTACGGATGGAGGTGGGTACTAAAACACGAGCTCGTTCGAATGTGGAACGGTCCTAGATTGCTTAACACATTCAGTGCCAGGAACCCGCTATCGAGTCCCTACGCCGTAGAGCGCCTACGGCGTAGGGACTCGACAACGGCTACAATACGAGGAAATCCACGGGATCGGCTACGAGCGTAGCGCGTAGCGATTTGCGGCACTGAATGTGTTAAAAGAGCGACTCGTTATAATTATGTATTAAAGCTTCGCTCACCCATCGAGGCCCACCCATCAATTTCGCAACACTGCGGTCCTTTAATAAATTAATCAGTGAATGCATTAACGCACGAGTGCGATAAATTGCACAATGATGATTTTCGCTGTGCGCGGTTTGGTGGAAATAGTTTCCGTTTGTAACACGTGAATTAATTACCAATCTAAATCAAATCGAAATACAATGCACGCGAAATGGTGATCATTGTCTTGGTAGGTATTTTGAAGGATTTTATTTATTTATCGTATGGCGGTTGCACACTGGAACATAATATATATATGTATTCGTATTGATGTCGCTGATAGAATTTCAGTGTGCGCTGCGAGGTTCAGAAGGAACAGTGCAGCTGCCGAGTTTGTTGTTCTTTTACCACCAATTTTGAAGGATGACAAACACATTTTTTTGTGGACAAAACCTGTGAAGTCGGTGGATAGGTACCTACCCCTCGACCGAGCAATACTAAATAGTTTATAACTTATAACACTAACTCACAAGTTTTGTACACATTACTTTACACGGGTCTAAAGGGTTTTATTATGTCGGTAAATAAACATCGAGTTAAATCCGGGTAAAATATTTTTTTAAATATGAAAAATAAAGGTCATGTGGATATTTCTACAAAAAAATCTAGGACGAGCAGCGTCTTATATCCTATATGCTCTCTTATCCGGACTCAGGATTTCAAAATAAACACATTGGAACAAAATGACAATTACCTACCGAGAACTCAGAAGTATTCGCTAATGAATGTTCTTACCATTAGCGTGCAGAGTGAAATGAGGATTTTATGTAAGCAGTAATATGTTTTAGATGGACTTATTGTTTATATACTATTATATACAATAAAAATCAATGATTGATTTCATCGCTACGTAGGCTCGGGTTACCTGCATTCGTCCATTAGTTGAACGGTTGTTGGAGAAGGCATACCTACAGCGTCAAAGATCTTTCTTTGTACAATTTCTACGACCTGCCTGAACAGAACAGCTAAACTAAGTAACTAAGAGCAATAGAGAGAGAGAGAAAGAGAAATGGAAATTAATTCTTTCGAAGCCTTAAATGTTTACTAAAATAACTTTACTGATTATTGTTATGTGATAACATGAACACGTTACATGTTGATAATATTGTAAATTGTAAGAGTATGGAAATTACTTATTTTCTTCTAATTGGAGTTACTCATGCGTTTGAATAATCAGAAACTAATTGGCCACCCCCCTCATTAAGTAATTAAAGAAACAGGCAAAAATTTCTTAAATCTGTTGAAAAACTACCAAAGCTCAAGTTCGTTATCTGTCTATTTTCAATGAGAGCGCATCAGTATATTTTTTGTCTGTGCCCGGCCAGTCGTTACAGCAGTCCGCATAGGTCGTATCGTTAGTTTGATAATGGTTGTTTGATGTCTCTTGTCGATTTATTTTCAAATTACGCTCCGTTTTTGCCGTATTTAAACGTATTTGCGTTGTTTGGATGACGCTCTAGTGCTTGCTAGCTTAATTTGAATAGTCACGGACGTAATTTTCTGAATTCTGTCTGTTATTAATATGGAATTAGTATTCATGGTTTGTATGGTCCTGGCTGTTAAGGAACGATCGAATGTTATTACTAGTATGAAAGAAGACTCACATGAAAAAAATATGTTGTTTAAAGACATTTATTAATATTATTTATTTTCTACAAGAATTATCGTTGTATTACTAGGAGACCCGCGTCCACATTACTGAGATATAATGAAATGTTTCGGTCTGTTCTAGATATTACATTTAATATTTCTGTGCAAACGTTTCTGTTTCTTTTAATATGAACAGGGGATTAAATCATTACATTCAATTTTTGACTACTTAACTATAGTATTCCATTATGATCAATCCGTACATCATAATTATATCATAGTGACAGACTATTGTTAATGGTAATTTTAACAAAAGAAACCACACAAAGTGAGGTAAAGAATTACCTTCGAATTGAGTGTAATGGATAGTTAATGGGTAGCCGTGGGCAGAGGCAGACAGACGGACAGACAATGCTGGCAATTATGGGATAGAGTACAATAGCCGGTGACGTCATTTGTCCTTTTCCATGAGCCAATTGTACTTCAATTACCGATGTTAAAAATGTATGACTGTAAATATTATAAACTAGCTGTTGCCCGCGACTTCGTCCGCGTAGAACTTTTTATCGTCTTAGAAAATGATTTCTCTCAATACAAAATTTGAACCCTCTTTTAGGGGATAATTAAAAAAAAAGTTGATGTTCATTTTCTAGTTTGTGAACAAACAGTCTAAAACTAAAGTTAAAAATCTCATACTTTAAAAATGCCTTGAAATACTCAAACTTTGAACCAATTTTAACACTCTTAGGGGATGAATTTGGAAAAACTCTGAAATCAGTTTTGTAGTATTTTAACGTACAGAATAAGACCGAAGTTAAAAATCTCTTACTCACACTTTAAAATTTTATTGCTCGCCATTTAAAATTTGAACCCCCTTTTAAACCCCCTTAGAGGTTGAATTTTTCTAATCGCTGAAAGAACTTTTTTCGTAAACTTTTAAGTCTCTAGCTCAAAAAAAGTGTTGCCCATACAAAGCTTTCTTAACCCCCTTAGGGGTGGAATTTTCTAAAACTCTGAAAGTACTTTATTATTAATTTTAATAAGTAACATTTTGAATAGTTTTAAGTCTAGTAAAAATAAAAGTTTTTCCCACACAACACTGGCTACCCTTCTTAAGGATCTTAAGGATCCCCTTAGGGATGGAGTTTTCTAAAACGCTGAAAGTTCTTTTTTAGTATTCTAATAAGTAATCTTTTTGCAAAGTTTTAAGTCTAACTCAAAAAAAAGTGTTGCCCATGCAAAGCTTGCTCTCCTTTTTAACCCTATTAGGGGTGGAATTTTCTGAAACGATTTGTGTTCTTTTTTTGTATTTTAATAAGTAATCTTTCTACAAAGTTTCAAGTCTCTAACTCAAAAACATAAACTTTCCCTGATAAAAACTTTGCACCCCTTTTTATCCCCCTTAGGGATAGATTTTTTCAAAACGCTGAATATCTTTTTTTTTGTATTTTTATAAGTAATCTTTCTACAAAGTTTTAAGTGTCTAGCTCAGAAAAAGTGTTCCCCATACAAACCTTGCACCCTTTTTTAACCCCCTTAGGAAATGATTTTTGTACAACGCCGAATTTAGTATTTTTCATGTTCTAATAAGTAATTTTTCGTCAAAATTTTAAGTCTCTATTAAAAAAATATATGTTTTTCCCATACAAACTTTGCACCCTATTTTACCCCCTTAGGGGTGAAAATTTCCAAAACGCTGAAAGTACTTTCTTTGTATTTAAATAATCTTTCTACAAAGTTTTAGGACTCTAGCTAAAAAAAATAGTTTCCCACATACAAACTTTGCACCCCTATTTTAGCCCCCTATTTTTAGGGGTAGAATTTTCTAAAATGCTGAAAGTACTTCATTTGTATTCTGATGACTAATCTTTCTACAAAGTTTTAAGTCTCTATTTAAAAAAAAATATTGTTTCCCCCATACAAAATTTGCACCCCTATTTTACCCCCTTAGGGGTAGATTTTTTTAAAACACTGAATCTAGGTACTTTATTTGTATTCTAATGAATAATTTCTCTACAAAGTTTTAAGTCTCTATTTAAAAAAAAGTAGTTTTTCCCATACAAACTTTGCACTCTATTTTACCCTTTTAGGGGTAGAATTTTCTAAAACCCTGAAAGTTCTTTATTTGTATTCTAATGACTGATCTTTCTACAAAGTTTTAAGTCTCTATTTAAAAAAAAAATGTTTCCCCCATACAAACCTTGCACCCCTATTTTACCCCCGTAGGGGTGGAATTTTCCAAAACGCTGAAAGCGTTTCATTTGTATTCTAATAACTAATTTTTCTACAAAGTTTAAGTCTATAGCTCAAAAAAAAAAGGTTCTCCCATACAAACTTTGCACCCCCATTTTACCACCTTAGGGGTAGAATTTTCAAAAATCCCTTTTTATCCCTAGCCCACGTTATAAAAGCAACATACTGTGCAAAAATCAACTCTCTAAGATTAGTAGTTTCGGCTGTGCGTTGATGAGTGAGTGAGTGAGTGATTGAGTGAATAAGTCAGTCAGGACATAGGCATAAATAGATAGAAGATAATGAAACTCCCATTCAAATATCTCAAAAAATTATGAAGCTACATCCGTTTTAATGTCGCTTGTTAGAGTGAGAAAACGATGAGGGACTGTGACGTCAATATACTCGAGCGTCATAGTAAAAAACAATCGTTTCATATGAAGGTGCGTTTTGCGGAAAAGGGACAGAACATACCCCCTCTTAAAACTTTGGACTCTTATAACTTAATCATTACCTATATAACCTCTTGCTTTGTTTTTTTCTCCATTTGACTATATTTATTTTAAATTCTTTTTCGAGAAAATACATTATGATTATTTACCATATTTTCGATTCCTGAGCTATAACCACGAACTTCGGAATTCGAAAATATTCGGGTATCTCTATCTCTATCGCACTAACCATACTCGAGTGACAGGGATGCAAATATATGAACATTGAGTATCGGTTTTCGTGGTAGCGCCGCAGGTACTTCGGCTGAATGCGCCGAGCGCGTGCCATTGTCATTCAAAAAAAAACAAATTCGTGTTAATTATATTGTTCAAATTTGTTGATTTCATTTATTGAAATTACGACATAAAACGACATTTGCGCATATAAGTTCTCATATCAGAATCGAATATTTTTTTATGGTTTATATTTTAGCATTTGTCTCGTAAAGGTCTATCGTAGACGGGATTTAAATTATTAATAAGTGAAAGGCAAAGCAATTCCGCCATTTTGACGAAAATTTGACGGTTCTTATAGCTGACAGTTGGAGCAGCGTTTGATTTCAATAAAAATATATGAAAAATTAAATGAAGTCGTATATTTCGGAAAATTAATTAACTGTCGCAGTCGGATAAAAACTATCCTAAGTTGCAGCTAGAATAATAATGTACCTATATAAAATGTTTCATATTTTTCCGTTCATGGGATGCTGAGAACATTCGAACCGCGCAAAGCTTAGTTTCAAACTGGCTGATTCTTTTTTTAATTTAGAGATTTATTATAAGTGGAGATATTGTAAGTGAGATTTTAGTAATGTTTGGAATTTGGTTGAATGAGACTAAGTAGTGCAGCAAAAATAGATGTAAAAATAATAACACTTGCAAATACACCACGATCGTAATTTATTTCGCAACTTAATCTCAAACACTTTTTATGCTAGAAAAAAAATAATGTAAATACATTCAACATTATTTAAGTTCATAATCACAGTTATGTTATTGGGAACAATATCACAGATAATTATAACAGGTCAACAGCCTAAATAGGTATACTGTCTAGAAAAAAATATCACTTTGTAATGACCACAAAAAAAAATAGGATTCCCCAATTAATAGCCTATAACCCTTAAGACGCCATGCGAGCAAAGGAGAACATTTACAGCGTCGAATGGCTAGATGTGACGTAACAAATTAAATGTAGGACAAAAACAGTATCCTTAATAAGTATGCTCTGAGTTAAAATCGCCAACAGCACAGCAATGTTGAGCAGCGGGTAACAAGCCGCCAATACGCTTGGTCGTAAGCCGCGAACACGGAGCGCAACGTACATTAGGCACACAGACTTTTTTAAATAGTTGTAAATGAATGAGTTGATGAAGAATGCGTGGTATGAATGATGGGTGCTTCCTAGCACCCATCATTCATATCCATATAGATAGTGATCCAGGACGATGACATTCTAAGGCATATACCGAAAGTATGAACGGTGGCGAGCAAAAATGCCTTTCTAAATTTTGGGGAATATAGGTATGTCCAGAAAAATAATCAGTTACGGGCGTTGGCGATTTGCCACCCAAAATTAATAAAAAGTACGTGTTACAAATGCTGCATAATAAACTAATCGGATAGGTCGTAGATCCGGGTCCGACGAACACGACGACAACGAGGGGGTAACGTTGAATAGACCGTAGCACTGCAGGCCTGCACAACACCGAAGCTGAATGACCGGCCCAACTTCTTCACCACAATAGGTTCATACCTCCCGGCAGGATGCCTGGCACAACTGAAGCATCCAAGAGCGTGTGGACCGGCAGCCTCTCTATCGCCCGTACCCGACGGCTACCAACAAATAAGGGTAATAAGCAACACACCACGATAAACTACGAGAACTGGTAAATTAACGGAACCTAATGAGGTAAAAACTCACCCGAACACTTTGCTGGTTCGGCCTTCCAAAATTAAAGCCTGCGGCGCCTCTCAAGCGAACGCTGAGCACAAAAATATGCCTCCTGTGGCTCCAAAGCTCTATGGATCGGCGTCTAGCGTCTCTGAAAAAAAGATCACTGCTCTACGATTTAAAAACTGTGAATCGCGTACTTCCGCGTCTGGATTAACAATGAATCCGATAAAAAAATTAACTGGGTTGAATATCCAAAGCCCCCGTATGCACAAAAACTTGTCCTTTCGGCAGCTTCTATCACTAGAATGAAGTCTTCAACAATTTGTTTTCGAAATTTGACAAGGTTCTCGAAGAATATTTTAAGCATTTCAAAATTTGAATATTAAAAAAAATTGCCGAAAAACCTGCCAGAGCTCAAGAAGCATAAAGATCTAACACCGGGAAGACAACAAAATGAACATAAGTGCCACCTACGAGATAAACCGGACATCACATAGACAACTGGAAATGCATTTAAATACGACAAACGCAAGAAGTGTACAAAGAATCGAAATAACTCCCTAAAAAGAATACAGGTGGCACAAAAAAGAAAATTCAGTGAGTTATATCAGTGGGTCGATCACGTAACGCATTGTACGGACGTCAGGTAGGTGTAAATGTCACTTTTTATATGGAAAATTGACAGTTAAATTATACCGACGCGCATTTGGAACGTTACGTGATTACCCCTCTGGACATACTTATTATTATTTAATTTCATTTAATAAACAGAGTATATAAACATGAGTACATTAACTGGGTCTCACAAAACTGTCGGAACAGTTTGTCTGTGTGATTATAAACATAATATTAAAGAGTTAATAATTAATTACTAATTTATAATAGGTTTAGGTTAAACACATGTTACATACAATTGCATATAGTTACCTATGCCTTATGGGTTTATGGGTATTTTAATTTTCTTTTAAAGTCGTGTTTTATCCCTTCACGGCGGATAGTACCTATTATGGTAGCACGAAGTTTTGCACTGCGGGAATTGTCACCTTACTAAAATCAACTCAAAATAAGCACACCTCTCTTATTGTTCTGTCCAAAATTATCAAGATTCAACCACGAAATGATCTATTATAATTATAACCTCTAGCCTTACAGGATCTCACCCGAAAAAAACGGTAACGCAGAGTTCAATCCAAATGTGTTCCTTCCGCGAAAAACCTATAGGGTAGGCAGTATTGAAAAAATTGTTTTCAGGTCAAGACAACTTTAAAAAACATATTTTTGACTGACCATGTTGGTCACCATACTCGTAGGTACTTGTTTTCTTCTGCCTTAAAGCAATTGTGTATGCTTACATGTTAATAAACCGGACACGGTAAAAAAGATCTCCAACGAAGAACTCTGGGATATCTGTACCCGAACGCCAATCGGTCACCAAATTAAACGCCGCAAGTGGACCTGGATCGGTCACACTCTAAGAAGAGCTCCCAAACACATCCCAAGGCAAGCCCTGGAATGGTCGTCACAAGGGAAGAGGAAACGTGGCCGGCTGAAACACACCCGGAAACGTTCAGTGGCAGCGGAACTGAAGGCAAATCGGGCTGACGTGGTCCGAGGCGAAGCGTGTAGCCGACGAAAGAACGCGATAGCGAAGCACTGTGGAAGCCTTTTGCCCCATCTAGGGGCCATAGCACATTAAGTCAAGTAAGCAAGTCTATAGCGTATGCTTACATATTAATAGTCCTCTCCATTGCATAGGTGACTTTGAGCCTTCTTATGAGGCCCATTGTAAGCGAGCACGTTTCAGTGCCATATGTCATCACTGGCAACACACACTGGTAAAAGACTCTCGTCTTGACACACTGCGGAATACTGGACGAAAATATGTGCCGTAGCTTCCCGAACGCTGCCCAGCCGAGTCGGATTCGACGATTGATCTCTTTCTCGAAGTTGGACCTACCTAACTGGACAGTCTGTCCTAGGTATACATAATCGTCTACAACTTCGAGCGTAAAGTGTCCGATTGTAATGGGAGTTGGTATAATACCTACTACATGGACATTTGACATGATCTTCGTCTTATCCATGTTCATTCTTAGACCAACTCACTCGGAAATTTACTGAGGTCATCGAGCATCGTACTTAAGTCCTCCATGGTCTCAGCCAAGACTACTATATCGTCAGCAAACCGAAGGTGAGTGATGTACCCGCCGTTGATGTTGATGCCTAGTCTTCTCCAGTCCAGAGTCTTGAAAACATCCTCCAGTTCAGCGGTGAACAGTTTTGGAGAAATAACATCTCCTTGACTCCCTGTTTCAGCAGAATAGGTTTCGAGCTCTGGTCCTGTGTCACCCAAAGGGCAATAGAGAGGGCTATGTTGGGAGTTTCTCTGCGTGATCGAATCAGAAATGAGGCTATCCGCAGCAGAACCAAGGTAACCGATATAGCCCTCCGAATCGCTAAACTTAAGTGGCAGTGGGCGGGCACATTGCACGTAGAACTGATGGCCGTTGGGGCAGAAATGTTCTCGAGTGGCGACTACGTACCGGAAGGCGCGGCGTTGGTAGGCCTCCCACAAAGTGGACTGATGACCTGGTAAAGGTCGCGGGAGTCCACTGGATGCGGTTGGCGCAGGACCGGTCACTTTGGAACTCTTTGGGGGAGGCCTATGTCCAGCAGTGGACGTCTTTCGGCTGATATGGTGATGATGAAGATGACATATTAATAAACCGGACACGGTGAAAGCGAAAAATTCGAGGCACTGTAAAACTCTTCCTAGGAAATGCCAAATTTATGAAACACGTTATGAAAATGCCTTGGACTTTCCCACATGGCAAAGTGAGGCGGATATTTAGATTCAATGATAATTGCCAAGTCTTAAGAAACACATTCATACAAAAATTATTGGTATTAAAAATAAATTAAATCGTCTCGATGCTGAGCTGGTTAACGGAAAGTTCCAACAGCATTCTGAGTGTCATTGCCGACAGGTTCGACCAAATCAAAGCGGTCGCAAAATTTAGATCTAAGTAAATAAAGATTGTATCCTTAAAGTCTATTACTAATATAGGTAGGTAGGTTAAGATTATACTAACAATATATAGATGTACAAAAAAATGTCTGAATTCAATAAATCTATTCTATTCTATTAACTGAACGTCAGCAACTTGCAACTGTATAAACAAAAATACGCATGATAAAATATTGTGACAGAACAAGAAACAACAATTTAGTTTTCGTAAAATGTATGTGAACAGAATCCTTCCGCTATAATAGGGAACATTACTGCAATGTTCTGCCGCCAGAGTGTAGCACTAACACAATTAGTAAACAGTTTTTTTGACAACTTTGACAAGTCCTTCAAAGCTCTGGATCAAATAGTGAAGAAAATATTTCAATGAATAAAATGCATCAGTGCCGCGTAATTGGATGCAAGAATGAAGGGCATCATTCATTTCCGAAGGAAACGATGATATGAAAACTATGGGAAGCGGCAATACGTCGTAAAGCAAAAAAAGCCCTCATCCACCTTTAAATGGCTATAGGATGCCATTTTAATATCACAGTACAGGTATTTTACACACGAATGATAATAAAACGATTGTAGTTTAACGCGTTTTCATCAATTATTCGTTATTGTTTGTTAGGTAAATAAATATGACATTGTACGTCATGGCGGTTTGTTGGTGCCGGTTAATGTACGGCCCGATAATACGCGTCCATCTATCGTTATCTCTCTCTTTTTGTATAAGTTAAAAAGAGACATAGATATAGAGGATGCCAATTATTGGGCCGTACATTAACCGACACCAGTTTGTTTACGGGTTGTGTTAGTGTCGCCCCCTACGCAGAGCTTTGCGTAATGTTCCCTATTATGAATACAATGATCCGCATATCCATTAGTACGAATGCTTACGGCCCAAATAATATGCGTAAAGAGTAAATAAGCGGGTGCGAGCCACCGATAGCGATAGGGTGTCCAAACAAGGGTGTTCTGCTTGGAGATAATCCTTGGAGTCTGTTCAGTGACGCGTCCCACTCGACGGGGACCTGATAACTGCCAATAAAAGGGACACGACGCTATTGACATTTTGCTTTCGTTTTTGTTTACATCTATCTGAATGTTCATTGTTTTAATAATACGGGGTTGAAAAGGTTTTTACGCTATTGTCGCAGCGCTACGTTGCAAGCTACGAAAAAATAAGATGAACGTCCTATCAACGACCTCAATTGTTATGACTTATGAATTAAGATTGAAGTGTCAACGATTAGGTAAGTATTTTTTCACCTCACTAGCTCGGAAAGCCCATTTTTATTCTTTAAAAACAGATAGCAAAACTGCATTTTATCCACAAGAGTGCAAAGAATATTTAAAATCCGAACGTGTTATTAGTTACTTTCTTAAACATAATAACATGTAAAGGCCAGTCCAGACAGGACATTTTTCGCCCATCAGATTTATATTATTTAGGTACCTTTTTTTGAATGTTTTATTCTTTTTTTTTATGTTTTTAATTCTTTTTTTCTTTTTTAAATGTTTTTTTGTTTTATAAATCTTTTTTCTTTTTCCCCTTTTTAAAAATGTTGTTTCTCTTTTTAAATGTTTTGTTTTGAATGTTTTGGTCTTTTTATACGTTTTTTTCTTTTTTTTTTAATTCTTTTCTTCTTTTTTTAATGTTTTTTGAAATTCTACATTCTACATTTTAATGTTTTTTTTTTATATTTTATTGATTTAAATGTGTTTATTCAAGGTTTTTTTTTATTTTTTCCACTTTAAAAAAAAACTTTTTTATGTTTTTTTCTTTTTGATTTATTTTTGTGGTTTTTCCACTTTTTACTTTTTAAATATATTTTTTTAAAGTTTTTTGTCTTTTTTTATCTATTTTTTACGTTTTTTCTCTTATTTTAATGTTTTTTGTAACTTTTTTCTTTTATTATGTTTTGTCTCTATTTTATTGCTTCGTTTTTCTTTTATTCAATGATTTTTGCTTTTTTCTCCTTTTTATTAATGTTTTGTTTCTTTTTGAATGTTTTTTTTTCTTTTTTTATGTTTTTTTGGTCTTTTTTCTCATTTTTGTACGTTTTTTAATGTTTATTTTTTATTATTTCAAGGTTTTTTGAAATTCTCTTATATTTTTTTGATGTTTTTGCCATATTTTAATGTATTTTTTTATTTTTTATTGATTTATATGTGTTTTTCAAGGTTTTTTTCATTTTCCATTATTTTTATTTTTTTTTCCACTCTTTTTACGTTTTTTTTTGTTTTTTTGTCTTTTTTTGTCTTTTTTTACGTTTTTTCTCTTAATATAATGTTTTTTGTAACTTTTTTTCTTTTTACATGTATTTTTTTTGTTTTTTGTCTTTTTTTACGTTTTTTTTCTTAATGTTATGTTTTTTGTATCTTTTTTCTATGTTTTTGTCTCTATTTTATTGCTTCGTTTTTCTTTTATCAGTCTTTTTTAATGTTTTTTTAAAATTATTTTTGCCTTTTTTAAAAGTTTATCTTTATTTTAATGTAATTTTTTTTGTTTCTCAATGTTTTTTCTCTTTTCCTCTTTATTATTTTTTTTTTAATTTTGTAATATTTTGTTTCTTTTTTCATGTTTTTAAATTTTTTTTTCTCATTTTTCATGTTTTTTTCCCCCTTTTTAATATTTTTTTTTAAATTTTCCTTACTTTACTTTTTTGTTTTTTTTTGTTTTTTTTCCTCGCTTTAGTGAGGTGAAAAGATTTGTGTTACACACGGGTGCAAGTTATTTTGACGTCTCGTGTGTTGCAACACTCGCTACGCTCAGGATTCTATTTTTGAACCACTCGCTTCGCTCAGGGTTCTATTTTTGAACCACTCGCTTCGCTCGTGGTTCAACCATAGCCTCCATCCGCTAGCTCGTGGTTCAACCCTAGAATCCATTCGCTAGCTCGTGTTTCAATTCCACACTCGCGGTTAAAATACAACTTTGCACCCTTGTATAACAAATAACTATTCCTTATACCTATGAGTGCTTATCGTCAGTGGTGAGATATTGTATTTTTTATATCGTTTAAAATTGTGGTTCATTGTACTGTACCAATTTTTGATTCCTATTTAATAATTTATTTAAAGTAATCACAAATAAAATATACAACGTACAATTTTTTGCAAATCTTCAAATAGTCTTATTTTGTAGATCTTTTTAGGGTTAATCAAATTAAGTAAAATCGAAATTCTATACATATCAGGCATCAAATATTTTCTCATCGATATGCTGTACTTATTATGAGAAACCCAAGTCTCATTATAGGTATGCTAGCCGCATGCGTTGGAGTGGCAATGATAGTGATCTATTTGTTTTGCCCAGACGCAGGCAATCGAGAAATGTTGTTCAGTCACGGCACGACTTGACGTTTGACTGATGATAATTCCCGTCGCTGCTTCTCCTTCCACGCGATCTGACTGCTACAATCTTGCCTGAATTAAACACACAATGTAATGTGTTTACGACTACAATTTCGGTACGTAACTCTTATTGGTCAAAGGTATAAGTGTAAACGAACAAATAATAATATACTTTTCAACACATTTGCTCGTAACGTGCCTCTTATTGTGCCGCTTTTGGGCTCATAATCCTGGGTATTAAACACGCGTGTTTAATAACATTACGACACTCGTGTAGTTATGTTTATATCCCGATTAAGACACGTTGGCACCTTGCAGCAAGGTGTATGTATGGACTCGGCGCATTCTTAAATTGACCGGGTTATACAGGTTTGTTTTTAATTCTCGGCAAATGGATTCTTACTCGACTAAACAAATTAAATCCTTCTTGTGGATTAATTGATTATTTCTTGTTGGATATGATATATAAACGTTTCATTTAGTAAAACTATTTACCTTTGATAACATTTTACATGAATTTATATATTGAATTAGACAATATTTATTTTATTTTGTATTGGCTGTTTAGAGATTTCATCTAAGCCTCGCTGCGGGCGCACTACGCGAAATTCACGAAAAAAAATAGTTGCGCGCCATTATAGGTAATTTCACAAATATTTGTAAACATTGATGATGCGTGTTTGGTTATTGTTAAAATTTTTGACTCGTAGTGAATAGAAAAGTGATAAATAGATTTGACGCCACTGTACATTCTTGGAGATGTACAAATATGTGAGTAAAAACCTGTTGTCTTCAGTAACTAAAGGGAACAACTTAGGAGCCTGTAACATGTTCATTTTATGAAAATGTGTTGAAAAACGTCGTATGACACGCGTGAGCTTTGATAATTACATCCTCGGCTCTATTATCACGCTCACCTGCGGTGCACGTGACAATTCCGCCTCTGATGTAATGATCAACATACCTCACTTGTATCATAATGTACTATTACTTATACAGGCTGTTCAGAATAACGAAGTAGGAACTTAAGGAGATGATACACTGGACTATTAAGAAGAGTTTGAACCTTATATGTTTTAGTCCAATCTTTTATAAAAAGTTTACTAAATGTAGAAAAACTAGATGAAAAAAAACTATAACAGATTGGACTGAGACATATAACGTTCAAACTCTTTCTTATAGTTCAGTGTATCACCTCCTTAAGTTCACTGAGAAAAAAATATTGTTGATGGAACAATAAAACTTTAATCCCACACAGCCGTCTAAGCTAAGTAGCTGCTGCAACAACATTTTTATTGTTAGCCGATTATTGTTAAAATAACAACTTTATGGTCAACTTATGGAATTGTCAGATTGGCTATATTAAAGCTATTAACTTTTTATTGTTAAACTAACAACCTCGTATAGAATTGTTAAACTGGCAAAGTAAAAATTGTCGGCTGATTGTTGTTAAAGTAGCAACCTTTTTGGTTTTAGTATAGAATTGTCAAATTGGCAATATTTAAATTGTTAACTAAAAATTGTTGTAGTAGCAACATTTTTTGATAACGTCCAATTTGTCAATCTGACAACATTAAAGTTGTAGACTGAAAATTGTCATAGTAGCAAATTTTTTTTTGACAACGTATGGAATTGTCAAATTGACAATATCTAAATTGTTAACTAAAAATTGTTGTAGAAGCAAAATTTTTTGACAACGTATAGAATTGTCAATCTAACAATATTAGAGTTGCAGACTGAAAATTGTTACAGTAGCAACATATTTTTGACAACGTATAGAATTGTTTAATTGGCAATATTCAGTTGTTCTCGTACTTTGTCCCAGGATCAAAATCTATTTCAAATCAGTAACAAATTAACTTTGTATATGCAACTACTCTTATTTTGCCAGTCTAGCAACAGTACTTAGTTTTGGTAAATGTTTTCCCCTTGTCTCAGCAACAAATTTAAGTTATTGCTTTAGCAAATTAACCTTGCATATGCATCTACTCTTCCTTTGCCATTATAGCAAATGTACTTTGTTGTGGCAAGTGTTTTCCCCTTGTCTCAGCAACAAACTTAAGTTATTGCTTTAGCAAATTAACTTTGTATATGCATCTACTCTTCCTTTGCCATTATAGCAAATGTTTTTTGTTGTGGTCAGTGTTTTACCCTTGCCACAGGAACAAATTGAAGTTATTGCTTTAGCAAATTAACTTTGTATATGCATCTACTCTTCCTTTGCTATTATAGCAAATGTATTTTGTTGTGGTAAGTGTTTTCCCCTTGCCACAGGAACAAATTTTAGTTATTGCTTTAGCAAATTAACTTTGTATATGCATCTACTCTTCCTTTGCCATTAAAGCAAATGTATTTTGTTGTGGTAACAGTTTTCCCCTTGCCACAGGAACAAATTGAAGTTATTGCTTTAGCAAATTAACTTTGTATATGCATCTACTCTTCCTTTGCCATAATAGCAAATGTACTTTGTTGTACTAACTGTTTTCCCCTTGCCACAGGAACAAATTGAAGTTATTGCTTTAGCAAATTTACTTTGCATATGCATATACTCTTCCTTTGCCATTATAGCAAATGTACTTTGTTGTGGTAAGTGTTTTCCCCTTGTCACAGCAACAAATTTAAGTTATAGCTTTAGCAAATTAACTTTGCATATGCATATACTCTTCCTTTGCCATTATAGCAAATGTACTTTGTTGTGGTAAGTGTTTTCCTATTGCGACAGCAACAAATTAAAGTCATTGGTATAGCAAACTTACTTTGTCTATGCATCTACTCTTCCTTTGCCATTATAGCAAATGTACTTTGTTGTGGGAAATGTTTTTCTACTGTGCTGGCTAGAGAAAAACACTTACCAAAACAAAGTACATTTGCTATAATGGCAAAAGAAGAGTAAATGCATATGCAAAGTAAATTTGCTAAAGCAATAACTTTAATTTGTTGGTGGCAAGGGGAAAACACTTACCACAACAAAGTACATTTGCTAGAATGAAAACGTAAGAGTAATGTACAAAGTCAATTTGCTACGGCAATAATTAAAATTTGTTACTGTGGCAAAAGAAAAACATTCACAACAACATTTGCTAGAATGGCAACGTAAAGATTTTAATTTATTACAGTGCTGGCAAGAGAAAAAACATTAACAAGAAGACAGAACATTTGCTAGAATTATATAGGTACAAAGTTAATTTGCTACGGCAATAGTTAAATTGTTATTATCTATTCATAAAATAAAAATTAAACTTTACTTGGTACGATATGTTTATTTATTCACCACTTAACAAAATATCTAATAATATTAAATACACTCTATGTCTTTAGACTGTATTAGGTAGCCTAGGAACATCTACAAGCAATTCTACTATTAAAAAATACTACACAAAACTGCCGTCCTGATGAAATAAGCAGTGACGTTTTCCTGACAGAAAAGTACAGTCAGCATCAAAAGTAGGTATGCAATCGGAGACATCAAAAACTCTTATTCCCATTTAAAGCCTTGGCCAAACACACGGCGCGACGCAGCGCCGCGGTCGTGCGGCGCGATATCTCCGTACAAACCGCTAGCATGGTCAAACAGGCCATGTATGGAAATATCGTGCCGCTGCGTCGCGCCGTGTATTTGGCCAAGGCTTAAGAGTCCACAGTAAGCTCGATTCTCCATACAAACGTAGTTACGCTCTCATTTTCAAACGACTAGCTAGTTTGCTCTGAAACTTTGTACTTAGAATAGGTTAAGGTATATCCAGGTCTGTAATTAGTTTATGTAGCTTCAGAGACCACAGTAAAAAAATACAACTTATTTTTGCTGTATTTCGTTTGTTTTATAAACTGAAGCCATAATTAATTATAGACCTAGATATACCTCATGTCATTGTATAAGCAAATTTTCGTTACAATCCAGTACGTAGTTTTAAAATGAGAACGAAATTCCGTTTGTATGGGAACGTGAAATTCAGCCGAGATTACTGCGGATTCTTAATATAGACTTTTGATGTCGTCGCTTGCGTAGCTACTTTTGATGCTGACTGTACCCTATTTGCTCTGTAGAAAGTGGCGCCTATAAGAAGTATCAAAACGTATAAGTACAAGAAACGGAGAAATGATAACACCTTAAGCCTAATCTAAAAAAAATCACAACAACAAAATATATAATATTATCAAATACACTAATATTTAATGACACTATGTGCTATATAAAAATACTACACAAATCTGCCGTCCTGATGAAATACGCAGTAACGTTTTCTCTTAAGATGACAGAAAAGTACAGTCAGCATCAAAAGTAAATACGTAATCGCAGACATCAAAAGCACTTATTCCGATTTATTATAGAATTTAGACGTCTCCGTTTGTGTAGCTACTTTTGATGCTGACTGTACCCTATAGCTCTGTAAAAAGTAACGTCTATAAGATTATCAAAAATTACACATAAAATGGACAAAGCCTAATCTTTCATTTCTACAATCTTATTTAGTATTTCCTCAGTGCCAACATGGCTGGCTCTAACAAAATATATAATATTATCAAATACACTATACCTTTGTAATGACTGACTCTATGTGCTATAAAAATACTACACAAAACTGCCGTCCTGATGAAATACGCAGTAACGTTTTACCTTAAGATGACAGAAAAGTACAGTCAGCATAAAAAGTAAATACGCAATCGCAGACATCAAAAGCTCTTATTCTAATTTAATATAGACTTTAGACGTCTCCGTTTGTGTAGCTACTTTTGATGCTGACTGTACCCTATTGCTATGTAAAAAGTGGCGTCTATAAGATTATCAAAAATTACACATAAAATGGACAAAGCCTAATCTTTCATTTCTACAATCTTATTTAGTATTTCCTCAGTGCCAACATGGCTGGCTCTAACAAAATATATAATATTATCAAATACACTATACCTATGTAATGACTGACTCTATGTGCTATAAAAATACTACACAAAACTGCCGTCCTGATGAAATACGCAGTAACGTTTTACCTTAAGATGACAGAAAAGTACAGTCAGCATAAAAAGTAAATACGCAATCGCAGACATCAAAAGCTCTTATTCTAATTTAATATAGACTTTAGACGTCTCTGTTTGTGTAGCTACTTTTGATGCTGACTGTACCCTATTGCTCTGTAAAAAGTGGCGTCTATAAGATTATCAAAAATTACACATAAAATGGACAAAGCCTAATCTTTCATTTCTACAATCTTATTTAGTATTTCCTCAGTGCCAACATGGCTGGCTCTAACATAATATATAATATTATCAAATACACTATACCTATGTAATGGCTGACTCTATGTGCTATAAAAATACTACACAAAACTGCCGTCCTGATGAAATACGCAGTAACGTTTTACCTTAAGATGACAGAAAAGTACAGTCAGCATAAAAAGTAAATACGCAGTCGCAGACATCAAAAGCTCTTATTCCAATTTAATATAGACTTTAGACGTCTCCGTTTGTGTAGCTACTTTTGATGCTGACTGTACCCTATTGCTCTGTAAAAAGTAACGTCTATAAGATTATCAAAAATTACACATAAAATGGACAAAGCCTAATCTTTCATTTCTACAATCTTATTTAGTATTTCCTCAGTGCCAACATGGCTGGCTCTAACAAAATATATAATATTATCAAATACACTATATGTAATAAATCTATGTGCTATAAAAAATACTACATAAAACACTTTTTCCTTAAGATGACAGAAAAGTACAGTCAGCATCAAAAGTAGCTACGCAATCGCAGACATCGAAAACTCTAAGAATTTCCATTTAATATAATACTTTTGACGTCTTCGTTTGCGTAGCTACCTTTGATGCTGACTTTACCCTATTTGCTCTGTAGAAAGTGTTGCCTATAAGAATTATCAAAAATTATTCAAGAAATGAAGAAAGGATAACACCTTAAGCCTAATCTTTCATTGAATCTTATTTAGTTTGTGCTCAGTCCTAATTTGGCTGGCTCTAACAAAATATATAATAATATCAAATACACTATATGTAAAAACTCTAAAGGTGGCCTCCTCCCTACAAGCAATTGTGCTATAAAAAATTTACTACACAAAACTGCCGTCCTGATGAAATATACAGTAACTATATATGAAGCTCATATCACATTTTAGTCATTGCGTTTTTCCTGAAGACGACAGTAAAGTACCCTATTGCTCTGTAGAAGGTGGCGCCTATAACATTTTTTTATAAGCAACGGAGATATCTAACATATACCATAACAGCAGCCGTATATACTTAACATACGAGTACATCAGTTATTGTGGCGAAATTTACGTTATTTGGTTCTATTCGACAAACTACAACACAATCTTTGCAGTAACGTGATGATGATATGGAGGCCAAATTATTTTTGTGCAAGTACGGATGTTTCACTACATGGAATCTTTTATTGTGCATTGGAATCAGCACGCGCGGCGCGGGAAGGTCGTGAGGCCCAGGCCCCAACACTGCGGTGCGACGATCATTTGAAGATTTTTTTTGTTGAAATACTCCTCTGTGCGCGGTGTTGGAGCCTGGCCCCGAGTATGGAGTGGCGTGCGCATGACGCGTTCTTTGTAACCGTGGCGCGCCCCGCTCACGCCACGCGGACATCTCTGAAGACTTAGGGTGCCTTTCCACCAGACATGTTCTATGCTATGTTTTCATACATTTGACACGTAGCTCCAGCTACAGCTACGTTTCAAATATATGAAATAGCACAGCATAGCACATCGCTGGTGGAAAGGCACCCTTAAGAACAGTTACAAGTTTTTATTATCGCAAAGAAAGGTTACAGAGGCTTACGTAAAATTACATATTGCAATGGTGCCACACCATAGCCCACAATGGTGAGATTGCATGGGTATGAATATTGCATGGTGTTATAATCAACATACAATGACTTAGTATCTGGGAGAGCATTTTCGACGATGTACGCAAAATAATGTTCATCAAAAGCAATTGTATTCATGGGCAACGTTTTAAATACAACTTTACGGTTATCGTATACATAAACATCAGTTATTGTGGCGAAATTTATGTTATTTGGTTCTATTCGACAAACTATAACACAATCTTTGCAGTAACGTGAAGATGATATGTTAGCCCAAGAAACCGATTTAATTTTTTCGATATTTTTCCAGCCAAATTCTTGTGCAAGTACGGATGCTTCTTTAATTGGAATACTATTATGATGCCCAAAAATAATATTTGTTCTTAATTCACCTTTTAGGAAAATATCATTTAAAATTAATTGATGTCTTTTGGCAATAGTCAGTGTCATGTTTATCCTGTTTTGTGAAGATTTTGCACTAAGCTTATTAGGACGATGCTTTGCTTCAAAACGCATTGACGAAAGATAACGTAGTGGTCCAAATTTAAGCATTGCTGAATGGTAGTGTATCAAATGGTGAAATTTTGGTTTAATGTTCTGGCCAAATAACGAAGTGTACATTTCGCAAATTACGGAAATCATATATTGTAAGTATGTCGTTATTTCGGGACGAAACGCTGAAGACATGATAATATCCAACAAATACATAAGATGTATATATAATGCCCAATATTTATCACCACGAGGGACTAAATCTCCAAACATTATGCCGAAATATCTACAAAAAGTTGCCATTTCTGAGGAACTCAAGCGCAAGTTACCCTTACGTAAGTTTACGATTGAGAGGGACACAGGAACGTCTGCTTTGTCAGGCCCGTAGTCGAATGAAGCAAGTTTGTTGTTAACTAGTGGCATAGAAAAATACTTAGCTCGGTCCACAAGAGCAACAATAACCTCACTCATTATGTATTTCATTACACCTTCATTCAAATCGTGCATTACATCTACGCCAACTTGAGAAAATAAGTCAAAGTTAGTAACGTGCAGCCAAATACACTCCTCTTTCACACCAGTAAGTGACACATTTTTTGTTATTAAGTCTTCCCTGTAATTATCCATGTTTCTTAAAAGGTTGCTATCTTCTTGAAAAAGTCGCACCATATTAGATTTGGTAACTTTGCAACTTCTGCAAGACATATTACTAGAAAAGCTTTCAACGAAACCAGTAATACTGTGGAGACCTAAGTTATCTCCAAGAATAAGTCCTAAGTCAAAATAAATTTTTCCCTTAAAGTCTGGAAGATCAAAATATATTCCTTCTTTAATTAAAAAATTTAATTCATCAATCAAAGGTTGAAAGACTACTCTATTTCCGAAATTTACCCGATCTGAGGAATGATAAATGATTACCAAGAAAATGTTCGAAAGATGCGATGCATAACGCGGTGGTAAACAAGGTAGTGAAATATAAGCGGCTCCTAATTTATGAATAGAACTGTGACTGCCCAAAGCATTAAGAGGCTCGAAGTCGTCAACTTGCAAAAACAAGGGCATCACCAATTTATTTCCATGATGTGACTGTCGTGATTTCCAAAAAGAACCATGCATAAAATGTTCTATACTTTCGGTTGAATTGTGTTTTACTAAGTTACTCATATACTGTAAAGTTTCCTTCAAAACATGTGACAAAGAAAAGAACTTTTTCAATACTATTCTTAAAGGAATAAAGTGAGCCTTACATTCTACGGCCTTATATGTTCTTATGCCAATACTTTTCGCAAAGTCATATCTTGTTCCTACTGTATACGCTTCAGGTTCAATGAAAGACCCATGTTCTTTAAAATACTTGAGTCTTTTGTAATCACTGTCGAGGTTTGAAAAAGTTGAACCTATACTTTCTATTAATGCAGTACTGTGTCGATCCTCTAATTGCGGCAATATTGATTTGTCGAATATATCTTTAACGCCATTAAAAACTGTATCTACAACGTTCAGAGGCACTTGGGGATTGGCATAAAGAACAGAAATAAACTGTGCTAAACTAACATCCACAGGTATGGTTGAATTATCAGTGCAATTTGAACTAACTGCAGTGTAATTTTGAACAGGACCAATTACATTTTGAGAAGTCTCGCCTATTTCTTCGCTGTTACTCTGTAGCAATGGTTCATTTAAAATTGAATGGTTTTTTAAGTAATGTCTCCTATACGAATTAAATATCTGAAAAGTTCTGAAGCATCCTGTACTTGCACAAGAATAAGAAGTAACAGCTTTGTGATAAAAGTCAATGTGACATCGTAATTTCCTAAAATCGGAAAAGGAGTGTTTGCAGAGTGCACAAGGTACCATTTTATTATTAACAATATGATTATTAAATAATTATTAAGCATTTATCTTAGTAAGCAACTCACGAAGCGGAATCCCCTCCGTGTCGTATTTAGATGTCATTTTGAACATTGTTCGCTGTATGAACATCCAACATGGTGCGGAGTCTTTGGGGTACGCGCAATCTAAGGCCCAATAGATATTAAATGTGTGTTTGATTGCTGAACAAATATCAAAGAGTTGATAGCGCAATCCTTTATGTATAACAATTTCGTAATGAGTCACAGTGGCCCAAGATGATCCTACAGCAAGTATATACGGCTGGTGTGGTATACCTTTTGCAGCAACTATCACTTCCCTGTCAATGCAGAATCGTTCGATGTCTGAAGCAGTTGAAACACGCCCAAGGAAACTGGATCGAACTTCTTCTCTTGAAAGTCTCCACACTTTTTTGCGCGGCATGCAGACAGTCGGCATTTGTCGTAAGAGATTAATTATTGCTAAGAAAATAGCAACATTAGCCTGTTCCTCGCCAACTGGAAAATAAAATTATATAATTAAGTACATGGGACTTGAACCATTCGTGTGCTAAACGTAATAATAAGTAATAAGGTTTTTATATTACTCTTATTATTTTTAAGAATGGAACGTTTTATTTAAATGAACAATCGTGGAAATCAAAGAGAATATTAATATGGAACTTGCATTTTTTTATTTTATTACGAAAATCTAATTTAATATACAGGATGTAGCCGGTAATACACTCAAGAGCAAAAGTTTCGGGTCGGTGAAATACCGTCATATTTCCTAAAATAGTGCAAGGTTGTACAGTTTTTTAATCCTGTCATGATCTTTATTAAATTTTACATCTAAACTGCAGAAATAACAGTAAAAAAACAACACGTTACCAGGTTTAAATCGGACTCGTAAAAACCCATGAAAAAAACAACGTTAACGGAGCGAGATATCGCAAAAATCGTCATTTTTGGATGTTGATATTTTTATGATAGGATCCCAGAAATTGCTGATACATTTAGGTATTACGAAGAATAGTATATTATGTAAATAAGACCATTGTAAAATATTTTATCTATCCAAATATCATAAACCCTCCACGATGCATCCAAGAACCGCACATTATGACCACCATAAAAACAGACTGTTTTGTTAGAACTAATTTCTTATCTGTAAAAATTTTATTATTGCTAAATAATAACATCGATTTCGATGCTATTATTACATTCACATTTCGAACACCTCTGAAAAACAAAGCAATTTGATTTGAACTCTATTCTAATAGCAGTCGAGATGACGTTTAGTTCGAAATGAATTGTCAATTTCATACAAATTTGACAAACGTCGCACGTAAGTAAGATATCGAACGATATGACAGTTGGCGCCAACTCTAGTTTGTATCTGAATAAAAAAAATACTATGACAGCTGCCAGAAAACAACGCCGCCATGCCGGTCATAATATGCGGCTCCTGGATGCATCATGGAGGCTTATGATATGTGGATAGATAAAGTAGTGTATGTAACTGTACATAATTAGGCATTAACACACTCGTGTGATAATTTTATGAAACTCGCCTGCGGCTCGTTTCATAAACCCACACTCGTGTTTAATGCACTTCATTAATGAACACTCACATAAACTACTATAAAAAAATCTATTGCGGTTTATTTAATTTAGGGTGACCCGAAACTTTTGCTCTTGAGTGTAGGAGCAATAAATTAAACGGTAGATTATTAAGCTTGTGAACAATTATTTCCTCGTGGATTTATTTGAAAAAATAAAAATCTTCAAAAAATGTTAACGTGTATTGTTTTACGCTTCTGGAGCTATACGTAACTTTTATATATAATGTGACGTCATAGCATAAGCCCGTTTAATATAGAGCGTTTTCGGGGGGTACCGGTGCGTGCAGATTTCAAATGCATATAACATCACAAAAATAAATCATAAGAAAGTTTTAATGCTACAGTTGTTTTAATGCTGGATTATACTTTCGATTTTCGTAATAAAATAAAAAGATGCAAGTTCCCTATTTAATGGAAAAAAAAACCGTCATTTTAACGTGAGATAAAACTAATACAGTCATTTTTTAGGTTTCCGTACCCAAAGGGTAAAACGGGACCCTATTACTAAGACTCCGCTGTCCATCTGTCTGTCCGTCTGTCACCAGGCTGTATCTCATGAACCGTGATAGTTAGACAGTTGAAATTTTCACAGATGATGTATTTTTGTTGCCACTAAAACAACATACTTAAAAACAGAAATAAACAAATATTTAAGGGGGCTCCCATACAACAAACGTGTGGAAGCCTTAATAGCTCAAGAAAACTAGATTCAAATGTGTGAAAAATTTGGCAAAATTAATGGAGAACTTTATCTATCAGGATATGTGAAACAATAACGTATTTACTCTAAGACATGTAAACTACCCTTTTTCTGCAAATAAATTATTTGATTGATTGATAGGTTATAGAGCAAAGTTAAATTTATAGTAAATTGGCTGTGTCAGACGTAATAGAATACACGAGTTATAATAGAAAATATCGAAATTACTACACGCGTGCCTAATATATTTGAGGAGTTCCCTCAATTTCTCATGGTTCCCATCATCCAACTGGGGCTTTGGAAACAATGGGACCAATCTGGAAGCATATACTATAAATTAAAAAAAGAATTGTATGAATCGGTTCATAAATGACGGAGTTCTGAGGTAACAGACATTAAAAATAAAAAATAAATTAAAAATAAAATACATCCGAATTGAGAACCTCCTCCTTTTTTTGAAGTCGGTTAAAAAAGCAAAGCAACGGTAAATTAAAGAGTTAAGAAATAAATAATACCTTTTTTAAAATAGCATATTCTATTATTTATTTCAGTCATACATACATTTCTTCGCGATAAAGTGTGAAGTTTTTGAGAAAACTAAACATACAGCTGAAAAAAATTAAAACGTACGTTCGTATTTGGTGGCAGATTGCGCTAAAACTATAAGTGATATCGCTTTTGTATATTAAAGGTTTATAGTAAATTTATCAAGGGTTTTTCGTTTTTACACACTTTTTTATAATTGTGTACGGTTTTCTGTTAAAATGGAAAATACCGCGCTCGGGGAAACTTTCGAGGGGGGGGGGGGGGGTGAAGCTCACCCCGGAGGGTAGGGGAGAGTAGATAAAATTTAACTTTGCTCGATACCCTACATATCCTGATAGATAAAAGTTCTCCATTAATTTGGCCAAATTTTCAGCAAATTTTCTTGAGCTATAAATGTTTTTGAACTCACCAGACGCCAATTCCAACAAATCGAATGTCGATTGGTCGACTTTTGACGATCCACCCTTTGCGGCAAGCAGTTGCAAAAGTTTAGATTTTATTATGGGGAACCTCTCCGTAAAAGTGTTGTTTGCATTTGGATGTACATCTTCAAAGTCGCCCGTCAGCTGAAATATAAAATAGTTATACATATTGATTTACAGTACCTAGTTTATTTGGTTGTCTGTCGTTTGCCAGAATTTCATATACTATAATTTCATTTGCCATAATTTTATATTCCAGAACGTTTCATTTTCCTTAGTGTTGTATGCCAGAATCATTCATATGTCATTCACATTAGTTGCCATAATTTAAATGCAATGATTTTACTTGACAGAATATTCATTTGCCATAATAACTACATAACAAACATTCCATGTAAAAAATAGGCCAAGTCTCGAGACTCGTTCACAGTAAAAAGTGGTGAGATATTTCGTAGAGCCAAGTCAGGCATTCTTATTAATCTTTATTTGCTTGTTAAATGAAATTCTGCAACTTGGGAATCACACAACTTTACTGCATTTACCTACTAATTTTTGTATAGGTACCAAAACTATGTAAGTGTGATTGCCAAGTCACAAAATTTTATTTAGCAAGCAAATAAAGATTAATAAGAATGCCTGACTTGGCTCTACGAAGTATCTCACCACTTTTTACTGTGAACGAGTTTCGAGGTTTGGCCTATTTTTTACATGGAATGTTTTTTATGGGATCTCATTTCTTTTTGTAGACTTTGTATGGGAATGTTATTTTACCAACCGAAAATAACGTTTGTATAGTTTTGCAGGAAGGAACTGCAAAAGTAACTTTGTAATCGCATGTATTTGTACAAGATTACAAACTTACTTATACAGTTTGCATTTCTCTGAAATGTGACTGAAATTGCAATATTTTTAGGTTTTTTATGACTGTTATTAGGCTAAAACTAATTACGTTTGAAATTTGGAGCTCGTAGGTCTGCTAGAAGTACCTTAGAATTAGCTTGATCATTATCAGTGAGTATGTCAGTGACAAAACTAACGAACTTTGACGGACAATAAACTAAAAGTTCAAATTGAATGTTATCGATATTATATGTTAGCCATATTATGCCCTACATTTTCCCGAAAATTCAGGGTTCTAGCTTTAGCCAGCACAAATTTACAGGATGTTGAAAATGGCTTGAATGGCTTCGAGAAAAGGATGGTAACGGCCGTGCCTCTTTATTTTGCTCGACTTGGCGGGGGCACGGTAGTGCCCCCAGATCATACAAAACACTCCTGTGATTTTATTATCAAACTTTTCTTCGGCTTATTTCAAAACCACACTCGTCTTTTAAGGCCTCTAAAGCCTTGGTCAGACACAGGGCGCGACGCAGCGCCGCGGTCGCGCGGCGCGACCGCGGCGCTATATTTCCATACATGGCCTGTTTGACCACGCTAGCGGTTTGTACGGAGATATCGCGCCGCGGTCGCGCCGCGCGACCGCGGCGCTGCGTCGCGCCCTGTGTCTGACTAAGGCTTTACTGTGTATCAGTTACATGACATGAATAAACTACAAGCAATGTATGCAATTATTGCATACCCTAAATCATAGATACTAAGAAAGCAACTCACCAATTTATATCCGTTTGGTAAATGTAGAGCAGGAAATGATTTAAAATACTCCACACATGAAACACTCTCCAGTAGCTTGATTCGTTGATCCAATGTGGCTTGCCACTTAGCAATCAGTACATCAGGCGGAGAAGAAGAATTTCGTAGCCAATCTAGATTGTCCTCCAGACTTGAATGTTCTATATCATCAGCCGTATCATCAGCATTTGCAGAGTTGACTTTGAAGTCGTCTGGGAGAGGTCGAAGACGTTTAATCCCGCTATGGCTACTGCTATTACTACTGTTGCTGTCGGTTTCACTGCTGCTGCCGCCTTTTCTTTTAACACCCTCAGGTGCCAATGATCTTCGGTGTGTTATGAGCCTATTATGCAAGAGCCCGCTGGCTTGAATAACTTTTCCGTCAACAACGTTGTAAGGCACGTAGTATAAGTTACTGTTTTCCCCTTTGAACAGTTGAGTAATTTCATCGGTCCACTGCTTCCAGACGTCTTTTCTAATTGTGCTATTTACTTTATCTAAACTTTTTAGCTCTGTCTCCACTACACGTTTAACAATGTAGGCGCGATCGGCAGGAGTCAAAGGGTGTTTTTCCGAAGTCTCCAACAATTTTTTTCCATAGGTTTCAGAGCTTAAGAGGGAACGTAAGTTTTTGCTGGTTTCTTGACGGTGTAAACCGAAGTTTTTTAATAGCTCAAGTTCCACGTCATCTCCAAGTGTTAATGAAATTTCCTACAACAAAAAATGTGTATTGTAAATACATTATAGATCGTGCAATAAAGTTTAAATATATAATAATATATAAATAAATTTAGTAGTAGTAAAGTTAGTAGTAGTTTATTAGTTACCTCAACTAATGATTGTTCTTGTGGTATTAAAATAACACCTTCCCTTTCAGGTAAGGTGACAGGCTTTACTTCAGTTTGTATATTAGTAATCTAAAAACAAAGCATATTAAAATTAAAACCTGTACATATCACTAACATCACTTATGCAGATTACACATTCTAATAAAATGAGCGAAAAGTGGGGTTAAGAAATTGAACTTACATGTTGTCGCTGTTTGTCAAGTGCTGTTCTTATTTTAATTCTGTCTACAATGTTTGGAGCTATAACTGCTAATTCATTATCATTTGCCGCCAGCAGTATGTCAAGAGTCATTCCATCCTCTGAAATAAGCAAGTGTGTTAAAAATTAAAAGTGCTATGGAAAAATCATTGCCCATTAATATTTCAGCGGGCCCAGAAAACTTATAGTAGAGTCGCGGGCAGAAACTAGTTAGTTATACATCCGGATCCTTCCAAGTTTAGTGAGTAACATACATACAATGTTTGTAACTCTTTCGTGTTAAAATGGCTGGATGGATTTGAATGAAATTTAGAATAAAAATAGATAGCTTATTTATTTAACACATAGGATACCCTTTTATCCCGAATAAAGCCACTATTCCCGGGGGTAGTCAACGTGGACGAAGTCGCGGGCAGAGGTTAGTAGACTTAAACAACCATGCAATGTGCAACACATAAACAACACAAAATCAGCACCATAAAACATTCGAGCAGTTTTAAAACCTTTACCACGGATTTCAAGTTATTAAACCACAAAAACGGTTAGTAAAATACACAAACACAACACACAAAGAACACAAAAAGTAAACACTTACGATCGTCAGTTGTTAAGGAAATGAAGTCCAAGTGACAGTTAAAATGGTGAAGCTATGAGATAAATAAGCTGGCTTCATAGGGGCGCCGCGCGTGCGCCGGTTACGATAACCATCTAGGTCAACGAATTTGCCACCAGGTCAAAGCTTACTTGAACACTAAACTAATAATGGCGGATCAGAAGTCTAATTTCCATTGTTCAAGGATTCACTCTTCACTTTTTCATAATAGAACTTGCATAAACATGATCGAAAGAGTGATATTGACTAAATATTGGAGTATAGAAGCTTTCTTAGCATCAGGAACAAGCGCTTGATGTTCAAATTAAGTAGCTGTTTCCGGGTCAGGTGAAAGCCGGCAGCCGTGTTATTTTTATAGGTATCAACTTCAATTTAAAGTACGAAAAGGTAACTAGGTGATGCGATACCGAACTTGAAACAATAATAGGTACAATATGATTTAACACACACTTTAACCACCACAGCCTAGTACTTATAACAAATGCAGTTACTATTGAGCTAATACACTACGAATAAGGTTAACGCGCGCGGCGTCACAGACACTGAACGAGTGAAACTAGTGCCGCCGCCATGTTGGATTGTTGAGTGCTTGCGATGTGACTCCATTCCATGGTGCCTTGCGTAGGTACTTTTATGGCGCGCAAAGTTTGGCTTGCTGGAGTAACCTAATAAATAAATAAACATATTGGAACGTATGTCTGGGAAATAAGATTTACAAAATAGGTACCAACCTAGTACATACTTTTAATAAGACTTGACCCACTCGTATAGGTTCTATACAATATTAAATTGCAAGAATTGAGTTACTAAATAGGTACCTATCTACTGGGATTACGCCATGTGATAAGTAAGGCTGGGCAAGGCGGGGGGGCCTCGGCACAAAAACACGTGCGGGAGTACGGAACGGCCAGGACTTCGGAAGTTTACACTTTACACATAAATAAATCGCACGCGCACGGCCAGTTTGCGCTGCTCGTCATATTTTTCAATAAAGACAGACCCCCCAGGCGTGCACCGGCGCGTGTTATAACGGACGCCCTATAAAATCAGTTAAAACCAAATAAGAGGCAAAACTAAAATTAAAAATACATACCAAGCATTTTGTCAAGCGGTCCTTGTCGAACTCCTGCTTCTTCCAAGAAGCTTTTTAAATTGTTTTCCATGTAATCTTCCATTGTCCATGCACGCACCCACGCAGGCACGCACGCAGATGGCCGAATTACAAATGGAAGCAATGGTATACGGGATGCGACGCGTTTTGGCTAAGTTGGCTAACACGACAAAGCAACTTTGTTACTTTTGTCATTGTCATAACCCCTCCTCACTTCATACCCTTAAACGTTTTTAATGTAACAACATAATATTGGACATCGTCAAAGCGGCAACTCTTTTTTGTTATATTTGTTTTTAATATGAATACTGTGTTTATTTTTATGTTTGGCGCTCAACAACAGTTTACTTATTTGTATTAGCAAAATAATATTGTCCACGGTGTGAGGCAAAAGAGTCTACAGATTATATATATCAACACCTAGCAATTTGTCACAGCAACCTCGAGACGCAACTATAAGAAAGAAAGAGGACAGCAAACGTTCATTTCATTCAAGTTGAAGGCGGTTGCTGTGCTAAGAGGTGTACATATAGAACGCTTTATGGGATCTACAGATTAGATGATTTCACCACATTTTGTCAGTACAACATGTCGAAGTCAGAATTGGATGTGTCGTAGAGATGTAACAATCCGACCACATGTGTATGCAATTTCTCAGTACAACTCGTTTGGCAGTTGGATCAGCAGCGCAACGTGCCTCCAGACGATAGCAATTAGTCAGCTTCTGACAAATTGGGGCTGACAAATCATGACATGTAAATACCCCATTACCACAGTTTGACATTACAACATGTCGATGTCATAATTGGGTGTGCCGTACAGATGTTGGGGTTTATACATGTAGTGATTTGTCAGCCTCAATTTATCAGAAGCTGACTAATTGCTATAATATCTCTGCACCCAATACCACAAAAGTAACAATTACAATTGACAAATAACATACTACAAATCTGTAAGGTTTACAATGGAATGTATACTTTGTGTTACGATATTTTGGCTACAATTCAACAAAGATGTCGAATTGTACACTTGTAAAGTTTTGTGCGATAGGCCGCTGGAGACATAATATTGCGCTGCTGATTCAACTGTCAAACGAGTTGTACTGAGAAATTGCGTGCACACTTTGTCAGTTATTGAGATATTAACGTGCAAAAATCGGCATTTTTACAAGCTTTATCTATCCAAATATCATAAACCCTCCATGATGCGTTCAAGAACCGCACATTATGACCACCATAAAAATAGACTGTTTTGTAAGAACAAATTTCTTATCTGTGTAAATGTTATTATTGCTAAAAATTAACATCGATTTCGATAGTATTATTTCATTCAAATTTCGAACATCTCTGAAATCAAAGAAATTTGATTTGACCTCTATTCTCATATCAGTCGAGATGACGTTTAGTTCGAAATGAATTGTCAATTTGCATACAAATTTGTCAAATTTCGCACGTAAGTAAGATATCGAATGATATGATATTTGAATCCGACTCTAGTTTGTCTCTGAATTAAGAAAAAAACTATGACAGCTGCCAGAAAACAACGCCGCGATGCCGTTCATAATATGCGGCTCCTGAATGCATCATGGAGGCTTATGATATGTGGATAGATAAAGTAGTGTATGTAACTGTACATAATTAGGCATTAAGACACTCGTGTGATGTTATTATGAAACTCGCCTTCGGCTCTTTTCATAAACCCACACTCGTGTTTAATGCCCTTCATTATGTACAGTCACATAAACTACTATTATACCACAGTCTACCTACATACAGTCTGCAAGCTCAGGGCCACGCGGGCTTACGACAGGGGGGGAACGCGGGGAATCGGGAGACGAGGAAGTTTCTGAACTATTCTGAAGGGGTGTCAAGTTTGCCTTTATGAAACAGACTTTAAATATCGGTAAGGTTTAGGTATATTTTTATTATATCACTTAAATTGTGTTCCAAATTGATATCATCTGAGGGCTCGAGGTCTTTTAATATAAATCCGTGGGAAAGTAAAAAAGGCCGCCATTCTTTAGAAATCGATATCGGAGGGTCCGCGGGGTCCCTTAATATGAATCCGAGCTTGAATTGTAAAATAGTTGCCGCCATCTTGAAATTCTTTAAATAAAGTTCGATTTGGTTCAAAATCGATATCTGAAGGTCCGCGGGGCCTCTGAATATGAATCTGAGCTTGGATTGTAAAATAGTTGCGGCCATCTTGAAATTCTTTAAATAAAGTTCGATTTGGTTCAAAATCGATATCTGAAGGTCCGCGGGGCCTCTTAATATGAATCCGAGATTGGATTGTAAAATAGTTGCCACCATCTTGAAATTCTTTAATGAAAGTTCGATTTGGTTCAAAATCGATATCTGAAGGTCCGCGGGGCCTCTTAATATGAATCCGAGCTTGGATTGTAAAATAGTTGCGGCCATCTTGACATTCTTTAAATAAAGTTCGATTTGGTTCAAAATCGATATCTGAAGGTCCGTGGGGCCTCTTAATATTAATCCGAGCTTGGATTGTAAAATGGCCATCTTGAAATTCTTTAAATAAAGTCCGATTTGGTTCCAAATCGATATCTGGGGGTCCGCAGGGCCTCTTAATATGAATCCGAGCTTGGATTGTAAAATAGTTGCCACCATCTTGAAATTCGTTAAATAAAGTTCGATTTGGTTCAAAATCGATATCTGAAGGTCCGCGGGGCCTCTGAATATGAATCTGAGCTTGGATTGTAAAATAGTTGCGGCCATCTTGAAATTCTTTAAATAAAGTTCGATTTGGTTCAAAATCGATATCTGAAGGTCCGTGGGGCCTCTTAATATTAATCCGAGCTTGGATTGTAAAATGGCCATCTTGAAATTCTTTAAATAAAGTCCGATTTGGTTCAAAATCGATATCTAAAGGTCCGCGGGGCCTCTTAATATTAATCCGAGCTTGGATTGTAAAGTAGTTGCGGCCATCTTGAAATTCTTTAAATAAAGTCCGATTTGGTTCAAAATCGATATCTAAGAGTCCGCGGGGCCTCTTAATATAAATCCGAACTTGGATTGTAAAAAAAATGCCACCATCTTGAAATTCTTAAAATACAGTCCGATTTGGTTCCAAATCGATATCTGGGGGTCCGCAGGGCCTCTTAATATGAATCCGAGCTTGGATTGTAAAATAGTTGCCACCATCTTGAAATTCTTTAAATAAAGTTCGATTTGGTTCAAAATCGATATCTGAAGGTCCGCGGGGCCTCTGAATATGAATCTGAGCTTGGATTGTAAAATAGTTGCGGCCATTTTAAAATTCTTTAAATAAAGTTCGATTTGGTTCAAAATCGATATCTGAAGGTCCGCGGGGCCTCTGAATATGAATCTGAGCTTGGATTGTAAAATAGTTGCGGCCATCTTGAAATTCTTTAAATAAAGTTCGATTTGGTTCAAAATCGATATCTGAAGGTCCGTGGGGCCTCTTAATATTAATCCGAGCTTGGATTGTAAAATGGCCATCTTGAAATTCTTTAAATAAAGTCCGATTTGGTTCAAAATCGATATCTAAAGGTCCGCGGGGCCTCTTAATATTAATCCGAGCTTGGATTGTAAAGTAGTTGCGGCCATCTTGAAATTCTTTAAATAAAGTCCGATTTGGTTCAAAATCGATATCTAAGAGTCCGCGGGGCCTCTTAATATAAATCCGAACTTGGATTGTAAAAAAAATGCCACCATCTTGAAATTCTTAAAATACAGTCCGATTTGGTTCCAAATCGATATCTGGGGGTCCGCAGGGCCTCTTAATATGAATCCGAGCTTGGATTGTAAAATAGTTGCCACCATCTTGAAATTCTTTAAATAAAGTTCGATTTGGTTCAAAATCGATATCTGAAGGTCCGCGGGGCCTCTGAATATGAATCTGAGCTTGGATTGTAAAATAGTTGCGGCCATTTTAAAATTCTTTAAATAAAGTTCGATTTGTTTCAAAATCGATATCTGAAGGTCCGCGGGGCCTCTTAATATTAATCCGAGCTTGAATTGTAAAATAGTTGCCACCATCTTGAAATTCTTTAGTGAAAGTTCGATTTGGTTCAAAATCGATATCTGAAGGTCCGCGGGGCCTCTTAATATGAATCCGAGATTGGATTGTAAAATAGTTGCGGCCGTCTTGAAATTCTTTAAATAAAGTTCGATTTGGTTCAAAATCGATATCTGAGGGTCCGTGGGGCCTCTTAATATTAATCCGAGCTTGGATTGTAAAATGGCCATCTTGAAATTCTTTAAATAAAGTCCGATTTGGTTCAAAATCGATATCTAAAGGTCCGCGGGGCCTCTTAATATTAATCCGAGCTTGGATTGTAAAGTAGTTGCGGCCATCTTGAAATTCTTTAAATAAAGTCCGATTTGGTTCAAAATCGATATCTAAGAGTCCGCGGGGCCTCTTAATATAAATCCGAACTTGGATTGTAAAAAAAATGCCACCATCTTGAAATTCTTAAAATACAGTCCGATTTGGTTCCAAATCGATATCTCGGGGTCCGCAGAACCTCTTAATATGAATCTGAGCTTGGATTGTAAAATAGTTGCCGCCATCTTGAAATTCTTTAAATACAATCCGATTTGGTTCAAAATCGATATCTGAGGGTCCGCGGTATTTAAAGAATTTCAAGATGGCGGCAACTTATACTTGACTTGGCTAGTTTTTACATACAAGAAATCTGGCTAATCATCTTTATGTTATACGTAATACCTAACTATACTGTATAAATTGTAAGGTAATATCTAAGCTGATCCAACAGTGCAGTCTGATTGTAAGGATTCTTAGATGCGTTTGTGGGCTGCATAATACTTTTACATTCTATAGTTTGTCAGAATAATATTGTAACTGCATTTATTTAATATATATATAGCCCTCCGAATCGCTAAACTTAAGTGGCAGTGGACGGGGCACATTGCACGTAGAACCGATGGCCGTTGGGGTGGAAAGTTGGAGTGGCGACCACGTAGAGGAAGGCGCGGCGTGGGTAGGCCCCCCACAAGGTGGACTGATGACCTGGTCAAGGTCGCGGGAGTCTGCTGGATGCGGGTGGCGCAGGACAGGTCATTTTGGCACTCTTTGGGGGAGGCCTATGTCCAGCAGTGGACGTCTTTTGGCTGATATCATGATGATGATGATTTATTTAATACTTTTTCGGATTAACAAAGTATAATTGTAACCACAACTAAAATATGCAGCTTATTTGTACTAACAAAATGCATGATGTTCGTGGAACCATACAGTTCAACAAGAAAAATATTGCCATAAGCACTAAGCAAATCAAACGTTGTCGTCACAACATTGTTAATTGGTGCGTTGTTAAGTTATCAACCTAAATGTTAATACTGTAACAAATGTTATTTTGTCAGATTATACTTTGTAATTGCATTTATTTCATACTTTTTCGGGTCAACAAAGTATAATTGTTACCACAACTAAAATATGCAGCTTATTTGTAATAACAAAATGCATGTTGTTCGTGGAACCATACAGTTCAACAAGAAAAATATTGCCATAAGCACTAAGCAAATCAAACGTTGTCGTCACAACATTGTTAATTGGTGCGTTGTTAAGTTATCAACCTAAATGTTAATACTGTAACAAATGTTATTTTGTCAGATTATACTTTGTAATTGCATTTATTTCATACTTTTTTGGGTCAACAAAGTATAATTGTTACCACAACTAAAATATGCAGCTTATTTGTTCTAACAAAATGCATGTTGTTCGTGGAACCATACAGTTCAACAAGAAAAATATTGCCATAAGCACTAAGCAAATCAAACGTTGTCGTCACAACATTGTTAATTGGGGCGTTGTAAAGTTATCAACCTAAATGTTCATACTGTAACAAATGTTATTTTGTCAGATTATACTTTGTAATTGCATTTATTTCATACTTTTTTGGGTCAACAAAGTATAATTGTTACCACAACTAAAATATGCAGCTTATTTGTACTAACAAAATGCATGTTGTTCGTGGAACCATACAGTTCAACAAGAAAAATATTGCCATAAGCACTAAGCAAATCAAACGTTGTCGTCACAACATTGTTAATTGGTGCGTTGTTAAGTTACCAACCTAAATGTTAATACTGTAACAAATGTTATTTTGTCAGATTATACTTTGTAATTGCATTTATTTCATACTTTTTTGGGTCAACAAAGTATAATTGTTACCACAACTAAAATATGCAGCTTATTTGTTCTAACAAAATGCATGTTGTTCGTGGAACCATACAGTTCAACAAGAAAAATATTGCCATAAGCACTAAGCAAATCAAACGTTGTCGTCACAACATTGTTAATTGGGGCGTTGTAAAGTTATCAACCTAAATGTTCATACTGTAACAAATGTTATTTTGTCAGATTATACTTTGTAATTGCATTTATTTCATACTTTTTTGGGTCAACAAAGTATAATTGTTACCACAACTATAATATACAGCTTATTTGTACTACCAAAATGCATGTTGTTCGTGGAACCATACAGTTCAACAAGAAAAATATTTCCATAAGCACTAAGGAAATCAAACTTTGTCGTCACAACATTGTTAATTGGTGCGTTGTTAAGTTATCAACCTAAATGTTCATACTGTAACAAATGTTATTTTGTCAGATTATACTTTGTAATTGCATTTATTTCATACTTTTTTGGGTCAACAAAGTATAATTGTTACCACAACTAAAATATGCAGCTTATTTGTACTAACAAAATGCATGTTGTTCGTGGAACCATACAGTTCAACAAGAAAAATATTGCCATAAGCACTAAGCAAATCAAACGTTGTCGTCACAACATTGTTAATTGGTGCGTTGTTAAGTTATCAACCTAAATGTTAATACTGTAACAAATGTTATTTTGTCAGATTATACTTTGTAATTGCATTTATTTCATACTTTTTTGGGTCAACAAAGTATAATTGTTACCACAACTAAAATATGCAGCTTATTTGTTCTAACAAAATGCATGTTGTTCGTGGAACCATACAGTTCAACAAGAAAAATATTGCCATAAGCACTAAGCAAATCAAACGTTGTCGTCACAACATTGTTAATTGGGGCGTTGTAAAGTTATCAACCTAAATGTTCATACTGTAACAAATGTTATTTTGTCAGATTATACTTTGTAATTGCATTTAGTTCATACTTTTTTGGGTCAACAAAGTATAATTGTAACCACAACTAAAATATGCAGCTTATTTGTACTAACAAAATGCATGTTGTTCGTGGAACCATACAGTTCAACAAAAAAAAAATTGCTAAAAGCACAAAGCAAATCAAACGTTGTCGTCACAACATTGTTAATTGGTGCGTTGTTAAGTAATCAACCTAAATGTTAATACTGTAACAATTATTAGTTTGTCAGAATATACTTTGTTATTGCATTTATTTCATACTTTTTTGGGTCAACAAAGTATAATTGTTACTACAACTAAAATATGCAGCTTATTTGTACTAACAAAATGCATGTTGTTCGTGGAACCATACAGTGCAACACGAAAAATATTGCCATAAGCACAAAGCAAATTAAACGTTGTCGTCACAACATTGTTAATTGGGGCGTTGTTAAGTTATCAACCTAAATGTTAATACTGTAACAAATGTTATTTTGTCAGATTATACTTTGTAATTGCATTTATTTCATACTTTTTCGGGTCAACAAAGTATAATTGTTACCACAACTAAAATATACAATTTATTTGAACTAACAAAATTCATATTGTTCGTGGAACCAACCATTCAACAAGAAAAATATTGCCATACGCACAAAGTAAAACAAATGTTGTCATCACAAAATAGTTAATTAGTGCGTTGTTTAATTAACAACCTAAATGTAAGCAATATAGCAATTGTAATTTTGTCAGAATATACTTTGTTACTGCATTTATTTTATACTTGTACAAGTCAACAAGGTATTTTGTCATCACTACAATATATACAACTTATTTGTACTAACAAAACGAAAATTGTTCGTGGAACTATACAATTCAACAACAAAAAATTTGCTTCACGCACAAAGCAAATAAATGTTGTCATCTCAAAAAAGTTACAAGGCGCGTTGTTGAGTTAACAACCTAATTTTAAATACTGTTACAATTGTTTTTTGTTAGATTGGGCTTTGTTACTATACATATATTCAATTTTAATAAGCAAGCAACGTACTGTTGTTACCAATACAACAAAACATAAACTTTGATGGTGTGACTAATTGCGAGTTGTTCAAGTCACTATAAACCCGGAACAATAAAAATATGATCGCAGAAACTAACTGGATTTATTTGCAGTCACCAAGCTTTTTGTTTCTGTGACAAGAAAAAAATAACAAAGTTTTTATTGTGGCTTTGTTAGGCCATTTTTTTCTGAGTGTTCCTACATCGTTATTCCGGGCCGGACAATCTGTAACCTGTATATACAATTTCTCAAACCCGCAATTAAATGTTTACTTTATGTTCCTTATAATGTAAGGCTGCAAAGTATCACGTTTCGGGAGCGGCGAGACGAGTGGACCTCTCCATAATGGAGTTTTAATCAAAATTCAAGGTTTTTGTTTTAAAAATCTAAATATTTGTGACAGAACATTATTGGCGTTCAGACATTTAAGGATATCTAGGAGTTTTTTTTAAATATTTCATTGTATGTTTGTGAAAAGCACTAAGTACGAACCATGGCGTGAAAAGTGATTGTTTCCCTATCCTATATCTACTTGATCTGCAATATCCTATTTACTCAGCGTCTGCAGTAATGTACTTTTATGAAATAATGATATTATCTTGAAAGTATTTACTATTATTTACAGAGGACAATCTGTAAGAGGACAATCTGTAAACCAATAATTCCTTTGTCTACGGTCTAGCAAAATCGAAACCGCATCGGGCAGAACATCTGCCGGCGCATTTGTATGAGTTTTCCGGTTTTTCCCTTTGCGAGGCGCCCCGCGAGCGGGATCACATTCGATAGGCATTGCAGGCCGCAAAGCAATATTGGAGTCACTGGCGTGCGAATAATCTGTACTTAGTCTTGTTTTCTTCCGGCGAAATGTACGGGAATGGTAAAGATCATTCCATGTGTAAGTAGTTATTGCTGTATAAGTCAAACATAGGTATCAAATACGTTCAGGTATATTGTATCAACGATTGCTTTTCTGTACTGCTTAATGCTATCATAAAACGTTTCAGCATATGATTTGTGAATATATTATTAAAAATAATATGAATGAATTACATGAAAACACATATTTTTTGTCTTTGTTAGTAACCAGTAGAGTTATTGTGTGCCTAATAAATTCTCTGACTGTTTTTATTCTATTGATAACAACACAGGGGTAATCAATCACGTAACGTTCCGAACGCGCGTCGGTACAATTTAACTGTCAATTTTCCATATAAAAAGTGACATTTAGACCTACCTGACGCGCGTATAATGCGTTACGTGATCGACCTGCAGGGCTACCCATCCACACTGCTAACAAACAGGCAAAATTTTGAAAAATATACAAACAATCAGCAAGCAGTTTGACCGCTGTGTACAGCTTTAATAAATAATCGAAGCTGCAAATAGGTTTTATTTCGGTCCAGCGTCTGATAGCGTTGTTGAGCGCCCCTTAACTAGTTCAACAAGTTCCCGGCTGAAACCAATTTAACGTCGTAAAGACGGCTCGTTTCTACAAGCGGATCATTTTCTGCTCCATCATTTTAGAGCATCAAAGGAACTCTCATATTAAGCTAGCCCAAATCGTAAGAGGTCGTTACGAGGTCCAGTAAAAGTTGTGATATGCATTTCTTCATAAATACCTAATTGCATGTTATTGTTTAATAACTCGGTTCCAAAGAAAATCTGTTACTTGAGTCATATTTTCAGAATAATTGAGTGGAATTATTAATTTATTACGAGAACGGCCAGCGGTAGAAAAGGAAAAACAAATTTTGCCGGGCACAAGAGTGATGGACACATTTCCTGGTAAACGGCCTCTTCCGCGTAGGGACCATTTGTCTGAATTTGAATCGCATTTGTTACCGGCGAAATTTGTCTCCTAAGTCTCTAGAGTATGCTGGGTTCGCCGCGGCATATCGTCTGCACTAATTGAATAAAGACCACGCACTTCCCTTATTTTGTATATTTAAATTGTATCCACCAATAAATAATCTCGCTAGTCGAGGATAAAATTGCCTTTGATATTCTTCGTGGTTCAATCTCATGCGGGGATCGCTGCGAAGTGTTTACTTTCTAATTTTCCGCTTGTCTTCGCGAGTTCTCAAGTCAGACAGGAGCGACGGCTCGAAGAGTTCGATGTTGCAATGCTTTTACAAATTCTGCAATCTCGGTTTCCTACTCTACAAACCAATAGCTCTGTACGTTAAAAATGTTACTATTCATGCATTATTATTAAACACAAGATCGCAGTGAAAGCCAGTCGTCTCCGCAAGGTTAGCACGTCGTTCGTGGGGAACTGTATACTTACGCTTTTATAATACAGTACCCACCGAAATATTTAATTTGCCTCTCAGTAAATTTTCAGTGTCATATTAAAAGTAATCTGCTAAGCAAGGCGTATTATACTGTCAACGATTTCTCAAACGACAAAAATGCCTTTAAGCCAGAAGTAGTCTTATTCAATTAGGTTTAATACGAGTATGATTGATTATCTTGGCGTATTAACTTTGTACTTATTAATAGCTGTTCTATTTTTATGTAACATGACAGCACATAATGCTGTTTCTCGCCGAACAAGTCGCGTATATTATAGTTTTCACCTCAGCAGCTCGAACAAGCACATTTTGCTGCGTCAAAACACTGAGCAAAATGCGATTTTGCTCACTCCGTGAGTCAAAGTAGATTTTTAATTTTGATGTCGAGCACTGAAATTTCCTAGTGTGGGGTCTATTACAAATTCAGAATTCTTGAACTGTATGAGCTCTTTCATTTTATTACGAAAAAATAATACGTCAGGAATAATTCATATAGTTCCACATTCGAATTTCAAAGTAGAACCCCAAAACAGCGCGAAGCAAGTAACACGTTCGAAAAAACACTTAACATACTTATAAGTTTAAATTACCAAAAAATGGATACAAAGGAATATTATAAATTGATCAAGAAAAACATGAAACATCTCGGAATACAGGCCATTTTGATTAAATAGGTAAACATACATTTTCATACGCTGACCATTGACCAATGAATGATTCTAGTTTTAACAATCTTCATTTTTAAGAACTTATACCACACAGATACAGTATCCGAACGCACCCGGGCGCAATTTCCAGCGGCTAAAAGGCTTTGCTTACCGCTCGGCCACGACTTTGGTCTTAAGCTACCTGCGACCAGCGTTTTATCTGTTCATTGCGCGGTCGAGACGCGCAACGCACTGTAACCACAGTTGGGATATCGCGCAATGAACAGATAAAACGCTGGTCGCAGGTCGCTTAAGACCAAAGTCGTGGCTGAGCGGTTACGGTGGCGTCGTTGATCGGGTCGTCACCTTCCCTAACATATGGTTGAGGGAGGCGCGATGGCTGAGATACGCGTCATACACGTGACCGGGTGCTGTTTGTGGAGTCTAGTCTGTTCATAGTAACTACTTAAATAGGTACTATAAAAAATTATAGTGTTATTTTGTAATGACGAGAGACATCATTCTGTTCTTGACTGGTTATTGTTATTGACCCTATAGGTACATCTCTGACAATATCACTAATTAATGTACTATTTTTTGTGTTTTGACGCTAAGAGACTGTATACATTTCTATGATCATTAGATTATTTTTTTTAATTGTATCTGGACGCTCCGATACCTTATACATCTCTGGGATATTATATGATATCATAAAGTTCTTGTTAATTCTGATCTAGAGCATTTGAATGCAAAAAACACTGCTCAGCTATATTCATAGACATTAGTCAAGCATTCGATAAAGTATGGCATGAAGGACTTCTTTATAAAATTAAACAAAAATTGCCACCGTCATTCTTTCTCATCTTAAAATCGTATCTTGAGAATAGGATGTTACGAAGTAAAACATAATACTGAAACATCAAAAATGCACTGTATCAAATCAGGCGTGCCTCAGGGTAGCATCCCGGGCCCAGTGCTCTACCTCATTTACACCGCCGACTTACCAACCGGTAATAACACCATGATAGCAACATACGCAGACGACACGGCATTGCTCTTCGTTCACGAAGATCCCAGCATAGCCTCTCAAAACCTTCAAACGCACTTGCTGATAATCGAAAAATGGTTTGACAAATGGCGCATTAAAGCAAACAAGGATAAGTCAGTTCATGTTACATTCACGCTCCGGAGAAAAACCTGCCCCGCTATTAAGTTATATGAAGAAGAAGTCCCGCAAAGCGAGGACGCCAGGTACTTGGGCATGCACCTCGATCGCCGTCTCACATGGAGAAAGCACATATGGACAAAAAGAAAACAACTAGATTGCAAGCTCCGCATCATGTATTGGCTGACCGGCAGGAAATCACAGCTCTCAGATACCAGTAAAATGGCCATCTATAAAACTATACTGAAGCCTATATGGACGTACGGCATCCAGCTGTGGGGAACAGCGAGCCATAGTAATATCGAAATATTGGAGCGTTTTCAAAGCAAGGCAATGAGGACTATGCTCAAGATACCACCTTACATAAGTAACAAATATATCAACTTAGACCTCAATCTACAAACAGTAAAAGAAGAAATATATAGTAAGAATTATCAAGCCAGACTGAATAATCACAGAAATGAATTAGCTGCGCAGCTGCAAGGAATTGGAAGCTTGCAATTCTCCCGACTAAATAGGAATAGTGTAGTGGACCTGGCGAGGAGATTCGCAGACAAGGAATGAGGAAAGCATCATTGGATGGCTTCCCCATTAAAGAAATTATAACTGATGAAGGAAATCAGACAGCAAAATGGATTATTGTTTTGTATAAAACAGATTACCAAAATTTGCAGGATACTAAAAAAAAAAAAAAAAAAAAATCTGATAGAGACTTTGTATTTTATGTAATGGATATTTTTTTGTAATATACTTATTAGTATTTCATATATTATTTTTTTGTGTATCGTGTGGAAATAATTTATTAGTATAATTTAATACACTATAGGTTCATATGACATTTTTGTATTTGGAAGGATACAGTATAGTACTGACTACTGAGATGACAACTTCACTGTCGTTCACATAGAAATAAGTATATCGACTACCGTAGGTTCAAAGGGCGTAAGGGACCAATTGGCGAAAATGAGTTATGAATGCAGTTATATTCAGTTTTTTTTTCTCTATCGATTGGTGTATATAACGTCGCGATAGCTTTAAAAAAGTGTCCGTTACGACAATGAAAAAAGGTGCAATAGAACCCGTTTTTGTAATACATTTTGCTGTATCAACTAAAATAAAAAATATTTGTGGCACATTTTGACGTAACTCTCACTTTATCTACGTTACAGCATTTTGCACATATACAATCATAAATGCATTTGGTCGTAACGCTCACTTGATCCTACGTTACAACATTTTGCACTTATACAATCATTGATGCATTTTGGCGTAACTCCCACTTGATGTACGTTACAGCATTTTGCACATATATAATCATTGATGCATTTTAGCGTAACTCCCACTTGATGTACGTTACAGCATTTTGCACATATATAATCATTGATGCATTTTAGCGTAACTCTCATTTTATGTACGATACACCCTTTTACATCCCCGAATTCACACAGGACTGTCCGTTACGCCAAAACAGTTTTATTTTATCTAATAGTCAAAGCCTGATACGCTAATTTGTCATGGACTTTTACTAGCACTTTGATCATAGAGTTTACTTCCTCTTACGCTAGTCTCATCATATTACAATGAAAGGGACGACACCATTGCTAAAATAGGAGCGCGGGGGTGCGGTGCGGTGCGCGGACGCAGGCGAGGCGCCGTGACCGTGAGACAGGTTTACGCTTGTTTATGTTTAGTGCAAATTTGGTCACCTTGTGGGCATGTACGTAATTGATCGATCGATGTAATTGTTTGCTATAATTGTGTAGTTGGTGAATAAAACAATGAATAACGACAGTGCTCATTTGCAAACTCTTATTGCAAGACGAAGCCAGTTATTACGAGATCGTAATAAATTATTGAGGTAAGTTCTTAGAATAATCATACTCATATTATAAATGCGAAAGTTTGGATCTATGTTTAGATGTTTGGATGTTTGTTATTCAATCACGCTTAAACGGCTCAACCGATTTGGATGAAATTTTGCACGAAGGTCGTTTATAGCCTGGTTTAAAATATAGGATGGTTTTTACTTGGGTCCACGGTCCACGCCACATCTTTATATCTATTTTATTTGATCCTTTTGTGAATAACTGTATCACAGACGGGTAATGTGGTGTTTTTGGCACGATAATTATGATAACGATAATAATTAATTGTTTATAACAAAAAATACATGAAGTTTTCAGAAATTATAGGTTTAATTCGACTTCACACGTTTGTGTATTTACTAGTAATCAAGGATTTCGGTCCTTTACGACATGTTGCACTACAATAACATAATGGTATATGTACCTTACGACAAACTTTTAAGACGTGCAACGTATGGATTTTGACCGTTACAACAATTTGCATCGAAGTAAAAAAATATTTAAAATGATTTCGGTCCATTACGACAATTTGCACTACAATAACATAATGTATATGTACCTTACAACAAAATTTTAAGACGTACAACGTATGGATTTTGACCGTTACATCAATTTGCATCGAAGTATTATGATGTTGTATGTACGTTACGTCAAAATATTAAGGAAAAAAAAATATTATTGTCATTCATTAACAGACAGAGTGAACTTTATTAAGTTATTTCTTTGTTTTTATGCGAGTTTGGAGCTCAAAAAAATTATTTAATTGTATGTACCTGCCCTACGGTATTCCTATATGTCAGAATTATATTATTGATGGAGTATAATTACTTACATGACACACACAAATCTTTACTTACTTACTCAACAATCACTTACATCCTTGCTTATTTAGTACCTAATGTTTTAATTTACTATCCTTTCCAGATGCGAAGAAAAAGAAGATACCAAAAATGCCAATTCAGACACATCATGTACTTAGTTTCGTAGAAAATAATGATGCGGAATTGGAGAAAAACGCATATTCGCCACCTATAACAATAAATAAAAATGTTATAGTAAACAGCTGTACAGACGAGGAACATATAAGCACATCCACGGTCCAATTTCCAAAAGACCATGCTTACTTCAAGGGAGAAAATTGGACATTTGAAAATACCCCGTGTTGTTAAAAGGGTTTAAGTTTTCACGTTAAGTTGTCGTGACTATTTTTGTTTGTTTTCCTTAATATTAATTAAGCAGCATTTAACATTGGAGAGTATTGTTATCTACATGACTGATTATATCGATCTCATTAAGTTTTTTTTTGTTTAAGAGTCCGCAGTAAGCTCGATTCTCCATACAAACGTAGTTACGCTCTCATTTTAAAACTACGTATTAGATTGTAACAAAACTTTGCTTGTACAATGACATGAGGTATATCTATGTCTGAATTTAGTTTATGTAGCTTCAGACACCATAGTAAAAAAAATACAGCGAATTTAAGTTTTTCATACAAAACTTGTTTTTGCTGTATTTCGTTTGTTTTATAAACTGGAGCCATATAAACTAATTTCAGACATAGATATACTTCATATCATTGTACATGCAAAGTTTCGTTAAAATCCAAAACGTAGTTTTAAAATGAGAGCGTAACTACGTTTGTATGGGAAGGTGGAATTCGGCCGAGCTTACTGGGGACTCTTATTAACAAAAAGGGTTTAGTCTTTAAGTGATTATCTCAGTGCCATGCCCTTAGACAAAGAGTAGATTTTATTTTAAATATGTACTTAACCTAGAAAGAAAATTATTTGCGAAGCTAAGATAGGAAGTTATTATGTTGATCTTAATAAATAATTGGTCTTCATGGGGTGGTTTGGCTAAAACCACATTACTAAACCTAGAAAGGGCCCAGAGAGCAATCCTTAAGGTTTCTACTTTCCGCCCCTATCAATTCCCCACTAGCTTGCTTTATAAATCATGTGAAGTTTTAACAGTCCGACAATTATTTATATTGCACACAGTTTTAAAACAGCACGCTGAAACCCCTTACAACACTGATCATGCCAGTAAAAGGCGTAAAGATTTTGTTTGTCCTAATTATACTCAAACACGACACGCTTTCTCTTCTAGATTTTTTCTTTTCCTAGGTCCACTTCTTTACGAAAGACTTAATGCACGGCTAGATTTATATCCCCTAAACTACATGAAATGTAAATCAACGCTACGAGAAGCCCTACATAATATGTCCTATGACGATACTGAGAAGTTATTTATCGTTTTAAAATAATTTTGTTCTATCTTCTATCTTTTTATACCTTTTTTATATATAGGTTATTAACTTACTAATTATTTTGTACTACCTAGTCAATAAAATCATATTGAATAATATTTTGCATGTGAATAACATATTCAATTGTTAGTTCTTTTTTGCCTGAAACACAGGGTATCCTAGTTCAGGCACGTGTTATTTGCCCCTAATATTAAGCTCCTAGTCTAGTAAATACTGATGTACATTATGTTTTATCAATAAATTATTAAAAATTATTAAAAAAAAATTAAACTACAAGAAAACCTTTGTTTCACTTATTCATACAAACTTCCTGTAATCCTCAATGCAATATCAGCAAATCCCCAGTGCAAGTCACTAGTTACATAGCTGAGACATGGCTATTTTTACGTCAAGTTGACATTTAGAAAGATTTTTTTGGTACGATACGACCTTCTGACATATTGGTTAAACGGACACATTGTGAAGTAAGGGACAAGTGTATTCAAAAACGGGTTTTTTTTTGTCGTAAGGGACACACATCTTTGTAATTAAGAACCGTGTGCTAAATCCATTTACATGATCTAAAAGAGCTTAAAAAACAGTAAATAAGTCACTAACAAGCATGTTAATGTGTAAAGGAACAAAAAAGTTACGATTTTTTTTCACGAATCGAAACAGTTTTTTGGCTCTCCTGAAAAATTACGATTTGTCCCTTACGCCCATTGAACCTACGGTAGTCGAAATATGACTAAAAATAAGTAGCGAGTGACCAATGGGTGCATAACAGTTAGAGCCTATGCGCACCGCGTTATTTAAACGCGTCGTCGACGCGCGTTTATATTGAATCACGTTAAAATCAAAACAACACGCGTCGGCGGCGCGTTTAAAAACACGTTGGGCCTGTGCACCAAAACAACGTCGTTTAGAGACTTTTACATCACTACAACTAAATTTATCGACATTTATTTATATTTTGAGGGTGCAGACTCTTCGGATCTATTTGTTGATTATAGGATAAGTTTAAGTTTATTGTAATATATGTAATGGACCCGGTGAGAGTACATCTTTGGCCCACTTGTGCATGTGTGCCCAGGTATTTGACTATTGTTTAATTGTTGATGTGTATTGTCCCTTATGATACCATTGTAATTGTATTTACGTCATACCTGGCCATAAAGTAGGAATTACCGCACGCTATGCGTGCGGAAAACCCCACTTCCTGGCCAGATAGAGACGTAAAATTTTGTACTTACCACGGGCGGTAATAAAGAAAGCCTCAGAGCGCATATTTATCGCCCTTGCCTTCGGCTCGGGCGTCAAATACCTGCGATCTGAGACATTCTTTGTTTAACCGCCCTAGGTAAGTAATGTACTATTTCACCCCACTAGCTCGGAAAGGCCTTTTTGTATGTTTGATATCTAATTGAGAAAATCGCTTTTTATCCACATGTGAAGAAAGTAGACGTAGAACGTTAAAAGTACTATGACGTAGAACGTTAAATGTTTATTTTTGTTTTATGACAAACTTTTTTTTTTTACTTTTTTTAAAAACTTTTATAACTTTTGCCTTTTTTTAAACTTTTTCTTAATTTTTTTTTAACTTTTTTAACTTAAAAAAAAAAAAAATTACCTTTTAAAAAAAAAATACTTTTTTTTTACTTTTTTTAAACCTTTTTCTTATTTTCCTCGCTGTAGTAAGGTGAAAAGATTTGTGTTAAACACGGGTGAAATGTTATTTAACGTCTCGTGTGTTTATCCACTCGCTACGCTCAGGATTCTATTTTTGAACCACTCGCTTCGCACGTGGTCAATCATAGAATCCTTTCGCTAGCTCGTGTTTCAAATGAACACTCGCAGGTAAAATACAACTTTCCCCCCTCGTAGGTATAACAAATAACTATTGTAAGCTCTGACATGTAAAAGAGCCCTTGAATCATACTCGCAGAATAAATATTAGAATTTTTAATAATTTTTCAGTTTACTTTGATTTTCTATCTTTACTATTTCCTTGAACCGAATTGTATATACCCAGAGTTCAGGACTGAAAACAATTTCAATGGTCTAGTTCGTATTATAATTAGTTACTAATTAGTCAATAGTTACTAGACCCAAAGCCGCAATGATGCGCCTTTACATTTAGGTGAAGCGTATTCAGTTTCAATGAATAGTGATGTTGCACTACGTACTTTACTTGGAAACCGAATCCGTACACCGTTCCATCCGTTTATAAGCGCGTTGCTGTAATATCGTAATCAAAATGTTTGTTTTGGTGTCTGACAGCCTACGTGTCTACTAAGTGCTTGTTACACTTTGGATGGAGAAGTTATTGTATTGAGTAGATATTAAATCAGTCCTCTCGTCAGATATTTCAGTTTTGTTTTACTGTACACACCTTATCCACTTTTCGTTATTAAGTGCGAGTGTTTCCTGTGTTACTACACCCGAGCTTCCGATTAGGTATCTATATTTATTTAATAAAAACCGGCCAATTGCGAGTTGGACTCACGCACGAAGGGTTACGTACCATTATCTATAAAAACGGCAAAAAAATCACGTTTGTTGTATGGGAGCCCCCCTTGAAAAAATATTATAATTTATTTTTAGTATTTGTTGTTATAGCGGCAACAGAAATACATAATCTGTGAAAATTTCAACTCTCTAGCTATCGCGGTTCTTGATATACAGCCTGGTGACAGACAGACGGACGGACGGACGGACGGACAGCGAAGTCTTAGTAAAAGGGCCCCGTTTTACTCTTTGAGTACGGAACCCTAAAAACTAAAATTTAAATGAAATAAGTAGTTTTATTTTGGTGACATATTTGTTGTGACAGTCAAATTCAATTAAGTCTTCCACTTGACAAGCACGTTTTATATTAAAAGGTGTGATGACACTTCCATCTTATTTACATGGCAATGTTCAATTACAACATAATAATTTTTTTGTTCCTTAGTAGTGTCATATACGTAAACCTACCTACCTACGTAACATATGCAGTCCAGACACTATCAGTAAAAATAATGTTACTTTTATGTAATTGACAAAATAGTGTTTGAAATGATTGAAAATCATTACCGAACGAAGGGATGTTAGTATTCTTCCTGTCATTATTATTCATAGTGTCTGGAACGCAATACTTTACATGTGTATTGTACCCTCGTAAAACTATCAAAACTTTAAATACTCACAATCAAATTAAATTAATGCTAGTAAGTATTAGGTATACAGATTTGTACTTTTTTTCTGGCTCTAAAAATCAGTTTCAGATGTTGATGAATAGGGATGTAGACACTTAATGAAATAGTCAATACTGTTGTATTTTCTAGAAAAAGTATTAAAAATGTTGTCAAATGGAGAAGAAACCGGCCAAGTGCGAGTCGGGCTCGCGCACTAAGGGTTCCGTACTATTATATATAAAAAACTATTTTATTCTGTGTTTTTAGTATTTGTTGTTATAGCGGCAACATAAGTACATCATCTGTGAAAATTCCAGCTGGAACTATCACGGTATCAGTGAGATACAGCCTGGTCACAGACAGACGGACGGAGGAACAGCGGAGTCTTAGTAATAGGGTCCCGTTTTACTCTTTGAGTACGGAATCCTAAAAAGCAACGCAGATTAAATACTCCCAAAATTATAAGTGTCCAAAGTTTTAAGAGGGGGTATGTTTTGTCCCTTTTCCGCAAAACGCACCTTAATATGAAACGATTGTCATCTACTATGACGCTAGACTGCCGTGACGTCATGATCCACGAGCGTTGGCTCTCTCTAACAAGTATTATAAAAACGTTTGTAGCTTCGTATATTTTTGAGATATTTGAATGGGATTTTCGTCACTAGGCATATTTTTTTGCCTTCTTTCTTTTGGAATAATACTTTTTTTTGAGTCTATACCCCTATTATATTTTTGCACGTGAATGTACATGGAATAGGAAATTGGACACGACACTTGTATAAGCTGAATAGAGTGTCAATATGAGACTTCAATTTTGCATCCTAATTTCATTAAATGTTTCGCGTACACACCTCATCCGAGCCGAGATAATAGTGCTTAAATGAGCGCGCGATATACATTCAGATAGATCAATGGAAAAAGTATGATTCAGATATACCCTTAGATAAAACTGGAGATAAAACAGAACAATGGTATCGTTAAGTAAAACACAAGTAGGCAGTAGTTAATCAAAGACACCATCTGCTGCTCAAAGATGAAGTAGTGGGACTTTCTTAATAAGAAAGTGATTTCAAGAATTATTCTCATTCCGCAATAGGGAACTTTTAACTAGAAAACTTCGCCATATTCGTGGCAACAATGTTCGGGAAACTTATTAAACTGAGTAATAATTCATGTTTTTTATCAATTGGCGGTTTTAGTCTTTGAATGGCCCAGTTGTGGATTTTAACAAGTTGTTTTTTAACCACGTTTGGACTATTTATTTTTTTAGGGATATACCTAAGATATTATTGTGTTGCTAATGCTACCATATACCAATATATACTTATATTTCCCATGGAAATATCTTTGTAATTATACTACATTAATAATCGAGTGCTCGAGTGTGATCCAATACGCGTTTGTCAGTGAAGTATAGTAAATTTAGTATATAATGTTTACATTGACAGTAAGGCGTATAAAGTATAGTGTTCATAAGGGTTCCGTAGTCAACTTATAGTTTCGTCATGTCCATCTATTCATCTATTCGTCCATTCGCGGCCTAGCTAAGTGACCCTCCGTCTCCGTCGTTCGTTTTGCTACTGCCGGCTGCACCCCCTCTTCCCCGCGCCCCGTGCACCATGCACTGCGCCGGCGACGGAAGCCGATGATACCCGAACCAGAACGAGGCGTAGACAAATACAATACTGAGAGTGTAGGCGCCATCAGTCAGCTCGGGGTACATACAATACAATACCTCTCCTACACGTAAAGTGGGGATGTGATTTTTTCATCATTAAATTTGGAGTGGAGGGTATCGTTGGATAGCTCGTTAATAATAAATAAGTAGGAAAAGCAATTTTTTTATAAATACTATTGAAAATTACTTAGATTAAGTTGTTATTTGTGTCAACAGATGTTAAATCTAACAAGATACGTTCTTTTAAGGCTACGTAGGCTCGTGGTCTTCTCTCCCTCTCACTGAGCATTAGCGTGAGCGAGCTGGAAGTGCGTGTTCGAAAACGTGGATATCATGTTTTGTAATTTTTTGTTACGGATTTTTGTATTTTAGACCTATGTTTGTGATTTTTTTCTATCAAGCGAAAGTCAAAAACTCAGGATTCGAATAGCTGTTGTCCCTCGAGAAAGGCCTCAAGATTGCTAATTAAATTTAGGGCAGCCGTATATCATACAAACAAGAGCTACAACTTTTTAAAAAACCATTTTCTGAGCTCACGTCGCATTAAGTCCGCATACCTACATAATGTGACTGACGGATGGGCAACTACGGAACCCTACACGGCGCGTGGCCCAACCGACACGCACTTGGTCGTTCATTATTGTTATGTTCCTTATCTGCCGCCCTCTTTCGTATGCCGCGAGGGCCAGCCCCCTGCCGCCTGAATTTTAGATATCGGTCCACAATTGACGGAGAAATCGGTGAACATACATACATCAAAAAAATACATATAGTGGAAATCGGTAAAAAACGGTAAATTATAAACACAACACTGACCTTATAAATACATGACACTTTCAATCACATTTCAAAACAAAAGAGGAGAACCAACAGGTTTTAAGGTGTCAAGCATTGGGATATTTACCTTATCTACCTACAAAATAAAGTTAGGTAGGTATAAAAATTGGAAATTAAAAGCATTATGGGTAACTTTACGGTAGCTACTACCTGTCACTTTCAGGTTGAAATTGATACGTGTCGTATATTTTGCGTCTTTGGAAAACGATATCGCCGACGAAAAGTGGGGCTCCTGTATGCCACAAGATGTCGGATTGCAGCCACCAGGAAATGACTAGGAAATTGCCCCATTATGCTTGCAAATCGTGCGCTGCATTCGAATTACTTCTTTGCTTGTAATTTTCCCTGGCTTAAAAAGAGACATTAGAATAGTGAGAATGATTTGACCACGTCTGCAATGACTCTTAATGATTCTTTTGAAATTTAAAAGACACATAGAGAAAAGAAGTCTATATTCAATTATTTATCTATTTATAATAACAATACGTCTATCATTAGTCATTACAGTCTCCAACATATTGCGTTACGTGCCGACGACTTCGCAATTGCGCTTAATTTCTGATTTTCACTTACTTTTATTTCTCATAAAATGACTAAGTATTAGATATTCTTAAACGAATGATTGCGTTTATGGCGACTATTCGAATAAAAAATATTGATGCGTGAAGTTGGGTCAGTGCTGCATAGAGAATTAAACTAACCCGAATTACTTTATTTACTATATTGATGAATAATTTTCGGAATATAAGAACCTACAAATTATTAAAATCGAAGTTATTTATAACATAAGATAACGTTTTCATATCTTTGAAACTTATAAAAAAATAGAACATAAGGTCTGATTTAAAACCAGTATCGACATCTTGATTCTAAATTGCATTGGAACTTCATTGAACTGATCACAATGAGTGAGAAGGGAGCCGAGTATGAATGACAGTGTAATAAGTCCCGGTATTGGCCAATAATACACGGCAAGTCGAGGACCGGAGCGAACAAAGAGAGGGACTAAACCGACATCACCCGTTCGAGGGGGTTAAGGGTTCTCTAGCACTAATCGTCGACGAGTGCCACTTTAGAAGATTCCGAGGGTTCTTTCGACAGAACACTATTGCCAGAGAAACACGTACCGATGGTAGATAATGAATTTCCCTTAATTGGATTAACGTATTCAACCCAAGAGGTCGAACAGTAAATGTTTACTATTCCCCGTTTGGTTTAACAAAGCGGTTGACGAGGTACAAATCGTTGCCAACGGCCGCTATTCTGGTTGCACGCTATTCATTTGATGTAATCGTCAAAGCGTTCCTTATTTGTATGAATATTCAACGAAAAACGATACTGTACAAAAATTTGCTTACGGGTTTATTTGTAGCTTTTTTGAAGTTCCACCAAAGCGAAAAAATGAAGACCGTATTTCTTTGAAATAAATACGTGTAGTATATGGCTTCTTTGCTTGACAAATTTTAGTCCTTTTATGTCATGCGGACATTTGCGGTATGGAAATTTATTTTAAGAAGTTTAATGTATCAACGCTTTGAGTTTACTTTGGCGTAGGAATAATAATTACGTCCCTTTCATATTTTCTTTTGCCTTTGAAGTTGAGAAAGCAGGCAGATTATATTCATTAAATTACTCTTTTAGTCTTGTATTTTCTTTACAAAAATACGAACCTATGGTTGGAAACAATCACAATCCCTCTGAATGTTGACATCTAAATACTAACTTTAATGTTTTGTCCATTTGTCACTCTTTTATCGAATATAAATGTTAAACTAGTTGCATATTTTAAATGTAAATGTACGCCATGCGATTAAATAAATCACGATAAAATGTAACTTATTATTTTTGGAAAAAATTAAAAAATTAAAAAAAAATATTTAATAAAAAATATATTTGGGGACAATTTCATAGGCAAAGTCATCACTTTCAGTTATATTAAACTCTTATTTTTGGTCATAACATAAACGACTAACCTTATGTATGAGGCACTAGCTGAGTAGGTATTACAAATAACCCAGGAGGGGGCCACCGAAAAAAAATATAAAAAAACCGGTCATGTGCGAGTCTGACTCGTGCACCAACGGTTCCGTACAAACTTTCATACACTATTAATGGCCGTCAAGACCCCGAATTATTCTGAAAAAAATCTTAACAATACTGCCTGACTCCAGAATGCTGACTCACAGACGCATACGCACTGGTGCTATTACTAATAACTTGCAACCTGGTATGTTTGTTTTTCAGTGATAATTATTCTTGCTAATTACGATCCCACGCAAAAACCTGAGGGATTTACGGCTCCAAGACGAGAGTGGTGCCAACTAAACAGACTTCGCACTGAACATGATCGATGTGGCGAATTTATGTTTAGGTGTGGGTGGCGCTATTCTCCGAAGTGTGACTGTGGGGCATCTATACAGTCAACCTATCACATTATCCACGAGTGCCCAAAAAGGAAGTACACTGGAGATGGAAACGCAGCCCAATAAAAAAATAATATACAAAATATCTTTATTTCAGACCTTTTAGATTAGACGATCCTTAGGTAGACTTATGAACTACGTTAGTGACAATAATGATAATAACAACTTAATAAAAATAAATGTAAATGGTTCAAGCTTATTTGGCCCTCCCGATAGCCACCAATGCCATCCAATGGGTGAAGAACTTAGATATTAATTTGTAAACATGTAGACTCGCTGTCTCGCTATTATTAATGCCATACGATTGACAAAAAGTGATATTTATTCAAGTGAACCAATTTCTATCTATTTTTGTTTAAAAATAAATTTAAAGAACACTGTGATACGAATTTGAAAGAACAAAATTAAACACAGAAAGTTTTAAAATACCTACTTACCAACTTAGGTAATAAACAAATGATTCCGGAAGAATAAAAAAAACGATAGAGGTATCGTTAAAAATTGTTTTAGAATGTGTAACTCAAGCCCTTTCATATGATACCCCACTTGGCCTACTAATACTAACTACACTTTGAATCCCCCCCTCCCCCCCCACTTATCCGTCTTTTTCATAGAAACTAGTAATATATTAACGTTTTTTATTTCCTATACACGTGGATTAGCTTTGTCTACAACAGTTACTAATTTCAAATTGATAGCATTAGTCGTTCCTGATAAATTTAACGTTGTGACAGACAGGCAGACAGAGTCGCACCACCATAAGGGTTCCGTTTTTAACCGACTTCAAAAAAGGAACAGGTTATATGTTCCACTGTACTTATGTACATATTTTTTTTAAACATATGATCGCCGATTTCTCCGTCAATTGTAGACCGATTTCCAAAATTCTTTTTTTATTCGAAAGAGTAGACTCCCGATGTGGTCCCCCATTGTCACAATTTAGGATCTGATGATGGGATCCCAGGGAAATTGAGGGCAACCCTCAAATATTATAAGCACGCGTGTAGTGATTTCAGTATTTTCTATTATTACTCGTGTATTTACCCTCGGAAATCACAATTTTGGTTAAGTGGAACTGATGATGAAGATCTCAGATGACTTATGGAACTCCTCAAAAATGTAAAGTACGTCAAAGATTCTGACATGATTCCGTTGTAAAAACAACTAATGAAGTGTTAATTCTGAGATCCTTGAGGAATCGACGGAACTTCTCAAATATTATCAGCCGACATATAGCGACTTGGGTTTTTTCTGTAACAATCAACGCATTTGCTCTCGGAAAGCAGGTCATGTGGTAAATGGAAAAGAAATGTGTAAATTTTCATGTACCATGTGGCTTGGCGAAGTACTGAATTGAAGTCGGTTTAAACTTTGTTTTTAAAGTAAATTATTACTTTTTTGGTCCGGTACCCTAATAATAGCCTGTCCATCCTGACAGTCCATTCTATGCCGAGAAGATGTATACTCGAAATCTTACTGAATGATTGTATCAATCTAAATGGTACCTATAGAATCGAATAGTACTTTTTAGAAAGTCGTTGAAAAACAATAAAATATTATACATATGGGCAACCCTAATGCATACCTATGTAATTGTACATTATTTATGTGTCAGATGTCTCTAGTTTTGTTTGCATGTCGTGTTTGTATGCTCATCCTGTATATTCAGAATCGAGTTCGTGGCAGTGCTGCGTACCTAGGCTGGGACACGCAGAAGAGATGGCGGCGGATGAGCTCCTAGCGGGCCAACGACGGCGCTCACACCCTGAGGATGGTTACAGCCTTGGCGTCAGGTGGCAACAGCAGTCAATCTGTGTCTCACTTCTTCTGCAGTAATGACAAAACGAAGTACAGTACCGGTCAAAAGTTTAAGTTCACTCTTTGTTTTAGGTACAAATAAGTACTTTTGGGCAATATTTTTTTGCAGTTTGGAAGCCGAAATTTGTTTCCAAATGATCCGTTATTGTTTCCAGATTTGTTTAATTAGTTAGACACAATTCACGTACATTTCCAAACAACGCATTCCCTAAAATCTTATAGGAATGACGGCAAAGGCTGGGCCATATGGAACGTACAATGCTCAGATACAATGTTGGTTTTTAGGGAATGAGTTGTTTAGAAATCTACGTAAATTGTGTCTGACTAATCAAACACATCTCTGTAAACAATAACGGATCATTTGGAAACAAATTTCGGCTTCCGAACTGCAAAAAGTTATAGCCCAAAAGTACTAATTTGTACCTAAAACAAAGAGTGAACTTAAACTTTTGACCGGTAGTGTATGTTGAATGTGTGAAAATGAATAAATGATGAAAGTTTCGGAGACTACCATCACTACATAGAAACTATACTACTTAGTACAAATACGCGAACTTATACATTTCACAGATATTACCACTTTAATTTAGAGTAGATGAACAAAACCCTCTGTCACGGGTCATGCAAAAATCTTGAAACGTTAAAACACGTTAGAATAGACGTTTCGTTTTAACCCAACTTTTCAACTGAGACCACTACGCGGTGACTCAGTGCCATTAGTTGACTCCGGCGCAACCGTAAATTACAACAATTATAGCTGTAGTACATTTTATGCTTTTTTGGAACGGTATAGTAGTTTTTCAAGCACATGTTTACCAAGTTTCGAAAATACTATTAATAAAATATAGTTTTTTGGTATAAGAAAACAATGGGTGCGTTATTTTTCTCATTTCACGCTATTCCTACTTGGTTTACAGAAAATTGCTTTATATTTTTGTTCGGGAACAGTGAAAAAGCCGTGATTACTTCATTTCTGTACGAATTTTGAAATCATGTTACATCGGCCCTTCTTGTTAAACCCCTCTTGTTACAGCCGAAAAATATTATCCTTTCCTTCTACGGCAGTCGGGTAAAGAAACATCAATGAAGTGTTTTGATTTCCCACGCAAGTTACTGCTACGTGGCAACCTAAGTTAGTATCAATACATTATTCGTCATGTTTCCATTTTATTACAAGATCCATGTTTACAAGTTCAATAACCCCATATTGTCGGTAACCTTTCACACACGTTAGCAAACGAGAATACGTCCTAATCCCGACTTAATCCCCCGAATGACATCTGTAACATCGCGCGCGTGGCATACGTAATGTTGCCACACTTCCTCCTGAAAATTTACTAAGACTAATGAAAGCAAGTCGAACCGCCCCTGATCTGATTAGTGCCGTATGCGGCGCACGTTTCTGTTATGTACATTTGATTAAATGAATGCTTGCCGCGTCGTGATAGTGTTGCGTTTGTGGTCTAGATTTACGGGTCTCATTTGAGGAAAGGCTGTAATGAGTTCTATGTTTATTACTTAAGTAGGTATTCGTCTACGTTCAATGCCATTATTGCTAGATTACGCGTCCAAAGACTACAAAGGTTAGTCAACGCGAGGTCAATTTGGTTAGACGTTTCGCATACAACTATGATAATAACATATCGATATCATATTCTATACGTCATATCGAACTAAATAAAATTAACCACCGTTAAAATAGAACAACATACCTAAGGGAAAAGAGCATCTATTTAGAAATAAGCAGTAGGTAACCTCTTCTAACAAAATTTATAAATTTCAAATTATAAAGGAAAAAAATAAAAAATAGTTCTAACCGGCTGAGCTGTCCGAACAATCTATCTCGGCCACTAAATTTTTCAAACATTTCCCTCTTACAAGGCCTTAGGAGGTGGAGGTGTGTAGCGACATTTAAACAGAGTTGGTTAGTATCTATGCCTGCTGAGGTCGCCGATTCAAATCCGGCTCGGATCACAATAAAAAAAAATCCTTTTATTTGTAATTTGGAGAAAGGTTATGTTTATATAGGTCATATACATTGGTTTGATTCGTGTAAGATTTTATAGCAAGATTTAAACGACGCCTCTTCTTACATAAATATGTATGATAAAAACATAAATTGCAAGGACTAATATTATTTACCAATAAAAAAGACGATTTTTGTGTTTTTAATTATTTAGTATGACCGTATCGATTCCGATTTTTTAAATAGTATTTAATGTAAGCTGTAAAGTAGGTACATAATACCAGCACTGCAGCGATAAATAAAGGGAACCGAGCGAGTATTTAACATAGTTGGCCTGAACATACATTTTATCGCCATAAATTTTAAATTCCAAGCACGCATATTTTAAACTATTCCACAGACGGGTCCTTTTGATATTACTCCAAAAGACGCTACATGTTTTCCAACCTCGTTTTCTCAGCGTATCAAAAGAAATGCCCAGTTTAAAGATATTTTTGCGTCATGTGCTTAAAATGCCTAACGTTGGGAATTCGTAAATCACGTGCACACAAAAGGTAAAGCGATGCGTTATTGTCCAACCAAGCATATTCGTTGTTAGGTACTGTTGCGTTGAAAATACGTTCCTAGAGATGGCAACTATTAACCCTTTACTTTGCAAATAAAAAAAACCCTGAATACAAGCCCCGTTTGCTACACGTAGAGCAAAAAAGTGAAACAAATGGAAAAAGAGAGTCAAAAATTCTGTAGTCTATACTTTACACTACGAAGTAAAGAGTTAAATAGGGGCACAGAAGGACCGCTTTATATAAGAAGGAACTACTGTGTTAAATATACATATACATGTGTCATAATAAGCGGCACTGTACAATATTTCGACATCAATATTTCAGAGCCGTTGATTGATGATATTTTCAGTTTAAAATAGCTTGATACTTTTGTACGCTCAATGAAATTAACAAATCATCTTTTATCTACTTATTTATTTAATCGTATGGCATGTGTACATAAACGTTTCATGCATAAAAAAATATAAGTCCACATTCAGGGTCCCGAGCCCAGTAAGAGCGTCAGGTGTTAACTTATACAGATCTTCTGGAGGCCCCGAGTATGAGTGCAAAAGGCAGCGCTGTATGATGTGATACGAGTATATGTTTTGATCCTCCTCGCCACACTACTATTTACTAAGGGTAGGTTGCACAAAACCGTCTGTATCTAATTGTAACCAGTTTTCGATAAATCTGAATATCGGTATGATAATTTACTTTGAAAACAAAGTTTTAACCGACAAAAAATCAATCATCCCCTTTTTTCCTACCCTTAAGGTTAATTTTTTTTCCAAATTTATATGGGACTAACTTTGGGGTATACCCTTTCCAATAAAAAAAGAATTATCAAAATCGAACTACTCTGTAAAAAGTTATGCGTGGTCATACATAAAAAAAAATATATACGCGTCGACTTGAGAACCTCCTCCGTTTTTTTCGTCGGTTGAAAAGTTTGACAATTAAGTTTCTATGGGATGACAGGCTGCCGGCGCCATATTTAAACGTTGATCGGCCTACAGGTAATCGTAAGTGGGTGCAAAACGCCCTTATTAGTAGTTTTATTGGATATGTTTTAAAGATGCGTTTAAGATATGCAATAAGTTTTCCAAAGACTTCGAAAATAATGTGCTAAAAATACTGAACTCATGTAGAGTACCGTTGCTTGACGAAAGCACCTATCAAAACACCCCGACACTTACTCTAAAAATAAATAAAATAAATAGTGAGACAATGTCTAGAATAATTAGCAACCTAAATGAAAAAAAGAGTGCAGGTTATGACAGAATAAGAGCTAGAGATATAAAACTTATGAATAAAAATATATCACCTGTACTTACACACCTTATAAACCAGTGTATTGAGCATTCCATATATCCAGACAAACTAAAAATAGGACTAATCAGACCAATACATAAAAAAGGTAGTCTAATTGACACGAACAACTATAGGCCAATCACAATACTTCCCGTGATAGATAAATTAATTGAAAAATTTCTAGGTAAATCAATCAATGACTTTCTGTCGGGAAACGGTATAATACATGGGAAGCAGTATGGATTCCAAAAAGGAAAAAATACCACCCAACTCCTAGCTCAATTCACAGATGAAGTAAACAAACACATAAATGACAGGAAACACGTATTGACAGTTATGATTGACTTCAGCAAGGCATTTGACACCCTTGATCATGAAAAGTTGTATAATAAATTACAGCAAAATGGTATACAGGGGCCCACCCTGAATTTGATAAAAAGCTATCACAAAAATAGATACAGCTCGGTTAGCATCGCCGGAGAGCAAAGTGAGCGACACAAGTCTCTACATGGCACAGCACAAGCCTCTATAATCGGCCCAACCGAATACCTAATCTATGCCAATGATATGTGCAACATATTTAGTGAGGCATCTGTGTACCAGTTCGCTGATGATACATGTTTAATAACAGCTGATTCTAATATTAATGAGGCTGAAAGTAGTATGCAGCGCGAGTTCGATGCATTATGCAGATGGTCGCACGATGCCGGGCTATCCATAAACTACCAAAAAACTAAGATAATTCATATCCACTCACCTTATCTCAAAACAAGTACAGTTCCCAAAATTATAGCACACGAACACTCATGCCTACATGACTTGAACTCGCGTTGCAACTGCAACTGTAAACCTCTGGACGTAGTAAATCACCATACCTACCTTGGTCTGGTAATTGATAGCAAGTTTAACTGGGGCCCTCATATAGATAACGTATGCAAGAGACTAAGAGCCATTCTAAGCAACTTAAGCATACTTAAACATAAAATGCCTTACAATACACTACGACTATTGTATATGGCCATGGCTGACTCGATAATAAATTATGGAATATCTTGTTATGGAAGAACCTATAAAACTTACCTACAGCGAATATACAATATACAAATAAGAATGTTGAAAACCATTGTACCGCTCAAAATTAAATACCAGTTTAAAAGTAATTATGATAAATTATTCCAGCACTGTAAAGTATTAAATGTATTTGATAAAGCCAAAATGGCCGTTATAATAGAATATAGCCACAACCTGGATAAACTAATTAGGTATAAAAGACCCGCTCCATTTCGTGTACTAGATAAAAGTAAGAACTTCACTGTACCAAAAAGTACTAACATATATGGACAAAGAGTATGGTCCAGTCACTTACCGCATATCCTAAATAGTTTACCCAATGAGGTTATAGATATTATAGAGAATAAACCACAGAAGATCAAATGGACCCTGAAAAAGATCATGTGTGATAAGTACAATAATAGAAAATAAATAAATAAATACTGTTATGCGAACACTTATATTATATAAATAAATGTGATAGATATTAGCTAAGCTTAGCAAATAATCTCAAAAAATTGAGATTGCGCTAAGCAATTAGTAGTCATACTTGTAACAATTAAATTAATGCAATAAACAGTTTAAATTTTAAAAATTTAAAAAATAAAAAAGAAGAATCATAAATAATTGATAACATCTTCTTGGTAGATTGGTATTTGATATATTGGGAATCAAGCCATTCATATGGGTCACTATGTGTGGGATATTATCTGTCCCCTAGTGAATCCTATATCGCTAGGGGACAAATAATGTCCCGTGACCCGTTGTTAAGCGTTCATGTTTATTTCAAAGTTTAAAACACCGTAGTACTAATTCTGCGAAAGTATATTAACATCTTTTAGTATTAAAAACCACAATAATATCCATAAAAATATTACTGATAATTACGATTTGTCAAAACCGCTCAAAGTTAACTATTTCATGTGAATTTGTAGTGACTCAATTTCCCCTAGATGTCGCTGTTCTAGTGGCAAACTAGGTAACGATAGTTCACCCTAAGTTTAAGGAGTGGTTGAGACCGCTTGCATGTGTGACCTCAGACAACTGTACCTACTTATACTTATACTAATAAATTGTTGTAAAGTAGAAAGTTCAGTGTATATTTTTGGGACCCCTTGACATGGTCCTTGGAGCCGGATTATTTCGGTTTCGCGAGGATTGTACGACAGAGGGCGCCAGCTGGCACTGCTGTGGATCGCAGCTAAAAGTGCAGCGGAGCCGAGCAACGTCATCGAGCAGCAGCAGCGTGACGTCATCAACGAGGACGGCGGTGACGACGGAGTGACGTCACGAATGGTGAAGTGTGAGTGCCAGTGGACAATTGTGAGTACTTTATTATTTTATATTGAGTGATGGACTTAGAATATTTCAAAGAATTCGGACATAGCAAATTCATCAAATCAGTAGTCAGGACTTAGAATAGTTTTAAGAAAAGTGAACTGACGGGGAATCCACGCCCGATTTCTCCCAAGTTGCAAAACACTTAGAAAAATTGCGATGGAAGCACTCATCAAAGTCCAAGAAGATGCAAAGTTCAGACTTGATCGCGCATTTGAAAACTTTAAGAAGTCTCCTGAGGAGCGGCGGAATTCTGTAGACTATCTTAAGGCTAGACTGGACTTGTTAGAAGAGGTATGGACTCAGTTTTTACAGACACACACGCTGATAGTACAGGATAGTGACTCAGATGAATTACTCAAAACAAGTTATGTCGAGGATACTGTTTATGAAGACACAGAAGAATTGTACATAGAATACAAGTGTCATCTTAAGTCTCAGTTAAGCAAAGTCAGTCCTACAACTTCAGCACCGAGTGGGAAGTCTGGCGTGACCAGTAACCGGGCAGACAAAGCGGGAGATCTCATCAAATTGCCAAAGATTTCGATTCCGATGTTTTCAGGCGAATACTCGGAATGGGTTAGTTTTCGGGATCTTTTCGTCTCCCTCGTCCACAAAAATGAGTCCTTGGATAATGTCCAAAAGCTTCATTACTTAAAAAGTAATTTAACTGGAGAAGCAGAACGGTTACTTAGACATGTGCCGATAACTCAAGAAAATTATAGCACCAGTTGAGAGCAGTTGGAGAAAAGATACAACAATAAGAAATATTTATCAAACTGCATTCTAAAAAGACTGCTGAGTCAACGTAACTTAACTACAGAATCTGCAACTGCCCTGAAGGAACTGTCGGATACCACAAACGAATGTCTGCAGGCATTGACGACTTTAGGCATAAATATTAAGAGTTGGGACATTATAATAGTGCACTTAATTTGTTTAAAATTAGATAGCGAGTCGCGGAAGCAATGGGAACTCAAGTCAAGTGAATCAGGCAACGAGTTGCCAACCTATGAACAGTTCAGGTCATTTTTGGAAACAAGATTTCGCGCTTTAGAGTTCATAGATCCCAAGGTTTCTCGACCCTATCATAATAATAACACACCGAAAGGTTTCAATGCCCCTGCTCAGTCAAAGGTTCATCATGTGATGACCTTATCCTGTGCTTATTGTTCGCAAGATCATAAAATAAGTAATTGTAAAGATTTTTCTAAAATTGATACTGATGCTCGTCGTGGTTTTGTCCAGTCACATAGTCTATGCTTTAACTGTTTAGGCCCTAATCACTCAGTTTATTCATGTCGTCAATCATCTAGATGCCGAATCTGCCAAAGGAAGCATCATTCCTTACTCCATCCCAAAAATGTTACACAAACAGCTGAGTCCCAGGAAAAAACTCACTCAGTTGTAGCGAACGTAGTTGTACAAACAGCTGCGTCCCACTCATCAGCTCATGAGGTCCATGATGAGTCCACTACCAACATTAAAACCCACTTTTCGACATCATGCAGTCAGGTTTTGTTAGCAACTGCACTAGTGAATGCCACGTCGAAATCTAGTAAAATTATCACGCTTAGATGCTTACTCGACCAAGGTTCACAGGCTTTGCTGATAACGGAGTCTGCAGTCCAACTGTTAGGACTTAAGAAAATAGGGCACAAGAGCACTATATCAGGGTTAGGGAGTGACGAGAGCGCTGCTATAGCCTCTAAGTCGATGGTAAATTTAAAAATTCAATCACTCCTTGATGCCTCGTTTGAGTTAGAAGTTAGTGCCTTTGTGCTGAGCAAGCTTACGTCGGTTTTGCCGGAAAGGAGAATCGTCGTACAGTTATGGTCGGAGTTCACAAATCTTGAGTTAGCAGATCCTTCCTTCAATCAACCGAACAAAATCGACTTGCTTCTGGGAGCAGATATCTATGGTAAGATATTGCTAGAAGGAGTCATTAAGGGATCACCAGGAGCGCCAACAGCTCAGAAGACTGCCTTGGGTTGGATTCTTTCAGGTCCAATTCTGAGAGAGGAAACAACGCCACAGGACACTGTCAGAGTGAATCACGTTAACGTAAACGATAACGAACTCCTGAAACAATTTTGGGAGCTGGAAGCTGACAATAGTCTCTTGGCGTCTAAAGAAGATTACAACGAAGAAGAACGAAGATGTCAAGAAATCTACGCTGCTACTACTAAACGAGACAGTAGTGGCAGATATATTGTGAAATTGCCCTTTCGTGAAGAAAGTCCAAAATGCAAGGAAGGGAAATCCGAAGTTATAGCGACTAAACGGTTTAGTCAATTAGAAAGAAGATTTGATAAAGACCCTCAATTAAAGGCGCGTTATACGGAAGTGATGAAAGAGTACCAAGATCTTGGTCATATCGAAATAGTACCAAAGGAAGAACAAAACAAACCAGGAGCCGTGTACTTACCTCACCACGCCGTTATAAGAGAAGATAAGAGCACATCAAAGCTCCGAGTAGTTTTCGATGCTTCGTGCCCGGGAACGAACGGTGTGTCCTTGAATCAAGACCTGTTAGTTGGTCCACAGCTGCATCAAGACTTAAGCCACATTCTGCTACGTTGGCGTTGTTTCCCGATCAGTCTTGTGTCCGACATAGTTAAGATGTACCGGCAGGTAAGGGTCTACCAAGAAGACGCTGAATACCAGCGTATTTTATGGCGAAACAACAATAACGAGCCTATAAACCATTTTAGACTCCTGAGAGTCACTTTTGGAACCGCAGCTGCACCCTATCTTGCCGTTCGAACTCTCCACCAGGTAGCATACGACCACGGAGAGGCCTATCAGCAGACAGACAGAGTGCTCATGGATTTTTATATGGACGACCTCTTGTCAGGTTGTGACACTGTGGAAGAAGGAGAACAGATATACAGAGAGTTAAACGAACTACTAAGTAAAGCAGGCTTTGAGCTGCAAAAATGGGCTAGGAATGACGAACAACTAATGAACATTGTCAGTCACAATGAAGAAGATAGCGATGCCAATGTTCAGCTCAAGCTGGACACAGTAATGAAGGTGTTGGGTCTAACCTGGAATAAGAGGGCGGATACGTTTGAGTATGCAGTTCAATTACCACCGCTTCAGGTTCCCATAACCAAAAGACGGATGATCTCCGACATATGCCGGTTGTTCGACCCGCTTGGTTGGCTCGCGCCAGTCATTATTCGAGCAAAAATCTATATACAAAAGCTGTGGCTAACCGGGATTGACTGGGACGATGAGGTTCCACCACAGCTGATTCTTGAATGGCTGAGCTTTAGAGAAACCCTAACCCAAATTGCAAAGTTCAGCATTCCAAGATGGATACACTTTGAGAAGAGCAGTAAAACTATTGAACTGCAAGGCTTTTGCGACGCCTCTAGTGAAGCGTATGCCGCTGTGATATATTTACGGACTATCAGCGAGGACGGCACCGCTCATGTCTATTAGTTACGGCAAAAACTAAAGTAGCACCGATAAAACAAGTTTCAATTCCACTTACTAAACCAGTGCTACTTACTAAACTTTTAATGGAGATTTCGCACGTATTAAAAATAGACAAATCAAGTATCCACGCATGGACTGCTTCAACTATTGTGTTATCATGGCTGAACAGTAGACCCAATAGATGGAACACGTTTGTGGCTAACAGAGTGGCAGAAATTCTTACATCACTGGAGCCACATCAATGGTCACATGTTCCATTTAAGGAAAACCCTGCTGATTGTGCATCCAGGGGTACGAACTGCATACACGACGAACATCTCTGGAAGGAAGGTCCAGAGTGGCTGAAAGAGAATGTTATCACTTATAAGAAGGGTACATATCATGAAACGGATTTGGAAAGTAAACCCAGTAAAATATGTTTCGTAAATACCTGTAATCCATATGAATGCTTGAACATCATTGACAGATTCTCCAATCTCAGGCGGCTGATTCGAGTTGTAGCTTACTGCAAAAGATGGTTCAGAAGATGCATTCAAAAAGAAGCAATAGAAGCATGGCTTACCACTAAGGAAATCCAAGAAAGCTTAGTGACATGCATTATACTAGTCCAAAGCAGCTGTTTTGAAGCGGAGATCGTTAACCTGAAAAACGGAAAAGAAATTATGAAAAGTAGCAAACTTACCTCGTTGAATCCTTATGTTGATGCTGCAGTTATCTTGAGAGTGGGTGGACGCCTCCAACATGCTCAGATGAGTGAGCAAATGAAGCACCCGATTATTATTCCAGAGAAGTCGCATTTCACAGATCTGCTCATATCTGATGCACATGAGAGAACATTGCACGGTGGTCCTGGTATGATGCTCACTTACCTGAGATCCAAATACTTCATTCTGGGAATCAAAAATTTAGTGAGGTACTACGCAAGGAAGTGTGTGATATGCATTCGGTATGCAGCCGCTTCCAATCATCCTTTAATGGGACAACTGCCTGCTGCAAGAGGGTTGGTAAATCGGCCATTCCGTCATAGTGGAGTGGATTATGCAGGCCCAATCAACATCCGAACTTCCAAGGGCAGAGGCCACCACTCTTACAAGGGCTACATATGCCTGTTCATTTGCATGTCTACTCGCGCAATCAACCTCGAAGCCGTAAGTGACATGACATCGCAGGGCTTTCTAGCGGCGTTTAAACGGTTTGTGGCTAGGCGTGGCCATTGTTCCGACTTATGGAGTGACAATGGCACCAACTTTGTGGGAGCCGCTCGTGAGTTGAAGCAGCTTTTTGCTGAAGAACAATCTAGTATTGCAACTGAGATAGCCAATCAACTAGCAACAAACAACACAACCTGGCATTTCATACCCCCTCATGCGCCTAATTTTGATGTGCTTTGGGAAGCCGGGATAAAGTCGACCAAACACCACCTCAAAAGAATGATAGGTAACTCGACCCTAACCTTCGAGGAAATGATTACAGTTCTAGCTCAGATAGAAGCCTGCCTCAACTCAAGGCCAATAGCTAAAGGCACTGACGATGCTCCTGAGGCATTAACACCAGGTCACTTTTTGGTATCGGAACCTCTTGTGTTGGTACCTGACTCCAGTTATGAATCAGCTACCGTCAGCAGCTTAAGAAGATGGCAACTGACTCAAAAACTCGTTCAAGACTTTTGGCGCCGTTGGTGGAGTGAGTATCTAACGCAATTCTACCACAGATACAAGTGGGCTCATCAAACTCCTGAGCCATGTGTGGGGGACGTAGTTTTGGTCAAGGAAGATGCTCTGCCTCCATCTAGATGGTTGTATGGTGTTATAGTACAAAAACATCCAGGTGCAGACAACATCACACGAGTGGTCAGTTTAAAATGTAAAGATTCTATTATGAAGAGAGCTGTAAATAAACTTTGTTTTTTGCCAGTGAATTAAGTCACTGATATTCAATTATGTTTAAGTTAATTTAATTAACACTGTTCCTTATATAGTTTACATGGTTGAATGTCAACCTATCATGTGTTTTTATGTGTAAATTTTAAGTTTTGCACCTTTGTTTTTTATATACATGTCATGGCGGGCAGTTTTAAGGACAATTGTCTCATTTGGTCCTTGGCGGGCGGAATGTTAAGCGTTCATGTTTATGTCAAAGTTTAAAACACCGTAGTACTAATTCTGCGAAAGTATATTAACATCTTTTAGTATTAAAAACCACAATAATATCCATAAAAATATTACTGATAATTACGATTTGTCAAAACCGCTCAAAGTTAACTATTTCATGTGAATTTGTAGTGACTCAATTTCCCCCTAGATGTCGCTGTTCTAGTGGCAAACTAGGTAACAATAGTTCACCCTAAGTTTAAGGAGTGGTTGAGACCGCTTGCATGTGTGACCTCAGACAACTGTACCTACTTATACTTATACTAATAAATAGTTGTAAAGTAGAAAGTTCAGTGTATATTTTTGGGACCCCTTGACACCCGTGTTGCCAGCGACGTCAGACGAAATCGCGTTACTGCACATGTCTGGCAAAATTACGCAACACGAGATTTCATAGTTACATACACCACAGAACAGGTACTGTACCTATACTACCTCTACCTATTGCCATATTGCTGAAAATTGCGTCAATGAACTTTATAATAATACCACAAAATTCATCATAAATCATGTTTATGTTTTAACTTGTTTTGTGTACAATAAAGTGCTTACATACATACATTACAATTAAATAGGTAATAGTGAGTAAAGCCGCGATTTTGTTGGGAGCCCGTTGGACCCAATAACTTATCAAAATGTCAGCAACTAAATACATAAATTTTTAACCCCCGACGCAAAAAGAGGGGTGTTATAAGTTTGAAGTGTCTGTGTGTCTGTCTGTCTGTGTGTCTGTCTGTCTGTGGCATCGTAGCTCCTAAACGAATGGACCGATCTTGAAGCGGTTTTTTTTGTCCAAAAGCTGACGTGATCGAGGTGGTTTTTAGCTACGTTTCAATAAAATCGGTTCAGCCGTTTTGAGGTATTGAAGTTTGAAATGAAAATGTCGGGGCTTTTCAACTTTTCTAAGTTTTAGTTATTTTAATATGCCTACTTGTTTATCAACATGGTACCTGGCAGATCTTTTTAGGCCGGCCTAATTAGTTAGGTGTAGTTGAAGAAGTACAATTTGCACCGTTTCCTCGAACAAATTGTATGGCGAATCGGTGCAAATTATATTTCGTCAACCATACATTTATTCGAAATGTTTATTAGCCACGTATTGTTTTTGTACGTACCTTTAGGAAACTATATGATGATGTATTTCTGTTGCCGTTATAACAACAAATACAAAAACACAGAATAAAATAAATATTTAAGAGGGCTCCCATTCAACAAACGTGATTTTTTTGCCGTTTTTCTAGATAATGGTACGGTACCCTTCGTGCGCGAGTCCGACTCGCACTTGGCCGGTTTTTATATTTTGATGTCTTGTAATGTTAACCCTTTACCTACGGGGCCTTGAATCACTCCGTCATCGCTCAATACGGGCATGTTTTGGCGAGAGTCAGTGGTTAGGCATAACTTCACTTACTTGTAACTTTTTAAGTATTACAGCTACACAGTTGAAATTTCACACAGACAATAAGTATAATGTGTTTAATCAATAAATAATCACTTAGAGTAATAATATGCACTATTTTTTCTGATATCAAGCAATATATCAGTCACTAAGAAATTGCAGATTTTTAAGTTACAACTCGCGGATTTCACATGTTTAAGTTTAAGTACATTAGTTTATAGTATATTTAACACAAATAAACACTTAAATAACGATAATTATAAAAATAATGCATAAATATCAATCACTAAAATTGAGACTCCAAACACTCCCACGCCGTACTCTAACAAAAACACTAATGTCCGCCATATTGAGTTCAATTATTTGCACGTCTGCAGTACGGGTGTCAACCCCAGTTGCCACCAAAAAAGCGGTCATTTTTATAAATATGTTTATTTCAGAGCCATCTACCGACACATTTTGATATTTTTTTCTTTGTATCTGTACTAATCCCAATGCACAATGTGACCGCTATTACTAAGACACAAGGTTTTGTTTTGATTTAAAAAAATATTGAACATGACCATTACTTCGATCAACTATAGTTGCCACCCGTACTGCAGCGGTGTTGCCGTACTGACAACTCTGGTTGACACCCGTAGGTAAAGGGTTAAGTGTGACTGTTTGTTTCTTATGTCATGACGTCAACGGCAACACGTGTCTCCGGATATTTGTCTCCTAGTGAATACCTGCCTTTAGAATATCGTTAGGCATCACATGTAACTACGTTAAGTAGTACCTACCCCTAATTAGCCAGCAAACCTTACCTATAATATTGTGTTCGCTTTTGTCAATTATGTAAAACATTACTTAATAAAAAATGCTACGAAACAAAATACAGCATGAATAACTTAACTATAAATGGCGCTCGAATCAGAAATAAACGTGGCAGCAACAACGATGTGCGACCGTCGTTTCTACCTGTCACTCATATTATTTAGCATTGAATTGATATAAAATATGGAAGTTGCAATACATTAAGAGATTCGAAGTATCACTTTATTGAATCATGACTTTGTTATCCATTGCCAAAGTGACGTCAATGAATTACTTGTTAAAAGCACCCATTATGTAAAGTTGTGAAAATAACAAAACAATGAGAAACTGTTTGTTTTCCTTGGTTTAAAAGATATGAAAAATTTGATTAATCCTTATACTGGATGAATAAAAATATACTTATCAAGTAATAAGTCTGTAACGAATTCTATGTCTATTAATCTTTTATGTTTGTACATTGAATAGGTATACATTTACTAATTTATAGTGAGCAACTTGGCTAAGTGGTCGCTAACCGGCGAAACGACCCTAGTGCCCTGCCCTTGTGCTTAGCTTGGCTCGTCTTGGCGAGGGCACTACCGTGCCCCCAGATTTGCAAGTCATATCCTATCCTATACTATTAAACGAGCAATATTTGCATATATATATTTGCAATCACGTTCTCGGAAACGGCTCTAACGATTTCAATGAAATTTGGAATGTAGGTGGTTACGGGGGCGAGAAGTCGATCTAGCTAGGTCTCATGTCCGGAAAAAATAATTTTCTCTGTTTTTTCTCAATTTTCACCCGAGCAGAGCTCGGTCTTCCAGGGACTTGTACATAATTCTAGGATAGGGGTAGAGGGAACATTATATCGTGACGTCGGGTGACGATCGTCTATCCGGCATTGCTATTGGTCGCGATATGTGTGACGCGATATATGCGGTTCCGATGATAGTCAATAGATGTCCCTATAGGTATCGTCCGGAACAATTACGAACAAACAGAAAGGCAATTAGTACTGTTTCTATTGCCCCCAATTTAGAACTGAATTACTTGTTAAAAGCACCCATTATTTTAAGTTGTGAAAATAACAAGACAATGAGAAACTGTTTGTTTTCCTTGGTTTAAAAGATATGAAAATATGATTAATCCTTATACTGGATGAATAAAAATATACTAATCAAGTAATAAGTCTGTAACGAAATAATATAAATACCTACAGATAAGATGAATAATAATCCATTCTGCGAGTTGATAATAGGGCAGATAATCAAATATTTGTTCATTACATCATAAAACATAAAAGCATTTAATAGTTCATTATTGCCGTGGCCGAGAAGGAAGCAATTGCAGGCTGAGTATTTGTTTAAACGGACGAGCTTGCGAGTCCGTTTAATTATAATACGAAGCCTGCAATTGCCATTCCGGCTGAGGCTAATATAGTGCTTTTCTCAAAAATGGAGGAATAAAAAAGACTAAATTTAAATCAAGCTTTATTATCAAAAACAAATTGAGGATACCGCAAATTACATAAAATTAAACGTCATAATATATTTTTCTCAAACATGCAAATGGCGCATGCAATTAAATATTCTCTTTACGTTCCTTATAATAGTATTTAGACTCGGAAGTATCTTTTTTCGGGCGCAGCACCACGAGGCGGCCTGAAATGGGATTTCATACAAATTTTCACGCCTAGGCCTGCAAAGTAACTTTCTTTTGTTTCAACGTCCAACCTCATACAGACTGCAGCGTCAAATATGGCGGCAGGTTTTACGAACAGCTGATTTTAATTTTTAAATTTATTTCATTGCATATTTGAGAAAAGCACTATACATGCCTTAGCGTGAAAACGGATTCCCGGCCTCGTGTCTCTATCCGGCCTCGCTACGCTCTGTTTGTTTCTTATATTTTCCCGGCCTCTGATGTAATGTACTATTTTTAAACAGAATCACAAGTGTATTGTTTCACCGAAAAACGCAAACTATTTGAGACTCATACAAAAATGTCGCTTTTGCAACCGAAAAATACGAGTTGATTTGAAGCCGAATACGAACTGTGCCGTCTTTTATATGCCAGTTTCTGCTTTTTAAAAAGTTTGGTACTCGACAAATAAAGGAATTTATATGTAACATTCCAGGCGGCCTGCAATATTTTTAATTTTTTAATTTTGATCTGGCCTTAAACTATATATACACTCTACTTTCCAATATACATATTGGAAGGTAAAGTGTATAGTTTCGTCGCTACATGTAGCGAGTTATGTTCACTTTGCGGGCCATTTTTGAGAAAAAATATATACCAAATTGTAAATGTGATAACATACCGCGCTAAACTAATATTACGAATATCGACATAGTGACGTTTATTTTACTTGAGCATGCATAATGTCTGCATAACGCAGAATCAACATGTGCAATGGTGTTAAATTAACACAGCGTGTATTTTGGTCGAGACATTTCAGTAAATTAATATAGCCTACGATTTCCGTGCATCATATCACGTTTTACTGACAATTACTGTCTCATCGGTGTTACAATGCAGTCGTTATGTTCGTTTAAACGATTTTATATGTGTCATAATTTATTTCACGTGATAATGGTTCTGGAATATGCGAAGAAAGCAATACGACGGTTTTATGACAGTTTTCGTCTGGTGAAATAGCTAAAAGGTTTCCTATTATCAGTGAAAGCCTGAAAATTGTTTAAGTATATTATTTATTTGTGATGCGTAATAAGTATATGTCGGAGTTTCACTCCACAATCATCGCCTATCGTGACGTGTTATTATTTTTCATATCTCATGCTCTGAAAGTTGGTCATTGTTGTTCAAAAAAGTGTGCAGAAAGTGGTACGTTTCTGCTCTAGTGCAGAAAAGTAGTCTATTCAAATTGGTCCTCGCCTTAGGTATAAGCAGTATGCGGGAACTTATTCTAATAAATATCAATACTTACCCCGCCACTGACGAAGATAGGTAAATAATTAAATTCTTACTAGTTCATGGAATTTATTTTATTAAATATAAAATAAGTTTATGTTGTAAATTCATTACTTTTATTTTAGCTAAATATTCACTAGGCTCATGGTGACAAATGGAGTACACTCACAAACCTTTTTTTTTATCTTAAAGTTGTGCATGCGTGCTAAGGCAGAAATGCATACAGCCAACTTTCAACTAAATACTACTAATAAATACAAATAGTATGAAAATGAGAGCGAGTAAGAGATATTTCTTTCTCGCTCTCATTTATGGGTGCGGCGCATGAAGGTAGCGGTGCGGTGGGGTAGTCTGTTACAGCTTTAAACGATGGCGACGTTTTTAGAAGAAGAAAAAATATGCTATTTAAGGCACCGATTAATTCAACGAAAACGCGCGTAATAAAAGTTTACGTCCTTGAAAAAAGTTAAAGGGCGGGGAAGCCAAACTAGTGCGAACTTTTGTATTGTAAGACGGATTTAATTTAAATAAATTTTCGCGATTAAAATGAGTTCATCCAGTGATTTTGAAACCGACTTAACGCCTGATTTAATCAGAACAGAAGCCGACTATCGTGGAAGGCCTTTTACCGCAAATTTCAAAAGAAAGATATATGAAATCATATACGATTTTATAAAATGGCGGTCCGCAAAGAAAATAAATCTTATTTCAGTGATTTATCGAAGAAATTAAAAATATCAACGCTGTGGAGTATATATGCAATGCTTAAAACAACTTTAAGCACCAAATATGACGTGACAGTAAGCTGACATCGTTTCTACAAAGGCAGGTGGATGGTTTTAAAAGCAAAAAGTCCAAGATTTTTACTGCAAATGAGGTAAAAACCTTCTTAAATTAAGCTGCTGTTGGTGTTTATTTGGCAACATAGGTAATAAAATAATCATATTATATTTTGTAAATGTTACTAAATTTCTATAGAAATCGTAAAAAAGATGTTTTTGACAAATACCTACGTAAATTGTAAATAAGTTTGTCCTAATTACAATTGTTTAGTTTTCAGGTGGCGCTAATTTTTGGTATATAACGTGAATATTCCAGACAAAAATACTACATTTACATGCGCAAATTGCTCTTATTTTCCATTGATTTCAAGTAATTGTACCCATAGTTTGAATAAACATTAAACATATTGTAAAATTTTCCTTTCGTGGTTTTTTTTTACTTTCCTCGTATTCGATATTAAAACTATCTCGAACTAATAAGCGCTCTCACTTCGTTCGAGCGCCAAAATATCTCATCAAAATTAGGTGCCTTTCAGCCCTTGGTTAACAATCTACTATTGTCGCCCACGTGTGAAATTACCCTCAAATCTGGAACTTGATGAAAATACGAGTCACGTGCAAATACGAGTGTGGAATAGTCGTCATATCAATATATAGTTCACGTAATAAACTTCACGTTAAAGATATAAGGATGTACGTTTTGAAAATGTGTCCGTCTGGAATCGGTTATTGGTATTCAATTAACTTGAGTACCTAAGTCAGAGTTGGTGATAAGTTACAGATTAACTATTGCAAGATCGTCTACTATGTTACCTAAGAGGGTTGCGTTATTTATCCATGACAATAAACTTTGTAACTTGCCAAGCAATTAGAAAAATCCCGTATGATATTTAGGGAAAGGCGCATTTGTTTATATGTATAAATGTGTATTTAAAATGATCGCACAAGGAAGGGCTTTCAAACTCAAGTACCAATAGTTGCGTGTGTACTGTATACTTATACAGTCTTGCACAGTTTCATAAAAGTGCCCATTGTGGTTGAGGAACAAAATTGACATAGTGGGTATTTAACATAGAGTGACGCTGCCTACGAAGCTGAAGGTTCTGAGTTCGAATCCCAGTAACGGCAATTATTTGTGTGATGAGCATGAATATTTGTTCCTGAGTCATGGATGTTTTCTATGTATTTAAGTATTTATTTATCTATATAAGTATGTTTATCGTCGTCTAGCTTAGTTTGGGACTAGGTCGATATGTGTAAGATTGTCCGCATATATTATTATTATTATTATTTGTATGTTTTTTCCATATCTCGGGACCACACACCACAGAGGCCATTTAAAACAAAAACAATCTAAAGCGAGGGATACACATGGCGGGTACCATCTCCGACCGCACAACATGATACAACTGGTGATGGTCCCCGCCAGGTGCAAAGACTATTGCAGTGCAGCACTGTGACTGCGATGGAAACTAAGGTCATGGGTTATTGGGTTGATGGTGCGTGGACTGGAACATGGGTTATGGAAGGAGACCAGCGGACACCTGCCGTGACAATCAGTCTCAAAATTGTAAAAACGCATGAGCATTAGAACTCCCCTGTTCCCTATAAGACATGTTTACCTAGTTTAGGGCACAGGACACCGTTCCTAGGCTTATCTAAAAACAGTGCACTCTATCTATCATGATGTATTACTTAAATAAGCTGATGTACTGATTCTACAATAAATATATGTTCATTTTCATTTTCAATCAAGATAAGTTTACATGTCAATAAATCTAACAGACTTTTCCTAATTTGCCCGGTTAGAGCATTTCCATATATTATTATTTTAAGATTTAAAGTAATTTCGTGTCTGTAAAACTTTTTTTACAGTGTTTTTTATCCGTCTCACCAATGGCCGATTGACATTTCGTATTTTTTATTGCGATTAGTATTAATTTTGTTTCAATGCATTTATTCCATATTTCCTCGCAAATGTGATGAAAAACGTTGCGTGTTACAAACTCGAGCCAATACTCTCGTTCGTTAAAAACGACTTACCAACCTCGTGGCACAATGTACAATTTCAACACATTTGCTCGTAACGTGCCTCTTATTACGTTGCTTTTAGGCTCATAATCCTGGGTATTAAACACGCGTGTTTTATAACATTACGACATTCGTGTTTTATGGTTATATATCCCGATTAAGATATGTTGGCACCTTGCAGCCAGGTGTATGTATGAATACGATGCATTCTTAAATTAATCGGGTTGTTCCGTTTTTTTTTTAATTTTCGGCAAATGGATTCTTACTCGACTAAACAAATTAAATCCTTTTTTTTTAATTAATTGATTATTTCTACTTGGATATGATATAGAAACGTTTCATTTAGTAAAACTATTTACTTGTAACAACATTTTGCATGAATTTATATTGAATAAGAAAATATTTATTTTATTTTGTATTGGCTGTTTAGAGATTTCATCTAAATCTCGCTTTAACACAATGCAAGACCACTGCACGGACTTTACGAAAAAAAATTTTGCGCGCCCTTATAGGTAATATCACAACTATTTGTAAGTATTGTTAACGCGTGTTTGGTTTGGTTGACTCGTGGTGAATAGAAAAGTGATAAATTAAATTGACGCCACTTAAAATTCTTGGCGATATACAATATGTGACTAAAAACCTGTTGCCATTAACTAAAGAAAATTACTTAGACGCCTATAATGTTTTTATCTTATGAAAATGATGTTTCCTCGCAAATGTGTTGAAAAACGTCGCATGAATCGCGTGAGCTTGGATAATTGCATCCTCGGCTCTCTTATCACGCTCATCTGCGGCTCGCGTGAACAATTCCGCCTGGGATGTAATTATCAACATAGCTCACTTCTATTAAGATGTACTATTTATTAATAGGGGTGTAGACACCAAATAAAATGACCAATAATGATGAATTTTCTAGAAAAAGGATAAAAATATTGTCAAATGGACAAAAAAGTAAAGCAGGGGATTATATAATCACAAAGTTACAAGTGTCCAAAGTTTTAAAAGGGGGTATATTCTGTCCCTTTTCCGCAAAGCGCACCTTCATATGAAACGATTGTCATTTACTATGACGCTCGGGGATCGTGACGTCACGATCCACGAGCGTTGTCTTCCTTTAACAAGCAATATTAAAACGGTTGTAGCTTTGTAATTTTTTGTGATACGTTAATGGGATTTTCGTCACTGGGCATATTATTTTACCTTTTTTTTTTGGAGTAATAATAAATATTTAGTCTACACCCCTATTATTAATAATCGCCTAAAACTTCCAGTGGCGTCAATTTTATTCAACTTTTTATTTTGACCACGATTCTACATACATGTTTGATAAGTAGTAATGAAACAAGCATCAACAATGTTTACAAATAGGTATTTATGAATTAAATAATGGAGCGCATTTTGTTTTTTGAGGTACGTGCAGGACCTGGTTTAAAGCGAGGTTCAGTAGAAATCTCGAAACAGACACGAAAATAAAATTGATAATTTCGTATTCAATACAATTTCATAAAAAACGTATGAATTTTTCTCAAATTTATTTATTAAACGACGGATTGTGGACTCTACATGACGGCCATGAATCTTCAAATTATTATTTCTGGACATGTAATCGCGAAAATGCAATAAGTGAGTCGATTGCGACAAAACTTGTAAGTTCTTATATATTTTCGCTTATTTGTGTATTTCATACAAGTTTTGGATCCGTATTTGCCCAATATATAATAGTTGAAGAAATACTGCACTCTAGGTTTTAATCATAATTACGTATGGCCTACATACATTGGACGCGGAAGGCGAACAGAGCACTGATTTTGATAAGAGCATTGATGATGATTTTTTTACAAGTTCTACGAGTTTTAGAAGCTTGTAGCGTTCCATAGTAAATGTCACGGCTAATTATGTATTCCCGCCAAATTTGACAGCTATGGCTTTACTAAGATGGCCGGTATACGCTAGCAAAGTTTGAGCGTCCTTAATGCAAAACCCTTTAGTAGCGTAATACGCTAATCCGATTGTGTTTTTATTTACTATTTTCTATATTAGTAAGTTTACGACAACACTGAGACAGACCATGACCATTATGACAACTGGAATCGCAGCCCAGTAATCTCACATAGTATAGCTACGATGCTCAAGAAAACTTAATCAAAACGTTTCCAATGTAATTTCAAGATTCTGGCGAACCTCAATTACTTACAGTAACAAACTAACGAGTGCGTAACAGAGATATTAGTTAGAAACTAATTAAATTAAATTTGTCCCGACAAAAGTTTTACATATCAGGGAAACGCCTTTCTTAAAGCACTTTGTCACACTTAATACCTGAGAGAATAGAGAGGTCCCGCGTAACTTGTTTAAGGCAGAAGATCTTTTGGGGATTGTTAATACTCAACATCAAAACCATTTTTAGGGATCCGTACTCAAAGAGTAAAACGGGACCCTATTACTAAGACTTCGATGTCCGTCCGTCCGTCCGTCCGTCAGTCTGTCACCAGGCTGTATCTCAAGAATGAAGAGAGTGTAGCTAGAGAGTTGAAATTTTCAGCGGACCCCGAACTCCTTTAGGGCACAACCGGGAATAACGCTAGGATGATGATGATGATGATGATGTATTACTGTTGCCGCTATAACAACAAATACTAAAAACAAAATAAAATAAATATTCAAGGGGGGCTCCCATGCAACAAACGTGTTTTTTTACTGTTTTTATAGATAATGGTACGGAACCCTTCGTGCGCGAGTCCGACTCGCACTTGGCTGGTTTTTTAATAACATTAGACTTTTTGTTGGTCTAATGAAGACCCAAAGTACATAATCTGACACTAAAACCTAATGTTGGGTCTTGAAGTCATTTTGATTTGCATTCAAATTGGCGTATTTAATATTCCAAAGATCACTAATAAAATTCTTGAGTATGTTATTTTTAATTTTATTCAAATCATACTTAAGGTGCTGGAAGACACACACACACTCACTCACACACTCACTAACACACACACACACACACACACACACACACACACACACACACACACACACACACACACACACACACACACACACACACACACACACACACACACACACACACACACACACACACACAGTACACACACTCTAACGGCGTCGGCGGCGTCGCTAGAACGCTCCTATTTATTTTGTTAGATTTTCCCTATCATGTTACATTCGCTTGAATGCTCATTACAAGTGAATGGTAATGTCTATCAGCACCTTTATAATAGGCATTGCTATAAACAATAAAATCTATAAAATACTTAAACAATAGAACATGTATAACACTCAGGCTTTGTGTACACACATATTTAAATTACTACATTGCTAGGAATCTCTTTTTTTAAATGTCAGAATGTGACAATCAAAAATAAAGCAAAAGAAACTTGAACCGAATGCCGTGCCTTGTCAGTGCTTGAATTGTATCTATTTAATCCAAGCCCCGGCATCCTTCTAAACTTCACTCATTGCTCCAGTAAAGCGGTCGTTGCAAATTAGATGGTCTTTGTAGAAACTTCTCTCTGTCTTGTCACGTGATCTTGCAGGGATTTCATATGATATTCAGTGTAAAAATAATTAAGTATTTAGTACACAGTGAAGGGTTTATTTTAATGGTTGGCCGGTCACACATTGATTAGTACACATGAAAAGTCCAACACAGCAGCACCTATTTCTGCATTCAAATTAAAACTAGTTGAGAGAGCGTAAACATCATATAAAAGTCATATTAATAGGAATCAAATTTACCTCTATGTAACTCCCAACAGAAAGCGACCCTTAGCGTTGACATTGCTTCCCGTATGTGACCGTCATATACGGGACGAGTCAAACTGCACTAAACACTTAAGCTTCCGATCCCGAGACCAACGCAAATGCCTTGGGACTTTGGGACTTAGGAATTAATCAGAGGCAAAACAAAACCGCTTACGCTTACGAACGTTTTCAATTTGTTGTTGCTAGAATTGAAAATGTGTGTGTTATAGCATTAAAAAAAATGCTTCGTTCAATCTGCATAGTAACATTTTTTAATACCAATAGTTTTTGGGTTAAACACTTTCGGTTGGTTCTCCATTAAAAAAATGCTACGATTCTGTTTTTCCACTTGTTCATTGTTGTAGGTAATGCTTGATAAATGGTATTGCAAAAAAGCCATAGGTAATAAAATAAAATATTTGTTGATGTTATTTCTGGATCAGTCTTCGAAAGTGAAGTAGAATTGCTGTCCGGTAGGTACAGTTAAGTCCTTTTGGACTCCATGATTGGCTCGTAAAGAAAGCGCCGAAGCGATATATTTAATTTGTCATTTTTAAAGTTAAATAAATATAAACAAATTGAAATACAAAATGAAAGCCATGAAATGGGGTCATTACCTCTAACAAAAAAAATGAAGGTGAAAAAAGTCGAGGCGTGAGCGAGTTAAGTATCTACCATCCAAGTGGATACTTACCATGATATTGGTTACGTTTGTACCGCAACGAAAAGGATGGCAGTTAATGTTTGTTTTAGCCGTTTCCCATGCAGAAGTTCGATTCTAAATTCGTTTGCTTGGGTTTGTGTCGAAAGTTCTTTACATTTAATTTATAGAATAAATTTATTTTAGAATAACAACAGGCATATACATCACATGAGGCATATATCTAAAAAAGGAATCTAGTGTTGCTTCAAAAAAAGAGTCCACTTAGCATGAGTCGTGACACAGAGTGCAATGACGCTGATTTTCAGTGGATCCGATAAGATAAAACTAACTTATTAACCTATCTAAGAGTATTATAACCTAAGAGTATACTGACTGTACGGTATACAGAGATAATTGCAGTGTAAAAAGTGTATTGCTCACGCTATGTCCAGCGAAAACCAAACCAAAACCCGAGTTGCAAGTACTATATTAATATCCTAATTAAAATTCTTAGCACAGACACGTATTGTGTCGCAGAGACGCAGATCAGCTAGACCACAGAATAAGTAACAATACTAGACCAAATAAAAAAATTGCTTTAGTAGGTGGAGTTTAAACCTTTTTTTTAATTGTAAACAGGGAAGGAGACTCTTATTGTTCGTGGGATATTATTCCAGCAACGTGTGGCAGCGTAACGTAAGCTGCCACGGAAACTAGCTGACCTGCATAGTGGACGGGGGCTTGTCTAACATTCATACGGGAAAATAACAATTTGTCGTAGATTTGGAATTGTTAATAGTAAGCAACCCTCCTATAGGTCTATTAACATTTCCAAATAATAAAGAAGAGAGATGAAGTGTTCTTCGGGCATCCAATTTAAGCAATTTACTGTTGTTTAAATATGGCGTGACATGAGCTCGGTGTGGAATCGGAAAACAAAATCTAGCACAGGCGTTGTGAACCCTTTGTATCAGCAGTTCTGTACGTGATAACAGACAGTCTCCAGTCGTGTCCGCGTAGTTAAGCTTTGATAGAATAAGTGAGTCACATAGTTTAATACGCATGTCAGAGTTAAGTAATCACGAATTCTATATAAGACTTTAAGGCGAAAGAAACAATTTCGATCCTTGTTTCTTTTTACCGTCGTTTATATACATTTTGTTCAGTGAGAGACAAATGAAAAACCGTATTTACATAATTTAATATTACAAAGCGTAAGCCGCTCGTTGCTGATATTGTTTTAATTGATTTCCTACCATGAAAGATCATAATCCCTTCGATAGTAGGTAATGCTGCAAAACATACAATATCAAAGATAATTATTTGTGTACCTATAATTTGTTTACTACGAAACTTAATAGCTATTTCCATCTACTTTTAACATCAATGTCATAACATCGCGAAGTATAATCTCAGATTTTCGTTGTTAAAAAGAGTTATGTATATTACCCGTCGTGGTATGTGGCTATTTATTACCGTTACCACTGCACCCCGATTTAGAGCCGTCTACACAAGATTTGTTGTTTGGGCAATTTAACCGGTATAACCTCACTATTAATGTCTGTACGTCGGTAAGATACGTCTTGTCTTACCTTAATGGCTTTAAAATGTTGTCTTTGTAAATTGAACTACAAAGTAAAGGTAAGTTGTACCCGGACTTTTCTAAATGATTACTTCTACAGGCTCCCGGAGTTTGCCTTTATAAATGGTTCTTGTTACGTTATGCTATTTTTAATGAACCCCATTTCAAAATGAGTTTTAATAAAATAAATTATATGAGTTATTATTCTATCATTGATTGCTTCATCTTTTTCTGTAATTTTATATAACACTCATAAACAATTTAATAAAAAACACTCCGTGAAATCGAGATGCCGATATTGTATGTCCGGATTTTCAGAATTACGGTTATAAAAGTTGAAAATTATTAAAAAATATTATTGGAAAGCAATTAATTTGAGGCTTGGCCGGCGCTCGCGGTGCGGTGCCAACGTGCGTGAAATTCCCGACAAATGGCCCACGTCATTTAATTCTGCTGATCTCATGTTTGTGCTCTGCGCCATTTTAAAATTGAATTTTGGTGTTACGTTGACTTTCAAACGTAGCAGTTAATTTTTTATTTTTATATAAAAGTATAGGCTTTATAGCGGGATCGAGTATCACTAAATAATTTGAAACTTAATAAATATGACCATGATGAATAAAATTGCCGTCGACGTAGTAAATAATGATTTTCCATCAGGAAAACTCGGAAATACGACTCCTAGATCCGAAGTGTCAATCAACTACCGATAAATTGATTAGTAATTTATGTCGTTCAAAATAATTAATTGTAATTAAGGAACGAAACCTTTTTCATCCTCAAATACAACAATTTTTTTCTAGAAAATACAGGAATATGTTAAAACATTATTCACTACATTAGTAAAATTATATTTGTGCACTTAAATCTCTCCACTTTGCTCCTTCATTTTATTTTCTAAATATTTTATGAAACTTTTTAAAAAAGATAGTTGAATGTATTGTAGTACTTATTTTAGAATAATCAAGAAAGTAATGTATATGTTGTTATCCTGCAACAAAATATGTAAATTATGCAAGGTTGCGCGTCTAATAGAGATAGCTGTAGGTACCTACTTCCCCACAAGAGGCACTTAGCTGAGAAGCAAGCACATCTCTGGTGGATGCACAGCACAGTATTAGGTTTGAATTTACGGTAAAACTGTCATTTAATTCAATTGTTTTCCTTTTGCAAAGCTTTTCGAAATTATATAGGTACTTCAGTTACTCGCTCACTAGAAGCTAGTAAAAAACTGTTTTGAAGTTGCTAGTTTCCTTGTAGAGAATTCGTTCATCTTGCTTGTTTTTAGTTAATAGAAGACGAATACTATACCTACCAACTTCTGCGGTAAATGCTCCTGTGCTATGGGTCAGGATAGCTTATATAATTTGTTCACTCCCTAGACGGTAACGTTTACTTGCTGAAAGTTACCAGGAAGTTACTGATGTTTAAATACTGAGTTATTACTTCTACCCAATTTGGCTTTTTTAATGTTTTAATTTAAATTCTCCTTTAGGATATATATATTTTAAATAAAACTATGGGTAGATTGTCCACAGTATAAAAAAATATAAAATATATATTTACCACCTACCAGGTAATTAAAAAAAATGCCTATAAAAATAATTATACATGTTTTATAATATTTGAGTAATTGTTACGCTTACGATTCCTTTAAAACGCTAAAAGTATTTTCCAACCTAAGGACACAGTCGGATTGAGAAACTCTTTCTCTAATTGGAATATTATATTAATCATATTTAAAATAAGGTAAACGACCAAGTGCCCGACACTGTCCTAATACATGACACTTTCGATCTGAAGTCAAAACAATAGAGGTGAACAATAGGTGTCAACTATTAAGTAGGCAATAAATTGTCGAGCGTTGGGACGTTTAACTTACGTCGTACCCACTCAAGTTTTGCGTTGAGATGATTATATTGTGCTTAGAGTACCGGGCTAGTAGGCGGTGCGGAGCCGGTACGGTGTTAGTGAGCTGTCAACTGTCAGAGTCAAATCAGTACAAGTACTTGCTAGTCCGCTATTTATTCCAATCAGGGGTTCCTGAGATGATTTGTCCGCGCAATATAATACTGTGCAAATAGACATTATATCGACATGTAAGGATGTCTGTGCGATATCAGAGGGCGCAGCGTGGTTGCCATTTTATCACTTATCGTTGTCAATAAGGCATCCGTCACTCTCGTACTCGCATAGTTGTCGGAACGTGACGGATGTCTTATCCACAGCGATAGGTAAGTGATGCCCTTGCCAGACAAATAATTAACTACTTTGGTAACGGTTACCCGCAACCAAAGGAATTCAAGGTGCTCCCGGCGAACTGCATCATCCGCTTTGTGGAAATGATGGAGCAAGCCTGGGAGCAGTTATAAAGGAGAGGGCAAATGCACAAAAGATCCCACTGGGTCGAAGTGCATCCGAAAGGGCCCTCACCTAGATAAGATAAGATAAGTGATAAAATTTCCATTAGCACGGTACGCCAGTAAGCTGTCGGTAAAGTACAAGATACAGCGGCCATACGTTATTTAAAGCAATTCAAAAACTCGAAAGCCTGTGGTTACGTATGTAAACCAACTGTTTCATATTGTAGTACCTTCTACGTCATATTCAACAAACGGGCGGATCTTCAACGAAGCATAACCTACATCCTGTTTAACATTAAATTGAATTTGAAATCTCTGAATACAGTATATTACTTAAATTATTAACGTGCTCCCGTGACAACGTGTATAGGGATATTAAATTTGTAGTTGGCTGCGTACATGTAAGTACATGATGTTAATGCAAAAAACAATGGTTTACATATATTTATTCATTTATTTATTTAGGAGATAACACAGAAACATGCATGAAAAGGATATACAAGTTTAGATAAGATAATTAAGTACATATACATCTTTCCTAAAACGTTTCTCACTAAGAACATAGAAAACCTAAACTAAAAGTAGGTAGTAACATTGTGAAAAAGATTTACATTGTTGACGATATTTGACTTATTGATGAACAAGCCTTAACAATGTGGATAAATACAATTAAGCTTATATAAAAAAGAAAGGTAAAATGAAAATCAGAGTTACTTAAAGTTTATGTAAATTTTAAATGGCTGTCTTGAACTGGGCGGGAGACTTAGATAGAACGTCATTGTCATTGAAGTTTCTATTGTAGTGGTTACAAAGTCCGTAAATGGGTGCACGTTTTCCAGCATTAGTCTTAGTTTTAGGGAGACTGAATAGGTGTTTACACCATAATTGCAAAAGGTGCTATATTTCGCAATGGCATCATACAGAATGTCCCGTAAACCGAGCTAAATACCTCTCAGAATATTGAAATAGGTTTAGTAAAATTGCCTTAGTGTTTGAGATAATAAAATGGGGAATGGATGAAAATTTTAGAATTGCCTGATATTTTTTTTGGTGTTCGGAATAACCTTCCTTAACACCGGAAAAAAATTGCAGACTTTTCAGGTGCGCCAATTATTTTTGAAAAATATAAACAGTTTCCTCACTTGCGTTTTGGGTTTAGGACGGCGACTGAGACATTTTCCTTGATTCGTCCCATATTACAAAAAGTATCTCAAAAATCCGTGGTAAACTGATACTGGCAATGATATTAACAGCTGCAGCAGCTATATTTGTCATTGCCAGGGTCAGATATTCAAAATATTTTTTGTAATATGAGACGGATCAAAGAAAGTGTCTCATTCGCCGTCCTAACCCCAAAACGTAAGTGATGAAACTGTTTATATTTTTCAAAAATAATTGACGCCGCTGAAAAGTCTGCAACTTTTTTCTGGTGCTAAGGAAGGTTATTCCTATCATCAAAAAAAAATCAGGCATTTCTAAAATTTTCATCCATTCCCCATTATCATTTTTGTAAAAATCTATTTTCTCCCTTCAGTTTTTTGATTGCAAAAGCTACAAAATTTGTTTATTTTTAATCTTTTTTTTGTTAAATAGTCCTTAAAAGCAAGGCTTTCACACGGTATTGTTTTTGATAATCAATTGTTCTTAGCTGAAAAACGACTTAAGAGCTACTTGTTAGATTATTCAGTCTCATCACCTGAATTTGGACCATATACGTGAAATAAAATACTACACTAAAGTGGCATTATGCAACACAAGTACCTCCATCGAATGACGTTTTTAAAATTGTATACTTAAGACTTACTAAATTGCCCAATAATATAAGAGATTATCGCTATTGAACTGCTAAAGGACCTTATAATTACTGAGCATTATTCTAGCAAGACTTATGAATTGAAATAACATTGACAACTTGAATTAAGTGGTGGTAATTGACCAAAATAATTAAATTAAGTGCTCTAATTGTTTACCGCCTGCAGAAATGCAAGCACGACATCTTTTCAGAAATACTCGGTTAATTTGAAACGTTTGTTCGAATTACAAAAATGCCAATACTAGTATAATTATGTAAAAGTAAGGCCTTTTGACTAAACCAGAAATTAAATATTCCGAGAGTCCACGGATTATCCTCGGTTTACGGGACACCCTGTATAATAATTTTAGCAAATCACTATCGTTAGTAAATACTATGATAAATTTATTAACTATTTTAAATTTATATATAATATATGTATATTGAACTTCAGCACAATTCTTTTTTTTTTTTGACGGTGTGAAAATGCATTACGCATACACCCTGCCCAGGGGAAGGCCTTACGGGTTTTATGTGGGACTCTCTCCTCCCGAAACCCCCTCTGCTAGGCAGTGTCTTCTTTCTTTCTTTCTTTCTTTCATGGGATCTCAAGCATTCTACCACGACGTCACTAAAAACATACCTAGACGGACTTACCCGGACTGGTACGTTACAATATAACAAAACCAGCAAACATATAGGTAGGTACGCAGTGTATACCTACACATTTCACAGGCATCTTCATAGGTTCAGGGGACCGATTTTTGACTTTCGAGCGCTCGACTTTTTCACTCGAAAGCTGACAAAAATGATGAAATGCTGTTTTGAAATAGCGATAAGTAATTGAAAAACGAGTGGTTTTGACCACTCGTATTCAATTATATTGGTAGAAAGTAAATGCCAGCAATTTTGACACTACTATCGTATTTCCTTTTATTTAATTTTCGAGCGCTCGAAAGTCAAAAATCGGCCCCCTGGAGGTATCTCAACGGGCACAAATATCAATACTTTCACTGTTTGTGCAATGGGTTTTGGATATGAATGCCTCCATTAAAGGTGTGATGATACTTTTTATTTGACTGATCACTAAGTACTTAAAATTACACGCATGAATGACAATCCTTGGTGTAATTTCGACATTTTAAAATATTTGACTTAAACTGTGTATTTTTGATATTCATCATTAGAGGGCGGAGTACCGGTGGCAAATTTCATACAAAAGGTATGAAGTCGTTTTTATAATTATTATTTTAGGCTTGAATAATAAAATTATTCATTTACCTAATGTACTTAGTATGGCACCTACTCGTAAATTGGAAGTAAGTACTTAAGATTTATTTTCATAAATCGATTTCAGGAACACCTAAATGTTATGTCGTAAATGTTTTGGGTTATTTTTCAATTTATTTTAACAAAGTCACCATTCATCGATATAATATTTTTTACCATAATTATGCAACCTTTCTTTTCAAAAAGTTACTAATATACAAATTTATTAGTAGAGGGCGGAGTACCGGTGGCAAATTTAACACTTAATGTATGGAGTCGCCTAAGTATTCTTATGATTAAATAAATAACGAATAAATGATTAATTTTGCATAATAATTTTTAGGAACTTATAGAAATTATCTTACGAGCATACACATATAATATAATATGTTGTTAATATCTATAATACATAATAATATGTTTTCTTATCAAAACATTATCATTAGGTACTAAATACTAGACTAAGAAGTTATACCTGCCAAACGATATATTATTTTCAAGACCATTCAATTACAATTGAGGACTGGAATTATGTGTTCGAGGTCCTCCTCACAATCTACACTTAAGTGCGTATCCATGTTATAAAATGATTGGACTATGGCCACATGTTCCTGGTTTTTCGGAGTGAATCGGTTTCTTAATTTATTGAAGATCCATTTATGAGTGGAAAACGATCGCTCTACATCTACCGATGTCATGGTTGCATGTTTAAGGACTAGTTTATAATTTTCCATTGTAATCATATTCCTTAATTAGTCAGCACCTGGGTTTCTATCTAGAACCAATTCGAGTATATTTCGCACGTTTTCACTTCCTTGGAGGCCTAAAATACTCCTCACTATATCTATTACCAGAAAACTTTCTTCTATTGGAATTTTAGTGCATTCAAATTTTTCTATCGATTCTTGTATAATTTCGTAACAATTTTTTATAAAGCTTAACTCGTTTTTTAAATTTTCATTTTCAAACAACTTCTGGGCTTTTCTAATGGCAATAGCTTTTTTACTGTTCTTTACTGTCAAAATGTCTATCCTAGTAAAAACTTCCATTTAACCAGGTGCCCCAACGAGTGATAATGGGTTCCGGCGGTAAAGGCACATTCTGCGCATGGTCCTTGAAAAATCGGACGCGGTGTGGTGATTTAAAAAAAATCTTCTTGACATTAGATATTAAAGAATTGACCAATTTATGGTTAGATCTTATCTGCTCCGCGACTCTATTTAGTCCATGAGCGAAACAAGTTAGGTACGTGTCGTACTTTAGTGTACTTTTTCTTCAAAATCTTGCCGGCAGCAAGCATGTACGCTGCGCTATCCGAACAGAATATTAAAAGTTTGTTCATATTATCTGTAAAATTATCCTCCCACAAAAAATCAAGCTTTCGTCAACCACCGCTGCAATTGAGTTCGCGTTTACAGTACTAACGACTTTACACGCTAACAAATATGGCCTTTGTAAAGCATCAGCAAGTGATTTTATAATTACATTTATTACTACGCAATTACCGAAATTATCAAGAGTCTCATCCACCGCAAGCCATAAATTGGAATCGAAAAATGTGTTTCGTATTTGCTTGACGGTCGCATTGTATATTCTGGTAAGATAGTATTTTCTCAAAACACTTTCTTCGGGAAGTTTTACGCCTTTATCTGAGTATTTTCCAAAGAACTTTAAATTCTGGATGGTTAACTCTTTTCCATGGGATGTTACACGCTACAAGGAAAACGCATAAATCATAGGCAAAGGTGCCATTTTGGTTTCCACAGTGAATTTGGTGTTGTTTACTGTTAACGTGTTTTTCGACATTATATTTTTTAAACTGCTTTAAATCCACTGAGCAAGAAATACAGTGAATGCTACATTCTTCTTCATTATATATAAGATTTTCGTACGGTTCTATCATCCGCAGAATTGTTGCTTCACATGGCTTATTCATCTTGATATTTTTCGGTTTTAAATATTTAGCCGACGCAATAATAATTCAGATAATATAGATGTAAAGCAGCTGTCTAAATTGACAATGTCAAATAATTAGTTTCTAAATGTCTCCTAACATCATAAACTTCAAATTAAAGGAAACTGCTTTAAACAAAATAAGTAATTCATCATAAACATTAAATAATCGACACAAATTTTGAAATAATTTGTTTCATCTCTGGTTGGTAAATGTATTTTTGTATACATGCACAATGTTGACTTTGTATGCCACTATTTAAATATTTTAGGAAAAATCTAATAACGTTAGGAGGAAGAGAGGAATAATAAATATAATGCAATATCGAACTGATGTTGATATAACATTATTTGCTCATACTCATAATACTGTCAAGAATCGATAGTAAAATTTGCCGCGTCACTCGGGCCTACAGTGTACAATTGTTACCATTAAATATACTACCTACGTACCTATACGTACTACCTAGAATCTAGCAAATATTTAATTTCATTACATTACCCTAAATAACTATGACGCCTCTGTTCGGTTTATTCATCTTAACAACTAGGTCTATATCAATTTTAAATACGGATGACTAAAAACAAAACATTTATAAAGTACGGAATTTTTTATTTGAATTTGCTATAGATTATGACACTAATAAATTTCATTATTACTTGATGCAAAAAACTTATCGGGTTCATTCGGAAATACGGAAACAACCGATGGAGATGTATATTGTTAGACGGCGAGTATGACAGGGATAGATAGCGTATACATTATTCACAAACTATCTCACTCCTCACCAATCATCCCTAGTATATTATATTGACATCTAGATTCGTAACAAATACACGTAATCGAAGTTCGGACTGATATTGGTCTTAGTGGGCGAGTTGTGGTATCTTTGTGAAGTCCAGCTTCCCGCGATGACGTCACAGCTATAATTTTATACCTACTGAGTACCTAATTTCATTGTCACCGAAGGTCAGTTTATACTGGATGAACCAGCGTAACATGACACGCAAGACGTATATTATAATTTTTTCATTTGTAAATATAATTAAAAGTATTATGGTGGCATAATATTGATAATTTTCCCGCCATCGACACACAATTACTTTGGTTATATTTTACACTAGAAAGAGTTGTCGTAAAAAGAACTCAAAATTTGTATACCGCCTTAAAATTTAATGACCTTTCCAATGATACCACACACTTTCCTTACAATCCAAAAAAAATATGGTGTAACCCCTTATTGCCCTCAAAACTGTCCCTTAAATTGGGGTTTACTTCTTTTTTTGCTATATCTATACCAAATTTCAGCTTCCTATGCCACACGGTCTTCGAGAAAACTGGCTGTGACCGACGGACAGCCTCCCAGTGATCGCATAAGTGTTCCGTTGGACCATAGATATATAAAGTAAAGATAGGCCCAACCCGCACGAGTAATTCGTCCAATGCGGTGGCCCTAAACTAGCACTGGAGGGCCACCGTGCCTTAGTCTATGGCAGGACGCCGTACCGTTCAGCTGTCAGAGTGTGTCAGAGCCGACTGTCTCAAAATGCCCATTTGCGCCGTAAAATGGTGCAAAAATTATGATACAAAAAATACATGGGATATCGTATCATCGGAAAGTATCGGCAATTTCTTTTTTACCGCTTAGTAACACATTTTCAAAATAATTATTTGGTTACCTAGCGCCATTACGTTTTGTTAGTTCGCAACGGCTAGTCAATCAAAAGTAACCTTGTAAGGGCGTCATTTTTATACTGGTGTATGAACCATTGACTATGGACATTGTTTGATAATATATAGCTATACATTTGATTGTTATTGTTTCTTATACATATCTTCTACTAATGTAGGTAAGTTGCAGTAGCGGCGCGTGAGAATTTTCATTGGACAACCCGGAGCAACAAGAAGGGCTGTTTTTTAATGATTTACGAGTTTGGTAATATATAAGAAATTTTAGGCAAGCCGGTGGGAATCGGCTTGTATGGGCGCTCCGCCACTGGTAAGTAGATGCGTAAGAATAATGTACAAAAGAAAGTCGTTTGAAATGTATTTATTTGAACACTTACTTTAATATTTTCAACTTTAACGAGTCGATTCGTCGTTCATTGTTTGACGAAGAGACAAATCGTCGGGTGACAAGCAAAACCTCGTATCTCGGTACGTAGTCGATATCGAGATACGACCTTTGATTTAAGTAGGTATTTATTACTTAGTGAGTTTTGCTTGTCACCCGACAACATAATGTCATGTTATTAGGTTGGCTCTTATTCTATCATTTGCCACATTGTAAATTGGTGTGCAACTAAGAATAAATATTTGTGTTGTAATTTTTTTTTAATCTTTTTTTAAGGAGCTTAGTCGTTAAACGATAATGTCGCTCCATACGTCCGCTAGTGGAGATACAGCTATCTAATGCACAATTTGTAGGTCTTATAAAATGATTTCGCTTGCGCTGACTCAGGATCAGCCAGCGCCGCGTTACAAAATCTGGTGTGGTAGGTAGTGCGATGGGACTCCCCCCGTACACATTCCATTATGATGTGGTATACGTACTCTATTACCCGGCAGTTAGCACAGTAAGGGTTGGTAACTTTGTAATTATTGTGAGCCTTTGTGGCCTAAGTCACTAAATTGCGCCCGAGATTTTGTCCGTGTGGTTTTCTATCATTTGGAGAAAGTAGTGTTTATGTGTATTAAAATCTTACATTTGTTACGGAAAAATCCTCTACCGCATCCCTGACAAAATTTCGTGACAAACCGTTCTTTTGAGCCGTAAAAGCAAATAGGTCGTCGTCTAGTACCCATAGTACAAGCTTTGCTTAGTTTGGGACTAGGTTGATTTGTGTAAGATTGTCCGCAAATATTTATTTATATATTTTTTATTTATTATATACACACTCACTTTCACATTTATAATTACGTATTTATTACATAGGTACCGCTATCTCTATGTGATGTTTACATCAACCACTGCCAGCCACTTCATTAATATTGAGAAAAGTCCCCCTTACAAGGTTACTCCGGCCACCCGAACGTGTGGTACGCAGTCCGTACAACAGATGGCGCCACTCATTTTTAATAAGGATAGATGTCAAGCGAATTGTTCGGACGGGCGTATCTTTACTTTATAAATCTATGCGTTGGACCAATTTTGGTACGGAACAATAAAAAGCATTCAGCATGTAATGTGTTACAGGATTTAAACTCTAAGTGGAACGAGTGGCGATATAAATACCACATTTGCCATATATTTTATAAATGAAACCGCATCAGGGCATACGGCTTACAATAATTATCAATAAGATACCTTCATGAAAATTACTCGTGGCAACAGTATCTATCTCTTTGTTATAGTTAATAAGAATAAGAATAATTTATTGAAAATCCTTATTGCTAATGTTGACAATGTCTTTGCGTATTAATACATAGTACAAACATAATTACATGCATCTGAACTAGGATGATCATGTGTCTCAGACAAAGATAATAACTACAAACTAATTAGTGAAGTTATTGGAATACAGAACATAGTAACTTATATCTAGATATTTAAATTAAAACATTTAAGCATGAATATGCTATTATCAAAATCGCCTATCAAATTTACGTTAGGTATACATAATTATCAGCATCTGCAATTGCGTTAGAGTAAACTTGAAACCGTATATAGATTCCAAAAAAATAACGTCAATATAATAAATTAAAATGAAACAAACTGACACCGACAAATTGAAACCTCTCCAAATGATGGACGTAGCAAAAAACTATTAGCTACGCCCATCAGCAAATTTAGTTAGGTATGTATCTAATTTACTGATATTGTCAAAACATGCACTGTAAAAGTTAATAAAGTTATTTCACCTCTCCAGATTCATGAATAACCAGGCGTCGCATTACCTACAGGATGTCGTCCTGTTAACGAGCACAAGCAAATAACTTCTCATATACTGAGGCTAGAGGCAGACCATATTAGTAAGACCCCTTTGTACGTAGAACAGTGCTGGCCCAAGTTACATGTAATTACGTAACTAAACGCGTAAGTTAAAGTGTCAGTAAATCTTTTTATAACGGATTTGTTACAGGGATTTTTCATCTACTAGCACACCGACTATCTTTTTTAGGGTTCCGTAGCCAAATGGCGAAAAACGGAACCCTTATAGATTCGTCATGTCCGTCTGTCTGTCTGTCCGTCCGTATGTCACAGCCACTTTTTTTCCGAAACTATAAGAGCTATACTGTTGAAACTTGGTAAGTAGATGTATACTGTGAACCGCATTAAGATTTTCACACAAAAATTGAAAAAAAAACATTAAGTTTTAGGGGTCCCCATACTCAGAACTGAAACTCAAAAAAATTTTTTTCATCAAACCCATACGTGTGGGGTATCTATGGATACGTCTTCAAAAATGATATTGAGGTTTTTAACGTGATTTTTTTCTAAACTGAATAGTTTGCGCGAGAGACACTTCCAAAGTGGTAAATGTGTGTCCCCCCCCCCGCTGTAACTTCTAAAATAAGAGAATGATAAAACTAAAAAAAATATATGATGTACATTACCATGTAAACTTCCACCGAAAATTAGTTTGAACGAGATCTAATAAGTAGTTTTTTTTAATACGTCATAAATCGTAAACCGCAATTTATTTCACGGAACCCTTCATGTGCGAGTCCGACTCGCACTTGGCCGCTTTTTTTCATTGTATTATCTCAGCAGTCTAATGCTTATATTTATAAACGTCCATAAAACTTAATTCATTAAAATAAGATTAAAATTCGTTAGTTCGTATCTGTCCCATTGATAGGTATGTTTGTGAGAAAAGCACAGTAAACAAAAATTTGTTAAGTTTTATGAATAGGGTATAACTATTATTGAATGTTCAAACTCAATAACACTCGATACGTTGAAATGATTGGTGAGACAGCGATGATGGTTATACATACAAACATACTATCACGCCTTTATCCCTGAATGGGGTAGGCAGAGCACATGAAACTTGTGTTCCAGTGCCACTTTTAGCATAAATGGGGGTATAAAAGATCGACAAAATGTGATAGGTTGCTAGCCCATCGCCCACAACACACTCAACCCTGCTCCCTTAGTCGACTCTTACGACTCTTTATGATTATAATTTTATTACATTTTCTGTTTATTTCGTATGAAGTTATTAGGAATAAAACTTTTAATGTCCCGTTAAGTAACTTTATAAAAGTAAGCGTTGATTGCTTGCTGACAAAATTCAATAAGTAGATGCAAGCAACTGGAAACAGTAAACAGGTCCCCGCTGTCATAGCATGCGGTTTCCGCGCATATTTGCCAGGAGCCCCGTGCCTGTTATTAATAAAGCTACTTAGATTAAAAACTACTTTCATGTACGCTAGCCTAATGGGCAAAGCTATAATCAAGCTAATTTGATGCATAACACAACTTCCAGGTTGTTAACAGTAACTCACTTTGTAACTCTAAAACTACTTTTAAGCTGGGTTGCTGAAGCTTCACATTTATAGATCTAATACAAAAGTATAGTCGGACTTGCGCACGATGCGTTTCGTACCCTTAGCTATAAAAACTATTTTATTCTGTGTTTTTAGTATTTTTTGTTATAGCGGCATCAGAAATACATAATCTGTAAAAATTTCACGGTATCAGTGAGATACAGCCTGGTGACAGACAGACGGACGGACGGACGGACGGACGGACGGACGGACGGACGGACGGACGGACGGACGGACTGACGGACAGACGGACGGACGGACGGACAGCGGAGTCATAGTAATAGGGTCCCGTTTTACTCTTCGAGTACGGAACCCTAAAAAGCGACTACAGAGAGACCTAAATGACCTGAATAGAACGTGCAATATGTATAAGTAGCATACCTAAATTTTTATTCCTACTGAAGTAGAATGTCCGATAAACAATTCATTCACTACTGAAATTCAGGAAAATTGAATCGATCGCTCTAAATGTTGAGTTATCTACGACTCAAACGTCGACGTCTCCCACGAAAGCTCTTCGCGGTTTAAGTGGCTTTAAATTAAACTGAAGAGTAGGCAATTATTATGCATAACTGGTACCGGGTCTTCAATCGTTCGCCGAGCTAATAGTGCGTCCGTAATTGACTTCCATTGGTTACCCTTTGTTCTGACTTACTGTAATTAACTAACGAGTTATTCCGAATTTAAGCAAAAGTCAACATCCCATTCAACTCTGCCGCTTGCAATCTTCATTAGGAAAGACTCATGTATTTCTTATAGTGGTGGAAGGTAGTGTACATAAATTGTCCTATATAAATGAAATAAAAACACTTGCGGGGGTCTTAAAGTGTTCAATTTAAATTTTAATACATACATTTAAAAAATCAGTCTGATCCCCGAAGTTTTGCTATCACGACTGAGTCCCTAACTTATCGTTTTATTAACTCTTTTTCGTCCGAAAGACTTTACAAGTTTCTTGCTAACGTAAATAAACCCTGCTTAATATAAACGATTTCCGCGTTTCCGCAGAGGCGGAAAATATATATTAGAGAATATGGAAACGTGCATCGACCGGGCTTATTATATACTGCGTATCTAATATTTAGACAACAAACATTCCTTCTATGGTGTAAGAAACGGCCATGTTTTCTGCGAGGCGTGCTGTCAGGCGAGTATGAAAACGCCACATTAAGGCCTCCACACACCAGTCACGGGCGCGAGTCGGGCGCGGGCCCGCGCAAGTTGTAAACCATTGAAACTACACTTCAAACACACATCGAACGCGGGTCCGCCGCGGGCCCGCGGGCCCGCGTTCGGTTTGTGTTTGTAGTGAAGTTTCAATGTTTTACAACTTGCGCGGGCCCGCGCTCGACCCGCGCCCGACCCGCGCCCGCGACCGGTGTGTGGATGCCTTAAGAGTTGCGCGTTATCCGACGCGGGCCCCGCACCGCCGATCTCCCCGTTTATCCATGCATACGGCCTCGTACACCATTTAAATAGTTATATCTAACAGATTTTTTGATCTAGAACATGAGGTTGGTTCTGAATTTCTTAATTTGTTTGAATATTTTTCCTAACATTATTAAGCTGAAGGCTACTAACGGGGGTATTCAGGCGACGAATAGGGGAGTCACCATCAGATAATATGATGGTCAGCTGCGAATATATTGAATGAGCAGTCCCCGACCAAACAGCGGCAGGGTTATCAGGATGTAGTGGGTAATCTTGTAGGAGAGGCTTCTCTATGAATAATTGCAATATAATGAGGATTCTGTGACTTGGCGGGTAATAAAACAAACTTCAGGTGTCAGGTAGCAGTGGCACTAGTAATACAAGGAGAACTGGGATAAAACATCTGGAGGGGCTTTTGTTCAGATATCACGGAACGAGACACACTCGGTTCGTAAACATCGGTGTGGAAGGCAAGAGGGAAACCACCACACTTATACAGTCCCTAAATTGTAGTAATACTGTAGAACTAGCTACCCGCGCGGCTCCGCCGCATATACAAAGAATCTAGGCGGAGCGACGGTATTAAATATAGCACATACTTAATCCTGTAGGGCCATTCTACATATCCCTTATATTCCCCCCGAGATCCCTTATAGGGATAAGTTCGCCTTTGTACCTAGTTTACTTAATCTTACATATCATGTTTATGTTTTAACCTGTTTTGTGTACAATAAAGTTGTCGCGAAGATCGCGAATCCGTCAAGACCGTGTCGTGTAGCGACACCTTTATATCTGTACATAATCTCCACTTATAATAAATCTCTAAATTAAAAAAAGAATCAGCCAGTTTGAAACTAAGCTTTGCGCGGTACGAATGTTCTCAGCATCCCATGAACGGAAAAATATGAAACATTTTATATAGGTACATTATTATTCTAGCTGCAACTTAGGATAGTTTTTATCCGACTGCGACAGTTAATTAATTTTCCGAAATATACGACTTCATTTAATTTTTCATTTATTTTTATTGAAATCAAACGCTGCTCCAACTGTCAGCTATAAGAAACGTCAAATTTTCGTCAAAATGGCGGAATTGCTTTGCCTTTCACTTATTAATAATTTAAATCCCGTCTACGATAGACCTTTACGAGACAAATGCTAAAATATAAACCATAAAAAAATATTCGATTCTGATATGAGAACTTATATGCGCAAATGTCGTTTTATGTCGTAATTTCAATAAATGAAATCAACAAATTTGAACAATATAATTAACACGAATTTGTTTTTTTTGAATGACAATGGCACGCGCTCGGCGCATTCAGCCAAAGTACCTGGGGACCGATTTTTGACTTTCGAGCGCTCGACTCTTTCACTCGAAAACTGTCAGAAACGATGAAATACTATTTTTGAAATCCGAGCGATAGAAAATTCAAAAACGAGTGGTATTGACCACTCGTATTCAATTCTATCGGTAGAAAATAAGTGCCGACAATTTGGACACTTCACTTGTATTTAATTTTGGACTGACAATGAACTTAGAAAGAGATAAATAAAGATTAATATATTTTATATTATTTTTCTACCGAATTTTGTGAACTTAGTCTTTTGGCGGGTTTGTTTTAAAATTAAATAATTTAACTTGTCTGTCTCTCTCTCTCTCTCTCTCTCTCTTTGCACAGGTTAAAAAGAGACAGAGATATAGTAATATGTAAAGGCCTGGCAATGATTCACAACAACTCGCTATACTTAGAATGAAAAGTATGAATTGCTGTCTCATTCTAACTAAAGAAAGTTGTTGTGACAAATTGTATCATTTGTAATTTGTATTAAGCCGGGTCCGCTGCACCAATGTTTTCCATGTTTTTAAACAACTAACATGTTTCCGTCAGTTTCGGCAAACAAATAGGGTATTATTTTGATTGGCAAAACATGTTTGACGTTTAAAAACCACGAAAACATGGCGCAGCGGACGCGGCTTTACTTTTATAACAGACGGGAAACGAAACGTTTCGTTTACTAGGTATTATTTACTACGTTCTTAGTTTTTTCTGTTATGTAACGCATAAAACACAAAAAAAACACTTAAACATTAATATTTTAGCCTAAAATAGACCTTCTAATGATGTTTTATTTTTATTCCATGTGTAGAATACAATTTTAAATAACCAGTACTTATCGAATTTCTGCGTACAACAAAGCGCAAAAGTATAAATAGCCAAACCACTAGCTTTCGAGTGATGAATGTCAAAAATACCTATTATTGGGTTCATGCGAAAATAATCGTGACAAATTTTCGCATGCGATTATTTTCTACCGCTCGCTTTTGATTTCGAGCGCTCGAAAGTCAAAAATCGGTCCCCTGCGGCGCTACCACGAAAACCGATACTCAATGTTCATATATTTGCATCCCTGTCACTCGAGTATGGTTAGTGCGATAGAGATAGAGATACCCGAATATTTTCGAATTCCGAAGTTCGTGGTTATAGCTCAGGAATCGAAAATATGGTAAATAATCATAATGTATTTTCTCGAAAAAGAATTTAAAATAAATATAGTCAAATGAAGAAAAAAACAAAGCAAGAAGTTATATAGGTAATGATTAAGTTATAAGAGTCCAAAGTTTTAAGAGGGGGTATGTTCTGTCCCTTTTCCGCAAAACGCACCTTCATATGAAACGATTATTTTTTACTATGACGCTCGAGTTTATTGACGTCACAGTCCCTCATCGTTTTCTCACTCTAACAAGCGACATTAAAACGGATGTAGCTTCATAATTTTTTGAGATATTTGAATGGGAGTTTCATTATCTTCTATCTATTTATACATAATAAATGCCTATGTCCTGACTGACTTATTCACTCACTCACTCACTCATCAACGCACAGCCGAAACTACTAATCTTAGAGAGTTGATTTTTGCAGAGTATGTTGCTTTTATAACGTGGGCTAGGGATAAAAAGGGATTTTTGAAAATTCTACCCCTAAAAGGGGAAAATAGGGGTGCAAAGTTTGTATGGGAGAACCTTTTTTTTTTGAGCTATAGACTTAAACTTTGTAGAAAAATTACTTATTAGAATACAAATGAAACACTTTCAGCGTTTTGGAAAATTCCACCCCTACGGGGGTAAAATAGGGGTGCAAGGTTTGTATGGGGGAAACATTTTTTTTTTAAATAGAGACTTAAAACTTTGTAGAAAGATCAGTCATTAGAATACAAATAAAGAACTTTCAGGGTTTTAGAAAATTCTACCCCTAAAGCGGTAAAATAGAGTGCAAAGTTTGTATGGGAAAAACTACTTTTTTTTAAATAGATACTTAAAACTTTGTAGAGAAATTATTCATTAGAATACAAATAAAGTACCTAGATTCAGTGTTTTAAAAAAATCTACCCCTAAGGGGGTAAAATAGGGGTGCAAATTTTGTATGGGGGAAACAATATTTTTTTTAAATAGAGACTTAAAACTTTGTAGAAAGATTAGTCATCAGAATACAAATTAAGTACTTTCAGCGTTTTAGAAAATTCTACCCCTAAAAATAGGGGGCTAAAATAGGGGTGCAAAGTTTGTATGTGGGAAACTATTTTTTTTAGCTAGAGTCCTAAAACTTTGTAGTAAGATTATTTAAATACAAAGAAAGTACTTTCATCGTTTTGGAAAATTTCACCCCTAAGGGGGTAAAATAGGGTGCAAAGTTTGTATGGGAAAAACATATTTTTTTTAAATAGAGACTTAAAATTTTTAAGAAAAATTACTTATTAGAACATGAAAAATACTACATTCGGCGTTTTACAAAAATCATTCCCTAAGGGGTTAAAAAAGGGTGCAAGGTTTGTATGGGGAACACTTTTTCTGAGCTAGACACTTAAAACTTTGTAGAAAGATTACTTATAAAAATACAAAAAAAAAAACTTTTAGCGTTTTGAAAAAATCTATCCCTAAGGGGGATAAAAAGGGGTGCAAAGTTTTTATCAGGGAAAGTTTATGTTTTTGAGTTAGAGACTTGAAACTTTGTAGAAAGATTACTTATTAAAATACAAAAAAAGAACACAAATCGTTTTAGAAAATTCCACCCCTAATAGGGTTAAAAAGGAGAGCAAGCTTTGCATGGGCAACACTTTTTTTGAGTTAGACTTAAAACTTTGCAAAAAGATTACTTATTAGAATACTAAAAAAGAACTTTCAGCGTTTTAGAAAACTCCATCCCTAAGGGGATCCTTAAGAACCTTAAGAAGGGTAGCCAGTGTTGTGTGGGAAAAACTTTTATTTTTACTAGACTTAAAACTATTCGAAATGTTACTTATTAAAATTAATAATAAAGTACTTTCAGAGTTTTAGAAAATTCCACCCCTAAGGGGGTTAAGAAAGTTTTGTATGGGCAACACTTTTTTTGAGCTAGAGACTTAAAAGTTTACGAAAAAAGTTCTTTCAGCGATTAGAAAAATTCAACCTCTAAGGGGGTTTAAAAGGGGGTTCAAATTTTAAATGGCGAGCAATAAAATTTTAAAGTGTGAGTAAGAGATTTTTAACTTCGGTCTTATTCTGTACGTTAAAAGACTACAAAACTGATTTCATAGTTTTTCCAAATTCATCCCCTAAGAGTGTTAAAATTGGTTCAAAGTTTGAGTATTTCAAGGCATTTTTAAAGTATGAGATTTTTAACTTTGGTTTTAGACTGTTTGTTCACAAACTAGAAAATGAACATCAACTTTTTTTTTAATTATCCCCTAAAAGAGGGTTCAAATTTTGTATTCAGAGAAATCATTTTCTAAGACGATAAAAAGTTCTACGCGGACGAAGTCGCGGGCAACAGCTAGTTTATGATAAAAGAAGACTCAATGCTACCAAACGCTTCCGTATCCTGTTGTTGATTCTAGAAGCGATGATTCTATTTAGTTTATGGTAAGAGACCTTTTACGTTATTTTGTTGAGCCATTTTGAAATGCATTGTTTTAATAATATATGTTCATCTTGGAACATATAGTTTTTGTTCAGTTAATCAGATATTATTAGTCAGTGTGTGGTTCCTGCTCTGATGGGAGGAACTTTGAATTAAGAGCTAAGTATACTATTTTGGTAAATGAATATTTCTTATTCTTGCTGGCAATCTTTGAAACTTACTTTGTGCCAATCATATTTAGCTTAGCAATTTGTATATCTATTCTGAACTTGTGGATGTCACAAAGGTGACGGTCCATATAATTTGGATGCTCGCTTTCGAGGAGCAGTCCAACTCTTGAGGATGTCACAAAGGTGACGGTCCATATAATTTGGATGCTCGCTTTCGAGGAGCAGTCCAACTCTTGAGGATGTCACAAAGGTGACGGTCCATTTATATTTGGATGCTCACTTGATGTGCAGTCCAACGGTACCAGGATGCCCCTTTTTGGGGGGCAGTCCAACTGTACCAGGATGCCCTCTTGCGAGGGAGGCAGTCCAACATGATAATGATGTTTTTTCATTATTCATAATGAGGGTGTAGGCCCGTCCGTAAGTGCATGCCCGGTAAATACCTTTTGTTTGAAGGAGTTGAAAGAATCCTCCTTAGTACTGTGTATGGTACGTGGATATGATAAGAGATTATATCTACATGTGTCTGGTCCCGCTTGCGAGGGGATCAGATGCGTTGGAGCCCTCTTGCGAGGGGGTCCAGCATAAGTCGTGGGTATGTATGTATGGTTTGTAGATGATAATAAGAGATTATATCTACATGTGTTTGATCTCGCTTGCGAGGAGATCTAACAGTTCTTGTAAGTGTGTTTGTATGTATTCAGGATATTATTCAATACAATACCTAAATCCTGATAAATGTGTTCAGTCCTGTAAGGGGAAACTGATCTCATATAATGTTTGACATTAATTCTTCTTCTGAGGAAGTCAGTAACCTAAATCATATTAAATTCATATGACATTTCTAATCAGAAGTATTTATTAACTTACCATAATTATACTCAACTTCACATAAAAGATGGTACTATATTTCATACACAACAATAGTATATTTAGTGATATCGGAGAAGTCATAGATATCTTTCTCCACAGATCTACATATGTTAATATCCTCTGAAGCTGGTGAGCTTCAGGGTAGCTGACAAATGACTGCCAACATTTCATCGGTTCTGGATAACTAATCACATAAGGTATAAATCTGTTCTCTTTCAATAGTTTATTATTTGACTCAAGGATATTTTTGAACATTTGTTTAATCATTCAATTTAGCGAAGCAGATAAAATAAACCGGAGTTACTGTTATATCATCTATTTAGTTAAATAAAGAACCAGGGCAATTTGAAGTGAGTGTGTGCCATGATCCCCTATGAAAACGTGGCGACAAAAGTGCTTACATACATCCATACATATAACCTACCTACTGAACAAAGGGTTTTTAGAATAGGATGGGTATAGTTTCTGAGATTACCCCCAACATACAAACTTACATTTCACAGACATTACACCTGTTTATTATTAGTATCGGCACAGGCTATTTATAGGTAGGTACCGCTAAATAGTTTAATATCTACTAATTTATGTTTTCCAGTATTAAGTCATATCGTTTTGACAAATTACAATTTAGTCCCTGGGCGAAAATGCTCTGCTCGGGTGAAAATGGAGAAAATATGGAGAAAACGAATTTTCGATCGATATCTCGCCCCCGTAAACCCCTGTATTCCAAATTTAATCGAAATCGTTAGAGGCGTTTCCGGGAACGTGATTGCAAATATATATATGTACAAATATTGCTCGTTTAATTACAAAATGTATATAAACAAACTCCTACCTGTAATCAAAATATAATTATCTGAACCTGAAATAATTTGGATGGTATTCAAGTCAGGTCAACAAAGTCACCAAAAGAAAATGTTGTAATCAAGTTTCGTTTTCTACATCTTTCTTTATACTGGAAACTAGGCGGAGCCTATCGGTGCCTACGGCATTGTACTAAGTAAGGTTAAAAAAGCCGTCTGATGGGGTCCACGACAATTAATGGATTTAATTAAACCTCATTCTTCTCCCAACATCTCGAATATGGGAAAATAAGTTTGTATATAAACTTTTCTGAAGTAAAAAAGAACATGGCAAGTAATACTGACGTCTCTGTCAATAAAAAAAAAACCACATTTGACACAATACGTCTGCCAGTTTATGTAAATAAACAATATTTACAAAAGGCCGTTTACTTTCTATTTTTCTTACTTTTCTTAGTGTTGTATCCATATGTGGCCGACTCAACATTTATAATTTCTCATGCTAAAGAACTTAGTACAGGTTTGAGTTTAATTCTTGTTTATTATTTTACATTGTCATCTCGAGTCAAAACAGAAGTTACGCCACGTGATGTCACGCAGCCAAAGTCACGTGGTCAGCGCACAGTAGTTTCTTTAAATTTATATTTTAGTAACTTACCGATAAAAAATGAAAAAACGAAGACCTTATAGCAAATCTGCAGCATGAGACGAATCCAGTGACATATCATTTATCAAAATCGGACCATAACTGTAGATCTGATGGCATGTACAAAAATCGGGCTCGCGTAATAATAATATAGATAGATAGATAGATAAGTTGGAAATTACTCCACAGACAAGAGCCTAGCTCTTAAATATATGATGATGAAAATTATCTGAAACCAGACTATCTTGATAGCAGTTAATCTGTTGAACTAGGTAATCTTTACTTAGTTCTTATGCAATTTAGTTCCTATGAACCTAACCCCGTAAATATGAATATTATGTTTTCGTAAAATTTAACCCGTTTAGGTAAAATACAATCCCACCAAAAACATAAATGTAAAAAGGTAGAGCCAAGTTCAATACAAAAATTATGCTTGGTTGTGGGCTTTGCCGCAAAAATAATGGAGATCTAAATGAGTACCAAGTTCTATGCAAAATCCAAACATGTATTTATAGGAACAAAATAACATTATGAACAATTATTAAACTCTATGTCTTTGCTTTATTGGATACCTATAAAAATTGCTGTTATTTAAAAATGTGAGATCTTAAAGAAGGTTCGATTTGACTTGGCCAGTTTACATTACATCAGTCATTTTATTTTAAAGTTATTCAACATATATATTTATTTTTTTATTCTGATAAAAACTGGCCAAGTCAAATCTAACCTACTTAAAGATCTCACATTTTTAAATAACAGCAATTGTTATAGGAATCCAATAAAGCAAAGACATAGAGTTGAATACTTGTTCATAATGTTATTTTGTTCCTATAAATACATATTTGGATTTTGCATAGAACTTGGCACTCATTTAGATCTCCATTCTTTTTGCGGCGAAGCCCACAGCCAAGCATAATTTTTGTATTGAACTTGGCTCTCCTTTTTTATATTTATGTTTTTGGTGGGATATCATTACTTTTGGAAAGAAAACTAGGCATGTATTGAGATTTACTTCTGTTCTGTGTATAATTATGTGGTGCCGCGCGCCGCCGACGACACACCGTTGGCCGGTTGTTTAGCGCGTATTACAAGTTTTTTTGTATGGGGACACCACTTATTTTTTGACTTAACTTTATTTTTATACTTCTGTTATAAAGCAAATATAATAATACATATATTGGGATAATTTCAAATATCTGCTTGTAACGGTTCCAACGCTACAATTAAAAAAAACTTGTATGGGGACCCCCCCCTATTTTTTAACTATTTTTTATTTTTAGATTTTTTCCTCCGCTTACTCACAATTACCGAGCTGGATTCCAAATTTTATCCTTCTAGGTCATCTGGAAGTAGGTTAGGTTTAGATACAGTCAGTGCTAACATTTACGACTTTTTGACCTTCATATCTTTATAACCGTTTGAGCTAGCTTCATGAAATTTGGGCTTCTAGATGTCCTTATGGATACAATTAAACACACGTAGTTTTATGTGTTTACGTTAAAGAGGTTTTGAGTTATAGAAGGGTCAAAAGTGGTACCAAGTGGTTCGTGTAATATTACACTTGGCGCTGGCTAGCCAGTTCTTTTGCTTGAACTTGGCTTGACACGCTGCCGCGTGTTTAGATAAAGTTCTGTCTTTTTAGGGTTCCGTACCTTAAACGGAAAAAACGGAACCCTTATAGTATCCCTTTGTTTTCCGCCTGACTGTCTGTCAAGATCCTTTATCTCAGGAACGCGTGGAGGTATCAAGTTGAAATTAAAACCACATACCTACTCAAATTTACTGTTCCTTGAAGCTATGAAAAAATCAAACTTATAAATTAACGTAAAAACAAGATACGGCCGTTTATGCCGCAAAAAACGTATATTTCGACACTCTCAAGGGAATCAAAATTTATATGGTAACTTCCGTTGACCTAGAACTATGAAATTTGGCAAGTAATATCGTTTTATACAACAAGTAGATACAGGGAAAAATCAGAAACTATACATTTGTAATTTTGTACGGAGTCTGACTCGCACTTGTCGGGTTTTTTTCACAATCCAGACGATGGCTAAAATGTTATCACAATAACAGCCAAAATATCACAAAGAAAGAATACCTACATTTCGAAGGAATACTGTTAAGTAAATAGGCCTAGGGAAACCTTGTCAGTGACAGTCGACAAACAAAATTATATTAAGATCTGAGTATGAAGTCGTTATCTGGGGTTGAACTCGCGAGTGTGACAAAGTGACATCTATAAAGGCGGTTCAAGCGGCAAAACACTTGATGTCGGTCGCGAGGAGCTACGAAAGTCATTAAACTGAAATTCCATTATCAAACATAACACATACAACTGCCTGGGAACCGCCCTCAGGCGAGAAATACTGAGACCGTTCTCTTAAATTAATTCTAGGATATTAAATCTGTACTAACGAAAAGGATTTATGTTTAAATTGTTGTGTTTGTATAAATGAGACGTTATTTGCCTGCAAATTTAACTGAATGCGAAAAGAACTTGTGCTTTAGGTATATTTGGGTTCAAATTTCGGTTAATGACTGTGACATAACGTAATTTAGTCGGATACGACCAGTGACAGTTCCATTTAAGTATAGAATAGTTATTATTGCGGGTGTCTGTCCCCTGTCCGGAGCGGGATAGTACCGTCTCCGAGTGGGCTCCGCTTCCCACATCGGCGTGAGGGGTGTATTGTTCGTGAGTTTGGGTACTTCGAAACAAACTTCCACGCTCAAGTGTTGCGCTCCCGGCTCTTTGGTAAATTGTTATTCATAGCTTTGTATAAACGACGCTCGCTCCGAAAGAGTGCTTCACTCATACTCTTTATCTCGCTTTTAATATCATCTCTAGTAGAGGAATTATTTTTCTTCCTCCGTTCGTATTTAACTAGTTGGAGCTTAAGGTTTTTTTCATACCTATTGTATTTACTTGTTTCTCTTTGAGCAAGTATATTTTCTCTTTCAAAATGTGTCTTCAGTACTGCGCCCTTTGTCAGCAAACATATCAATGGAATATTTTGAGACCTGATTTTTATTTAATCACGGTTTTATACAAAGTCTTTATTATATTTCAGGGACCCGTATCAAAAAGCCGCTCACAGCGTTTAACAAAGGTTTAAATATGCTTGCGTAGTCGGTTACTGGGTTCACATTTAGCATTTTGACTGATGCGGTACCTATGGTTTAGCAGGTGTATCACGGTATCACGGGACCTGATATTTTAAAAAATTATGCCACTATATCCTCGGAGGTCACTTGGTAACGTCCGAGGTCATAGTGGCGTAATTTTTCGCACTTTATCCACTTTCGCATTTTCTGTCGGTGCCGTATTAGTGCGGTGTCCGCTGTCTTTGTCAGTCAAGTCAGCATCTATAGATATAGAGACCTCGGCCGCTCGATCGCTCTTGACTTGACTTCATAAGATAGAAAAATAAACAAGATTTACTATATATTGCTATATACTATTTATCTTACAATTAGTTCGAATGAAAACTCTGGCTAGTCCGGGCTACTAGTAGATGACTTCCGCATAATATACCTGCAGCACACGGCCACAGCTCGAACTATTTATGCTGCGGGATATTCATGTAGGCTATTTGTGTTTATAAGAAAGAGACAAAATATAAGTTTGATAAATATTAGGGCAACTTACAAAAACTTATCCGCCACCTACACCACATTATATTATATTGGAGAGGTATCCTTCTGAACCTCGCAGCGGACACTGGAATCCTATCAGCGAAAGCGATACGAATACGTATATGTACCAGTGTGTAACCGCCATACGATAAATAAACCACAATATATTTTATTTATTCCTACACATTATATTCTCAAAAAATATTAAGGTAGGATTCTAATTTATATTTTCAGTAGTCAAAGCTAAACATATTATTATGCGAATAAGTATACTTATTTCAAAGATCAAACTTTGGCAACAATGCCAAACTATATAACTTTCAGGAACAAGAAGTTAATCTTATGATTAGCAGCCCCATTTATAAGAGTGTTAAGGTTTCTTACTTTATTAACAGTTTTGAGGCGCACAACACATTTTAACACTTTCACTGCCAGGAACCCGCCAAGCGGACGCCTACGCCGTAATCGCTTTCCGCTACATATATACGAGGAAAACCACGGGATTGGCTACGAGCGCGTAGCGATTCGCGGCAGTTAATGTGGTAACTTAAGTTTAACCCTTTCACTGCACATGTCGCGTTATTGAGCCAAGAACGAGCTCTACGCTGCGCTACTACTAACGACTTTTCTCTACAAGCCCAATTCAGCATGCTACGAACTACGTGTGTTGTGATTCTCAATTGAATTCGATTAGTATCAGTACGTTGAGCAGTCATTCATTTGCCTACGCGCTAAAACGTGCAAGCCAACCAACTTGTTTCCCTAATCTCGATAGGTCAGGTGACGCATGCGAAAATGGAATACCTAATGAAATTTGATACATGTAGGTACCTACCAATCAACATGTTGAACTTTACGCAAATAAAGTACAATACAACGTATAACAGTTAATGTTCTTAACTTATTACTTACTATAAAAGTAAGACCTGAAAATCAAAAATGCTTTTAATTAAAATAGTTCCGTGCATACAGCTCCTACTGGCAGACAAAGCACTTTGTAAATAAAAAAGATTAGTTTTTTAAACACATTATTTGTTAATAAAGAAGAACAACATAAAACCAAAATCTTTCCCTTTCTTTGGATTTCATTAGGAGGTTGAATAAGTGAATTCGCAATGCACAAGCCTTTCAAAATATAATTTGCAGATATTTTTAGAAGTTGTACAGGAGAAATGCATGCAGTCACAACAAAACTTCAAGAATAATAAGGACAGCAATAGTTTTCGTAGTTCCAGAACCGTAAGACTGATAACGGACATGCGCAATGCGGCTTAGCGCTGTCTCTGAATGAACTTAAGTTTTAGGTTTCATCAAAACAAAATAAACCTTATTTCATTATGTATTAAATATTATTATAGATCTATCCAGGTGCTCCGGTGTGCAGCAGCGGTATCGCTAACCAGGAAGATGCGTCTGGTTTTCCAACACTCACACTAACATTATTTATTCACTCACACAGGTATAAACAGAGAATTACATCGACTCGAAGCGACGTTCATGTGTGTTTGTACAGCTTTCTATGTATATAAATTTTCGATAAAGCAAGATAGGGCAAAAGAGGAAAAGCGTGGTAGTAAAAGCGAGCAAAATGCCGGCCGGGTCCTCGGTGACAGTTGTCAGTATATTGTGGATCGCGGGGAGGGACGGTAGTCTCGGGGGACGCCGGTTTTGGCGGTAAATTCTCGCGACGTCTCGCGCTCGCAACTTCCACGTGGTCGGCCATAAACACAAATAAACTGTGACATTCATTTGCGAACGCGGAGAAAGGGCACGATCAAACTTTTTTAAACTACTAAGACGTTCGTGACAAAATGAAAGAAAGCCATTTCCAGAAAACATAACTTTTAATAATTGTGCCGTGTACATGTCTTCGTTTTTAAGGGAAAGTAAGTGGATGTTCATTTTAGTAATAGTTTAAGCTAGTTAAGTATATAATATAATTTAAGTGAACGGTCGCTGCTGAACTGCTATCGGGGGAATTGAGCCAGTGCTATTTTATCAGATTGAATTTGGGTAAAAGTCAGTAAGTTGGAAACGTTTAGAATTTCGCAGTCACTTGCCCGTTTAAGATAGGTAGCCTCGCTGATCTTTTATCTCGATAACCTGATACTTCTCAAGAACATTAATTTGTTTGAGAGACTTACATAAGTTTTATAATAAGTTGAATTTAGGCAGTTCTTTCAAATACTCGTATTCTTAACTTTTCTTACTTTCATAATTTGTCAAATTAATAAAGTGGGTAAGCAAATTAAATAGAATATGGATTAATAAAATTATGTAGAGTAATGACACAGATATAGCAAAGAAACTTTAGTAGATTATTAATAATTTAGATTCTGAGTCTTTATTTCATGATAGGATTACCATATAAATTATTTGGTTTTGTAGTTTTATCATGCGAGCATTGATTTGATGAATGTTTATCAGATTTTATAGTAGTTCTTTAAAATAAAATTGGTTTTATTTAGTTAATATTTTCGTAGATTACTAAAACGTTGGTAATTTAACTGCAAGTTTTTTTTAAGGATTAAACAAAAGTTCTTAAACAAACATGGTTATTTTCATAGGTTGTAGTTTCGTTTTCTAGACCTTTTTTAAGAGCCCATTAACGTGCTCACTATAAATAATTGTGATGAATTAAATTTAACGATAGATATTTAAAAAGGAGGCCCTTGTATTTTGTATTTAAGTTTGTTTTGTATATATCATAATAATTTTTACGTTGCTGGATTCGTCGATCTATGAATGATCTCAAAAGAAAAACGGCCGTTTTAACTTTGGACTCATAGATTGACGAATCCAGCAACGTAAAACCTATTATGATGTATTTATTTAATCGTAAGACATTCAAGTCGCTATTACAAATTTATATCAAGATTCTTCATCCATTGGGCTGCGTCTTCACTTGGAGCAAAGAGGTCCAGAGGGCCACACAGAACTTCCGTTTTGGGCAGTCGTCCAAGATGTGGTGGATTCCCGTCAACCACACTTAAACATGTACTCCCCACAGAGTCCGTGCTCAGTCCGTAGCCTGTTCAGCTGGCACCATTGCTGTCTAGGGCCCGAGAAGCCGTAGGGTTTTTGAGTAGGGTCATAGCTAAAGGGGGCACCCCTAGGAGGATTAGACTTCCATTCTGCCTTCCACATCTCCTCTGTGTTATAATTCTGGTCGATGAGGTCCTGTGCTGTCTCATAAACTGTATTTCGGGTGCTCTAGCGATGGTGTGGTGGGCACGTAAAATCCTTGCAGACCGGCAAGTTTGGGTTCGTCCTAATTTTTACAGCTTCATTGAAGAGTGCTTGCTCTCTCCGTAGGTAGGGCAAGGTTACTGAGTGTTGGCAGCCATTGGATAGGCATTGATTGTATCGTCCCAGAAATGTTACGCATGGTTTTCCGTAGCTGGACGTCAACCTTTTCTGTGTGTGCACCATTTATCCAGACTGGCACGCAGTACTCGCCAGCGGCGTAAACCAAACTAAGCCCAGTCGTGCGCAAAACGTCTGCATTGGCTCCCCATGGTTTACCAGTCAGCCTTTGCAAGATATTTTTTCGGGCGCTTAGTTTCTTGCCCAGCTTACTAATATGTGAGTTGTAAGTAAGAGTGCGATCAAGGGTTACACCCAGATAGTTAGGGAGGGGAGCCAAGAACAGTACCATCAAATCTGACTGTCGGGTTAAAGTTTGCCAGATTATTATTAAAGTGGTATGTAGACACTTCGGTTTTGCTGGCATTCGGTACTAACCTCCACTTTTTAAAGTATTGGTCAAGCTGCCGGTTGATTGATGTTGCTGTAGATCTTTGGTTAACTGGGCTACCGAGTCTTTAAATGTTGTATGTTGATGGGTGAGGGCGATATCATCAGCGTATATGAATTTCCTTGAGACTGTTTCCGGTATGTCGTGAGTATAAAGATTGAAGAGTAACAGGGCTAGTGTCGAACTGTTTAGGTTGGCTGTTATTCAGTTTTCTGATATGACTTTTCTTGTCACCGAGGTGGACGACGAATTCCCTGATGCTGAGCATGTTGTTAATTAAGCTTGTGATTTGTTCACAGGGCACGGCTTTAATAAGTTTCAAAATCAAGCCTTGCTGCCATACTGTATCATAAGCTGAGGATAACAAAAAAAGTTCGTCACTGACTTCCAGTGCCGGCGCGAGAAATTTTTCGATTGGCAAACCGGAACAAAAAAGTTATGAACTGGAAACCATTCTTAATATGGTTTATGAGAGACAGCACTTGGACCCCTCTTGAAACCAGCCTGCTCAATAGGGACAGTGTTCTCAATGAGGGGAGTTATTCTGTTTGACAACTGCTATTCATAAAGTTTGAATATGAAGCTTAGTAAGGCAGCTTATATAGCTTAGGTATGTAGCTTTTTGGGCTGGTTTTCCGGGTTTAAGAATTGCAATTATGTTAGCAAAGTTAAAGGGCTTTGGGTAGTTTATTTCTTACTAGTATATCCGAGACGCTAGCCATATTCTGCACTTAGACCCCAAGTTATTGAGAAACTCATTGTTTATACCATCTTGCCTGCTGCTTTACCCAGAGGTAGTTTTATAATGGCGGCATCAATTTCGTCCATCGTAAACGATTTTGAGAGATCTTCGCTAACCGGCAGGCTTCTCTTTACCGCTCAGCCACGACTTTGTTCTTAAGTGACCTGAGACCAGCGTTTTATCTTTTCATTGCGCGTGATCCCAACTAACCACGTCTCGCCCGCGCAATGAACAGATAAAACGCTGGTCGCAGGTCGCTTAAGACCAAAGGCGTTAGGTTTTGGGCATGGGCTTTTACGGTTTTGGTGTGTGGGCTCCCTTAACGCGCGATGTTTCTACGATACGGTTTGCTACAGAATTAGTACTATCTTCACCGCCCGGAACGTAAGTTTTTCTGAAACCTCTCGTGCTTTCGGCGGGATCCACCTGATGGAAGCGTCAGCGTCCTCTGAGAAATCGGCCCAGTTTGCCTTTTGAAAGTTCCATCTTGGTAATGGCATAGATTGTACCACCGATTTGGGTTCCAACTTCAATAAAGACGGGGCGATGTTGGCTATTCGGAAAATTTGGTAATATTTTCCTTGCAGTTGATGATGATGTATTCAAAAGATACTTAAATACAAAATACAGGAGGTAGTGGCCTCCTTTTTTAAATATATCTCGTTAAATTTAATCACAATTATTTACCATTGGCGCTAGTGAGCACGTTAACGGGGCCCACGGTTTGATGCATTTTCATATTGATATGGATTATTCATATTTGGGTAAAAACGATGTCCAAAAAGAGTATTAGAATTAAATTTCTTGAAGAAACTTTTTGTAACTACTTAAATAAATTATTATGTTTACATAAAATATTTGAAGTAAATTATTTGGCATTTGGTTAAAGTATAGGTACTACATATTATAAAAGATTGTTCAAATTGAAATTAATATGGTTGGAAAATTTAGGTCATTAATTTGAGATCAAAGGCAACTTATGTAAATAAACCACATTGACTATGAACGATAAATTGAGAAGAAATAGCGCAGAGTGACAAACATCATAATAATATACAAATGTGGGAACAACTTAGCGTTAAGGTCGCACTGAAAGTGACGCTTCGAGAACGAGCTCCTTCTGACTAGGTTCTTATAGTAAGACGCTGAGGGTTTGGTAAACTCACGACGACACGTTTCGCTGGATTCCAATGATGGCGAAGTGCTGACAGCGCCTTTTCTTCTTTATTCAAAGTCCGGGCGCCCTATCCCAGCTAACTATTAATAAATCGAATATTCTCAGCCGAAGCAGGTGGCGAAAGACTGTCAGGCTACCTGACCATTTTTGGCAGCGCTAGGTGCATTATCCTCCTTATCATCCAGAATAGGAGGCGGCACTCCCCTATGTATCACCGAGAGTGATGTAATTACCTGCAACTCCATCATGCCACGGGGTTTGTGGCCCAAACAGACGCTTCCCTCGGCAGTATCCTAAAAAAGCTAGCCGAAGTCCTTGTGCCTTAAAAAAGGGGAGTGTGCAAGATCGCACTCTTTGTAGTTTTTTTTTCATTCTTTACCGCCTTGTTTTTATATATTTTTCTACGTTATGTTGTTTTAATAATTATAGTTTCATTCTGACCGTAACCAAGACCTTTTAATTGTACTAAATAGTTAATACTGTTATCAAACTCTCAGCATACGCTCCCTTACGAAACAAACTTCAGCGCGAAATTAGTATTAATAAATACCTAATATCAATTATCTACGTCAAAGTTTTAATTGAACCGATATTTATTGATCCAATTAGAAGGTTCATTTCCTCTTTTGAACCTAGAACTTATAAGTAAGTACGCTGAAATATTAATATTTCGTTCACGGCCAGAGGGGTAATCACGTAACGTTTTGAATGCGCGTTACTAAATAGAACAATGCAACGGTAATTTTTCAATATATATTTTTTATTTTATGCGATGACGGTGGCAAATAAGCTTACGGCCTGCCTGATGTTAAGCTGGTACCGTAGCCTATGGACACTTGTTACTCCAGAAGAATCACAAGCGCGTTGCCGATCCTTTAATCACTTGAGGATTCGCTGTGTTGGCAGCATGCATGTCCCTCACTCCCAACACAGCGCACCCTAGGGAGCTGTCGCTACCTTACTCACCACCAGGAACACAACACCATATTCATAGCATGCAATAATATATATCAACACTACAAAGCAGTGGTATTATGGCTGCGGTCTTCTGTAAGGTGGAGGTACTTCCCCAGTTGGGCTGCTCCACATACGAGCGAGAGGTTGGGGATGGGGGGGCAATGGTTACTCGCGTCCGCAGGAAGATTTACCCTCAGTTTCCCTGCACGTGTCCCCCGGGTGGTGCTAAAGAGTAATCAACTTCTGGTTGCTGCACTGCTTATTCTAATAGCCTCGCAGCAACATACAGTTTTTTACCCACGATGGTCTAAATATAAGTTTGTAAAGAACTGTACCCAATGCCATACGAATAAATAAATCTGAGGTCTCCCGACGTTTCGGATGTGTCGTAACCTCCATGGTAACGGGACATCATCTGGTTTGAGCAGATATCAACAACAATTTAACACACTATTTTCCTTTAGTTAATAATATATCAATGTGTAATCGTCAAATTGTGAAACGAGATCAAATTGGCATGCACAAATACTAGGTTGGTTAGGTTAGTTAGGTAGCTGCAGTTGCCCGAAGGGCTAACCGCCCACCCCCCGAGGGTGCTCGCCTTGTCGGGGCGGGGGGGCTTAGTAACCGTGGACTGGTCACCCACGGCGAAGCTAAGAGGCACCCAGGGCCGGCCTGTTTGGGCTGCCGGCTGGCCCGAGGAGGGCGCTCCTAGCGGGCTTGCCTAAGCCTGCTTAGGATGCGTTAGGGAGGGACCGCAGAAGAAGTTCTCACGCGCTATCTTCTGCGGCCGAGGTGGGATCGCAGGGGGAGAGGCGTGTTGGTATAACGGTGCGCCACTCTCCCTACCCCCTGCGAACTTGGCGGGGCCGTTCCGCTGAAGCGGTATTGGTGGGACCGCAGAGGAAGAGGAATGCCGGTATTACGGTGCGCCGCTTTCCCTATCCTCTGCGGTCGAGTCGAGGTTGGTGGCGGAACCACAGACCTGATCCGCCACCGGTTGCTGGATTTCCCGCACCCATGATCTCCTCGTAGCGGACTCAGGGGGGTCCGCTACTGAACAGGTGGAGATTGAGGAGGCAGGCGCGCCAAAAGATCTGGCGTGCCTCACGTGGAGGGCCCCCGGGCATCCGCGAAGGAGCCGCTTGTGGGTGGCTGCCGCCGGCGGGGTCGTGGATGTGTGCGCAAGCGTTCCCGTGACCTCGCCATAAGGCGGCGAGGGTGGCAAGTGGGGGGGGGTTTTTAGTGGGTACACCGTGGGTCTCATTAGCCCATACGGGAGTCCCACATAACCACTCGGGTCACCCCCTGGTATGCGTAACGCATTTTCCCTCCCTAAACAAAAAAAAAAAAAAAAAAAAGGGCTAACCGCCCAGAATGATGACCAAATAAACGGAATAAAATGTTCAGTACCTAAAAAAAAAAAACATGGTCTTACGTAAGCAGAAGCTGACGTAAGTAGAATAATTCGTTCAATCAATCAGCGCGAGGATGCATTCAGTAGCATGCCCATTTGATCTAAGCTCACAATTTGACGATTGATTTAACCTATTTGGTTCGCACTGTTCCCAGTGATCAGAGACCGGTATTGTTTGCGTGTCAGACTTAACTAAGCCTTTTTGTATTTGATAATTTTGAATACCTAACAAAGCCAGATTAATTTAAGACGCGGGCAACCATGGTTTTCATAAAATGCTAATTGAATAATTGTTTCATTTATACAGTATTTTGAAACATCAGTTGTGTTAATATCTAGTATAAGTTATTCTTAATTTTTATTACCTACGATTCTTACCAGTATTCAGTCTTCCAGTATTACCAGTTATTAAAAAACAAAAATACGTGAAAGTTACAATTATTTAAGTGCGTGGGACACGGGCTTTTTTTCAAATGTACAATTTTGGCGGCCATACCATACGCATATCTAATATTCATGCACGTGATACTTTCTGTACTGATAAAGCATCGAAACGATGAAGTAGGCAACACAACTGCGCTTCATAATGTATACACTCTATATGTAATAAAAATAAAATAAATAAAATAAAATATCTTTATTTCAGATCTTTAGTCGATCCATATGATGTTAGTAACAGTGGAGACTTATGAACTACGTTAGTGACAATAATGACAATAAATTAATGATACTTAAATGGTTAGACAAATAATGCATTGTAGCTACCCATATATCGTGCACAATGTCAACACGGTACTGCATACCCGGCGTATGTCATATAAATAACCTTTATCATTCATCTCAAGAGCATGCTGCATTGCACTTGTTGGGAACGTAAAAACCAGTTGTTACGAATGTAAGTGAAATTAGTAGCTAACGTATAATTAACTAGCTGCCCGCGCATAACAAAGACTCCTGGCAGAGCCGTGAGATTAAATATAGCCCATGCTTATCCCGAAGGACCATTCTACATATATACCGTTGTATTTTTTTTAATCAGATGGGCAGTTTCGGAGATTATCCTCTACGTACAAAAGTGTCGGTACATAAACTTTTTTTTTCAGTATTTGAGTTTTTTGGGTACTTCTTACTCACAATCGTTGATAATTCGATCCTTATACAAGAAAATGTTTGTCCCAGATTTTACTAAGCAAGTTTTTTTCTTCCAGTGCGTTACGAGAATAAAAATAAATAAAAAAAGACTACATACAAAAATGTGAAGTTCTGGAATGGAATACGTGGGACACTTTTTTTCTTGTATGAGGATCGATGGTACCTATCAGCGATTCTGAGTAAGAAAAACCCAAAAAAATCATATTCTGAAAAAAGTTTAGGTACACTTTTTTTTGAAAAACACTCACAAACTTAAAATGTTTACATATATTTAAACTATAAATTTACTGTTTATATTGATACTTCTTCAATTAGTTAATGTCACAATCAATAATTACTAGCATATGTTGCTTCATCAAGTTTTGTATTGAACTTCTCCTTGGCTAGATCAAAACTATCAATAAAAATAAATGACCTCTCCATTATACATTTTTTTTCACGCCATTACTGCCGACCAATCAGAACGCAGGGACGCTTTAATGGCTTCTGATTGGTCGATCGCAGCAAAGCGTTAGTCTTGGACCATGGTTCAGTTCAATTTAGTCATAATTATACTTACCGACATTATTTTTAAAATGTATACCAATAATGGTTTTTTGTCGCAGAAAAACGCTGTCTGGGACATAAGGTTATTTAAACAAAATGGTTTTTTTACCATTATTCTATAGTTTTACTGCAAGTACAGTATACAATGATATCCAACGTGCGTGTGCTGTATAGTTGATATAATGCAAAGAGAAAGATGGCTGCGCGTGCGTGGCGTTATATGTTAACATCGGCGCTGCGGCATGCGCGGGATGCGGCCGTCTCATTGGGCGCGATCTCCGTCTTGTGTTGCAAGTTAAAAAAAAAAACGCTAAACAGCTTTTTCTCGCGCCTTCATCTATTTCATGCCCGTACTCTTCATCCACCCTTTATAGCTCAGTTGACCTCTGAGGATGACTTCCGGAATTTTCATCTACATAGGTAGGCCCTCCGAATCGCTAAACTTAAGTGGCAGTGGGCGGGGCACATTGCACGTAGAACCGATGGCCGTTGGGGCGGAAAAGTTCTCGAGTGGCGACCACGTACCGGAAGGCGTGGCGTGGGTAGGCCTCGGTAGATCGCGGGTGGCGCAGAACCGGTCATTTTGGCACTCTTTGGGGGAGGCATATGTCCAGCAGTGGACGTTTTTCGGCTGATATAATGAGGTAGGTACTTTCTTTCTCTATATAGATTCATCGATTTCAGGGTGAAAAGTAACAAACATAAAAAAAAAAAAAAGATTTATTCAAAAGCTCATACACTTTACAAATATTCAGGCTGGTGCCTCTTTTCAAGCAATCAAGATGCCTGTGGCAAGAGACACCGCTCTTCCTTAGAGTTAAACATGATTAATAATAACAAACATGGGTACCTATTATTTTTGTTAAGTTAACAGAGGAGTGGGTAAAATAGGTCTTATTTTAAAAAGTTTCAAAAGTTTGGATTTCTGATCCATTAAATACCTACCTAAACTATCTCCTTCTCCTATCGGGTTATAATTAATAATTAATAAGTTTCTGTTAAAAAAATCATTTTTGGTACAAGCTTTTATTGCCGACTGTACTTTTCTGCATACCATCATCAACTACTCATTGAGACGATTCTAACGAGCCCAAACTCGATGCGGTTGAGTCGTTTTATTGCGGAGTTCCTATGGCGACCTTCCAGCTCCAGCATCAGATCAGCTCCAAGTCATCATAATTGTCATATGATATACATACGCATGCAAAGTTTCAGCTTAATCGGATAACGGGAAGTGACTGAAAAATGGATTGCAATGTGTGTTTGTGTTTGTGTGTGTGTGTGTGTGTGTGTGTGTGTGTGTTTAGCGGGAACGGACGGACGTTGGATGCGGATGGCGCAGGACCGGTCATTTTGGCACTCTTTGGGGGAGGCCTATGTCTAGCAGTGGACGTCTTTCGGCTGATATGATGATGATGATGATAATTTCGCAGATTGAGCCAAATACTGTCTTCTAGCAAATGTTGATTTTGTTTCTGGCATGGGGATTACGTTTGGTTTCCTCCTCCTGACAGTTCTAGTAATTTTAGGAGTTTTGTGGACTTATGTCTCCTCAGTATTTCATTCAAGACATACAGTTACCATATCATTCGGTTCATCGTCAATGGCTTGAAGGACATGCATTTCAGCAGAGCTCGTTGAGATCTCACTTATTGAAGGAATTTGGTTTTAGTGGCTGCTCCCCATATCGGTATGCAGTAAACGAGAACGGATTGTGCTAAAGTAATATAAATTTGATTCAGAAGTTTTTTAGTTACGACGTGTCTTAGAGTTTTTAAGGTCCATATAAGTTTTCGAATGCGAGACATTATTAACTCAGTGTGAGTGTGCCATGAGAGACGCTGATCAATCATTACGCCTAGATATTGAATAGCCACAACTTTATTGGTGGTTGAGCAGAAGCAATTTGGTTGGATTGGTTCTCGACAGTTATGGATTTTTGAAGGAGGGGTCTGGTTGAGTCCTGTTATAATTTGTGAAACAAATGTCATTAATTTTTTTCTAGGTTTCAGGTAAGTAGATTAGCCAGCGGGCAATTTTAGCCAGTCCAAGTTCCGCAGAGATACACACTTCCTCCCAGCTATCCCCAGTAAACACTACAGCCGTATCTTCAGCGTAAGCAAAGATGGATCCGTTTTCGATGGGCAACTTACAGAGCTGGTTAATATAAATTAGAAAGAGTGTGGGACCACAAACGCTTCCTTGAGGGACATTATATGATTCCCTTCTTTAATTTTTTGGCTACGATTTTGAAGATAATCAGTTAATAGTAGCAGCGGGGTTCCTCTAATTCCGGTGTCCTCTAGTGTCTTTATAAGAGTGGGTACAGAAACCGTGTCGAATGCTTGTAACATACACAGTTAATTATAGTATGAAAATGTTTAAGCTCTAGTTAGTAGCACTGTAAGCCAACTATACGCTGTAGCTACCGATGAAACCATAAAATCGCTCTAATCGCGCACTAAATTACGGGAAATTGTACCATATGTACATATTGGACGCCATTTATTCGCTGTAACCTTAGTCAGCTTACTATTTCGTACAGGCATCGCCGTCGGTAACTTAAATGCCAAACGCATTTCGGTGAATTACTGCATTCACAGAGCATTTGTTGCGCTTGCAACAAGCCAACAAAAGAAAATTTGTGGCATACATAATATGTATGTATAGAGATACTCATTGTGATAGTGTTTTACTCGACTGCTGAAGGGAGAGTTATATTCGAGTGGATGCGTTAATGCATATAGGTAACTAGGTATATTTCTTTAGTAGGTATGTTCCGCAGCCTAAACGGCTTCACAGACTTTGCGTTTACTTAGATTTGGCTCAATTCCCCAAATTTATTTATTTATTAGGCACACAAAACAGATAACATTCATAACATCGATTGTAGAAAATAAAACGGGGGTTCTGGTTAGGAAAGCCAGCGTGATTAGAAGTCACAACGAGCGAAAACTATCCTTAAATAACTAAAATATTACATAACAATATGCTTAAAGCAAGCAAACTAGACCATAAGTATGGTCAGATGAGGTTGAGGACATGAATCGTCTCTACTCCATGTTAGGACAAATAAACTTATTTCAGGGTGTTTAAAAAAACACTAAAACACGACTTCAATTCAATACTTTGTTGTAGCGTGCGTGCGCTTCCTGTCTACTTTACCTCAAAGATTCTTTCCAAAAATAAATGCCTGGGTTTTTACAGAAAATACACAACTGTAGGTATAGAAAGAAAGAAAGAAAGAAGACATTTATTTACTACACAAAAGACACACAGAGACTAAGGGAGTAGGCATACATTACAATTTAACACATATTGTGTGTGTCTTCGCGGCAGTAAATAGGGGTCACAATGCCACTGTTATGTACTGAATTTCACGATTTTTTTATTAGTACGTATCAGATAGTAAAAACGTACTTCCCACCAAATATTATCTGCTTGACTTAAAGTTGACTGACAGATAATGTTTTGTGGCATTAAGTCCAGCTTTTGTACTATATTTCCAAAAGCCTACCGCGGTGCTGTACCTACTTCGTTTGCAATATAGATTAAATAACTAACATTAAATATTATTGACGATGCCGACGGTTGGAAGGGTGATTTGATTGAAAGAAAATGAACCGATACACGCATAAACTATGTAGTTGCATGCGTCCATAGGCTACGGCAACCACTTACCATAAGGGTTTTGCCACCAACGTGGTGTAAACAAAATATAAATATATCGTTATTTACTAATTTTCCAGTAGTATACGTAAAAATAACATGTATGGTATAATTTATACGCGTACGAAGTCGCGGGCAGAAACTAATATAAAAATAAAATAAGAACAAAATGCTGATGCGTTCCCTTAAAAAAAAACCTTCGTGCCTTTTTTGTTCAGCACGACGTACGGATGGGAATGCTATCTAATTAAAGTATAATTTTGTTTAATGCAAATTAAATTCAGGCCTAGGTTTAGGTTACTAAAAAAATGTAGCGTATTAATATGCAATTTTGCACGAAATGTAAAATTGCCCAAGTTAAGTAATGCTATATTATAAAACACATAATTTAATATTTATAGACGGTTGAAACTCTGCTTTCAGCGGTTGAATTCAGACTCAAACTTTAGAAAGCTTTCGAAACGTTATAGCTGACGTGCACTAACAGTAGGTTATGACAAAGTTTTTGTGCTCAGACTTTATAGGCGGTGATTTATCGGTGTGTTTTATCCGTTTTACTTAATAACATTTTATTAATGTGAACGTTTGTATGTCTATACGAGTATGTTTTGATTTTTGTCATTCAAAAACATAAAAATTAATTTGTATAAGAATGATATACCTACCTACACGAATATTTTATATCATGAATATCCTGTTAATATCGAATTTTGTGATCATGTTACTGCTCATCACTACTGATATTGTATAATATTTCAGCAGTCAAAAACATCAGTGAGATACCAAGTCTGACTTCCAATTATAAAATCACTGAGAGATAAGTTGCGTAACTTTTGAAATATAAGGAAGGTCTAACGTTATCTTCTTTTTAAGACAGATTCGCAATCAGCTGTTAGACAAAGTTCGACTCGACGGAGCACACAATCTAAAATTGTGGAACTGTTAGAAACTAAACCGTGGAACGGTTCACCCGGGCTTGTTAAGCTTTTTATTTAAACTTTTAGGAGTAGTCTAACAACATTACGGTTAAATTGCGATAACTCACGTAATATGATTTAGGTTTTCTAGTAGATCAATTATTAATTAAGATATTTGACGACCGCTTTAGCCTAGTTGGTAGTGACCCTGCCTACGAAGCAAGAGGTCCTGGGTTCGAATCCCGGTAAGGGCATTTATTTGTGTGATGAGCTCGAATATTTGTTCCTGAGTCATGGATGTTTTCTATGTATTTAAGTATTTTTTTCTCTATATAAGTATCCATATAGTCGTCTAGTACCCATAGCACAAGCTTTGCTTAGTTTGGGACTAGGTTGATTTGTGCAAGATTGTCCGCAAATATTATTATTATTAGGTAGAGCTGCTCTTCAACTTTACGGTTTTATAACATACGTACCTGTCTGATATGTTTTTCCTGACGGGCAGTTTTTTTACTTAATTTATTTTTAGTTCACTTTGCCTTCACTGCGGCATAACGTAGGTGTCGTCGATATTATCTCTAAGTAAATATATAAATATTTAACATTATAACATTCCTAAAGTGCATAGGTATATATGTTAATAACCTCAAAGGGTATATAGGTACATAATAATATACCCAACGATAATGAAACGCATTAATAATTATTACCTACGTAAACCGTCCGAATTTTAATCGATTTTAATTATGCTGCGCATATATTTGGTGCGAGACGATTTCAACTGACTGCATTTTATTCTGAAACCCGTTGTCTGCCTTCATTTTATTAGTGGTAAAGTTGAGCAGGATTAAGAGAGTTGCTAAACTCGTTTCATTCGTTATAAGAGTGTCTTCACGGTAGCAGCACTCAGGACGATTTGATCGTTGACATGGTGTTCAAATTACTTTATTATGACTTCCGATTTGATCGTGAACGTAAAACTTTCGACGAGACAACGTTACTGCCGCGTTAGCTTACAAGTGAAAAGCATGTTTTTACTCCGAAGTAAATTTTAAACAATTGGCCAAATAAAGATTTAAACTATGAAATGAATAATCTCAATTTGATAGTTTTACTTCATCGCGCTTATCCGTTAGAATAACTTCAAAGATTAACATGTTATTTTTTAATGTTATTTATATGAAAGCTTTCGCTATTATATAACAAAACCACGCGCAGGTGTAGGGTTCCGTAGTTGCCTATCTGTCTTTGTTACATCGACACGCGCGCGCTAACTAAACGTTGCAGTTGCCTCGCCCGAATATGTACGAAAGTTGTTATTTCCAAGTACATTTATTAAGTTGGTCGTCTAGCACTCGTTAATTGGTAATTGTGTGTACCTACTTATCCGTGATATTTTTCCTCTTCAATTTATTATGTGTACTACTACCATGTTTTTTTCATATACCCTGTAGTAACCATTTAGCATATTTAATAAACTAAGTCAAGATATCAAACAATGTACAAGAACTTTTGACGGAAAGATAAAATAATATTTCATTAATAGACCACTTTATACAATTAAATAAATTTTCGCCAATGCCCAAGGGACATCACAAATGACATCTATTAAATAATGTAAGCAATAAAATCGAATGAAATGTACCTACTAAGTTATTAATTTTAAAATGTTATATTGTAACTATAATTGTATTGTTGTACGAAAAGCAAATAAATGTTATAAAAATGAATGAAAATAATAATTTATTTGTGTGTCCCCCATTGTGTGTGGGGGAAGTACCCTAAAAAATGTATTCGATATTTTTTTCGGCGTGATTGTTTTATAATATATTTGGTCTAATATAAAACAGTTTTCTATTAGTAAGGGTCACTGAACCAAGTCGAAGACGGACGGACATACGGACATGGCGAAACTATAAATTAAGGGTTCCTTGGTTCATTACGGAACCCTAAAAAAGCTAACATTATACATCCCGAAACCTTAATTACGAGGGGACATAGTTTAGGTCAATTAAAGTTAATTTCTCCAAGACACTTATTATCTTAACTCTTATTGTTAACAAAATATTAAATATTTTAATTTAATCAGTTTAGCATGTTAAAGCAAAATTTTGCAAGATTTAGTTCATAGCTATGCAATGCACTACAAGACATTTATTGACGGGAAAGCATGTATGTCATGAAGGCTTAAGAATTTCGTTTGATTGTAGGCGTAGGTACTCGTACGTTTTCTTTTATGTGTCTCGTGAATGTCGCCATAATTTGTTGTATTTGACACTAATATTGTTGATAGCTTTCAGTATTTTCATGTTTGAAAAAAAACGGTGTTATACTTTATTCAAACAAATTAGGTATTTTTAGGAAATTCACTTTTATTTAACTACAACCACAGCAGTTAGTAAAAGGTTATTGTATTTGTGCTGAGTTTTTCAGATTAGCTCTGTAATCTAGGTACATTCACAAGGTTAGTTAATGCAGACATATCCCACACACCGCACCATCCACTTTATGAAACGGAACCGGAAGAATAAAATTAACGGGTATTGACCGTTTTATGTTTTTACTATTTAATTAAAGTTTTCGTATTGTATGAGCGTGGCAGAAGTTTTTTTTTATGTACACTGGTCACTGAAAAGTACCGAAGGATATATCAAGCACGTATTGTTGAGGTTTAGTACCTAATATACAGGGTGTGGCCTGTAATAGGAGCAAAAAATGAAACCGTAGATTATTAAGCTTGTGAAAAATTATTTCCATGTGGTTTTATTTGAAAAAAATAATATTTAACATTATATTAAACATATTTTGAAGATAAAAAATAATAAAAAAATATTATTTTTGTATTGTTTTACTCTTCTGCAGTGCTATCAGTAACTTTTTATTTTGAAAAAAAAAACGAAAAAAATGAAATAAAAATTAAAAAATCACAAAAATTATTTTGAAAAAAAAATTCAAAAACTATTCTGACTCATTACTTGAACCTCTAAATCTGCATTGACTGCTGTGCTATTATGTCGCGGTGCCAAGATACATTACTTAGAGGTCATAACTTTAGATCAACATTTCTCCGAATCCAAAAAAAAAGAAAACGAATGGGACCACAGAAGGGGTTACTGCAAATGCTCTAAGGAAGCGTCCTTTTGAATATTTGCTCCTATTACAGGCCACACCCTGTATACCTATTAGATTTTATTGTATTGTATAATGCTGTCTATTATCGGTTTTGTAATAGTCTTTGTATTTAGTTGTCAATATATTTTTACACAAGTTAGCAGTTTTGTTTGATACTCTACCTATGCGATTCCTTTACATTTACATCTCTGATTTGTAGCGAAAGCTAATTTCATATTATACCCGACACCAAATGTATGTAATTGTAAAAAACAAGCAAGTAACTCCGGATTAAATTATTAAATAAATAGTCAACTTCTAGCTCTGCTCTCTATAGCCTGTCAATAATTATATCCAAATTGGTTTTAGACGAGAATTTCGCACGAGTCCCGACTCGGGGCGCCTGAACTCTAAAGTTCGTAACTTTGTTGCGACTCCCCACAAGCGCTGTCCCGGAGGCATCCAGCTTACTGTGCCAGATTTAGTGTGTATCTCAACGCAATCCTATTTATCTAATAAAACAGGACTGATGAGGTTACTTGTGTGAAAAAGATGAACCAAAATAGATAGACAGTTGATTTTGTATACGTAGGAAATGGCACGGTAATTATCATACTCATTTGAATATAAATATTTTTTAAGTGGTTCTATCGCTTAAATGTTGCTTTTTGTCCCTGGCTACTGCTAATAAAGGTGTACCATGTGATACCTAAGTTGATCCCTGGTAGTGAAGCAGTTGTTAAGCCTAGTTTGCAGAAGCGTAGACTTCTGTCTTTTAGGTGGCCGATAAAAATGTTAACAGTAAAGATGCTTAGGTACTCATTCGACAATTTAGAACTCCAATTTAACCTCCTGGAGCATCCCATCCCATGAGTCATGAGTCATCCCATTTTTACAATTTGTCAAAATGAATCGCAACCTCAACAAAATGTATGTATAATTGATTATACATTGTTCTTAATGTAGTACCTAAGTAGGTATATGAACCGGGGCCTCACGAGGTTAAACTTTTTTTTAGTTATATTTGAGTTCTATAACATTTAACTTGCAGAGTTCGTATGCATACAGGGTGATTTCGGGGTCGTGGAGGAAGAAGACCAAAAGCGAATAAGATGGTAACACTGAACAAATTTTCCCAAGAAACCGACCACGAAATCGCAAAATAAAACAGCTGTTCCATACACTAACTCTCAATTAACTCACAGTTAGCTCACAGTTAACTCTTTATTGGCTCTTATTTTTTTGCGATTTCGTGGGTGGTCCCATGGGAAAAGTTGTTCAGTATTTATGACCATCTTATTCGCTTTTGGTCTTCTTGCTCCACGACCCCGAAATCACCCTGTATTAATTAAAATGTTAGTAAGTATATATAACTATACTTACAAGTTGCCCTTCAAAATTTGCAATAAAATTACATACTACGTATTGGCTACACTGCTGTGTTTAGTATGGGTTCGGTTCACCTTTTCAGGATTCCGTACCAAAAAGTAAAAAAGGGACCCCAGGGTTGGTGCGACTCTGTCCGTCTGTCTGTGTGTCACAAGTCACAACGTTAAATATCTCAGTAACTACTTATGCTATCAATTTAAAATTTGAAATAGTTTTGGAGAAAACTGATCCACGTATATAAAAAATTCAAAATTTAAACATATATTATTTTTCACTTCTCATGCTCGAAAAATGTGTCATAAGTATTTAATTGGACTTAGCAAGCGCGGCTAAAGTAATACATTTAGCCCTTAGATATATACATATTTCTGATTGACAAAACGTTTCAAAATTTAAACATATATTATTTTTCACTTATCATGCTCGAATAATGTGTCATAGGTATTGGGCTTAGCAAGCGCGGCTAAAGTAGTACATTTAGCCCTTTGGGAAAATATATATACCTACATACGAGTATTTCTGATTGACAAAACGTTCTAATTTTACCAATCAAAACACTTCGCCGTATTAAACCCACCAATCAAAACCCTTTAAAAAACATATTATCAACTAAATAACCAGAAAACAACTGATATCAACTGACGTCGACCAATCAGGAAACAGAATTCATTTGAAACACTAGGCATTTTATTCCCTAATACACAATCATAAAAATAAAAATAAAACGCCTTTGACCGTCTATAGCCGCGTCCAAAAGTTCAAGCGTTGTTGACTGCATACATGGCAAAGCTATGAGGTTGAGCGGGATAGACTGCTGTCTATCTTGCTTTATCTTATGCCCCGTATGCTGTTTTGGACGCGCCTATAGACGACCAATGTCGTTTATTCGTGGTGTCAATATTTTGTATCTGTGTAAAATCAGTTCAAAGGCAGTTTATTAAAAAAAATATGCCGCCAAATTGAATAATCTTTTCGCCTAGGAATTGATTATTGATTGTAATGGAAAATTACGTTTTTTTGGAAATAATTCAATATCAGGCTAATTATTTGTATACGGCGTTGAAATGTTATTTTAAAAAAAACTTTTACTATTGAAGTCAATAATTCTATGGACCGGAAGTTAGGAAAAAAAAATAACCCGCAAGCAAAAATGCTATCAGTATTTTTATAATGAAAACATGTTTGAGTACACAAATTTGGAGACTTACTACCTGAATCCAAAAATATATGCATCAGGAAATAACAGCATTTAAATTAAATATTTACGACCTTGAGAAAATATTGAATCTCATCTGGCCTATAGAAAGATTTATTCATTAACAAAAATAAGTGGATTATGCGCGTATCCCAAAGAACGTATATAGACGTAGACAATTATAAAATAAAGAAAGTTTATGCCATTTTCGCCTGATTTTTACGGAATTTATAAAGATTACTTTTAATTATTTTTTACCGTTGCGGTATTAAATTTAGGTGGATTATTAATGAATATTTAGTCAAATTACCCAACCTATTTTATGGTGTAAAAATATGGCTGATATCGATATATTGTTGTGTTTTCATAGAGCGAAACCGTAAAGTTCTCAGGGTAGATGCATAATCTTTGTTTTTACTATTTTCTCGCAGTCGAAGTGAAAAGTAGAGTGTATAACAACTCTGGTCTAAAAGCCCACTTCGCTCGGGAAAATAACCGTCTCGTGGTAATATGGCTTATTTTGTCATACAATCTACTATTTATTTTAGCATTTTAGGAGGCAAAAATTCAAGGTCTAGTCTTTACCAAGTGGGGTATTAAATTAATTGCACGTTCTGAAACAGTTTGTATTATTATTTCTCCGTGATCAAAATTCGATTTATGAAGGAAAAAGTCCAAAAAATTATATCAACAGGTCGCGCAAGATAGTACAAAGTGCACTGACATATACCGCTTTACCCATGACACTGATCGTTGTTAAGTTTTTTCCAGAATTAATGGACGGGGAAAGACGGGTATGAAGTATGAAACTTTGTACGGAACCCTCGGTGCGCGAGTTAGACTCGCACTTGGTGGTTTTTTTTAAATATGTATATTCTCTTCAACCAAAATTGTATAATGTATGAAAAAAAAGCCATGCGTAATTGGACCTAGGTCCATTATACCTCTATATGATTTTGTTTCCTTCCTTATGATCTCATTAATACGCAGGCAAAAATATTTGGGTTTCTCCCTAGCACTTCGTATTTTGTAAATATAGGTAGGTTCTCTATAGGATTCCCTAATACAAATATTTGTCTATTATACATTATTAATTGAAAATGTGTCAACGGTACGAATAAATTGTATTCTCCGTTTACTTGATAAATATGATTATAAATCAATATTAATATGTATGACATGGTTTGATGTAGGTAAAAGTACATAAATGTGGCAAAATGTCACTACCCCGAGTTAATAATTGGCGCCATTTTGTGCCGAGCCGACTGAGCTATCACTGTTTGCACAGAAATATTGACTTATTTTAATTGGTTCTGGCCATGAATACTAATTATATGCCGAACAATGTTACCCTCGCCAACTATTCATAAAAATCAATTTCGAAGAGTATCAAATGCGTAGGTATAGTTTCAGCTGTGAGTAGGTACCTACCTACTCTCCTCCTCATTATTCTTATCTATTCAAAAATACATAATTTAATATTAATTTTATTAGAGTGTACAGAAAGGATAAGCTTTCATTTTCTTAAATCAACTTGGACTTTTTAGTTTCATGTCGCTAATGCCAATTTTAAAATAAATTGAAAATTTGTATCTTTACTATGCGATAAGTACCTATTTCATGATATTTCAATGATTCCGTTTCGTAGGGTTTTTTTAATTTATTTCTGCAACGATATTATCGAGCTTACTTACCACTCTTACCAGTAATCAGCCGAAATCGTTACCGTAAATACATGATGATTGCCTTCTGTTAGTTCAGCTAGTTTTTGAGTTATCGTTAAAAATTGCCTTTCTAAAACCAAATTACGTACAGGCCGTGAGTTTCCTACGAAGATACGATCTCTTGTTACGGAAGTCAAGGAACCCTTCGTTGTCCGTCGTCCGTCATACTCCCGGCCTTTTTCTGCTACATTACACCATTTCAGTAAAAAAAAAATTAGGCAAGCCTTAAATAAAAATATGGGCACACTGTTGTTAATTTAATTGCAATAAGACCGGGAATTTTAAATCATCTATTTACGGCCTCCGTAGCCCAGTGGGTAGTGACTCTGCCTACGAAGCTGGAGGTCCCGGGTTCGAATCCCGGTCAGGGCATTTATTTGTGTGTTTATCACGAATATTTGTTCCTGAGTTATGGATGTTATATATGTATATAAGTATCTTTATCTATTATATATATCATCGCCTAGTACCCACAACACAAGCCTTACTGAGCTTACCGTGGGCCTAGGTTGATTTGTGTAAGATTGTCCGATAATATTTATTTATTTATTTATTTATTTATTTATTTATTTATTTATTTATTTATTTATTTATCTATATAATTGTATTATACGAGTATATGGTGTGCTGCCAAAATATTTTTGCTGTCTTGCACCATTCTTTCCGCGCGTACAGTAGACGGCAAACTTCGTGCGCAAATGAGGGGAAGTGGGGGGGCAGCTTGCACGTACAATTCGCCTTTGCGCAGGCAAGGTCATTTGCGCACGAAGTTTGCCGTCTACTGTATCAAACGAAGGATGCACAGCACCGTATAACTCTTTTTAACCGACTTAAAAAAAAGGAGGAGGTTCTCAATTCGGTTGTATGTTTTTTTTTTTTACTGTGTGTTACCTCAGAACTTCGTCATTTATGAACCGATTCGTACCATTCTTTTTTTAGTTGAAAGTATATGCTTCCAGGTTGGTCCCATTGTTTTCAAAACTCCAGTTGAATGATGGGAACTCCTTAAATGTATAGGGCACGCGTGTAGTAATTTCGGTGTTTTCTATTATAACTCGTGTATTTACATCCGGAAATCATAAATTTGGTGAAGTGGAAGTGATGATGAAGACCACAGATGGCTTGTGGAACTTGTCAATGATGTACTTCAAACTATAAAAGTACGTCACCGATTCTGATATCATTCAGTTGAAATAGCAAACAAAGAAGTGCCAAAGGTGATTCTGAGATCCTTTAGGAATTGACGGAAGTCCTCAAATATTATCGGCCCATATACAGCGATTTGGTTTTTTTCTCTAATCATTAACGTATTTGCTCTCGGAAATCAGTTTATGTGGTAAATTGGAAATTAAATGTGGAAATGTTCATGTGGCTTGGCGGAGTACTGAATTGAAGTTGGTTAAAACTTTGTTTTTATAGTAAATGATTTATAACAATGCAAGGTTTTCCGTACAGCCTAAACTCGGCCGGTGAGCGTCGCGCAATCAAGTCGCATATAGCGTCGCAATCAGAATACCCACATTGTTGCATCTCCAACGCACATTGTAGCACCTGCGACTGGCTCCCATTTCTCTTGTTCGCAACAGCGACTGCACGGCACCGTGTCTTTTCACTGCAATTGTGTTGCACGTCATTGTCTAGTTTCATTTATTCTCCCCTATACAGGCCCACGCGACAGCTTTCTCTTTTCCAACTTTATTTGTAAACAAGTTTGCTTTCGTTGTGATGATTGAATTAGGTTACGGTAAAAAAAATTATTATATCTTGCATTTTTTGATAGATGCTAATCAATATTACTGTTGTGAGCGTTGCGATACATTCGCGTCACGCATAAACCTTAAACAGGTTTCTGTACGCGTCTATTAATTTTGTACTGTATCTTTTTTCTTTTAATATGAATAAAAAAAAAAAAATTGTATGTAGAAGCAGAGCAGCACCTAATTAATTTGAATATTCTGTTTTCCCAAATAATATTTATATGGCAAAAGTACTATCTATAAGTTTCATATATGGATTTTGAATAGGTATGGAATTATAAATGCCTGCAAGTTTTGGATCGAATATTAACCATACGAGTACAACCTGTAATTTCAAAGATTAATTTAAAAAATAAAACATTCAACTTGGGTACCGTATGAATTCAGATTTCTGGGAACAAACAAATGCCCACAATGCACAATGGAACGGATTTAACAAATAAATTGAATCGCAAAAATATGTGACGTCGCGGTTTTAGCGACGATAAAGATAATGACTGGAAAAGTTATATGATGCCGCCCATGGGCGGGAATTTATTTGAAACCTTGATGTTCTTTTGCCGTCATAATATGACCGTGTCGACGGTCATCTATCACCCGATACTGCGTGACATATCAGATCCTCCATTTGGTTTTAACTGTGACGTGTCAGGAATTATGGTAGAAATTAGTTTGAAATGGAAACAAATGACTTTTATGACACCTAATCAGAAAAAAAACAGCATGTACTATACATACAGACACATATTATACCTTTACTTTCTTTCACATTCAACAATTTATATATAATACTACTCTTTTTAGTTAGGTAGATACTGCGGCGCTACCACGAACTTCGAATCTCGAACTTCGTATATTTCCGTTTCGGTCGCTTGAGTACCTTAAACCATAAGTGCGATAGAGACGGAGATATACGAAGTTCGAGATTCGAAGTTCGTGGTAGCGCCGCTGAACTGAGCTTGCAAGTAAAATACGTACCATTGCGTATGTTGAAACCGTTTTATTTAAAGTTCAATTTTGAACAATGTTTACTTGAATTTGAAATAAGAAACAAGTGAAACGCTGCCTTATCTTAATGAATTATGTGAAGTCCAAGTCCGGCCTCCTAGAAACTTAACCCCTTTGTATTCATTTCATTGGGTTAACTTTATGTCACTTGCTTTTTCGAGGTGTAAACAAGTATTGTTTTAACAATTTTATGAAAAATTATCTAAATTTAAGGTGTCGAGACAAATTTGTGTCTAACCGTCATCAGCGTTTTAGATTTTATAAAGTAAAGAAACACTATAATGTACCTACAATTTTTTATCTGAAATTTAGATAGGTGAATCTGAATATATTGATGTAATTAATTTTTAGATTACCTATCTAAGAGCTTGATATCAAACATAGGGTAGTCCATAAATAGGTATTTTCCGTCAGCGCATGTCACGTTACAAAGTTGTGGTCATCCGTGTGCAAGCTCATCAATCACTCTGATATTGCGTGACGCGTCAACTGGCGACGACGGCCAGTGTCACTTTAGTTCATATGCTTATCAGAATTACATGCATACTGACGGAAGAAATGTCTGTAAAGACCTTAGTTTAAAATTTGTTAAGTGAATGGAATGATAAAAAGGCTTAAGCTTACCTACTGAGTGGAATCAGTAGGTAAGCGTTGAATTATAGTTGTGTATAGGTAGGTATATAATTTTATGTAGGTTTACGTAAGTACCCAGAACCATAATTAAATTCCATCAAATCTACCAAGAAATGTCACTGTCACAGTGAAACCTACCATTGTCACTATGACGTCCCATGTGACATCCGTGACAACCATATTATGAATATACGAAATATAATTGTCAGAATCGACGTAAGACTGCAGAGGGATAATCACGTAACGTTCCGAACGCGCGTCGGTACAATTTAACTGTCAATTTTCCGTATAAAAAGTGACATTTAGACCTACCCGACGTTCGTACAATGCGTTACGTGATCGACCTGTAGTACCGACGCGCGTTCGGAACATTACGTGCTTACCCCCTAGATCGGAAATACATAGATATTTCATAAATTTATCAAAATTTGGTTAATGGTAATGCTAAAGAAAACATTCGTCCACTCCAGACGGACGTTAGATATACCGAAGATGAAATGAGGAGTAAAAATGTCATGGCCGTCACCATTTCATCATACCCACAAACCTAGTTGTTGTATTTTTTTATTGAAATACCAATATCAGCCGAAAGACGTCCACTGCTGGACATAGCCCTCCCCAAAAGAGTGCCATAATGACCGGTCCTGCGCCACCCGCATCCAGCGGATTCCCGTTACCTTTACCAGGTCACCAGTCGACAAGGGGGCATACCCACGCTGGGGGCATACCAAAGATATATAACAATATACGCACATCTTCAAACAATAATATTTTTGTGTCAATAGGTACTGATACCAAATGTTCTTGATACCCGAAGTTTTACCATTGTAATACGAAAATGACCACCACAAAACAGTGTTAATTAAATATATATTATTATTCTTACGATTTTTTATTATAGAAGTATGTATATTAACACAGAACATTTGGGTTCTACCTTTAAAATTACTGGTAAATTAGTTAGGTACTTGCGTGCATTTTTTCGACAAGAGTTAATTAAGTATATTGATGAAATGTTTCATTTCAATGGCAACACATAGATTTGATGAAATTGAATTATGGTTCTGGGTTTAGATTATCTGGGGGCACAGCAGTGCCCCCGCCAAGTCGAGCTACGCTTTTACTACAAAATCTAGTGCCTATGCCAATGCCTACTTGGGATTTGGGAGCAAGTGACTCCAGGCTCCTTTGGGAAGCAGCCGGGATAAAGCTAAGATGAAGAGAATCTCATCATCTTATTACCACAAAAAAGCTTAGATCATATTTAAGTTAACATGGAAGAACCAAATTGACATTATATGTAAAAAATTAAATAAGTATTCTTATGCACTATGTATAACTTGAATAAAGTAGTGAATCGGCCTACATTACTCACCGCCTACCACGCCTATGTAACCTCTACACTCAGATACGGCATCATATTCTGGGGCAATTCCACTGACCGAGAATTGGTGTTTACTAGTAGGACACAAAAGAAGTGCTTGAGATCTGTTTGTGGGCTACAGCCAACATATTCATGCAACCCTTACTTTATCCAATTTAAAATATTGACTCTGCCATGTTTATATATTTTCGAGTTAATTATATATGTATATATATATATCAAGTGCAACATCAAGCAATTTCCTGTTTTTAAAAGTGTACGCCAGCGGCATAAAATTAATTCAAGGCCTCTAAAAACAGTTTTACTAGCAAAAAGTGCTTTCGGCATGGCACCGAAACCATACAATAAGTTATCGCAATTAATAAGAAAAACTGACTTGCCCCAATTTAAATCAAAATTATTTAAATTATTTACAGATAAAGCATTTTATTCAGTCAATGAGTACATAAAATGTAATTAGCGAAATATAATTTATAATTAAGACTATCTATATGTATGTAATGCATGCTGCTTGCAAATGTGTATGCCTGAATGTCTAGCATAGTGATACACATAAGTACTTATTACCATTGTACCATCTTTGTTACCTATATATGCTTTACAAATAAACTTTCTTACAACCGTCTAGCAATGGCTTATCTAAAAATGCAGCATTGACCCGTCTGTCGTAGTCTGCCGACTCAAATCAAGCTTCTAATAATTTCACTCGTAAACATCAAGTAGGTAAATCTTGCATCATTTCCCAGAACGGAGAGCCCACGATGACCCTATACAGCCGCGGCCGGCGTTTATATTTGCACCGCTACGAATAGAATAGCTCTGTCCACGTCCAAAGTAGTATTTAAAGCGATAGTTTGGAATTGCATATTCATTTATTTTTCCTTTCCTTATTTTTTCAATGCCAAAATAACGTTTCTAAACGAGTATTTCATTTTGAATAAAAAATCAACTTAACATTTGGCATATTCTAACAAGCTTTTTTTCAATTTAGTTGAAACGAAATAAGAGCTTGTGAAAATATGCAAATTGTCTGCCTATAAATTGTCTATAAATTAAATCTTGCGAGTCAAATTTGACGACCAACTTCTTGGTTTAATCTGGTAGAATTTGAATCCGGTTGCGTTAACATTAGATGTCTGATAGAGTCTGGCTAACCAAATTTTACCCAAAGTTATCAAAATCAAATAGGCCACAAGGGCACTTTTACATGTCAAATAGTATTTTACAATATAATATTAATAATCTTACACAATAATCAATTAAAAATTGCAGATTTTAACCAATAAGTACCTAAACGGTTAACAAACTAAATGTCACTAAATGAAAACAAAAATTTCCAAAATTGTAAAATATTATCCATTAGCTTTTGCCCGCGACTTCGTCCGCGCGGAACTCGTTTATATTGTAACTTTCTCCCCCCTTTTCACCCCCTTAGGTGATGAATTTCCAGATAAAAACTATCTTTAGTAAGGACTCTTTGGGAAGGCCCCGGAATTCAAAGTATCTCTATACCAAATTTCATCTCAATCGGTTCAGCGGTTTAAGCATAAAAAGGTAACAGACAGACATAGTTACTTTCGCGTTTGTAATATTAGTATGGATTGTATGAAGGAAAGGGTCATTATGGCTGAGTTGCATGATTTTATAGATTACCTTACTCCGAACGCCTTTTTTTACAAAATAGACTCCGCCGCAAACTTGGTTTCTATGACCCGCCTCACCATAATAGATGCATGTAGGCTTTTTTCAGTATTATTTTGCATATTTTCATATCACACGGCCGTAAGGACCTTTTCTACTAAACCGTAGAACTAAATTAAGTGACTTGTAATTTAAATATTTTATATTAAAAATAAAGATACGTCAACAAAATGTTACATCGAATAGTTTTAAAAATAGCCATAATAAAACGTCTTTTTTACCCCGTTTTGGAAAACATCTTCGAAACTACCGCCATAAGGTACCTTTACCCTTGGAACGTCACATATATATATTTACCCATGTAATGTTCCTATTCCCCAGGACTCCCAACTACCGCTATACCGTAAATAGGTTCCATCCAATATTTCACCCCCTATTTCACCTCTTTAGAGGATGATTTTTGGGATAAAAACTATCCGTTGTCATTCTCCAGGACTCAAACTATCTCTATACCAAATTTCATCTGAATGGGTTCTATCGTAATCTTCAAGCCTCATTTCACCAACTCAGGAAATGATTTTTCGGGATAAAAACTATGCATTGTCCCTCCCTGGGACTCCTTCTATCTCTTTACCAAATTTCATCTAAATGGGTTTTATCCAAATTTTCACCCCCTATTTCATCCCTGAGGGGATGATTTTCGGGATTAAAACTATCCGTTGTCATACTCCGGGACTCAAACTGTCGTTCAACCAAATTTTATCAAAATGGGTCACAAACAAATTTTCACCCCCAAATACACCCCCTTAGTGGGATGATTTTCGGGAGTAAACTATCCTATGTCCTTCTTCAAGACTCCAACTCGTTTTACCCGTAAATGGGTTCCATCCAAATTTTCATACCCCATTTCATCCCCTTAGGAGATGATTTCTGGACTAAAAAATATTTTAAGTCCTTCCCCAGGACTCTTAACTATCTCCATACCAAATTTCTTCTAAATCGGTTCTATCCAAATTTTCACCCCTCATTTCACCCCCTCAGGAGATGATTTTTCAGGATAAAAACTATGCATTGTCCTTCCCTGGGACTTTTTCTATCTCTATACCAAATTTTAACTAAATGGGATTTATCCACATTTTCATCCCTATTTAATCCCCTTGGGGGATGATTTTCGGGATTCAAACTATCCATTGTCGTTCTCCGGGACTCAAACTATATCTATACCTACCAAATTTGGTCTAAACGGAGTCCATCCAAAATTTCACCTCCCATTTCACCCCCTTAGGGGATGATATCCAGAATAAAAACTATCCAATGTCATTCCCGAGAACTTAAACTACCTCTAAACCAAATTTTATCAAAATGGGTTACATCCAAATTTTCACCCCTTCATTTTACCCCCTACAGGGAAGATTTTCGGGATAAAACCTATCCTTTGACCTTCCCCGGGACTAAAACTAATTAAATACAAAATTTTATCCAAATCGGTGCAGCGGTTTAAGTAGCTCCATACAAATTTCCACCCCCCATTTCATCCCCTTAGGGGTTGATTTTTAGGATAAAAACTACCCTAAGTCCTTCCCCAGGACTCAAATTATCTCTATACCAAATTTCATCTTAATCGGTTCAGCCGTTTTCATGTGATGCGCGGTCACATAAACAGACAAACAGATAAACAGATAAACAGACAAACAGACAAACAGACAAAAATTCTAAAAACTGTTGGAACGTGTTCTGTTATCGATTTTAAGTATCCCTAGCCAATTTTTTTTCGAATATCTTTCATGTACAGACTTTCGACCCTCTTCAGCTTTATTATATGTATATATTACATTCGATATAAGGTCTGTATCAGAATTAACAATAAGTTTATGATATTAATTTAGTACCACAGAGATGTTTATAAGGTCTCTGAGCGTCCAAATACAATTAATAATTATTCTAATAATCTGAGATATGTATACTATCTCTAAGCGTTAAAACAGGAAAAAAAAGGATCGTTAATGTAATATTGTCAGAGATGTACAGGGTCAATAACAATAAAACGTGTCAAGAACAGAATGATGTCTCTCGTCAAAATAATGATAATAACACTAGTACCTACTCGTATTTAGGTAGTTGTTAGTTACTATGCCCTTGCAAGCATGAACACTGAACAGACCGGACTCCACAAACAGCACCCGATCACGAGTACGAGTATGAAGCATATATCTCAGCCATCGCCTCCCTCAACCGAAGGTGGCGACGAATTACGGCGGGAAATTCAAAAAGTCTTGGGCTGGTCACACTTTGTGTAGTAGGAAATATAGTGTTGATACTAGAAAATATTTTAGATTTTCTGTGCAAACGTAAGGTACCTAAAATTAAGTTAAATATAGGTACAGAGGTAGAGTAATGCTGCACCGGCACGATGGGCCAAGTGCAGGATTCCACCAACACGCTCGTCGCTCATATACAATACCTAGAAATTTCCGGCCAAGATATTTTATACGTTTTATTTTTTTATATCAAGTTACTACTGACCAGTCACTTCACAGATTTCTTCTAAATATTGGTTTTCTGCAAGTATAACTCCTTACGTTCCAATGGTTTGATTTTATTTATATTTTCCAGAACTTCTACTTTATCCGCTTCTTTACACATTCCTGTTTATCAGATTCAGGTACCCGTATTAATATATTCACGTACCTAATCAAAGTTATAGGCAAATGTTAGAACTAGTAGGTACATAAAGTATCAAAATATTTATGCAGCACCAACCTACTAAGTTGTTTACGACTTACAAACATTGCAGTTTTTCGATATTACTTACGAGCTTAAACAACAGTTTGCGGACCTCACTCGATAGTCATGTACTCGGAACTCATATTTCCATACAACAAACGTGATTTTTTATAGATAATGTTACTTACGGAACCCTTTGTGCGCGAGTCCGACTCGCACTTGGTCGGTTTTTTTTTTAAATCATAGACAATTTGTGATACCACAAGGACATAATATCTGTCAACAAAATTTGGTTAGCCATGCAGACTCTAGTCTTAAAAACTACACATCATAAAAAGGCAGGAGCATGGCGGGAGCGCTCGCTTGCCTACTACCAGCCGAAAAAAGAACATCTAAGGACGAGATATTGTAGCTCGGTGGTTTAAGTATAATCACTCTAATAAATAGGTATATTGACACGTTTAATTAATTAATTGAAATATAATCATTGTGCTCTAGATACGATATGGTAGGTCCTATAATAATGTGTGATAATAAAATAATGTATTTAATATTGCTTGGTTGTTTGTCTTAATTTGAATAATTAATATATCGTATATCTGTAGATACTGGACCGAGACAAGTGGCGGAAAAAAGGGGAGGCCTTTGCCCAGCAGTGGGACACAAATTAGGCTACAAAAAAAAAAATATCTGTAGATCCGATTTAAAACCTGGGGGCATGGCAGTGAGGGCCCCAAGAACAGCCAAAGGGCGCTACCTCACTTAGCCCGAACCGTTTCGTCATATTTTCAAACCCTTACAGAATCAAAACCCACCCTTACTGGATAATACAAGAAAACTCATATTTATATAAGGTGCCCTCAGAAACCTTATAATTCCCACAGAGTATCTGACCTTCCATTTGCGTTAAGAGATCTTTTGACATCAGACGTTTTAATCATATCTAGACACCATAAGAAATATTATGAACCTTTTCTTTTGTAGTTTTTCTTAAGCTGGTTTTGCAAACCATAAGTAACTACATCTTGTCATCTTGTTATTAAGAATAGTTAGTTCAAACTTAATGAGCATGGAGTGAGACTTATTTGTAATATGTCGTTAATTAGGTCAAGGCAATATTGCCGGCAATATAGAAAACTTTACGGGAATATTTCCAGTGAGAATATATTATTCCCGGCAATATGAATACTGGCAACTGCAATCGGGATTATAAAACATACTAAGAGAGTAATAATTATTCACCATGAACGCCGCATCAGCACACGAAATTACCAGAAAATTTTCCTTCTAGTTATAGTTTGCGTACAAATAAGCTAAATTATAAATTTAAAAATCCTAGGAAGTATATTCGTTTGAGGATTTCTGCAATAAATCGAGAGCCACTCAAGGTACAGGTTTGCGATGGAGCCGCTAATAAGGTTTCCGCTGAACCGTAAGTAAATAGTTAAGTTTTTCCTCGACCGTTGGTAAATACGGCTTATTTGAATTTCACTAGCCCGTCCGTCAACTGTTCGCCCACAATTTTGTCTGACGAGAAGCAAATATTGGCTCGCTGTTCACTTTCCCGCCCTTTCATGTTCGCCTTTATTCGTGATTTTGTCACTCAGGTAAAATGTAATGTTCCATGCCGACTTCGGGTCGTGAAACTTCTGCTGAGGCGTCCGTCGTCTAATTCATTTCATTGGCGTATAATCTAACTGTTATTCAAGTATCGACGGTTCCATAATTTACTATAAAAACAAAAATTAAACCGACTTCAATTCAGTACTTCGCCAAGCCACATAGTATATGAAAATTTCCACATTTCATTTCCAATTTACCACATGAACTGCTTTCCGAGAGCAAATGCGTTGATTATTACAGAAAAAACCCAAGTCGCTATATGTGGGCTGATAATATTTGAGGAGTTCCGTCGATTCCTCAAAGACCTCAGAATTAATACTACATTAGTTGCTTCTTCAACGGAATCATGTCAGAATCTGTGACGACCTTTACATATTTGAGGAGTTCCATAAGTCATCTGTGATCTTCATCATCAGTTCCACTTCACCAAAATTGCGATTTCCGAAGGTAAATACACGAATTATAAAAGAAAATACTGAAATCACTACATGCGTGCCTATAAAATTTGAGGGTTGCCTTCAATTTCCCTGGGATCCCATCATCAGATCCTGATTTGGTGACAATGGAACCACCTCGGAAGTATACTCTTAGGAATAAAAAAGGAATTTTGGAAATCGGTCCCCAATTGACGGAGAAATAGGCGAACATACATTAAAAACAAAAAAATACATACACTGGAACATATAACCTCCTCCTTTTTTGAAGTCGGTTAAAAAGAGATCTGATAAATTGAATTTTTTGATTTTCAACGGTATATAAGTCATATGAAATCCTAAATTTAAAAACCAAATTCTCAGATTTAATTTAATAAAAAAACAGATGTTTTTAGAACGGGTGGTATTTAATAGTAGTTGATGCTACTGATACATAATGAGAGGCCTTAAAACACGAGTGTGGTTTTATGAAACGAGCGTCAGCGAGTTTCATAATAGGATCACACGAGTGTTTTAAGGCCTAATTATGTACAGTTGCATACACTACTTTATCTTAACACATATCATAAGTACTCTAAGATGGGTTCAGAAGCCGTAGGAAAATGACCTGCATTGCTACGAGTGCTACCTGTAAGTTATCTTTGAAAAAAAAAAGTGAAAAAAAAAACTGAAAAAACAATAAAAAAAAATTAAAAAAAGTGAAAAAAATGAAAAAAAGTTAGTAAAACTAAATAACAGCAAAAAAGTAAAAAAAAAGTTTAATTTATTATTTTCAAAGAATTTACAGGTAGCACTCGTAGCAATGCAGGTCATTTTCCTACGGCTTCTGAACCCATCTTAGAGTACTTATGATATGTGTTTAGATAAAGTAGTGTAGGCAACTGTACATAATCAGGCCTGAAAACACTCGTGTGATCCTATTATGAAACTCGCTGACGCTCGTTTCATAAAACCACACTCGTATTTTAAGGCGCCATCCATCCAAATTTTTACCCCCGATGACATTATTTTCGGGATGAAAGCTATCCGTTGTCCTTCTCCGCGGCTCAAACTATCTCTACACCAAATTTCATCTAAATGGGTTACATCCAAATTTTTACCCCCTATGTCAGCCCCTTAAGGGATGATTTTCGGGATAAAAACTATCCTATGTCCTTTCTCAGGACTCAAACTATCTCGAAACCAAATTTCATCAAAATGGGCTACAAGTAAATTTTTACCCCCATTTCACCCCCTTAGGGGATGATTTCCGGGATGAAACCTATCTTATGTCCTGCCCCGGGACTCAAAATATTTATATACCAAATTTATTCAAAATCTGGGCAGCGGTATAAGTAGCTCCATAAACATTTTTCGGTATTGTAATTTCTGAGTGGTGGACAAGTCTAAAACTACTAGTGCTTCGGACAGAATGACCGCTGACATGAAGCGTCGCAAAAAATCGCCAGTCTGTGTGACGAAAATCAGTCCATTGTGAGTCGAGCCACACAGGCTGAAAGGATGCCACACGTGGATGTTAAAATAATTAAGGTCATGTTTTTAAACCCATCCCAATTATTTCAAGAAGCATGATGAAATATTCGCAAGAGAACTGCGAGCGCAGTATTAAAATATCGGCCAACTTGTAAATCCGATATCTATTGGAAAAATGCATAATACTTATAATATAAAATACATTGGTTTATTTAATAAACTTCCTAATGAGCTGGTAGTAGTAGTCATTTAATTTAAAACAATATTTTGCATGTTGAGTTTTATGTTGACTGAATACTGGTTCTGCATCTATTTTATTTTAGTTAAGATCTGAGTGTAACGTATTCCAGCAAATAAATATTTATATTTCTATAAAAACATATTTTCGCCCTTTATGCGCCCTTTTTTTTGTTTGTGAGTAAAATTTATGTGACATACCTACAGACATACAGGCTGACGGTACAAGACTACGTTTGCTAATAATTAAAAATATGTATTGTCCGTTATGTTCTTACGTAATTTAATTAACACTGTGAATGTGTAAATATTTGCGAAACCCAATTAATTATACCCAAAAGATAGGTTACGATATACGTAACACAAATGACGCTGATTAATCCCCATTCGCACCGGTTACGTGATTTTATTTGGAAAATACTCGCATTCGGAAAACCAGGCACTTTGCGAATCTAGGTCAATGTTCAGCAGTTCAGAGTTAAACGCAAATAAACATTTTAACATGAAACAGGTTGTTAATTTGATTAAAACATCTTGAAAAATACAGTATGTGTCGGGTTACTAATCCATAGATTACAGAGCAGCATAATTGGTAAGACTGATAGACTATCGCAATCAAATTGAACTTGAACACACATCTATCAATTTAAATGTTGGCAGTTCGGCTGCCCAAAGGAGAAAACAAGTAACTCAATTTTGGCAAATTTTACAGGAGAGCGAAAAAACGTAATTTGAATTTTTCGTCACCTAATAAACCCAAATAGCATTAAGAAACGATGCAATGGCATTTGGTAGTGTAAAACTAGGGTATCCCCTTGCTTATCAGAATTTCATTTGCCCAAATTTTATCTGCCATAATATTCAACTGCCATAATGTTGTTTTCTATAATTTCGTATGCCATGCCATACTCATTGTTTATATTCATTATATGTCAGAATCTTTGTTTTCCAGAATATCAATATCAATAATCTCATTTATCTCTAGTAATCTCCGGAACGAAAAAATTTTTTGACCTGCGTGTAGATTGAACTTTTTGGATGGTTATAAGCTATATTTTACCCCGCGGGTTTGCCTGCGTTCTTTGTAATACGTGGGTTAAGCTACGCGGGTGAGTTATATTTATATGCAAAATTTTCGTCCTCAATTAAGTAACGTTATTATTTTTTTAAATGTATGACAAAGTATGATATTTATTCTACAAGCATTTTGCTTGGGTTTATTAGTTTTAACTTACCTATGATCTTCATTTAAACACATATTCATTATAATTTTTGCCCTAAAGTCAGATTGTGTATAAAGTAGGGCAATTTTTGACAATGATGAAGAGATATTCATTGTCACTACAATAATACTCGTAAAACATGCACAGTCGTTCCACTACACAACATAATTAAAATTAAATAAGTTCGGTTATATATTGTACGTTTGGGATTACCCTCAATATATGACTTTAAAGTATCTGTTATACAGATTTTAGATAAATTTCAACGTTGTTTACAAACTTCTTACCAACGGTGAAACCAAGTATCTTCCAAACCCATTTGATTTCCAAGTATTTCCCTTTTGAGTTACTTGTTTTTAGCGTAGAATCGTTAAGATTTTTACTGCCCAAAAAAAGATACTTGGATTTTAAAATTATTAATAACTTGGAAAATATACCTAAGGCTTAGAAGAATTTTTTTGATGAAGGTAGCATTGTCATGCCCTTTATCCAAAAACCAAAAAAAACGAAAATATAAAAAAGTGAGTTACTTGTTTTCTGTATGGGGCAGCCGATTTCTTTACGTATTATTTTCATTAAACGGAACGTGATCGCATAAAATTACAGATCAAAGGTTACTGAATTTATTTGAATTTTCTCTCGACTAAGGATATTGCAACATACACCTTAAGCATCGATAAAATAAATAAAATTAATTATACGCGACTAAGTACCGTTTCATAAAAAATGTGTATAAAAATCGTGACAGTTAACTTTCTCTCTTGTAGGTAAGTGCATATTTAATAGCGATGTTTGATATTATTGTAGGACTCTTGGATTTTTATGTAAACTGTTAGGTATAGTTTGATGCATAAAATAGCGCTCAGCTGTTAATGAGTCAGAAGCAACGCCCGCATATACTCGTAATGCAAATGGGACACACTGTACAGTCAAGAGTATCCATATAAATTAACATTCTTCCAAGAAGAACACGGTACCTATTTAATTTGAATCCTAATAAAACTCCCACAAAAGGAGAAAAGCTATTGCAGTAAAAATACGATTTGAAAAGCAGAGCATCTTCAGTCAGTGCAAATGTGAGACAGCGTACGAGTGGCCTTAGCGCAGCGGTAGGATACGACAGACGAGATAGCGAACAGCTTCTTGGGGAAACGATACGGTTATGCGGAGCGACGGCCCGGCCCCGTACGACCGAAGATAGAATCCGGAGGAAATTCAAATAAACGCTTCCAAGCTTACCAAGAAACGAAACGTGAAAGGATTTAGATTTGTACTGTGCTGAACAAAAATTGTTTAATATTCCAACGGAAATGGGAATGCAAATGCGGCTGATTTATTAATGGCCAACGATAGTTTCTATAGCGAGTTAGAATAATGTTGTGGTTAGATAATATTTTATATGTCGCGCTGACAAGTTTATGGCAGTTGGTGATTTGCGCTGAGTTGTTAACGTTCGCTAGTGATATAGTGCTTTAAGGGTTGAATTGTTAATGCTGAGCATTTACTAGGGCCGAGTTGCTGTTTGGACTTTGTATAGATACACGTATATGTATTACACTATGTTATCTTTTATTAAAGTCGAGAAATGTAAGATCCCTTCGTGCAGTGTTTTTTAGGGTTCCGTACTCAAAGAGTTTACCCTATTACTAAGACTCCACTGTCCTTCCGTCCGTCCGTCCGTCCGTCTGTCTGTCACCAGGCTGTATTGGTGATAGTTCCAGTTGAAATTTTTACAGATGATGTATTTCTGTTGCCGCTATAACAACAAATACTAAAAACAAAATAAGATAAATATTTTTATTGATAATGGTACGGAACCCTTCGTGCGTCAATCCGACTCGCACTTGGCCGGTTTTTTTTAAATTATATTGTGCCTACTTATAAATCATTTAAAGGTACACATTTTGTGCAATGGAGCCAACATTAAAATTAAAATCTTCCAAAAATCACTTTTGACATCGCCTTATTGGCCTTGCTTACCTGTAAGCGTATGATGGTATTGATGGTTTCCATTTTAGCACTTACATCCCGCAAGAGTTAACGTACTAACGTCATACGAACGAGGTCTCAAGTTAACTCTTGCGGGTTATATCGCTGTGGATAAGACATCCGCCACGTTCTGATATAAGAGTTTTGTGTAAAAATGAGGACTGTGAAGAATAATAACGATTGTAGTTCGTTGTTGTTGTGAATAATTGTATTTGTGCAGAATTGCGAAGAGGGTCATTCATTTTGTGTACTTAATTCCTTCCACAATCTGGGAAATGCTTGCATGACTGCCCTCTCTTCACCATGCCTACATTTTTTTATTTTGCCAAAAACAATTTTTTATCTTAATTTCATTCCAATTAGTACTATCACCAGTGCGCCGCACTTACACACCCTTAGCTATGCGCATGAACAAGGTGTAGGTATACCGTATGATCAACAACGAGTATTGCCACTGCTTGGTGGCCAGTGAACAAATGGAAATAGCCAAACGAACGCTCCGAAATCGCTTTCCGGAATTGGGCCTCGGGTAGGCAACGTCTATATTTCGTTTCACGATTAGTGCGTCTCCACTTCAAATATCACAATGTAGTTTACATTTTCATGTCATTGACAATATTTCTTGAATGATGCGCACCAAGCCATCATCATACAAAACTTGTGTATTGGTACCACACAAAACGTGAATGTTGCCGGCAAACATTAGATCATTAACCAAGCACGTATCAAAATCACAAAAACTACTGCATTATTATAAATTAAACACAATTGTTTCATTAAGGCTATGAAATAATAATGAAATAAATTAATTATGTATGTGGGAAATGGGTACAATTTGCAGTTACAGAACAGCTTTGCAGTAGATCTGTTGGGCTCACCACACCCTACCTTCTCAGGGTGTACATACATCTAATTACACTTACATAAAAATAAATTGAATGTCAAGAAAAAGTTAACAATACAATTAAAAAAAATCATTCAAGAGAGATTTTTTTTAAAACTAGATTCTTAAATAAGTTTAGCTTCTGACACTTAAATCTATCGGGTATCTTATTATAAATTGTGATGTTATGATGGTTATCAGTTACTAGCTAGCAATTATCAATAACGATTTATTCTGCGAACTAATTGTGTCCGGGAATCAATCGAGATCTAAACTATTGGTACTTACTCCAAAAACAACAACACAATAATACTCTATATGCTTTACACAAATATGTATCTGCAGGATTCCTTTTAGCTGAAGGCAGAGTCGATGTGAAATGTGTAGGTACATTTTGCAACGTATTATATTTGTAATAGAAAAGGGGGGGAAAAGTGAAAACATAACTTTGACGTCAACTGACGAGTAGGTACAAAAAGTACCTAATTTATAAATACACCACCCTAGAACAAACTTGTCAACGACATAAGTAGATGATACTTTAAACCTAAAAGTAGGTGTTTTATCCTGTAAGTAGGTATGCAAATATTTTTACGAGTTCGGAGATTACCTACTTTGAAAACTTTTTGATACTTTATAAAGAAATCCCGAACTGAATATAAAAGTTCATTCTTTCGATCCCTATTTATGTAAGGTTATAAGATTTTGATGTAATATCGTTTCGGATTTAAAATGCGATTTGTAACAAATAACGACCCTTATATTAGGATTAGGACCCTATCATTTTTAGTGTACCAATAGACAAAAGAAAACTTTTTTCATTAGATTGATGTCCTATTGAATTGTTGGGATTTCGGTCAATAGTGGTTATTCCAATATTCATTGTCAATATATTGAAACAGATTCGACAATTTAATATTTTATCATTCGCACTAATTAGACAATAGACATACTTACACTTATCATACAAAACATATTATTAGACTAGCTGTTGCCCGTGACTTCGTCCGCGTAGAACTTTTTATCGTCTTAGAAAATGATTTCTCTCAATACAAAATTTGAACCCTCTTTTAGGGGATAATTAAAAAAAAAGTTGATGTTCATTTTCTAGTTTGTGAACAAACAGTCTAAAACCAAAGTTAAAAATCTCATACTTTAAAAATGCCTTGAAATACTCAAACTTTGAACCAATTTTAACACTCTTAGGGGATGAATTTGGAAAAACTCTGAAATCAGTTTTGTAGTCTTTTAACGTACAGAATAAGACCGAAGTTAAAAATCTCTTACTCACACTTTAAAATTTTATTGCTCGCCATTTAAAATTTGAACCCCCTTTTAAACCCCCTTAGAGGTTGAATTTTTCTAATCGCTGAAAGAACTTTTTTCGTAAACTTTTAAGTCTCTAGCTCAAAAAAAGTGTTGCCCATACAAAGCTTTCTTAACCCCCTTAGGGGTGGAATTTTCTAAAACTCTGAAAGTACTTTATTATTAATTTTAATAAGTAACATTTTGAATAGTTTTTAATTCTAGTAAAAAAAAAAAAGTTTTTCCCACACAACACTGGCTACCCTTCTTAAGGATCTTAAGGATCCCCTTAGGGATGGAGTTTTCTAAAACGCTGAAAGTTCTTTTTTAGTATTCTAATAAGTAATCTTTTTGCAAAGTTTTAAGTCTAACTCAAAAGAAAAGTGTTGCCCATGCAAAGCTTGCTCTCCTTTTTAACCCTATTAGGGGTGGAATTTTCTAAAACGATTTGTGTTCTTTTTTGTATTTTAATAAGTAATCTTTTTTAACCCCCTTTGGGAATGATTTTTGTAAAACGCCGAATGTAGTATTTTTCATGTTCTAATAAGTAATTTTTCGATAAAATTTTAAGTCTCTATTAAAAAAAAATATGTTTTTCCCATACAAACTTTGCACCCTATTTTACCCCCTTAGGGGTGAAATTTTCCAAAACGCTGAAAGTACTTTCTTTGTATTTAAATAATCTTTCTACAAAGTTTGTTTCCCACATACAAACTTTGCACCCCTATTTTAGCCCCCTATTTTTAGGGTTAGAGTTTTCTAAAACGCTGAAAGTACTTTATTTGTATTCTGATGGCTAATCTTTCTACGAAGTTTTAAGTCTCTATTTAAAAAAAATATTGTTTCCCCCATACAAAATTTGCACCCCTATTTTACCCCCTTAGGGGTAGGTTTTTTTAAAACACTGAATCTAGGTACTTTATTTGTATTCTAATGAATAATTTCTCTACAAAGTTTAAAGTCTCTATTAAAAAAAAAGTAGTTTTTCCCATACAAACTTTGCACTCTATTTTACCCCTTTAGGGGTAGAATTTTCTAAAACCCTGAAAGTACTTTATTTGTATTCTAATGACTGATCTTTCTACAAAGTTGTAAGTCTCTATTTAAAAAAAAATTGTTTCCCCCATACAAACCTTGCACCCCTATTTTACCCCCGTAGGGGTGGAATTTTCCAAAACGCTGAAAGTGTTTCATTTGTATTCTAATAACTAATTTTTCTACAAAGTTTAAGTCTCTAGCTCAAAAAAAAAAGGTTCTCCCATACAAACTTTGCACACCTATTTTACCCCCTTAGGGGTAGAATTTTCAAAAATCCCTTTTTATCCCTAGCCCACGTTATAAAAGCAACATACTGTGCAAAAATCAACTCTCTAAGATTAGTAGTTTCGGCTGTGCGTTGATGAGTGAGTGAGTGAGTGAGTGAGTGAATAAGTCAGTCAGGACATAGGCATTTATTATGTATAGATAGATAGAAGATAATGAAACTCCCATTCAAATATCTCAAAAAATTATGAAGCTACATCCGTTTTAATGTCGCTTGTTAGAGTGAGAAAACGATGAGGGACTGTGACGGCAATATCCTCGAGCGTCATAGTAAAAAACAATCGTTTCATATGAAGGTGCGTTTTGCGGAAAAGGGACAGAACATACCCCCTCTTAAAACTTTGGACTCTTATAACTTAGTCATTACCTATATAACCTCTTGCTTTGTTTTCTCCATTTGACTATATTTATTTTAAATTCTTTTTCGAGAAAATACATTATGATTATTTACCATATTTTCGATTCCTGAGCTATAACCACGAACTTCGGAATTCGAAAATATTCGGATATCTCTATCTCTATCGCACTAACCACACTCGAGTGATAGGGATGCAAATATATGAACATTGAGTATCGGTTTTCGTGGTAGCGCCGCAGGTACTTTGGCTGAATGCGCCGAGCGCGTGCCATTGTCATTCAAAAAAAACAAATTCGTGTTAATTATATTGTTCAAATTTGTTGATTTCATTTATTGAAATTACGACATAAAACGACATTTGCGCATATAAGTTCTCATATCAGAATCGAATATTTTTTTATGGTTTATATTTTAGCATTTGTCTCGTAAAGGTCTATCGTAGACGGGATTTAAATTATTAATAAGTGAAAGGCAAAGCAATTCCGCCATTTTGACGAAAATTTGACGGTTCTTATAGCTGACAGTTGGAGCAGCGTTTGATTTCAATAAAAATAAATGAAAAATTAAATGAAGTCGTATATTTCGGAAAATTAATTAACTGTCGCAGTCGGATAAAAACTATCCTAAGTTGCAGCTAGAATAATAATGTACCTATATAAAATGTTTCATATTTTTCCGTTCATGGGATGCTGAGAACATTCGAACCGCGCAAAGCTTAGTTTCAAACTGGCTGATTCTTTTTTTAATTTAGAGATTTATTATAAGTGGAGATTATAATCGTATTGGTTTGAGTGCTTTCGCTGGAGCACACTTGGTTATGTTCAAGTGAAAAAGTTAGCAGATCAAGTGATGGATAAACGGGGTTGATATTGGTTTTAAACACTCCTTCTCGTTACGGTCGTTCTGTGCGTTGAAGCAAACGGGGTCGATAGGTATTAATATAATTGCATTATTAATTCTTTAAGTCAGGTTAAATTCCAGAGAGGTCGTCAGATAAAACAACAAATGAAATAAAAAGACATAAAAAATCCAAAACTGCATGTGTTTGTCTCTGGCATCGTAGCCCCCAAGCGAATGAACCGATTCGAGTGCGGTTGCTCGTCATCGAAACTCTTATATGTCCAGATGGTTGTTAGCTATGGTTGTTGTGTCGGAAGTGTTAATTCATGTGAATGCATCAAGCCGTTTAATCTGCAGATCTTGCCTAAAACATGGGCATACATACATTTACTCGAAATACATAACCCTCCTTCTACGAGTACCACAGTCAGAGAAAAGAGAAAACGAGCTGAGCATTATATAAATAAGAAAACCAAACCGTTACCGTTGGTTTCTTATAATATCAATAAATGTGTATTTAACATGGGGAATCATATTGCTGTCAGTAACAACAATCAATATTCATTAAGCGAGTATAGGTATCAACAAACGATTGGCAGCTATATCATGTTACCGCAATCACATTATATTAACAGTTAGGTTACGGCTGCGGTCACCGCGCCCGCAACGTAATCAAGTCCTGCTGAACCTTTAAACGATCATTCAAAACATTATTTAACGATGCAATACAATAAATTATTGAATATTACTCTCTGCTCTAGCTACTAATGTTTGTTAATTTAATAGTGATTAATGTAAAATATTGAGGTTGGAGAATGGAATAACTGCCAAAATGTTCCTCAGTTGTGACTAAATACCTACCTACATGGTTATGTTAATGTAAATAAACGAAATAATGGGTGACCTCCATTAGTATTTTAAATGAGGATTAATAAAACAAACAAACAAACAAATGACTTTATTTACCAAAGGTGCAATTACAAGAATGAGTTTTACAAATTAGTGTGACAAGTTATGATTGGTGTTAGAGTATCCGTGGTCCTCACACTAGGTCGAGCCTGTGTCGTGAGAACCGACAGGGTCGTTGCAGAAGCATTTGCGTCAGGTTAGGACTTTATTGGATTATACGTTAACAGATGTTTACAATATCACTACCTACAGCTGTGTGGCAAGGAGAAAAATGTACAGAATTTATAAATGAATGAATTGTTATGATCTAATCTAATTAAAGAAAATAAAATAAAATTATTCCTAGGTTAACATAGTTTATGTTAGTGTGTGTGTGTGTGTGTGCGTGTGTGTATGTGCGTGCGTGTGTAGGTATGTGTGTGTATGTGTGTTGTGTGTCAGAGTGTGCGGGTGTGAATGGGTGAGTATGCGTGTGTGTGTCCTGCTATTGCACAGTTCTTAGAATATCTTCTGTTTCCCTGTACGAAAAATTGGTTGCTCACTCTGAGCAACCAATTTTTCAATTTAGTGTGGATCTGTTTCACTGTCAACTCTTGGTTATTGAACCTTTTCATTATTTTGTTGTATATGTCACCGTTAGATTGTGAACACCGTCAGTTTATAATCTAACTCGCGATATTATAAACTGACGAAAAATTGTGAACTGTCAAAACCGTTCACAATTTAACGCATTATTTTTCGTTAGTTTATAAACTATCAATGTCGAATCGTCAAATTGTGAACTGAGATCAAATCGGCTTGCTACGGAACGTACACAAAGACTAGGTAGGTTAGGTTAGTTAGGTATCTTCAGTAGCCCGAAGGGCAAAGCGCCCAGAAATAGGAGCCCCGCGCAGCGGGGCTCCGTCGACACTGCTGGAAGCCGTAGTAAACGGAATAAAACGTCTGAATAACAAAAAAAAAAATCATGTTCTGACGTAAGTGGAAACTGATGCAAGTGGAATAATTCGCACAACCAAACAGCGCAAAGGTTGCGTTTCACATCAGGCAAATTTGATTCAGTTCACAATTTGACGATATGACATTGTTAGTTTATAAACTAACGAAAATGAATGCGTAAAATTATGAATTATTTTGGCAGTTCACAATATTCCGTCAGTTTACAATATAACGGGTAAGATTATAAACTGACGGTTTTCACAATCTAACGGTGACATATACATATGGGTGTAGAAATAAAAGAATAATCATGTAAATCCTTCTGAAAGCAGGTCATATAAACTGATAAAATTGTTACAACCAGTAGCCAAAAATTAATATGGACGAAGAACAAAAGAATACTTGACCCCGGAAATGTATTACCCTTTGTTGTTAGAAACACCTAAATTAAAAGTGGGTAGTCTTAAAGAAAAATTCAAACGAATATTATTATATAAGTATATAAATTCCATTAAATAATATAGGAATGTTGTGCCATCGACGTCGAAGAGGTGTAATGCGTCCGTCTTATTTCAAAGGATAGGATAGATATAGTAATACAGGCATATCTTTGGCTTCGATCGTAGGTACCTACACATTTAGTAGATAAGTGATTTTTTTTTTCAAACGATTGTAACCATATGTACCTACATAACGATTGCAGCTATGTGCAAACATATGTAGGTGCATACGAGTAACTAATATATATGTTGCATTATCCTCTGCCGTTCTTAAACAGTTCGCATATTACCTTACACTTCTAACTAAAATTAAAATAATTATACCTCGATGTAAAAAAAAAAAAAACCGTTTACAATAAGTAGGGGAAAAATAAAGCACTGCACATCCGTGCCGCCAACAGGTCGTAATTTCGTATGAACTCTGTAGGGACTTGCGGCCTTTTGGCTGGGGCGGTAGTGTAGTGTTTCGGTGTACCGCGATAATATTATCTTTTTAGGGTTCCGTAGCCTATATATAAATAAATAAATAAATAAATAAATATTATGGGACAATCTTACACAAATCAACCTAGGCCCACGGTAATATATATATATAATATAATTTTTTTATATTTTCGTGTGAAAATCTTAATGCGGTTTACAGAATACATCTACTTACCAAGTTTTAACAGTTATAGCTCTTATAGTTTCGGAAAAAAGTGGCTGTGACATACGGACGGACAGACAGACAGACAGACAGACATGACGAATCTATAAGGGTTCCGTTTTTTGCCATTTGTACAAATTAATAAATTTTGGGGTTCCCCATACTAACTTTTTTTCATCAAACCCATACGTGTACGTATACGTATTTATGGATAGGTCTTCAAAAATGATATTGAGGTTTCTAACATCATTTTTTTCTAAACTGAATAGTTTGCGCGAGAGACACTTCCAAAGTGGTAAAATGTGTGTCCTTCCCCCCTGTAACTTCTAATATAAGAGAATGATAAATCTAAAAAAAATATATGATGTACATTACCATGCAAACTTTCAACGAAAATTGGTTTGAACGAGATCTAGTAAGTAGTTTTTTTTTTATACGTCATAAATCGTAAAAAGCAATTTATTAACGGAACCCTTCATGTGCGAGTCCGACTCGCACTTGGCCGCTTTTTTTATTTAAGTGAGCGCATCGCCAACAAACTGCTTTTGTATTTTTTTGATTCCAAATAAATGCCTGAGTGTAAAATGTAATGTAGTATATTCTTTAGTCTTTTGAAAATTATTTAGGTGGATATATTTATAGGTAGGTACGATGTGCTATTTGTAGGCATAATTCGAATAAGTAATGGCTTAAGATTGTTCAAGCCATATGACTACAAACTGTCATTGTAAATTAAGTAAACAGAATTGAATATACCGTATACACCCTGTATTTAAATGAGGAACATTAAAATATCAAGTACTATATTTTACTCGTACTCTTGCTAAATGTGACACAAAGGAAACTTATTAACTATAACGAGCCCTGCTTCTAGCTCGGAAGCAATACGTTTTGATCGTTGTGCTTTTAATATTTTCCTTGAAACGATCCTGTTAAATTCTTGTATGTGAATTATGATTTTTATAATCATCAATCATTACGCATTAAACAGGTCAACAAGGTCTAGTTTTTTTATTGTTTATTTAGAATTCCAAACAATTTGAATAACTTATTGTAGAGTTTCATAATAATACTGCTCAAGCCATTAATGGATTATTTACAGATAGAGTTCGGGCTAACTATTTACTAGGTATGTTCTTTAGTGATTATTATTTTTTAATTTTTTTCAAACGATTGTAACCATATGTACCTACATAACGATTGCAGCTATGTGCAAACATATGTAGGTGCATACGAGTAACTAATATATATGTTGCATTATCCTCTGCCGTACTTAAACAGTTCGCATATTAACTTACACTTCTAACTAAAGTTAAACAATTAAGTAGAGTAAAAATAAATCATGGAGCGAATCGCCAACAAACTGCTTTGCAGTTTGGCGAATCTTTAGGTTAAGTTACTAAAATTGTATTTTTTTTGATTCCAATAAAAAAAAAAAAAAAAAAACATTCACATTATTTTTTACTAAACGAGACTGGTTGGAAGGACATATATTAGTCCCTTCTGCGAAAACTAGTGTTTACGCCAATGGGATTATTTATTTCATTTTAATTGCACAAACGTACCTTTTAGTACGAAACGCGGACTTAATCCCATAAATCATTCATTACCAGCCAACCCGAATGCAAAGCAGATAAGTTGTAGGCGGTGCCAACTTTATTTAGAGAATTTTTTTTTATGATGTAGTAGTAACAGTTTTAGTTGTTGTTCCTTCTGAACCTCGCAGCGCACACTGGAACTCTATCAGCGACATCAATACGAATACATATATGTACCAGTGTGTAACCGCCATACGATAAATAATAGTACATTATGATACAAGTGTGCTAAGTTGGTCATTACACTCGAGTCGGTTTTTAAGCCTGAGCCGAAGGCGAAGGCTTAATGGAGACGAGAAGTGTAATGACCAATGCTCACGTGTTTCATACGACGTTTTTCAACACATTTGCGAGGAAAAAAAAAAAAAAAAAAAAAATTAAAATGTTAAAAGATATGTAATGAAAAGGCACTAGTGCGATAATGTAATGTAAAAGTCACGGCATGGGTAATATTCTGCATTATTTTGCTAATATTTAAAAAGATATGTAATGAAAAGGCACTAGTGCGATAATGTAATGTAAAAGGCACGGCATGGGTAATATTCTGCATTATCAGTGTAAATACGCTGTAATAAGACCTACTTTACGAGCAGGTGTGTTGAAAAATAAATAACAGTTTTAGTTATCGTCCGTTTATGAGCGTTACCTATACCTTCTTTTGCAGGCCAGTGTATTAATACATATACAGGGTGTGGCCTGTAATAGGAGCAAAAAATTAAACGGTAAATTATTAGGCTTATGAACAATTATTTACACGTAGTTTTAGTAGGAAAAAAAATTTTTTTTTTTCTTCAAAATAAGTTTACTTGTATTCTTTTACCCTTCTAAAGTGCTATAAGTAACGTTTTATTTTAAAAACACAAAAAAAAGAAATGAAAATTAAAAAATCACAAAAATATCTTTTGAAAACAAAAATGCAAAAACTATTATGACTCATTTACATGATGTTACCTCAAAATCTGTATTGACTGCTGTGCTATGATGTCCCAGTGCCAAGATACATTACTTGGAGGTCATAACTTTAGATCGAAATTTCTCCAAATCCAAAAAAAAAAAAGAATGGGACACAAGGGGTTACTAAAAATAGTCTAAGGAAGCGTCCTTTTGAATAGTTACTATTACAGGCCACAACCTGTATACATATGATAATATGTGAACAAAGAAGAAACTAACAAATCAGATAGATCAAGATTTTTTAGTTCTGCCAGCTAAGTAATTGCTCTGAATTATGTATCAAGCGGACCCCGGGCTACTTTGGAATGCAACTTGGAGAACCCTTGGATGAGGAAGAGGAATACTCGTACGTATTACAAAGCAAAATCTACTGTTTCAAAAGCACATCAGAAACTACTGGACGGGATCGATTTGAGTAAAATTGTCTGGTTATATTTGTATTTATTCATAATTTTACTGTTTCGTTTGTCTAATGTTTAGCTTAATTTCTGTGGATGTTTATAATGTACTAGCTTCTGCCCGCGACTCCGTCCGCGTGGAACTCGTTTATATCGTAGCTCCATACAAAATTTCACCCCCCATTTTACCCACTTGGGGGATGATTTCCGGGATAAAACTATCCTATGTCCTTCTCCGAGATTCGAACTATCTATTTACCCTCGATTCAGCGGTTCATAAGTATGTTAGGTTGCAAGTATGTTAGGGCCAACGTGGACCAATACGCTACCCATTCGTCGGCTCGTTGGAACAACCGCTTATTTATCCCGCGGTGCAGGCTCGCAAAGACCCAGAAGTCACTTGGGGTCTTAGGCGCAAAATTGTATAACTTGCTACCAGAGGAGATAAAACTATCAAAAACTGAAAAAATGTTCGACAACAAACTTAAAACTATGTTAAACAACATAGCATGCTACAGCGTTGACGAATTTGTTGAGACGTGCACTGGCCCTAAGTATTAGGAGCACCTACATAACCTTACATAAGCTATATGCGACCTTATTTGACATCCGATGTAATTAATAAATAATATTACTTATTATGTACATACCTGACTTGTAAAACATTGACTTTTATGAATAAATATCTTGTATCTTGTTTAAGCGTGATGAGGAACAGACGGACAGACAAACATACTTTCGCATTTATAATATTAAGTATGGATTATTTATCAATAATTTGTACGACACAGGTCGGTGATTGTGTATGCACCTACAGAAGGACTTCGGTATACTACATATAGTGCGTGTTGTTAGGGGATTCCGTCGAACAAATACTTCACTTTCGGATACCGGCTCCATATTTTAGTATATTGTTAGGCATGTCTCCTGAATTCCAAAACTACCGGGAGACAATCTCTAAGGAGTCTGTCTCTCCTGTAATGACGTCATCAAAAACGCCGCGGCCGCGCTTGGAAAAGTTTAAAATACACCCAAACCATGCTACGTATATACACGTGTGGGGTACCAAATGAAAGCTGAATACGCTAGTTTAAGTACTATTAGCAAAAGTATAAAAAAATCAAAGAAAAATCTAAGGACTTTCAGACTTTGTTTTATAATCCAAATGTTTTACACAGTATATTTGTAATACCACTGATTCATTTTACCAATATATCATTTGCCAGACATTCTACACAGTCCGTCTTACACTTCCAAATTATCGCATTCGTGAACAATATGTTTATAATTTCTATTTTACGATAGGTCCAAGTAAACTTTTCCATAATTTTATTATACCGTCAAACATACTGAAATCGAATAACAGAAGTGTCCTTAGTATTTCCCCTAGGTAGGTTCCTTCGTTACCTTGTGTCTCTCAGACTTGACTCGCTGGCAGGTCAAAATTGCTAAGCATGTGATACAAAATAATGTGTTCCACAGAGGAAAAAGTAGGAGCCCTGCAATCGGGGCTCCGTTGACCCCCTGGCAGGTCAAAATATATTTGATATTACGGTACACAGATGGACAGTAATCAAACATACATTGCCTCTTGATAATGACATTACGGAGTTTTAGCCCCACGGACATAAAAAATTGCTGGCTAGCGTATGTAGGGAATTATAATCATCGAGATTTTAAATCAACTGGGAAATGAAATAGCAACGGTAAAAAAATCGGCAATAGAAAATGAAAATAATCTGTTCGTTTTCGGAACTTTACAAGCCAATTATTAAAAAAAAATAGTCCGTACGGACTACTTTTTTTTAATAATTGGCTTGTAAAAAAATCGTTGAACAGCTATCGAAGAAGTAAAACTCGGGAAAATATATTTCGTAACATCGACAGGTTACCTATTTTAACCCACTCGGGTAAAAAAAACGACATATAACCTTTAAACTAAAAAAAAAACATACATAACGTGCATGAACTATTTTCTGCTACAATGTAGTGTTAAGTAATTTGAAAAAATACGTCACTATTTGTACCACCACATACGCATTTTATTGCATCTCTAAAATAACACTATACGTCAAATAAATTATCGGCATTTTTAGGGTTCCGTAGCCAAATGGCAAAAAACGGAACCCTTATAGATTCGTCATGTCTGTCTGTCTGTCTGTCCGTCCGTATGTCACAGCCACTTTTTTCCGAAACTATAAGAGCTATACTGTTGAAACTTGGTAAGTAGATGTAATCTGTAAACCGAAAAAAATGATAAATTTTGGGGTTCCCCATACTTAGAACTGAAACTCAAAAACTCTTTTCATCAAACCCGTACGTGTGGTATATCTATGGATAGGTCTTCAAAAATGATATTGAGGTTTCTAACATAATTTTTTTCTAAACTGAATAGTTTGCGCGAGAGACACTTCCAAAGTGGTAAAATGTGTGCCCCCCCCCCCCCCTGTAACTTCTAAAATAAGAGAATGATAATACTAAAAAAAATATATGATGTACATTTTCATGCAAACTTCCAACGAAAATTGGTTTGGACGAGATCTAGTAGGTAGTTTTTTTTATACGTCATAAATCGTAAAAAGCAATTTATTTAACGGAACCCTTCATATGCGAGTCCGACTCGCACTTGGACGCTTTTTAGTAATTCCTATTGGCCTTTACGCCTGTTTGAAAAAAATCGTATTTACCAGCGAAATTTGTTTATGATTTATAGTCAACTGCCTACGACACGTGGAAGATTGCCATGAATAATGGTCTGGTGACAAGCTGTCAGGCAGGCGCCGTGGGCAGCGCGGCCCGCTGGGAATCTCGGACTTTATTTTAACACTCGGACAACATGTTTTGTACACTGTAAATTATTTATAGACTTATAGTCATAGGTTAAATGAAAGTGTGAAAAGCATAGTCGACGCCGCACTAGGCTGAGGGTCTCGCATGATTTACCGTGTTGAATGCCTGTGCTTAGGCTAATAGTAACGAGTAACAATATATTTTCTTAAAAACGGTCGGTTGATCCAAATGTATATAATATATACACTGGGTGATTTAGGGGGTCATGATCAAGAATGACAAAACGTGAAGATGCTACTGAAAAACTTTTCCTATGCAAAAAATCTGCTATTAATCATTCCATACATTATGCCCCATGAACTCACAGTTCATTAACTTTTAACCCATTCATGGCCAGTGAAGACACAAATATGCGTCAGAGCGCTACGAGCGCTTTCCTCTACATACGAGGTTTAACCTACTACGGATTACGGCGTAGCGCTACGAGATTAGCGTGGCCGTGAATGTGTTAACAACTTCTTATTTATTTTGCGTTTTCGTGGTTAGTCCATAGGGAAAAATTGTTCAGTAAGTTTAGTTATGAAAAAAACAGGATGTAACAGATCAGAATTGACAGTTTAAAATATCAACACATTTCAGAGTATAATATTTCACACATATCTTGAGTATTGGAAGTGGTTGAAATTTATTTCAATACCAACTTAATTTTGTTATTGAAACCTTATTTAAACAAAATATATTTTTCCATTTTGAACTTTATTGCAAGGCCATAAAGATTTTAGAATATACACAATATTTGTAGCAACTACATTCTAAAGTAGTAAAGCAAATCTTGAAGACGTAATTGTTTCGAAAAAAATAATTAGGATCAGTATTGGTTTTATTTTACGAAGGGAACAAAGATTAAAATATCTTGACGGGATTAAAAAAACTGTACAACCTTGCACTATTTTAGGAAATATGCGGTATTTCACCGACCCGAAACTTTTGCTCTTGAGTGTAGTAACACTACTGATTCTGAAAATTCGACATCATGGCGCTTGTAACAGATCAGAATTGACAGTTTAAATTATCAACACATTTCAGAGTATTTCACACATATCTTGAGTATTGGAAGTGGTTGAAATTTATTTCAATACCAACTTAATTTTGTTATTGAAACCTTATTTAAACAAAATATATTTTTCCATTTTGAACTTTATTGCAAGGCCATAAGGATTTTAGAATATACACAATATTTGTAGCAACTACATTCTAAAGTAGTAAAGCAAATCTTGAAGACGTAATTGTTTCGAAAAAAATAATTAGGATCAGTATTGGTTTTATTTTACGAAGGGAACAAAGATTAAAATATCTTGACGGGATTAAAAAAACTGTACAACCTTGCACTATTTTAGGAAATATGCGGTATTTCACCGACCCGAAACTTTTGCTCTTGAGTGTAGTAACACTACTGATTCTGAAAATTCGACATCATGGCGCTTTTAGATCTATCACGTTTTTTTTCAGCCTTCTACCTGTTTGAATTGCTCACTCTGTCTTATATAAATCAACCATTATAATTAGTTAAATACCAATGTGAAGTTAAAAAACCAGCCAAGTGCGAGTCGGACTCGCGCACGAAGGGTTCCGTACCATTATCTATAAATATTTATTTAATTCAGTTTTTTAGTGTTTGTTGTTATCGCGGCAACCGAAATACATCATCTGTGAAAATTTCAACTGTCTAATTATCACGGTTCATGAGATACAGCCTGGTGACAGACGGACAGAAGATAGACAGACAGCGGAGTCTTAGTAATAGGGTAAATTTTACTCTTTGATTACGGAACCCTAAAAATGACGCTAATGACTAAAGTATTTTTCACTTCTCATGCTCTAAAAGTTCGTCTTTATGTCGTGCGTAGGCGACATAAAGTCGCTTTTTATGCTCTAGAGCATAAAGTAAAATCTTCGTCGAAGACCAAGGCAATCGCTGCAACAGCCACACGAACATCTTTAACTTCATACAACAACCTCTTTATTTTATTTCGTTTCGTTCGTATTCTAAGACCAAGGCAAAGATACCAACAGCCAAAGTACACAATAAAACTTCATGAAATAAACTTATAATTTGTATTTCGTCTCATTTATTATTTTTTATATTTGTTTATTTTTCAATTTAGTAGATCAGTATAGTATTTAAATATTTCTCATTGCTCTAATGTAACTTTCAATTTTAATTAAATTAGCATTTACTATATTTACGTGTTGCTGTTTCATTTCCTCGCAATCGAAGTGAAAAGTAGAGTGTACAACTCGTCCATAAAACCCATTTTACACTCGACTTTATATCTATCCTCGCTCGCAAGCTCGCTCGGATGGATAAACGTCTCGAGTAAAATGGTGCGTTTTATGCACTTGTTGTACAATCTACTATTTATTGTTAACGTATCTGGGTCGAAATCAAAAAAGATGCCCATACATTAAATGTATGGGTAATTGCCGTTACGAAAATGAGAAAAGTTAAAGCATAGATTAGATTAAGGCTCTTAACTATGGGCATCTTTTTTGATTTCGACCCATCATGTAATCGTGACTATTAATTAGAGCAAATAAAAAAATATGTCAGCAAAAACCAAGGTTAAAAAAAGTACAACACTAAAGCAACACTAAACATAAATCCAAAACTTGCTCGTAGAATAGGGCGCAAAATAAAAAAACGTGTTAATTAAATAAGTTCAAGGATACTGACTTAATTTAAAAACTACTTAAGGATATTTACTTAATTAAAGAAAAAATTACAAGGGTAACAAAATGTACAAACAGCAATTAATTTATAAACTAATTTGCAAACATCATTCTTTCCGCCTTCGTTCTGAATTTAACGAAAGAAATTAGCCAAATTAATTGTTAACAAATTGAAGTTCCTAAGGCGCAGGCGTTACGACAATTATACTGCTCCCACCCGATTTGTTTAACAATTTATGGAGCTTGAATTTGAGTCCAACCGGATTTATTAGGGCAGATCAACTTCACAGAAATTTATTGGACGCGCGTTTGAGCGGCTAGTGAAAGAAACCGGTGTCTGGTATTCGTTACATTGTAAGGTTATTATTAAAGGTTTCCAAGTGGGCCAAACTTGTGAAGCTTGGCTTTAAAGTCAAGTAGGTTAAGGTAAAATAATTTGACTTAATTATTCCTTTATTACTTGAGCGTAGTTTTATATGTAGTTATTAATTTTGTAATTGGTTTATGTAAAAGTCTACCGAATGAAATAAAATTACTTTCGTATTTATAATTACTTAAGTGATTAATATATCCCGCAAGAGTTAACTTGAGACTCGAGCACGTACTAACGTCATACGAACGAAGTCTCAAGTTAACTCTTGCGGGTTATAATAACACTTCAAAGCTTTTAAAAGCAGGGGCTTATAAAGTTGTCAGTAATCTGTAAGTACACTAATGTGCTTGTTTTGAGACCAAAGAAATTTTATGGATAGTTTCTAACTCGTTGGTTAGATTAAATTCGATCATTGATTAATTAGTATTTATTAAATAGTGAAGCCAAAATATACAACGTGAAAATTAATTAACTGCTAGCCTGAAAGAATGCAATTCAGAAACGAGATCAGGACAGATTCCTATATTTTTTTTATTATACTGCTGTATCAACATGACACGTAGTAGTCGACATACACAAATAACGACTGTAGAACAATGATTACGAAAATATAATTTTTAAGGCAGTAAAACATACGATACAAATATCGCAACAATACGGTATTTCATTTTGTATAATGCAGTTACGCCTGCTAACGATATTTATAAACTACAAATTAAAAGAAAAATTGATGATTGACGAATTTAGTATGGGGTGGCGCATCGTTACTGACGATTTCTCAATATAATTTGAGACGTTGGTGCCGTTAAAGAAGCATATGTCTTCTAGGTAGATGTCGCCACACGCCTCCCTAAGGCGTTGTAAGAAGGAACTGATTGAAAGATTTAGGGGCTGAGACAGATTGTTCCGATAGCTCAGTTGGTTTAGTAGTGACGGGCCATGTATGCCTGTGGTCGCCGGTTCGAATCCGGCTCTGAGCCTACATTTTTCAATTTTTCCTTTAATTTGAAGTTTAATACGGTATTTGTCTGATTGTCAAATCTACAACTTTTACAAACGTCAAAAACGCTTGGCTAGTTCATATTAGGGAAATACCGAAAAGTCACGTCAACTTTTCGTTTTGACAAAGAGCGTTCATTTTTAGTTTTTATGTAAGTATTTAGAGATGTGTGCATCAGCAAAAATAAGTTGAAGCTTGATATTTTTGCAGTAATCTCGTGATTAGTGTTTGGCTTAAAATAACTAAAATATGTTGTTAAACACGGTAGGTATTGACGAGTTATCTACACTTATAATAAATCTCTCAATTAAAAAAAGAATCAGCCAGTAACATTTCAAGCTTTTTTTGTCACGTATGATCTCAGCTTCCCATGAACGGAAGAATATGAAACATTTTTTATCGGTAGATTATTATCCTGACTGCGACTTAGGATAGTTTTTATCCGACTGCGACAATTAATACATTTTTCGAAACATTTGACCTCATTGAATATTTAATTTCTTTTTCTTGAGGGAAATCGCCGCCACATCTGTCAGCTTTATGAACGTCAAAATGGCGGAATTGCTTGTCCTTAATTTCAGCTATTAATAATTTAAATCCCGTCTAAGATAGACCTTTACGTAACACATAAGTACCAAGAATTAAAGCATAAGAAATTAATTGATTCTGATATGAGAACTTATATGCGCAAATGTCGTGTTAAGCCGTAATCTCAATAAATATTTCAACGAATTCGAACAATATATATAACACAAATTTGATATTGTTTATTTTTGAATGACACGCGCGCGCGCTCTTTGTGCATTCAGCCAAAATATGAAAACCGAAACTCGAAGTTCGTATATCTGCATTCCTCTCACTCGAGAAATGTTAGTGCGATAGAGATAGAGATACCCGAATATTTTCGAATTCTGAAGTTCGTGGTTTAAAAGAACACGAACCCCCAAGTGTGGTGCGACCATTACCATGACGCTCGAGGATCATGACGTCACAGTCCCCGATCGTTTTCTCACTCTAACAAGCGATATTAAAACGGTTGTAGCTTTGTAATTTTTTGAGATATTTTAATGGGTTTTTCGTTTCTTCTTTATTTTGAAGTAATAATAAATTTTGAGTCTACTCTCCTATATGGAAGACAAGCGGAAAGAGTAATCTATATATTAAAGATGAGTCATGTGAAGAAATAGATACCTACAGGAAAAATAACTGTACGGATTGGCAGCAAAAAGTATACTAATTAACTATGGATATTATGGAAACAAAAATATAAATGCCTATGTCCTGACTCACTCACTCACTCATCAACGCACAGCCGAAACTACTAAGGGCTAGAGCGTTGAAATTTACACCACTACTACCTTTTAAAACGTAGGCAACGGCTAAGAAGGTATTTTTGGAAATTCCACCCCAAAAGGGGTTAAATAGGGGGTGCAAAATTTGTATAGGGGAAAGTTTATTTTATGAGCTAGAGACTTAAAACTTTGTATAAAGATTACTTATTAGAATACAAATAAATTACTATCAACGTTTACGAAAATTCTGACCCTAAGAGGGTTAAAAAGGGGTGCAAATTTTGTATGGGGGAAACTTTATTTTTTGAGCAAGAGACTTTGTAGAAAGATTACTTATTAAAATACAAATAAAGCACTTTAAGCGTTTTGAAAAATTCCACCCCTAAGGTTGTTAAAAAGGGTTGCAAAATTTGTATGAGGGAAACTCCTTTTTGAGATAGAAGCTTAAACGTTTTAAGAACGATTACTTATCACGATACAAATAAAGTCTTTTTAGCGTTTTGGAAAATTCCACCGCTAAGGGGATGAAAAAGGGGTGCAATAAGAAAAAAATACTTACCTATTACGATACCAAAAAACTTAGTGTTTTATTTTTTATTTTTCCCTGAAAAGCGTTAAAAGTTTGTATGGAGAGCAAGACAATTTTTAAGATATGATATTTGTAACTTCGATTTTAGGCTGTTTAGACTACCAAAACTATTTCTACGTTTTTTTTAATTCATCCCCTAACGAGGATTATAAGGGCGTTCAAAATTTGTATGGAGAGCAAGACATTTTTAAAGTAAGGGATTTGTAACTTCGGTTTTAGACAAAACAAACTTGCTTAAATACTACAAAACTTATTTCAGCGTTTTTTTTAATTCATCGCATAAGGTTAAAAGGAGTAAGAAATTTGTTACTACGGTTTCAAACTGTTTACTATGAGGGTTCAAAGGGGGTTCTAAGTTTGTTTAAAGAGCAAGACATTTTTAAAGTAAGAGTTTTGTAACTTCGGTTTTAGACTGTTTACTAAAAAAAGACTAGGTACAAAACTAATTTCAATGTTTTTTTTTAATTCATTCCTTAAACAAACATTTAGACGATAACATGTTACACGTGGACGAAGTCGCGGGCAACAGCGAGTATTTCAATATATTAGCATTATTAAAAATAATATTTTATACCGTGGGTTTCTGGAGCTTCAATTTATTTTGTTGACACATCGTATGGGCGATATACATTAATGTAAAAAACCGGCCAAGTGCGAGTCGGACTCGCGCACGAAGGGTTCCGTACCATTATCTATAAAAACTATTTTATTCTGTGATTTTAGTATTTGTTGTTATAGCGGCAACAGAAATACATCATCTGTGAAAATTTCAGATGGAACTATCACGGTATCAGTGAGATACAGCCTGTTGACAGACAGACGGACGGACGGACGAACGGACAGCGGAGTCTTAGTAATAGGGTCCCGTTTTACTCTTTGAGTACGGAACCCTAAAAAGGAGCCCTAACAATAAATGTTGATTCATTTATTTCTTGATAAAATATTGTATTTTACATGTCCACTAATAATTGTTTACATGTCATTTTAAATAATGTTAATATCAATAAATAATTATATAAATAATTATGCTAAGGGATACCAGTGATATCCTAAAAATAAACACCAAACTATCAAATTACACGCAAGTGATATACGATAATCACGTCTCGTGGATTGGGATGGGATAATTTACATTGATCCCGTGTTGGTTGCGGGCCATCAATACGGACAGGGCAGCAATTAGTTGCCCAGATGCCCTCTCACGGGATATTTATCTCGGATCCATGTTTACTGATTGTTCAAATCAAATAAAACTTTTGCTCCATGCAACCTCCTATGATAACCATAATCGGCTTAAAGATAATGCCAAGCTATTAAGCCTGGCCGAACTACCGCAGACATGGGGTCCAAGAATACTCAGTAGAAATGGAAACGTGATGGAGTACTTGTTTTACTGCAAGCTTTCTGCTACCCAAAATAGTATTTTTCACAATCGTGTTATAATAGAGAGCTTTTAAGTCGAGTACCGTGTTTAGGCCACGAAGCTTGCTAAGTGGCCTAAGTAAGGTACGAGATTAAAAAGCTTGATTATAACACTATTGTGAACAATACTTTTTGTACGAGTTCATTAAAATTAATTTTCTACGAGTCAACTGAACTAATTAAACAAACTCGATACTGTTGAAACGAAGTGCAGCCTATCGCTCGTATACGCTCGTTGATATCTTAAGGTTCGACAGTCAACAGGGGCAGCGTTTTCGAGTTTTTTAAAACAATCTCAGACGTAGAAAATAGGGTTTAAAAATCTAAAAAAAATATACGTAGGATCTAATCTAGTCAAAGTCGCATTCAGTTACGCGATCTAATGAACTTCACTCGATAGAAAAAAATCCCGAAGTTACCTCTTTTTGTAAAGTTTATTCAATATTATTACTAAACTATAGATATTTTAAATTATTTTTTTGTACTCAAATAATGTTATTAAATATTTATAAACAAATTCGCAGAGTTTGAATAGATAAAATGATTATCTTAATTACTATGTTTAAATACCTACAAAATACGCGAGCGCGGAGGCTCGGCAGGCCCGGTCAGTCGCGCGCTGGCCCATACGGACGACGAATCAAGGACGTTAGCGGGTGTATAAGCCTTAAAAGACATGAACGAGCGTACGACATCAACGAGTAAACTCAATAATCAAAGCGATTCTATTGGTCCAATTCATTACAGTTCGGTCTGCTTTACCGAACCTCTCTTTACCACGTGATTGGTCGAATTTAATTTAGTTCTATTTTCAATTTTTTTCGGTTGTCTGGAGCGTATCGAAACAGTTATTTCGATTGTTTCGACAGTAACATGGACTACAACTATGAAAAGAGTGGCGGTGCAGTATTCTCTATGAAATCTTAATACACAGATTTTAATCGACGAGTACAAAAAAGAGTTTATCGGCGAATAACAAACACGAAATTGAAAACCCTTTCGTTTATAATCTTTTAAATACTCCACAAAATCTATGATCCCTGACCGGCTTATTTCCTTGCAACATAAATTACACAATTTATGATATTTTATGATTTGAATTTAAATAAATGTGCTATAAATTGCCGTTAATGTAACAAGACTAGCTATCTAATGAAAATCTAGAGAACCGTCGGGTTTCGTGAATATTCGACTCCATTGCCAATTTAATCACTTCGGTAACGTTCTATTAGCATAATACTGGGTAAAACGAGGCTTCTGCCAGCAAGATGAAGAATATAATTAAATATGACCGTTGACGAGAACGTTTACTAGCGCCTTGAATGTGGCTAGGAGTTCTATTACCTACATTAGGATCATTATATATTTAAATATTATTTATTTACAGTTTTCCTAACTAGGCCAACCGGCTTCTCTTTAAATGGTTCGTTGAGATGAGGTAAATTTAATACTCGTTTTGTATATGTAAATAAATACACGTATCAATTATCATACAATTGTTGATACCTCCAAAATTCAGAGTGCATAATGATACCTCGATACAGGTCGTCCCACGGTTATCCGACACGAAGGTATGGTAAGGTAAGGTATCTTATAAAATTATGCCAGAAAAACATCCTGTATTTTTGTGATGCTAGTTGAAAGGGTTAACGATAAATAACAATTTATCTTAAGGCTTTCTTATTTGAATTGAAACTACATACGCGACACGAAAAATCCGCTGGCGGCGCAACGTTATTGTAATTCTCCCCAGTAACCGCACACCACTACATATCACGCACCTATCTCACTTTACTGTGACAGGTCACTGACCTAAGATTTAATTTATTTTTAGTGACATACAGAATTTGAACCAGTCACCAACCTCCTCAGAGAAACTAAAATTGTCAAAACAGTCAAAACATCTTACTGGAAAATGACAGTGACTTATTTATATTTTCGTATTTTATTCTAAGTATGCTTCTTATAGACCGTAAACCCACTCCAAATACGCCTATGTCTCATGACAACACCATCAAATGCATCGCAACAGGTCAAGAAAGTTGTGCTGAGCCAGAATCAGAAGATTATCGCAGCTAAAATTGGCCGAAAGTTTGAAATATCCTTCACTTTCGGTCAAAATTATAAGGGTAGGTATGTTTACGTCATGTGACAACAGTTGTACGAGACAAGTGGCATCATTTAGCACTTTAATCGTAGAGAGAGTAAAACTTAGTCTCTCAGTCCTGAAATGGCTGGAAGTACTTGGCAGATGGTGTCAAAGGTGCCTGGCATTTTATCGTGTTGTCATGAGACGTAGGCGTATTGGGAGTGGGCTGACGGTCTATTAGATATATTTCGGTGGGTGACGTTAGATTGACAACTCTATGCGGTTTTCACTAAGGTGCAAAAGCGTATGAAAATAATCAGAAGAACATAAATTACAATTTGCTATGATTTTACCAACTTCTACAAAAAATATCGATTTTCCAGTATACTTTTTAAGAGAATCCATGAATAATTAAAGTGATTTCAAAAAAATTACGTAGCGAGGAGATTCGCATGCCGCGAACAAAAGTTCCACTTATGACTTTAAAATAAACAATAGGACATAGTATTCTAAGGACACAGTTTAGAATGAACCTTGAAAAAGTGTGTGTCTTTTACAACCCGACGTAAATTTAATATTCTGTTTTAATAATAAAGTATCTATAAATAGTAAGTTTTTTTAGCAGAATCAATTGTACAAACGAATATACTAACGTGGAAATGTAGTCTCCGTTACAATCAAACTACGTAAAATGGAATTTGCCTTAATGTCATACTTAGGCAGGCCTGTTTCCGCTTCCGCTTTGGACTGCCACATGCAGGCGTAGAAATAGAACTACGACAGGTCTCCTCAAACACGCCGCTATTTTGACGTATAAACGTCAAAATAGGATTTATAAGGCACTGCAAACATCTACTTTGTTTATTTTCCTCAATTTTTGATTTCTAAGACAGTTATCTCTTGTACGTTCAAATAAGCCATGTTATCTACATAATTATATAAGTACTTGTTTTAAGTACTTTTAATTTGTACTTATTGGTACCTACACAGGTTTTTATAACACATAACTGAAAAAAAACACTGCAGTGCTCTGACATCAACTTCTTGAGATTGATGTTAAATCCTAAAATATCTAAGATGCGTAACCTGTAAAATCATTATACATTTCAAACTTAATTTCTACTTACTTACCATTAACTTCAAATTCGATTCACAAGTGTCAAACATGTTCCCGCCTCTGTCTACGTTTTACTCGGTCCTTAGACTGAATCCTTAAAGATAAACTTTGAAATAAGGTTTCCATCCACACGTAATGTCGGCGACCTGCGAGCGCAGCGGTTAAAGTTCTGACGCCGTCAGCGGGCAGTAATTGAATCTCATGGGTCTGACACCCGGCCCGCGACCCGATTGCTTATGAGCACTGCTCGCCTCGGTATCATTCTTTGGATTATATTGATCATAACTTTCACGGTTTTTACACAAACAAAATGGAGAATGGCGTTTTTCATAAACGTTCAACTTTATGCAACTGTTCTATAAGAAGGGTCTTAAAACGCGAGTGGCGTGGGTCGCAATTAAAGACGCCACGAGCGTTTTTAGACCAGTTATACACAGTTGCATACAATACTTTTTCTACGACAAATTTAAAATAAATAGCAGACTACAGAATAGTTAAACTTTTCAGGCGGCAAGTTTTTTATTCGTACTTTTGCTACCTACTCGCGCAATTACTTCAGTAGGTGGAGTTATTAATTTCTTCGACCATTTTAAAAGGAACGTACACTTTTGTCTTCACAAACACGAATAAAATCTTAATAGTTTAGGACTAATAGTTTATCATCTTTCGTCCTTTCATTTTGAACTGTATTTTGGTGGGAAATCGGAAATATGACACCTCTTGCTTATGGTTTGTTTTGTTTTTAATTTGTTTGCACTTGCCATCCGAACCAAACGGAATTCGGACCCGGACCGAATTCGAAATGTTTATTTTCATAAATAATACCAAGAATTTATAAAATATGTAATTTAATACACAATAGACGATGATTTATTATTTATTATTATTGTAGTAAATAATTTATAATATACAAATGTTTAATCGTAAATAAATACTTTTATTTCGAAATATTTGTTTATGAAGTTGGCACCACTGCAATATAGCGGCCGATTTAAAAAAAAGTTAAACAGTGCTTTTATGAAAAATGTATGAACCAAAAAAGTACGCTAAACAGTGCGTTTTTGGGCCATAGAGCATAGAGTTTTTCGACGACTTATTAGTGGTGTCATTGTAATTGAGCTACAGCCTATATAAATGACAGATAACGGTCCAGGAGTAAAAAAAACTATTTAAACAGTTTATGCCGGTAATATAATACCTATTCGTTTGTCCTTACCTGACACTTTGACATTTGTGTTCATAAGAAAATACAGCTTCAATTTTATGAATAAAGCCTGCAACACTCTGGCGCGGCCTGCGGTGGCAGCCAATGGTAAATTTGACAGCTATTGACAAGTTTACTATTTACCGCCGCGGCCAAGCCGCACCAGTCTGTGAGAGGCTTATAGGTGGTACAGTTTTTTTACAAGGAAAATGTAGGTGGAGCCATATACATAATGCCTATGAACAACCGAAAGGTGTTATCTATACATACCCAGGCATTTTTTTAAATCTGTTGACTATACACGATGATTTTTAATCCGTGATCAGGATTCGAAAAATATTGATAAACAGCCAAAACGGATTTAAATGCATGAGGTCTCATGCAATTAATTCACTGTTTAGTTAATTAAATTTAATGATAATGTTAACACTAATGTCGACTGACTGTTTGGTCACCCTACATTTCTTGAAGTTAAGTAGATACTGTTGGAGAAGCCGGGGATATTCATTATAAACACCTTCTCTGTTCCATGAATTTATTGATAGTACGCCTGAACACAACAAAAGCAAACGGACAATGTGAGTGACATCTGTCTGACTATAAAAACAAACCTAAACAGATTAAAGAGGTTAGATTGGTCCATAATATGTTCCAACACTGGCCCTTGAACCAATATAAACTCAACGTCAACACAAAAAGTTAACACAACACAATAAATAAATAAAGCACTAAGTAGTAACACATCTGCTGTCCTTACAACAAAACAACACAGTAGCAAAAAAAATAAATTAGAAACAGTATAAATTAATAAATATATCCGTAACATATAAAACACTAAAATAAACTACAAGCGATATATGAAACGGATCTAAAATAATTTATACTAGTTCTATACTAGTACACTACTTAGAAACCTACAACATCTCACTTACTTATTAGGCATAACAAATAAATGAGATAAAAAATTATCGTGTTTTTCTTTTGCCAATGGTTTGGTCAACACGTCGGCCACCATTTGGTCAGTGGATAGATACTTAAGGGTAACTGTACCCTCGTCAACAATTTCCCTAATGAAATGGTGTCTGACGTCAATGTGTTTGGTTCTGGCGTGGTACATGGAATTAGTGCATAACTTTAATGCCGACTGATTGTCATTGTACAAAGTTATGTTGAACTGTACCCCGTAAATTTCAAACAGGAACTTGCGCAGAAACAGAGCCTCTTTGCAAGCATCTGACAGAGACATATACTCCGCCTCCGTGCTCGAAAGAGCGACCGTTTTCTGCTTCCTACTCTCCCAAGAGATGGTAGAATTTCCAAGTTTGAAAACGAAACCGGTATAAGATCGACGATCGACCTCGTTCGACGCATAATCAGCGTCAGCATATGCAACGATGTCTAGCCCTGACTTCTGAAAAGCTAAACAATAATTAATCGTACCTTTCAAGTAACGAAGGACGCGTTTTGCCGCCTTCCAGTGCGTCTCATCATATGCTTCGTTGAACTGGCTCAGCGAACTGACAGCATACGCGATGTCGGGTCGGGAACAAATCGCGATGTACATGAGACAGCCTATCAGGCCTCTGTAGTCGTGAGTACAATCCTTCGTTGTAGACTTCACGTGCTTCAGTCCTGTTTCCATAGGTGTTCGCGCAGGGTTGCAATCAGACATTTGAAAACGTTCTAGAACCTTCTTAATGTAACTTGACTGGTTTAGAGTAATCTCATTATTCTGTCTGCAAATCCTCATGCCGAGAATGTGGTGTGCTGGCCCTAAATCCTTTATTTCGAAGGCCTTTCTCAAGTCTTCTTTGATTTCTGCCGTTCCTTGGCATTCCGCTGAAGAAAACAGCATTATGTCATCGACATAGAGCGCAATTATAATCATAGATTTCCCGCTTGACTTGACATATACACAGGGTTCAGAAGATAAACGTTTAAATTTCATTTTATTCGTTAAAACGTCATTTATCTTTTCATACCATGACTTCGAAGCTTGCTTCAGTCCATATATGGCTTTGTTTAACTTATAAACCTTATCCTCTTGACCTTTTATTATGTAACCCTCTGGTTGCTCCATATAAACGGTTTCTTTGAGATCTCCATTCAAAAATGCCGTTTTTACATCCAGATGTTCGATATTCATGTTATAATCTGCAGCTAAAGCCAATAACGTGCGTATAGTCGAATATCTTACTACAGGAGAAAATGTTTCTAGGTAGTCTATACCATACTTCTGTGTATAACCCTTTGCAACAAGGCGCGCTTTGTACCTTAGTATTTCCCCTTCGAGGCCAAGTTTTCTTTTAAAAATCCACTTGCATTTGACAGGCCGTTGCTTCATACTGCGATCAGTCAGAGTCCAACACTTGTTATCGATGAAGGATTTATACTCTTCCGCCATTGCGGCTTTCCACTTACCCGCTTCTGGGCCGTTCAATGCCTCGCGAACTGTCTGAGGGTCCCCCGCGTCACTGCACAGAGTGCGCGCTACACTCGCAGACTCAAACGTGCCGTCGCAGTCTTCCAGTGTCGAATCTCCTGGGGCGTACGTTTCATCCGCAGGGTCATCTGGGGTCTCACTACTGCTCTCAGAATCATCTTTCGTGATGACGCTATCGTCATGACTGATTTCACTACGATTAGATGTTTCTGTGGGCTCAGGGGATAGATCGGGTTGCACTTGAACATTGTTAGTGACACTTACATTCTTGCTAGTTAGTTCGAACAAATTGTAGCGTGAATTGTCATTCTCACTTTCTGATACGTCATTCCAAAAAGCATGTTCCACAAAGGTGACATTTCTAGCTTTTATGACATTCTGTGGATGCGCCGGGTCTATTAATCTATAACCCTTTGTATCGTCACAATATCCAGCAAATATATATTTCTTGCTTTTGGGATCCAATTTGTCCCGTTTATGCTGTAGGGCGTAGGCTTGACAACCAAAAATGCGCAAGTAACTAAGATTCTCCCTTTTACCTGTCCATCTTTCTTCTGGAGTACACCCCATCACAGCCTTAGTTGGAGAGCGATTCTTTAAGTAAACAGCCGTGTTGACCGCTTCTGCCCAAAATTCCTTTTTCAAACCCGCATCCTGAAGCATGCACCTGGCCTTTTCCATGATAGACCTGTTCGCGCGTTCAGCAACTCCGTTCTGGGGCGCTGATCTCGGAACCGTGGTCTGGTGTCGGATCCCGTGCTTCTTCAGGAATCGCTGAAAATTAGAATTGACAAATTCACCACCTCCGTCACTGCGAAAAATCTTTATTTTCTTATTAGTTTGGTTTTCTACGAGAGTTTTGAATTCTGTAAAAATCTCGAAAACTTCACTCTTCGCTTTAAGAAAATAAACGAATGTTTTTCGTGACCAATCGTCGATGAACGTCAAAAAATATCTTTTCCCACCAAGGGACGGGCATGGCAGTGGTCCGCACACGTCACTGTGGACCAAACCAAGAATTTCCTTAGCCCTGATCTCTGATTTCTTAGGAAATGGCAATCTACTCTGTTTACCTACTATACAGGAAAAACACGATTGAAAGTCATTGTTGTCATAAGAAATACCAGTGACCATACCTTTTCGCAATAACTCCATGCTTCTAGTATTCAGATGTGCTAGCCGGCGGTGCCAGACATGTTGTGTCGACTGGCTTTGTGGTGCTGCAGGAGACTTCGCTTGCATAACATTCTCAACAGGACGATCTTCATCCTTCAGTTGAGGCGCTGACGTCACGCTGTCACCTGTATCTACAGACAAAGACGAACACATCGCTTGCGAAGGTGGCTCGCTACACAAAACAGACACTGTTTCTATGGCATCGAGTTGATAAATACCATCTCTTAGAGTAGCGGTGGCCAAAACCTCTCCGTTGTCAGTAACCGTACACACGCCAGAACGAAACATAACTTTGAAGCCTTTATTAACCATGGCACTGACAGATAACAAGTTAGCAGTTAATTTAGGAACTAAATATACATTACTTATTGGTCGTATACAATTGTCCTTCAAAACAACTTGCACTGTGCCTTTTCCAGCCGTCATCATAGCCTCACCGTTGGCTATGTACACTTTCTTCGGTTTGTCACTTGTGAAATCCGACATCACACTGTGATCATTGCAAAGATGAAGCGAAGACCCGCTGTCTACGTACCAAACATCGCGCTGAACTCCTACAGCCAACGCCGTAAGAAGCGACGTATTTTTCCGGCCACTCTTGTTGCCGTCAGAATTTTCAGGGCAGTCCTTCATGCAGTGCCCAATCTTCTTGCACTTGAAGCACTTAATGGGTTTACGTGCTTTATGAGCTTTAAATGCCGTTACGTTTTCATCTTTTTCATCTCGACGTAAATTTTCTTGAAGCAATTTCAATTTGACAACTTCACTTGACAATGACACGTTCGAATTTTCTAGAGCCATAATTAACGGATCGTAATCGCTTGTCAAACCGCTAAGCAATATTACGGCCAGGAAGTCGTCTTCTAGAGCCGATCCAATATCGCTCAAAAGTTGCGATGTATCCATGATCCTGTTCACGTATGTCTCCATACTCGCACATTCGCTCAATTTTGTTGCGAATAGCGTTCGAAGTAAGCCGAGTCGTCGACACAGACCTCGATCTTCGTATGACTTCTGCAGGTTCTGCCATGCTTCACGCGCCGTCTTCGCATTTCGAATTTGTGGAAATACTGTAGGCTGCACAGACAAGGCGATTTTTGCGAGCGCCTTTTCCTGCTTCTTGGCGTCTTCACATTTATTTTCCGTTTCTCCTATACAATCCCAGAGATCGTCGTGGATAAGCACCATCTTCATGATGTATTTCCAGGAATTATAGTTCTGAATTCCCGACAATTTTTCCACGGAAACATTCTGACTGGCAGATGCCATCTTTTGTTTCTTACGAGAAAATTTGGAAAAATAACTTGATCGAAAACTATACGAATTCACTTCAGGAACTAGGTGAATTTTGAATGGTCTGCTACCATGTTGGAGAAGCCGGGGATATTCATTATAAACACCTTCTCTGTTCCATGAATTTATTGATAGTACGCCTGAACACAACAAAAGCAAACGGACAATGTGAGTGACATCTGTCTGACTATAAAAACAAACCTAAACAGATTAAAGAGGTTAGATTGGTCCATAATATGTTCCAACAGATACGTCAAACTTTCGCCAACTAACGTTAGGGTGACAATAATTTTGAGTTATAAAGAAATTCTTTATTCAGTTTTCATCAGAAAAAAAGAACATTTGATGTAGATAACATCGAGTTAATCGTGTTTGGTATCAATTACAGAACTATAAAAATTTACTTATATTTGTACTTTCTCTTGCGTACAAATTTTACCTTTTTATAACCACTGAATTATTATTACCTAGTTAATTCGTGGTTTGTAATATGAGTATTTTAAATAATTTATTGAATAAGGCGTTACTTTGCGGGGAAGTCCATGATATATTACGAGAACAATATTCCTTTGCTATTCCGCTAAAAAACGTGCTGGTCGATCAGCGGAGATCAAATGCAACTATTTGCGTATAAATATGCAAATAATTACAGCAAACCACGACCAATTATGAAAACACCTCGACACGTGTTTCGCCTCTCTACGAGGCATCATCAGGAGATGCTGGCAGGAGATGTTGCTTGCGCCACGTCCACTGAGCCAATCATTGCGGAATAGCAAAGGAATATTGTTCTCTTAATATGAGTATTTTACCTTAACGTTCGGACTCAGAGGTACTTCGAAAAAAGATCCCAATTAAAAAATTCGAAGTAAATAATTTTAATATTTCAATCGAAAAGTTAGTCAGTAAATAGTGCAGACCAATTTTCGCAATGGTATTGGTATGTAAAAATACAGTGACCAAGAACGGTAAATAGAGAAATATTTAGCATTTGGAAAAGTTCAATAATAAGTAAACAAAAACCGGCCAAGTGCGAGTCGGACTCGCGCACGAAGGGTTCCGTACCATTATCTATAAAAATATTGATTTTATTTTGTTTTTAGTATTTGTTGTTATAGCGGCAACAGAAATACATCACCTGTAAAAATTTCAACTGGAACTATCACGGTATCAGTGAGATACATCCTGGTGACAGACAGACAGACAAATAGACAGACAGACAGACAGACAGACAGACAGACAGACAGACGGACAGAGGAGTCTTAGTTTTTAGGGTCCCGTTTTACTCTTTGAGTACGGAACCCTAAAAAACCGGCCAAGTGCGAGTCGGACTCTCACACGAAGGGTTCCGTACCATTATCTATAAATATTTATTTAATTCTGTTTTTTAGTATTCAATTTTGTTGTTATAGCGGCAACAGAAATACATCACCTGTGAAAATTTCAACTGTGTTTTCTGTAATGGTTCAGCCTGGTGACAGGCAGACAGACAGACGGACAGCGGACTCTTAGTAATAGGGTCCCTTTTTACTATTTCAGTACGGAACTCTAAAAAGAGAGCTCAAACAATCTCAACTACGAATCCATTAAACGTTATTGTAAACCAAATTATTCTTATTAGATAATTGAAATTATTTCATAACTTTTATAACCATCCGAGTACCTATTAAGCAAATGAAAAGCTGAATAAATGTTAATTGAATGGTTTACTCATCTGATTTGCCGGATAGTTAAGTACTTTGCCTTAGTTAATCGTAGACTACATCGTAAAATTATGTTTACATCACTAGCTTAGAAAGAACTCCAAACACCGTTATGATTTTCTCAAAATGAAAATAATTTTAAACCATGCCCTATAAAGTTCAAATTATGCACATTGCGTTCAAGCCTCATTTCCTCCAAAAGGAAAGTCCTTTGTCGATCTATGTTTTGTTATTTTGAGGAAAGCAGATAATATTATGGGTGACGGTTAAGAGTTTTGGGAAAATTTATAACGAGCCTTCGTTTCTTTTTCTTTGAGGCATGGATATTTTATTATTGTCTTTGTAGAAAGTTTTTCGTGAATAGCCTTAGTCATTTAGGTATAAACGAAGTTTACTTTGATGCTTACTTATGATCGACAAGCTAAATAAGTTACCTATATATTACTTAAATCACAACAGAATTAAATGAGCAACACGAAAAAATATGTTTTTAGCGTATGAATATCCTGTAAGGTAAACGTCTCAGTGTTTGATGCTAGCCCAATACTTAATTCATAACAATTACCTAGAGGCACATAATAAGTAATAGTACTATTAGGTTTTAATGTGTATATTATTTGATACTGGCTATGCGACTGCCTATAACAGATTTAAATGTATAGAACCATGTGTTCGAATAAATGTCTTAACTGACATTGTACTGTTGTTTATGTATTTGACAAACATGTAGCTTAAAATATATTTCATTATGTATTAAAACTCGTGTTATTTGCATATTGTACATCAAGCGTCCTCTGCAACCGCCCACCCTCACAATGGTTATGGGAGCCCAGAGTTATAAAATTGCAAACGAGTTTGTTCCAGGTCAGATAATTTAAGATACGACTGACGAAGAAGTTAATGTTTGGGTAAACGAATAACAAGATGAGTACTGTTAAAATTGAACCACTTACGCAAGAAAATTATGAAACTTGGAGGATTCAGGCTGAAGCAGTCCTGGTAAAGAACGATGCATGGTGCTACGTAGATGGGAGTAGCGTGAGGCCTGCTGAGCCAGAGGAATCGAAGAAGTGGGATATTGGAGATGCCAAAGCTAAGTCAGACCTTATTCTTGCCATTAGTCCATGTGAATTGCGACACTTACGTGGATGCAAGACATCGCGGGATGTATGGTTGAAGCTTGAAAGCGTACATGCATCAAAGGGACCCGCCAAAAAGGCAACTTTGTTGAAGGAGCTTTTACTCCACAAAATGAAGGAGGACCGTGACGTTAGAGAGCATGTTATGCGATTCTTTGACGTGAGAAGCAAACTGGCTGACATGGAGATTGAGATGCACAACGACTTAGTTTCCATAATGCTTCTCTACAGTTTACCACCAAGCTTCGAGAATTTCAGATGCGCTATCGAGTCAAGAGATACGTTGCCTGATCCCGAGGCTCTAAAAGTCAAAATTATTGAAGAAGTGTGTTCTAGAGGACAAAAAGAGAACGAAGGAAAAGCTTTTCTTATTAGGTCGAGGAGACCTTTCAATCCGGCGAGCGGTGTCATTGGGACCCACTTTAAAGGCAGATGTTGGGAATGTCATCAATATGGGCATAGAGCGTATGACTGTAAGATGAATAAGGACAAGGAACAGTACAAGGATAGTGCTAAGTATGTGTCGGAATCAGAAAACTATTCACAGAATGATAGTTTCGGTCTTGTAACATTTAATTGTTTTTCAGGTGATAATGCTGCCTGCGGCGGGAATGAGGACTGGATTATCGATAGTGGGTGCACCTCACATCTGTGCAACGATCCTAGTAAATTTGGCAACTCATTGATACCTCTATCCGGTAAACTAAATTTGGCAACAAATTCATGCACAAATGTACGAGGTAAGGGTACTGTAAGGTTACTTTCATGCAAAGAGAATCTCAAAACAATCGTGGAATTGCGCGACACTTTATTTGTTCCCGATTTGAGGTGTAATCTAATTTCAGTTGCAAGAATGACTAAAATAGGGTATAGTGTTGCATTTGATGAAAAGACAGCACGTGTTAGGAATAGTGACGGCAACACTGTACTTGTAGCAAATCGTTCAGGTAATCTTTATTACGTTGAGGAACAAATGGGTACCGTTTCAGTTCTGTCAGGGGTAAGTGATGACTTAAAGTTGTGGCATGAACGATTGGGGCATCTAAATAGGAGAGATCTTGTGAAACTTTTAAACAAAAGTGGTGTGAAAGTTAAGATGACGGATGCAAACCAATTGATTGACTGTAGTATTTGCGCGAGTGGAAAAATGAGTGCATTACCTTTTTCAAGGAGTGATGGCCCATGTAGAGAAAAATTGAGAATTGTCTATTCTGATATTGTAGGCCCTATGCGTCATGAGGCCATTTATGGAGGGAAATATTTCATCACCTTCATTGATGATTCATCAAGGTGGTGTGAGGTGTACTTGTTAAAGAAAAAGAGTGAGGCACTGAATTATTTCAAAATTTATAAAAACCACGTGGAAAATTTGACTGGTAGGAAAATTACTTATCTTCAGACAGATAATGGTGGCGAGTATTGCAGTCGAGAGTTTGACGAATATTTGCAAAATGAGGGTATAAGAAGAAGGTTGACCATACCTGGAACTCCTCAACAGAACTCCGTAGCTGAAAGAAAAAATAGAACACTAGTGGAGATGGCGAGATGCATGTTATTTGCGGCAAATCTCTCACCAGGCTTTTGGGGTGATGCTGTACTAACTGCATGTCATATTCGAAACCGATGTCCAACAACTAGCCTGGGAGGTGATACGCCATATGAAAAATGGTATGAGCGACCTGTCAGATTAGATTACTTACAACCATTTGGAACCAAGGTACACGCCTTAAACAAAGAGGAGGGTAAGGATAAGTTCGCTCCCCGCAGCGTAGATGGAATATTTGTAGGCTACCCTAAAGACAGAAAAGGTTACAAAATTTGGCTGCCACTTGAGCGAAAATTTATCGTTTCGCGAGACGTCAGATTCCATCACCACGTGGATCAAAATAATGAAAATGCGATACCTGAGGCCGATCCTTTTGAGATTAAAAAGGAAGAGTTGCGGACCTACTTCAATGAAAAATCAAACCCCAATTTAATAGAAATAGTTTTTCAACCTGAAAGTAATTTTGTAAAACCCGTTGAAGTGCCCAACACTTTAGAACATAGAAATGAAGAACCAGGAAGTATGCAAGAAGCTACAGGTGATTTGGAACCGGCGGAAGTGAATATAGAAAACATTCAGGAAATGACTAACAACCTAGTGCCAATAATTGCTGGACCATCTCGACATTCCCAGGAAAATATTAGTCCTCGCAACAATGAAAGCAAAGCAATGAAAAGAGGTCCAGGTAGACCACGGCTGGAAAGAGGACAGGTTGGACGGCCAAAGAAAATCTATCATATGGTTGAAGAGGAATCAGAAGTTCGAGAAGAAGTTGGCATGGCAGAATTTTCTGATTGCCAAGATTTTGTCGGTTCTGCGGAAGTATCATTAAAGCAAGCGCTGTCAGGCGTTGAGCGACATGAATGGGATGAAGCCATCTTGTCGGAGATAAGAAGTTTGATAAAAAATGACACTTGGGATATAGCTAAACGACCCGTAGGCCGTAGTGTCGTTGGTTGCCGATACGTTTTAACAACCAAGATGAATATTGATAAGACTGAAAAGAAAAAGGCGAGGCTCGTAGCAAAAGGTTACAGCCAACAATATGGTATTGATTACCATGATACATTTGCACCTGTCGTTAGGCTGGACACGATAAGGTTACTGACAGCACTTGCAGTTGAACTTGATATGGAAATTCATCAAATAGACATCAACACAGCTTATTTGAACGGTTCACTGGACGAAGAGATATACATGGAGATACCGGAAATGTTAAAAGAAAGTTTGCAGAAGCTTCTAGCGTTAGAAGAGGAAGGATCCATCGTACATGTACGGGCTAAGCAAATGTTAGCCGATATGGAGGCAGGAGGTGAGGCTTGCATACTAAAAAGATCCCTTTATGGTTTGAAACAAGCTGGACGCCAATGGAACGCTAGACTCGATGAGCAACTAAAACGGATGGGACTACGGCCGTCGTTGAGACGATCCGAGAGCTTCGCTCTCAGACTCAATAGTATCTAAGGGCGGAATTACTCTTTTAAATTGATAGATGTTAGCGTTGTGGGTTTCAGGTCCAAATATGAAGGAATTGAAGCTTTCATTCGTTATCATCCTGTTAATTATGTATGTAAATAAGTTAGATATAAATTGCGTTAGATGCTATTCTAGGCTAAAATCGAGACTGCAACAAAACATGTAGAAAACTCATTTCTCGGTCATAGTATTCTGGCTGAGTGTACTTGATGTGGGGTAGTTATGGATATAGTACTTGATGAAAACATTATACATACTAGGGTTACGGGTTGTAGTCTAATGAAGTGTAAGGTTAGGTTAATTAATATTGAATAATACATATTCACTTAGGGAGATGAGTTTTCTCGACATGTTCGGGCTTGATCAGTACGGCGCCGGCAGAGCGACGCCAGACAAGGGAAAAAGTACCTACATAGTTGTAAAAAGATGATATCGATCGGTTCGGCTCGGAAACGCGGGCGGATAGAAATATAACATTTATTGAGGTAGGGTTAAGGACTGTTCTCAGGTGGAGCTCTACTTAGTGTGGTTCTGGACACTAGAAGTGGGGAGAGCGTGCGGCTTCGCGGCGGAGCTCACTTTGTTACGAGCGGCGCGAAGAGAAGGGTGAGCCCAGGAAAGCTGCAAGGGTTGGGTACGTGTCCCACTATTAAGAAATTAAAATCTGGTGAGTGACCTTTATAATCACTGTATTGAATGATTCTGAAACTTATTAATTTGTTTTTGGGCTATTATCTAACCATTTCAACGTTATCATACTTATATTTGTGTATCGAAATCTAGTTCTACTGTATATAGTTTGGGGAATATGCTAGATAAAGTACGAGCGGTTTATGTATAGGTTATGAACGGATCTAGGTCATTGGTTAAATAACTGACGATATTATAGGAATGTTGTTTTGTTCTACATATATATTACTAGTTGATTTGTCACTGCGATATGATTGGGTTCCGTGCGCCCACGAGATAAAGTGATCAATTATTATACGACAACCTAGCTATAGCAATTGACTCGGTCCGTGGTACGCGTTACACTATGAGGATAGATTGTTAAGATGCGGATAAGCGACAAATATTACCACAAGTTCATATTAATATCCGGTGGTTAGTATAGGTACTGATGGGTGGTTTCTTTACTAGATTAACGCAACTGAATAAAGTAGTTATATACACTCGTGGCTGTGTGCTCGGTGTCGAGACAACCATATCCACAGGGCACATTGAGGACCCTGGCCACACGAGAATTCTCCCGAAAGGGGCTTCTTAGTCAGCAGAGATGTGCCCGCACTAGAGCGCCAGTCATAGATGTGTAGACAGAGTGAGTGGCTGAGAGTCTTCAATCTTGCAAATTGAGGGACCTCACTGGTCGAGCTGCTGTCTTAGTTCTAACAAACCTCTTAACAAGGGTTACGGTTGTGTTGGTTTATGAGGTAATCAGATGTACTTATAGATATATTGTGTGGACTTCCTTGAATGAATGAACCTAGCGTAGTAAGTTAGTTATGTACACCTGTGGCCGAGAGCTTAGCGTTGTGGACAACCATATCCAAAGAGCACATTGACGACCCTGACCAATACGAGAATTCGCCCGTTAAGGGGTTTCTTAGTCAGTAGAGATGATGATCGCGCTTAGGCCTCCGTCATGGATGTGTCAACGAAGGTAAGGTTGGTGAGACCTTTCAGTCTTGCAAACTGAAGAGTTTCGCTGGCTAAGCCGTCGTTTTGCTTTAACCGAAGCTTCTTACCGTGAAGCTAGCTATGTTGATTTTACAAGGGAATCCAACACTTTCGCTTATTTTCGTTATTGACGTTAGTCAATAATTAAGTAGGTATCTTCTTAGGTGGGGTCGTTATTATCGGGATCTCAACAAAAGTATTGCGGTGGGTTGGTAATTAATTATCATTCGTCAGTTCAACTGTGCATTGTCGTATATTTAACATTGTTCCGACTATAAAGTGCCTTTGAGTTGATTGAGTGAGATTGGTTGCTAAGACATTGTGTTACATCCATTGAGATATTTTGGGGATGAATTGTATTATAAATTGCTTAGGAAAAGTCAGTACTAATTGGTATTAGATTTGATAGAAATAACGATAGGGTAGGCGGAATCAACAGATGAGGTGGGATTACTAGCGAGTACGAGCAGCCGCGAGCGAGCGAGAGGCGAGCGCTACAGTTCGCTAACAACTCTAAGATTCATCGTTAGGGAGAATCGATATTACACTAGACATTACGCCATTCATGTACCTGTAAGTAAAACATGCACTAATATTCTATTTCAATAGACTATCATCACATCATCATCAATATCTTGACATACGATTATTTTCGTTATATCATCGCATCATCATCAATATCTTGACATACGATTATTTTCGTTATTATATCATCGCATCATCATCAATATCTTGACTTCTTCACGATTATTTTCATTATTATGTCATCGCATCATCATCAATAGAGATCCCATCATGGCCAACACAAGTTGACCACTATTGTATTGCGAGTCTGTTTAAAGGGCGTCACCTACCACATCTATACCACACCTACAACTTAGTATAACAAGGAATTTATGCCCACTTTAGCCTCCATAGTTGTGCATCACTTAATGAAACTACAGAATTGTAAATTAATTCTAAGGAACCTGGTATAATTGTCTTACTTAAGTTATAGGTTCTACTAAAATGGGGTTAATGTACAACTTCAATTAACGTGTAACTGTTTCCCTTTATAGAAATACAAACTTCATACTTCTCGAAAAGGGCCTGGTTCTACTCACACAACGCGGGGCCTCATCACTAGACGAAATCACACGCCAAGCCACTCCACCAGCGCGAATCACGTATAGCTTAGGTCTAAATAGGTCTTCGAGGTTAGGTTCCAGAGATAATAAATTCTAGGTTAGATTACGGCATTGTAGGCCTGGAGTCGGACGGTTTTTTATTTGACCGAATCTCTTTCCGTCCGGCAATATCCTAGGAGATGATTTGGTCTGTTAAGGTACTCAAGCTCGATTACTTTAACATAAATAACGAGAGATTCTGTAGCTGTAGGATAGATTTACCTAGACTAGAATAAAACCCAACCTTTCTAGTAGGATCGGCCGGAACTAACTCGGTTTTTCTATTCGCTTTGGTACGAGTTAGTATTTATAGGAACAAAGTGGATATCTAGTACAATCGAGTCTTGATTTTACTAGATTAATTAGTCAAAGGTTCTTTAGCTTCAAAACAAACAAAATTAATTTGATATTTCTATGGTAAATAAATGATTTATTTTCTCGCTTACTATCTGTTTAATTTTATTCAATAGCTTTTCCTTCAGATAGGATTCCATTTTCAGACGACTAGAAGCTTCTCAGGAGCTTCAGCTTTCAGCTAGGGGTTAATTTAAGTTCAGAATACAAAAACATAAAAAGCAAGCCATTTGAGAGGTTGAATCGTTACATCGTTGAATGAGCCATGTCTTTATTTTCAAGAAATAGATGGTGACTCCAAGCTCTTTGTTGCCGTATACGTCGACGATATTTTAATAGCATCGCAGAAAAGAGTCTACATAGAAAAGTTCAAGAAGGAACTGGCCAGCGAGTTCGATTTAAAGGATTTTGGCATCGCGAAGTATATATTGGGGATTGACATTGAGCGAAGTGTCAACAAAATCAAGCTGTCACAACGAAAATATATTGAAAATTTGATTAGTAAATTTGTTTTGGCAAAATGTAAGGTAACAGTGTCAACTCCAATGGAAATAAATTTGAAATTACAATCGAGACAACAAAACACAAATACCGATGAACGATACCCGTACCGCGAATTAATTGGAAGTTTGTTATATCTATCCGAGGGAACAAGAGGTGACATTTCAAATACCGTTTCAAAACTTGCACAATTTGTAAATGCCCCAAGTAAAGAGTGTTGGACGGCCGCAAAGCGTGTATTGCGGTATTTACAAAGAACGAAAGAATACGGTATCGTATTCAGGAAGACAGGTAAGTCGTTACAAGGGTATTCTGATTCGGATTGGGGTGGTTGCTTGCTGGATAGACGGTCTTACTCTGGTTATGCTTTTGTATTAGGTGGTGCGAGTGTGTCGTGGAAGTCACAGAAACAGAAATGCGTTTCCACAAGTTCTTGCGAAGCGGAGTATATTAGCTTAGCATCGGCAATGAAAGAGGCAATATACCTGAACAGCTTACTCACAGAAATTGGTTTAGGTAAGTTTGCGAAAGTAACCTTAAATGTTGATAATCAAGGGGCTATCTACTTAGCCAGTGATCCAGTGTTTCATTCCCGTAGCAAGCACATTGATATACGATATCATTTCATGAGAAGTGTATTGAAGGAGAACGACAACATTAAGTTGGAGTATCTGTCGACAGACTCCATGTTGGCCGATGTACTGACTAAGGCTTTGCCAAAAGTAAAACATTATGCATGTATGTCTGGTTTGGGCATTAGCTTATAGATTATTATTTTAATTTGTTTGGTTGCTGTTGTACTTCTTCTTAATATACACATCAAGGGGGTGTATTAGGTTTTAATGTGTATATTATTTGATACTGGCTATGCGACTGCCTATAACAGATTTAAATGTATAGAACCATGTGTTCGAATAAATGTCTTAACTGACATTGTACTGTTGTTTATGTATTTGACAAACATGTAGCTTAAAATATATTTCATTATGTATTAAAACTCGTGTTATTTGCATATTGTACATCAAGCGTCCTCTGCAACCGCCCACCCTCACAAGTACAAGTACTAGAGGTGAACAATGGTCAAATACTTAATGGGCATTAAGTGGTCAGACATTCGGAAGTTTAGCTCACTTAGTGTAAACACTGATTTAAATAATTTGTTTGTTACAGATTGATCTCGGAGAAACTCATGTTTTCGCCATCTACAAAGGCAGCCTGGTGGCTGGCAACATTCCTCAGTGTTTTAGTCACAGGTATCTAATTGTTCACTTTTTAAATTGAAAAATTAGTAAAGCGGTCTTAAGACCTGGCTAAATACAGTGCACTAACAGGGGAAGTTAAATCGTCGCCCTCATTAGAGCAAGATAGGCTGCTTAATATTAATTACGTACTGTTCGTCATCTTAGTTTTATGCTAGTTGCGTCCTAAAATGGGGCTTGGCATTAATTAATATCTTATCTAACTAATCGTAATATTTGGCGGAGGTAGGGTCATTTCGCCGGTTAGCGACCACCTAATTTCATGTGCCGGTTAGCGACCACTTAGCTGAGTTGGTTACTGTTAGCATATATTCTCGTTTGTTTAGTAAATTCCTATTCCATAACTACAAACAATAATGCATACGGCTAACTGTTTCAATAGGCTCTGTAGATTTGATGTTATCTTCAATTGAAAAAACCATGTCCTTCAGGTGGTCGCTAACCGAAGGTGGTCGCGTAGCCGGCGAAACGACCCTACAGTCAAGGGCATAAATATATGTACGTTCCCAGAGCTTCAAATATATCTGTACTATCGATTAGTCATAAATATCCATGCGACGATTCGATCTGAAATATGTATACATGCATCGAGTCATTAATATATGTACGCTGATACGTTCATAAATATCTGTACAATGAAAGACAATTATATGTAGACAAACACGCAGCCATAAATATATGTACACATGTTTGTCATATACTTGTGAACAAAGCAGAGGTCGATATTATATACACACTTAAATATCATATACATGTGAACAAATCAGAAGTCAAAAATATCTATACACGGTCAAGGGTGAACGGATATATACAGTCACAAGCATAAATATATGATTATGGGCAGCGCTGCAAAAATATCTGGTCATCAATTGAAGTCGAAATTATATATGACGAAACATCGTCGGTAAAAATATGTGATGATTTACAGCCCGCATAATAATCATTTGCATGTAACAGCATAAATATCGGATCAGACTGAATATAAATATCCGATACTTCACAAAATCTCAGACTATAAAAGCATAACTATCAAATCACATATGGATTGCAAAAACATCTGATACGAATTGTCAGTAAAAAATATCTCAACATTCTGCAAAAATAAACTTTATTAGGTCTGACATATACGGTCGTAATTTGAACAAAGCTATTTGACGCTTCTCGAAAAGAGTAGTAACCTGTCATTAGATAGCGCCGTCTCACGTTCTCTTCATTCATTATCTAATGAGAATTTGACAGAATTGATAATAAGTCGAAATTGCCAGATGGGCCGGGCCTAACATTGCGTTTCTAAGCTCTATATTCATAAGGCGACATTGAATTGATTGACAGCTAGTCCGTAATGTAATTTGGTCCCTAGTATTGTAGCACATATATGGGTATTCGGTGGTGCAATGTATACTGGGCTTTATATAAATGCAGCTAGTAGTCTAAGAGCTTTGTGGATTCCTCCCCAGTAGTAAAAATTACAAAATGGTTTGACTCGCCGTCTTTGATTATGACTTGAAACTTGAATTTTTTTTTATAAATTTAATTGTTTAATTAATTGCTGGTCGAGAATTCTAGCATTAAATAAAATAAGATTGATGCTTAAAAAAACCACCTTGAACATGGTTAGATAAGCTGTGTTTTCACGAGTTTTTTTTTCGAGACATAGATACATTTTGGAATTTAAAGTCGCTATTCTGGATAACGATATACTTACACCAGCCAAAGTAGATATAGATTTATTTATATCAAGAAAAAAAGGATATTTTTAAACGTAAAAGTCCTGACTGACTGACTGACTGACTTACTTAAATCAACGGCCAGCCCAAACCGTTGAACCTCGAAAGCTGATATTTTCACAATAGGTAGTTTTATATAACAAGTACCCAATAAGAAGGCATTTTTTGGAAATATCATCCCTAAAGGGGTTAAATAGGGGTGCAAAGTTAGTATGGGGGAAACTTGTTTTTGAGCTAGAGACTTGAAAGTTTGTAAAAAGATTGCTTATTTAAATACAAAAAGGTGCTTTTATCTTTTGTTGAAATTCATCTCCTAAAGTGGTTATAAGGGGGTTCAAAGTTTGTATGGAGAGCAAGACATTTTTAAAGTAAAGTGTTATTTCGGGTTTAAACTGTTTGTTTAAAGATTAGAAATCTAATTTCAGCGTTTATTGAAATTCGTCGATCAAGTTAAAAGCGTGCTTAAAGTTTATATCGAGAGCAAGATATAAAAAAAAATTATGTGTGTACAAACGCCAACACAGTTAACTGACCATTCGTGACCCTTATTAGTCTCATTACAATGCATATAAAGTGCACGGATGGTTAGTTCACTGTGATGGCGATGGTAATACACTCAGTTACTTATCTCAATATTTTTACATTTACAGAAATGTGTCTAGATATTTTTGACTTCTGATTTGTTCACATGTATATGATATTTAAGTGTGTATACAATATCGACCTCTGCTTTGTTCACAAGTATATGACAAACATGTGTACATATATTTATGGCTGCGTGTTTGTCTACATATAATTGTCTTTCATTGTACAGATATTTATGAACGGATCAGCGTACAGATGACTCGATACGTGTATACATATTTCAGATCGAATCGTCGCATGGATATTTATGACTAATCGGTAGTACAGATATATTTGAAGCTCTGGGAACGTACATATATTAATGCCCTTGACTGTACATAATGGTATTTCCGGAAGCTGTTAGGATTACGGAGTATAGTACATTGTGCCACAAGTACCTACGCATACAAAGTTTTTCATCACATTTGCAAGGAAACAAATACATTTTAAAGGAAATTGTTACTTATCGCAATATAAAGTACAACATTAAGTTAGTCGCCCATTTTGTTGTATTTGACGTGAGGCGTGTAAAGCAAAGACCCGTCGGCATACAGCCACAATTTAAAATCACAGTTAAAAATAATTCTGTTAAACATTATCACGTTTTAATTTATTGATAAATACGTTTTCAAACATCGTGTTTGAGTTAAAACCTCCTTGCTTTATAACTGACGCAAGAGTTACAGATATTATACGACAATTTAAGAAAAAAACCATTACGCCCTTGGGCGTAATTTAGGTCATTGTAGCTCTGTGGATATGCCTGCTCGTTATGAAACCATTAATAGCAAGGGTGATGAAAACAGTATAATTACTTGTTCTGTGGTTGGGATCTGCCTCCCTTCCAACCTACATGATTAGACTTGAGACGCAGTTCCATTTTCACTTGTCAATAGCGGCGGGAGGAAGTTTTCTTGGATGTATGTTCAAACATATCCTACCCGCACTACTCTCTCGCACGACTGAATGACCAATAAAAATGCGCCTTAAGACTTTTTCAAGACAATTTCTAACAGTCCAGCTGTTAGAAATTACCAAGCGGCAAGGACTTTAAACTAGGCCTAAAAACTAGGATTTAAGGCTTGATGTGCCTTCAATAACACGGCAGCACTCAACCAGTAATAATTCAAAGCGATCATCCATCTGGAGGACGTCCTGCACCAATTTGTTCACTTTTGAGTCTTTTGACACCATTTTAAACTAGTGTCTGTTTTTTTCTGAAAATTTTCTTCAAGTAACTCTTTAATTGTCGAACCTCCTCACAAAAATTCACGACAATCGGTTGAGAAATGCGACCTGCAAAGGAGAACAGCCGGACAGCCGGACTAACGAAAGAATTATTGCCCAAGCTGTAACGGAGAACTTCATTCACTTCGCGCGCTTTTTCAAAAATAAAGGTGGGTACAGCATTACATTTACATAAAAACCTAACCTCTCCGGCAATAAGGCAGAACTCAAGCTACCTGCAGTTAAGGCCACAAAGAAACATTCATTGCCGTGACAGCGATATCGGGTCCTTACTAAATTAGACATCCGAGCGAGCGTCGGCAACAAATAAGTTACAGAACCAACCACACTGGAGTTTGACGCCGCGTGTACGGGTTAACGTTACGTGTTGCCATTTTGCCGTACGTTTTTCTACATAAACGCAGCGTCAGCGTTTTTTAAGATTCGGTATATGATCTTGGCCAATCCTTAATCATCAAGCTTCGAAGAGGTTTCAAAATACCTCGGTTATAATATTTAATTCATTCATTACATTGTTTCATGAATCCACAAGTTAAGACATAGACTTAGTGGAGGTAAATTGAGTATTAATATTCAGTATGTTACGAAATAGAATCAAGTGAATAAATACCGTGGTTCTAAGTCCTGGTTTAAAATTAATTAATTGACAGTTATGTCGAGTTCGCGAGGGCACGGCATCCTGTACCTGGCAGTGTCACCCGCGGAGTAGATTCCTATTGCAAAACTACAGCAATGCTGCAACGTCATACTCGTAGCAGCGTAAATGTTTTAGAATAAATAGTATTCAGATTCAGAACTTTATTGATAAAATGTCATATTTTACAGGTCAATATCATGCATGTCAAATACATTTTTGTACTCGACGATTAAAATATGTGTATTAAGATTTCATAGAGAATACTGCAACGTCACTCTTTTCATAGTTGTAGTCCATGTTACTGTCGAAACAATCGAAATAACTACTTTTCGATACGTTCCAGACAACTAAAATAAATTCGACCAATCACGTGGCTGCTTTACTGAACTGTAATGAATTGGACCAATAGAATCGCTTTGATGTCGTACGCTCGTTGATGTCTTTTAAGATATCAACAAGCGTACGAGCGATGAGCTGCACTTCGTTTCAACAGTATCGAGTTTGTTTAATTAGTTCAGTTGACTCGTAGAAAATTAATTTTAATGAACTCGTACAAAAAGTATTGTTCACAATAGTGTTATAATCAAGCTTTTTAATCTCGTACCTTACTTAGGCCACTCAGCAAGCTTCGTGGCCTAAACACGGTACTCGACTAAAGAGCTCTCTATTATAACACGATTGTGAAAAATACTATTTAAAATTTCTTATTGTCTTAGATGTTATATACTTATCATTATTGAATAATTTTGAAAGTGATTATGATATAAATATTACTTTTGTGTGGCGTGCTGAATGAAATTACCAGTCTTTATAAATTATATCTTATATTACGTTATTTTCAGGCGAAATGCCTATCCAAGCCGAGGTGGAGCCTGAGTTTCTGGCCCCATTGGAAAACCACACGGTGACGCAGGGGCGTGATGTGCACTTCACTTGCGTGGTCAACCACCTCTCAAACTACAGAGTGAGTTTTTCCTACGCATAATAACCAGCTATGATTTTTTTCTGTTTGGCCTAAAGGTTGACTGGTAGAGAATGCCTTATGGCATTAAGTTTGCCTTTTATATTATAACTTGTTACTGTGCAATAGAGTTTAAATAAATAAATATTAATTTCACAATACGATCTTCAGTTTGTAATGGCATTAAGAGCACAGTAAAAAAAAACATTTTCCCCGTGTTGTATGACAAGGCAACCGTCTATACAAAATTGGAAAAAGTCCAGCGCGCAACTGCTTTATTCTCCATAGTTCTATTTAATTAAATAAAACGTTTTTCGTATATATGAAAGTGAATAGCTTGTCTTTGTCTCTCCGTTTTGCTTTGAAACAAAATATGAATAATTTTGTTTTAATACTAAATAAAAAGTAATTTATAAAGAATAAATAAAGTAAGTTGTGTTTTGTATTGTTTTGCATGCACTAGCCAGATATCCAAACTGTTTTTGTTTTGGCATATGAATACCAATGCATGGAATTTGTTTGTTTAAACACGGCATAGGCAATTTTTTATTTATTTATATTAGGCAATATAAGTAGTTTTCACCTCACTAGCTCGGAAAGCCCTTTTTAGGGTTCCGTAGCCAAATTGGCAAAAACGGAACCCTTATAGTTTCGTCATGTCCGTCTGTCCGTATGTCACAGCCATTTTACTCGAAAACTATTAAGTGTATTGATAAGTTTTTTTTCTTTTTTAAATGTTTTTGTCTATTTTATAATGTGAAAATAGATTTTTGTATTTATGCTTTTTTCTCTTTTTTTAATTCTTTTTTTAAATGTGTTCTTTCTTTTTTTGTGTTTTTTTTCTTATTTTGTATTTTCCTCACTTTAGTGAGGTGAAAAGATTTGTGTTACACATGGGTGCAGTGCAATTATTTTGACGTCTCGTGTGTTGCAACACTCGCTACGCTCAGGATTCTATTTTCGAACCATAGACTCCGTTAGACGCCTTGTTAGACCTAACAATTTTAGCCCAAAGCTTTATTAGACCTAATGTTTCACTAGACCTTCGAAACTATGAATTTTTCGGGTTTTCTTTTAATATCATCAAATATAAGTCATTAGGTTAGGTTAAGTTTGTTCTGCAATAATCCTATAAAGTTTACTATTTAAGAAAAAATGCAGTAGGTCTAGTGAAACATTAGGTCTAATGAAACATTAGGGCTAAAGTTATTAGGTCTAACAAGGGAGAAGCAATCCATTCGCTAGTTCGTGTGTCAACCCTAGAATCCATTCGCTACCGCTAGCTCGTATTTCAATTCCACACTCGCGGTTAAAATACAACTTTGCACCCTTGTATGACTAATAACTATTATAGTTGTTTTATTTGTTAATGTATATTTTTATCAATCTTCGATGGAAACGAGGGATGTTATGAGTCTAACATGTCTGTGTGTGTATCTGTGTGTCGGTGTGCCTGTCTGTGTAGTTTTGTGCCTGTCTGTGTATCTGTGTGCCTGTCTGTGTATCTGTGTGAATATCTTTGTATCTGTGTGCCTGTCTGTGTATCTGTGTGCCTGTCTGTGTATCGGTGTGCACGTCTGTGTACCTGTGTGCCTATCTATGTATCTGTGTGCCTGTATCTGCGTGCCTGTCTGTGTATCGGTGTGCCTGTCTGTGTATATGTGTGCCTATCTTTGTATATGTGTGCCTGTATGTGTATCTGTGTGCCTGGCTCTGTATCTGTGTGCCTGTCTGTGGTGTCGTAGGTCCCAAACGGATGAACTGATTTGAATGCCTTTTTTATCGAATTTGTGTTTTACGAAGAAAACTATGAACCATCTCGACATACTTGTATATGTTCTTAGCTATGTTTGTCTGGGTGGTAAGATATTATCGAACTGGATGAGGTGACCATATATTATAGATGTTTATTTGATCTTCATTATTCCTCATCGCTCTTATCAGTTTATTCATACAATTTCTCGTGTTTATTTTTACATTTTATAAATACTTTCGTAAATGCTCTGATCGATTGTTTTTTGAAAAAAAAAAAATATTATCTCATTAGCGAGTAGCAGCAGGTGCTAGGTAATCCGACGGTCGGCAATCCACTAGTCCGGCGTTTAGTGACTCAGTTGACCCGCTCTATAATCCGGAAGTTAGCACTATTGACTACCGCATTACAGCGCCGATGCCAAGAGTATGATGTACATTTTATGCATAAACATATTTCGTTTAAATACTTTATCTACACCCGTACCATAAATCCTCTAGAATGTGTTCGGAAACCATATATAATGACCACCATTATTGCAAGCAGTAACGTAACATCAGCGTTTTATCTGTACCAGTGTTATTATAATGTATGAAAAATCATAATAACATCGATAATCGATTATGTATTCCATACAAATCCAATAATCCGGCAGTTCCAGCAATACACTCGCATACTGGTATTTTGTTGTTCAGGGTCCTTTGTGTCTCAAATAAATTTAGTTTGTCTTCTTTTTTCTAATAGTTTTATTACAGTATTGCGCGAGTTTATATAAAAAGAAACTTGTTTTAAGTAGCATTCTGCTTAGGTATGTGTAAAACACCTGCTGCGTAGGCATGTGTTAACTTTCTGACTAGAGCTACCAGCTACCTACATACTTTAAGGAAACGGGAACACTTACCATTTTATCCTTTAGTTCCATATTTAGAGACATTTCGATCTACCTGACGTACGTACAATAATGTAATGTACGTAATGCATTGCGTAATCGACCAGCAGAACGAAAAAGGCACGAGTTTCAAATCCCTTACTATACATTTACTACATGCATTGCATAAGTAGCAAACGTACGAAACTCTCACTAAGTAATCAAGGTAATAAACGGTGTAAAAAAAATGTTGCTCGGAATATATTACCGATACTTAGGTATATCAATTGAGTAAATAAAGGAAAAAAAAAACAGATCAATCAGAAAAGCTTGTAATTATTAATATCTGCAAGCATAAAATTAATTGAACTTTAAAAACAAAAAAACATCAGATTTTTTTTTCTTTTTCTTAAAACTATGGTGTTTTAGTTTAAATTTCTACGGATATTATATTTTTTCTTCAGTGCACTAAAGCCACTTCTTTAGCTGCCAACTCCATAGGAGTAGGTAAGTCACGTGATCTTTGCCAAACCGATTCGTTATTTTCGCATCAAGTTTTATGTAAATACACAATACAAAATTCTTGCCAATTGAAAGAACCTTGATTTTGATCGTCAATACATAGAATAAAACATAAAGTCAATTATATGAACAATAAAAATCAAGAAAATCGACAAATGAATTACTTACATTGAATTATTTTAGTATGTTTCACACGATTCTGCGGAGAGCAGAGAACAGTTGTATTTTTAAAAGTATCATAATGGTTTGGTTAGGTACATACCTACTAGGTACCTACTACACCAGTTTCGTAGAATTTTAAATTTTAATAGTTTTTACCAATATTGTCTAAAATGACTACCTACGCTAATAAAAAATAAAGCATGGCGCTGAATGTGTTAATTAAATAATGAAATATGTAGGTATCCACGTACTCACTCGAAAATAAAATAATAGAACCTTAACGTGGTAGAAAATAAATTTAAGCAAACAGTAGAATTGTTACTAATTTATTTCACAACCGCAACAAAGCGAGATGTCACATGAAAAATGCGCCGGAGCGGCGCGGGCGAGACACCCTGCATTCCTCGAATGAAACTCGTACCGTTTTACGTGTCGTTCTCTCAGTTTTACATTCGCTACAGTGTTTAAGTCACATTAAGTTTCGTCTCCGCGGTGAACAACACAAGCGATTTAAAACTTGGAGGAGCGCCGGCGAAATGGGACCGATTTATGACGTTAATCCCAGATATAAAACGGAATTTCACGCTCATATGCAGCAGTGTGAAACGTTTTGTATTGTACACACTCTGATTGCATTGTTTAAGTTCCGTAATTTATAGCGCTACTTTACAAGCACTTTTATTATGGCTATTATGTACTCCTGTGTTTATTCGTGTGCTAAATTATTCAGATCTGCTATTGCAGCCCAATTGTTCAGTGCGTATACATAATAGGTGCATATATGCAAGCAAACATACACGTACGTACGTATAGGTGCATCTTATAATAGAATTAGTAACATTATGGTGGGTTTAGGCCAATCGCACTTAACGAGCATAAAGGCCTCCACACACCGGTCGCGGGCGCGGGTCGTGCGCGGGCCCGCGACCGGTGTGTGGAGGCCTTTAGGGCTCGGCCACGATTCGGCAGCGGCAGCGCTGCGCCATACGTGGGAGGTGGGAGCGAGAGGCTGCGCTCCGATCTCTCGCTCCCACGTATGTATCGCAATATAACCTGACAGACCGTGCCATCTGTTCCTCGTATTTGGTCTGAACCCTCCATGAACGTAAACGCCTTTATTCCAATAATTGACACCCCGTTGTTTATTGATATGGATATTTAAGGTATTTTACCTCATATTACATAAATTTGTTTTATGTTGCAGACTATCTAATATATATATATATTAATATACGTAATCTTTTTAAACTTTCCTGAGCGGCTTTCTAGATGACGTTTTCGAACTTTAAAGTATTTTTCTTCTTGGTCGTTCAGTTTTTGTCCAGTAACTGGAGCTGCGACGGGTAATTTAATTTGTCATTAATTATATAATAAGTATGGATGCATGTTAATCTGCTCTCATGCGAAGGACTCCAGAATCTCCGGGGCCAGGAACCTCACGACGCCCCGCTACATCAGGCTCATCCTAGGACGCCACTATCTTCGTCGTCATCCCTGGGGTCATTAGGAGAACATAGAGCTTGCCTTGTTGGAGACCAAACCTACCCTTGTCAGTTACACTGTACTTTAACAAAACCTTGTTGTTGCAGGTCGCATGGATAAAATCGGACTCGAAGGCGATCCTAGCGATCCATACTAACATGGTGGCGTTGAACCCGCGTTTGTCCGTCACCTACAACAACCACAATACCTGGAAATTGCACGTCAGCAACGTGCAGGCCAACGACAGTGGCACCTACATGTGCCAGGTCAACACAGATCCCATGAAGAGTCAGGTAAATATTTTTTTTATAATACCATGATTTTGAAATTGAAATGAAAATGTTTTTGCCGGATTAATTGATAAAACTCAGTTTTTAATTCTTTTCGATCTTTGTTAAGTATGAGTCAAGTGTTTGCCATTTTATGAATTGACACTTAAGAACGTTCACGCTACTACGGGCTTTACGACGCGTTAGACCGTAGGTATGCGAAGCAAATGTCCTAGGATGTCGGCACATAAAAACCACTATAAAATGATCTCATTCGTATGTTTACGTATATGGAACTGTCCCTTTAGCGTGGCATAGTCATCTGTACTGTGATGTTGAGTCAGATAGGTTAAGTTTTGTTGGTGTATCGTTTATCGCCTAACGTAAATCTTTTGTTTTTCTTGCCCTTACCTCCTTGCCAGAAATAAACACTGCTAGAGGATAGGTATACATACATTAACTTCAAAAATATCGAAATAAACGAAAATAAAATGTATTACCTAAATCATACATATGGAGCATAGCATTGTACGGAAGTGAAACTTGGACCTTGACCCAGAAAGATGCGGAGATATTAGAAGCGTTTGAGATGTGGTGTTGGAGGCGAATGGAGAAAATTAGCTCGAGAGAGAGAGTAACCAATGAAGAAGTGCTGAATAGAGTGGGGCAAACCAGGCAGTTAGTTAGGAACTTAGACAATAGAAGAGGGAAGATGATAGGACACCTCATACGACATGACAACTTCGTACGTAACATAATTGAAGGAAAGATAGAGGGGAGGCGAGGAAGAGGAAGACCTAGAATAGACTTGATGTTGGGTCATATCGTGAGGTCAAAGAGATTGCGTGGGATCGGAGTAGATGGAGGGCCTACTTTGAGCTACACCGACAAGAGCCTAGCTCTTAAGTAAGAGAAGAAGAAGGATAGGTATTCTCACAAAAAATAATCCAGTTGCCTTAATGACAGGAGACATCCCTAATATATCACTTATATTTCATATCTCTTTCATAATGATTTTTAAATACAGGAGGCACATACTTATTGAATCTGGAATCGGGCCCAAACGTATATATAATATTAGTAAATGTATCTATTCCAGGTATCTAGTATAGTGTGATTGTTATATGCCGCACACCTAAATAAATCAAAACCGCAAGCATGAAAAAACTACCCTATACTATACACGTGCCTACACTGTTGACCGTATTTTTGCTCCTAGGTTAAATTTTCATGATAATCTACTATCATCGCTGTTCTTACTCTAGCCATCACCGATATTACTCCTGGCCCCGACTTAGTGAGACAATTAGTAACAAATTAAGAATATATCCTTGGTACTATTTGCTACAAAATACAAGTAAATATTATAGAATCAGGTAGGTACGCAAAGTAGGTAGTTGAAACTCTTTTATGAGAATATCCCTTAACGTGCGTCATGTTGAAAGCAATGCAATTTATTAAATTTTCAAATTGTTCTCGCAGATGGGTCACCTAGCGGTGGTAATACCGCCGGACATCGTGGACACAGTGAGCGAAGGCAGCTCGGCGCGGGAGGGCGGCAGCGTACGTTTGGCGTGCAGCGCGACAGGCGTCCCACCGCCCTCGGTTCTGTGGCGCCGGGAGCACAACAGACCCATCGTGTTCCGACATGATGGCGGCCGAGAGAAGAAAGGTGAGAGGTCGACAGCTCTGATATACTATAACGTAGATAAACTTGCTAGTTGTTATAAGTAGGTGACGCCGGAAACATAACAGACCCATCGTGTTCTGACATGAAAGTCGACCGGGAGCTGGAGAAAGATGAGATGAGACAACCCTGATAGACCTATAGCGTAGACAACGTGCCTTGCTAGTTGTTATTGGTGTGTAACACCGCAAACACAACATAGGTACCCATCATTTTCCACTACAATTTCCGCCCAAATCTGATAGGTATTGGCCGCATAACAGAATGTTCTTTATTTCGCTGTGGCCATCCACAGAATATGACTTGAAATTATTACAGAATAATAGTAGTTTATGTGACTGTACATAATGAAGGGCGTTAAACACAAGAGTGGGTTTATGAAACGAGCCGCAGGCGAGTTTCACAATAACATCACACGAGTGTTTTAATGCCTATTTATGTACAGTTACATACACTACTTTATCTATCCACATATCATAAGCCTCCATGATGTATTCAGGAGCCGCATATTATGGCCGGCATCGCGGCGTTGTTTTCTGGCAGCTGTCATAGTATTTTTTTTAATTCAGAGACAAACTAGAGTTGGCGCCAACTGTCATATCGTTCGATATCTTACTTACGTGCGACATTTGTCAAATTTGTATGCAAATTGACAATTCATTTCGAACTAAACGTCATCTCGACTGATATTAGAATAGAGGTCAAATCAAATTGCTTTGTTTTTCAGAGATGTTCGAAATTTGAATGTAATAATAGCATCGAAATCGATGTTATTATTTAGCAATAATAACATTTTCACAGATAAGAAATCTGTTCTAACAAAACAGTCTGTTTTTATGGTGGTCATAATGTGCGGTTCTTGAACGCATCATGGAGGGTTTATGATATTTGGATAGATAAAGTAATTAATTCAAGTTAAGTTGACTCGATAATGTAGGAATCGTGGCAAAATAATACGTTAAAGTTTTGAGAATAATATTGAGAAGCTGTGTTTTCCGAACAAGTATATCCCAATAAATAGCTCTGCCGAAGCCCATGTGATTTCATCTTACAACTTTGTACGAGTTTGCGTAGTTGATACGAGTATCGACATTTTCGAAAATTTCAAAACTTCTATGTTTTCATATGCTAGACACCTAAATTGTCATTAATGCGAGGTACCAGTTAGAAAACATTTCAAATCACATTTTCGCACATCTATGGTTGATCTTCATCCTAACGTTTCATTGCTTTACCTACTCCAAAGTTTTATTCTCGTACATAAAAATCCTTACAAAGACGTAGTGATGTGCAAATTGCGGAACGTTTCCAAAAAGCTGGAAAAGTTCTCGGAAATTTCTAGAAATTTTCACAATAAATTAAGGAATTTTACGTACTGAGAAGCATAAAATGTAACTCTTATACACTATGTATAAGAGTTACAGTTTTATGCTTCTCAGTTCGTAAATTTCCATGTTGGAAATGGAAAGTTTCAATTCTCATACAAAAATGAGGAAAATTTCCGAAAATTTCCTATGTTAAATTGCAGAAACATTTCGCAACAGAGGAAACTTTCCGTCGGCACATCAGTACAAAGACGTAAGAAAGTACAAAAAACTAAATTTGATTTCATTTACTAAAATGTATTTTACAGTTCCTATCTTGTTTGCTCTTAAAGAAATTTTGCAGCATTTTACTATTGGCTCCATTTAGTAAAAGCACCAGTGATTGTTAATAGGTCGGAAAATGTAGGTACAGATTTGTACCCGCTTCCGGAAAAAAACTCGGTACCAAAGCGTCTACTGTAATTACTGTAACGGCTACAATAACGTACTATACTACGACTATACTCCTATTATACTGTCACTTAAAGTGATTTAAACGTCAAGGTTCACTGAGCAACAAACTCGTTAATGCTGAATAAATAATGGACATTTAGTACTTCTTAGTGTTGACAAAGATTATTGCATAATTTTTGATTACAATAGGGTATTTGACAACAGTGATTACAACGAAAATAAATTGTTTTTTCATTAGCATATACACATCACGAAAATATTCGGAAAGTACCAATCTCTCGCTTATGTTTGCTATTTTAAGATTTCAAATTGATAAAAACTAACAATAAGGTTGTTTGATTAAGATGTAACAAGCAAGTAATCCATACAAATTTCATACCAACGGAGCGGAGCGTTTTTGATGTTTTATAAAATGAAGCTTATTTGACTAATAATCAAATACCGTATTAAGTCAGTCATTAAAAGATCAAATATTTTATTTCGATACTAACGAGCAATCACCGACAACCATCGACAAAAACATTTATTTTCAATGTAAATTCTTAACAAATTTTCAGACAAATTGTTGATCATAGACGCTATAAAGAAAAGCAAAGTGACAGACTTATTGTTTGTAAAACTTTTTACGAAAGGCATTTGTTTTGATACTGGTAACAATGATATTATGTAGCTACTCGCAAAATATAGACTTTTGTCAGTCTCTATAGCAACAAAAACCTAATTTCAACGTTTTAACTCAGTGACCTTTACTACTAGAAAGCTGTAATTTGACATTTTTCGCTTAACTCATGGTGTGGAATAGACCATTCAAAAATATTGTGGGTTTCTAACCACGATAGGTATTTTGATTCAGCGATCCGTTTGCGTTATAATCAGTAGGCCTTAAAGCTCGTCAAGTGTCCTTCCCCTGCCAGGTAAATGATACGAGGTCGTGTACTACTGTGTTGTGCTTCCTTTTGATTCAGAAATAAGAATCAGATGAGATCTCCAAATTGCTTAATTGAATTTAAGAAAATGCGTAATGATGAATTCAATTTTTTTATTAACATTTCTATGCTAGTACTGCCTGAATAAAATAAGGCATCTACAAAAATTCTCCTAGTTTTCTAAGCAGCTTAGACAGTCACAGCAAGCGGGTGAAATACGTTGATTCTAAATTGGAATGCGAATCGCAAGTCTATGATCGACGCCTGAGTTATTAAATAAAGAGACGCACTAAGTGAAAACGAGTCTCAGTACGTTGTAGTATGACAGCAGTACGGAAATCCAAACGCTTCAGGAGCCTGCGGCAAGTCGATGCGAGTATTGTATTGCAATCTTACGAGTATAGTTATTCGCATTATCTTAACAATTGATAAACGTCTACATAAACATCGTTTTAATAGTACAACGTATGAAAAAATTTCGCTTGTATACTTGCCATGCAACAACGATGTACTTTATGCACGATGGATTTGAATTCATTTTGTTAAAGGAAGGTAATGGCTTGGAAAATGTAGAGAACATGCAGCTTGTTCCTGCAAGCTTCATCGATAAGCGGCGTGACGCCCTCACTCACTGTTTACGAGTACCTACGTCGTTGGGCTCCCTTCGATACTTTAATGTCTTTTTAAGTAAATTTGAAAGTTTGGCAGGGCTTAATAACGCGTAAGTCTTCTGTAACCTCAGCGTAAGATGGGTTATGCATCTCCATAATGTTTCTTATTTTGTGAAAGAAGTTTTCGTGGCAAAAATAATAAGTTTTACCTATTTTGGATTGATGAGATATGTAGAATATGTAGGAATACCGCAAGTGGGAACGAGATACAATGTCAACGCAGCTAGTGTCGCCACCTACGAAGAGTTTTGCGTAATGTTCCCTATTATTTCAAATTTCAAAGACACTGACACAATACAAAACTCCTCTGAAAGACTTGATGTATTGTATATAAACCATATAATAAAATTAAATATACTTATAAGTAAATTTTAGTTATTAGGTACTTCTTCATATTTTTTTTCCATTTAACCTTATAAATTGTATGAAAACAAAACAGTCAAATGTTAAACAATGAATATGGAAGCGCGGGCACATCTCTACTGCCGTGCAATACATAAACAACAGTAAGTGCTACTTTTGCGGTTTTTTGTTTTTTCTTGATCTTGGACCACCGTGTCAAGTCGCACACATGTATATAGTCCACGTGAGATTATGACAATGGGAACATATAAAAATCGAAGCCTCCATGTACAGTAAATCAGAAGAATTTAATAAATTATTGAGGTAAAACTAACTAAACTGCCGTAATAAAGTTGTCTGCTGTAAATTTTTAGCCTTCACTGATTAAAACACAGTAAAGGTCTCATGTGAATCCTAAATTAACAAGTAAAGAGAAGTGAAATACTTGCGCAAAAACTGTTTAAAATGCAGTACAATATAAATGTTCTAAAATATTTGTACTGTGTTTGAAATGTTATTGATTTTTCAGCATAATTACTAATTAAAATGCAGTAAAAATGTCATAATATATCCTTAATTTAATTAGTATACTACATATAAAGTTCTATGAATATTGCCGTTTAAAATACAGTAATAATATTCCTCACTATACTTTAAGTGGTCATACAGTCGTAATTAAGATTGCAAAATACAACCTAAAGTACAGTACTAAGCTCACTTACTGTGATTTAAATTGTCGTTTGGCTATTTTTAAATGTGTTTACTGCAATCGTGACAGCAATTTACTGTACATTAGGTTGAATTTTGCTCTTCAGTCTTGTCCCCGACGCTGTGCAAGGCGGACCGGGTGCGTGTTAGTGTAACACTGGACTGCCGAGGAAAGCGAGTGTTCAATACCTACTAAGCGTACGATTTCTTATGCAATCGATTTAAAAGTACTTAATGTTAAAATTAAGCTCATATTATCATTGTTGTTATAACAATTGTTTGTTATATTGCTTTAATTGTATAGTACATTTAATATTGTCTATCATTCTGACAATATTTTATTGAACTTGCCGAGTTTGTTAGTATGAATGTAGTCGTAGCTATCTATGTATGTTTAACTAGTTTTCAAGTGTCGTTTCAGTTAGATAGATTAACAACATTGTATATTTAGGTACATTACAGTTAACACACCTCCGACACACGCTGCTGGTTTCCAAGGATTGAATTTACGTATAGCTTGATTTTTGATGATAAATTTTAATATGAATGAACCTGTCCCATGTCGTAATTGCAGTTTTTAGGGTTCCGTACCAATTCTGGTGCGATTGTGTCCGTTTGTCTGTCTGTTTATTTTATTGGTTGGACCTGGTCACTAAATAGTTAGTTATTAATTTGTTTATGTGCTTACAAATATAAAGTGGTGATAAAATTACGTAAAGAGTATTCTATTTACAGAAAAATGAATTCAAGAACGAAGAAAATATTGGCCATACATAGTTAACAATTTACCAAGCCGCAATGAATAGCCCATCCAAAGTAACCAGAAAACAAACCTTAGAATCACTCAAAGCAGCTGCAATAACTATAGAAAACCTTTTTTTTGTTTAGGGGGGAAAATGCGTTATGCATACCACCCGGGTGCAGGAGGTGGTGACCCGAGGGTTATGTGGGACTCTCGTATGAGCTAATGAGACCCACGGTGTACCTACTAAACACTGGCGAGGTTACGAGAACGCTTGCGCACACATCCGCGACCCCGCCGGCGGCAGCCGCCCACAAGCGGCTCCTTCGCGGATGCCCTCCACGTGAGGCACGCCAGATGTTTTGGCGTGCCTGCCTCCTCGATCTCCACTTGTTCAGTAGCGGACCCCCCTGAGTCCGCTACGAGGAGATCATGGGTGCGGGGAATCCAGCACCCGGTGGTGGATCAGTTCTGTGGTTCCGCTACCGACCACGTCTCGGCCACAGAGGATAGGGAAAGCGGCGCACCGTAATAACGGCATTCCTCTTCCTCTGCGGTCCCACCAATGCCGTTTCAGCGGAATGGCCCCGCCAAGTTCGCAGGGGGTAGGGAGAGTGGCGCACCGTTATACCAACACGCCTCTCCCCCTGCGATCCCACCTCGGCCGCAGAACAGAACGGCGAAACGCAATACCGGCACTTCTCTTCTTTTGCGGTCCCTCCCTAACGCATCCTAAGCGGGCTTGCCTAAGCTAGGAGCGCCCTCCTCGGGCCAGCCGGTAGCCCAAACAGGCCGGCTATGGGTGCCTCTTAGCTTCGCCGTGAGTGACTAGTCTGCGGTTATTAAGCCCCCCTGCCCCGACAAGGCGGGCACCCTCGACGGGGAAGTATAGTAAACCTAGTTCAAAACAACAACAACAATACTAAGTAAATTGCAGTAAATTGTTATGAATACTGTACTTAAGTTTGCAATTAATTCAAGTAGCTATTAGTGTACGAGGGTTATTTGCAGTAATCCACTTTTTTACTGCACTTTATTCTGCATTTATTGTGTTTTTAGTTCTTTTCGTGAGTACAGTAAAACAATAAACAAAATTAAAACAGCAATAATTTATTTAGTAATTGTTAAATTAAAAAAAAGCGGCCAAGTGCGAGTCAGACTCGCACATGAAGGGTTCCGTTAAATAAATTGCTTTTTACGATTTATGACGTATTAAAAAAAAACTACTTACTAGATCTCGTTCAAACCAATTTTCGTTGGAAGTTTGCATGGTAATGTACATCATATATTTTTTTTTAGATTTATCATTCGCTTATTTTAGAAGTTGCAGGGGGGACTCACACATTTTACCACTTTGGAAGTGTCCCTTGCGCAAACTATTCAGTTTAGAAAAAAATTATGTAAAAAACCTCAATATCATTTTTGAAGACCTATCCATAAATACCCCACAAGTATGGGTTTGTTGAAAAAAAAATTGAGTTTCAGTTCTTAGTATGGGAAACCCCAATTTTTTTTTTAATATATTTTCGTGTGAAAATCTTAATGCGGTTTACGGAATACATCTACTTACCAAGTTTCAACAGTAAAGCTCTTATAGTTTCGGAAAAAAGTGGCTGTGACATACTGACGGACAGACAGACAGACGGACAGACATGACGAATCTATAAGGGTTCCGTTTTTTGCCATTTGGCTACGGAACCCTAAAAAGTGTCCACGTATTCGTATTTCATGTATTCTATGCTTTATTTTGACATTCAGACATTTGTAAATAATCATCGAGAACACCAAAAAAACGGGTTCGAAGGGGTTTTTTGAGTTTTTCTCGAAACCCACTTTTTGCACTTACTGTTGTTTAAGTAATGCACGGCAGTCTATTAACCAGAGCGTCACTATGGTACGAACATTAACTATTCAGACTTCCGTAACAATATGACTAAGAGCGTGTATAATTTAGGAGGAAAACATTAAAGTTGTAAATATATTAATATTTAGTTTTAATGGCCGGATGTAAAATCCGTCTGGTAAAAATAGACATGAATTGTGCTCATAAAAATAGACATTTAAGTTGTGCTCATAAAGATGGACGTTTGAATTGTGCTGATAAAAATAGACATTTGAATTGTGGTGATAATAAGTTTCTGTCAAAAATTTCATTTTTGGTACAAGCTTTTATTGCCGACTGTACTTTTCTGCATACCATCATCAACTACTCATTGAGACGATTGTAACGAGCCCAAACTCAATGGGGTTGTGTCGTTTTATTGCGGAGTTCCTATGGCCACCTTCCAGCTCCAGCATCAGATCAGCTCCAAGTCATCATAATTTTGCATTGTCATGCGATATACATATGCATGCAAAATTTCAGCTCAATTGGATAACGGGAAGTGACTGAAAAATCGATTGCAAATTTTGACGGACAACTTACATACTTACATATTTACATACTTACATACGAACAGTACAAGTTAATATAAAGCTTGTAAAATGATATTTGAAGATTATTTCCGGTTAAAATAGACGTCAACTTAAAACGCAATGTTTTATTGTTTTTCTAAACCTTCATGGGAGTAAAATAAAGTTGTTAACAGTATTACGCAGATATCGTAAGATTGGCCATTTGGCCAACCTTATGGTTGAACAACTTTAATGTACAGTTAGGTTCATAAATATATGTACGTTCCCAAAGGTTCAAAAATATCTATGCAACCTAATGCCCTTAACAATAAAGTTGTGTTCACATATTTTTGATCACTTTGTCCGTGTACATATTTTCGAACTCGACTGTACTCGCATCTAAATACATCATGGTTGCGAACACAAAAATAGGTAATGTTCCTACATACATTTTAAACACCTCGAAACGCACTTATGGTCGATAATGCAACTTGAAGCAAAGACGCAAAAAGAGGAATAGTTACCTTACTCCATTGTAATACCGAAGATTATACAATGGAGTAAGGTGCAAAAAATCACACGCCGATACAGATTCATCTATGGACAGTCGTCAGTGATACCCTTATGAGAGGTTCATCCTCCCCAGAGTGCCGAAAGCTGCTATTTTGCTCAAGTCTTTTTTCCAATTCAATCTACTTTGCATTGTCCCCGGCACTCGTATGAGGCATTACACCTAGACCCCATCGCCCCCGCGGGCCCCTTGCACTTCTCTCTCCAATGGATTTTATTTACGCAAGAGAAAGCAAGGTTTAATACATATACCGCTGAAGACAATAAGGCGCCTCGCAACGAGATATAAAAGCTTTGAGTTAGTCTCGCGTTCCTTTTAGTAGGATTCCTTTGAAATGAATCGAATAATTTGCGGACTTTATTCTCACGGCCGGATTGTTAATATGATCACTTTGTTTTAGAAAGTTATTGAAATAATGAGAAACGTATTTGTTAAAAATCTACATTTTGCTTCAAAGGCGCTTAAGTAAAACTGCAGTAGCTACCATATGCTAAGAATTTATGAGTGGAATCGACATCCAGCCTTAATAGTCTACTGGAACCGTTCACATTTTTAAACCCGAGCTTTTCACCGTCATGGCGCTTTGAGAATCATTAAACTTTAATGTCTCTGACTGAATCCAACGTGGACAACTAGTATATTTAGAATATTTTTCTTATTACCTACCTACCTACCTGAAGAAACATATGGAGTAAATTTAGGGTTAATTTACACAATGGAGGCGTTAGTTTAAAAGATTAGTTTCCTCGTTTATAGTCCAAATACTGAGTTTTGATTAGTAATCATTAGGTAAGTAGTTCAAGTTCGTATTTAAAGGCTAAAAACAACTCGTCGGGTGACAAGCAAAAGTCACTACCAAAACTGACATTGCTCTTCAAAACCTCGTATCTCGGTACGTAGTGGATATCGAGATATGACCTTCGATTTAAGTAGGTATTTGTTACTTAGTGAGTTTTGCTTGTCACCCGACGAACTGATGATTTATGATCTAACGTGCGTTCAAAATGTGTTTCCACTTGCCAATAACAAAAAAGGACATCAAAATGATATCATTTCTCTTTCACATAAATTACTATGGTCGTTTAGGTACCTTCTGAGACTCATCTGAGACGCCAATATACGATATACTTCCTCATTAAACTCCGTTCAATTACAATTATATGTGAAAGTTGTAGTAAAAATCTAAATCTATGTAACAAATTTGTATTCAACGATATACGCTCATTTTGTTTGTAAGTTAAAACGAGTCGTCCAGATAACTTTTTCTCTGACTCTTTAACACTGTCCCGTCGGCGGCGACTGAAAAAGGAAAGTCGACGCTTTATACATGGAATTTTTATGAAGTTTTTTGTTAGCATTTTTAAGTCGAAATGAAAACGTACATAGAGTCTGCTTGCAAGATAGTTCTTTACCCACATTTACATATAGCTTTGAACAAAGTATTTTAAAGAAGACAAGTTAAAGATAAATTGAGAAGTATTTTACGCTGTCCAAAAACTATATGACATTGTCATAAGATTTAATTTCAGATGTAGAGAAAGTGTTTTTACTATATCCGCACCTCAATAATTAGTTCAGGAAGGTAAATAAACTATTATTTACGTATTTTGCCATTCTAGTCAGAATTGCGTATTGTTTTCATAATCATCTATATACTTACTTACATCACCATCATAGTTATACAATTTTCTTGCGCCAGCTATACAATAAATGCCAATGAATTAACTGAAAAGCTGAATCTATACAGATATTATTAAGGATAGGGTGTAAGAGGTAATCTTCGGAACTCCTAATTTCAATAAAAATAATCTCTCACCAGTACTTTATTTATAGCATCAACCTTCGGGGTACCTATACATATAATGTATTGTTTATATTATACACGACACGAGCGAAGCCGCGAAGGCAGCTAGAATAGCTATAATTAAATGATTTTTCGAGTCGAAATAGAATGGGTTTTGCTATTTTTGGACGCAGGCAATTTGTTCTATATGTATAACCCTTAAGTATATTAACTTCACTTGTAACTAAGAAGATATTGAATCAATGTAATCAAATCTAACAAGTCTATTTTCGTCCACTTTAATTTTCCACAACGATCTTGTTTAGACAATACCACGTTAACCAAACAATCGACTAATTTCGCCGAACAAACAGCCACATACTAAATGGAAATTTCGCGTAACACTAACTCCGAAGCTATTGGCTCTCTTAATGTGAATGCGCTGTTTCGCCTGGTATGTTTATGCGACTCGTAGGTGCGTGTCTAATGTAAATTGTATGTGCGTTTCTGATTGAAACATAAAAAGGTTACATTACTTTAATATCGATAATGATTCAGTCTCTAATAATTATCGATATTCAATTTCTAAATTAGAAGAAGAATAGCCATTTATTGATTATTAATGGGCGGACAGCGGATGCAATCGGGTGACAAAAGCATAAGATAGATAAGACTTTTATTAAATTTTGAGCAATATTTATCTATACATTTGTATTAAAAATACTTATATCAGAAATTACAAAATATCTCTATCCTCCATTAAACAAAATGTGATTATTAAGAAATTACTGGCCACTTGTAAATTATCTCCTCTTGAGACTATTAAGTGTTTATATCTATTACGTCTTAGACTTGTCAATTACATTGACGTTTTCACTTGCGAGTTTATGCGTTTCCTTTAATATTTATATTAAAAATAACTATGGCAAATGTATTCTTCTTTAAACCAATTGTAGTCATATCATATATTAACACTTTGTTACATAAAAATTTAGATTTAAATTTGCTACGACATTAATATTAATATCTTTATTTATTTTAAAATAAAAATTTTCATGGGTTACCAGCCCTGCTAGGAGAATAAAAAACCGGCCAAGTGCGAGTCGGACTCGCGCAAGAAGGAAGTTCCGTACCATTATGTATAAAAAAACTATTTTATTCAGTGTTTTTAGTATTTGTTGTTCTAACGGCACCAGAAATACATCATCTGTGAAAATTTCAGCTGTCAAACTATCACTGTTGTTAAGATACATCCTGGTGACAGACAGACTTAATCCTAATTAATATTGGTTTTTGTTACATTTCATTTGCATTCAGTCCTAAATCTATCAGAGTAGCAACGGTAGTTAGTATAGTTACTGGATTCTAATACCTGAATACCTACAATTGCTAGCCAAACCAAAATGCAAAGCGATCACAGCGCAAACATGGGCCCCAAATCCGTTTACTCCTACATAACAAACTGTAATAATCATGTGCATTTGTCCCTGCAATATCTACAGATTTTCAGAAGACAACTCTGGAGCTGAGGACTACGAAGCAAATGGGTAATTGTAATAAAGCGCATATAAAGATTCAAAGAATTTATTTTCTCAGAATGCAGTTTCATAGATAGTTAAGATAAAATAAAACATGTCCAGTGCATTCAGCCTGCATGCAGGCGTGCAAAATATTATAGAGCATTGTCATATAAAGTCAGAATTATAAGAATACGGAATTGAAACAATTATATAACAAGATCAAATAATAAAAAATTACAATACCCAACAATCATTAAGGAGAAAGAGAAAAATAATAATAATTAAATAACCTTTGTATGTCAAACAAAATCCAAATATTTTTTACACTATAAAAGCACTGTCCAGAACCCAGGTTGTCAGTTTGTTCTTAAAACTATTTTCTCTCAGTAACTTTAAGTCATCAGTAGCCCTAGTATAAGTTTTATCGTTACAATACGTTTTCGAACGCGTCAGCGTTTAGTTTCAATTTGTATGACAACGCGTAGTTCCTAATAGTTACCATCAGAGGCGCTGTTAGCGTTGCCATACATATTGAAACTAAACGCAAACACGGTCGAAAACGTATTGTATCGTTAAAACTTATACTAGAGCCTCAGGTAATTTATAATAAATAGGATAAAACCATAGAAGTTTGGTATTTTTACAAATGTTTACTACATTCACAACAATGTAACGTATTGATAATAATTTGTACACTTGTGTCACTGAATAAATAATATTGAGGTAACGTCCGAGTGCTCGACGCTGTACTAGTACATATATGGCATGGGCATTTTATGTCAAAGTAAAATCGGTTAAATTCGAACTAAGAGGAATTTTCTTCATTCGAATTTAAACCATGTCACTTTGATACAGAGTGCCCATTGCCCATGCCATATACAGCGTCGAGAACTCGGACGTTTACCTTACTTGCAGAAGGTTCTCTGTCTAACAAAACCTAACCTAGACGGCAAACTCACTCAAACTATGGCATTCTACCGCATATCAGCAGCACGTGTACTTTCCTGTGGTAAGGGTCGGCACTTTTGCGTGTCATCTGACTGAGTGACTGTGTTATGTATTATGAAATGTATTGTTGATTTTAGTCTTAAGCAAGTCAAACACAATCCTGTCATGTTTAATGAATAAATAACTGAAATGAAAATCATCGCCGTGGTGTAACGTCGGCCGTGGGCCGTGATACAATAAGTGTCACTGTCAATCGCGTTCGGGTGAAATGCCTAAGCAGCAAAAAGCCACAGTACGGAAAAAAAATGCATCTCGGAGGTGCGCGAGAGACGAGTTTAGCCGAAGCGGCAAGAGGGGCAGGCCTGATTAAGCCGATTGATCACCTCTAGATAACCAGAGGAATTATGCTAAATTAACTTCGTTCTCTCTTTGATATTCTTCACACTCATCATTTTTATACGACAATGTTTCTTTCTATTCGCAATTGTGCACTAAACGCAGTTTAAAACAAAAACAAATGTTTATTCTGTAAGAAAGCGTGAATCATCCCACTATTGGTTATGCAGTATTGAATAAAAAGAGGACTGTGAAGAATAACGAATGTGCTTAAATGCTGTGGCGTTGCGTTTGTGAAGAATCGCGAATAGGAAGAAACGCTTTTGTGTACAAATGATGACCGAGAAAAATTGGGTACAAATGATTTGAATTGCTGATATCAAGAATTAAGAATAGGAAGAAAAGCTTTACAGTAAAATCTAGTCCAATTGATCCTGAAATAAAACTTTATAATGTCTGCTTTACTGGTAGTAATTACGAGGAATCTACCTCCAATTAGATTCCTACTACCAGTAATGAATACAAATGTTGCAAATAATACGACCCACAACCATTTTAATTATTGTCATTTTTCTTCGTCTGACATCGTCAATCGATGTTTTGAAAAGCCTGCTATAAATCCAGTTTAATTATCCCACGGCTCAATTCTAGTAAAAAAATATCTTGCATTACGAAAAACACGAGCATGTTCCCGGAAATTCCTCAAAGTGTATCTTTCTAACTAGGTAGGGGAGCGGGAGGGAATTGGAGCCTACTAAGGAAAAGTTCAATAAAAGGCAAATTTATGGATACTTTAGGAACGTTTTATTAGAAACTAAATCCTTACTTATTTTACTCGTACTATCATTTAATCACGGCGTCAACGTGACATTATTAGGCATTTGGCAACAGATGAACTTTTTTCAAACTTTACGGGAAACCAGAGCCTATAAATTTCCATATGTGTAATGGGAGCTACTTACTTATTAAGTCATCTTCAAAAATATCTATAAGTCATTTTGAAATCTCACTTATTTATATAAATATTAATATAAACGTAACCGTATAATAATTAACATTAAGGATCACCATCTTGAAATAGAATAAAATAATATCCTGAATCTAGCTTGTAATGAAATTATACGCACAGATAATTAAAATAGATAACATAAAATAAAACAGGTTTGATTTTACAAAACATATCATTTTTCACTTACCTGGCCGTTGAAATTTCGTTAAGCGTCCGTGATCACATAATGCGTGGCAATGCAGCAATGGCGAGCCGAGCGCGGTACATACACGGCCGCAGTGTGACGAAGGCGCCCGAGTGGCAACCAAGTGAATATGAGCTATAGTATTATTGTCTCTAGTCGCACCGCACCGTTCCCATTACCCGCTGGCTCCCATTAGCCCCCGCTCCCCTACTAATGAAGAATTTTCCTATGATGAAATTTATGATGGTATAATAAAATTTACATCAACATTTATAATCAATACTATCCTGTAATGGCATCAGGCCCTGTAGCATGGATGGCGTTATCACGCGATAAGTGATAGGATAAGCGCGTCGTCTCATTCTATCGAACGGTGTCAGCCAGGGACGGCAGCTCTATCCTATCACTTATCGCGTGATAAGAGGCCATCCATGCTATCCGTCCAGGACAATTTTTGATGTAGCAGCTATTGTTATATGCTTAGAATCTTTTTTTCATAAACCCCCAACTTAAAAGAAAATAAGACTAAATATAAAGATAAAAATAGGTTACAAAAACGATTACCTATCTGAATCATAAAAAAATGTTGGAGAACAATAATAACTAAGTGTCTAATTTTAGATTTTTCTTCTTGACATGTCGTAAAATAGTTGGCTTCGGGATGGAAATAGTACTTTTGAGCAATTTTATTGAAGCTTATTTCTTTTTATATGTAAGTTAAAAGCTAGGCCCTCTTTGTTCTGTTGATAATATTTTTTAATCAGTAACCCGGAACTGCCATCTAAAGAAAAAAATAAGATTGACAAAAATATTACAACAGTCGGATAAATCGTACCGGTACAATATATCGAACTGTGGGTGGACTAGCTAGAATCTTCACGAAAATTTTATAAAAGGCTGTTTAGTTTCACATCCAAATACCGTAGATATCGTTATTAAAACTAACCTCTTCCGACTGAGCTCGAAAATTTCCATCAAGTTTCACAAAAAGTAATTTTTACAAAATATATGATAGTTGCCACCACAGAGCATCGTTTAGTGTTGCTATTATTAAAAATATTGGTTGGGTTGGGTAGGTAATTTAGAAGCGGTACGATTTAACCGCCGGTACAATATCACCGACTCTCCCCTACTCGCCGCATAGGTTGAAGAATTTCGGCTACAGGATACAACCGTGTCTGACGCCTTTTTCCGACTTGCATGGATCAGCCAATTTGTTTTCAATCTTATCCTCGCACAGCTATCAGAGTATAGGTACAGGCTTTCATAGTTTTAGCATACTTATGCTAGGTGTGGGGGGTCTCAAGAAGCACTTGTAGCATCTTCTGCCAGCCCACTCAATCGAACGCTTTTGAGTAGTCAATCAAGCATAGCACTGCAGGTTTCTGTACCTCCTTAAATTTTGAAACAACAAATGTGTAGACAGAAAATAAAATCGTCTTCTTAACGAGGCGAAATAATCTTCAATCTATTGAAATACTTGATCGGAAACCCACCGAGGGCGGCTATTGGACAGAAGATTAGGTACCAATTTTATAAGTTAGGTATCCGTGCGAATGTCACCGCAGTAACCATAACGTTTTAGTGGCCGTTTGCCCCTCGTCGGAACACTCCGTATTTTTAATAAAAAACGCAATATAGTTTTTCACGAGCTAGGAACGTGGATAAGGTGAAAAGCCTTGGAATTTTCAATTTTAAAATTAAATTGCGCTAAACAATTGTTGTCTACGGTTATTTTAAAAGTTCTCGTCTCTTATGTTTGTTTTGGCTTTGAACGTGTAACGGGTGTGTTTAGTCAATGTAATCTTGTTATAATAACAAATATCTACGTCTTGTAATATGTATTATAATGTATGACCAAAGCCCGGGATTTCAATGGCATTTTTGAGCTGTCAAAGTGACTTCTGATTTATCGACGTGGTATAATCGATATACACGTAATGATAATGAAATAATACATTTTAAAGTCGCCGTCAATGGACTTTGCTAACTATGTAAACAAACAATGTATTGAAATTGACATTTAATGTAAATTTTAGTATGGCGGTTTGTTTACATAGTTAGCAAAGTCCATTGACGGCGACTTTAGACAGAAAGTGCTAACAAGTTATATCAATAAAGCCACCAAAATTCCGGACTCTAAATGTGACCTATTATGCGTTATGTTGTTGTTATGATAGTCGTGTAGACAACAAGCATCGAAGATACATATGTACTTAATTGTTATATTGGCTACCGTTACAGGTGTGACGTGTATTTTACGTTTAATCTATTATGAGGTCTGTCACCCCCTGATGCGAATGAGGAGTGTAAAACGGGACATAAACTGGCTCATATAACAATAAAAATAAATTAGAGAAAAGCTCGCAATGAAACTTTACCCATTACTTTGCAGCCATAAAACACACAATTTCATGAGTTTGTAGGATTTAATTATTACAAATACTTGCACAAATCGCCTCCCGTTTTTGCTTTAAGAATAAGTCGCAGTAGTGACAGGACCTCGTTTCAGACATAAGAAGGTTTATTATTTAGTGATCACTGATCACTGATCAGCTACCCGCACGGCCCCACTAGTATTTAGATTTCAAAGAATACAGGCAAAGGTCCATATATTGGTGAAAGATTTTTTGAAATAGGATGAGTAGTTAGTTTACTGTACCTATACAAAATTACAAACTCGCAAACTTTGCTTTTTTATAATACCCAACAATTTGAATTCAATATAGCTTCTTACTGTGATATTCGGACGGACATGTTGAATCAGTTTTTGCAAATTTGGCTAAGTAACGATAAAAAACTTCGCCTGTTCTAATCTTTCGCAGAAAGTAGATAAACATGCTAAGTTCGGCACTGGATTATCGACACCCAATTTGTTGTTAACTTCTATGAATTATGCTACTAGACAGATGGTGGTGATGGTGGTGGTGGTGTGGTATCAAGTATTTAAGATAACTGGGTGGATTGCAAAAAAATTTTACATAATTAAGGGCCTTAATCTAATCTAGGCTTTAACTTTTTTCCATTGTGTAACGAAAGTTACCCATATAAAATAAATGGGTAATTGCCATTACACAATGGAAAAAAATTAAAGCTTAGATTAGATTAAGGCTCTTAACTATGTACAAATTTTTTGCAATCCACCTAACTACCAACGGCCAATAATGCATTTTGTGACAATATAATTGTACTTTCAAAACAAAGTTTTAACCGACTTCAAATCAGTAGCCAAATTGCTTCAAGTTTGCCTATAAAATTTGAAGAGGTCCCTCGATTTCTCTAGGATCCCATCATCAGAACAGGATTTTGGTGACAACGGGACGAATCTGGAAGTATATGCTTTCAAACAAAGAAAAAAAAATTCTAATCGGTTCATAAATTACCGAGATATCGCGTAACATACACACATAGTTAGTAAAAAAAAATACAGGCGAATTGAGAACCTCCTCCTTTTATGAAGTCGGTTAAAAAGAAAGGTAGGGCACGGCGGAAAAAAACTCCTTATTGGAAAATACCTCCACTTTAAAAAGAACCGCAGTGATAGCACTTATTGCTATGTAAGTAAAAGGTGTAGTCTGGTTCTGTGCTGATTGAGAGTGACGACCCTGCTTTTGTCTCTTGCTGTCAATACAATAAATTATACAATCAATAAAGTGTCAACATGCGTCCTCTGGAGTTGTATGCGTATATAGGCTATAGTGAATATCTAGGAGGCCGTGTGCTTGTATCTTGTATGACACCACAGAGGTATAAAAAAATGTTAAGAACAATACAATAATTTGGTACCAACAAGTTCTGATGACGCCAAGACGTGGGTAGTGGGAGTGTCGCACCATGGGACTCTTCGATGGCATAAACATACTATACATAGTACCTTAACCCTTTTCTATCTTCCGTTTAATATCTGGTGCGAACGAATGATAACAATGTAAAACTCAACACAACAATTAAATGTTATTAAAAACTTATTTCTATTTAGGCGATAATAGTTAAAGAGAATGAGAATACAACTGGAAGATGTTGGAAGGACATTATCTACTAAATGGTTGGTACATGTAGAAAGTTTTAACGTAAAGCGCTATCCATTACTCGGTGGGTAGCTCGCTGCGCCGCGACCGCCGCCGTTTCCAAATTACCCCAATAATGGTAATTGCAATTTGCACTGAAAATACCTACCCACTATCTTCATTCAGACACGCTCTAATGTTGATATACTTTCATTACTACAAACTTTTCATGCACTTTTTGTCAGTGAAGACTGAATAATTTTGACATTCGAGCGCTCGAAAATTAAATAAAACTAAACACAATTGAAGAGTCAAAATTGCAGGCACTTACTTTCTACCGATATAATTAAATACGCATGAACAATACCACTCGTTTTTCAATTTTCCATCGCTGTTTCAAAGTAGTATTTCAATATTTTCGACAGTTTTCGAGTGGAAGAGTCAAGCGCTCGAAAGTCAAAAATCGATCTCCGTAGCTCCACGAAACTTGAAAACTAATAGTTTTTCATAAAACAGCTTCAGAGCGTTGGTCGCCATATGATTGTTTATTGTATTATTTTCTGAGAAAATAAACATTCTCATTTTGCTTATTGCTTATAATGTCACTATTTAGCACCTATTTTAATGCATGAAAATACTCACTATATCTTGAGTAAAACCTTACATTAAATAAATTTGATTGTTGCGTTACTACGTGTGTATATAGCTTCTTTAGTTTCAGAAGTAACGTAATAGTCATAACAGACAATAATATACGTGATGGAAAAAATATAACGAGAGTCCCTTATAATAATAAGTAAGAATGTAGTCCAGACATTTCACATGTCTCGTCATATCGCGTAATGAAAAAGGACTGGGCATGTTATTGTAACAATGGTAGGAACAATGTGTAAAGTAAGCTAAGTGACGCAAGCTTCTGTTACATAATTAGTACAAAAATAAATATTCATTGATCGCAGTGGTGGTAAAAAAAACAGCGGGTTAATATAAACAGGTAAAGTTTACAACTTTTTAAATGTTTATGTAGGAGGTAATATCCGGAACTACACATTTTTTCATCATTATACAGGAAAGGGTTCCTCCTGTATTTATACTGATGAAATGAGGTTTGGACGTAAGCTATATTTTACCCCGCAGCTCTGCCTGCATTCTGTATATGACGCGGGCGGTGCCGTGCGCACAGCTAGTGGGAGATACAACCGTAAATCATAAGTCATCATTTTCTGTAAGGGTGAAGTACGCAGAATTATGTAAATTGGCTACCTAAGTATTTTTACAATGTTATTTTATAACGTAAGTCATAACTAAAATACAAAACGGGTACGGTGAACGCCACCGCATCCATAATGTATAAGTGCCCAATTAACAGAATAAACTATGTATAAAGTATGTCAAGCGAGTCGTGTCCCTGGAAAATGGCGTCAGATTTGAAAAAACGCATGCTGGCAACACAAAATGTATGGCGGCCTAATAGGTACTTATAACTGACAGCTTATTTCATATAAAGAATTTGCAAAATTTCCAGGGACACGACTCGCTTGACAGACTCTACTTGTGTCAAAGTAACAGAAAAAAAAAATACAAGCAAAGCGACCTTATTTTGCAAGGAACAGATAAATAATCTTGAATTAAGATGCTTTTATCGTACCAAGAGAAAAAAAATCTTGGCTCCAGGACAATAACGCTTCAATCGAGATAGTTCAACATATATATAATACTTACCTAAATCGGTATGTATTTTTTCTGTATGGATTCCACATATGAAATTATTATGAATGAGTTATTTAATCAATATGATATTTTCTACAACCAAATCTCAAAAACTACGGTCTCATTTTACATACTTATATCCTATATGAAAACCAAGTCCAATTATTACCTTTTATGGAGATGGTAACTTAATTTCCTGCTTTTGTTTTGAATACAATACGAGCATTGGATTTTTTTTTGTTTATTCTCTTTAAGGCTTATAGCTAAATTTACATAGGTACAATTAATCTGCCAAACTACAATGCGGTTTGTTGGCAAACAACGCTCCTAATTGATTTTACATTTTATTAGCTAAAATCTGTGTGAATAGTATTTATTTATCCTACCCTCTAAAATTGAACACCTTAACTAAATACTTCCAACATGACATCTGGCATTGTGTATCTTCTTCCCAAAACATTCAACATAGGTATTTTATTGCATATTTTCTTACGAAAGTATTTAAAAAATATATCTTAGTTACACGTAAGTTTTCTGTATGAAGCATTATGGTCGATAGTTAGATGGCTGCGCTCTACTAAGCCTGACCAGTAAGCTCCACCGAGTACAAATAGAGAGTAGTGGCTGCAGTAATAATGGCCAGCGAGTAACACTCTAGCAGAGCGTTAAATTTATATTAAAAACGCCCACAAAGAGACAGCGTAGGTATACAGGCAGTTGCCGCTTGCTTAAAGCTTTTGATGCTGCAACTACACATGGTTTTCAGTATATTGCTGATAGAGAACGAGAGTTGGTTTAACAAAAAAATAAAATTACACTGTTATTTATTCCCATATTTATATGACGTGGACAATCACATGCAACAAAAATTATGACACATGTTAATTTTAAGTTTATTGTTAGTATGTTTTAGATATTTTGTGATGTGTCATACATATCAGATGTTATTGCAATATTACATTGCATTGCAGGTAACAGACCTACACTCTTCGAAACAAAATTGCGTTTATAAGTATAAAATTGTGCATAATTTTGAAACAATAGTATTACTTAGGTATGTCAAAAATTATACAACGGTTTGTCATGGAAGTCCATTGCAATTATATATTTATTGCAATAGGGTTATTTTGATCGTTGATTGAGCCATTAACTTGATTGCCGTACTTTAGAAATTCAGTACTAAAAGTTGGGCAAAGTGTTTTAATTAACGTCTTAACTCGGTGCCAGCGAGCGAAATACTATGAAGTTTACGAATTAACTAAAGTACCCCTTTCAAATGCTACACTGCTGATTTTGAAATAATTTTATCTTTTTAGTCCAGCGCTTTGATACTTTTTAATCTGACCTACATTTAAATGCTGCTTGCAAATTATACTAATAGGCAGCGTTATGAATACACGACGCTCATATTTTGCCTAAAATAATTCCACGTTTCCTTACAAAAGAAACCACGCCGTGCTTCAAGACATTGAAATTAGCCGAATATTCTGAAATCTTGAGCGTCGTAGCTGACTTAGCAACGTAAATAAATTCTTGAGGTAACTAAATCTTGTCAAACTCAAATTGAATGAATCTCTGCGTCAAGCGAGTATATGCTACTCGTAATATTTGCGAAGCATGTATTCGATGTGACAGGAATGTAATAATGTGTAATGCACGTCAATCAGGCGTTTAATATGTAAGCTGCGATTGTAAGTCGTCTGCCACACGAGATATATTACTAATATAGATACCTACTTCTGAAATGGCTTTATGTTTTGCCGAATAGGTAGGTATAATCATCTTCGGTTTCGTCATATATATTTAGATGTAATGTTTTATTATTCAAAACTGCATCAGAAAAAACATTATATTCTCAAATATAGTGTTCACTATCATTTATCAAATCAAACATTAATTATTCGATTCGAGACAACGGAAATATTAGACCCCGTTGATTTTGATTATCGCGGAAAGTATGATATTTCGTTACGTCTTTTTACACTTCAACTTTATGGGATTCAGTTTAATTTGGTTAAAGTACCTACACAAAACATTCTTACGAATAGTATGTGAGTCAAATGAAATTATCTAAATTAATGCGAGGGCCGCTTTTCTGAGAGTATACCTACATAATGCGGTAGACTGGCTGACTAGGTACTTTATTTTTACTTTTTGTGCATTGTTACTTGTTACTAGTGACGCAAACGGCTTAATTCAGGATAGTTATTATTACTCAGTGTTGTTAGACTACCTACCTACCTCTTTGTCTCGCGCGAACGTGCTCATTTCATGTTATTTATTTAATTTCACGATAATAGCATAAGGCTTGCAGTAAGCTTCAGGATTGGTGACTTCGCTCGCTTGCTGTTGTATTCGTGTGTGAGCTCAGGTTGTATCCTGCTTAGTTATTACCTATGGTAATTTCGCGAAGAGCGTTCAAACACGATCGGACGAATAAACGGATGCGCTTCCAAAGTGTTCATTAACATAATTTATTCACGGCTGTCAGTACCGGCCCTAAATTTGTGGCAGGCAGTTTTTCAACGGGAAAAAATAATTGTGTAAAGCGGTCACGTCTTTTTTAGCGTCAGTGGAATCGTACGGTCTAGTTTAATCATGTCATAACCAGCGCTGTGCGACCAGCCTGATAAGATCGCTGATACATCGCCCACGCTTGGATTTGCCAAAATAATTTATTTTATGCGTGAGGTTTCGGTTACCTTGGAATGTTTTATGCAGAGGCTTCGAATGAATATGAAATTTTTACTGGAGCGTTTACTACGCCACTTGAACCCAGGGTACGGTGTTGAACAGGTTCGGAAGATTTGAATAAATATAGGCACCTAATTCAAAAATGGAGCAAGACACACTCGATACTCGTACTTAACCCGGCGAGCATGACCCAGGGTATGTCATACCCTGACAGTATTAAATACTTTGGTATTTTTTAAATCTTCGTCTGGCAACACTAGCTCGCTTAGTAGCTGGAGGCAGGGGAGTGCGGGAGGGGATAGTGGCGTGATCGCAGTGCGACGTGAGGCGTCGGCCGATATATTCGTGCACAAACCTGTTTCGGGTATGTCACACCCTGCGTCATTTTAGACGTATTTTTTTATGTATGATTTATTAATTGTTTTTTATTATTCTTAGTGTTTTTAAGGTTTCAATGTATAGGCTTGAGATTACTTTTTTTATATTAGTTATTTTTTTTTATTTACATTCAAGAAGGACAGAAAAACCAAATATTCCTGTAAAAGTTGCAGCAAGCCCATATGTATGGAGCATGCTAATCTCGATGGCAGTTATTAACCATTTGTTCATTTAAAAAAAATATTGTTATGTATTTTTGAGAAGAGGATCTCATTATCTTTTAGTTAAAAGTTGATTTATATTCCAAAGACGGTTTTTTTTGGTTTAATTGTTCATTTTTGTAAACCTCAAAACTTTTGGTCCTATAATTACATAGTATAAGGTAAACACGAATAAATAAAAATAATTTCATAATTAAAACTTGTCTTTGATTTAAATACATTAAATAATTCATTATTCAACAATATACACTGCACGAAATAAAATAAAATTAATAAAAACTATATTATGGTACAACCCATTAACGCCCAGATTAAGAAAAATGTATGGTTAACTGTCCGACGGTAACTGTTAAACGAGTAGGTACACTGGGCGTAAATGAGTTAAATTTCGGGTATACCCTGCCTCATCCTTGATGTAACTTTTATTCACGTCATGCTCGCCGGGTTTACACGGCGGCGTTCATAAAATTCTTATACGGCATGCACTTACCCTATTTGTCTCATTATAGAAATATAAAACCGTAAATCCACCTACACGCCCACAAAGAACGACAAAAGAGTGTGCTAACAATAAAATAAGCTTGATGCCTAAAAAGCAGATCACGAGCTTAGTAAAGAATAGTACATTACTGCAAAGGCCGTGAAGTAAGGGATTGATGGACGAGTTTGGGCTAGAGAAAGAAAAACGTAGATAAAATTTGATAAATAGAAATATAGGAATATGTAAAGTGCTGGTTCTAGTTCTCTACTCCGTAGTAAAGTATTATTATAGTAAAATTTATTTTACTTTTAACCGACTTCAAAAAAGTTGGAGGAGGATATATGTTCCATTATCTATTTTTTTATATGTCAGAAAAGTAAATTCTTTATATATCAGTATGCAGTCGACGTCAAAACATATGTACGTAATCTTTTTGCATATTTATAACGGAATAAGATTCAAAGGCGTTTACATATTTTTGACATCGACCATATGTAATATTAACGTTTCGAAGGCTATATGACACAAAAACAAGATAAAACAAGATACACCCTGCATGTAGATTTCTTCACATTGTTTTTCCTTCACCAAACCGCGCTTTAGATAATAGTACATTACTGCAAAGGCCGTGAAGTAAGGGATTGATGGACGAGTTTGGGCTAGACGGCCGAGTCGTAGACGAGGCCGGATACAACGAGTCCAGCAATCCCTGTTCCGGCCGAGGCTTGTATAGTGCTTTTCTCAAACGATGTGAGGAAATAATAAATAGTTATTTGTTATACAAGGGTGCAGTTATAATTTAACCGCGAGTGTGGAATTGAAACACGAGCTAGCGAATGTGAGTGGTTTAAAAATAGAATCCTTTTCACCTCACTAAAGTGAGAAAGATTCTAGATAAAAAAATCTAAAAAAGAAAAAAAAAACATTAAAAAAGAATAATATTAAAAAAACATTACAAAAGAGTAAAACAAAAAGGAAAAAATATTTAAAAAAACAACTAGAAAAAAAAAAAAAAAACAACCTAAAAAACAAAAAAAACGCCCAAAAAAATGACAAAAAACAAAAAAAAAATGATAAAAACAAAAAAAAGGACAAAAAAAAGAAAAACAAACAAAAAACATAAAAAAGGAAAAAAACAAAAAAAAAACAAAAAAAAGAAAAAATAAAACAAAAAAAAAAAGGAAAAAATAAAACAAATTAAAACATTAAAAAAAAACAAAAAAAACAAAAAAATTAAAAAAAAAGAAAAACAAACAAAAAAAAGGAGAAAAAAAACATTAAAAAAAAGTAAAACAAAAAGGAAAACTTGAAAAAATATGGTTACAACGAGTCCAGCAATCCCTGTTCCGGCCGAGGCTTGTATAGTGCTTTTCTCAAACGCTACTCTAACTTTTTAAATTTGCTTACTGACAAAGGAAAAAATACATACTGCCAACCACAAATACTTTTTTTAAATGTTTTAGTTAAAAAAAAAAATTGTTAGTTTTTTTTTTTTTTTTTGTTATTTTTCGTTTATTTTTTAGTGTTGTTTATCGTTTTTAATGATTTAAAAAAAAAAAATCTTTTCTTGATGTTTGTCTATTTTTTAATGTTAAAATTTTTGTAGGGTCTTTTATGTTATTTTTAAGTTTTTTTTATCTATTTTTCCTTTGTTTTACTTTTTTTAATGTTTTTTGTTTTTTTTGTCGTTTTTTTTATTTTTTCAAGTTTTCCTTTTTGTTTTACTTTTTTTTTATGTTTTTTTTCTCCTTTTTTTTTGTTTGTTTTTCTTTTTTTTTAATTTTTTTGTTTTTTTTGTTTTTTTTTAATGTTTTAATTTGTTTTATTTTTTCCTTTTTTTTTTGTTTTTTTTTTTCTTTTTTGCTTTTTTTTTTGTTTTTTTCCTTTTTTATGTTTTTTGTTTGTTTTTCTTTTTTTTGTCCTTTTTTTTGTTTTTTTCATTTTTTTTTTGTTTTTTGTCATTTTTTTGGGCGTTTTTTTTGTTTTTTAGGTTGTTTTTTTTTGTTTTTCTAGTTGTTTTTTTAAATATTTTTTTCCTTTTTGTTTTACTCTTTTGTAATGTTTTTTTAATATTATTCTTTTTTAATGTTTTTTTTTTCTTTTTTAGATTTTTTTATCTAGAATCTTTCTCACTTTAGTGAGGTGAAAAGGATTCTATTTTTAAACCACTCACATTCGCTAGCTCGTGTTTCAATTCCACACTCGCGGTTAAATTATAACTGCACCCTTGTATAACAAATAACTATTTATTATTTCCTCACATCGTTTGAGAAAAGCACTATACAAGCCTCGGCCGGAACAGGGATTGCTGGACTCGTTGTATCCGGCCTCGTCTACGACTCGGCCGTCTAGCCCAAACTCGTCCATCAATCCCTTACTTCACGGCCTTTGCAGTAATGTACTATTATCTAAAGCGCGGTTTGGTGAAGGAAAAACAATGTGAAGAAATCTACATGCAGGGTGTATCTTGTTTTATCTTGTTTTTGTGTCATATAGCCTTCGAAACGTTAATATTACATATGGTCGATGTCAAAAATATGTAAACGCCTTTGAATCTTATTCCGTTATAAATATGCAAAAAGATTACGTACATATGTTTTGACGTCGACTGCATACTGATATATAAAGAATTTACTTTTCTGACATATAAAAAAATAGATAATGGAACATATATCCTCCTCCAACTTTTTTGAAGTCGGTTAAAAGTAAAATAAATTTTACTATAATAATACTTTACTACGGAGTAGAGAACTAGAACCAGCACTTTACATATTCCTATATTTCTATTTATCAAAGTTTATCTACGTTTTTCTTTCTCTAAACTTACATAGATATTTAGTCGGATTTTCCAACGTAGGTACTACATATTTTTATGCTAGCGGGCGAATAATTCAAGTAAAATAACAAGAAGCATCTGCAGAACAGCACAACACTCATATATATGTCAGTCATTTAACCGACATGTTGAAAACTATACCTGTTACTATAGAAAATAGAGTCATGATAAAAACAAGTTACAAGAAAAGCGGCCAAGTACGAGTCGGACTCGCACATGAAGGGTTCCGTAAAATAAATTGCGGTTTACGATTTATGACGTATTAAAAAAAACTACTTACTAGATCTCGTTCAAACCAATTTTCGGTGGAAGTTTGCATGGTAATGTACATCATATATTTTTTTTAGTTTTATCATTCTCTTACTTTAAAAGTTACAGGGGGGGGGACACACATTTTACCACTTTGGAAGTGTCTCTGGCGCAAACAATTCAGTTTAGAAAAAAATGATATTAGAAACCTCAATATCATTTTTGAAGACCTATCCATAGATGTACACGTATGGTTTGATGAAAAAAAATTTTTTTAGTTTTAGTTCTGAGTATTTCGTTCTGAGGTTCCCCCCTAAATCTTATTGTTTTTTTTCGAGTATTGTGTGAAAATCTTAATGCGGTTTACAGAATACATCTACTCACCAAGTTTCAACAGTATAGCTCTTATAGTTTCGGAAAAAAGTGGCTGTGACATACGGACGGACAGACAGACAGACAGACAGACATGATGATTCTATAAGGGTTCCGTTTTTTGTCATTTGGCTAAGGAACCCTAAAAAGCATCATATTATATAAGATATTATTATGTCAGGTGAGTAATCCCGCGGGGGCGCGTGTCACCACGTGATTCGCAGAATCTCGCATTTGTTCTGCACGGTTACAGGCAGACGCTTGTCTCGTTTGACGATATCTCAACCGAGACTCCCTATTACGAGTACCCCTCCGTGTAATTTTTATCATATATGGTTGTCCATTCAGGTCCCGTACCAAAAGGCAAGTTTATTTATAGTGGGTAGTATTGCAGTAAAATAATAGAAAAAAATGTCTCAAATTTCCAAGAAGTAACCAATCAGTAGACTTCATCTTTATAATTTATAGATAGCTAAAATAAAAAGTGTTTCGCCACAAAAGTATTTTATCAGAGTCAGGATATTAATTTTGCGTCTTCCGTAAATTGACAGTTTTAATTTTCCTTTTTAAAATTTGGCTATCCGGTCATTTCGACTCATTTAATACTACAGGAAGAGACATTGATTACGTTTTTGTTTGAACTTCAAATGAAAATACTAGGGTCGTTTTAAAGAACGAGACAAGAAAGTAAATTGAAACAGAGCTCTCCGTTTTTCTTATACATAGAATTGATTTAAGAGGGGCTTCAATAAGTTCGGGTGCAATTATCATTAATAAACAAAAACCGTTCAACAGCGAGTACGACTCCCGCACCGAGGGTTCCGGACCACCCCGTCCGTACAATAGAAACAAGTCCATTATAAACTGTTACTCACTAAGTATGTGTTCACATACTTAGTGCGTATCAGTTTATACTGGACATTAAATTTTCAGTGATGGAACAAAAAATGTACGATTTTCGCAATTTTTCCTTTATCTGTGCTACAAGACGTTGCTTCGTACCAAATTTCAAAATTCTGAGTAATTTTTTCACAGCTTGAGTATTAGATATAAACAGCTTGATATCTCCCCACGCGTTCCTGACAAAAAGGGTATTGCTGACGGAAGGACGGACGGACGGACGCACAACCAACTGATCCTATAAGGGTTCCGCTTTTTACTTTCAAGGTGCGGAACCCTAATAACAGGTTTATTCTTTGGTTTGAAAAAAAAATTGAGTAATAATTCGTAAAATGTTATTTCAATATTTTTATTTCAGTCACGTACGGCTTTATAGTCAGCAAGGCCGGCCTGTTTTTCGGATTAAAATGTCAGCAACAGAAAAATATCAAGCAGGACTAAAAAAGTAGAAGAAGCGGTAATACTTATGCAAATTACAATTATGCTTTACAAATAAAATTTACTTTACTTTACTTTAAATTTATACGAACCTTATTTTGAAGGTTTTTTTCTGAATTGTCAGTTGTGGTGATTTAAAAACAAGTATATTTTGATATTAAAATAAGACGCAAAAGTGCACGACGTTATATTTATCGAACGTCTTTGCCAACACGTATTATTCTAAAAATATACCGATATCAGAAAATGTAGTAACTTGAATAATAATCCAGTAACTTGACTTAAGTAAGTAAGTAAATATTTATTTGTGATACACAGGTTACAAAATAGGTGACAATAGAATAAAAATACAGTACGCTGTAAAAGGTGTACAAATGTTGAGCCCTACAAACTAAACACTACAACTAAACATTTTTTGAGCATTTTTACTTAAACCTTTTAAAATTACATATTATATAGAAGAACATCCTTATGTTTTTATTACATATTTTACTTATTTAGGAAACTTCTATCTAAAAAATCTTATCAATGGTGTAATATGCTCTATCTAAAAGTTTTAATTTCAATTTGTTTTTAAACATTGACATATTTAATTTCTTTAGGCATTCTGGTAAGAAATTATATATTTTGGAAGCCATGCCTAGTACATACACTCTTTCTCAACAAAGCTGTCTTGCCACTCACGGTTGGTATTGCATGTTTTGTAACGGACGCTTCTCGAATTCATGTTTAGCCTTAAGGGAAACAGTGAGGGGTTTGATTTGACAAAGACTGCGATCTCGTAAATATATAGGTTAGTGTGAGGATCTTTAATTCTTTAAAATGAGGTTTGCAACTATCAGTTCGTTTGAGGCCACATACGGCTCGAACGCATTTTTTCTGTGACCTAAATACCAGCAAGTTTTTGGTGGAATTACCCCAAAATATAATTCCGTATCTTAAGATCGAATCGATGTAACCATGGTAAGCAAGTAAAGCTGTTTTAAGGTCTGATATTTTCGAAATTTTATTAAGAACAAATATGAAACTGTATGTATATCTTTGTTTAAACCTAAAAATTTGGTGACGCTTATATTTTCAACGCTTTTATTATTATAATTAATGTTATGGTCGCACCACCACACTTGGCGGTGTTTGCCCAAATATTCGTGTTGCATCTTTTTCCTTCCTACAGCAAATGAAAGAGAGGCAACGACGCAACGCGAACACGAACCTCCAAGTGTGGTGCGACCATTAAGACTTAAAGTGTTCGATTTTGGTTAATGAAACTGCATTAATTCTGTTTTTTCTATATACATTTTTAATTTGTTAACTTTTAACCAATATGCGACGGAGGCAAGTGCTTTATTAATTTCAGCTTCATATGTATCACTGTCCTTCATTTCGATCAAAACTGTGCTATCGTCTGCAAATAGGACCATTGGATATTCAGTATGTTCTGGAAGGTCGTTACAAGGAATAACAAAGATCCTAAAATGCTTCCCTGCGGAACTCCACACAGTATTGGTTTCAACTAAGAATAGTAAACCAATTCTCGTTTTGTTTTATTACAAATCTTCGTGATTTCTGTACGCTGCATTCTATTTGTCAAATATGATTTAAATACATTCAAAGTGACGCCTCTAACTCCATACTGTTCTAGTTTTTGCAATAGTATTTCATGGTCGACGAAGTCAAAGGCCTTCGTCATATCCATGTATATTGCACTTATTAGATTTCTTATGTCGATGTTTGGGGTAATGTTTTTTTATCAAATTATATAATATAGCCAAGGAGGTTGACTTATTTTTTCTAAATCCGTTTTGTTCAGTAACCAAAATATGTTTCTTTTCTAGGTAGTTGGAAAGTTGTTCGTATATTATTCTTTCTACTATTTTTGAGAATATGGACAAAAGAGCTATCGGCCTATAATTGTCCATTTTCTCTTTATCATCTTTCTTAAACAATGGCGTGACGACGGCTACTTTAAGCTTGTCCGGAAATACTCCCTTTTTCAAGTATTATATTACAAATGAATGCGAAAGGTTTCGATAATATTTCCGCGCAATGTTTTATAACAGTTGTGGGAATTTGATCATAGCCTGTGCTATTCGTATTTTTTAGTTGTATAATTATTCTATGAAATATTTGTGGCGTTACTGGAGCCAAAAACATGGAGTGTAAAGTATTATACGAAAATTGTATGTCCTCAGTGGTAGAGTTATTGAGAGGAAGCATAGATTGAGTTATGAAGAAATCATTAAAGTTGTTGGCTATGTCTAAAGGGGTTTCTAATACCGTGTTATCATCCTTAATAATATTTGAAATTGATTGTTTTGGCTGGTTTTCGTTATTGTTCTTTATTATATTCCAAGCCGCCCTACATTTATTATCTGACTTTTTTATGTAATTAATATTTTGTACCTTCTGAGTAAGTTTTATAATTTGTTTAAGTCTATTAGAGTAAGCTATCAGTTCCGTTTTATTAGAGGCACTGGGAGTTTTTCTGTAACGCCATAGCATGTCACGTTTTCTTTTGCAGCCACTTTTAATACCTTTTGAGACCCAATGATGTTTATTTCTTTGTGATATCCTTATTCGTTTGTATGGGAAGCATAATTTGAATAACATAGTAACGTTCTCAATAAAATGATCGTAAGCAACATAAGGATCTTTGCTATTAATAAAAGCCTATTATAGACATCAGAAAAGACATCCAGAGCATGCGTCAAATCCGGTAGTTGTGATTTTTTGCAGACTTGTTTATGATGTTGGCCCAATTAATAATCCAAGCTTGTGACCTCGTGCGCCGAAAGCAATTTTGTCAAAAATCGAAAATACCACGAAAGTTTTTATTATAACCCTAGTTTGTGATATTACCTTTTCAGTGCGTTTTTAAAGTAGACTAGATTTGCTACAATTTATGGGACTAGAATTATCTCTGTAGACTTAATAGCTAACATGAAAAGGTCCGCACAGAATACCGCGCCGCGCCGCGTCCCGCCGCGGTATTCTGTGCGGACCCTTTCATATTAGCTCGAACATTACAACACCACAACAACATTACAACCTGTACCGCCTCCACACCGCACCGCACCGCGCCACCACCGCTTTCAGTGCGTTTCGACCTTAAGGGATTTCGGGGTATTTTCGACAACAGTGACAGTTGACAAAGTTGCGTTCAGCGCTCGAGGTCACAAACTTGGATTATTCATTTGACCAACATCATAAACAAGTCTGCAAAAAATCAGAACTACCGGATTTGACGCAAACTACTACTACTCTTTCAGGCGACACAGTTACTGGATTATAATGAGGGGAACTAGTGACGTAAACCATTAATAAAATAGCTTTATGGGCATGCCTTGTCAAATATGTCTGCTACATGTTAGTATTGACACAATACTACCTACCTACATGTGCTATTTTCATTAGCAGCGACAGGATAGTTATTACGATGTCCAGTTTCACGGTCCGACCGTGACTAATTATCGTTGCCCGATTGCCGTCTCGTTAAACAAATCGCGCGGGCAGGTACTCTATTTATGATACATTTTCCTTGCCAGTACGCTCTTTTAATCTCGGGTTACTCCCACAACCTTGCCAAACCTGGTTTGCCACAAATAATTTTCGTAACATACACCCATAAAATTAACATAGCTACAAAAATAAATCTATTATTACATTTGTTTAGTATTCATTGTCAAAAATAATCTATTGTTACTGTATCTAAGTATTCATTCTGTTTGATTTGTCACTTACTAAAGTTAATGTGACCACCGGGTACCAAAGATCCCGTAAACTTCATTAATTATAAAATGCTTTTTAATAATGTTTTCTTTATGAAATTGGTTGTATTTATTTTTTGTATCAAATAATAAAGTACTTGCTATCCAAATGCCAAAAGAGAAAAATAATGTTGCCGACGGACTATGCCTACAGGGACCAGTTTAGTTTTAGTTTTAAAATTAGTCATAGTTATAGGTACATAATTAAATTTCTGTTGTTGTTTAATTTCTGTTGTAATTGTAAGTTTATATTTTTGAATAAACCAGTAAGTAAAATATTTACAAAAGAACATTTAAAATGAGATAGTTTATTATTTTAAAGCAAATCTTGATTGATAATTACAACACAGAGCGAACAGATCAGTCACGAACAATTGTTTTGGATTGGACTAGATATTAACGCAACATGTGTGTCTGCCTGTCTGTCCAGCCAGGGAATAAAGCCGACGGCACCTGACGATGACTGACGGCTGATGGACACCTCCGCTTGGCCAACAACCACTTTCGAAATTCACAAGAATTAAACGGATGAACCAGGCGTGTTCTCTGCGATTTTAATCCTGCTTTTGCATTGCGGGTGGTTTATAAATAATAAATTAGAACAAATATTAGACTAATAAATTGTGTTGGTTTTTTTTGTGAAAATAGTAGATGAACCGTTTGTTGGATAATTATAATCATAGTTTTGCAATTAGAGCACTGTGAACCAAATTAATTTTTGTTACTTGTTTGTGTTGTTAATTTTATTTTTATCCAATTGTCATTAAATAATTACAATGCGCGCGTTAAATTTGTTAAACGCGGTTTAAACGGACCTCCTGCTGCATAATTTCTCCCCCTCACTTGTCTTTAGGTACCTATTTCACAGCTCTTTTACCCGTTCATTTTTAAAATACGTTGTTCGACAAATTCACTTAATGCCGCGTTAAATGAACCGTGTTCGCATAATAAAAGATTTTATACTCGAAAACGATTTCAGAATGGACGATATTTCCGCGGAACGGGAAAATGCCGCACTCCACGTCGACGCTTCATCTCGACTCTGCCAACGCCGGGATATTTTTTTTGCGCTCGAATAGCTACGAATTATCTCAAAAAAATAGTACCTGTCCACCTATAAATAACCGCGAGGTTCCTCGACTATCATGCTGTTTAACTCTTAATTCGCTGGAACCAATTCACTGGTATTCAACTTTTTAAATGTTAATTTCACTCTTTTAAATCTTACTCAAGGCCGGAATGAAAACATTTTTAATAACGGTGAAGCTTTTTAAGTAGGTATCTTCTAAGAACACGGGGCACAACATTCTAAAATATACATCGGTACTTATGTGTTTTCATTTTCAGATAGACACGTGTGTCTACTGCAAAATAAAATAAATTGCGGAAGAATAAAATAAATCCAATTGATGTACCCTTACAGTGTGTTCTAAAATTAAAGCATTTTAAGTGGATTTACCTGTCTCTCGAATGTTCGTAACCCTTTTACCACATTAAGTATTCAGGTATTAAATAGGTAGGTACTACTTTTTAAACCTCATGGAAAATATTTAAAAAGCAGCTACGAGTAAACGCGCAGGTCGTGCTAAAGATAAAGTACTAACATTATACATACTTCGATGTTGCGTTTATAGAAATTCGTTAGTCCGTTCAAGTGTTAAGAAAGTGACGGATATCTTATCTTATCTTATCTTATCTAGGTGAGGGCCCTTTCGGATGCACTTCAACCCAGTTTGCCCTCTTCTTTATACCTGCTCCCAGGCTTGCTCCATCATTTCCACAAAGCGGATGATGCAGTTCGCCGGGAGCACCTTGAATTCCTTTGGTTGCGGGTAACCGTTACCAAAGTAGTTCATTCTTTGTCTGGCAAGGGCACATGACATTCACACAATAAGTGTTCTATAGTCTCATCCTCCTCGCCACACATTCTACAGTCTAAACTATCAGATAGTCCCATCTTGGCCAAGAGATCCTTGACCCCGAAGTGACCTGTGAACACCCCAGATATAATTCTGAGTTGCTTCCTACTGGATTTCCAGAGTTTTCTGGGCCAGCCCGAGTCCACTCCTTCTATGAAGAGCTTAGAGTGCCTTAAGCCAGCCTCATTCCTCCACTCGTGATGGTGTTTGGTTTTGGCGTAGGCTTTAAAGGCCGATATTATGGTCCCCTGCGAGAGTCCCACAAATGGTTCTGGACCTACAAAGTGATTTGTAGAGCCCCCTCTTGCAAGCTCATCTGCTCTTTCGTTGCCGATGAAGCCCTTGTGCCCTGGTATCCAAACTAGTTGCACCTTATTGTGCCTTCCAAGTCTGTTTAGTGCTTGGACGCCATTATAAATTAGTCTAGAGTCCACTTTCGGCGCCGTAAGCGCTTTAAGGGCCGCTTGACTGTCACTGAGTATAAAGATAGTCCGCCCTTCGGTTCGCCTGTCTATATTCTCCTGTACACAAGCAATTATGGCGTATGTCTCCGCTTGGAAGACAGTTGCCAAACTACCCATGCTTACACTACTACTATAGTCATTTGCATAAATGCCTGCTCCCGTACCGGATCCAATTTTTGATCCGTCCGTGTACCATATACTGTCTTCGATACCAGACTTTGGTGGTTCTAGACCTTCGGCCCACTCAGCCCTGGTTGGAACTTTTGTTGTGTAGTTCCTGTGGAATACATACTTGGGTAGCATTTTGTCGCTTCCCATGTTTGTTATTCTGTCTAAGAAACCATCAGTCTCCATGTTTGTGTGCTTAGTCTTCGGCTTGCTATCGCTCCACAGTCCAAGAGTTCTTAATCTGTAGAGCAATTTGCGCGCCTCTGACTTAATCACCATGTGAAGTGGCGGTAGGTCCAGTAGGACTTCTAGCGCCGCTGTAGGCGTGGTACGAAACGCCCCTGTTATAGCCATGCATGCCGTTCTCTGCACCTTTCTCAGGGCCTCTCTGCATGTGCTCACTAAAGTCCTTGGCCACCATACCAGGCTACCGTACAGTATTATGGGTCTCACCATCATGGTGTAGATCCACTTCAGTACCTTGGGGTTCAGTCCCCATGTTTTGCCATACGCTGATCTACACATTCCAAATACCCTCAGGGCCTTTGTAATGGTGAGATCTGTATGCTTCTTCCAGTTCAGTTCCAAGTGACGGATATAATAATGTTAATGAAATTTAAAGAAACACTTTACATAAAATTACACGAAAAAAAACAAGATAAGCATAAGAAATAAAATTATTACTTTACTTCTGTACTTACGTATATAGGTATAATCGGCCGCAAAATTGCATACCTATCCACCTTTACGGCTACGGTACACCTGCGTAAACTAACGATCACGAGAGTCCTTGTCGTATACAAAAAGTAAATTAAATGGCATAAAACTAGTTCACTTGAATAAACTGATTTTAGACTCAGCCTAGTAGGTCTTTCCAGCAAATGCGTACCGAGCAAATACGGATCGATATTTCAACTGGTGGTCAGTGTGCAATAATGCTCTTTGTGTGTAATAATGCAGTTGAATAGCACTATGCTTTAAACAAGATGTAGCCATGTAGACCGTGGATAGATTCCCAGCATGGGTATTTAATAGATTTTGTAACAATTTAAGTTTTTTGACATATTAATTAAATAAAAAAAACATACGTTTTAACTAGCGTCAATAACGATTTTACTCAACAAGGAGTAATATAACTTTTCTTAAGAAAAAAACAAATCTGTCGTTCATACCTCACACAGCGATGTGTGTTAAGTTTGTAACAACTCAACTTCCTGAGATTTTATTGAAGTTACTTAAAGCTTAAGTTTTATTCAATGAAGCTTAACACTTTCACTGCCAGGAACCCGCCCAGCGGGTGCCTACGCCGTAGTTGTTTTCCGCTACATATACGAGGAAAATCACGGGAACGGCTACGAGCGTAGCGCGTAGCGATTCAGTGAACGTGTTAACGCAATAAGAAAAGAAAAAATGCAACTAGGTAAATGATGATAAAATATTTTATATATACATATTTTAAAGTAAGACCGGGTTATTTATTAAACATTCAGGCCATAGAATAATTATAAATACTGAGTTTTAAGCAATTTTAACTACTTACTAATTATAAGTTCTCGTGAATTCCTCTGTTGATTGTTATTTGTAATATTTATTTATTTATTTATTGCATCCATAGTTGTACAGAACTTATATTAGGTACATGAGTTTCATATGGGCCCTGAAAGGGCGTAGCAAATCATCTTTATGTTTAGTTTAATCTGATTACATGCCATTTAATTGCTTAATTTTCATTAAAATAATCATATTCCTAATAACAATAAATGTTTGTTATGCAGAAAATTGATTTATGTCATTCAACCTAAGTCATTACATTTTTTTTTGTTTAAATAGATAAAATTGATTAGATACGATAAAAATTACAACAATGTTATATTTAAAAATGTCAATGATATAAAACCGTGGGCGTTAATAACCCGAAATATTTTAACCACGCATTTCTTAGGTCATTAGGCGCAAAAAATGTTATTTGACCCCAGTCAAATCCTGCTTAGTTTTGAAGATATTATCATTTACATGTAAACTATTTATTGTGATTAGTAAAGTGCTTAAGCTCTTTTGATGGAGACGTCGCTACCGATGTTGCCACGTTTCGAGTCGTTATTGACATACATCAAAGTAACAGCTACCACTCACTTAATTTATTCTTTTTGGAGAAATAATTGTTACCATTTTATTAAAAGGGATGATTTCCATCCAGGAAGCGATACTTATCCAAATTTTATTTACAAAGACCGAAAAAAATACAGAAAAAAATATATTTTTTTTTGCTGAATTTGGATTGGATTCATTATAATTCATATAATATTTTTTACTCCTAATGACCTCCGAATGCGTGGTTAAAATCTTTCGGGTTATTAACGCCCACGGTAGATATATTTATTTATTTATATATAGCCTCTGTTCAGAAAGTTACAATAACATACTTAAAACTACAGTTACCGCAAAATATTACATTAATTCTGTGTGCCTACTGGCAAAGGCCTCCCCCAGTCTTCTCCATTCCTCCCTGTCTGTGACCACTCTGGTCCACGTCTTGCCGCCATTTCTTTAATTTCGTCCTCCCATCTTTTGAATAGTCTGCCTCTATTCCGTTTGCATCCTCTTGGGTACCATGTTGTTAGAATTTTGCTCCATTTCTCCGGTCCTCTTATTGTATGTCCAGCCCACTTCCATTTAAGATTTTTTCACTTTATACGCTACATCCTCGAGTTTTGTCTTGTCTCTCAGTTCCGAATTCTTTATCTTGTCTATTCTTCTCTTCTTGAGTATGCTTCTTTCCATGGCTCTCTGACTTACTTTTAATTTCAGCGCGGGTTCGTTGCGAGGGTTCATCTCTAAACCACATTTTTTGCTTTCCTCGTCTAGCGTGTTTACCATTATTTCCAACTCTTCATGGTTTTCTGCGATAAGAACGATGTCATCTGCGAAACGTAAGTGGTTTAGGTATTCTCCGTTAATACAAACGCCAATACCCCGCCAGTCCAAACTTCTAAAAATATATTCCAAAAGGCTTATGAACAGAGTAGGTGGGTCGCCCTGTCTTACGCCTCTTTCTATTTTGAAAGGCTGTCGTTTTCGTTCTAACTTAACGACTGCTTGACTATTTTTATATAAAACTTTTAAAATGTTTATATATTGTTCTTCTATGCCCTGTTCGTTCAGTGCTTGCCATAATGGTTCGTGATATATAGAGTCAAAGGCTTTGTCTATAAATGCAATGTAGAGTTGTTTTCCATATTCTCTGTATTTTTCAATTATTTGGCTGAGCGTGAATATGTGCACTATCGTAGAATAGCCTTGTCTGAAGCCGGCTTGCTCCCCTGGTTGGTTGAAGTCTATGCGTTTTGAGATCCTTTTTAAAATTACACTTGTGAATAATTTGTACATTGTTTGCAGTAAACTTATAGGGCGATAGTTACCGACATCGGTGGGATCTCCTTTTTTATATAACAAGGTAATTATAGACGTCTGCCAGTCATTCGGTATAGTTTCTTTTTGGAGTATGTCGTTGAATAAACTCGTCAAGACTGGCGTCAGGGGTTCGACGATAGCTTTAAGAGTGCTCTTCAAAAAAGCGCTCGCTCAGAATTCGGTATTTTGACACGCGTAGTGCGTTTGTGTGTGTAAATACTACTACTACCCACACACACGTACCTAACCCCCACATGCACAGCGAGATCGCACCAGCCGCGGGTGCCGTCCCTTTCTAGCTATATGTAAGTGCGATCGGGATAGAACTAACCGCGGAGCTTGCCGATGCAAATATCTGTATAGCGCACCGTAGGAATTCACTCCGTGACCGATATTGATACTTGCACTAAAAAGTGGTAAGTATTACTTCGCTAACATGATGTCTTGAATAAAGTAAGTATTTGATTTTTGAGCACAAGTTTTCTATTTGTATTAAAATACTATGATATGAAAAAGTATATTTAGTTTAGTTTTTTTAGTATAAAATAAACTAACGAGTTTTAAAGTTGTCAGTAATAAGAATAATAATTTGTTTTACGGATATTAATAGTTTGCATGTTATCTGAGTCTTATTTATATATAGTAATGTAGTGAAATTATACCAGTAGACCCACTACTAGGAAATTACTGGGTACTTACGTATTCATTTCTTGAAGAAATTTTTTTTTGTTATGGACAGTAAAAAAAAACTGCCCTTCATAGAAATTGCTATGTCCGTTTCTTACCAAAGGAACTGAAAATTATAAATTATACAAACACAGCTTTTTATCTAGAATACAATTAATTAATGCGTGATTTTATTCAAAAGCCTAAAACCTCAGATGATAAAAAGGAATAGATATGAAACGGGGGCTTGGCGCGTGTCGGTGCGACATGGCCAAATGGGCATGTCACTGCCCACCGCATGTTAGTCGCAATTTGCCGTGAATCTGAAATGTTTTTCCACGTTTACTCAAAATGCCGAATTGTAGCGTGGTTACATGCAAAAATAGGAATGAAACTAAAACCTACATGAATGGTGGAGTCACGCACCACATGTGAGTATTAGTATTTTCACTTAAGTCAGTAAAAACTAATATTTTAATAAATAAATGCAACGCCGCATCATTTCTCGGGATCGAACTAACATATCGAACGAAAAAGCATATTTTTGTTCTATGCGTTGTACATTGAACGTTCAATACAGTAAACCACGGCGCAATGTATTAAACCACTATGGATATGGACGATGCTTGATTTTTTTAGTGGTACGCAGTGGCAGCAGTGCCAAAGTGCAGTTACAATTTACGTGTAATCGATAAAATAGAAGTACGATATCATACTAGTTATTTTATTTCGACTACTTTCGCTGTTTTATTTTATTTAATTACTTGTTTTGGTTGGGTGCCTATCTTAAAGGTAACTAATAACATACTAATAAGATTAAAAGTTACAAAATGTTTACGGTACCTACTAATAAGATTTTCACTAAGTTGCAGTATGAACGGTAAATAGACATATTAAAATTGTATGTACAAGTATATAATTTAGTTGCAAATGGCTTCAGAACAACTTTAAATGTGATATTATTACCAATAATTTATTTTAAATGAGTATTTTTTACTTTCATTTGAAATGTGATAATTGAAGAAGAAATCTCGGTTTCTTATTACAGTTTTCCAAAGAATCCGAGTAGGTACTAAAAAAATGGATAGATGCTACTGGCAGAGGTCCTAACTGGTTTCCTGTACAGGGAAGAGTTAATGTGTTCGTAACATTTTCAAGAAAAATGTTTCCAACCACTTAATAAGAGCCGTACACTTTTCGAATATTTGACACCTCGCTTGCTTGAAACCTAGGTGTAAAATGTATGGTAACACATCTTCGCACATCTTTGGTGGATACTCGCCCTTAGCCGTAAATCTCGTAATATGAGTAATGGACATATTATTTCGCGCCAAAATGCGAGTCGGATCGGCCTGGTACCTACAGGTCAAAAATATCGATGTGACCAGAGTTTTAAATGTATGTGAACACGAACTTATAAAAAGCCGTTTATGTTACTCTGTAGGTATTCGTCAATATTTTTTACTTTTGCGATTTATGGTAAGTTAACAACCCGTGTTATTTAAACTTGTAGCTAGAAGTTTAAATACCACCACATAAACTTAACATGTCGTTGAAGTTGTTACCCATCAATATCTTAACATAATATTAATTTTAATATCAATGTCGATAAAACATAATTTTATCGTTTGTCGCCCCCTAGTGTAGTGCGTTTAAGCCAATCACAGCCCTTGTTTGCATGTTGCCGTAGACTCACTTGCAACGCCCGAGTCTTTGTTTTTACACGGTTCAATGTGTGTGCCTGTGGGCGCTGCGGTGGGAAAAAACTGGGGACATCGGTTTTGGTTGAAATTAAGCAGTACGGCACTTCTCCCTTTTTTTATGTTCTGAGCCTAAAACCTATGTCACTTTTTAGGATTCCGTACTCAAAGAGTAAAACGGGACCCTATTACTAAGACTCCGCTGTCCGTCTGTCTGTCCGTCTGTCACCAGGCTGTATCTTATGAACCGTGATAGATAGAGATTTGAAATGTGATGTATTTCTGTTGTCGCTATTTATAACAAAAAATACTAAAAAACAGAATACATAATTTTATTTTTATTTTAGTTTTTATCGGTTTCTTTTTCTTTTACAATCTTACACAAATCGACCTTGCCCCAAACTAAGCAAAGCTTGTACTATGGGTACTAGACAACGATAAACATATTTACATAGATAAATAAATACTTAAATACATAGAAAACATCCAATACTCAGGAACAAATATTTGTGCTCATCACACAAATAAATGCCCTTACCGGGATTCAAACCCGGGACCTCCAGCTTCGTAGGCAGAGTCACTACTAAGTTACTAACTAGGCTACAGGGGGTTCCTATACAACAATTTTTTTGCCGTTTAAAGATGTAGATAATGGTACGGTATCCTTCGTGCGCGAGTCCGACTCGCACTTGGCCGGTTTTTTAAACTTTTATTTCGAAATAAAGAGTGATACTCGGAAATGTCGAAGGGAAGGTCAATCGTTGAATCCGACTCGGCTGGGCAGCATTCGGGAAGCTACGGCACATATTTTCGTCCAATATTCCGCAGTGTCTCAAGACGAGAGTCTTTGACCAGTGTGTGTTGCCAGTGATGACATATGGCACGGAAACGTGGTCGCTTACTAAAGGCCTCATAAGAAGGCTCAAAGTCACTCAAAGGGCAATGGCTCTCCATTGCCCTTTGAGTGACTTTGAGCCTTTGCTATGCTATGCTGGGAGTTTCTCTGCGCGATCGCATCAGAAATGAGGCTATCCGCAGCAGAACCAAGGTAACTGATAAAGCCCTCCGAATTTCAATTCAATTCAATTCAATTTCAATTTCAATTCAATTCAATTTATTCCATAACAATATAAACTGTGTCGGAAATCATAAGGCTAATTACAATATTCATTACATTATACATTTCATTATACATTAAATTATACATTACATTATACATTACATTATACATTACATTACATTACATTATACATTATTTCATTTCAATCAGAAGTAAATTCATTGATGTCATAATAACATTTCACCAGGAGGTATTCTTTAAGTTGACGTTTAAATATGTTAACACTATTCATACATTTAAGTTCATTCGGTAAGCTGTTGAACAGTCTGACCGCTTGGTATTGTACGCTATGCTTAACCACTCTTAGTTTAGGCATAATTAATCCTATCAAATCCTTTCTTCGAGTGTTTTGCCTACAACGCCTTTCCTCATCAGTCTCATACTTCTCTGGATGCTTAACAATATCAGTCAGTAAAACAAGGATATACAGACTCGGAACAGTTAGTAATTTTAATTTGACAAAATGTTCCTTGCAAGACTCCCATGACGGTACGAGGGTCAAACTGAAAGTTCTTAGAAAATCAAAAACTGAGCAATCAAGCAACTTATTACTTTTATTATATCTTTTCAAAATAGCCTCCCTTCACATCAATACATCGCTGCATTCGATAGAACCACTGAGAAAAGCACTTTGCCCACTCGTCCTTAGGGGTCTCTTCGACGGCCTTTTGAAACGCAGCCACTGCTTCGTCGGCGTCCATAAAACGTTTTCCTCGAAGTTTTTCTTTAATTTTTGGGAATAAATAAAAATCACAAGGTGCAAGGTCGGGGCTATAAGGTGGGTGACCCAGTAATTCCACGTTTGCCGTCGCCAAATAGTCGATCGTTTGCTTGGCGGTGTGCGATGAGGCGTTGTCGTGGTGAAGCAGGATCCTACTGCGAGGCCGTTTTTCTCGAACTTTTTCCAAGACAAGTGGTAAACAATTGTTAGTGTACCACTTCGCAGTAACTGTTTTTTGATCCTCTAAAATAATTGTTGCGTAATGACCAGTCCTTCCGAAGAACGAGGCCACCATCTTTTTTCCCACACTTCGACCTCTCTTCACTTTAGTAGGCAACTCCTCGGAAGGAAACACCCACTCAGCAGACTGTCTTTTAGTTTCAGGATCATAACAGTAAATCCAGCTTTCGTCACCCGTAACTACGTCGAACACAGCATTTGAGTCACCTCCGTTGAATCTTTGACCCATTTCACGGCACCAATCAACACGACGGACTTTTTGGGCTTCTGTCAAATTATGAGGTATCCACCGGGCACAAAGCTTCCTCACCGCTAAATGTTCATGGAGGATTTTGTGAACTTGACTCATACCAATGGCTAAGCTTGTACGAATCTGCTGATAGGTTACTCTTTTGTCAGTCTCTATCATACGCCGCACAACACTGATGTTATCTTCAGTAGTCGCCGTAGAAGGCCGGCCCTCACGCAGATCATCAGTGAGATCAGTGCGGCCACGTTTAAATTCATTAAACCAGTTGTAAATAGTAGCACGAGATGGGGCTTCATCGTGAAAGGCCAATCGAAGTCTATCATAACTTTCTTGTTGACTTAAATTACATCGAAAGTCGTAAAAAATCATTGCTCGAAAATTTTCTCGCGTTAAATTCATGCTCACGTAGTACACACAATTTTCAATTTGCCGCCAAATCGTAAAACAAATGACAATCGAGTGGAATTCGTACACAAAAATATTAAGAAAGAGTTCCATTTTCAAATTTTGAACTTATTTTTTTATTATATTTATTACAAGTGGCCAGTTCTAAAGACTTTCAGTGTCGCCCTCGTATTCGCACCATAGTTCTGATAGCACGTTTTTGAATGACAAATGCTTTCTTTATATTATACGCAAAGCTTTGTCCCCAGAATTGCTTAACTTAAGTGGCAGTGGGCGGGGCACATTGCACGTAGAACCGATGGCCGTTGGGGCGGAAAGGTTCTCGAGTGGCAACCACGTACCGGAAGGCACAGCGTGGGTAGGCCCCCCGCAAGGTGGACTGATGACCTGGTAAAGGTCGCGGGAGTCCGCTGGATGAGGGTGGCGCAGGACCGGCCATTGTGGCACTCTTTGGGGGAGGCGTATGTCCAGCAGTGAACGTCTTTCGGCTGATATGATGATGATGATGATGATGATGATGATGACTCGGAAATGTAATAAAACCACGTAAAAATCTTCCTTTCCAGTGTAAACCCCCGGTGTGTGTTATTATTATATATAAACGAAAATAATTACTAAATGCAAGGTAGGATCGTGCTGTACTTAACAAACGCCATATAAGCTTGTTTTTTAAAAAGTTTTTTATTCATCTTGTTATTTTCAATAACCCTGCATATTATGTCGCTGGTTCGTGGGTACTTGTACAGACAAATCACACAAACCCAAACAAGATAGGTCTATCTATTTTAGTTAAGGAGTTCCCATGACCACCTTCCATCATCAGATCCTGGAAATCATCCATCACCAAAGTGTTTACCAAGACAAAACAGATAAGCTCAAACTAGATGGGTTTATCTAGTTTAGTTTAGGAGTTCCATGACCACCTTATAGCTCCATCATCAGACTCTGGAAATCATCCAGCACCAAAGTCTTGCCGTGCCATGACCAAATAAATGAGCCCAAATTCGATGGCTTTATCTTGTTGAGTTTAGGAGTTGCTATGGCCACCTTCCGACTCCATCATCAGACCAGCTCTATGATATTATGTCACCGAAGATACGCAATTGTACCTAATTTGAAGATTTCACCCAAACTCCCATACATACTAACAAGGTGGACTGATAGTAACAAGTAAATAAATTAAATCTATCAAGTATCACGATCACTCGTACAATAATAATTGACTATAGAACGCGTAGTTTAGACAAAAGGATCCAACCCACAAGACATCACCATTGAAATGTATGACTTTTGTTTTAGGTAGAAGGTTCAATTTTAAATGTTACGTATCCGGTGGGTTTGAGCCTTTTCGCTACACTACGTCATATATGGCAGCTATGCAATTCATAACTTGTCTCGATTAGCCTCACGAATGTATCCCCAGTATAGTTTGACCCCGAGGTTGGTAACAACTATGCCTAGTCGGAGATCAAAATAATATTATTTTATCTGAAGAGTGGCCGGTTAGCTTCGTGAATAGCCACAAATAAACACACTACACGTCTGTCTCGGAGGGCTATTCAGCCGGTACTGAGATATATTCCCGCGCGACGGTAAATTTATACTAGTTTTGAATAATTATTTATAAATATAAATTTTGACAAAAGTTATATTTTTTGGACTGGATCTTGTTGGTACAAGCATGAACTTTAATGTTGTGTAAGATTCAATACAAAAATTATTCAACAATAATGAGAAAATCCTTGAGTTTTCAGTACGATTTTGTTAACAAATATGGTGTAATTGAGAACAGTTTACATATATATACGTGCAGAATAAGGAAAATTCGAGGCGGCTAGGCGCAATGGCAACATATTACGCTAGTGAAAATAGAAAAAAACAAGTAGGTTCTCATATAACATCATGGAGTATTAGGGGCTCAAACTTATGACTCTGCGCTCTCTTCAGAAAACTACTGTCGGTAATCGGGTATTTTCGGTTAAAGTATTCAGTTCTTCGTAAATTGGAGGCGGCTAGGACCAATATGAGGAGTTTACCTATGCAAATAAGTAATCAGGATCTAGAAAAAGCTCTCCGTTTCTTAGAATTACAACGTCAAAAATCCGTCATTCTCGCTTATTCCTGACCAAAAAACGAGCGCCCTCTTAAGGGTTTCGTTCGGTATTCCGTCACTTTCTGGTGATTTCATAGATTTCAGGCGAAGTATAGCGCTTTGTATTTCACTTTCGAGAAGTGGCGGGACGGTGTTGATATCCTTCTTAGTAAAGAGTGAGTCTTGTGATACATTTGGTAGAGTCTCATTAGTTTGCTTTTGATTGAGACTTTTGTAGAAGTTTGATGCGGCTGTTGTAATTTCTTCTCTATTCGTTTTTAGAGTATTTCCTGTTTTTAAATTCGTAATCCAAGTTTTCGTTGTAGTTAATTTTCTTTTAGCTCTTTTTATAGATGCCCTTTTTCTAACTATTTTTCTATGATTGTATGTATCTCTTCTTTAATGTTTCGTTTGATTTGTTTTCTAATAAGCCTATACAAAGCAGTTAATTTATTTTTATCTTGTCTAGTTTTATTTTCCATCAATTTAAGTTTATTTCTCTCTGCGATTAACTTTTCTATGTAAGATGATAGTGATGAAGAGGTACTTCTGCTTTTCTTAGGAAGTTTGCTCACGCTTTTATTAATATATTTAACTAGATTATCCTGGTTTGTTTGTACCTCGCCGCCGTGGTCGTAATATTCTGGAATCTCTGTAAATATATTTCGAAGTGATTCTTGCTCTATCGGATTAAGATGGTTCTGCTTACAAGTTTCTATGTGACTTCTTGAAGTTTTTGTTCTATTTGTAGATAATGTGGCTCTGACTAGACGGTGGTCTGAGGGAAAGCTAGTGTTAAGTACTTCCATGTTCATGACTTTTTGTTTTAATTTGGTTGTCAGTATGAAGTCAATTTTCATTTTTAGTTCTTCCATCTGGCGACGCCCAAGTCCATTTCTGTTTATTATTTTTCCTAAAATTTGTGTTCAGTATGTATAGTTGATTTTCGAAGCAGAAGTTTAGTAGTTCCTTTCCTCTTGCATTTCTTTCCCCGTAGCCCCATTGACCCTCTTCTGTCATCGTTAGTTGGTTGGCCAATTTTAGCGTTAAAATCCCCCATTAAAATTAGGTCTTTGCTCGAATTTTCTAAGGCTCGTCGAATTTCTAGATATAAACTATCTACAGCTTCGTTGTTGTAGCTTTCTGTTGGTGCGTAGCATTGTATAATTGTTGTTGCTCTATCGTCCAGTCGTATATCTAAACGGATGACTCTATCAGAGATAAATTTGATATCCGTTATTTTTGATTTTAGCTCTTTTCTAATGACAAATCCTACTCCATTTCTTCCTTTTTCCTTTCCAGAATAAATAAAAATAAATGATTCACTTTCCAATATTTCAGTTCCTGCTTTTTTTACTTCCGATAGGCCGATGATATCCCATTTTATTTTACTAAGTAAATACTTCATTTCTGTTAGTCTGGTTTCATTGGCGAGGGATCTAACATTAAACGTGCATACATATATATTTTCTTTCTTCCTTGGAGGGTTTTGGTCGTACTCCCCCGCGGTGACCAGCCGTATTGGGAGAGGTGATTGTGGAGGGGCCGTTGTTGGTTGCTATTTTTCTGATGCATTTCCCATTTTCATACTGTTTTCTTTATTGTGAGTTTTGTTTAAATATGATCTAATATTACTTTGTGATGTACTAGCTTGCCTTGCGTCGTTTGTTTCTAAGGCTGAGTTCAGGGTTTTGGATTTCTTTGTTTGGTGAAACATGGTTGACGGTTCGGTGGCATAGTTAGTAGTGGTATGTTCAGGTGAAATTGACAAGTTCCGTTTGTTTGTGATTTTGCTATTATGTGTTTTGTTCTTGTCCTTTATTATGATTAAACGTCGTCCTTCAGTATTGCTTTATTTCCGTTTTTGTTTTCCTCTTCGAGCTGTTTCTGTAGTAGTTTCCTTTTTTCTAAGACTTCGGGTGGAAAATCTTCTTTTATGTAGTACGGGGTATTTTCAAAACATTTTTTGTTCTTTAATAGTTCGATTTTCTTCCCCAGAGTTACAAACGTAATAATAATTGGCCTTGCTTTTCCTGTTTCTCTTTCTAGTCTCCTAACAGATTATATTTCGTTCTTGTCATATTTAATACCAGCATTGTTTAATATTTTCAAAACTAGCCTTTCCAATTCGTGGTAGCCGTATCTATTCGTTTCCTCAGCTCCAAACAGTAAAATGTTTCTTCTGCGGTTGTATCTATCTATGTAATTTATTTCTTTTTGTTGGTTTTCTATTTTCCAGGCCTTGAAGCCGATTTCCCATCGAATGAAATTTTTCGTTGATGTTCTCATTTATTGTTGTGGTTACATCTCTTATATTTTGTTTGATAGTTTGAAGCTCGTTTTTCTGCTCATCCATGTGTTTTTGGATATTTTTGAGGATGACGGCAAACTCTTCAAATTTTTCCATTTTCAATGTTGATTGACAAACTTGCATAGACGGCAGCGACAGTTGCGGCAGGTGGCGGAACTAATTTTTTGTAGGAATATCGATAAATCTGTGTTTTCTGTGTGATGGACTACTTCGTGTTGTCAGCAGCGACACTTGGTGGTTGTTGGTGGAACTAGTTTTGCGTAGACGACAGCGCCACCTGTACGTTATTTGGGGAACTATTTTTACACTATCGGTTAGGCAGGCAGCTGTTATCCGATATCAATTTATTTTTATAGGTTATACAATATATTTTTCTTTGTTTAAAGCACTTTTGGATGTTTCGTTCTTAGGTATAACGCCACAGAGTTCTACGAAGCAGTCTAACGCAACCACTGCACTTAAAACAGATAGTCTTCACGTAAACAACACTTGAATCCGTTATATAGTTTCTGCTTGTATTTTCACTGTTTTCGTATAAATCCATTCGCACCTTCACATAACGCTGTTTATTTTTGTCCACTCTCACTTTTTAATGACATTTAGGTCCCGTAAACGTAAACAATCTATTTTTAAACACTTAATTAACACGGAGCCGATGTTGACAGTAGCTAGTGTTGCCATCCACTCATCCATCCAGCGGGAAAGACATACATAATAATAATAAAATCTTTATTTCGGAATACAAAAGACTCCATAGTTGTTAGTAACATAAAAAATATACAAATTATATAAAACTATGTTAGTTTAAGTACAATACAAGGTAACTTAATTAAATCGAATACAAATACAAATTAAAATACTTCTTAGTCGGGGTTTAGGGCTACCCCTTTAATAAGTTCAACCCAATGTATGAGGATTGCGCTGTCGAACCTGTTGGCAAACACACTTAGAATGCTGTTGGCGCTCCGTCTAAAGGATGACTCACGCTAGAACGGGCCGTGTCCGGCCCGGGCCGTTTTCTACTAAAAACGACGGCGTTTTTGTGCGGCCGAGACATACCCAAGCCCAGCTGACCCACGGCCGGGCCGTGCCGATACCGAGCCGCTTCCGAGCCTCGGCCGTGGCTTGGCCGGGCTTGGGTATGGCTCGACCGCGCAAAAATGCCGTCATTTTTCTTAGAAAACGGCCTGGGCCGGGCACGGCCCGTTCTAGCGTGAGTCATCCTTAACTCGCCCCAGCAGGGACACGATCTTTTTGCGCATGATTGCTGGGAAACCGTCCGTCCGTGCTTCGCAAAACATGCTAGACGCACTGCACCTGCTGGGCAAGCCCAACAGCATTCTAAATATTTTGTTATACTGCACTCTCAATGCATTATATGCTCGCTTCGTATATCTCACCCACAGGCTGCTCGAGTAAAATGATTGACAATAAGCTCTGAAGAGTGTCACCTTAACTTCACTGGAGCACCGAGCAAACCTGCGGGTCAGCATATTTCCACGAACTGCCAAAGCTCTGCGTTCTCGTTCTATATCTTGGTCGTCCCTCAGATCATTGGTAATAATGTGACCAAGATATTTAAATTGCCATGCATGCCATCCAGGGCATGCCATCCAGCTTAATAGGCGGTATGTGGTACGGCTTGATTTTCCCTGCCTTGAAAACCATGACCTCGCTTTTAGTGGTGTTATATACGAGGCCATGAGACTTGGCATACTCCTCACAAGTGCTCAACAGCTTTGAAAGCGCGCTGACAGTCGGCGCCAGCAGGACCATGTCATCGGCGTAGCTGATGTTATTGTCAGAAGTGCCATCAATGTAACATCCCACATGGTCGCTGCTGAGGCCCACTATCAGCTCGTTCACATATAAATTGAACAATTTGGGAGACGTTAACCCACCCTGCCTTACACCACACTCGAGTCTATATTCACTCGAAAGCGAATCGGCCCATCTCACCTGATTCGACTGATTGGAATACCAATAATTGAGTATTCCAATACACTCTCTGGGCATGCCTGTTTTCCCTAGTTTCTGCCATAGCAAGTCGTAGTTTACACGATCAAAGGCCTTTGATGTGGCTAAATGTGACCTCCTCCACTACCATCCCTACTATGAAATCCTGCCCAATACCACAGCTCCAGTTGAACCTAAGAACTCCAATATGTAGAGATAGCCTCATTGGGCCCAAATAAAATTGAACGCAAACTGTTAGTTGCAAAATTTAGGTCCTACTTAAAAAGTCGTTGCCAACAATGTACTTTTTATTACAAACTTTTTTAACGGCACATTATTATTGCAATGTCGATAGCAGTTCATTGTTATTATATTTAAATAACGACTCAAAATTGATCGCAAATAGAAATAGCTTCTTAGGAAGGTTGTCGTTCGATTAACAAAATGTTTTGTCGGATAAGTTCGCAATTTACCTTGTTTCCTAAACTATGGGTTAAGGCTGATAATAATTCTCTTAAAACCGCGGGTTTTAAAAATTATGATTTTCTGTACCTATTTTAGCAATAAAAGTATATTATTTTTAGTAGGAAAGAACAATAAAAGTTGAGCGATTTCTCCTTCATCGTTGAAGTACACATACAGTCAGGGGTATTAATATACGAGTAAGTACATACATTAGGACAAACATATCTGCCTACTACTACTACACGCCTTTATGCCATAACAATAGTGTCCTGTACAGATATTTATGTCCTTATTTATGTGCGTATATTAATACCCCCGACTGTACATACATAGATAAAAGTTTCTTGTTTTCTTAATAGCACCGTAAATTAGATTATCTGTATTGTGGACCATTTTTAACCCCCAACGCAAAAAGAGAGGTCTGTGTGTCTGTGGCATCGTAGCTCCTAAACTAATGGACCGATTTTAATGCTCTTTTTTTGTCCGAAAGCTGACGTGATCGAGATGGTTATTACTTCTTAGCTACGTTTCAACAAAATCGGTTCAGCCGTTTTTGAGAAATTAAGAGACTTTGAAATAAAAATGTGGGGGTTTTTCAACTAGTAAGTTGTAGTTATTTTGGAAGTTGTAGGAATAACCCTCCTCTCCTTTGGCAGTCGGGTAAAAAGGGTTCGTTGCCTTTAAATAAGAAACCAGAGGGGTAAACACGTAACGTTCCGAACGCGCGTCGGTACAATTTAACTGTCAATTTTCCATATAAAAAGTGACATTTAGACCTACCCGATGTTCGTACAATGCGTTACGTGATCGACCAGCTGGTGACGATCGACTTCTATGCGCGCCTCGCTACTGGCAGGTAGTAGGCCTGGCCTAGTGGTTTGAGATGGCTTTGCAACGTAATACTATTATATATACAGTCATTTTATATATGATGGAACAAAGGCCGCAAAAATATCTGATACAACTCTATACCTAGAGCCGTTAGAGCGTGTCAGATGTTTTTGCGGCCTTTGATCCATCATTTATGTTGACGCCGGTGACTTTACACATCTAAAATGCATGTCCCTGCAATTTCCCAAGGCACGTTCAAGATCATTTACTTTTGTTTTAGTGGTGGAGATCCACAAGGGGGAGAGTCTGGATATGTCGCACGTGCAGCGGAGTGACATGGGCGCGTACTACTGCATAGCGAGCAACGGCGTGCCCCCGACCGTGAGTCGGCGGTACCACGTGCAAGTGCATTGTAAGTCAATGTTGTTTAATGTGGAGTTCTAGAAGGGGGAGAGCCTGAACATGTAGTTCAGTGGAGTGCCGTGGGCTGCAGCCGTAAGCTACCGTAAGGTTCCATGTGCTCCATTGTAAGTGAATGTAATGTAATATGGAGGTTCCACATTTCCACAAAGGGGAGAGCTTGGGTACGGAGCGACATGGGTACATTGTAGGTAAGTCAATGTCTGCGAGTGCTATGAACCCGTTAGCTGAGTCCCGTGCTCGTAGACAGTGTTCGTTAAATATCGGAAAATGCATGTATAACAGTTATACGCCGTTACGCGCGGAATTGTTGGCACTGAATGCGTTTTAATAAGTAGGGAGACACTTTCTAGACCGATTATTTCAGCAGGTCGATCACGTAACGCATTGTACAAACGTCGGGTAGGTCTAAATGTCACTTTTTATATGGGAAATTTATAGTTGAATTGTACCGACACGCGCGTTCGGAACGTTACGTGACAGGACGACTTATCTAAGGCAGCACTTTTTAAAATTGTTATTGTTTTCAATTACTTATTAGCCAATAATAATACTTACCTAACTGCCGCAAATTTGACTACCTAGATTATTGATAGGAACCCGAAATACTTTATTTTAAAATTGACAATAGAAAAAAGTACATCATAAATTTTTCAAAAATATTAGAATATTATGACAAATCATTCGTTTTCTTTGTTAGAAAGAGGTAAGATTATTAACTATCATCACTAATAATATAAACTCGTTTTGGAGATACGGAAACTTGCCCATTCATCAAAGTCATTTGTATAGAAAATGACACGAAATGCTCAACGGTAAAAAATAATGAATAAGTTGTATACTTCAAATACCTGCAATCGGAGACATATTTTACCACCCTAGATGAATAATCTACCTAATTCCCCTCACGGGGAATTGGCACGCGTGTTGTACTATGAAACTTTACGAAAAAAGCATTTTAGCTTATCATGTCATGTATCTTCACTTCATGAAGTGCTGCCAGGTGCTTCATGCTCGAGGTGGAGCGTGCTCAGAGGGCGGTTATAAAGGTAATGCTGAAAAAACCGTTTCGGTACCCCACTGACACGCTCTACCGCGAAAGTAAGCTGCTGCGAGTGAGACAGCTTTACATCATGAAAGCAGTTTCCCGGACCCATACATGCCTACTGAAGTCGCCAATCTACACGGAAATTTTGAGCAAGCGTATATTCAAAGCACCTCTGCCGCCACTTAGTTCAGCGTTAGGCAGGAAAAGTCCTGCATTTTCTCATCCCCACATCTACAATAACATTTGCAATCATCTTAACATTAAAACGACACCCGTGATTAAAGCGACATGTGTAGTGAAGAACTGGTTACTGACGCTTTCATACTCTCTGACTGAAAACCTATTATAACAAAGGTAACCAAACCGATACTGTTGTAGCCTAGTGGAACTCTCACACGCACACATCCACACACACACAGACACACAGACACACACACACACACACACACACACACACACACACACACACACACACACACACACACACACACACACACACACACACACACACACACACACACACGCAGTCACGCACACACACGCCCATGCACAAATAGTAATTTTAAATTGTAATTGTAATGTTAATGTTAATCTTATCTCAATGTATACTTTTAATGAAACAGAAATTAGAGTTTTGTACTGCAAAATGGTAATATTTTAAGTAGTTCGTGTTAATCGCACTCGCAGGCGGCCAAGATACAGGCTCAGCCTAGTTTGGCGTCTGACGGATATAACGTTTTTAATTTAAGTGTGTTTTTTGTTAAATAAATAAATTTTATTTTATTTATTTTTTTATTTTATTATGACTTGCTTGTCGGCAATCGTAGGTGAGCCTCATAATGCTCAATTCAATTTTATTTTATTTGATAGTCATGAACAAGATAAAGCAAAAATTATTTTCCTGCAGATATATTTTTCCTCCAAATCGGAACACGGTAATTGCCTGTACCCGATTAGTAAAGTGATCGTTAACGTTATCTCCTTACAAGTAATAGGTAATTACCGATACTTTCTCCTTCTATATTTGATTAAATTTAATAAACTTGAAAATTACTTACTTTTGCAATTACATTCTGCTAGCTCTAGTTCAGTACTAACAAAGTTTTTCTCGCAACAATATTATATTTTTAATTTAAACGTCACCCCTCGAATGGAAGCAGGATTTTTCAACTAAATTGGTTTCTATTGTGAAACTAGTTACTTTTACGTAGGTACTCAGTATTTTCCCATTTACTGTTAAAAGTCGTTATAATTAACAGATTATGAATACTTTGCGATTTAAGAAACACTTATGATAATAAATGACTTCAATTATTTAAAATTTGATTGACACGTGTCAAACTGGATACGAGTAGGTATTATTTACCTTTGTTTTTAGCGTTTCTAAACAAGTATATCAAATTTAATAAAATATAAAAAATGCTTTGTAGTCAATTTTACATAGCCGAAAAACGGACACATCTTATGAAGAAGCAGCGTCCACTATTGCTTCACAAATACTTTTTCTGAATATACGAGTATAAGATTGATTTTTTTCCACAGTCATCCCACAAGTTAAAGTTACCAACCAGCTGGTCGGGGCACCGCTGGGCAGCGACGTGGCCTTACAGTGCTACATTGAAGCCTCCCCTAAAGCTATGAACTCCTGGTATCGAGAAGATGGTATGTTAACATTCTCACATTTTAATAATATAATATGTTGTATAGTTACTTTGTACTTTTTCATTCAATTCGATGAGTGCGAATTAATGCAATTTAGAAAAGCCTTTATTCCTTTAATGAAACAGAACATTAAGTACGATCTAATATTTGCTCTACCTCTAAAAGCTTTTAATTATCTTGTGTTAGAAGTTTTAGAAACTCCTTACATGTTAATGAGGGCAAAAAGCCTTAGATAGAGCAAAATAACAAACTAACTATCGACATACCCTTACAAAACCTTCTCTTCAATCTGTTAGACGACTTAGACGTTTACTGAAACATTTTACGATGGTGGACATTTTAATTTTTAATGGTTATTTAACCATATGTTGTTTATGGTGGTGTTTGTTGGTTGTTTTATGGTTATGTATATCATAAAACACACATTTTACCACGGGACGCTGAAATCCAAAATAAATACCTAATGAACTCTTTGAAGCTTTATAATAGAGCAGCCAATGTTTTATAAAATATCCCATTCGAGGCCACGCATCGTTATGTGTGCTACGCCGTAGCGCGTAGCAGCGTTATTTTTGCTTTGTAGCGGAATTCGCTCGTAGAGGATTACTCACTCATATTATATGAGTCATTCGCCTCAAATGAGATATATTAGTAGTTTAATATAGACCGTTTGTTGAAACGGACCGCAAGAATAATTA